>OY770263.1:112675619-113991163 GCA_963669355.1 Chorisops tibialis | reverse complement strand
CCAACCACATGGTGACATATGCCAACACAACTCTTCATAACATGAGTGAAACCAGTTGCAGCGATGGAAGGAATACTTCATAAAATCTCAATATAATATCAATTGTAAACATCTTTTCAGTGAAAGATATTCCAGAAGCATAACAGTTACCAAGGAAACCAGAGCGAAACATCGCGAAACAGGCTCTGGATTATAATCCTAAACGAAGACGTCGAGTTGGTCGACCATGTAACACATGGAAGCGAGCAGTTGAGCGGGATGCCAGAGGAATAAACAAGTCCTGGCAACAGCTTAAGGCCGACGCTCAGGATCGCGCCTTGTGGAAGAGAGTTGTTTCTGTCAGATGCCCCTATAGGGGGTCTTAACAGGAATTCGATTGATTGATAACAGTTACCAAACATCCAACTGCAACAATCCTCTATTAAGGACTATCCCTCAGATAAGAATGAAATAGTTTCCGCCCATTCGGTCAATGGCGGGAAAGAAAGCCTAAGGTATTGATGGCCTACCAACCGAACTTCTCAAAGCGGACCTGGAAATAACAGTTGAGATACTCCACTCCTGTCTTTACTGAGGTGTGAAATGAAGGAAGTTATCCGACTGAATGAAAGGAGGGCGTCATTGTGAAATTCCCGAAGAAAGGCGACCTTTTTACTGTCGTATCGAAAATCATGGCTAAAGAAATTCTCAATAAGATTAGTGATGTTGTAGAGAGCACTCTCGAAGTTTATCAGGCTTGATTCCCTATAGGGTAGTCTTGTACAGACTATTCAAATACCCTTCGGATAATATTGGAGTAGTCCGCCGAAATGGGTTCGCCAATACATCTCATGTTTGTGGACTTCGAGAAGGCTTTCGACAGCGTTAAGCGAGATTACATATAGAATCAATGGCGTGGCGTTCATTGATGCAAGGGAAGCAATGCTTCCCTTACGTTTTGCGCTTGACATTTAGAAAAGCTAAACTGAAATCAACTAGCTAGCTAGGGTGTAGCCTAGTAGGAGCGTGTTGGTCTTGTAATGCGAAGGTCGACGTAATATATAATTCCAACACATAGCCTGCTTGGATATACCTTGTTCACCTCAATTTACGATAATAAAAAATCGTAGAAAGAGGGTTGTGCAAAGGGCTAACAACCCTTCTGCAATAAGTAATGGAAAATGTTAAGGAACCTGAATGTCAGGAGGCCAAGGTCCGATTTGGGCTATAGCGCCATTGTAGAAGTAGAAGAAGAAACTGAAATTAGCATGAATATGAAAATTTATTAAAAAATTTCTTTAAAAGAAAGCGCGCATTATTTTGGTTTACCACTGTTTACAGCATTTACGTGCTCAGGACAGCTTTTTCCTCACGCTTTTTCTCACCAACGAAAGTTGAAAGTCTTCCACAGGGAAAAAGATGCGATTTTAAAAACAAGACCGCCTGCCAATACGAGCAAAATTTTCTCGCGCGACGAGCGAGCGCGAGTTCGACTTCAATAGGAAGGGAAGATGCGTCGCATTAAAATGCTTCCACCTTTTCTCTCATTGCTTTTAGTCGCATATACAAGAGAACGAGACCGCCGGCCAATACGATTAAAATTTTCGCTCGCGGTGAGCGCAAGTTCGACTTCCATTGGAAAGAGTGATGCGTTAGCGCAATTTCCAGCCAGTCCTTTCAGTCACAAGCTCTGGCTATCGATCAAAGTATTGCCAGTATTGAAAACTCTGTACAAGTCACAAAAATGGTCAGAAAGAAAAATGTGAAGAGATAGATCTGGCAATATTGTAATATGAGAATTGTATCATAAGCATGGTCGAATGTATGCCTTGTATGTATTGTTTTGATTAAAAGGCTTAAAATATTTATTATATTTTCGGAGAATACCTAGACGTCAGGAGGCATCAAGGATAACATCAAAAATGTGGCGACTCCGAAAAATCTTCCGAATAGTAGAAACGCCGCCGAAGGATACATTAGATAACAACGTTGGAACATCACGCTCAGGGCCGGACTACTAAGGTGCAAGTGGAGCAATTGCACCGGGCGGCATTTTTGAAGGGCAGCGCTATCAAAATAGTTTTTTTTTTTTTAAATTAACTAATCTAGTAAATATTTTTTTAACACACAAAATATAAAAATTAAATTGTAATTTGTCTCTCACGATCACCGCTAGGCTTTCTGTAAAATCAATCAATTTGAAAAAAGCATTGTCACCAAGGAAGATCTATAAAACGGAGTGCCTGATAGGCTGCTTCATGTGAGAATACTTTTTGATTCTAAGCTTGACTTGGCTTCAAACTTTTACAAAAAAAAAAACCATAATTTGTATTGGTTGCTAAGATTCAGTAAAAAATACTTTTCAGTACAATAGAGCTTGATGTTTTATTTCAGAAATCTTTATTTTTTCAATTTTTATTAGTTTTTGGTTCGTGTCTAAGCTAAGCACTTAAGCAACGGACAATTTAACGCGGGACAGAGATAATTGCATTGGATTTAAGTATGTCAAACAAGGATAGCGATACGATTCTTTCGAAAATTTGACATTTATTTCGGACAATTTAACGCGGGACAGAGATAGTTGCATTGGGCTTAAGTATGCCAGACAAGAATAGCGAAACGATAGTTTTGAAAAATTTCGAGCATTTCGCTAGTAAGAGAGGAAAATTTGTCTTACAAGGCAAAGCATGCTCATAGTCTCTCCTTACTATATATCCTCCTTGATTGTCACCCCGTCCAATACATAAAGTAGGGCGATCTGCTCCATGCACCGCGTATAACGGGCTAGGGCGCTTTGCTTCTGCAAGTGATGGCAATGGAGTGGCGGTTGGTTGAGTATAGACGCAGCGAAATCCTAGGTCAGGGTTATGCAAAATTAACCAACACAAAAGCATATGGCGTGAAAACTCCCACAATAGGAAACCATAGCCCACATTTGGAACAATAAATGGTATTCTTTGTGGACGTTTTTTTTAAAACAAGATAAAACTTATGTATTTTGTAACACATGTTCATGTTGATTCAAATACGGAGCGAAAAAATATATTTAATACAAATGATTTTCAGTGTTCAGTGTTGAAAAAATAGTTTACAGACTGTAATCATTTGAATATTAAAAATATTTATTTATACATAGTAGGTCAAATTTTTTATGGTATAAACAGTGAAATATATAAAATAAAGTTTACGCATTTTGCTTAATTAAAATTTTAATAATGTCTGAAAATCATTTCAAATGAAGCCAGTATCACAAGCTGAGGTTAATCAAAAAACTCAAAATCAAGAAAGTACTTTACGTAAGTTCCTGAATGTTAAAGCCTATCTCAACATTGGTAAGTACAAGTTCCAATAATTTATTAAATTTGCCAAGCGAAGTTTATTCTGTGCCAGCTCCTGCTATCCAATCACAAAATTTCTAATTGGAATGAATGCTGGGTGACAGACCACTAGTGAGTGTTTCACATGATCCTGATGATAATCATTCAAATCATATAATCGTCGATTGTTTCGATGAGTCCGGTAAGCGAACTTCATTAAGTCAACCAATAATTAAAAAAATTGTCGAAACCGGCAAATTCAAGTGAAATTGGCATTCTTGCGCGTGATTTTCTTTTGCATTTATCCAAATGTGTGTTGAAAAAATCAATGGTACAGTACATTGGTTAAGTAAAAGTTCTCTATAGGGGTGCGCTGTCGATAAATTGCGCCGGGCAGTAAATTAGCTTAGACCGCCACTGACCATGCTTAAAATATAGATGGAATGACTGTGTTTTTGTGGCGTTGAACTCCATTCTTTCTTCCATATTCCAGGATTAAATTGAGGTCTAAGTCTAGCATTTGGAAGCCACAGAATGCCTGCATGATTTCGAAATCAATTAGGTAGGTAGAAGATGAAACGCTATCTAGATTCATCTTCTACCTACCCAATTGATTCCGGCGTCCTTCAAGGTTCAGTCTATCTTCCACTCTCTATTGTATTCATCGAAGCAGATGCAGATGACAGTACCCTTGATAACCCATACGAATTTAACTTGTGTAGTGCGCTCAGAAAAACTTTAAATTCACTGGACAAGGGAAGTATTAAAGCCGATAGCTGTAAGATTGACTGGAAGAAAATCATGCCAAACTCTGTAAAAAGCCTTAACGATGTCTGGTCCAAAAACTTGACCCTAGCCATACTTATGGATAGCAGAATTCCAGCGCTCGGTCAAACAGACTAAAAGATCTACCGTAGATCTACCCGAACGAAATCCTTATTATTTTGATTGACTAATTGCTCTCTAAGTAGTCGGCAATTTTACGACTGACATTTTTTTTTAAGATTCGGCTGGAGTAAAAATATCATAATTCTAGCGAAGTACGAAGTACTCGAACGTAACTGACTAGATAGAAATTTCCAACCGTTTTTTTTTTATTCAATTTTTTAAAACATGAAAGTACGAGTACTACAAAATCTTTCAGACCCAAAAAAATAGATTACTCGCCAGAGATTCGAGTGGCCCGGGTTCGTCCCAGATATAAGAATTTTTTTTAACAAATATTATTTTCGTAAGATTCGACTAAAGTAGAAATATCATCATTTCAGCGAAATTTGATTTGTAGCAGATATGTCGGTTCTATTCAAGGCCAAACAATGATTATTGGTAATTAAACACAAGGCCCTATGAGTTTTATATTTTTATAGACGTAGAAAAAGATCGGCCGATGTTGGAGTACGGCTTGTATTTAAATATGCTGTGAAAAAATGTCAAGTCCTCTGCATAAAATTAGAAATGCTCCCAGTATAATTCTTTCAGTACGACAATGAACTAAAACATACAGCACGTGTAGATAACAAGTGGTTGTTTTACAATGTTTCCAAGTAGAATCACAATGATGGCAAACAAGACCTATTATTCGGTACTTCCAATAATCAAAAACAAGAACGTGCACAGGAAAACAAAAATTAAGCTATATAAAACCATCATAATCATCATAGCACAGGTGTGCTATGCTATAGCAGCGAAACGTGGACTTTAACTCAGGCGTCCGAAAAACAACTTAACGCCTTTGAAAGAAAGGTCCTCAGAAGAATCCCCGGACCTGTGAGGGAAGACTCGATCTGGAGAATACGATACAATAGAGAATTGTATGCCATCGACAATCCAGAAGTGTCAACCTTCATAAAATTTAAGAAGTTACAATGGCTGGAGCGTATGGATGTCGGAAGAATTCCCAAACGCACACTAAAAGGAAAAGTCAACGGACAAAGACCGGTCGAAAAACCACGGAAGCGCTGGGAGGATTCGATTGACACAGACAGCAATTCACTGCTAAGATTTTCTAACTGGAGGACGCGGTCACTGAACCGAGATGGATGGAGGCAAAGTATTCAGGAGGCCAAGGTCCGATTTGGGCTGTAGCGCCATCGTAAATAAGTAAGTAAGTAGAACCACTGTATAACTGAGCAACTCGGTTCACGAGTTTGGCAGATGCGTCCCCAGGGTTGAAACCGTTAAGTTTTAATTTTTTGGGATATATAAATATTCGACTAGATAGTGCACTTAGGATTCAATTATGTGCCCTGGAAAATGAATATCATTGTGCCATTTCATTAGAACCAACAAAAAATTCAATTTTATTTTGCAATTTCCTGCACTCACATATCTTCAACAAACAGCTGTTCGGTCCAGTTTGTTGACACTTGGCGGAAAAACATCCCAATAGGGATTTTTGAAATCTATTCCCTTTCCAATGCAAGAAAGCATTCACTTCGACTTAAGAAATTTGCAATGCATTTTAAACTAATGTGAAGGCATTGCATAAAGTAGCAGTTTATTTAGGGAAATTGATATGCATTGCAAGGTAATGTGAAAAGATTGCATAAAGTAAGAAATCAATGTCGAAACGTGTCGCGCACAAAACGAAAGGTTATTAATAGAAAACATCAATGTCACATCCCGTTTGCTTTCTAACATTCTTATAAAATTTTACAAGTCGTTCGTTGCGATAAAAAAATCTTAAGTTATTATATCGTACTTTTGCAGCAACAAAATTGGTTAAATTAAAGTAACAGAATTTAAAATACTGAATTCATATCAAAAGCAGGATCCAATTTCATCACATTTTTCATTATTAATTCAAAATTAATCGCTTTTTCAATATTAGAATGTTTCCTCAAAGATTAATATGTTTTCTATTCTTTTGCAACCACTCCCTCATCGATTCTTTTGCGACCATTATATTGTCGATTCTTTTCCAACCATTACATAATACATTCTTTTCCATAGATTCCAATGTTGATTCTTCGTAATGCAGAAAGTAGCAAAAACGGTTGCTCGCCTAAGATATCGCAATGTCAAAGTAATCTATGTTTTACGGCAGGAAGTAGCTGTAATATTTTCAAGGTATGAACCATCGGTTCGGTGATGATTCCACTCCCTACTGGGATATAGCAGAATGACTACACAGTCTACATCTATTTTTACTAACACTTTGATCGTTAAAACGCATTATTTTTGTACTACATTTTTTATAACGCACAATTTTTGTAAAATAGCAATGTGCCGGACTCCTATACCAAGAAAGTTGTTGTGACTCGATTCCCAAGCTCATAAAAACTCCGCAGAAGAGGTGTTAGGATATCAAGCACGGCGAAAAAATAATGATTGGTTTAACCAAGAATGCCGCGTGAAATAGATGGGAAGCACGAGGCTTACAAAATTTTTACTGAACGACCAAAACGAGCCAAAAAACGACGAGCTTAGGCAATATGCGAGAAAGACCTGCAGGCGAAAACAAAGGAAGTACCATAATGACAAGATACAGAAAATGGACGACGATATAAGGTAAAATAAAATGTGGGACGCATACGCAATAGTAAAAGACTTAGAAAAGAGATATAAACCAAAAACCAGTCTCTGCAAAGACGCAGAGGGCAACATTATCAGCGACACACAAGAAATCAAAAAGAGGTGGGCTTCCTACCTTGAACATCTTTTGAATCCCATCCCAGTAGCACCAATAACGACAGACAACATTTCAATTGAAGCCTCAACTGACGAATATGAACCATCATCGATACCACCCACGCTTGCTGAAATCAAAGCAGCCCTATGTGACCAAAAACGAAACAAAGCGCCGGAAATTGACGAAATACCAGTTGAACTTCTGAAAAACGGTGGAAACTGTGTCGCTGAAATACTATACAACATGATATGCAAAATTTGGACAGAGGAAATCATATCCGACGATTGGCGAAAAAGCATCATATGTCCAATTTACAAGGAGACATTGTTGTGTACGTCATATAAAATAATGACAAAAATTATTGAACGTCGTCTTAAGCCCTATACTAATGAAATAATTGACGAATACCAAGGTGGATTCAGAACCTGACGATCTACAACAGAGCAGATATTCTCGGTGAAACAGGTGCTTTAGAAATGCTGGGAATATAACACAGACGTGCACCAAATTTTCGTAGATTTTAAACAAGCATACGACAGTATCGACAGGAACGTACTGTACCAAGTCATGCTTGCCTTTGGAATTCCCCCAAAACTAGTTCGACTAACAAGACTCACAATGACGAACACTAAATCCGAAGTGAGAATACGAACCCATTCCACAACCAGCTTTCGAACGGAATGTGGTTTAAAGCAGGGAGATTGTCTAGCCCCTATGCTTTTCAAATAGGCACTAGAGTATGTCGTCTGAAAAATCCCAGTCGACACCAACGGGACGCTACTATTCAAGTCCACCCAACTAGTAGCATACGCTGACGACATTAACATTCTAGCAAGATCCTTCCCTAGTGCTAAGGAGGTATTTGGCAATCTTGACTCCGCCGCAAAAGAAGTCGGGTTGCGCATTAATGAAAGCAAAACAAAAGTAATGACGCAAACAAGAAGGAGAACGCCAATCAGACAAAACATAACAATTGCGGAATATAATTTGGAGAGTGTGGACAGCTTCATATATCTTGGAGCTAATCTAGCAAAGGACGGTAATGAAACAGACGAAATCAAACGATGGATAATACTTGAAAATAAGACGTATTATTCGGTACTTCCAATAATGAAATCCAAGAAAGTGCACAGGAACAATAAGCTGCGGATTTATAAAACTATTATACGACCTGTGCTCTGTTATGGCAGCGAGACGTGGACATTAACGCGAACTTCCGAAAAAGCAGTTAACGCATTCGAAAGAAAGGTCCTCCGAAGAATTTTGGGACCTGTGAAGGAAGGAACGGAATGGCGAATAAAATACAACCATGAGTTGTATCAACTCTACGACGAGCCAGAAGCTTCAACGTTCATCAAGCTGCGTAAACTGCAATGGGCTGGCCATGTAGAGCGAATAGAAGACAGAAGAATCCCCAAACGTGCTCTTAAAGGCAAAGCGAGTGGTAACCGGCCAGTAGGCAAACCATGCAAGCGATAGGAAGGCTCGGTTGATGATGACAGCAAAGCCTGTCTAAAAATTAGCAGCTAGGACGCGGTCTCTGGATCGAAACGATAGGAGGCGATAACTTCAGGAGGCCAGGCCTCGATTCGGGCTGTCGCACCATTGATGATCGTATTAGATGCGGATTTAATTACCAAAAAAATTAAATGAATAATTCGGACATATTCCTCCGTTCTATAATAATACAGATATGATTTTTGACAACTATGTGATTATTTTTCAGGATTTTTCGATACGCAAAATAAATCCATTATAAACAATGAAACTGAATTAATAATAAAAAAGTGGATGATTCAAACAAACACCTACCTTCGGTCCTTCACATTTTTCGATCAACTCTGCGAATTGCTTGCTGGCTGCTTCTTGCAGAAGCGAAATATTGACATGGTACGATACCAAATGTGGGAACATTACTTATTTTTTCTCAAATGTACTTTGTATTGAAATGTTGCGAGCCTAGATGACACCTCTTTTGCAGCTAAACAGCTGGCACTCGTAATCTCTTTACAGATTCACGTTTGAATTCAGTGCCTACATATTTGTAAATACGATAATTCAGTGAATACGAAAATTCAAGAAAATTTTCGTATTTTTTCGATTGATAATATTTAACTAAGAACATACTGATAATACTATTAGTAAACAAAAATACAATTAATAAATAAAATTGAACAACTTTTTTTTTCGAGCCGCCCTGTGTGTATACCAGTTAACAATCTGCACTCAGTCTGCAAGTATAACAACTGTCATGTTTACAAAAACAAATATTGTGCGAAAAATTTACAATTCTGCACGTGCAGTAGCGTTAAAGTGGCGGGCAGCGGTGGTTCAGAAGTTCTAAGAAGGATCTGGCTTGCTACAGGGAAACTACAGCAGTAAGTAATTTCAATTCCAAAAGTGTTTGGCAATTAAATTTAGATGTAAGCGTAGGAGCTATGTTCTCGGAAGAACGAGTCCGATTTCATTTTCAAATTTAGCAACGGCTCATGTAGATGACAGGCGTAATGTCAAACGCAGTACACAAAACTGTGTGTGCGCTTGTGTGTTCAGTGTCCTTTTATAGCGAAACGATTTTCCCAATTTGCAGTTGATTCCGATTGGGAATTCTCGTGTAATCGAGTGTATTTCACTTAATAAATCACGTTGCAGCCGTTCGATGCAATTCCCAGCCAAATAGCTTTGACCTCGGATTGCCACGGTGCCATGAACGGCATACACCCGACACAAGTGAAAGCTGAGTGTCCACTTTATTACAATTATAATTATCCTGCCACCTTGCTCAATCTGGACACGTATCAAAACGTGAAGACTCGACCGAAGTGGAACGAAAGTCCTGAAGCGAAGCAAAGGCGTTTGGCCAGAAACGCACAGCGAATGCGAGAGAAAAGATCCAAGGAATCGGAGGAAGAGTATCGGGCTCGGTTGGCCCGAAATGCAGAAGCAAATCGAGTTCGACGTCAGAACGAGTCTCAAGTCCAGCGGGCTTTGCGTTTGATGAAAAATGCGGCCAGACAACGTTTACGGCGTGCACAGGAAACCAACGAAGAACGCGCCAAACGGTTGGCAAAGAGTGCGGAACGAATGAGGGTGGCTAGGGCCAACGCTCCGAGAGTAGAAAAACCACCGTTGGCCGATAGACTGAAAGGATATTAGAATCCACGGTTATTTAATTTATTCTTTATTTTTAGTATCTTTTTAGTTAGAATTGTGATAGGTTTTGCGCCCCCACTAATTTCAAGCACAACCGATTCGTCATGTGTGAATTGTGCAATTCGGTAAAATTAATTTTAAGAAATATTCGTGCTGAACATAATAAATGCTTAGCTTAACAAAAAATAAGATAACTATCCGTAGTGTTGTATAAACGTAAGTCTAATAAATTACATATTAACCGTTTGAGATATGATGTTATTGAGGTTTTGATTATAATTGAAGCTTTACATTCACTTCACAAATAACACATTCATCTGAGTGGGGCCGAGTGTCGAATCATCTATAGTGTGGTCTGTGGTGCACAGTTAAGACACCACATGCATACGGCTCGCATTCTTAAACCACATTTTACATAATACGAGATGCTACAGGAATCGTTAGAGAGCAACAAAATTACGCACTTTTAATAAAAAACTCAATTGTCTCCTTCAAACTAGTCACTCTGCGTCTACAAAGTGTTTCTCTCATGAATGCAAACACTTCTTGAAGTCGCGCTTAGGATCTTCTGCAATCCCGCCTGAATTCTCTTCAGTGTATCATATCGACGACCTTTAAGCTGAAATGTCATCTGTGGAAACAAAAAAAGTCGCCCGGTGCTAGATCGGGTGAATCAGGGACATCAGTCACGTTGCTTTTCATTAAAAAGCCTGGATCTGCGTTAGGAGATGGCTAACGAACTTCGCGGAAACTCTTCTCATTTTCAATTTATCGGCGAAACTGGCAACTCTCACCCGACATTTCAGTAGCTTCAACCACGTTGTAGATGGTTTGCCTACAGTTCTGAAGGATAATTTTACGAATCCTAATAATATTGTCTAAGAGTGATGCTAAATGGAGGCCTACCCGAACACTCATCGTCTTCATTAGTCTCAAAGCTCTTAGTAAAACGTTAAAACCACTAAATAATCCTTAATTTACTTAATGCTGCATCACTACAAGCTTGAGCATACTATGATTTGTTCGCACTTACCATTTCGATTCCTGGAACTTTTGGGTAGCACAACAATCTATATGCACGCACTTTTACATGTTATACACCTGAATTTTGGAGGTGTGCCGTCCTACGAGTTCGTTAATTCGGGTGGTATGATGATAGCGAGCTATTTAACTGTATGTATTGCTTAAACTATTCTCTAGTGATCTGTTATATTTACATTGTGGCCATAAAGTACGGGCACTTCGAAAATAAAATTACTCTGGGGAATGATATTTGAAAAAAATTTTTTTGGTAAGCAGGTAGGATTGTTCTTAATTATTATCCCAAAAATTAGCGCGGTCCGGTAGTCAGTTTGTTTACAACAGCTGGTTAAATGGGTACACCTCAGTAGTCCACGGCGATTTTTGTTTTGTGTCCTCGATTGACTGAAAACGGGTTCCACAGAGCGGTAATTTCAGTTTCGAGTAAAGGAAAAAGTCACACGGGGCCAAATCTGGTGAATACGGTGGTTGAATGAAGCGATTTGTTGCTGTTTGGCCTCAAATTTGGTCACAATTGAGGCTCAATGCGGTGGCGCATTTTCATCGTGGAAATTTCATAATTCCGGTCGTTTTTTATTGATCATTTGTCCCTCCAGAATGAATTCATGAAGAATCAAACCACGAATATCGAAAAAACACAATGAGCATCGTCTTGATTTTTGAGCAGCTTTGGCGTGTTTTTTTCGGTTTCGGCGCATTTTTTCCCCCATTTCGATGATTGATGACTGGTTTGCATGTCAAACTCGTAGACCCATGTCTCATCACCAGTTACGATGCGTTCCATGAATGTGGGATCAGAATTCGCACGATCAAGCATGTCCAAAGTGACCTGTTCACGGTACTTGTTTTTTTAAAAAAATCAGCTTTATTGGAAACAGTCCAGAAAGGACGCGTTTCATGGGCAAACAATCCACCAAAATCGAACGAACGGACTCACAAGAGATGTCGAGCTCTCCTGCTATCTCCCTAGCACTGGCATGATGATTCTCGAGCACCATTTCCTTCACTTTTTGAATGTTTTTTTCAGTTGAAGTGGTCGGAGGTTGTCCAGAACGAGGCATGTCTTCAAGGTTCTCTCGACCGTCCTTAAAGACATTGTGCCACTCGAAGGCTCGTTTTTTTGATATTACTGAATCATCGTAAGCCTTTTCCAACATTCGCAGCGAAATTTGGTTGGAAACACAAAATTTGAGACAAATTCTTTGTTCCATATTTTTGTCCATTGTAGACTACTGAGGTGTACCCATTCAACCAGCTGCTGTAAACAAAGTGATTAACAGACCGCGCTAATTTTTGGGACAATAGTTAAGGGCAGTCGTACCTACTTACCAAAAAAAAACAAAATTTTAAATATCATTCCCCAGAGTAATTTTATTTCCAAAGTGCCCTTACTTTATGGT
Source organism: Chorisops tibialis (assembly GCA_963669355.1). Classification (NCBI taxonomy): domain Eukaryota; kingdom Metazoa; phylum Arthropoda; class Insecta; order Diptera; family Stratiomyidae; genus Chorisops; species Chorisops tibialis. Next base: position 113,978,642 of record OY770263.1, on the reverse strand, counting down.
CACAATGTATATACTGGCGACTTAGCATAAAGGGCTTAACTAGATGACCCGAATATCAACATACAATCATACAATTTTCTGTTAAGATCATCTACATGAGCATAGGACAGAAATAGTTCACTTTCACAACGCGTGATCCTGAGCATCGATTTAGTTGTCGCCAGGACTTGTTCAGGCCCCCTGCTCAACTACGCGCTTCCATGTGCTACATGGTCGACCAACTCGACTTTTTCCTTGAGGATTATAATCCAAAGCTTGTTTGGCGATGTTTCGCTCTAGTTGCCAAAAGTGTGACCGATCCACTGCCATTTTCGCCTTTGAATCTCAGCGCATATTTTAGTTGGCCCAGTTGTACTCCAAAGTTCGTCGTTGGAGATCACATCTGGCCACAATATCCCTAAAATGCGTCGGAAGTGTTGGTACACGAAAGTTTGCAGTTTATTGGTATGTTTAACGGTCACTTTCTATGTAGTACTACCATATAACAATACGGATTTGACGCATACGTCAAACACTCGCAGCTTCCTGCGAAGGGAGATACCTTTTAACTCCCAGAAAAGGGAAAGGATACCGAAGGCCTTATCATCATCATCATCAATGACGGTACAGCCCATGTCGGACCTTGGCATCTTGTATGCTTCGTTTCCATTTTCTCGGTCCAATGACCGCGTCCTCCATCATCATCATCATCAATGGCGCGATAGTCCAAATCGGGCCCTGGCCTCCTGAAGTCGTCGCCTCCAATCGTCTCAATCCAAAGACTGCTGCTAATTTTTAAAATCGCTTTGCTGTCTTCATCAACCGAGTCTTCCCATCGCTTGCGTGGTTTGCCTACTGGCCGGTTACCACTCGCTTTGCCTTTAAGAGCACGTTTGGGGATTCTTCTGTCTTCTATTCGCTCTACATGGCCAGCCCACTGCAGTTTACGCAGCTTGATGAACGTTGAAGCTTCTGGCTCGTCGTAGAGTTGATACAACTCATGGTTGTATCTTATTCGCCATTCCGTTCCTTCCTTCACAGGTCCCAAAATTCTTCGGAGGACCTTTCTTTCGAATGCGTTAACTGCTTTTTCGGAAGTTCGCGTTAATGTCCACGTCTCGCTGCCATAACAGAGCACAGGTCGTATAATAGTTTTATAAATCCGCAGCTTATTGTTCCTGTGCACTTTCTTGGATTTCATTATTGGAAGTACCGAATAATACGTCTTATTTGCAAGTATTATCCATCGTTTGATTTCGTCTGTTTCATTACCGTCCTTTGCTAGATTAGCTCCAAGATATATGAAGTTGTCCACACTCTCCAAATTATATTCCGCAATTGTTATGTTTTGTCTGATTGGCGTTCTCCTTCTTGTTTGCGTCATTACTTTTGTTTTGCTTTCATTAATGCGCAACCCGACTTCTTTTGCGGCGGAGTCAAGATTGCCAAATACCTCCTTAGCACTAGGGAAGGATCTTGCTAGAATGTTAATGTCGTCAGCGTATGCTACTAGTTGGGTGGACTTGAATAGTAGCGTCCCGTTGGTGTCGACTGGGATTTTTCGGACGACATACTCTAGTGCCTAGTTGAAAAGCATAGGGGCTAGACAATCTCCCTGCTTTAAACCACATTCCGTTCGAAAGCTGGTTGTGGAATCGGTTTGTATTCTCACTTGGGATTCAGTGTTCGTCATTGTGAGTCTTGTTAGTCGGACTAGTTTTGGAGGAATTCCAAAGTCAAGCATGATTTGGTACAGTACGCTCCTGTCGATACTGTCGTATGCTTGTTTAAAATCTACGAATATTTGGTGCACGTCTGTGTTATATTCCCAGCATTTCTCAAGCACCTGTTTCACCGAAAATATCTGGTCTGTTGTAGATCGTCCGGTTCTGAATCCGCCTTGGTATTCGCCAATTATTTGATTAGTATAGGGCTTAAGACGACGTTAAATAATTTTTGTCAGTATTTTATAGGACGTACACAACAATGATATACCTCTGTAGTTCTCACAGCAGAGTTTGTCTCCTTTCTTGTAAATTGGACATATAATGCTTTTTCGCCAGTCTTCGGGTATGATTTCCTCTGTCCAAATTTTGCATATCATGTTGTGCAGTATTTCAGCGACACAGTTTCCACCGTTTTTCAGAAGTTCAACTGGTATTTCGTCAATTCCCGGCGCTTTGTTTCGTTTTTGGTCACATAGGGCTGCTTTGATTTCAGCAAGCGTGGGTGGTATCGATGATGGTTCATCTTCGTCAGTTGAGGCTACAATTGAAATGTTGTCTGTCGTTATTGGTGCTACTGGGATGGGATTCAAAAGATGTTCAAAGTAGGAAGCCCATCTCCTTTTGATTTCTTGTGCGTCGCTGATGATGTTGCCCTCCACGTCTTTGCAGAGACTGGTTTTTGGCTTATATCCCTTTTTTAAGTCTTTTACTATTGCGAATGCGTCCCGCGTTTTATTTTTTCTCATGTCGTCGTCCATTTTTTGTATTTTGTCATTATGGTACTTCCTTTGTTTTCGTCTGCAGGTCTTTTTCGCATATCGCCTAAGCTCGTCATATCTTTCTTTTTTGGCTCGTGTTGGTCGTTCAGTAAAAATTTTGTAAGCTTCGTTCTTTCTATCTATTGCGTCGCGACATTCTTGGTCGAACCAATCATTATTTTTTCGCCGTGCTTGATACCCTAATATCTCTTCCGCGGAGGATTTGATGCCGTCTCGTATTTTCATCCACGCATTCCATGTTGAACATTTTAGAAGCGATTTGTTGTCTTCGCCGATTGAATCCACCCAGGGTTTTCTTGGCCTTTTTCCTTCCGCCTTTCCTTTTCGTACACGTTTGGGTATTCTTCGTACATGACCCAGCCCACGGTAGCTTTCGAAGTTTGATGAAAGTGGAGACTTCTGGGTCCTCAAAAATGGTATACAATTCCTGATTTTATCCTTCTTCTTTCACCGGTCCGAAGAACGGAGATCGTGCATTGTGTCCGTTTTGACTTCAATGCTTGGCTCAAACGCATCAATCGTAGTCGATATCAATCTCACGTGATGGTTTCGTTGGATTTGAGCATCTCGTAATATACTACACCCAGCTGATTGATAATTAGGAAAAATTCGGATATCAAACTAACAGTATTTCGCACTGATGCAATTATTGATAATTGATGTAATTATTAACAATTAAAAAGAAATCGCGCAGCTCATCGAAATGACCAGTTGAAAAGGAGGCCGAAGAAAAAAACAAGTTCTGCAGACAACTAGAAACCGATATTCAGGATAGCGCCACGAAGAAGACAAGTGTTTTTGGCCTAACGGAAGTCTTAGCGAGAACTATCATATATCGTTGGCTCATACAATTCCGATGTTACCCGAGGCCCCTTTAGATTCGATGCCTGGGGCTGGAAAAGAATTACTGTATAGGAACGGACGCTCTCCAAATAGAGTTTAAACACCAGGTTTCAGCACTGAGAGGCAACATTTTCAAATCAAAAATGATTTTTTACCTTATTTTCTGCGATGGATTTTGTTTTTCGCAGGATTTGTAGGCCAAGTATCAATTTAAAATCCAGAGCATTACGTTTCAAGTCATTTTTGGAGAAACGCAAGTTTTTATCATGTTTTCGGTATCAGCTCTTACTCGTCGATTTTTTAAATATCGACTAGTAACAGCTCGATTACCGGCTCCGTCGTCAAAGGGACCTTATTTTGCCAGAGCTAAAAACTGATCTGTTGGCACCATTGAAAAATACACAAAATTCTGAAGAGAAAAAACCGCGAGAAGAGTAAAAAATGGGCGAAGTTGTGACACTTTGAATATTGGAGTTTCGAGATAATTGATGAATTGATGTTAAAGTTTCACTATGTTTCCTACGTGTTAATTGTCAACATAATTCTAACAGACAATGCTCTCTCCTAAGCTCACCTCATCATTTTTGTATCCTCACTCCGATCTCGATCGAGCTGAAGGCGTAAATCTTATATAGACGGTGTTTTTGTTTTCCTTGTATGGTGCTGCTTTCTGCAATGAATGCGAAAAAAACCGCAAGATTGCGTTTGAACAAATATTCTCTCGAAACGTGATACATAATACCAGAATCACTTGAAACTGTAATTTGATTCTTGATCCAAGTATATACCCAGTAACACAGCTCTGTTAGCAGACTACAATATCTTGAGTGGAACAAACAACAGTTTAATTGTTTTTAAACAAGAAAATTTTATTGTCTCGACATTCTTCTTGCATCGTGACATTCATAAGAGAACGTGGGCTTCACCAGACGGACAAACATCCTACCAAATAGACCACGTTCTAATAGTGAAAAAGACGGTCTACTGCATTCTCGACGTGCGTACATGTCGAGGGGCTAATTGCAACACATCACTATTGGTAAAAACCAAGCTCCGCAGTCGAACCGCTAACCAAGAACACTGAAAAGCACACCCGGTTTCTTAATTCGACAATTCTTAAATTCGACAAACTCAAGGAAAAGAAAGTAGTTGCGAAATACGTATCAGCCTTGGTGACGCACTTCGCGACAATTCTGAACAATAACGCCAGTATGTTAATAGAAGACATGTGGCAAAACACCAACGATGACATTGCATCCGTCGCAGAGAAGACAGGACAACTCCGGCGCAAAAGAAATGATTGGTTCGAAAACGAATGCCTTAGAGCGAAAAAAAATCAAGCTTACAAAATATTAACAGAGTGACCAACACTAGAGATACTCGATACACACTAACACTTCTGTCCTAATAGAGTTTGGACATGGGGTGTACCCCGATTGCGCGGGAAATTTCGTCCGAAATTTGAATTTTCTCAATTCTTTTTCTTTTATCAAGTAAACACAATCAAATTGAATTGTTATTTATGAAAGTCATATTCATTTTCGGTTTTAATGAGAATTCCATTCAAAAACTTGTAGTTTAACGCAAGTTTTCGCTCGTATCCGTAAATTTGAAATCGGCCAAACTCAAGTTTGGCCGAATTTCGTATTTCTTATGTTGCCTTCTTGTGCTTCTAAACGCAGTCTTAACTGTTGGTATAAGGGCATTGTCCAAACTCTATTAGGACAGAAGTGTTAGTGTGTATCGAGTATCTCTAACCAACACGAGCCAAACAGGACAAATAAATAAATAAATAATGATCTTACGATTTATAAGCAAAATATGTAGACAGAAAAAACAGAAGTACAATGCTGATGAAATTAAAAACATGGACGATCATTTAAATTACACAACACCTCAAATACCAATACCAATCAAAAGGCAACATTATAAGTAATGCGGAAGATATAAAACTAAGATTGGCGCAATACTTTGAACACCTTCTCAATCCAAACCCATCATCCTCACGAATAGCAGCAGCAGACATAACAATAGGTGTAACTGATGGAACAGCTGATGAAAGATCCTCTTTGAGTCTTTTTACTCTCGAACAAGTAAAAACAGCTCTGAAGAACCACCCAAACATCAAAACGCCGGGCACTGATCAAATTCGATCTGAGCTTATGAATGCCGACGACACCTGCATAGCTACACAGATTAATCACGGAAATATGGACGCAGGAAACCCTTCCTGAAGATTGGCGCAAGAGCATCATATTTATAAAAAAGGTGACAAACTCTGCTGCGAGAACTACCGAGGAATATCTTTGTTGTGTACGTCTTATGAGATCTTCACGAAAATTCTAGAAAAGAGAATTAAACCCTATGCTGTCGAAGTAATTGGTGAATACCAAGGCGGATTTAAAGTTGGACGATCGACCACGGACCAGATATTCTCAGTTAAACAGACGTTGGAAAAGTGTTGGGAACATAACATTGATGTGCCTCACATATTTGTTGACTTCAAAAAGCATACGAAAGTATCGACAGACGCGTACTGTATAAAATCATGTTGTAGTTTGGAGTTCCACCGAAACTGATTTGACTTACGAGAATGACAATGACCGAGCCTTTGTCACAAGTTAGAGTAGAAAATGATCTGACCTCCATCTTTAAAACAGACAACGGCCTTAAACAAGGTGACGGCCTTGCACCAATGCTTTCCAACTTGACACTCGAATATGTTTTTCGGAAACTTCCCGTTGACACCAAGGGAACACTATGCTGCAAATCCACACAACTCATAGCATATGCCGACGATATAGATATCCTTGCCGGATCTCTGGAGAGTGCTAAAGAAGTATTTGTAAACCTCGGTAGTAAGGGAAGTTGGACTATATATTAATGAAAACAAAACAAAAATTATGACGCAAACTAGGAAAAAGACGCTAATCAGACAAATTATTACAGTAGGAGACTATAACCTAGAAAACGTAGACAAGTTTATATATGTACCTAGGGGCGAACCTATCGAAGGATGGAAAACCATCGAAATCAAAAGTAGGATAATGATGGCAAACAAGACGTATTATTCGGTGCTTCCAATAATTAAAAACAAAAACGTACACAGCAAAACAAAACTACTTAAGTTATACAAAACCATGATAAGACATATGCTATGCTATGGCAGCGAAACTCAGGCGTTTGAAAAACTACTTAACGCCTTTGAAATAAAGGTGTCAACTCTCTTAAAATTTAAAAAATTACAATGGGCTGGTCAGGCTGTGGAGCGGTTGGATGACGGAAGAATTCCCAAATGCACACTAAAAGGAAAAGTCAATGGACAAAGACTGATCGCAAATCCACTGAAGCGCTGGGAGGATTCAATTGACGCATACAGCAAATAACTGCTAGGATTCTCTAACTGGAGCACGCGGTCACTGAACCGATGGCCAAGACCTTGCTCTCCTGAAACTCCAATGTAATCAAAATTCTAAGGAATGGTGGCATAAAAAAGGGAATGGAACAAACTAAAATTCAATCCACATACTTTTCTGCAACGAATTATGCATATTTCAATGTTTCGATAACTAAGACTGATGCTCTATTGCAGAAGTACACAAGCTTGAAGAAGATCATTTTAAACTAATTGAAAATAATATATAAAACATAATTTTCCTTAAAAAATTATTGACTTGATTTTTATTATAGAATTATTTCGTATAATTATTTCGCTTTCATTACAATAATTGGCTGCAGTATTTTGAGGACGTCATTATTCTCGGATTGTGCAAAATCTTTTCCCGGATTTTTGACAAAATCATCACTGGTAATTACGCCCGAAGAAGTATTTGCATGCGGTTGATTATGGTGCTGATGTTGGTGATCCAATGCGGCCTGTTGACTTGTCGTTAAATTATGGAGTTGAGCATAGAGTTCTTTTGCTTGCTCCTCCATACGTTTCTTGCTTTCGGGATTTTGTGCCTTGAGACGACGCAATCGTGCGTACTCTGCCTGCTTCGCTCGTCGATCGCGGCGTTCATCTTCAGTTTCAGTATCGCGTACTTGCTGGCGTTTCATACGTGCACGTTCGCTTAGCTTTTTCAATCGTATTGCACGTTCTTCGGAAGATTCATTGGCTCGGACACGTCGTTGATGTGCGGCCATTTTTTGTAGTCGCACCTGGCGTTCTTGATCGGTTTCTTGACCACGTCCGGGACGACCGCGACAGCGTTTCGGAGAGGCGAGCATCTGATTGATCTCGTTCTCGAGCAGGGCGTTGACTTTGTGCTGTCTAATTGCTTCTTCCTGTAATTCGGCAGGAATTCGCGTGATTTCATTGTCCGGAAATATTTTTTTAGGTCGTCCACGGACCGGTTTTGGAAAATCCTGAACTAGTTGCTGTTGATTTTGGGCTTGCGGCGACGAATTGTTCAGGAGATTATACGAATGCGATGACTGTTGTTGAATGTTGGTATTTTGGAAATGCACAGGTGTAAAGGGAGGCGGAACAGTGTTTGGTGCTATGGCAAGTTGGAAGCCGTTGTGATACATAGGATAGTAGTTCTGTTGATTGTTCGTGGGTGAAGATGCTGTCGAAAAGTTATTTAAATAAGTGAACTGATTATAAAGCGGAGTAGTAGAATTTGCAGTTTGTTGCTGTGGCGAGATGTTGGAGGGATTTATGTTGTTGTCCGTCTTCTTACGTTTGTCATCATGGTGGGGCGAAGAGTCCTTGGACTGCTCGTTTTTATCGTTCTTTATGAACTTATTCTGATAATATTCTATTGAACTAGTCAACGTTTGATATGGAACTTGCTGAAACTTTTGTACAGGCTTTGCATTGTCGTACACAGTTGGTTGGAATAGGTTTGCGGGAAGGGTCGGGTCGATTGAAATAGTTTGAGTATTTTGGGAGAATCGGGGAAGTTGTATTTGATTTTGGGTTGCGTGCAATTGACTCTGAAGGTCTTTAGTAAGATTCGGACGCAGTGCAGAATTGATGAACATATTCTGATAATATTCAATGGAGTTGGTAAGGGTTTGCGGTGGATAATTCTGCTGGTCTTGTTGAAGCTGCTGATGATCTTGTTGCTGTCCGATTTGCGAGTCTGCGCCATGCTGCATATTGTTCTGATTTGGATTCTGATTATGATTAGTGTTAGTATTTTCTGTCTTTATATTGCTTTTATTGGATCGAACCTTTTTCGCGTACTCCGACAGCTTCCGTAGCCGTTCCTTACGCTCCTCGCTTGTTTCCCGTGCGATACGCTCACGGGCTCGTGCTGCCATCTCTGCGAGTCGCTCCTTGCGCTGTTCGGGAGTCTCGTTCGCCCGATAGATACGCATGCGCTCCGCCAGTTTGGCGAGACGTTTAGCACGCTGTTCTGGAGATTCCATTGCGCGACGGAGGCGTTGCCTGGCCGCATTTCGAACAAGGCGCATAGCACGTTCCACGTCATTTTCTCCTTGTCGCCGCAAACGATTGGCTTCTGCGTTCCGTGATAGACGAGAGCGGTATTCGTCTTCACTTTCTCGGGCGCGGCGTTCACGCATTCGTTCGGCATTCCGTGCTAGTCGGCGAGCCCGGGCTTCTGGGCTTTCGTTCCAACGCTGTTTGGAGCTAATACTGCGAAACGACGACGTTGAGCCTGGCGTAGAAGCGGAAGTGTTGCCTTGATTGCCAGTGTCCAGACCCAATAAACCGTATTGCTCGTTAGACTCTAATTTAATGTCATCGTTGTGATTGTTCATTTTTTACTTAAGGGAAACAATTCTTAGAGTTTCAATATCGAATAACAGAGAGAGAGGGGAAAAACGTTTATTTATTCGATGCGAACATGATTTAATTTCCACTGAAATGTTTTAGTGCGCGGTAATCGCGGCTTTCACAGAATTGCTCATCGATCTTAAAATTTTGTTTACAAAATAATTTGTGCAAAAACTTCCATCGCAACTTTGACAGAATCTCCGAACGTCAAACTGACGTTTATTTCTATAGGCCACCATTGTGCACGAATGCCAATGTTGCTGCCGTTGTTTTTACTTTGTCGTGGATTCGTCCTGCATGCAACACTTTCGTAATGTTACGACGTTAAAACCTTAAGAGGGTATTTCACGCACTTTTTTCACCAATTTCAAAATTTTTCAGTCACTTCGTTTTACAGTTTTTCTAATTAGAACGCGAAGGAGTGCGGGACCTTCTCGGGAATCGATTTGTGTTGGAGGGGAATGAACTCTTTGTATAACTGTTATACAAAATGCAACTCAGTTCCCCTTCTCGTCGAAGAAGTTTTACAAAAGCAGGAGCAGAATTACGCCACTGCATTCAACGCAAAATTATTCAAAAATTTGAATGGATTCATTTTTAAGCTTTGTAACCAGCTTAAATTTATCTTCATTTGGTAGCGTTTGTAATGTTATTTGTACACGGGCATAAGTTTCAAAAGCTTGTGAAATTCTCTGTTGCGATTTTCTCTTACGGTATTTTCAAAATAATTAGAATCAAAAGCTGACAGGATAAAAAAAATGAACGACAATATGAGACAAAATGAAACGCAGGTCGCATACGCATAGTAAAAGACCTAAAAAGGGATATAAACCAAAAATCAGTCTCTGAAAAGACGCAGAGGACAACATCATCACCGAAATACCAGTTGAACTTCTGAAAAACAGTGGAAATCGCACTGCACAACTTATGCAAAATTTAGACAGAGGAAATCATACCCGACGATTACAAGAAAGGAAAAAAACTCTGCTCAGAGGAATATCATTGTTGTGTACGTCATATAAAATAATGACAAAAATAATTGAACGTCGTCTTAAGCCTATACTAATGAAATTATTGACGAATACCAAGGTGAATTCGGAACCGGACGATTTACAACAGACCAGATATTCTCTGTGAAACAGGTGCTTGAGAAATTCTGGGAATATAACACAGACGTGCACCAAATTTTCGTAGATTGATTTTAAACAAGCATACGACAGTATCGACAGGACTGTACCAAATCATGCTTAACTTTGGAATTCCCCAGAAGTAGTACGACTAACAAGACTCACAATGACGAATACAGAATCCCAAGTGAGAATACAAACCGATTTCACAACCAGTTTTCGAACGTAATGTGGTTTAAAGCAGGGAGATGGTCTAGCCCCCATGCTTTTCAATTTGGCACTAGAATATGTCGTCCGAAAAATCCCAGTCGACACCAACGGGACACTACTATTCCAGTCCTTCCAACTAGTAGCATACGCTGACGACATTAACATCCTAGCAAGATCCTTCCCTAGTGCTAAGGAGGTATTTGTCAATCTTGACTACGCCGCAAAAGAAGACAAGTTGCGCAATAACGAAAGCAAAACAAAAGTAATGACGCAAACAAGAAGGAGAAGGCCTATCAGACAAAACATAACAAGTGCGGAATATAATTTGGAGAGTGTGGACAACTTCATATATCTTGGGGCTAATCTAGCAAAGGAAGGTAATGAAACAGACGAAATCAAACGACGAATAATACTAACAAATAAGACGTATTATTCGGTACTTCCAATAATGAAATCCAAGAAAGTGCACATGAACAATAAGCTAAGGAACTATTATACGACCTGTGCTCTGTTATGGAAGCGAGACGTGGAAATTATCGTCAACTTCCGCAAAAGCAGTTAAAGCATTCGAAAGAAAGGTCCTCCGAAGAATTTTGGGACACGAAATGGTGAATATAGTACAACCATCTACGACGAGCCAGAAGCTTCAACGTTCATCAAGCTATGTAAACTGCAGTGGTTTGACCATTTAGAGCGAATGGAAGGCAGAAGTTTCCCCAAACGTGCTCTTAAACGCAAAGTAAGTGGTAACTGGCCAGTAGGCAAACCACGCGAGCGATGGGTAGACTCGGTTGATGACGACAGCAAAGCCATTTTAAATATTAGCAGCTGGAGGACGCGGTCTTTGGATCGAGACGATTGGAGGCGATGACTTCAGGAAGCCAGGGCCCGGTTTGCGCTGTCGCGCAATTGATTTTGCGAAATTAATTCACAATGCTTATACATATAGTGTTCAGACCCTTTTAAATCCATTACTATTAATTGATACTCCCTCTGTCCGAAAATATGATTTAGATTTTAATTCTTTTTTTGTCCGAAAATATGGTATATATTTGTGAAAAAATCAAATAAAACTAAAATTAAATATCAAAAACAATATTAAATAAATTTTATTATCACAATAATAATAACTAAATACAAATAATTTTAGTGTAATCCTAATTCTACTTACGATCAGACGGGATACGTGGAATGCAGCTGCAACTTTATTAATAGCACCGCGTTCTAATTTTTCTTTTTTGTTTATTTACTGTAATAGCTGGTGCAAGATACGATGACGTTGTTCATTTAACATTAAATTCCTGTTAAGACCCCCTATAGGGGCATAGGACAGAAACAACTCTCTTCCACAAGGCGCGATCCTGATTCCTCTGGCCTCCTGCTCAACTGCTCGCTTCCATGTGTTACATGGTCGACCAACCCGACGTCTTCCTTAAGGATTATAATCCAGAGCCTGTTTTGCGATGTTTCGCTCTGGTTTCCTCAAAGTGTGACCGATCCACTGCCACTTCCGCCGTTGAATTTCAATACCTATTTTAGTCTGGCGAGTTGTACTCCAAAGTTCGTCGTTGGAGATTACTTCTGACCAGAATATTCCTAAAATGCGCCGGAGGCATTGGTTTACGAAAGTCTGTAGTTTCTTGGTAAGTCGAACGGTCACTTTCCACGTAGTACAACCATATAACAACACGGATTTGACGCATGCGTCAAAAACTCGCAGCTTTGTGCGTAGGGAGATCTCTCTTAACCTCCAGAAAGGGGAAAGGATACCGAAGGCCTGACGAGCTTTATTTAGCCGAGCCTCAACATCCTTTTCGGCTCCGCCGTCCATGCTGACAATGCTTCCAAGATAGCAAAAATCTTGCACCTCATCCACATCCTGTCCATTAAGAACAATCGGTGTGCTTGCGTTCGAACCCATGTGCATGTACTTCGTTTTACGCACATTTATTTTCAGTCCTGCCTCTTTGCATTTAGAATGCAACGAGCGAACATTTGACTCTAAGTCCGAACGGTTATGTGCAAGCAAACACACGTCATCAGCATAATCAAGGTGACTTAAGATGTTAAATAGTCTCCATTGAAGACCTTTACCTTCTCCACCTTCCAGTGCAGCTTTCAAGATGTCGTTTATTACCACCAGAAACAGGGCTGGTGATAATATGCAGCCTTGTCTGACACCCGTTCGCACAGGGAAGCTCTCGGACAGCTCTCCTCTATGCAAGACGCGACACCTTGCATCTTCGTAGGATTCTTTAATCATAGCTATGACCTTATCTGGAATACCTCTCCTACGCAAAGCATTCCATATGTAATCTCGCTTAACGCTGTCGAAAGATTCCTCGAAGTCCACAAACATGAGATGTAGTGGCGAACCCATTTCGGCTGACTGCTCTAATATTATCCGTAGGGTATTTGTGTGGTCGGTACAAGACGACCCTTTACGGAATCCATTCTGATAAACTTCGAGAGTGCTCTCGACGACATCACTAATCCTATTGAGAATTACCTTAGCCATAATTTTTGATACGGCAATAAGTAGACATATACCACGCCAATTGCCACAATCCCGAAGGTCGTCCTTCTTCGGAATTTTCACAATGACGCCCTCCTTCCATTCAGTCGGATATCTTCACTCATTCCACACCTTAGTGAAGAGTGGGAGGAGTATATCGGCTGTTATTTCCGGGTCCGCTTTGAGGAGTTCGGTTGGTAGTCCGTCTATACCTGGAGCTTTCCTTCCCGCCATTGACCGAATGGCGGAAACTATCTCTTATCTGGGGGATCGTCCCTAATAGAGGATTGTTGCGGTTGGATGTTTGGAAGTTGTTCTGTTTTCGGAATATCTTCCTTTTACAAGATGTTTAAAATATCAGAGAAGTATTCCTTCCATCGTCGCAACTGGTGTTCACTCATTTTAAGGAGAGTTCCGTTGACATCTCTCACCAGGTGGTTGGCGGTGAAATTCCTGTTCGTCAAAAGTTTCATGATTTTGAATAGTGAACCCATATCCCCAAGGTAAGCCGCAGATTCTGCCTTGTTTGCCAGATCTTCAATGGCCTTTCTCTTGTCGCGTCTAACAGCCTTTTTAAGCTGTATATGAGCATCGCGGTAGTTCTGCCTCAAGTCGGGCGTTCGTTGGTTGACATCGGGTTGAGAGATGATTGCCAATTTGGCTTTTTTCCGATTGCCAACCTTGTCCCATGTGTTTTGCGACATCCAGGGTTTCTCACCGCTTTGCACATATCCCACAGATTCTTCAGCACTAGTTAAAAAAGTGTTTCTGGTAATGAATTAGCATCTCTTCTTTGTAAATTCACGTTATTTGGGCTAAAATTTTCCATTTAAAATGCGGCGATGACTATTTTACTTTTCTTAATTTTCGGTCTTCAAATACCAACTTAACTCATAAGCAGCGCCTGTGAAATACGTTAGGCTACGCAGCTATTAATGTAAGCAATACCAATAAAATGAGTATTGCTAGTTACTTTCTAAAATCTAGATAATCTAAGATTTTTCAAATGTTCACCATATTTTCGGACACATGGAGCATTTTAATTTTATGATTTAATTGATGTTTTATGTACTTATGTATTTTTTTTACTGTTTTTATACTTGTTGCGTGGCGTGTCCTTTATTGGACGAAGGCCTCCCCGTCTTACGGTTATCTTTATCGCGTGCCGATTTCATCCACGTCCTACCGGCTAGTCGCACTATGTTATATTGTCATCCCATTGTATTTTCGGTCTTCCTTCTGGCCTGTTTTCATCTCGTAGATACCATTCGGTCCCTGGCTTTCTCCAACAAGAACCATAATTGGATCCAAATTTGTTGCGTACGAAGCGATGTGTATTAGGTCGAGCTCAACACAAATTCGTTAAAAGTGTGCAAGGACGAGTTTTTTTTAAGGCGTGCGGCTGCACTTGTAGCCATATGTTTACCAATAATACCGAGAGGTAGCAGATGAAACAGTACTTCCAATGCTGCGGAGTGGGCTGTTCTCGACGTACACATAAATATAGTGTTCGCTGCACTTTGCTGAGGAGAGTTCGATTTGTCTCTCTCATTGGGGCAGTCCACCACATAATCACACCATAAAACCAGATGGGTCTGATGACGGCAACGTAGAGTCAATGCACTACTTTGGGCTGCATTCCCCAGTTTTTATCTATGGCTTTCTCATAGGAGTAAAATGCAACCATAGCTTTATCTAAACGTTCCTGAATATTAGGTTTTAGCTCAGTTTTCTATCTAAAATAAGACCCTGATATTTTGCTCTATCTGCGAAAACAAAACTGATACCATCCAGGTTAGGAAGGCCAGCATGGGGAATTTCGTGTTTTCTTGTGAAAAGGATTTTGTGTGGGTCCACTCCCAAACCACATTCACGTATATTGGTGTTTTGGAGCTATATTTAAGTACAACCCGTTTTTTAATAGTTGAGCAGTTTACATTGTGACCAGAAAGTATCTGGACTTTGTAAATAAAATTAGTCTGGGAAATGATATTTCAAATTTTTTTTTGTTTTGGTAAGCAGGTAGGACTGTCCTTAATTATTATCCCAAAAATTAGCGCGGTCTGTTAATCAGTTTGTTTACAGCAATTGGTTGAATGGGTACATCTCAGTAGCCCACGGCGATTTTTGTTTTATGTCCTCGATCGACTGAAAACGGGTTCCACGGAGCTGTAATTTCAGTTTCGAGTAAAGAAAAAAGTCACACGGGGCCACATCTGGTGAATATGGTGGTTGAATGGAGCAATTTGTTGCTTTTTGGTCTCAAATTCGGTCATAATTGAGGCTCAATGCGGTGGCGCATTTTCATCGTGGAAAATTCATGAACTCTCATTCCACAACACCGTCCGTTTTTTATGGATTTGCTCACGCAAATGCTTCAATATGATTAAATAGTACTCCTTATTGACGATTTTCGAGCATCACTTTTTGAATGTTTTTTTCAGTTGAATAGGTTGGAGGTCGTCTAGAACGAGGCATTACTGAATCTTGTGTGGAAAAAGGGTCTCTCAGTGTTGTCAGAGACAACCTGGGCGTTCATATCTCCTGAGATGATAATAATATCGTTTCTTGGAACACGCTCAAAGGTGGCACTCAGTTAGTTATAAAACTCCTCTTTGTCACAAGTGTTGTGGTATTAGTTGGTGCCTAGCACTGCAGAATTGTGACTTTTCTGACAGTGGTCCTGAGCCTGACGACGATAATCTTATCCGAGATTGGTTCCCAGCTGATGAGACTGTTTCCCGCTCTCGGTGTAAGGACGACCGCTACGCCATTTTTGGCTTCTCCGCTCGGGGTTCGTTCTTCTCCTGATCATGTCCACCTGGCCTCGCTTAATCCCAAGATTTGGATGTTATAGTGCCCCATTTCACGATCGATCACTGATTGGCGGTGCAAAGACCGAGTGACCCCAGCTCTTCGCCCGTCATTCAATGTTCGAACGTTCCAAAAGCCAATCATAGTCCGTTTTCGAATGCCAAAAGTAGTTACCGTAGAATCAGTCTGTATCCGAGGCGCTGTATCTGTTTCTCGTATCAGTTAGGTTTTAAGATCACGGGTGATAAGCCCATGATGCAGTGTCCATTAGCCATTTTTAGGGCAAGCACGACTAGTTGCGGCTGAATTCTAGTGCCCTTATCCTACGGGGGGATGGTTAGCTCAGGTCTGTGGAGTGGCTATTCTCTAAAGATTTTTGCATGAATTCGTAAAACCTCATCCTACAACTACCCCCTGCGGCTATAATATTAACTAACAATTAAAAACAAAAAAACTCACCCATTTTTTTTGTTTTCTTTTTCCAGATGCAAATTACGACTCTCTATACAATCGATACAGAATATTCGGCAGATTCTGTGGAATGGTGCACCCATCCAAGCTATCATTCCTATTTCGTTTGTGGAACTTATCAACTGGAAGGAAATAATTCCGAATCAACATCTCCGCCATGTCGACGAAAGGGTCGAATTTATTTATATAAATTTGACTCGGAACTTGGTACACTTGATAAAATGTTTCAAATTGAAACTGCTGCTATTCTGGATATGAAATGGCTCCCGAAATGCACAACTGAACAGCCTATTTTAGCTGCAGCGAATGCTCTCGGTGAAGTTGTGATATATGAACTTAAGAACGATGGTCTAGAACAAAAGGATCTTCTTCATTTAGATACCAGCTTCCATAATTTACTAGCATTATCCTTAGATTGGGAATGGAATCCGGTAGGAGAAAACCGAATTGTAGCGTCTGATTCTAAAGGCGAAATTTCTTTAATTCAATACACGCCTACAGGCTTAAGATTAATATCTTCTTGGTCAGCGCATTCGTTTGAAGCTTGGACATGTACTTTTGACAAATGGAATTCGAATTGTATATTTACCGGAGGCGATGATACTTTTCTGCACATTTTCGATGTACGATCGCCGGAAATTGCGTCTAAAGTTTCCACAAATAAATCGCATTTGGCTGGCGTAACCAGCTTTTTAAGTCATCCCACCAAACCGAATATTTTACTAACCGGTAGTTACGATGAAAATCTACGAATTTTCGACACAAAATCAATTAAAGATCCTCTCTCATCGATAAATTTAAGAGGAGGGATTTGGAGAATTCGTCCTGATGTTCAAAATCGCAATTTGCTCTTGTGCGCTTGTATGTATGAAAATTTTAGTATTGTGAAGATGAGCGATAATCATCAGAGTATGGAATGCGTTGCGGAATACAAGGAGCATACAAATATTTGCTATGGGGCCGATTGGTACCAATCGAAAGATAATATTGAGCGAATGATTATGGCTACGTGCTCATTTTATGATAAGAAATTGTGTATATCGAAAGTTTTCGAATAATTTTATAAGAGATGAAAAAAAAAATCATGGCTAAAAGTCTATTTATTTGGTGTTTATCGATTTGGATTTTTTTTTAAAATTAAATATGAATGAATTTTTATCGTAAATAAAGTATTAATCTATAAAAAAAAGTTGACCGTATTTACGATTATATATATATTTTTTTTAATTTTTGTCTTTTTTTAATTGGTAGTATCACGTTAACATTTGTGTTCCCGGGTAGATACAGATGTTTCGATTTCGCATGGCATGCATTTTTTTCAACTTAAACGAACTTCAAATGAAAGCAGAACTTATTTCCATGTGTTATCCTAATAATTGCAAAATAAAAATTTGGATATTGCAAATATATTCGGAGTCATTAGAGATTGCAAAAAAATATAACAGGACTACGATTGCGTGTAAAGCTTAATCTTTGTGAACTTAAGAAAATTTGTATGTTGTTTCACATCATGTAAAGTAGCTATAAAGTTTTATACAAAATTTAACCTTCAAAAATTAAATAGGTACTGAGAAAATTACTGTATTCGATTTCGTGAAATTGTGCAGTTAGTATGGTCGTAGGAGATGGGTTGTTTTTAGTAATTCTTTCAGAAATTAAGAATTAACAGAATTATGATTGGGCGTAAAGCCAATCATATGATACTCTAGATGAAATGGGAATGACTTTAATATACCGGAAAATATGTCATCTCAAATTCTTTCGAATAGAGACTTTTGCATGGGACGAGGTAGAAGAAGAAGGGGAAGTTTATATTTTTCGCATATAATACCGAACATGGTATGCAAAATGTTTTTTACTGAATTTAAAATTTTTAGTTTTCATTATTTTTGAAGAAATTTGACGTAGTTTTCCTGAAATTGGGGCATTTGTATGGGAGGTGACAGAGGAAGTAGAGCGTTTTAAATGATTTTGAAACTGTTTATCATTACCCTTATCACCCTGCTTTGATTCAATTTCAAAGTCGATAGCTTTCATATATTCGAAGGAGAAATGCTTTTTCTTGAATTTATAATACAGATATTTATATGGGAGGGGGTAGAAGGAGTGAAGCGGAGCTGATAATTTTTTCTAGCATTTATTGCAAATGTTAAAATACAAATTCTGGTAAAATTTTAAGTTTGTAATTTTTCTACTTTTAATGGAAATCGATATAATGCATTTAACAAAAATTATGCATTTGTATGGGAAGGGGTAGAAGGAGTGTAACGATCAAAATAATTTTTTCCCGTTATTGATATTTCTATTTTTATACCTTATACAAAATATCAAGTTGATAGCTTTAACAGTTTCGAAGAAAAATAGTTTAATTTAAATTTCAAAATTTCGTGAAATTTGTATGGGAGGGGGTAGAAGGAGTGAGGAGAAGTTGATAATTCTTTTTAAAACTAATTGCAATTATAGTAGAATTAATTTTGGCAACATTTAGTCTTTTCAGATTTACTGGTTTCAATGAAAATCGGAAATATATATTTTTCAAAATTGTCCATTCGTATGGGAGGGGGTAGAAAGAGTGAGGGGATCGGATCAACATTCCGCGGTATTAATGATATCTATATCATGGTAGTTTGACCTAAATTTCAAATCGATAGCTTAAATAGTTTCAAAGAAAAATCAATTTCTTTATATTTCGAAATTTCATGAAATTTGTACGGGAGGGATAGAAGGAGTGGGGGGATGTAGCCCATTCACGAACTTAAAGTGACACAAATTTTTTTAGCACTATAGCTTAAGCTTTCGAGAGTTATGCTGTAGACAGACAGACAGACGGTCATTCGGAATCGAGGTTTTTGAGCGACAACAAATATATCTGTACCCTTGGCGGCTCTGTGCGAGCGTTATTTCTTAGCGTTACAAACGGTAAGGCAAACACAATATACTCTCAGATTTCATCTAGAGCATAAACATTATGGAATTGATATCTCTCAAATTCCAGACTATTACAGTCATACTTTTCAAGAAAATTGATTTAGGGTAGTTGGGTAATTGTGTCATATTGTATAGAAAGTGAAGCTGATCGGTTAATTTTTCCGATCTTAATAATAATGCAAATTAAGTATTTAGTGCACAATTTGAGCTCGATAAATGTTATACGCAATGAGGAAACACTGCTATCAAATATACCAACAACTTCCTAAAAGAGCTCCTGCCCTCTGAAGCCCCCGAAATATAGAAAGAACGCTGGGAGGATTCCATCGACGAAGACAGCAAATAACTTCCGAAAATTTCAATATGGAGGACGCGCTCATTGCACCGAGAAAATTGAACCAACTTGGTCTGTAGCGCGATTGATGATGATGACGATTGATAATAATAATAATAATAATTTATTTCGTAAAGTCATCCTTGAGCACAGCTCGTATGTATTGTACTTATAAATTACAGTTAGTGATTTGAGGGCAAATAATAAATAAAGAGAAAATGCTAAATGAGCAAAACAAATTAAATATTAATCAGGCAAAATACAAATAAGATGTAAATGCAAGTGTTAGAAACGAAAGAAAGAAGTTAATGTAATTTTAAATTAGATAAATTATGAGTTTAAGTTTAATATATATTCTTTTAATAAAGTTTTGAGTTTAACTCCATCTTAATCGTCTGTGAAAGTTCATTGTAGCTTTTAGTCGACCTAGTCATTATTCCATTTGTACCATATCGTGTAGTGCGCGCATACCGTCGGATTTACCCATGGTTGTCGCTGTGATATTCCAGAATTACGTTCGTTTTTGTGAGATGATGTTTCATCAGATTTATTCAATTCGCGGATTCCAGATGATACAGTTCATCTAGATTAAGAAGATGATGAAGGATAGTATTTCTTCGTTCTCTTTTGTCAATGCTGAATAAGTTTTTTATTACATTGTTTTGTAATCGTTGAATTGGGATGCTGTAGAGAGCACTCTCGAAGCTTCTCAAAACGGATTCCGTAACGTATAATATTGGAACAGTGTATCGAAATGGGTTCGTCAGAACGCACCTTTCGGAAGATAACAGTTACTGTCCCATGCCCCTAATGAAGCTCTAAACAAAAAAATTCATTGATTGATGCAGTCGGAAATGCAAATTTTCTTAAAAGTATCTGAACTTCATTTCTTTTATTCCATAAATTTTGTTATTCTGATGAGTTGACTATTTAACATCTTAAGTCACCTTGATTATGCTGATGACGTGTGTTTGCTTGCACATAACCGTTCGGACTTAGAGTCAAATGTTCGTTCGTTGCATTCTAAATGAAAAGAGACGGGACTGAAAATAAATGTTCGTAAAACCAAGTACATGCACATGGGTTCGAACGCAAGCACACCGATTGTTCTTAACGGACAGGATGTGGAAGAGGTGCAAGATTTTTGCTATCTTGGAAGCATTGTCAGCATGGACGGCGGAGCCGAAAAGGATGTTGAGGCTCGGCTAAAAAAAGCTCGTCAGGCCTTCGGTATCCTTTCCCCTTTCTGGAGGTTAAGAGAGATCTCCCTTCGCACGAAGCTGCGAGTTTTTGACGCATGCGTCAAATCCGTGTTGTTGTATGGTTGTACTACGTGGAAAGTGACCGTTCGACTTACCAAGAAATTACAGACTTTCGTAAACCAATGCCTCCGGCGCATTTTAGGAATATTCTGGTTAGAAGTAATCTCCAACGACGAACTTTGGAGTACAACTCGCCAGACTAAAATAGGTATTGAAATTCAACGGCGGAAGTGGCAGTGGATCTGTAGTGCAGCTGGATATTGCAGAATAACTGATTAATCAATAATTTGATTAATAAAAATAAAGCACTACATTTAAATTAACATTTATATTATAAAAATTTATTTATTATTATTTGTTATTGTTTAGATTAAATTTTACGTTTAATGTGAATGAAAATCTTTTTTACACTAAAAATAAAAAACAATTACATCTATATTTTTCATAATAATAGTTCACTCGATTATTATTAAAAATAAATATATAAAGTATATTTGTGTGAGTGTAATTATTTATTTTTAGTAGAGTGTATTTTAAAGTGTAAAGTGTATTTGCATGTGGAATTAATTAAGTTTAACCAATTCCCCACACACCCCCTTCCTAGAGGAGGGCTAACAGTCCTTCTCGTTAAGATTTAATGAACCCGTCTGTGATCTGGTTCGTATCGTGGAAGTAGGAAGAACAAAAGTTACGCGCTTTTTAGTTGATGCTTGATGCTGGGAAGAATCAAATGAAGGTTTCAGCCGATCAATTGAGACATTCTTTTCTTTACCATTAATGGAAAGTGTAAAGAATTTGTCATTACGTTTCAAAACTTTATAAGGTCCTTCATAAGGTGGTTGAAGCGATCTCCTCACTTGGTCCTGTCGGACAAACACGTGTTCGCAATCTTTAAGTGAATGAAAAACGAAAGTGTTAGTGGGAGTGTGAGCGGAAGGTACTTTGGGTTTTATCGAACTCATGAGTTGTCGAAGACTTTGAACGTAGTCGCTAGGAGATACAATCTGTGGTGTACTAGAATTAGTGTCTAAAAGTTCGTATGGCAAACGTAAATTTTGTCCGTAAACTAATTCTGCAGGAGTGGCATCGACATCTTGTCTAACGATTGAGCGAAGTCCGAGAAGAATGAACGGTAGTTCGCGTGTCCATGCTTCAGAAGCCTTGCACATTAGAGAACTTTAAGGATTCGATGCCAACGTTCTAACATACCGTTAGCTTTGGGATTGTAAGCTGTAGTTCTGTTTCTTTTGAAGCCTAAAACTTTGCCTAATTCCGAAAAAAGTAAAGCTTCAAATTGTGGTCCTTGGTCAGTTACAATTGTGACTGGAGTGCCGTAACGAGGAATGTATTCTCTGACCAAAGTGTTAGCCACAGTTGTTGCTCGAATATCCACGATTGGGTAGGCTTCAGGCCAACGAGTAAAGCGGTCAATGACCGTAAGACAATAATTGAAGCCTTCCGAAGTCGGAAGAGGCCCAACCAAATCAATGTGGATATTAGCGAATTTTTTGATTACTGGTTCGAAATTGCCGAGCGGACTCTTAACGTGGCGAGAAATCTTGGCTTTTCCGCACGCTATGCATTCTCTGCACCAGATGTGTGAGTCTTTATTAATAGATGGCCAAACGAATTTCTTAACTAACAATTTAGTTGTTGCTCTAATACCTGGATGAGCCGTTCCATGAACCACATCGAAAATCTTCTTACGCAGCGTTGAAGGAATGTAAGGCCGCAGAGTGTTTTGCGAGGCGTCACACCAAAGTTGCTTAGAGGAATTTTCGATGTTAAAAGGTATCATCTTAAGACTCGTTGATTTTTTAATTGAAGGTAATTCTTTGTCGGCTAGCTGAGCGTCAGCAATTTCAGAGTAATTAACTGATGTTGGAATGGAAATCTCGTCAATGCGAGATAATGCGTCGGCGACGACATTATCTGAACCGGATATATGTCGAATATCCGTCGTAAATTGACCGATGAAGTCCAGATGCCTTAACTGACGTGGTGAAGCTTTTTCAGCGTTTTGCTTGAAAGCAAAAATAAGCGGTTTGTGATCGGTAAAAAGTGTGAAAATTCTACCTTCTAGCATGAATTTAAAATGCTTAATTGCAATGTAACATGCTAAAAGCTCACGATCGTAGGCACTGTATTTTTGTTGAGCTGTGGAAAGTTTCCGCGAAAAGAATGCTAATGGTTGAAAAGCATTAGAAATTTTTTGCTGTAACACAGCTCCGATGGCTGTATCTGAAGCATCAACCACTAGCGAAAGTGCTGCAGAAGGAGAAGGAAATGCTAGTGTAGTTGCCTGAGCTAATTGTTCTTTGCAACGATTAAAAGCTTCTACAGACTCAGAATTCCATGGAATAATGGACTTATCACGTTTTTTCTTGCTTCCATGTGTGTATTTGTCTAAAATAGATTGAGACGTTGCTGCATGAGGAATAAACCTTCGGTAAAAGTTAATCATACCTAGAAAACGTCTCAACTCGTGAACAGTAGCCGGTTGTGGGTAAGAGATAATAGCTTCTATCTTTGAAGTCATCGGAAAAATTCCATTAGAATTGATGGAATGACCCAAGAAATCCACTTGAGTTTTAGCAAAGTGGCATTTAGCTAAATTGATTATTAAACCGTATTTTTCTAGTTGATGAAAAAGTTTATCTAGGTGAATGAAATGTTCCTCAATTGACTTTGAGGCGATCAAGATGTCATCAATATATACGAAACAAAAATCAAGATCCCTCAAAATTGAAAAAATGAATCTTTGGAAAGTTTGCGCGGCATTGCGCAAACCAAAAGTCATTCGAAGAAATTCATATGAACCGAAAGGTGTGGAAATTGCTGTTTTTGGAACGTCATCATCGTTCAGAGGAATCTGGTGGTATGCACGTTCCAAATCAACTGTTGAAAAAATAGTTGAGCAAAATCCTGTATGTGTGGAATAGGATATTTGTCCGGGACTGTTTGTGCATTTAATGCCCGGTAATCCCCACATGGTCTCCAACTTCCATCTTTCTTTTGAACCATGTGAAGTGGTGAAGCCCAAGGACTGTCTGATGGTCTGCAAATTCCAAGGTCTACCATTTTGCCGAACTCGGCCTTCGCGATCGCAAAGCGAGAAGGTGAGAGGCGTCGCGGCCTACAAAAGACTGGGCGTCCTTCGGTAATAATGAAATGACGAATCGTGTGCAAATTGTTTGAATTTGTTCTATTTGATTGGAAAATTTTTGGGTGTTGTGCAAGCAATTTTTGAACTCGAGGATTTTCGTGATTGGCTGCTAAGACAGACAATACTGTAGAAGATCCTTTTAAAATTTGTCCAATAGCTGAACTGACGTTAGTAAGTGGATCGATTAAACGTCGTTGCTTAAGATCCACAATCAAACCGAAATGACGAAGGAAATCCGCTCCTAAAATTGGTCGTTCTACGTCGGCAATAATGAAATTCCATTCAAAATTTCTTTTAAGTTTGAGTGAAATTGTAATTTTGTGTGAGCCAAAAGTAGGGATTTTAGTGCAATTTGCAGCGGTCAGAATCAAGTTTGGATTCATAACGCGTTGACCGAAATTACTTTTAGGAACTACTGAAATTTCCGCGCCGGTGTCTACTAAAAAACGTAAACCGGATGTTTTATCTGGTATAATAAGGCGACTTGAGTTTGAACTAGTGTTAAATGTCGCCATTTTTAACACTCGTGTTGGTTTTTTTCTTTCGGAAATTTACAAGGTTCTTTACATTTATTGGCTCTAAGCCCAAAACGTTTATGATAATAGCAAAAATCTTCAGACTTTCTTGATCCGCTTTGTGAACGGTTATGCGATTTTGATCGTCCATTGCGATTACTATTATAGGACCTATTAAAGTTTCGACTTTGTCTTGTAAATTGTGTTAGTTCATTAACCGTTGAAGTCAAAGCGGTAATTTGTTTTCGTAATGATTCAATTTCTGAACCCAGCGCATTTGGCGAATTACTTATCGAAGCGCTTGCTAATTGCGGAAAACAAGAAGTGTCTGCAATTTTATCGGCGATTTCACTCAATTCTTCAAGGGAACCTGAAGATACTGTTAGAATGGCTTGTATTTGAGTAGGAAGACGTTGTACCCAAAATTTTTTAATAATATTAACTGGAAAATTGTTTCCAGCGAGGGAACGGATTCGACCTAATAGTTGAGAAGATTTAAAATCTCCTAGGTCGATTCCATTCATAAGTCGTTTTAACTTATGGTCTTCAGATTCTCCAAACCTTTTTATCATAGCATCTTTGAAATAAACGTAACAATTTTCCGCCGGAATGCTGTCGATGATGTCCATCGACTGTTCACATTCCGCTGCACTTAGCATACTAAGCGCATGATTGAACTTGGTTAGTTCAGCTGTTATATTAGCTGCGGAAAATTGCGCATCCATGATGCGAAACCATGCAGCGGGGTTGGCAATCCAGAAAGGAAGTTTCTGAATTGCAACCGCAGCCAATTGTAAGTTATTAGATGAAGTATCGGTAACTCCATCATTTGATACTGACGATGTATGATTAATAAGAGACATGTTGTATATATTTTTATAAGAAGTTGATATTGAATTAAACAGAAAAAAGAAATTTTTGTATGAGAATTTGAATAAATGGAAAAATATAGATGTAATTTTACAATTTAAATATAATGAGTAAATATATTATGTAATAATTTTTATTAAATTTAAATGTAATTATTAATAAAATACCATAAATCCTCTTGAAATTTGTGTAGCTAATTTTCAATTATTGTTGTTTTTTCTTGAATTAATGATGCTGTTGTTGATGCTGCATCATGTTGAATATTCAAATATCGGTATAAGCTTCAAGTTGTTGTATTTAGAGTTGATATTTTCTATTTTATAACAAAATTCTTGAAGACGATTAAGATTTCAATTCTTGAAATTTCTTAGGTTTCTTCTCTGTAAATTCGATGAAACTTCTCTCGCTGATGGTTATAGAAATTTGTTCAATGTAGAAAAATTGCTCTCGACTAATTTCCTCTATACATCACCATTTGATATGGTGAAATAACGATTGACGAAAAATAATTTTTCTGCGTTGATCTCTTGCTTGATGGGGTCACCATTTGTGGCCCGATTCCAGGACTCCAAAAGCGTAAATCGGGGTCACCAATTGTTATGGTGAAAATATTTAGTTCGTTAATGTTGGGTCACCATTTGTTATGGTGAAAATATTTAGTTCGTTAACTTCGGGGTCACCATTTGTTATGGTGAAAATATTTAGTTCGTTAACTTCGGGGTCACCATTTGTAGTGCACCTGGATATTGCAGAATAACTGATTAATCAATAATTTGATTAATAAAAATAAAGCACTACATTTAAATTAACATTTATTAACATTTATATTATAAAAATTTATTTATTATTATTTGTTATTGTTTAGATTAAATTTTACGTTTAATGTGAATGAAAATCTTTTTTACACTAAAAATAAAAAACAATTACATCTATATTTTTCATAATAATAGTTCACTCGATTATTATTAAAAATAAATATATAAAGTATATTTGTGTGAGTGTAATTATTTATTTTTAGTAGAGTGTATTTTAAAGTGTAAAGTGTATTTGCATGTGGAATTAATTAAGTTTAACCAATTCCCCACAGATCGGTCACACTTTGAGGAAACCAGAGCAAAATATCGCAAAACAGGCTCTGGATTATAATCCTCAAGGAAGACGTCGGGTTGGTCGACCATGTAACACATGGAAGCGAGCAGTTGAGCAGGAAGCCAGAGGAATAAACAAGTCCTGGCAACAGCTTAAGGCCGATGCTCAGGATCGCGCCTTGTGGAAGAGAGTTGTTTCTGTCCTATGCTCCAAGTAAGCCCTTAACACTTCTCAAATCATTTTTAATTTTCTTTTCATCAATATTTCCATAAAATTAAATTAAGTAATCAAACCATCCCATCAAAATTTATTTGGATCTGACCGATCCAAGATATCCTCCTTGGGACCCGCCTTAATTCCACAAGTTGCGAATTCACTTTATGTAGATATTATAGATTATAAGACTTTCTATATTTCATTTAACTTAGTTATTGAAATGCGAATGGGATCGCTGGATTTCAAGTAAAAATAAATAAAACAAGTTCTTAAATAAAATAACCGAAAATTTATTTTCGCTTTTCACTTTCAAAACTTTCCGCTTTTCAATTTAAACTCTTTCTATTGCGACTTTCCACGCGACTACTCGATCTCGACCCTTTCGCTTTTGAGTCTCAACCAAGGAGGATATATAATAAGGAGTGACTATGAGCATGCTTTTCCGTGTATGAGCATAGGAATGAAAGTATTTCCCTCCCTTACTAGCGAAATGCTCGAAATTTTTCGAAAAAATCGTTGCGCTATCTTTGTCTGGCACACTTAAAAGTATTGCAACTAACTCTTTCCCAGGTTAGACAATTGTCAAATTTTCGAAATAATTATTTCGCTATCCTTGCTTGGCATACTTAAACCCAATTCAACTATCTCTGTCCCGCGTTATATTGTCCGTTGCTAAAGTGCTTAGCTTAAACACGAACCAAAAACTAATAAAAATTGAAAAAATAAAGATTTCTGAAATAAAACAGCAAACTTCATTGTACTGAAAATTACTTTATTGCTGACTGAATATTAGCAACCACGAGATAATACGAGTTATGATATTTTTTTTTGTAAAAGTTTGAAGCCAAGTTAAGCTTCGACGCAATTTTCGAAAATTCCCGAATCAAAAAGTATTCCCACATGAGACAGCCTATCAGATACTCCTCTTTATATATCCTCCTTGGTCTCAACTGCCTCGCTTTCACGACCGCTTACTCTATTTATATCCAGCATAACCGGCATGGACGACGACTACATCCACAGTTTTGTTATACGTAAAACAGTTGGCAAACGAGAAAGAACTTCTCGAACTGAGCTCACCAATATGCGTGCAATCTCCACGCACATATAAAATATGGCTTAGTAATCGTGTAAAATATGGCTTAGTAATCAGCTGTTTAAAGTTTTGGGAGTAGAAACCTTGAGCGAACCAATCAAAATCGTTCATTTGGGAGTAAAGCATTTTTTATGCGAAAAATGTTTTGATCTATGGGTAACATAGCCCGTTTTCGCACTCAGTCTTCTTTCGCTCTGACTACAACGACTAAGCGACAACAACAACGATGATGGCGATGTCGACGATTAAGCGAATAAAAACGATGATGGTGACGATTACTAAGCGACAACACCAACGTTAATTGTGACGACGACTACTTGGACCTCGCTCCCTTGCTCGTTTACTTCGACTCAAGGTTCTCGCAATAGTGCTGCGTTGTTGTTGTTGCAGAACATTCCAATCGAGTGCCAGATGGTCAGAATTATTTCTTTCTCGTACGTTTACATGGCCCATGTTATTGTTGCTGGATGGTTGAATGTCCAAGGTCGTGCATGTGTTTTTTTATTAACATAGTTTTTGTTGTTTCTTTCCTAAACACTCGATGATCGTGCCTATATTTGTTTTTGGTCGAAGACCTTGACATTCCGATTAAGTTGCATAGCGTTCCTTGGAGTGGTCGTATGCGCGCGTTAATTTGATAATAATAAAGTAGAGCTGTCATTTCACATAACTTTTGAAAACAGGGGAAGACCCACAGCTGTCGTCCTAGGGTATACGGATTATACGCCGTATACCCACTGCTCGTTGCGATTTTTACAATGGATACAAATATAGAAAAAAGACTCTCAAATTTTGTCTTTCCAACCAAATTTCGTGTGCGGAAGGGTTGTAATTCAGTAATATCAAAAACACAAGCTTACGAGTAGTACGATGTCTTTAAAGACAGTCGAGAGATCGTTGAAAACATGCCTCGTTCTGGACGACCTCCGACCTCTTCAACTGACGAAAACATTCAAAAAGTGAAGGAAATGGTGCTCGTAAATCGTCATGCCACTATTAGGAAGATAGCAGGAGAGCTCGACATCTCCGCAAGTCCGTTCGTTCGATTTTGGTTGATGCTTTAGCCATGAAACGCGACCTTGCTCGACTCTTTCCAATAAAGCAGAATTTTCTTAAAAAAAGTACCGTGAACAGGTCACTTTGGACATGCTTGATCCTGCAAATTTTGATCCTACATTCATGGAGCGCATTATAACTAGTGATGAGACATAAGTCTATGAGTTGACATGCAAACCAGTCAATAATCATCGGAGGAATGAAGGAAAAAATGAACCGAAACCGAAAAAACCACACCAAAGCGGCTCAAAAATCAAAATGATGCTAATTTTTTTTCGATATTCAAAGTTTGATCCATCATGAATTCCTTCCGGAGGGACAGGCAGTCAATAAGGAGTACTATTTGACCGTATTGAAGCGTGAGCAAATCCGTAAAAAACGGCCAGTATTATGGAAGGAGAATTCATGGATTTTCCACGATGATAATGCTCCACTGCATAGAGCCTCAATTGTGACCGAATTTAAGGCCAACGAAGCAACAAATTCCATCAATCACCACCGTATTCACCAGATTTTGCCCAGTGTGTTTTTTTCCTATTCCCGAAATTGAAATTACCGCTCTGTGGAACCCGTTTTCAGTCAATCGAGGACATAAAATAAAAATCGCCTCTGAAGGCCATATCAAAATGTGCTTATGAGAAGTGTTTCGAAGACTGGAAAAAACGCTGGCATATGTGTGTTGCATCTAATAGGAATTACTTTGAAGGCGATGCTGCAATGCTCGCTTAGCTAGAAACGTGAGATGCCAACACTTGTTATTGTTGTGACTATTTCTCTCTCGGTGTGGTGTAATGTAGAAACTTCAGAATAACAATAGTTACTTAGATCGAGTCTGAAGTAGTTCTAAATTTTCTGCACAACTTGAATCAGATCTTGGTTTCCGATTAAAATTTATATTATTTTTAACAAAAAACTGTTTTACATATTAACTTTCTTTTTTAAAAAAAGGTTTATTTTACAAAATTTTTCCTAACAGCACTTATATACACAGATAGATCGGGATTATCACTAAAACATTCCGTAAATACACCCATACAATCAACAAATGTTTTATATGGTTCGGCAAATACGTTTACTTCATTTTTATCGAATAAATCAGTTTCTTCCTCTCCGTCGACTTGATTGATTCGAGCTTCTTCACGATGTGAATCAGCTATTCCTCTTACTATCAATTTAATGAGACCATCATTGTTAATCGATTTCAAATTTGAAGATAAATATTTCGTGAATAGTATGGGAGCGTATGTCGCAGAAATGTTGTCTGTAAGTATAGATAAATCATAAAAAAAAATTTTTAAATTCATTAACAAATTTTTGATATTACCAAGTGGTTCATCTGAATAAATTGCAATTGTCTCTGATATATGTTCGCGGACTTCAGAATCATCATCTCTTGATAAGCATAAAACAATGTCTATAAATTTATTCAACTCGTCTATATCGAATTCTGACAATGAGCTTAACACTATTTTAGATATGTGGCGTATAATTTTTGCAGCTGACAATCTGAAATGCAAAAAATAAGTTTTTTTTTCATTAGACCACAATTTGACATACCTTTGTGAGTCAGAGTTCCAAGGCAATGATAAATTTTGCGAAAACCACAAGCATGTTCGAACTATTTGTTCATCCAGTTTATTTTCCGCAGTATACTTTTCTACACATTTCGCAATCGCATCTTTAACTTCATCAGGATATTGTTTCGATACAATAATGAGATCAGTTAAATTTTCTATTGGAATTTCAAGTCGACTTAAAATTGTGTATGCTTTTATAGTACAATCGGGATAAAAACGTCTTCTTTCACATATATCGTTTAGGCAATTTTTCAAATCGATGCTTGACTTCAATTGATTGCAAAGAATATTGCGGTTTCTAATACCTAAGCTGTTCACAAAACCGATTTCAATGCTAAGACATTTGCAAGTTAATATATTATCTGATTTCGAAGAATTTTCCAAAATAAGAAGCACGATATTTAAACATGTTTCAATTTCTTCGTTTGATAATGACTTCAATGCGAAGAAACAGGAGTGCAAAAAGAGAAGTAGACTTTCAGTTGATATCAAGTACACCAGGTACAAATTATATACAAAAAGTGATTTTCGAAAAACTGGGTAAAATACACTAAAGTCAGAATTATAGATTGATTTGGCGGTATGTAAGAAGTTAAGATTTTGTTTAGTCTCTGGTGAAAGAGCTTGCGAATCAATTCTGTAAAATAAAAAGAAGTTATAATGCGTTGAGTACACATATACGTAAATACAATATACCTTTCTAGTATTTCAATGATGATATCCAAAAGCGTTTTTAATGTCACTGGATTGGGTTTCAATATCGAAAATACATTTGTTAAATCAATCAATAAAACTGATGCAAATTTATTATCTACCGTTTTGCAAGATTTCGCCATAAATAGTACTTGAAGTAATAAACCGTGTGTGTAGTTGAGGTTGATTGTTTGCGCTTGAGTATTTACCTGTTTTGGTTTTTTTTTACAAAATTAGCCATGTAGTAAGAAAGCGTTTAATTAGAAGCCAATATAATATCCGTGAACCAATTAGTATAAGAAAAACCAAGAACAATATTTTAAACTCTAAGATGTTTTTGATGCAGGCTATGAAATGGAATATGAAAGATGATAATAGCGTAGGTAGTAGTAGGAATGACTTCAAGATACACACCAATACGAAATAAGATAATTTGAAATTAGTAGAAGAAATGAAACTTGCAATTACAATTTATTTATTTAAGAAATTAATTTAGTATACAGTTTTCATTATTTTTCTTTGCTTAAGGCAGAATATAAAATATTTCTAATCTAACTCTTTATGAGATGGAAATCGATTTTCTTTAGGAAACTCCGGAACTGGAGCGATTGCCTTTTTGTGCAGAAGCACAGTATCGGTGAAGAGGTACGGAAGAAAGGAATTAAGGAACACATCGGACAGTAGCGTGTTCCATATTCCCATCGAAAGTTGTGTGAACGAAAATTGGAAAATTACTGAGTGGCCAAAAGCAGGTTTCAGAAATTACAGGTGTGGGATTGCAGAGGCATAATAGAAGCGAGAAGGCAAGAAATTGTAAATTACCTGAGAACAGTCTCCATTAAAATGCTGATAAAAGAAGACAAAGCCGGTGATGGTTCAGCTATGTTCGAGCGGATAACCATCTAATCCATGATCGTCAGTATGGGTTCTGTTCTGGAAATTCGACGGGAGATCTTTTGGTATACATGACAGAACGTTGGAACTCATGCAAACATAAACACGGCGAAGGTCAAGTTCGTGCACTGGACATGCAAAAGCTTGACAGGCATGAAGCGAGTGAATGGCATACACCGAATGAGTCAAGACTGAAAAACCACGTCGTTTTCAGTCGAAACAGCAAGACGATGCTCACAGTTGTTGCGCAGTGTTGTGCATCATGAATTTTTGCAAAAAAAGTCAGACAATTAAGAAGGTGTTTTATATGTGAGTTTTGAGACGTTTGCGTGAATCAATTCGCCAAAACAGCTCGTGGATTTTGGACCACAAAAACATACCGTCGCACAATAACATCGTTATCCGCAAGTTTTTGACAACGAATGGAATGAATACCATCTAACAGCGGTTTCGCCTGATTTGGCTCCCTACGACTTTTTTCTGTTTGGTTAACTCAAAAAACCGCTCCGCGGAACGCGTTTTACTAGCCAAGAGAAAATGAAAAAATCGAAGATGGCTCTGATGACCAAACCGAACAGAAGGCGTAACTTTTACAACTGAGAAGGTCAATCAATCAATCAAATTCCTGATAAGACCCCCTATAGGGGCATAGGACAGAAACAACTCTCTTCCACAAGGCGCGATCCTGCGCATCGGCTTTAAGCTGTTGCCAGGACTTGTTTATTCCTCTGGCCTCCTGCTCAACTGCTCGCTTCCATGTGTTACATGGTCGACCAACCCGACGTCTTCCTTGAGGGTTATAATCCAGAGCCTGTTTTGCGATGTTTTGCTCTGGTTTCCTCAAAGTATGACCGATCCACTGCCACTTTCGCCGTTGAATCTCAATACCTATTTTAATCTGGCGAGTTGTACTCCAAAGTTCGTCGTTGGAGATCACTTCTGGCCAGAATATTCCTAAAATGCGTCGGAGGCATTGGTTTACGAAAGTCTGTAGTTTCTTGGTAAGTCGAACGGTCACTTTCCACGTAGTACAAACATATAACAACACGGATTTGACGCATGCGTCAAAAACTCGCAGCTTCGTGCGAAGGCAGATCTCTCTTAACCTCCAGAAAGGGGAAAGGATACCGAAGGCCTGACGAGCTTTATTTAGCCGAGCCTCAACATCCTTTTCGGCTCCGCCGTCCATGCTGACAATGCTTCCGAGATAGCAAAAATCTTGCACCTCTTCCACATCCTGTCCATTAAGAACAATCGGTCTGCTTGCGTTCGAACCCATGTGCATGTACTTGGTTTTACGCACATTTATTTTCAGTCCCGCCTCTTTGCATTTAGAATGCAACGAGCGAACATTTGACTCTAAGTCCGAACGGGTATGTGCAAGCAAACACACGTCATCAGCATAATCAAGGTGACTTAAGATGTTAAATAGTCTCCATTGAAGACCTTTACCTTCCCCACCTTCCAGTGCAGCTTTCAAGATGTCATTTATTACCACCAGAAACCGGGCTGGTGATAATATGCAGCCTTGTCTGACACCCGTTCGCACAGGAAAGCTCTCGGACAGCTCTCCTCTATGCAAGACGCGAGACCTTGCATCTTCGTAGGATTCTTTAATCATAGCTATGACCTTATTTGGAATACCTCTCCTACGCAAAGCATTCCATATGTAATCTCGCTTAACGCTGTCGAAAGCCTTCTCGAAGTCCACAAACATGAGATGTAGTGGCGAACCCATTTCGGCTGACTGCTCTATTATCCGTAGGGTATTTGTGTGGTCGGTACAAGACGGCCCTTTACGGAATCCATTCTGATAAACTTCGAGAGTGCTCGCGACGACATCACTAATCCTATTGAGAATTACCTTAGCCATAATTTTTGATACGGCAGTAAGTAGACATATACCACGCCAATTGCCACAATCCCGAAGGTCGCCCTTCTTCGGAATTTTCACAATGACGCCCTCCTTCCATTCAGTCGGATATCTTCCATCATTCCACACCTTAGTGAAGAGTGGGAGGAGTATATCGGCTGTTATTTCCGGGTCCGCTTTGAGGAGTTCGGTTGGTAGTCCGTCTATACCTGGAGCTTTCCTTCCCGCCATTGACCGAATGGCGGAAACTATCTCTTCCTTATCTGGGGGATCGTCCCTAATAGAGGATTGTTGCGGTTGGATGTTTGGAAGTTGTTCTGAGAAGGTATGACGTTGAAATTTGGTGGGAGTGTCAATAACAGATGTGGCCAACGAACGAAAGCACAAACACGGTGGTCATAGTTGAAACTTGTTAAGGTAGTAATCATTATGGTCGCCGGTTCATTCGTGCCATAATTGGTACTACGAAAAGGTACCTTATAAATTGGTTCCATGCGCAAAGATCGAGAAACTACAGAACTGTTAATTTTAATAAGCAACCATGCAGACTCAGTATGGCCAGTAATCAAATGGCATTTGAAACATAGCAACGTTTCTCGAGACTGAGCTTATTTAAAGATTTTAAGCGGTTACAGTAAAACGGTAGAATAAGCGGATCATTCCACGAAGGATTTCTGAGTGTAAAACGCAACAGTCTTCTCTGAATATATTCAACACGAATGTCATATCTGGGACACCAAAAGGTATCCGATACTGAAGACGAGAACGGAAAAGAGAACAATCTAAGGCATAATGATCGAAATAATTACGAGGCGAAAGTTTAATCAACGCTTATAAAGAGTTAGTTTTATTAACAATAATGTCACTATGTAGAAGTTCAGATGGGTGGCAAATGTAACACTAAAGTCAAGAACACTCTCCTTATGAGCTAAACCAATGTCCTGAGTTGTGTAATCGGTTACAACATATATTTGTTTGCGAGTGTAGTGAATACTACACTTGTCAAGAGAACATTGTTATTTAAACATTATGGCCCGAACAAATTAACGTCAGCTTGCAGAGTAACTTATCATCGTCAACATACATAAGCCGATTGGAATGTTTAATCGATTAAACCAAACCTCTAATAAAGAGATTAAATTATAATGGTCACTAATTAGATCAGATGATGCTCCTCTAAAATATAACGATTAAATAGGATGGAAAACCTATTGCAGGAAGTCTTTAGCAAGAGAAGTCTATGTGGCATTTTGTCGAACACTTCACAGAGATTGTAGTGAATTTATTAGAAATTTTTATCGCGAATTGTACATCATGGAATACGCGCTAATATACCATTTAAAATTAAAAGTATAGTAAAGCTATAGAAACTGTAATAAAAAAACACAGCATGCCATGAATTTTTAAATGTAATGAAAAATAACAATTGAGATTGAAAAATAGATTATATTATAAGTGCTCGACCTGTAAAGGTCATAAAAAGAAAAAGTTATTGCATTTTAATTTTCCCTTTGTGCTGATCCTTCAACAAGATCTCTATAGATACAATCAGTTTGACTGCCACATTCTACTTTATTCATATCTAGTGATGTCAAATCTATTAAATTTTTGGCTACGGACCTTCTCTTAATAATTGCTCTACAATGAAATGTCAAGAATTCACATACTATCGGATAATTTAGGAATGGGAGCTAATTCCTACTGTCCGTTTCCAAGAACGTTCATCACTCGGCCGGATGCCCCTTATCGCTTCTTAGGCGGTGTGCTATGTGAGAGTGAGTAAACGCGATTGTGCAGCGCATTAACTGGGTCTACCAAAAAGTGTGGGATTGGCTCTCCAGGCTGCGGGCTGAGCGATGTGTTAACAATCCCTGAGAAAAACACACTTATTTCGAAACCTGAGGTGCTCGGACTAAAATAATTAAAATAATAAAAGCGGCAACGGCCTCGCAAACGAAATATTCTATAGTGTGATCGCTGTATAGGAGTTGAACAGTACTGGAACAGGTGAGTAATTACAATATTATTATCGCTGCAAAAAACTGAATTGTTAAATACTGAGATTACTGGCATTACATCCCGAACAATTTTCAAATGTGTGGAATCTTGGGGAAACCGCGAGTTTGAAGGTGCGTTTATCGTTAACAATAAGTTTAAACAATAAATCAGCAACTTCCAACCTGTCAATGAGCCAGGGTATAGCCTAAGGGGTAGCGTGTTGGTCATGAGTTCAAATCTTGGTTTAAGTATATACAATCACACTACCTGCGTGTGTATATCTGCGAAAATGAAATTTATAGATAAATGGTAGTGCGAAGGGCTAAAAACTCTTCCACAATAACTAATAAATGTTTTGCGAAAGGACATAGCCCCAAGATCATACTGGATAGAAATATTGAATGGATTGTAGCATATGCCATATGAAATAAAGGCAGTTGTACTTGAGCAATCAACAGTTCCATTTGTTAGACGACTGCAAGATTTTATACAATATATATTCGTGAGATAGTATCACGTAAAATATAACATAGGTGTGAATCTCACAATTATTAAACAGGGCAATCAACAGATATTGTTATTAAATTTATAACGTGCAAGTAATCGCAACAATATATTGGGTCTGAGAAAAAGTTCGTGGCGTTTTTTCCCGATAGATGAAGTAAACACATGTTGCAGCGGCACCACTAAACGCTCGTTGGAAAGGTGACACTTTGAGCGTTACTATGAGTGAATAAACATCGAAATTAGTGCAGTGGTTGGAAAGTTGTTTGCATTTGAAAATGGAGAAACGTAATGAAAAATTGCGCTGTATTTTACAATATTATTACGACAAAGGGCAGAACGCTGCGCAGGCTTGTGAAAAAATTTGTACTGTGTACGGTGAAGGTACATTATAAAAATCTGCTGCGCGGAAATGGTTCACTCCCTTTCATTCTGGTAATTTTGATTTGAAAGATGAGTCACGCTCTCTCCCAATCACTGAAAAAGCTAATGAAATTCTTGAAAAAGTCCAGCAAGATAAGCATATCAGCAGTATTAATATTGGTATGGAGCTAGGTATTGACGACAAAACCTTTGAACCATTTACACGAAGCTGGCTACAAAAAGAAACTCGATGTATTGGTTCCTCATGAGTTGAGCGCGAAAAACAGGATAGACCGAATTATCATCTGCGATGCGCTGCTGAACCGCAATGAAATCAAGCCATTTCTGAAAAGTGTCATAACCGGCGATGAAAAATGGGTCACGTACGACAATCGGAAGCATCAAAGATCGTGGACACGGGATGGTAAGCCGTCACAAGCGTTCGCGAAGCCGGGATTGACGCCGAAAGGTGATGCTGTACTTGTACTGGGAGGGAATCGTCCACCATGAGCTACTTCCAGTTGGTCAGACGATTGATTCTCAACTCTACTGACAACTACAGAGATTACGCTAGGCAATTGAAAGAAAACCGTCCGAAATGAATAATAGAAAATGTGTTATCTTCCATCATGACAACGGCCAGCCTCACAGAGCTTGGAGAGCTTGGTTGGGAAGTTTTGATGCATCCACCGTATAGTCCAGACAAATCACCCTCACGTGATCTGATCTCTGCAAAACTCTCTCAATCGAATTAGTTGGTTTCAAAAGAAACCTGTGAAAACCACTTAATTCAGTTTTTCAACCAGAAACCACAGAAGTTTTTCATGACTCTACCCGAAGAATGGCGAAACATTGTCGATAATAATTGAGCATATTTGGTTTAAATAAATTCATTTTCACACTATAAGTGTAACCAGTTGAATTTCACTAAAAAAACGCCACGTACTTTTTTCCCAGACTTAATATTATGGTGGTATTCAAATGTAGAATGAGCTTTCATTAGTGATGCCAGAAAGAGTATTAAATAGAAATTAGGAGTATTTGTTAAAGCAAACGTTTAACTGTAAATATGTTAGAATTAGATAAAAAGCAAATATAATTGAATAATTCTCAATATAAATGTGAGCTTAGTGTTTAGTGTGTTTAGAAAATAGTTGAATATAATTGGAATAATTTAAATGAAACAATGAATTACTAACAGCTAGTGAACGCTATCTATCTTTTTATAATTGTATCATACATACCCGTATATAATTTAAAACTTTTAATATTCGATCTGCCATAACGTCGAGAGGTATAAATGCAACAATAGCTTTTGCTGTTAAAACACGCGTAGCCATTTCTGGGCTCCCTGAACAGACTGATACGAAATCAATAAATGAAGATAACTGAAATGAATTATAAGTTTAATAAGTTTTAATAATGCCCGTTCCGAATATTTCATACCTTTAAATTGGATTCAGTTCCTTCAAGTGCTGATGGATAAAGTCTGCTTAAGATCAATAAAAGAGGATGTAAATTAGTTGATCTTTCATTCCTTTTAATCGCTGTACTAGCCTTTTCTAGTTCGACTAAGAAAAAGTCATACAATTGTGGATATCGCAAAAAGAATATCCGGCCAGTCATTCTATTTCGGATATTAAGCTTTTCGGTATCTTTGGTGCGTTGCACACCAAAAACTCGTGTTATTAGAGCTGAAAATAATAGCGTCGATGAATTCCGTTCGGCCCAAGTATTTGCAGTGTGTCCTCGTATTGCCAGCATAAAGCCGTCGGCCACATATTCTCCAACCACTTCGTTTAAGTCAGTACATCTAAACAAAGCGCGTAGTATGTTCAGCGCATGCGTTCGGGACTCTGTACTACCTTCAGGATTCGAACACAATCTAATTAAATGTCTCATACAGTACGTTAGAGCTCTAGTTGTTCCCACTTGAAGTTCAGATGTAATCAAAGCTTGAACCATAAATGGTACTCCAGCGCTTCTACGTGTCGCACAAATTTTTTCGTTGATTTTCTCATCTTTCGAAATTATTTCAATGAGCTCGTTAAGCCATAGCATTGGAAGATGATGGAGTTCTGAGTGCTCTACGCGCCATAGGCGAGTACAGAGCTTCAAGAAACCGACGTATGCTTGTTCGAAGGCGCCGCGATGTTTTGTTTCCGACAAAAGTTCTTTGAAATGAGATCCGATTTCAATGATTTGATTCACTGTTACAAGATATTTATCATATTGTTGTAAAGTCGATTGAATTGGCGATCGCAAAACTATTTCGCCCAGAAGAAGCGATACTTCTTTAACGGTTCGCCACGCACAGAGCAAAACCATTTGTGGAGTGGTTTTTAGTGTTTCTGATTTTACGTTTTGGCTTGAACGCAATACTTTATAATTTATACCCTGTATTTGTTCAATTTCACCGCCTAAATATTCGGGTATTTCACTAAAATCATTGGGTAAATGACCCTCAGGCGACGAGCTATTTACAACTGGACCCACAACATGGGTCAGATCTTTGCACAGTCTAATCAAATTCTTGATCACATCTCTCCACTCAATATTATCACATACGCTGTTGAATTCGACCTTTGTCAATAAATGACGTATTGTCGAAACCGATCCGTACAAAGGATTCGTTCGTGCAGCCAGTAAAATAGATTTTTGTGCTACATGCAGACCTTCTTCCAGTATCTGCATGCACCAGGATATAGCGCAAAATAAAACTGAAAAATTTCCCGATGATTTTTTGACTTTAAACGGTTTTACCGACTTTGTATGATTGCAAAAATATTGCAAATAGTAAGCTGATGTCAAGGAATCAGTTGGTCGAACGCTAGTCATTAATTCTTTTATTACTTCCAAAGATACTAAATCTGATAGAGCTCGATGCGATAACAATTCCAGAATCGAAACAGCGACAGCTTTATTGGTCTCGTAGGAATCGCTTAGAGCATCAATCAGAATAACAATCGAACTATTTGGCAAATATTCATCGACTGGTTCCGTACAATTTAATACAATTTCTATACATTGTTTGAGAAGTTGCAGTGATACTGAGCGACGACTGAAATTTGCGCCGGGAAATAAATTATCAAATAGCATTTTGATTAATGTTTTCAAGAATGAACTATAATACTGACGCTGATTATTGTTTTCTTTCAAAACTTTTACAAAACTAATCTCCAATCGTACCAAGCCTTTCGATATTAACGCTAGACTTCGCTGTCTAATGGCAGGGCTTTGGCAATTCGAATTGTATTTTATAAAACGCAACAGTACTTCACATTCAATATCAGATAAATGCTCGGTTGATTTATGCGTTTCGACAATAAGACGCAAAGCCATGATTTTAGTATCATCGTTGTTTGAAATCATCACAGCTTTTAGTTGATTCGCGAAACTCTTCAATACTATCTGAAAATCTTCGCTACGCAATCCGTTTTTCCTGACCGTCCAAAGCGCAGAGAAACGCGTACTTAATGGAATATTCTTGTTTTCAACGTTTACTAAGAATTCGCCGACTTTGGGATCACATTTAACGGCTTTGTTAATTAAAATTTCAACTATGGATAGCATATCTGCGCTCTGACCCAATTCAATTAACGGCAATATCCAAATAGTCTTCCACTTTTCAAATTCAACTTCTTTCCGATTAGCAATCATTAGATTTTCATAACAACTGTTTGCAT
This sequence comes from Chorisops tibialis, assembly GCA_963669355.1. Lineage (NCBI taxonomy): Eukaryota > Metazoa > Arthropoda > Insecta > Diptera > Stratiomyidae > Chorisops > Chorisops tibialis. The sequence continues at coordinate 113,938,308 of OY770263.1, read as the reverse complement.
TTAAGTCATTTCCTAATTCGCCTTTAAACAGATCTGTAAATAAATTCGGCATATTCTCTAAAATAATCGCAGTTCCGAGAACGTTACTAACACTAATCAACACAATATATTTCAGAGCATTGGGTGTTTCGTCGTTTTTACAAATATCAAAAATTTCAGTAATTAGATCGATGAATTTTAGCTTTGCTTCGAGCTTTATAATGTTACGGAATAAATCCTTGCAAATGTGACGTACACTGTCCATATGATGCTCTAAATAGCAGAAAACATATTCAACGAGTGTTTTCAGAATATGTCTGAATCGTCCGTCACTACGCTCTGGCATTTCAAATAACAGTAAAATTTTCGAAACTTGAAATAATATACGCGATGCGCTAAGTAGCATGGAAGGCTCGGTTGAATGTTTGTTAGCTATATCGACGATCTTGATGATAATGATTTCAAATTCGGCATCCAGACTCATTAAAGAAGTAACATCCAGAGTATTTACAACACCAACGCATAAGCAAAGTACAAAACAATTATTCTCTTCGGTATGATTCATCCCAGCGACTTTTCTCACATGATGTTCATATTCATTGAATATCCTAGCAATATATGCGCTCAAAATCCCCGAGTTGCTTTTAATATCCATTGGCATGTCTGCATTTAACATCAGCTCAATAATCAACTGTCTGAAGCTTCCTATGTATATTCTAGACTCATCTGATAAAATATTAGAAAATTCTTGCACGCATGAGAGCATGAAACGAATACTATTGTGAATGAATAAATAGAATTCATTTTTAATCGATGGTGAGGAGTGGACGCTAGATTGAGGATGGAAAGAAACACTATAGCTTTGCTATTTTTTTGCAGAGATTTGAAGAATTACCTTAGTTCTGTGCAGAATTTTTGTAAAGACTGAAGTACAAATTGCAGGACTCTGTCGATTTGGTCTTGAATACATAAGATTGCTTTCGGAAAGTTTTCGAAACATCCACTTAAAGAGGTAATCGATATGTTTAGAGTTTGGCAAGATGTTTCGTTATTTACACTACTGAGGAGATTTGTCAATGAATTCGCCAATGCATTAGCAACGTCAATTTTCATAGTTTGGTCACTCTTTTGAAGCAATCTATAATGAGAAAAGAAAACAAAGATAAATCTAATTAATCAAAGTTCAGTACAAATTAAGTTGATTTATATTAGTTCATTAACGAAAATAAAAAAAAAGCTCCATAAAAATGTTAGATGACGCCTGGATTAGAGAAAGCCGTTCAAGCAGTTTGACATAAATCCCTTTTGGTTAAATTGAGGCCGATCCATTCTAATACTGCTGCAGGATTCTATACAAGTTATATTAGCTACCGTCCCTTTTCCTCCTTTGCGAAGTAGAGTTACTTAAGGATTTTTGCCCCGCAGGGGGTAGTTGCAGGATAAGGTTTTACCAAGTCATGCAACTATCTTTGGAGACTAGTGACTCCACGGACCTGAGCTAGGCAGATGGGGGCAGTATAATTCACCCACAGCCAGTCCTGCTTGCCCTTAAAATTGCAAATGTACACTCACTGGATCATGAGCTTATCACCCGTGATCTTAAGATCTCACTGATACGAGAAACGGATACAGCGCCTTGGATAACGGACGGATTCTACGGTAACGACCTTTTGCATTCGAAAAAAGACTATGATTGCCTTCTTAAACTTTCGAACATTGAATGATGGGGGAAAAGCTGCGGTCACTCGGTTCTTGCACCGCCAATCAGTGATCGACTGTGAAATGGATCACCATAATGTTATGGATGTCCAAATCTTGGGCATGAGCGAGGTCAGGTGGACAGGATCAGGAGAAAAAGAACCGCGAGCGGAAACACCATTCTGTACGTGGGTCCTGAGAGTGAGGCCAAAAATGGCGTGGCGGTCGTCCTTATACCGAGATGGGATTATCGTCGTCAGGTTCAGAACCAGTGTCAGAAACGTCACAATTCTGTAGTGCTACTCATCAACTAATACCGCAACACCTGGTGACACAAAGGAGTTTTATAACCAGCTGAGTGCCATCTTCGATCGTGTTGCAAGAGGTGATATTATTATCATCTCAGGAGCTATGAACGCTCAGGTTGGCTCTGACAACACTGAACTAGAACACGTCATGGAGAAGCATGGTGACTCTTGGGTCGCGTCACGACCTTGGAAAACGGCGAATTATTTGTGGAGTTTTGTAGTACTTGGCAAATGGTCATTGGAGGGACCCTTTTTCCACACAAGAGTGACCATAAAACATCTTGCGTTTCTCCTGATGGTGTTACTCAGAACCAGATTGACCATTTGGCTGTAAGTCGCCGATGGAGAAGATGTCTCCTCGATGTGCGAGCGAAACGTAGAGCTGATTCCCTTAAATTGTGTTGCAAGATGGTTTTGTAGATATGGCGATCCATAACACCATCAATGATCACCAAATTTCCTATATCCGACGCTGCGACAGCACCCCAAACCATCACATTGCGACCGCCATGTTTGACTGTAGGAATTAGGTGTTTCGGGTCCATTCCCGTGTTTTCCTTTTTGCAAACTTTAGCTTTACCGCCACTTCCATGTTATGTTATACTTCGATTCATCGGTGAATAACACCTTCTTCCTAAAATCAAGTTCTTTGTCTAGATGCTTTTTGGCAAATTCTAAGCGAAGTTTGCGATTTTTTTCGCTTATAAGGGGTTTTTTGCATGGTGTCCTGCTGTGATAACCATTATTATTCCATGTCCTTTAACTGTTCTTGGATGCACCGTGGTTCCTGTGCGTTGTGCTATGTCCTCCGCCAATTTTGTGGTATGCACCTTTGGGTTTTGGTTCACTTCTTTCAAAATAAAGGAGACATCTCTGCGAACCAGCTTCTTCGGTCAACTACTGCGCGGCTTGTTTTCAACAGAGAGCCTGTCTTTGTAGTAGTTGAATATGGTTTGAACTGTCGATTTACTTAAATTCAACAATTTGGCTCTTTCTCCGAAAGATTTTCTTTCGTTTCGATGTTTTACCTTCAAGTTCCGCATATTCTGATGAGATTTCCTTCCGAGAAGTCATCGTCACAGCTGCGGTCTTATCGAAACTGCCCAAAGTGTAGCCAAGCGCGAAGCGCAAATGCCGAAACTTGATAAACTGTACTTCCCGTTATAAAATGATTTACCTAGCCGTATGTACACTTTTGTCAATGCATTTTTTAGTTATGTATGAATAACTTGTAAAGAAAAGATTGTTTTGTTAAATATCAATTAAAATAGACTTTGAACATAACTGCATCATTACTTTTTTGATTAGTGCTATGGGTCTTGTCAAGTATCGAAAATAGGGGTCGTATGTAGACATTTGTGGGTCACTGTATATTTCTGGACCCCTTGTTTTACTTACAATATTCAAGGGAGACCCAAGTCCAGTTTGTTGCCTGCTTCGGCAGCAGTTTTGGATTTAAACAAATTTAAAGCCGCCGCAATCGTCAATGCAAATTTACCGAAACCAACTGAAATGCATTACTATTATAGTAAGCTGTTTTTCATTAATTTCTTCGACATCCATATTTTCATACAAGAAATAAAGAAACCTTTCTTGCAAAATTTTGTTGAATCTGAAAGATGCAACTGTAACGGTCAAATTTAATGCGCAAGGTTTACTGCATTGAATGTATTAGAAAACACAGCAAATCGAGCTTTGAAGCTGGAATCGAAGTTGCTGGGACGAATGCAGACCTGCCTTTATACTATTCTACTTCTTCTACAATGGCGCTACAGCCCAAATCGGACCTTTGCCTCCTGATATTCAGGTTCCTTAATATTTTATATTACTTATTGTGGAAGGGTTGTTAGCCCTTCGCACAAGCCTCTTTCTACGAATTTTCGTAGATTGAGGTGACCAAGGTATATCCAAGCAGGCAATGTGCTGGAATTATATGTATATTGCGTCGACCCGGATTTGAACTCCCGACCTTCGCATTACAAGACCAACACGCTACCTACTAGGCTACACCCTAGCTCTTTATATTATTAGGTGCCGTAAAATAAAATATTACTCACTTTACGATTTGATTTCGCACAGGATGTTTGATAGGTCCACTAAAAAACAAGTCTGCAAGAAACTGAAACTCTTCAGCACTCATATTATTCCCTTTGCAAATCTGAAAACAAGAGGTTTTATCATTGATGTTTACAAAAGAAAACATTAGCTTTCTTACATTTTTAACAAAAATAACTTGTTCTGGAATTGACTTGGCGATTAAGAAATCCTGCACAAATTCTTTTTGTTGGAATGACGGTTTCCGATAAAGCTCCGGCAATTCCATTATTGCTGTGCGCATTTCGGAATTCTTTTTTATATTTTCGCCCGTTTTAACTGAGGAAACGCGAAGATTTAAAGAATTCATCGCTCTGAAATAGTAAAAAACACGAAACGTCAAAGTCGCACGTTCTTCTTGTTCTTGTTTTTTTGGTCATAAAGAATTCTCTTTTCTATAGGCACTACGTTATTAGTGCTGCCAACTTGAAAATTTGTGTATCTTTTCTCTTTCAATAGCGTTTCAACGTCAGCCCCACGATCTCCGATTCTTTCGATTTTATATGGAAACAGCAGCCTTTTTTGAAATGCAAACATAGTGGTTGGGGACGATTTGAATTGCCATTTGCACCCTGCGGTTCTCAGCCCGTCAATCTCTCTTTTTTAAACTAAAAATTTTATAATTACAAATCATATTTACAAACATTTCAAAAATCAAATCAAATTCCTGTTAAGACCCCCTATAGGGGCATAGGACAGAAACAACTCTCTTCCACAAGGCGCGATTCTGAGCATCGGCCTTAAGCTGTTGCCAGGACTTGTTTATTCCTCTGGCCTCCTGCTCAACTGCTCGCTTCCATGTGTTACATGGTCGACCAACCCGACGTCTTCCTTGAGGATTATAATCCAGAGCCTGTTTTGCGATATTTTGCTCTGGTTTCCTCAAAGTATGACCGATCCACTGCCACTTCCGCCGTTGAATCTCAATATCTATTTTAGTCTGGCCAGTTGTACTCCAAAGTTCGTCGTTGGAGATCACTTCTGGCCAGAATATTCCTAAAATGCGTCAGAGGCATTGGTTTACGAAAGTCTGTAGTTTCTTGGTAAGTCGAACGGTCACTTTCCACGTAGTACAACCATACAACAACACAGATTTGACGCATGCGTCAAAAACTCGCAGCTTCGTGCGAAGGGAGATCTCTCTTAACCTCCAGAAAGGGGAAAGGATAACGAAGACCTGACGAGCTTTATTTAGCCGAGCCTCAACATCCTTTTCGGCTCCGCCGTCCATGCTGACAATGCTTCCAAGATAGCAAAAATCTCGCACCTCTTCCACATCCTGTCCGTTAAGAACAATCGGTGTGCTTGCGTTCGAACCCATGTGCATATACTTGGTTTTACGCACATTTATTTTCAGTCCCGCCTCTTTGCATTTAGAATGCAACGAGCGAACATTTGACTCTAAGTCCGAACGGTTATGTGCAAGCAAACACACGTCATCAGCATAATCAAGGTGACATAAGATGTTAAATAGCCTCCATTGAAGACCCTTACCTTCCCCACCTTCCAGTGCAGCTTTCAAGATGTCGTTTATTACCACCAGAAACAGGGCTGGTGATAATATGCAGCCTTGTCTGACACCTGTTCGCACAGGGAAGCTCTCGGACAGCTCTCCTCTATGCAAGACGCGACACCTTGCATCTTCGTAGGATTCTTTAATCATAGCTATGACCTTATCTGGAATACCTCTCCTACGCAAAGCATTCCATATGTAATCTCGCTTAACGCTGTCGAAAACCTTCTCGAAGTCTACAAACATGAGATGTAGTGGCGAATCCATTTCGGCTGACTGCTCTAATATTATCCGTAGGGTATTTGTGTGGTCGGTACAAGACGACCCTTTACGGAATCCAGCCTAATAAACTTCGAGAGTGCTCTCGACGACATCACTAATCCTATTGAGAATTACCTTAGCCATAATTTTTGATACGGCAGTAAGTAGACATATACCACGCCAATTGCCACAATCCCGAAGGTCGCCCTTCTTCGGAATTTTCACAATGACGCCCTCCTTCCATTCAGTCGGATATCTTCCCTCACTCCACACCTTAGTGAAGAGTGGGAGGAGTATATCGGCTGTGATTTCCGGGTCCGCTTTGAGGAGTTCGGTTGGTAGTCCGTCTATACCTGGAGCTTTCCTTCCCGCCATTGACCGAATGGCGGAAACTATCTCTTCCTTATCTGGGGGATCGTCCCTAATAGATGATTGTTGCGGTTGGATGTTTGGTAGTTGTTCTGTTTCCGGAATATCTTCCTCTGACAAGATGTTTAAAATATCAGAGAAGTATTCCTTCCATCGCCGCAACTGGTGTTCACTCATTAAGGAGAGTTCCGTTGACATCTCTCACCAGGTGGTTGGCAGTGATATTCCTGTTCGTCAACTGTTTCATGATTTTGAAAAGTGAACCCATATCCCCAAGGTAAGCCACAGATTCTGCCTTGTTTGCCAGATCTTCAATCGCCTTTCTCTTGTCGCGTCTAACAGCCCTCTTAAGCTGTATATGAGCATCGCGGTAGTTCTGCCTCAAGTCGGGCGTTCGTTGGTTGACATCGGGTTGAGAGATGATTGCCAAATTGGCTTTTTTCCGAGTGCCAACCTTGACCCATGTGTCTTGCGACATCCAGGGTTTCTCACCGCTTTGCACATATCAAACAGATTCTTCAGCACTAGTTAGAAAAGTGTTTCTGGTTGCCTCCCAATTGGCGTCCAGTGTGCGCATTTCATATTCACCCAATGTGGATGACTTTTCGCGTAGAATAGTGGTGTATTCGAGTTTTTTGTTGGGATCTCTAAGTTTATCCACATTAAGCTTGCGCTTCGTTTAAAGAATTTGTGGTCGTCGGATAGCTGCTGTATACAATCTCAAGCAGGCAACCATCAAGTGGTGATCGCTCCCCACGTCAGCTCCACGTTTCGCTCGCACATCGAGGAGACATCTTCTCCATCGGCGACTTATAACCAAATGGTCGATCTGGTTCTGAGTAACACCATCAGGGGAAACCCAAGATGTTTTATGATGACTCTTGTGTGGAAAAAACGTCCCTCCGATGACCATTTGCCGAGTACTACAAAACTCCACAAATAATTCGCCGTTTTCGGGTCTCTTAATCCAAGGTCGTGACGCGTCGACCTCTGATCCAACCTGGGCGTTCATATCTCCTGAGATGATAATAATATCACCTCTTGGAACACGTTCGAAGGTGGCACTCAGTTGGCTATAAAACTCCTCTTTGTCACCAGATGCTGCGGTATTAGTTGGTAGCACTGCAGAATTGTGACGTTTCTGACACTGGTCCTGAGCCTGACGACGATAATCCTATCCGAGATTGGTTCCCAGCTAATGAGACTGTTTCTCGCTCTCGGTGTAAGGACGAACGACACGCCATTTCTGGCTTCACTTTCAGGGTCAATGTACAGAATAGTGTTTCCGCTAGGGTTCGTTCTTCTCCTGATCCTGTCCACCTGACCTCGCTCAAGCCCAAGATTTGGATGTTATAGTGCTCCATTTCACGGTCGATCACCGATTGGCGGTGCAAGGACCGAGTAACCCCAGCTCTTCCCCCGACATTCAATGTTCGAACGTTCCAGAAGCCAATCGTAGTCCGTTTTCGAATGCCAAAAGTCGTTACCGTAGAATCAGTCCGTATCCGAGGCGATGTATCTGTTTCTCGTATCATTTAGGTTTTAAGATCACGGGTGATAAGCCCATGATCCAGTGAGTGTCCATTTGCCATTTTTAGGGCAAGCAGGACTGGCTGTGAGTGAATTCTACAGCCCCCATCCCGAGGAGGATAGTTAGCTCAGGTCCGTGGAGTCGCTAGGCTCCAAAGATAGTTACAGGAATTGGTAAAACCTCATCCTACAACTACCCCCTTGCGGGCATTATTCATTTTACAAACATTTCCGTTCACTAAATTTTATTGTTTACCTTATATTTACAAACATTACATTATATGTAGTTCTTATAACGCAAAACTATAAAATTTCAAATTATATTCACAAGTGTTCAATTCACTATTTATGTACATATAATGCATATAACTTAATAATAATAATAATAGCTTTATTTTTGAAATCTCAATGTGATAAAAATATACATTTCAGACTTTAAATTCAATAGATTACACAGAAATAATAAACTAAAATTTACTTATAGCAAAATAAATAAAAAATAAAAATATAATATAAAAGAAATAAAGAATTACGACAGGTTAATTCAAAAGCAAATAATAAAAATAAAGGTAAAAAAGTTGGATGGATTATTTGCAATGGGCAATGAAGTTCACCCGACTCCGTATTACTAATGTTCATGTGTACATTACGTAATAATTAGTCTTCTTAATGGATTTGTCCACAATATAAGTATTGTTTCCCTGACAGCTACGAGCTGGTATAAGGTAGAGTCACTGTATAATTGAGCAACTTTCCCGGTATAGTATATATATGTATATATATAGTGTTAGGGAGATAGCAGGAGAGCTCGACATCTCTCGCGAGTCCGTTCATTCCATTTTGGTGGATACTTTGACCATGAAACGCATCCTTGCCCGACTTGTTCCGATAAAGCTGAATTTTCTTCAAAAAAAAAAAATTTCCGTGAAAAGGTCTCTTTGGACATGCTTGTACGAATTCTGATCCCACATTCATGGAGCGCATAATAACTGTTGATGAGACATGGATCTATGAGTTTGACATGCAAACCAGTCAACAATCATCGGAATGGAGGCAAAAAAGGACATAAAACAAAAATCGCCGTGGACTACTGAAGTGTACCCATTCAATCAGCTGCTGTAAACAAACTGATTAACAGACCGCCCTAATTTTTGGGATAATAATTATTAGAACACTGGGGTAATCAAAGATGTCTTTAAGCAGGATGGAAATGTGCCATCAGGCATATGAACGTTAATCGCTTTAGAAAGTGGCGACGACATAAACGATGTCAAAGTTTTTAAGTCATGTATTGTTATTCGGGTACAGAAATATCTGTTGTCGCTCAAAACCCTTGATTCCGAGTGGCGGTTTACAACAACGCTTTGAACTTTTTTGCTGAAATTTGTTTGTGTATCCTTTTTAGCAAAGAAATAACTTTGAGTTCGACAACGGGCTACATCCCATAGAAATTTCGAAATTTTAAGAAATTGATTTTTCTTTGAAACTATTTAGGGTGCCGTATTGAAATTTGGGTCAAAGCATAACAATGTATATTTCATTAATATCACAAAATATTGATTCAATCCCCCCACTCCTTCTACCCCCTCCCATACAAATGCACAATTTTCAGAAATTTATTTATTCGATTTTCATTGTAACTAGCAAAGATAAAAGAACAAATTTTTGATAATGTTAATTTCATTATAATTGCAACCAGTTTTAAAAGAGTCATCACCTAATTTTAGAAAATGCATTATATCGATGTCCATTAAAACTAGAAAAAGTACGAACTTAAAATTGTGGCAGAATTTGTCTCTGAATAATTGCAATACTAAAAAAATTATTTGGATCGCTGCACTCCTTCCACACCCTCCAATACAAATATTTATATTATAAATTCAAGAAAAGTATTTCTCCTTCGAACATATGAGAGCTATCGACGTTGAAATCTTAACAAAGCATGGTGATAAGGATATTGATAAGCAGTTTCAAAATCAAATAAAACCCTCCACTTTCTCCCTCCCAACAAAATGACTCATTTTCAAAAATATGTAATAATCAAATTTTCTGGAAAACTATGAGCGCTAACAAATTGAAATATGTACTGATTCCAACAAAATATAAAACATTGTATTCAACGAGCCATTAAACTAAGCAGACTATATATCCTACATAATATATTACTGACTACATTCTCAAAAATTGCTTTTTTTGCGATTCTTACGCGGAAGAAGTCGCTGGGGTTCGCTAGTATTTTACTATGAGAAATGAAGCATGAAATAAATACCATCCATAAAATCTTCCTTAACATCGTCGTTTTTGTCTTCTACTGGGGCGTGAAGATTAATAAGTCAAACAATAAAGAATCTTGTCTTGATGTAGATTGTACAAAATCGTTCATTGGTGGATTCGAAGTTCGTGATTCGTTGTTTAAACTTGTACCCTCCAAGCTCACTTCCTAAAGATTTTCAACGTTTGAAAATTGTGTTTCATTTAATGTCAGTAATCTTGCTAACTAACAATTTAGTTTCCTGAAGCGCAGTGATGTGTATGTTGTATTAGATAACCTGTTCCAGACGCATTGTTGCTGCTCTTGGGGATCGCACGTTCCAAGATTCAAGGGAATTGTCCATTTGCATTGGCGTAGGGACTGGCATGGAAGCATTCCATTCCAAGGGGAATGCTTCAGATTCCTGTTTTCTTTTCCGGGGAAGAATTACTAACACATCGCCCAACGTTCAACCTGGAAGGCAGTTAACGCGCTAGTAACTCGAGTTCACCTCCTATCTACCTCTAAGCATATATCGGAAGGTAATACGGTCCCCAATGGTATCCAGCGATCGATCTTCTTAGAAATGGAGAGCAGGGTTCTCTGGCGGGGCTTTTGATTTTAAATATCAGCGAACGCTTCCAAGATTTTAGTGATATCACTATCAGGGTTCCTTAATGCAAAGAATTGCCATAAAATCGGTTCCAAGTATAAAAGATGGAAATCAATTTATCCTCCCTCTGGCTCATCATTTAGTGAAGGGACAAAACAGACATAAACATCCCTACACCAAGAACAGAAATAAACAGAGCACAAAAAATTGACATAAATTGGTGTCAACTAACGTTAAGTCTGCGTTTTAAACATATTTTATATATGGAGAAGTCGAATACATCAACATTCTTGTTAACTTCTCTTGCAAGACGCGAAATCGATTCAATCATCGTCAGTTAGTCCGGCGAAAGCAAATCTGCAGCAATTTAGGATGTCTCTGTAAAAATTGACCAACAGCAAACTGCATCAAACCCAAAAGTGAGGAGGAGTCAACCACCCTAGTAAGAAGTTGATAAACAAAAACTAAATCAGCTACTTCACGACGTCTCGAGAGTTATGTCATATTTAGTAGCTGAAGTCGGTCGGTATAAGGAGGAATACGGACTCTGTCATTCCAATTAAAGTAACATAAAGCTATTCTCACAAATTTACGCTGAATAGATTCAATTCTGCCAATATGCACATCATAATAGGGAGACAAAACTTGAGAAGTATACTCAAGATGAGATCCAGCAGAGGTGTTATACAGACTCAACCTAACAAAGGAATTGTTAAAGTCCTTAGATAAGCGAGTGGTGAAACCCAACATAGAATTACCCTTTTGCACAATCTTATATATATGCAAGCCAAAAGCAATATTTTGGTCAAATGTAATACCTAAGTCAATAATGGAATTAACACGATCCAAAATACAGTCATTGAGACTGTAAGTTACTGCAACCGGTGAGATTTTCCTAATAAATGACCTTACATGACATTCATCCAAATTCAATCGAAGGTCATTATAGCGACACTAGTTACTAAAATTTATCAAATCCTCCTAAAGAAGATTATTAGAGTTGAAACTAAGAGATCTAAAGATTTTAATCTCATCAGCATAAATGAATACTTCCGAATATTTAAAAACAGAGGCAACATCGTTAATGGCCAGGACAAATAGTAGTGGTCCCAAATGACTTCCTTGAGGGACCCCAGAATGCGCAGTAAATGGCTTAGAAGTACAATCACGAAAGATAACTTGATAGGTTCTATTAAATAGATATGACTTAATTCAATTTATAAACCATGTAGGAAAACCCAACAAGCTTAACTTCAAGAAAATTATAGAATGGGGTAATTTATCAAAAGCCTTACTAAAATCAGTATATATACAATCCACCTGCTTACCATCCTCAATAGCCAAAATGAATTTATTCGTATGCTCCATCAGATTAGCAACAGTGAACCTATTCCTAACAAAACCATGTTGTTTACTCGAAATTAGGGATTTACAGTGAAACGACATGCATTCATACACTATAGACTCAAAAAGTTTAGGAATAGCCGACAATTTAGCTATAGGCCGATAATTTTCAACAGAAGATTTTGCACCACTGTTGTGAATAGGTATGATAAAAAACGACTTCCACACATTTATAAAAATCCCCGTTTTTAGGAATCTTTGAAAGAGGAGGGAGAGTGACTCAGTTAGAGAGAGACAACAGCGCTTAAGGACAACTGCAGGAACACCATCTGCGCCAGGAGAAGACACATCTTTAAGGCGGGAGATGTGATTGATTATACATACCATTATAAGAAATTGGTAAACCGGACAAAAGAAGTTGGAGCAATATCTCTAAAGTCATCAAAATAAGCCATAACAGGGACAAAGCTACTACTAGTAAAAGGTCCACTGAAGAATGTGGCGAAAAATTACAAATAGTAAATTGATCATTACTATCGTTGCCAAGGAATTGAAAAGAAGCTGGATAACCATCAGATTTCAGCTTACAATTAACAAATTTCCAAAACTTCAAGTGATCTTTAATAATGTCCGACTGCTTTTTAATTAAATATTCCGAATATAAGCGAGAAGATAAATCTTTGAAAAGGTCATAATATTCCTCATACAAACAAAAATCAGTGTCATTCGTCGTCCTAGTATAACTATTCCTATTACGAGCATTGCGAATTAGGCGTAACTAACTAGTGTACCAGGGGTACGACGATGAGATATTCCTGCGATAGGTAAAAGAAATTGTAGTAATAAAAAATTGATACAAAACATAATAAAACTCAACTACGGCATCTTCAAAATCAGGATTGTCAAGAATTTCATTAAAGTTGAAATTAGATATAAGCTAGTCCAACCGTGATAAATCTGTTTTATTAAAATCAAAAGAAAGCTCTTTCTCGCTAGGGCTGACAATATTCTCCTAGTCTATTATAACAAAAATATTAATAGGAGGGTGCAAGACATCAATGGTAGAAATTGAAGTTAAGCTCTGTTTTACAGAACAGGCACAATAGTTAGTAGAATAAAAAAACTAGGTAAAGCTGTATCATGTAGGGTATGATATTCCCTGTAATTCTTTACTAGCATTTACCACACCCTTTTCTATTATCCCCCATTCAAATTGCATATTTCAAAAGTGAAAAATCGGATATTAAATTCGAACATATTTGGAGCTAACATTGCTAACATGATTTTCCAAACATATTTTAAGAATGAACGGAGCAATTTTTTAAATGTCTCGATCGATAATTTCTGAATAAACACTGAGAATACACGTCCAAATGTTATCCACCAAGATTTTCAGAATAGAAGTAAAATTGAATTTCTGATTCAAAAAGATTTCTACTTTTAATGTATTATATAAAGGATATTCTGATTATACACGGTCAAACCTTTCCCTTCTCGTACAGTGAAATATAAGCAGTCTGTTATGTAGATCGCCTCCTCGCGGTGCAGACTGGGTAATGCTAAAAGATCTATAGATAGGGGGGAACAATTCGAACAGCTTGCTGTCGGCTCCGTATCCTATCTAGATAGGGGAAAAAAGTCGAATAGCTTGCTTTCGGCTCCGTATCCTATCTATTGTCTTTGGCGGATGTGGTAGGGGGAATCAAATCGTTCAGCTAGCTGTCGGTTCCGTATCCTATCGAAGCATTGATATTCTTGCAATTTGGACTGGTCATGTTTTAGATTTCAAGGTATTGATGGTTACAAGGGGATTTATCCCTAAAGTGATTCGCAAGTGTACGTACTACGTAGATGGTGACCTTCATAAAGTACGACGCTAGAGGAGTAAACCTGGTATATAAAAATCCTCTAATCTACGGTGGAACAGCATATGCCAAAAGATGAATGGTTAGTGGGTAACTAACCATTAATATGCAAACTCTGGATACCAGGCGCCCTCCAGTTTAAATTAGCCTTCTCCTGGTAATGCGGAGCTCTGCCAGGGGTGACTCTACTTTCTCGCGTTAATCGTGGGAATCGAATGAATAAACCAAATGTAACCAAAAGGGTAGATGCATCCCCTAAAGCATCACAAACAACGGCTTATGTCGTAAATGAAAAGGAAAAAATAACTCTACAAAAAGTGTGTGAAATAACAGCAGAGGCTAGTCCTCCGAGCACAATAAAGACCAACAGACCGCCACTCAAAGCGGATAAGAAAACCCCTAGTAAGCCTCTAGTGGATGAGCAACGTTTATCAGCAGAGCTGAAACAGTTAACGCTAACAAAAAAGAAAAACATAACAGGGCTACGATTGCGCGTAAAGCGCAATCTTACGATACTCTAGATGAAATAGAATTTTTTATGATCCCAAGAAATTTTGTGTGGGAAGTGTTAGAAGAGGTGATAGCATTGAACTAATGTTTTCCCCATCATGCTAAAGTAGCTATAAATATTGTTTTATACAAAATGCTTTGTATGGGAGGTGGTAGAAAGAGTGGGGGGATTTTAGTGAATTTTTCAAAAATAACTAAAAATATCATTAAATTGACATCTCTTAAATTTTAGACAAGTAACATTCATACTTTTCAAGAAAATAGCTTTCTTGTGATGTTATGAAACTGTGTCATATTGTATGGGAGGGGTTAGAAGCAGTGAAGCTAATCAATTATTTTTTTCTGATCTTAGTGCTAATACTAATTAAGTATTTATTACAAAATGTGAGCTCGATAAATGTTATATGTTCTGAGAAAATCGGCTTAAAGCATTTCATGAAAAATTGTAGTTTGTATGGGAGGGGGTGGAAGGAGAGAGAGGACACCAAACATTTTTATACTGTAGATTGAAATTATTATGAAAGTAATATATATCAAAATTCAGACTAATAGCTTTTATGCTTTTCGAGCAAATCCATTTATTGTCGAATTGCGAAATTGTATCATTTTCTATGGGAGGGGGTAGAAGGGGTGAAGCTAATCCTCTAATTTTTTTTGGCCTTACTAAAAATTTTAAATAAATATTTGTTGCACAATTTCAGCCCGCTAAATTTTATACGCACTGAGTAAATTGACTTAGAGTAATTCATGATAAGTACAGTTTGTATGTACAGAGGGAGGTGATAGAAGATACGCATGATTTTTATACGGTAGATTGATATTATCATAAAAGTAATATATTCATAATTTCAGGTTAATAGCTTTTATACTTTTCGAGCAAATCCGTTTATTGTCAATTTGCGCAATTGTGTCATTTTGTATGGGAGGAGGTAGAAGGGGTGGAGCGATTTGGCCCGTTCACGAACTTGACCTTACTTTTTGGTTAAAAACGACGCATACAAAATTTGAACTTTCTAGCTCAACGTGTTCTCAAGCTAGAGGGGAGACGGACGGACAGACGGACGGACAGACGGACGGACGGACGGAC
Source organism: Chorisops tibialis (assembly GCA_963669355.1). Taxonomy (NCBI): domain Eukaryota; kingdom Metazoa; phylum Arthropoda; class Insecta; order Diptera; family Stratiomyidae; genus Chorisops; species Chorisops tibialis. The sequence goes on along the minus strand of OY770263.1, from coordinate 113,922,886 downwards.
ATCCTGTTTTGAAATTTTTGAGTGATTATACATATGAACTTCTGTATCATTCATTTTTTTCTCCGAGCCTTATTTCTTGGCGTTACAAACTTTGTGGCAAACCAGATTCCATCTAGAGTATAAAAAGGCTAAGCGGAACTGCCCGGAAACGGTATTCTTACCATCGAAACCAAGGGAAAACCGCTAATGAAGCGTACGATCTTGCTTGCCTGCCGATCGGAAAGACGTTATCGCCAGCACAGAAAAAGGCAATGAAAAGAGGCAGAACCTCTTGTATAACACCGCCATCTGTGGGAAATGGTAACAAAAGGCCCAAAATCGTAAGCAAAAGCGTAATGCATAGACCTGCAGAAGAGACCCCGCCCTCCACGTCGGTTACTAGCTGCAGAGACGCAGTTAAGGGCATCAGGATCGGTATAATACATACCGAACATCCTCATAAGATCCTTAAAGCGGAGCAGCTAGCTACAATACAAGAAAGTATACTAAAAGAGATTCCCAAAGCGACAAAAGAGGAGATAATTCCACAATTTGGTGGACTCAGCCTTAAGCCGGGATGGATGTTGATCATTTGCTTAGATGAGCAAACCGCAGCATGATTGGAAAAAACAGCAAAAGGCATCAAGCCGGACGAGTCCACGAACATCAGGGCAGTCCGGGAGGAGAATATCCCGCGATTAGAAATAATCACGGGATATTTTCCTCATGAGACAAATACATACATCAGGGGAAATTACCACCCTCATTGATGCGCAAAATGCTGGTTAGTGCGCCTCTAACTGGAAAGTATTTAGCAGAAGAGTAGAGGGCACAAACACCATCATAACCTTCTCCATCGACGGCCAATCGATGGAAAAGCTTAAAAAAAGGGGGCACAGAGTCTGCTTTAAATTCTCTAGCGTGACTCTCCGCCCTGAGGTCAAGGAGTTCAAAAGCGGCAAGCCGCAGCTGAACAAAGATGGCCTTAGCTCTAAATAAAATTAGAGTTATACAAGCGAATCTCCATCGTGCAGCAGCGGCCATGGACACAATAACATGGAGATTCGTTAAAGAGGAATTCCACATAGCCCTAATTCAGGAACCGTGAGCCGCTATGGGGAAAATTATTGGAATTCCTAAAAAAATGGGTAAGGTGATCTATGGTAAAAGAAGTGACAGGCCAAGAGCTGCAATTCTAATATCATCAGAAATTAATTACCTAAATATGCCTATTTTCATCCGAACAGATTTAGTAGCGGTACTGGTGAAAATACCAATGGCAGGAGGAAGCCAAGAGGTAATAATTGCCTCGGCCTACTTTCCGGGAGAGGAGCAAGAGGCGCCTCCTCAAGGCGTCATGGAGCTGGTGGAATACAGTAGAATCCACAAAGTACCAGTCATTCTGGGCTGTGACGCTAACGCTCATCACACTATCTGGAGAAGCAGTGATATCAACAAAAGAGGTGAGTCACTTTTGGAGTATCTTACTTCTAACAACCTAGACGTAATAAATAAAGGTAACACACCGACTTTTATAAACTCAGTTAGGCAGGAAGTACTTGACCTAACCATAACAAGCTTCTGCCTGGCTGACAAGTGCGAAAATTGACACGTATCAAAGGAAGCCTCATTATCAGATCATAGGCATATCTGTTTTGATATTGAGACTTCATTTGAATATATCGGACAATACAGAAACCCTAAACGCACCAACTGGAATCTGTACCAGTCAGTCCTAGAATTTGAACTAGGTATCGAAGAAGAATCAATAAGCAGCTCAGACTGGATTGATAAAATCACGAACAAACTCGTAAACAATATAATTAATGCTTACGAAAAAAGTTGTCCTGTTCTACAAAAAAAAGGGCCAAACAAGCACGTTGGTGGAACGAGGAACTAGCGGCAAAACGCAAGCAAACTAGGAAATTGTTCAACAGAGCATAGACCTTTGGGAACTGGGACGAATACAGAGAGTCTCTAACCGAATATAACAATCTTCTTAGAAAGTTGAAAAAAGAGTCTTGGAGAAGATTCTGTGAAGAGATAGATGATCTCCCAACAGCCTCAAGACTTCAGAAGGTGTTATCAAAAGACACCCCGATAAATATCGGACTTTTGGAGAGACCGGATGGGTCCTCTACTAAAAGCAGTATGGAAACCCTTGAGGTGTTATTGGCAACACATTTCCCAGGCTGCAAAATAATAAACAATAATGAGGATTTAGAGGCGGAGAAAAGGACATATCGTCAAGCTCCGCACAGCAAAAGCATTGCTGGTAAAATCTTCACTCCGGAAAAGATCAGATGGGCGATCAACACCTTTAAGCCTTACAAATCAGCCGGAGTAGATAAAATATTCCCCGCATTACTGCAGAAGGGGTTCGAGATCTTAATGCCAATAATTATAAGGATCTTTAAAGCCAGCTTTATTTGGGGATACATCCCAAAAATTTGGAGGAAGGCAGGGAATCGTCCCATTGATCAGCCAGTCATATCTTCCTATAAGCCTTACCTCCTTCTTCGTCAAAACGATGGAGAAGTTAGTGGACATACACATAAGAACAGGACCTAACAAGGTTCGTCTTAATACTAATCAACATGCCTACCAAAAGGGAAAAGAGTCCCTCCCAATGAAGCCATAATAGCGGCGGCTAGGAAAAAGGGTTTGGAAACGGCCACGATTAAATGGTTACATGCCATGCTAAGGAGCCGAATGACGACCATGGATCTAGGTGATAGCACATTGACTGCACAGACCTATAGAGGCTGTCCCCAAGGTGGGGTACTATCTCCACTTCTTTGGTCAGTTGTAGTAGATGAACTCCTAGATCGTCTAACAGAACAAGGATACGAGGCTATAGGATATGCCGATGACCTCGTCATTATCATTAGAGGCAAACATGATTTAATTATATCGGAAAGAATACAATCAGCCTTTGAAGTGATAATGAACTGGTGTCAGCCTAAGAACTTGAACATCAACCCAAGTAAGACTGAGTTAGTACCATTTACAAATAGAAGGAAAACGTACATCATACCCCCTTCAATAAATGGAACAATAATACCCTTTTCAGATGAGGTAAAATATCTAGGTGTCATATTGGATAGCAAAATCAACTGGAACAAACATATAGAATAGACTCACGCCAAAGCCCTAAAGGTATTTTGGGCCTGTAAAAGCTTATTTGGCAGAAAATGTGGACTAAAGCCCAAAATGATTTACTGGTGCTACAGAACAATTATTCTTCCAATAGTCACATACGGATCAACGATATGGTGGACTAAAACTTTACACAGAAAAGCACAGCTTACGCTACAAAAAATCCAAAGGCTAGCTTGTCTTGGTATCACAGGAGCTATGAAAACCTGTCCTACAGCGGCAATGGAAATGTTCCTTAACATCCCTCCGATACATCTCCAAATAAAAAAAGAAGCTATCAAAGGGGTGTTACGCATACAGAGAACAAATACAAACCAGGGGATTTTAGAGGCCACCTCAAAATCCTAAGAAACCCAAAATTGGAGGTTCTAACCTCCACATTATCGGACGCTATGCCGACAAAATTTAACTTTGAAACCCCCTTCAAAGTTGTAATCAGAGAACGCAAGGACTGGCAATCAACGCTACCTGAAATGGAATTCTGCGGAAAATCAAAAGAGCATCATAACTCGATACTTAAGAAGTGGGTTGAATAAAAACACAAAATCTACTGGAATAGACTTCCAGGCATATCAACCACAAAAAAAACAAAGTGGAGGATATCCTGAAATTCAGAAAGAGCGATATTAGTAATCGGCCTAATGACGGGGCACAGTGGAGTGAACCACCACCTCAATAATATGGGCTTAGCTGAAACAGCCATCTGCCGCCTCTGTCTCGAAGACTCAGAAACGACAATACATATCCTATGCCACTGTGAAGCAGTGGCAAGGAAAAGGCATAATCTTCTTGGGAAAGGTTTCCTTTCCACCAAGGAACTGGCCAACATGGCTCCCTTAGAGATACTCAGATTAGTCAAAGCTATTGAGTTATGGTAGGGTAAAGGGGCAATAATCGCACAATAGGCCGGAAAGGTCGCAGTGCTCTCAAGTGTTCTCCTAATATAAATAATAGTAATAAGCAGTCATTCAGTTCCCGAATGTCAAGACTTTGGAACGATTTGCCAGCTTGTTTCCAAACAAGTACAACTTGCGGTGCTTCAAGAGCAATGTCCACCGTCATTTTCATCTCTCCACTTTAATACTTCCACTTCCTATACCGACATAACTGTGCGTTGCATTAAAGGGAGACCCCCTAAATTATACTCGGTGCCGTAAAAAAAAAATTTAATAGATACATAGAGCTGCCCGAGAGCTTTCCCTTGCGAACGGGTATCAGACAAGGCTGCATATTATCAGCAGTCCTATTTCTGGTAGTAATAAATGGCATCTTGAAAGCTGCACTGGAAGGTGAGGAAGATAAAGTACATGGGTTCGAACACAAGCACATCGATTATTCTTAACAGACAAGATGTAGAAGAGGTGCAAGATTTTTGTTATCTCGGAAGCACTGTCCGCATGGGCGGCAGAGCCGAAAAGGATATTTCTGGAGATTAAGAGAGATTTCTCTTCGCACGAAGGTGCGAGTTTTTGAAGCAGACGTCAAATCCGTGTTGTTATATGGTTGTGCTACGTGGCAAGTGACCGTTCGACTTACCAGTAAACTGCAAACTTTCGTGAACCAATGTCTCCAACGCATTTTGGGATTTTTATGGCCAGAAGCGATCTCCAACGACGAACTTTTGGAGTACAAGTGGGCAGACTAAAATAGGCATTGAGTTGAGATGGAAGTGGCAGTAGATGGGTCACACCAACAACCAAAGCGAAACATCACCCAACAGGCTCTGGATTACAGTCCTCAAGGAAGACGTCGAGTTGGCGACCATGTACATAGCATATGGAAGCGAGCAGTTAAGCAGGAGGCCAGAGGAATAAGTAAGCTCTGGTAACAGCTCAGGATCGCGCCTTGTGGAAGAGAGCGTTTTCTGTCCTATGCTCCTATAGGGGGTCTTTACAGGAATTTGATTGATTGATTTAATGGATTTTACAATATCCGGTGAGTAGCTCTTAACATAGATGATATGATTACTACACCTTTCAATACTTCTCATTTAGAGCAGCACTGCTACGAAGGAAAGATAATTGCGCGAGCATCAACATCCAAATTCGGCCTTACCAAAGCATTATAAGAAAAAAAGATTTTTTCTATCAAATGATTTCAACCTATTGAAACTAAGAACTTTTACTGTTTTGTCTTAGTTTCGATAAACACGTAATTATATGCCAATTTTGAAATTACCCGACTTTTAAAAATTTGGCATCCCGCCCGGTACGGTGCACTACTTGCACATATGGACGGCACGGTCCTGCTAAGAATTATTATTAAATCAAAAAAAAAATCATTAATGGGGTCAGTTCAATATAATAACCTGAATAGTTCTCTCGCAGTTCTCTTCTTAATAAAATTGAAACGAGCGGTCATTATTACCGGGCAATTTTTCAATTGTATGATCCATTGATAGAAATGGTGCAGCTCCAAATTGCTAAGCAAGCAGATTAATCGTAAACTTGGAATATTTACCTGGATTTGTTCAGCATAGCAGGGAAGATAGGTATATCTCGGTGGTACTATGGATTCTTATGCTAGACTATCATATCGTCGTTTTCGTTCTTGCGCTTTTCTTTTTCTTCTCCACTTTGCGGTTCCCGTTACGTTAAACCATGGTCAGTTACATGTTCCAGGTGTGTATTTGGCGGCATTTCGAAATAGACCTGATCCGAGTACGACTGCGCAAGAAGACCAACCTTGCTATAAGTACGTGTAATCAGTTTCGGTAGAATATGATGCGCATAGAGTTTTGTCCGATTTGAACTTAGAATACATCGAGTTGGAGTTTTTAATATACAAAAATGCAAATCACCTTTAATTTTATAATTAAGTAATTTAGTAATTCGACCTTAGCGTTTTGGTACGCTTTTACCAACAGATGAAAATAATTTTCGACTGGAGCAAGAATTATGTGTGCTTTTATAAGTAATAGCGCTCCTGAGTTCAAAATAATTAATTTTGGAATGTGTTGTATTATGTTTTTGTGTACAAAAAAGAACAACATTCTAATCTATAATTTGAAATTTTCGCGGGAGAAAAGAGGAAACCCAAAAGTACTTTGTCTTTTTACACAATAACCCTAATACTCATTCGACACATTCTCTGCTTAACTGTGCCTGTTGACTGGTAGTTTGGCAGTGATCTAACCAATAGATTTCAACAAATTACTGCATGTGGATTCAATGGTGTATTACGCGCATTATGCTTCAACCCATTATGCTGCCGCTTACTGTTTAGATGTTTTATATTGTACGAACCAGGAAATAGGTCAGCAGATTCTTGGGGCAATTGTTGGCTCTTTTGAGAAGATACAGAAACAAAAGACCTAATCGATTCGTTTTTTGTTATAATGTGTACATTAAGTATATTATATTGTGTTATTATTATAAGTATAGTATACTATGAATCATTTTGGGCTTTCTCAAAATAAGCACAATGATGGCTAATCGGTAATTTCTTTCGACTGAATTTTTCGCTAATTTCTTGTTCTAATGTTATAATTGCTAAAGTAGCTCTGTAAAATCAGCAACAATCCATTTCGTATAGTGATCCGATGTACGAGCATTTTAAAGATATTTCGTTAAAACATTTCTCTTCACAGTTAAGCTGTTTCAATTTCTTCAAACGAAAATATTTAACGGTTTGAATACTTATCGGTGATTTATTTCAAAGTTGAAGAGAGGAAAGGTATTCACCAAAACAATGAAACAATGAAATGCAGTTTCGTACCTCAGATACGGGAATCGATTGAATATTGAAAGCTTTTTTTACAAATAATTTTTAAACTCATCATTTCTCTTATAATAACATGGCAAGTATGCGATCGAACACAGTAAAATTGAAAGATTTTATTAATGTAGAATATTCTACGTATTCGTGAGAATTTCTTTAAAGTACTCGGAAAATAATTATGTGATTTTTATTCTGGAATTCAGTTTATTCCTGTATCCAGTTCTGCGATGGGATTCCCGTTTGATATCATACTAGTTTGGTACTCTCGAAAATTAAATAACGAACTACTGAACGTAAGTCGATTATTGACTCAAATTTCGTCAAAGTGACCTTTTGAAATGTCATCGATAGACAATTCAAAGTTTGTAACAGTCGTGCTAAATTTTCAACAAAAATTGTGTTCGTTATAAGGCTTTATTCATATGCGAAGGGAGTTTAGGGATACATTGAATCCATTTCAAGGGCTATAGGAAAGAAACAACTCTCCTCCACAAGGCGCGACCCTGAGCGTCGGCCTTAAGCTGTTACCAGGATTTGTTTATTCCTGCTTCCTGCTCAACTGCTCGCTTCAATGGTCGACCAACCCGACGTATTCCTTGAGCATTATAATCCAGCGCCTGTTTGGCGATGTTTCGCTCCGGCTTCCTCAAAGTGTGACCGATCCACTGCCACTTCCGTCTTTGAACCTCAACACCTATTTTAGTCTGTCCACTGGTACTCCAAAGTTCGTCGTTGGAGATCACTTCTGGCCAGAATATTCCTAAAATGCGTCGCAGGCATTGGTTCACGAAAGTTTGTAGTTTCTTGGTAAGCCGAACAGTCACTTTCCACGTAGTACAACCATATAACAACACGGATTCCGTTCGTACAGGAAAGTTCTCGGACAGCTCTCATCTATGCAACACGCGACACCTTGCATTTTCGTAGGATTCTTTAATCATAGCTATGACCTTATCTGGAATGCCTCTCCTACGCAAAGCATTTCATATGTAATCTCGCTTGACGCTGTCGAAAGCCTTCGCGAAGTCCACAAATATGAGATGTAGTGGCGAACCCATTTCGGCGGACTGCTCCAATATTATTCGTAGGGTATTTGTGTAGTCGGTACAAGACGACCCTTTACGGAATCCAGCCTGATAAACTTCGAGAGTGCTCTCCTCGACATCTCTCATCCTATTGATAATTACCTTAGCCATAATTTTCGATACGTAGACATATACCACGCCAATTGCCACAATCTCGAAGGTCGGAAATTTTACAATGACGCCCTCCTTCCATTCAGTCGGATATCTTCCTTCATTCAACACCTCAGTAAAGTAAGGAGGAGTATATCGGCTGTTATTTCCGGGTCCGCTTTGAGGAATTCGGTTGATAGTCCGTCTATACCTGGGGCTTTCTTTTCCGCTAGTGACCGAATGGCGAAAACTATCTCTTCCTTATCTGAGGGATCGTCCCTAATAGAGGATTGTTGCGGTTGGATGTTTGATAGTTGTTCTGTTTCCTCCTCTGATAAAAAGTTTAAAATATCAGAGAAGTATTCCTTCCATTACCGCAACTGGTGTTCACTCATATTAAGGAGAGTTCCCTTGACATCTCTCACCAGGTGGATGGCGGTAAAATTTCTGTTCGTCTGTTTTATGATTTTCAATAGTGAACCCATATCTTCAAAGTAAGCCGCAGATTCTACCTTGTTGACCAGATCTTCAATGGACTTTCTCTAGTCGCATCTAACAGACTTTTAAGCTGTATAAGAGCATCGCGGTAATGCTGCCTCAAGTCAGGTGTTCGTTAGTTGACATCGGGTTGAGAGATGATTGCCAATTTGGCTTTTTCCGATCGCCAACCTTGTCCCATGTGCCTTCTGACATCCAGGGTTTCTAACCGCTTTACACATATCCCACAAATTCTTCAGCACTATTTAGAAACGTGTTTCTGGTTGCCTCCCAATTGGCGTTCAGTGTGCGCATTTCATACTCACTGAATGTGGATGACTTTTCGCGTAGAATGGTGGTGTACTCACGCTTTTTGTTGTGTTTTGTGTCTATCCACATTAGACTTGCGCTTTATTTGAAGAATTTGTGGTCGTCGGATAACTGCTGTGCACAATCTCAAGCAGGCAACCATCAAGTGGTGATGGCTCCCCACGTCAGCTCCACGCTTCGCACGCATATCGAGGAGACATCTTCTCCATCGGCAACTTATAACCAAATGGTCGATTTGGTTCTGAGTAACACCATCAGGGGAAACCCAAGATGTTTTATGATGACTCTTGTGTGGAAAAAGGGTCCCTCCGATGACCATTTGCCGAGTACTACAAAACTCCACAAATAATTCGCCGTATTCGGGTCTCCTAATCCAAGGTCACGTCGACTCAAGGGTCACCATATCTCCTCATGACGTGTTCTAGTCCAGTGTTGTCAGAGCCAACTTGCCCGTTCATATCTCCTGAGATGATAATAATATCACCTCTTGGAACACGCTCGAAGGTGGCACTCAGTTGGCTATAAAACTTCTGTTTGTCACCAGGTATTGCGGTATAATTTAGTGCGTAGCGCTGTAGAATTTTGACGTTTCTGACACTGGTTCTGAGCCTGACGACGATAATCCTTTCCGAGATTGGTTCCCAGCTGATGAGACTGTTTCTCGCTCTCGGTGTAAGGACAACCGCCACGCTATTTTTGGCTTCACTCGCTCGGGGTTCGTTCTTTTCCTGATCCTGTCCACCTGACCTCGCTCAAGCCCAAGATTTGGATGTTGTAGTGCTCCATTTCACGGTCAATCACTGATTGGAAAAGTTCATCAATTAATATTTCATAATGTTAAAGATTTTTTTAAATGAATTTCGCAAATTTTCAAGTTTCTACCTTAAAGTTTCGTTACAAAATTTTCAGTTTTTGTGTTTTTTTCATTGCACATGAAAAAACTTGTGAACGTTAGACTAGAGGGTAGATGCATAACAATTGTGGAACATATTATTATTTTTTCTCTATGTATATAAAATAGATGTATCCACATGGAAAATTTAAACTTTGCATCTACCATCAGAGCCCTAGAAATTTTCCACATTTTTGCTTACCACCTCCCTCCCCTTACATCCCTCCAAATTACCAAAATTAAAGACTATACAGCTCTACAATCTGACAAAACTTCAATTTGATATCTGTACTCAGTTTTGAGATATAACGGTTTGAAATTTTGGAAAGTGTACCATTTTTGAAATGCTCTCCATTTTCCCCCACTACTTTTATGTCCAAATGTTATACTTTCATCGTATTTTGCTAGTATAGCTTAATATATGTTCCAACTTTCAATTACATTTTTTTTTATGGCACCGATTATAACTTAGGGGGTCACCCTTTAATGCATTACACAGTTATGTCGGTATAGGTAGAGGATGAAATTTGGTAGTGTTATGAGAATTTTAGGGGAGAGACACGGAAATGGCGATGGACATTATTTTTGAAGCGCTGAAGGTAGCTTAAATATTGTTGCGAGCTAGGGGTTCGCCGGGATTTCAAGTAAAACACAATTCGTTTAAAAATAAGTGATAATTTATTTATTCGCACTTTAACTTAATTCGCACTATATGGCACCACTGCCGATATTGTCCTATCGCGTTCTTGCACCAGTTCGCGCCTTCCATAGATGTCGCTGAATGACTGCCTGCCGTCTGAAAGCTTCGTACTTTTATACCATTTTCCCAATTCTCGAACCTTCCATGGTGTATTCGTCGGGTGTGTGTCTCAACTATACTGGAAGGTTCTAGATCTTTGATTATGGCTTTTTACATATTGGGGGACTGTTCTATAAAATTCTGGCATATTCGGGAAAGATCAATATTGCGTGGTTGCCAGATCTATAACAATATTCAAGATTCAAGATTTCTTTATTGCCTTTTACGACCACTTACAAATTTCACACAATTGGATAGCTTACTTACTATTACCTGACACTTCAGTGTTCTTTTGGTAAATACTTATTGTTATTATTATTAATATGCGTGTTTGGGACAGTACGCTAGAATTATTTTCCTCTTCAGTTATTATAGCATATTTCAAGTTTACATTGGCAATAATAAATGCAAACTCTTTTTTCTTTTTATTTAATTCACACAGTTTTGTGAAAAGATAAAAGAACTAAAACTGGACAAGGCAAGCGATCGTAACTTGCGATTCTAGCCTTAAAACCCCTAATAATCTATGTTGAATATATGAATATATGAAAAATAATATGAAAACTTAGTTCTATTTTTATACTCTAGATGAAATCTGAGAGTGTTATAAGTTTGCGACAAAGTTTGTAACGCCAAGAAATAAGACTCGGAGAATGAATGATACAGAAGTTCATATAATCACTCAAAAATCTCAAAACCGGATGTCCGTCCGTCCGTCTGTCTGTCCGTCCGTCCGTGTCCTCTCTAGCTTGAGAGCGCGTTGAGCTAGATAGTTCAAATTTTGTACATCTCGTTTTTGACTAAAAAGTAAGGTCAAGTTTGTGAACGACCCAAATCACTCCACCCCTTCTACCCCCTCCCATACAAAATTACACAATTTCGTAATTTGACAATAAACGGATTTACTCGAAAAGTATAAATGCTATTAATCTGAAATTTAGAATGTATTACTTTTATGATAATTTCATTCTACTGTATAAGAATTATTTGTGTCCTCCTCCTCCTTCCACCACCTCCCATACCAACTGCACTTTTTCATGAAATGCTCTAAACCCATTTACTCAGTACGTATTAAATTTATGGAGCTCAAATTGTGCACTAAAAACTTATTTAGAAATATTAGTGAAACCAAAAAAAAATAGACTATTAGCTGTACCCCTTCTCCCTCCGCCCACACAAAATGACAGAATTTCGAAATTTTACAATAAACGGATTTGTTCGAAAAGTATAAATGCTATTGATCTGAAATTTGGAATGTACTACTTTCATGGTGATTTCAATCTACTGTATAAAAGTTGTTTGAGTCCTCCCCTTCCTTCCACCACCTCCCATACAAACTGCACTTTTCCATGAATACTATAAACAAATTTACTCAGTACGTATAAAATTTATCGGACTGAAATTGTGCACTAAATATTTATTTAGAATTATTAGTAAGACCAAAAAAAAATTGGACGATTAGTTTCACTCCTTCTACCCCCTCCCATACAATCTGACACTATTTAACAACTTCACAAAAAGTAGATTTTCCTGAAAAGTATGAATGCTACTGACGTGCAATTTAAAACATGTCAAAAAATTGTGTTTTTAGTTATTTCTAAAAAGTCATTAAGAACTCGCCCCTCCTTCTACCACCTCCCATACAAACTGCACAATTTCACTAAATCCAATACACTCATTTTCTCAGTACATATTAAATTTTTTAATTATAAATTTCCTATAAAACATTTTGATGGTAACTCTAGCGTGATGTGAAAAAAGTAGTTCAATGTCGTCACCCCCTCCAACCACTTCCCCTAAAAAATTTCTTAAAATCAAAGTCCTGTTATGTTTTTTTATATATACATGATTCTTAATATTTTATTCATTCGAGTTTATTTTCTCTTACAATATATACCTACTTTTATAAAAGTAAACTTAATTCTAAAATATAACAGGACAACCATGGGATACTCCAGATGAAGAGACATTTTTTTTTTTTTTTTTGATTTTAAGGAATTTTGTATGGAGAGTGGTAGAAGAGGTAACGGTATTGAACCAATTTTTACACAGTTGCTATCAGAATGTTTTATTGAAAATTAAAGCATCAACATTTTAATAAGTACTGAAAAAATTAGTGTATTGGATTTAGTGAAATTGTGCAGTTTGTATGGGAGGTGGTAGAAGGAGCGGGGAGTTCTTAGTGAGTTTTTCAGAAATAGCTATATATCATTTGACATGATTTCAATAGCAGATCTGTAGCATTCAAACTTTTCAGGAAAATCGAATTTTCGAAAAGTTGTGAAATTTGGTCATATTGTATGGGAGGGGGTAGAAGGAGTGAAGCTAATCATCTAATTTTTTTAATCTTACTAATAATTCTAAAGAAATGTTTTGTTCAAATTTTCAGCTCGATAAATTTTATACATACTGAGTAAATTGATTTATAGTATTTCATGAAAAAGCACATTTTATATGAAAGGTGGTAGAAGGAGGGTACTCAAATAATTTGTATACCGTGGATTAAAATTGGTACAAACATAATATATTCCAAATTTCAGATCCATAACTTTTATACTTTCTGAGGAAATCGGTTTACTGTCAAATCTCGAAAATGCGTCATTTTGTATGGGAGGGGGTAGAAGGGGGGGGGGGGGGAAGGAACGATTTGACCCGTTCACGAACCTGACCTTCCTTTTTTTTATCAAAAACAATGTGCACAAAATTTGAACCTTCTAGCTCATCGTGTTCTCAAGCTAGAGAGCGAACAGACGGAAAAACGGACGGACCGACAGACGGACATCCGGTTTTGAGATTTTTGAGTGGAAATATTAACTTCTGTATCAATCATTTTTGTTCTCTGAGCCTTATTTCTTAGCGTTACAAACGTTAGAGTAAACTTATAATACTCTCAGATTTATTAATGATTTTTTTAGAAGATAGATAGATTAGGAATAAAGTTTTTTTTTACAGCGATCGTTATATTTGTATTTACCCTCCGTGGTGAGCAGAGTTCCTACCGTCGTAAAAATCAATTATTCTCCTCATATCTTGTACAGGGTCCGTTAAGTTACCGTTCAAATGACTGACCGGTGAAAGATAGAACTGATCATTGAGGTCTGAATCTATATTTTCGAGACATAATTAGAAGTTTGTTACCATGAGACTCAAGCCTTTCCATTCTCTTACCCCAGAGATTAATGAGATATGTCATAAGTGGGGCGATTACAGCATAGTTGTAAATGACCTCATTAGAAAAATATGTATTCCTTTCTCGAAAACGCATTGCTAGGCATTGTCTTAGAATTTTTCTTTCGAATATTTCCATCCTTTTCGCTATCGTTGTAGAAATCGAAAACCAGCAAGCAAAACCGTACATTAGTAACGGCTTTACAGCTTGTTTATAGAGAAGAAGCTTTTTGTTCCTGTGAAGAACACGTCGCACAGTGGTAAAACGGCGAATCTGGGTGGACATTGCTCATAACTTCTAAAGAAATAAACGAAATCACATGAAATTTTGTGAGTACCTTCGTAATATCCTTACCACTACTTGTGTAAACTGTGGCATAGATCCGATGCAACGCAGCGGCTGTTACAACGGTCGCGTTGGCCGCCTTGAGACGGCATCTCATACCCATCGAAAAAAGGCGTGTTTGTAATGTTTTTTGCTACGCTAAATCGAATGAAAGTACTTCCAAAGCTCATTTTTAAATTCTCTATTGACAAAAAAATATTCCAAAAATAATTTAAATTCAAACCAGAAGAAGAAGAATCAAAATACTGAAAATAATTAGATTCTATACCATAAAATAAAAAAAAAAAACAGATTACTGAAAAATACCGAAAGCAATACTTAAAAAAAAAATTACCTACTTTACTCTTCCATCTCTACGATCTCGGATGAATCCTTAGGCTCTGATAGTAGATCTAATAATGCACTAAAGCACCACCACCATCATCAATTGCCAAAGTTGAAATATATGGGTCAGATGAATAAAGGAGGGTGTGGAACAAGTCTTCCATCGTACTTTTTCGGCTGATTTTTCTTGTGTTGTCTCTTCTGAATCTTCTCAAATCCTTATTTCTCGCTTCGAGGGTTTCTTCGGATATCATCCCAATTGCTACGGAACACGAATCAATAATATCATGTGCGTTAATTAATATCTTATGCACACTTGCTGGCATTGGGTACCAGTTATAAAGGGACACATATAGTTCAGCTGTCTCTCTCATGTACGCTGAAAAACGCTCTACATTGATGTCGAATCCACTAGAAACAGCCCTGAAGGATGATGTTGAACCTTTTCAGCAATTCTTCGTTAAGCCCAGTTATCGTGGCGACAAGAGTATATTCTTCAAAAAAACGAGCTGCTGTGTTGCCATCGTTAGTTGATCCAAAGCCTTGTTTCACATCATCAACAAGCAATCCGGTTTTTTCTCGCAGCTCTCTTTGAACTTTTCTTTTCGTTTTCTCCACAATTTTCAAATTGATTGCATCTTTTTTGTAAATCCGCCATTTGCGTATTTGTAGCCGATAATACTTAAAATACTGAAAACATCTCGAGGCAGCGAATGTAGGCGTGAAGTGAAGAAACTCCAAGGTTGTACTGTGTTGTATCTTTTGGCCGACTAAATATTGATGGAAGATCATTCATTAACTTGGGGGTGGCAACCGTATATGCTGCAGGTTTGAACCGATTTTCTGGTATACGCACTAATGGTCTTGCCGTCAACCATAGTCATCTTCAGATCATAGTGAACTCTATGAATTGAGTTTTCTCCATCTACATAAATAACTGTGGGTTGTAAAGACTCTATTTGTGATTCTTCTTCTTCTACAATGGCGCTACAGCCCAAATCGGACCTTGGCCTCCTGACATGCAGGTTCCTTAACATTCTTTTGATTACTTATTGTGGAAAGGTTGTTAGCCCTTCGCACAACCCTCTTTCTACGAATTTTCCATTTTCGTAGAATGAGGTGACCAAGGTATATCCAAGCAGGAAATGTGTTGAAATTATATATTGCGCCGACGGGGATTTGAATTCACGACCTTCGCATTACAAGACCAACACGCTACCCACTAGGCTACACCCTAGCTCTATTTGTGATTCAATGGCTGCAATTTCTCTCCTTGTTGTCTTTTTTTCAAAAATAATTTTAATTGGCCTACAAAACCGTGGGGTTGTGTCAAATTATCTTGTTGTCATTATTTGTTTTTAGTTCCAGAGGCACTAGGCAAATCGAATAGAGAGCTGAATCGGTGAGATTGAGACTCTTGTTTGGGGCTTGCTTTTCTAGGTTCCCGTCTTCGCCATCATCTTCAAAGTCTGATTGTAGTTGTCCATCTTCCACATATCGCTGCTTATAGTTGGAATGACCGGAACTACCATCGCAGCCCCATTTGCAATACAATGTTAAGTCAGGAACAACATTGCTTTTCAGAACGTCTTTCAAATACAATGCCAACCGTTGACTGGTATGGTCCAAAAGGGCCTATAAACTGACTTGTGCTGATGTTTCGTTTATTATTATTGACTCATCAGTTGGATAGCACTGCTTTTTTGCCTCCAAAACTAAGAGGTAGGAGGGATGAATGGGGGCTGAGCGATTTTTGGCTCCAACTTGCATAAATGTATATGAACATTTGGTAAAACGTCCCTGACTAAAAAGTGCCAGTGCTTCTTCAGGAGAATAACGTTTCGGCGAAGAAATTGCAGTGGTGTAGGCTTTTTTTACAGCAGTGGCAATACCTGGGGAATTTTCAGTTATTTCTTTTACCATAGTCGATCCATCTCGCTGTCCAGAAGCGTATAAGCTGAGCCTTGCAGCATATGATAGCTCTTCATGGGAATAGTTGTCCAACAAATATTGGATTCGTCCCTTTTTTTGTTTTTCCCCCAAACCTCCAAATGGTTTGCTAGTGCGAGCTTTACTGCCACTAGGGCCACGAGAAAGCGACCCGATATTCACTACATACCCCTTCAGCCACACGGAATTTTTCTTCAAAAAATTATGACGGCTCCATCGACTTCGAATCCATCGCGAACGCACATTTATCAAAAAACTGTTCACTTTTTTCATTATTAATTCTTTACTGAACTTGTACAGAGCTGAGAACTATCTGTTGCGTTGGAAAGAGGGACTTGTTTGAACTAGTATTATTATGTCAAATCGCATTCTCAATGTTGTTACTATTTCGTCTATCATCCCTGATAACGGTACAAATTCAATTCGTCGATCTGTTGACGAGAATTTTTTTTCAAATGTCTACCTAGATAGAGCGTTTTTACCACTGTGCGTCGCCAGTAAAATAAGGTCGAGAACTTGAGAAAAACTTTATTAGTTTTCACAAGCTGATTTTTAATATGATTGTTAATAAGGTTTACACCAAGGCATTTGATATTGTCTTGTAGAGGAATTGCTTTCCCGTCCAGTAAAAGTCAAAGTTTTTTACTCTTACCTGCTACCTGCCTTCTCTCTTTTCCACTAAAGTTTCTAAAGCATATGGATTCTGATTTGTCAGTGTTTATTTCAATGACCCATTTCTTATAAAACATGTTAATATTGGATAGTTGTTTGTCCACCTTAGACAGAGCAGTTTTGGGATCCGAAGAATTAAAAGATAGTCAAGATATTCATTTTGAAGTGTTTTTCTTTGCATGCCACCCTCCCCTCTTTCCATGATCCACCACCCTTACAATAATTAGCCTTCCTCTAAGCTAATTCTGGTGGATCTGTATGCCACCTTCAATCAAATTCCTGTTAAGACCCCCTATAGGGGCATAGGACAGAAACAACTCTCTTCCACAAGGCGCGATCCTGAGCATCGGCTTTAAGCTGTTGCCAGGACTTGTTTATTCCTCTGGCCTCCTGCTCAACTGCTCGCTTCCATGTGTTACATGGTCGACCAACCCGACGTCTTCCTTGAGGGTTATAATCCAGAGCCTGTTTTGCGATGTTTCGCTCTGGTTTCCTCAAAGTATGACCGATCCACTGCCACTTCCGCCGTTGAATCTCAATACCTATTTTAGTCTGGCGAGTTGTACTCCAAAAATCGTCGTTGGAGATTACTTCTGGCCAGAATATTCCTAAAATGCGCCGGAGGCATTGGTTTACGAAAGTCTGTAGTTTCTTGGTAAGTCGAACGGTCACTTTCCACGTAGTACAACCATATAACAACACGAATTTGACGCATGCGTCAAAAACTCGCAGCTTCGTGCGAAGGCAGATCTCTCTTAACCTCCAGAAAGGGGAAAGGATACCGAAGGCCTGACGAGCTTTATTTAGCCGAGCCTCAACATCCTTTTCGGCTCCGCCGTCCATGCTGACAAAGCTTCCGAGATAGCAAAAATCTTGCACCTCTTCCACATCCTGTCCATTAAGAACAATCGGTGTGCTTGCGTTCGAACCCATGTGCATGTACTTGGTTTTACGCACATTTATTTTCAGTCCCGCCTCTTTGCATTTAGAATGCAACGAGCGAACATTTGACTCTAAGTCCGAACGGGTATGTGCAAGCAAACACACGTCATCAGCATAATCAAGGTGACTTAAGATGTTAAATAGTCTCCATTGAAGACCTTTACCTTCCCCACCTTCCAGTGCAGCTTTCAAGATGTCATTTATTACCACCAGAAACAGGGCTGGTGATAATATGCAGCCTTGTCTGACACCCGTTCGCACAGGAAAGCTCTCGGACAGCTCTCCTCTATGCAAGACGCGACACCTTGCATCTTCGTAGGATTCTTTAATCATAGCTATGACCTTATCTGGAATACCTCTCCTACGCAAAGCATTCCATATGTAATGCCACCTTAATTGTCCCAAAATATGATTTTTTTTATGGTAAATAATTTCGAAGGCATAATCATTTAAAAAACCATAACAGAATTATGATTGGGCGTAAAGTCCGGAAAATATGTCATCTAAAACTCTTTTGAATAGTGAATAGAGAATTTTGCATGGGAGGTGGTAGAAGTAGAGCGGGAGGTTTGTATTTTTCGTAAATGACACCGAACATGGCATGCAAAATGTTTTTTGCAGAATTTAAAGTTTTTATTTTGATTATTTTAAAAGAAATTGGACATAGTTCTCCTGAAATTGGGGCATTTGTATGGGAGGTGGCAGAGGAAGTGGAGCGTTTATGATGATTTTCAAACTGCTTATCATCATCCTTATCACCATGCTTTAATTCAATTTCAAAGTCGAGAGCTCTCATATATTCGAAGGAGAAATGCTTTTCTTGAATTTATAATACAGATATGGGAGGATAGAAGGAGTGAAGCGGAGCCGATAATTTTTTCTAGCGTTTATTGAAATTATTAAAAAACATATTCTGGCATAATTTTAAGTTTGTACTTTTTCTAGTTTTAATGGAAATTGATATAATGCATTTACCAAAAATTATGCATTTGTATGGAGGGGGTAGAAGGAGTGTACGGATCAAAACCACATTTTTGTCACGTTATAAATATTTCTATTTTTATACTTTGTACAAAATATCAAGTTGATAGCTTAACCAGTTTCGAAGAAAAATAATTAAATTTAAATTTCAAAATTTCGTGAAATTTGTATGGGAGGGGGTAGAAGGAGTGAGGTGAAATTGATAATTCTTTTTAAAACTAATTGCAATTATAGTAGAATCAATTGTGATAAAATTTCGTCTATTAAGCCTTACTAGTTTCAATGAAAATCAAATATATGTATTTTTCATAATTGTCCATTTATATGGGAGGGGGTAGAAGGAGTGAGGGGATTGGATCAATATTCCGCGATATCAACGAATACTTTGAACTACATTTTAAGTCGATAGCTTAAACAGTTTCAAATGAAAAATCAATTTCTTTATATTTCGAAATTTCATGAAATTTGTATGGGAGGGGGTAGAAGGAGTGGGGGGATGTAGCCCATTCAAGAACTTAAACTTACTTTTTTGCTAAAAATGACACACACAATTTCTTAGAACTATAGCTCAAAGCTTTCGAGAGTTATGCTGTAGACAGACGCACAGACGGACAGACAGACGGTCACACGGAATCGAGGCTTTTGAGCGACAACAAATATTTCTGTACCCTTGGCGACTCTTTGCGAGCATTATTTCTTAGCGTTACAAACGGTAAGGCAAACACAATATACTCTCAGATTTCATCTAGAGTATAAAAAAATCTGCGGATTTATAAAACTGTTATACGACCTGTGCTCTGTTATGGCAGCGAGACGTGGACATTAACGCGAACTTCCGAAAAAGCAGTTAACGCATTCGAAAGAAAGGTCCTCCGAAGAATTTTGGGACCTGTGAAGGAAGGAACGGAATGGCGAATAAGATACAACCATGAGTTGTATCAACTCTACGACGAGCCAGAAGCTTCAACGTTCATCAAGCTACGTAAACTGCAGTGGGCTGGCCATGTAGAGCGAATGGAAGACAGAAGAATCCCCAAACGTGCTCTTAAAGGCAAAGCGAGTGGTAACCGGCCAGTAGGCAAACCACGCAAGCGATGGGAAGACTCGGTTGATGAAGACAGCAAAGCCATTTTAAAAATTAGCAGCTGGAGGACGCGGTCTTTGGATCGAGACGGTTGGAGGCGACGACTTCAGGAGGCCAGGGCCCGATTTGGGCTGTCGCGCCATTGATGATGATGATAAAAAAATCCGGCCGACAATTTGCTTTTGGTCCTTCCTTTTCGGATAAAAAAAATTAAATTATTTTTAGTGTTTGTCCCACAAACCCCTCTATATACATATGTATACATATGTTGATTTTCAGCACCCTAGCTAGAACCATGGTTGACATATTCGAATTCTTAGTTTTCGTGTTGCTATCATGCAACAAATGTCCTAATAATAACAATGATTTTTTGTATTAGCCTATTTTAAGTTCTTTATGTTGAAACCATTTAGTAGTGAAAATAAAAATTCGAGTAGAATCAGTGTTTTTTTACTAAATCCTGACATCAACCGAAGGACTCAGACATCCTTCCACACGAGACGACATCACCCCATCGTAACAGTCTGCCTGAGATCCGCAACCATTTACAATCCACCCTAAAATGAACTTTCTATCTTGAAGAGTTTGGGAGTTATAATGTGCGCTGAGCATACACGTATGGCGTACAGACAAACGCATTTTTTTTTTGCATTTTTAGGCTTTTATAGTCATGAAACGCGAAAAAAAAAACCAATTTTGAGGGTAGCAAATTTTTTTTCCAAGTCCATCACAATACCTTATTATTAAAATAAAGTAAAAACGGAATCCGTACTAACTTTCGTTGTGAGTTGAATGCAGCGAAACGGATTATGTAAATGTTTCTTAAAGGTGCTGAGGTCAAAGTGAAATTATTAACGGAATTCCAATCAAGTCTATAAACTATTTAGGATAGCTCAATTATTATTATTATTATTCATCATTCATTTCCAATTTATTTACGACTCCGGAATATAACAATTCATATTCTAATCTGAATTTTTCACTTTTAATATTTAAATAAATTTTATTAATTATGTGGGCCAATTCGTAAAAAAAGGTACCAAGACGTGAGATAATCAATCAATTAAGCGAGAAAATCATCTCCGCTGCCAACAGAAAACTGCTAAGCTTGTCTTCATCGCAAGAAATTTCTGCCATGGATTCTTGAACACACCTTTCTTTCTTTCTTTCTTTCTTTCTTTCCAGTTTATGTTCGACGTTTTTCTTCTTCATTTACATCATCCAACTGGAGCTGACTTGATGATCTTAGCCGATAGTAAGAATTTTCTTACGGCACGCTTACCTTGATCTTCACTTCAATTCCATTCATCAAAGTACTTGGATGATAGAACCGCGCCGCCGTGCTGTGTGATTCGTAACCGTCAACCAGAGTTCTTGTAAAATAGATTGAAACATCAGGAACTCAACGTAACGCTTTTGGAATTTAAAATTTAACATAAAATAAGAACAATATAAAAATCGTTATACTTAGTGTCCTTTGAAGGTGATTTATATTTTCTTGTTACGAGAAAAGTGATTCGTGAGTTAAACATAGTGTTCGTGATTATATTGCTGAATCGGAGGAATATTTGAAAAAAATCCATTCGTATTCTAAAATCTTTCTGTATAATTTAATTTTTAAAGCTACATATATATCGATTGATTGTGTGAAAGAGTGAAAGTGGCACATATTTTAAATAAAGTAAAAGGAATATCTTAATTGGATTTAGGACGAATTTGGTAAGTTTTTTATTTCATGAATTGATATTTTAGATAAATTGATTGGCTAATAACTTGAAGTGTCTTAATGAAAGTGCACGAGCAAAACGTGAATGGACCTAAATTACGCGGTAAACCGCCAATTAACGCTTTTATGCAACGATCGAACTTCACGAATGAATGCTCGCTAAATTCTAATTCCACTGATAAACAAAAAGTGTTCACAAACATTAGTGAATGAGATAACCGCCGCTTTTGGTTACAGTAACTTGCTCTCGACTTGCGTCCGTCCAGTCAAATTGGTGATTTTTCGTGTGATTAGAGAAAAATAATTATAAATAGCTCTAGAAACTTTATTAATGAATCACTATTTTCATATTATTTATTCAATCCATTGTTTATGATTATGTAATGCTTAATCCAATGGGATACTGTTGGTAGTGTTTAGACTTAACATCTTCTCATCTTATGACTGAAAAATGAAATTTCCGGTGGTACATACATAGTATTATGTTTAATTTAAGAAAAACGGAATGCAAAAAACCTTGTTATAAATAAATTTATATCTAGATTTTAGGCTAAGGGATGGAAGGAAGGCAGCGTAAGAGGAAGATAGGACTATGGCTAAACTGATCTTAGGTTGGTTTGGTAAATGTTTCCACAGTGCATTTTGAATTTAAAGGAAAAATTTTCGGGATTTCACACTCTTGTGTTTCATTAAAAGTAACGTTTCGGTCTCTGCTAAGTCTTAGAAAGGTCCCAGCAGAGACCGAAACGTCACGTTTAATAAAGCTATACTCGGTGCCGTAAAAAAAAGTACAACATTATGAGAATCGGAAATATTTCCTTTAGATGATCTTAGGTTATAATCGATTTGCATACTAGTGATAGATAGGAATAAAGGGTTATACGAAATTTCACATTTCCTGTTCATAGAGAGCTTAATGGTTGTGTCTTTTATTAGAGGGACGTGGGTAAGAACAAACTAAGATATTTGACGTTATCGGACCATGTAGTGGAGATATCAAACATTTTAATATATGTGCAAGGAAGATACCTAGAGAATCGTCTCTTGGTGAAGAATCTAATTTTGTTTTAGCTGTTTTTTTTTGTGACACCAGAACTAGAAGAGTTGCCTTTTTGAACTGAAGCACAGCTCCGTTGAGGGACGGAAGATTATTAGTTTCTTGGGAATTAAGGGGATAAAGACGGAAGTGGAAATGAATATTTCTTTTGAATTGTTGAATGTTGTAGTTATGCGGGAATACTGAGATGGGCAGCGTGTTCCATATTCGAACAGTCCGGTTTAAAAACGAATCACGAAATTTGGCAGTGCGACCGAAGATAGGGTTGAGAGAATACTTATGAGCGCGTAAAGCAGCTCGAGTATTACGGGGTAAAGGCATACGTAGGGGTAAGAGATTAAAGATTTCGTCCGAACAATCTCCATTGTATTAGCTATACAAAAGGGTTAGGGAGCTTACAGTAATAGAAGTAATAGAAGAAGTCGAATGTGCTGTCATCAGCGAAGCTATATATGTATATGATTGAAAGTTGCAGATAGCAAATCTATCTATATAAATATAATTGTAGTGTATGTCTGTTATTTGTTTATAAATGGCTATAAGTTAGTTTTTTGCTTTATTTTAGCAATAACTAAGCCGAAACACGCGTTTTTAAAATTCTTCTCTGTCTGTCCGTCTGTCTGTCTGTCCCGCTTTCACGCAAAAACGGCTGAACCGATTGTAACGAAATTTTCACAATTTATTAGGTATGCTCCGGGATGTAATCTTCTTTTAGTTTTATGTCACTCCCCTCACGCCTTCTAACCCCTCCCATACAAAGTGACTCATTTTCAAAAATATATATTAATCAATTTTTTTTGGAAACTATAGTTATTGAATTGAAACTTGGAATATATTATTTCCATTACAAATGCAAGCTTTTGTTAGGCAAGGTTTTTATATTTCACCACTCCTTCCACCACCTCCCATACAAACTGCACTTTTCATGAAATACTATACACCAATTTTCTCAGTACGTGTAATTTTTATCGAGCTGAAATGGTGTGCTAAATCTTTAATTAGCATTATTATTATTATCGGGAAAAAATTAACCGATTAGCTTCACTCCTTCTACCCCCTCCCATCAATGTGACACAATTCCACGACCTTACAAAATTCGATTTTCTTAGAAAATGTGAAAGCCACAGATCTAAAATTTAAAATGTATCAATTGAATAATGATCGTAGTTGTTTTTCAAAAAATCATTAAAAACACCTCACTCCTTCCACCACCTCCCATACAAACTGCACTTTTTCATGAAATACTCTAATCCAATTTTCTCAATACGTATAGCTTTCATCGAGCTAAAATTTTGTATAGAATCCTTAATTAGCATTATTACTAATATCGGGAAAAAAATTTAACTGATTAGCTTGACTCCTACCCCGTCCCATACAATGTGACACAATTCCACAACTTTTCAAAAATTAGATTTTCATCAAAAGTGTGAACGTTACTGATCTAATATTTAAAACATATCAATTTAATTATGATTATAGTTGTTTGTCGAAAAATCACCAAAAACCCTCCACTCCTTCTACCACCTCCCATACAAATTGCACAATTTCAGTACCTATTCAATTTTTCAAGCTTAAATTTGGTACAAAACATTTTTATAGCTACTCTTGCATGATGTGAAATAAATTAGTTCAGTACTGCGACCCTTTCTACCACTCCCAATACAAAATTTCTTAACATCACAAAAATTTCGATTTCATCTATAGTATCGTCTGATTGGGCTTTACTCACAATCGTAGTCCTGTTATGGTTTTAAGCTTCTTCTTCTGCAATGGCACTACAACTCAAGTCGGGCCTTGGCCTCCTGACCTTCTGGTTCCTTAACATTTTCATTATTTATTGTGAAAGGATGGTTAGACCTTCGCACAACCCTCTATCTACGAATTTTTGATTTTCGTAGATTGAGGTGACCATGGTATACCCAAGCAGGCAGTGTGCTGGAATCATGCGTCGACCGGGATTCGAACTCACGACCTGCGCACTGTAGACCAATATGCTATCCACTAGGCTACATCCTAGCTATGGTTTTAAGCTTAACGTTATTTTATTTGGTATTTTTTTTTAATTAACACCAGCTACAACTATTCACATGTCCTTACCGCTCTTCCATACTTATATGATCTCAAATCACGGGATTGATTTGATCACGAGCATGTCCCATACATATGCGAGTATCGTGGTTTCAGTCTTAATAAGTTATGGTTCTGATTCTAACAAAATACAAAACATTGTGCTTAAAGAGTCATTAAACTAAACAGATTATATATCTCACATAATGTACATATTACTAACTACATTCTCAAAAATTGCTTATTTTGCAATTCTTGCGCGGACAAAGTCGCGGGCGATCGCTAGTAATTAATAAATATTAGAAAAAGGGTGGGAAAATGATGTGATGTCAGAATCTCCTATAATCTTAATGGTCAGAGACTGGATACAATCCAGATAGGAGAGAGAAGTTTTTGTAGCTCGCGCACGTGGTCCAATATAGCCCTTATAAATTGTCAGTGACCCAAAAGCGACGAAGGAGTTCTTACAACGTTTTAGACACTTAGATACTTCCTTGGCGATGTTAATTATATGATCGTTTCAAGATAAGTTATCTGTGATTTGGAAACCTAACATCTTAAAACTTGAAGAGTAGGTTAATGGCTGGCCTCTGAAGGTGATTGGATCCAGGTTAGAAGCACTGGGTCGACTTGATTCTTATTGCCTCAATTAAGAATTTTAGCCAAGTCCTCATTCAATGATTGAACCATGTACCTACGTTGATATACTAAGCTATCACATCGGGCTAAGGACGCAGTGCTAAAGTGATAGTAGAAGTCTAATGTGCTGTCATCAGCGAAGCTATATATTAGATTGAATGTTGCAGATAGCAAATCATTAATAAATATTAGAAAAAGGGTAGGAGAATGAACCGAGCCCTGAGGGACATCAGCATTAATTTTATAAGAAGGGGAAACTACACCATTTAGTACCACATGCATTGAACGATTGCCTAAATTTAATAATTTATAATTTTCAATCCAGGAAATAAGGTAGTCGCCCAAGCCAATAGTTTTAAGTTTGATTAAAAGGGCGCTGTGCCTTACACGGTCGAAAGCCTGGGAAATATCGAGAGCGTGCTCATTTTTATTCTCCAATTCCTGAAATCACTTTCAATCGCATGGAGATTTGACTGAAGTTTATTGATTATTATTCGCGGATCGGTTGAGAAAATGTAGAGCGCAGTCTCGTCAGCAAATGCAGCTATACTACTCTTAGCAGTATTAGGGACATCTGCGGCGTATATATTATACGGCAGTCGACTCCGGCTAGTATTCCATGAGTAGCTGAGAATGCGAATTTGACTTCAAGCATTAGTAAGAAAAGCGCGAATAAATTCAATTATGCTGGTTGGAAAAGACATTTTCATCTGCTTGTATATCGTATACTGTCGAACCAGATAGAATCAAAAGCTTTCTTTGTCTAAGATTATCATACCAAGAAATTATTTTTTTTATTTGTTAAAGACTCCTTAATAAATATAAATACTATTAATAATTAATGATCAAAAGTTTTTCTCGAAATGGCATTTCCAAATCTGATGTAGAGGGGATCTCAGCACATTAAATACTGAATTCCTTACATTGGACGAATATTTAGATCATCGAAATCTATGGAAGTAGCTTTTGGCGATCGATTTAAAACTCTTCATTGAATTAAAATTTTTTGATCCAAACATTTGGAAAAAATTTAATTTTAAAACGAGCGCAGTTTCTTCAAAAAACAGGTTACGTTGAACTGCCAGAAACTCCAAGATTCAACTATATATACAAAAAAAAACATTTTCTTGGTGGTTTGGTGAATGTTTTCACAGTGCATTTCGAATTGAAAGAAAAGATTTCCGGATTCTACACTGTTACGCTTTATTATTCGTGACGTTTCGGTCTCTGCTGAGACCTTTATCAAACTGATCGACAATTACAAAAGAGAATTATTATATAGTAATTAAGGTTAAATTTAACCTAAGGTTAAATTTAACCTTAATTACTCTTCCCACACTCAATTAACCCCCCTTTTTCTATGTAATAATAGAAGAGGAAGAGATATGTGACTTTTCCGGGGCTTTTTCTACCACAAAGTGCAGTATTTTGACTCGGAATAGAACATAATAGGACTACGATTGGGCGTAAAGCCTAATCATGCGATACTATAGATGAAAGAGAAATTTGTTGATATAAAAAAATGTATGGGGAGTGGTAGAAGGGGTGAAGACATTAAATTATTTTTTCACATCATGATAGAGTTGCTACCAAAATGTCTTATACAAAATTTAAGCTTCGAAAATTTGCAAGGTTTTACGAAAATTAGTGTATTAAATTTAGCGAAACTATGCAATTTGCACGGGAGGTGGTAGAATGAGCGGGAGGTTTTCAGTTTTGTTTTCACTAATAACTATGAAGATTACGCACGTTACATCTCTCAAATTTCAGACCAATAACATTCATACTTTTCAAGAAAATCGAATTCTCAAAATTCTCGATTTTACTAATAATTCTAAATAAATATTTAGAGCACAATTTTAGATTGATAAATTTTGTACGTACTGAGTAAATTGATTTATAGTATTTCAACAAAAAGTGTAGTTTCTATGGGAGGTGGTAGAAGAAGTGAGGTGATTCAAACAATTTTTATACTGTGGATTGCTGCTATCATAAAAATAGTTTATTCCAAATTTCAGATCTATACTTTTTCTTATACTTTTTGAGAAAATTCGTTAATTGTGAATTCCGAGTCTTTTCATTTTGTATGGGAGGGGGTAGAAGGATGGGAGGGATTTAGCCCGTTCACGAGCTTGGCCTTACTTTTTCGTCAAAAACGACGAGTGTAACGTTTGAACATTCTAGCTCAACGCGTTCTCCAACTATAGAGGACACGGACGGACGGGCAAACAGATATACGGACGGACGGTGGGACTTACAGTTTTGAGATTCTTAAGTAATAATATCATTCATTTTTTCTCCGAACCTTATTTCTTAGCGTTACAAACTTTGTGGTAAATTTATAATACTCTCAGATTCCATCTAGAGTATAAATTAACTGCCAACAAGTCCGACGCGACTTTATTATTCTTGGAACAAGTTAAGGATGCGTGGAAAGTTAATATGCAGGTTAAAGTGGTTAGGGAAGACTAAATGAAAGGGGGTTCTTGGGCAGGACTGTTGTCAATTTAACACTTAATTGCGGATACGATCAATAGCTCCAGTACATATTATCAATATTTCATTCGTTTAGTTATGCAAGTTTAGGTTTTTATAAGTGGGGGGAGGGGGGCGGGGAGGTTGATAGTAAGGGTGGGTTAATGATTTTGTACTTGATTGCTTCAAACACGTCCAATATTCTCTGTTTAGAATGTGTTTCATAGACGAAGTTACGTAGAATTTTCACTAAATTCGGTGTATTATACATTCTAGAAACCACGGTGGTAGAGGAGGTAAGGGAATCGTATTATTTGTGATACAGTTTTATTTCGTTTCTCTTGTAAGGTGCTTGTACAAAATTTCAAATACGTAGCTTTTAATATGTTGGTTATAAGTTGATTTATTGAAATTGGTCGAAATCATACTTTTGTGTGGGACGGTGTAGAAAGGCAGGCGCGATCTCAAAACTTTTGACGCATTTTCGTTTCAACTATTTTTAAAAGTTTTTGTGTAAGATTTCAAATTGATTGCTTTTAATAGTTAGGTGATAATAGATTTCTTAAAAATGGAAAAAATAATTTTGTATGGGAGGGGGTAGAAGTTTTGAAGGTATTCGACCAGTTAATATTCCATACTTTTTTTTTAAATGCATTTCGTAAATTTTTTTTATTCAAAAATTTTTGGTTTTTGTGTTTTGTCATTGCACGTGAAACACCTTGTGCATGTTAGACCCCTACCTTGGTGCATAACAATTGTGGAGAAAATTATTATTTTTTCTCTATGTATGTATATGTATAAAATATGTGATGTATCCACATGAAAAATTTAAACTTTTTATCTTTCACCAGAGCCCTAAAAAAATTAATCAAAATTTTTGATATTTTTGCTTACCACCTCCCTCCCCTTATACCACTCAACATAACATTTTTACCAAAATTAAAACCTATGTAGTTCTATAATCTGACAGATTTTCGATTCGATATCTGTACTCAGATAAAACGGTTTGAAATTTTGAAAAGTGCACCATTTTTAAAATGCTCCCCATTTCCCCCCACTATTATTATGACCAAATTTTTTTTTGTATTTTGCTAGTATAGTTTAATATACGTTTCAAGTTTCAATTACATAGTTTAAGATTTTCAGTTTTCTTTAGTCGATTTTCAGCTTTCTATCTGCATTCGTGGTGGAGATATTAGCAAATGTAGTTTTTGACTCTTTCCCTCCCGCCGCATCCCTCTCCCACCTGACAGCTCCCAAAATTTAGATAATGGAGCTCACTTACCCAATTAGCAATCCACCCAAAAACATTCTACCTTTAACGGTCTCGAAGACATGAGTCCATATGTACGGTGAAACGGATTTTTTTTTTAGAAGTTTTCTAGATAGGGGTCTATTCTTGCAATTCTGCTCCAACATTTATCAGTTCCGTCCTCAGGTCAGTTAAGAAAAGAGCACCAAGAGGACAGTAAATGTAAACTTTTTTCCATTATCAAAAACTGTAAACTTTTTTTCCATTATTGTTCTTCCCAAACATTAAAGAATGAATTAAATTTTCATTTTGCAACCATCAATCAATCTTTCTAGGTGTAGCCTAGTTGATAGCGTGTTGGTCTACAATGCGAAGGTCGTGCGTTCCAATCCCAATCGACGTATAATTCCAGCACGCTGCTGGCTTGGTTATACCTTGGTCACCTCAATCTATGAAAATGAAAAATTGGTAGATGGAGAGTTGAACGAAGAGCTAACAACCCTTCCACAATAAATAATGAAAATGTTAAGGAACTTGAAAGTCAGGAGGCCAAGGCCCGATTTGAGCTGTAGTGCCATTGCAGATAGATAGATAGATAGAATCATTCAGTAAAATTTGTCGATTTAGTTTTCATATCCTTTTTAATTCGTTTGTTTCGTTCTTTTCGGCCAAATTTTAGAAACTGTTGGGCTATGTTCCTTGCAGATCAATCACGTTGCATTGTCGAAAAATTCGGGGCAAGAAATGTGAACTTTTTGGAGCACTTTTTTACGAAGGACACAAATCAGACGGCAACATTTTTTCGTCAAATAGGTCATAGTCATAAAAACTGCTTGAAAAAATGCAAGAACAAGAAAAGAAACCACTTTAATGTCGGTCAATCGTTAAAAAGTGAATTCAAAAATAATCCGAACTCTGCATTTTTGAATAAATTTAAACTTCTTATCTACATCTCTTTTACCCCAATAATAATATGTATAAGCATCGATATAACAAAAATTTTGAATTTTACCAATTTTGACCCAGTTCCTACGATATTTTGATGGAAAAAAATCTTTTGTGTTTATCTGGACCGCAGTTATTAAGGTCTCTTTCACTATCGGATGAATTAATCAATAGTGTAGCCTGATACAGAGTGAGTTACAGAGTGCGCTATCATAACCGGTTCAGGAAGACAACAATCTTCCTCGTTCGCTTTGAATATCGATCAATTCATTATCACCATCACTGTTTTCCATCAAAGATACTTTAAATGCTCCCCGGACCATCACAATGTTATCCAGTTGAGCTTGGCTCTCCAATTATGTTTGAACATGATGCTACAGCAATCCGTATTAACGGATAATCACGAATGAGGTTATTCGAGACAACGCGATAACATCTACTAAACACTATAGAGTCGTTAGAGGCGTTCGCAACTGATCATTAACGACTCCTGCTAATCACACATTAATGCTTACAATTACGACGCTCCCTGTGCCGTGTGCCATACACCAAAATGCTTCTAGTCATGCAGCAACGACTCACCTGGAGAATTTTCACGTAACCTCATTCTATCATCGCGTTTTGTATACCCACTCTACCAACTCATTCCTGCTGGAATTGTAATGAGCTTCGAAATTGAATGTGATAACAGGTAGAGGTATACATAAAACACGGTCGACCTACATTCAGTTGGAGCATCGGGTTTTTGCTGTTCTCTTCCATGGTGTAAAAACCGGAAACGGCATGGAGCTAGACGTACGAAGACGGGGCATGTTAATGGTGTAATACAAGGCGAAACTAATCGCGATAAATCTACAATCATGAAACTAGAAAAGCTAGAACCGTGGAAGAACCATTAATTCCCATGCGAGCATGAAATGGATCCGTTAGACCCACAAACGTTTACCTACCTTCTCCTGCAACACAAATGCCTTTCGCTATCAGAATTCTAGAAATGCGCAGAATCATTCTACTAAAGTTTTAACGATTAAGCATTAATCTTGCTCGGGATAAGATATTCCGAAATTCTAATGCGGAATCAGAGCAAAGTGAATTGTCGAGCTCAACAGATTGATGATGATGATAGCATGTAATCAACTGGCTGCGGAGATTGTGACATAGTTTTACAGTTTTGGAGAAGAAATGGGACTTGTTTGCTATCGCGATGTAATTTCGGAAATGAATAAAACATTTGCTCAGCCTCCGTCATCGGTAAATACGAGACCTGCGATGAATCCAGAAGGATCTATCATGAAACTGTAGTGATTGGAATTGAATTATAATTGATCCATCCAGAGAGAAACACATGATTTTCGGGCACTGGAGATGGAATTCCAGCCATCCTCATGCCTTGATGTGTATGGTATTGCATTGATAACTATTGTGCAACTATATTTTCTTTATTTGAACTTTGATAACATCGAACTTCGGTCTAAGTTTTTTTAAAAATGGTGAAATCATCGTCCTGAGACAGTCAGTGCTAAAATACCCCGTGCTTCAAGCCTTAACTCCAGAGCGGCCCGGATCGAGAACGATTAGGGACCTCGGTAAGTCAAATAATTACAAGCTTTCAATTTAAAATGTTTAATTAATTCACTATTCCTAGAAATAAATTGTTTATATTAGCCCAGGTCAAACGTCAATCTTCATCCAATATATCGTTGGTGATTACTGTACTGTTATCTGAAATATTGACCGAAAAACGGTATTTGGCATGAATTGATTGGTCATGTAATTCGGATGTTTCTGAGAATCTATACATCTATACATACAAATTTAATTGTAGTTTCTGTTTATAATTTGCTTATAAATGGCTAGAAGCTAGTGTTTTGCTTTATTTTAACAATAACTAAGCATAAAAACACGTTTTTTAATTTGTTGTATGTCTGTCTCTCCGGCCGTCTGTCACGCACAAATGGCAGAACCGATTGTAATTAAATTTGCACAGTTTATTAGGCATGCTTCGACCTAGGGTATAGCCTAGTGAGTTGTCTACAATGCGAAGGTCGTGAGTTCAAATCCCTGTCGAGGCATAATTCCAGCTCACTGCCTGCATGGGTATACCTTAGTTACCTCAATCTACGAAAATGAAAATTCGTAGATAGAGCGTTGTGCGAAGGGCTAACAACCCTTTCACAATGACAAATAAAATGTTAAGAAATCTGAAGGTCTGTATTGCCATTGTAGTAATAGTAGTGTTAGGCATGCTCCGAGCTTCAATCTGCTTTTAGCCTTATTTCACTCCCCTCACGCCTTCTACCCCTTCCCATGCAAAGTGGATCATTTTAAAAAATATATAAACATCAAATTTTCTTGGAAACTATAAGACCTATTAATTTGATATTTAGAAAATATTATTTCTATCGTAAATGCAACCTTTTGGTATACACATTACTTGAATACCCAAACTCCTTCCACCACCTCTCATACAAACTACACTTTTTTATGAAATACTTTACATCTCAGAACGTATAAGTTTTATGGAGCTAAAATTTTGTACTAAGTCCTTAATTAGCATTATTATTAATATCGGGAGAAAATTAACCGATTAGCTTCACTCCTTCTACCTCCTCCCATACAATATGACACAATCCCACAACTTAAAAAAAAATTCAATTTCCTTGAAAAGTGTGATCTAAAAATTAAAACATATCAATTTCATGATGTTTATAGTTGTTTCTCGAAAAATCACCAAAAACTCCGACTCCTTCTACCACCTCCCATACAAATTGTACAATTGTCTCATACAATTGTAGCTTAATCCAAAGCACTAAGTTTCTGAGCACCTATTCAAAGCTTAAATTTGGTGCAAAACATTGTTATAGCTACTCTAGCATAATGTGAAACAAATAAGTTCAATGCTGTCACCCCTTTTACCACTTCCCATACAATATTTTTATAGATCACAAAAATTTGTATTTCATCTAAAGTATCGTTTGATTGCTTTACGCGCAATCGTAGTTCTGTTATGTTTTACTACTGTGATCGAAACTGAAAAAAAATTTGCTACCCTGAAATTTTGTTTTTACGCGTTTCATGACTAAAATAGCCTAAAAATGCAAAATAAAAAACACCGTCCCGCCGTACGCTTTACATATGGACTCATATCTCCGAGTCCTTTAAATGTAGAATGTTCGGTTTCGGGTGGATTGTTGATTGGGTAAGTGAGCTCCATGCGAGGTGAAAGGGAGATACGGGGTAGGGAAAGAGTCAAAAACTACACTTGCTAATATCTCCACTACGAATGCAGATAGGAAGTTGAAAATCATTATAGTTATAGAGAGGGTTGTGGGACAAACTTTAAAAATAATTTTATTTTTTTATCCATTGGCGTTCGAAAAGGGGAGGGGGGCTAAAAACAAATTGTCGGCCGAACTCTTTTTCAAATGATAATTTCTTCAAAATCACTTACCATAAAAAATTCATATTTGGTACCATTAAGGTGGCATTCATTTTCACCAGAATCAGCTTAGTGGAAGGCTAATTATTATAAGGGTGAGGGTCAGGGGTGCAAAGGAAAACGCTTAAAAATTAATATCTCAACTATCTCGTAAGCTATGTAATTGAAACTTAAAACATAATTAAGCTATACTAGCGGAATACAAGAAAAATATAAAATTTGGTCAAAGCAGTAGTGGGGGGAAATGGAGAGCATGTAGGTAAATCTATTTAATATATGGTAAATAGCAACAAAAAAAATGTGTTCCACAATTATCATGCACCGACACGTTTCAATAAATCAACTAATAACCAACAAATCAAAAGCTACGAACTTGAAATTTTGTACGAGCAGCTTACAGGAGAAATGAAATAAAACTGCTTCACAAATTTTACGATACCCTCACCTCCTCTACCCTTCCCAAACAAATATTTGGTTTCGTGAATGTAAAATACACCGAATTTTATGAAAATTCTATGCAACTTCGTCTATGAAACTGACATTCTATACAGAGAATATTGGACGTGATTCAAGCAATCAATTAAAAAATTATTAACATCCCTCACCCCCACTATCACCCCTCCCCTCAAAAAAACACAAACTTGCATAACTAAACGAGTGAAATACTGATTATATGTATGTACTGGAGCTATTGAACGTATTCGCAATTAAGTGTTAAATGGACAACAGCCCTGCCCAAGAACCTCCTTTCACTTAGACCCCCTTTCACTTAGTCTTTCCTAGCCACTCTAACCTCTAACTTTCCACGCATCCCCAAATTGTCCCGAAAATAATAAAGTTCTTCCATCATCCATCCTTCAGCTTCATATGACCGTTGCATTGTATATTCCTAAATTTTATTAGGCATACAATTCTCTATTGTATCGTATTCTCCAGATCGAGTCTTCCCTCACAGGTCCGAGGATTCTTCTGAGGACCTTTCTCTCAAAGACGTTAAGTAGTTCCTGTGTACGTTCTTGTTTTTAATTATTGGAAGTGCCGAATAATACGTCTTAGGGGTAGTAGGGTATCATGAACCTTTTCCTGTTCCCCTTCACATCAGCACGAACTAGGATGCGGGTTTCTTGGGCCAATGACCTACACCCAAGCCCCTGGGCCGCCTGCAAAATCGTGCTGCCCCGGCCTGAGAAATCCCCATTATCTGTTAGCGGGATGAAGGATTTCCTTCATCGCGTTACAGTATATAAAGTTGTCTACGTTTTCTAGGTTATAGTAGCCTACTGTAATATTTTGTCTGATTGGCGTCTTTTCCCTAATATGTGTCATAACTTTTGTTTTGTCCAACTTCCCATGCTACCGAGACAAGGCTTACAAATACATACCTCTTTAGCACTCTCCAGAAATCTTGCAAGGATATCTATGTCGTCCGCATATGCTACGAGTTGTGTGCATTTTAAGCATTGTGTTCCCTTGATCTCAACGGGAAGTTTCCGAAAAATATATTCGATTGTCAAGTTGAAAAGCATTGGTGCCAGGCCGTTGTCTTGTTTGAGGCCGTTGTCTGTTTTAAAGCTGGAAGACAGATCGTTTTCTACTCTGACTTGTGATAAAGACTCGATCATTATCATTCTTGTAAGCCGAACCAGTTTTGGTGGGACTCTAAGCTCCAAAATGATTTTATTCAGTACACGCCTGTCGATACTGCCGCACGCTTGTTTGAAGTCATCAAGTATCCGGTGCACGTCAAAATTATATTCCCAGCACTTTTCCAGCACCTGTTTAACTGAGAATATCTGGTCCGTGGTCTATCGTCCAGCTCTAAATCCTTGGTATTCAACAATTACTTTGCCAGCATACGTATTAGTTGCCTTTTCCAGAATTTTCGTCAAGATCTTATAAGACATACACAAAGATATTCCTCGGTACTTTCCGCAGTAGAGTTGGTCACCTTTTTTATAAATGGTACATAGGGGAACCCGGGGTACCGGGGTGGGATGAAGTTTGATGTTTTTGGTGTCAATGAGGTGCTACCAGCGAGCAGCAATAAATAGAACTAGACCATCATGTTACTGCTGTACTACGGCAGCCATTTTACTCTAGTTTTCTTGAGCATCGGTGCGTGAAGTTTTCGTTCTGTATTTTAATGCTCCTGTATTGATACTCCTTATGATTTTGTGAGCTATACATATTTGTTTACATTACAACTTTCGTTAGTACATGCTTGAAGTATGTTTAATTGCCTTTAGTTTCATGTAGTTAAACGTTAGTTTACGTATCTTTCTCGAGTGGCTTGAACTCCCTGAACTGAATCGTGTCTCTGTGGCGGAATGACGAATTACTACATTTTGACTGTGAATGTTTATATCGCAGTGCATTCCACTCAAAATCAGTTTTAGGTTCGATTGTTGGAATAGATAGATAGCGAAAACAATGAGGCTGTCCTAGTGTGTGAATTTTGTGAAAAGGACACAACTAATGAAAAGTGTAGTTAAACTTTCATAGTCACTTAAAACTTTTTCTGCATTTCCAGTAGTATTATGTTTATACTCTAGATGAATTCTGAGAGTATTATAAGTTTGCTCTAAAGTTTGTAACGCTAAGAAATAAGGCTCGGAAAAAAAAATTAATGATACAGAAGATCATATAATCACTCAAAAATTTCAAAACCGGATGTCCGTCCGTCCGCCCGTCTGCCTGTGCGCTCTCTAGCTTGAGAACGCGTTGAGCTAGGCTGTTCACATTTTGTACACGTCGTTTTTGTCAAAAAAGTAAGGTCAAGTTCGTAAACGGGCCAAATCGCTCCACTCCTACTACCCCCTCCCATACGAAATGACACAATTACGCAATTTAACAATAAACGGATTTGCTCGAAAATTTTGAATATATTACTTTTATGATGATTTCAATCTACCATATAAAAATTATGCGTATCTTCCTCCTTCAACCATCTCCCATACAAACTGTACTTTTTCATGAAATGCTCTAAACCAATTTACTCAGTGCGTATAAAATTTATCAAGCTCAAAATAATCACAAAATATTTATTAAGAATTGTTAGTAAAACCAAAAAAAGTTAGACGATTATCTTCACCCCTTCTACTCCCTCCCATACAAAATGACACAGTTTCACAATTCTACAATAAGCGGATTTGCTTGAAAAGTATAAAAGCTATTGATCTGAAATTTATAATATATTACTCTTATGATGATTTCAATCTACTGTATAAAATTTATTTGAGTCCTCCCCTTCTTTCCACTCCCTGCCATACAAACTACACTTTTTCATGAAATGCTCTAAACCAATTTACTCAGTACGTATAAAATATATCGAGCTGAAATTGTACATTAATAACTTATTTGGAATTATTATTAAGCCCAAAAAAATTTAGATGATTAGTTTTACACCTTCTACTCCCTCCTATACAAAATGACGCAATTTTGGAATTCGACAATAAACGGATTTGCTCGAAAAGCATAGATGCTATTGATCTAAAATTTGGAATATATAACTTTTATGATGATTTCAATCTACCATATAAAATTATTGAAGTCCTCTCTTTCCTTCCTCCACCCCCCATACAAATTGTAATTTTTCATGAAATACTCTAAAACGTTAACTCAGTGAGTATACAATTTATCGAGCTGAAATTGTGTGCTTAATATTTATTTATAATTACCAGTAAAGCCAAAAAAGTAAGGCTGTACCTCTTCTACCCCCTCCCATACAATCTGACACAATTTCACAGCTTAATAAAAAGTGGATTTTTAAATTATGAATGCTACTGATCTGCAATTTGAAACATATCAAAAGCATGATGCTTATAGTTATTTGTGAAAAAGTCATTAAGGACTCGTCCTCCTTCTACCACCTCCAATACAAACTGCACAATTTGGCTAAATCCAATAAACTAATTTTCTCAGTAGCTATTAAATTTTTTAATCCTAAATTTTGTGTAAAACATGAGAAAAAATTAATTCGATGTCGTCAACTCTTACAAAATTTTTTGAAATCAAAAAAATTCTCTTTCATCTAGAGTATCGGACGATTGGGCTTTATGCCCAATCGTAGTCCTGTTATGTTTTTTAATTGCGTTCAATCTGTAAAGCAAACCTACAACATGAGCATTTCATTTTGATTTCTACTGAATTTCTTGGTTTTTCCTTTTGTATGTATTGCTTGACTCGATAAACACCTGAAAAAACGCATTGTTTTGTTTGGAATATTGATTGGTGTGTTTTTCTAATTTCGTTCAAACGAGGGCAACCCTGTATAGAAGCAATATCGCCCCCATTATATGAAACTTTGATTTTTGAAGCATATAAAAATTAAAAAATAACAATTCTTTTCAAATTATACGACAAATCTTAGGGGTTTCTCTTTCTCTTTTATAAGAACATACTAATCTGAAAAGCAATTAAATGTCGGACCTGGCGTTTTCAATGCAGTGAATGGGAGCGGAATCAGCCACAGTAAAGCAAATCAAAAACTCATTTAATGCAAACAATTTTATCAATCATGATTCACATTTCTAAACATATGAAAGAGGCTTGAATGCTAGTTTGTGTCGGGCGTAAAGGACCATTTGACGGATAAAAGTGCCAATTTAATAAATCTTAAATTGAAAAATTCAGAGGAAGGTAACACACTCCTCTCTAGCATTTTTGAAAAATTAAATCTAACACCCTTAATAAATTTTGCACATTCGAGTATATATTAATACCATTGACACATAGCGGTCCTAATTATAATTTGGCTAATTCGTAATTTAGCTCGTCTTCATCGTTAGTAGATTGGTGACACACAGCACTTTGCTAATTAAGAAGAGTCACTCACTCATCTGTCATATTTTTGAAAAGTTGAATTGTGTAGCCAATAGGCAATAAAATTTTACAAGGAAGGCGACACAAGAATAAAAACGATCCTATGTCCTGTTTTAGAATCGTTTGCGATTAGTAGTAATAGATGAAGTTGAAAAAATAATAGATAACATAAATTCAGCAAAACACGGTTTGATGACACGATCAATTTTGAGTTCAGATGAAATTGAACAAAATAATGTAACATTTGATGAGTTAAAGGAAATTAAAATTATTGCACTAATTAAAAATGAAATTTTAATATTTGTTATCAATATACCAATATATTGTTATAGATCTGGCAATGATCTCTCTCAAATCTGCCAGAACTATTTAGAATATTCTTCCAACATGTAGAGGGCTTCTAGTAATTTCTCAAAGACGCAAACAATGACACCCGACGCCATCTAGTAACTTCCAGAATAGTCCAGACCAAAAACATACACCAGAGAAGGTTCGAGAATCGGATAAATCCATTATAAATAGCCAGAGCTCACGACAAGGAATCCAGTTACTCAGTGACAGTTTCATGGAAAACACCTATCGGTGTAAGTAAGCGAAAGTGATAGATCGACAGTGTTCCTGGGTTGTACGAATTAAGTTTTTAGAGCGAATTTAGTGAAGTGATCGGGAAATTGTGTATAAAGTGCAATAAATAAATTATCCTTATATTTTAAAACGAATTGCGTTTTTCTTGAAATCCCAGCGAATCTCTAGCTCGCAACAATATACTGCACCCCTTTTATCATATTATGTTAGAAAATTACCAAATAAGAATAACGAAGTGTTAGATATAAAAGAAAATAATGTTATATACTACAATGGATATTACTACAAATATACTAAAATGTTTAAAAATTTAAATAAACCAATTGAATGCACAAAAGAAACAAATTGTAAAGGGTTTTCAAATAAGGACTTGACAACTTTTTTTCAAAATAAAATGCAAACCATTTGAGACGTTGTTCCTTCGTGTACTTTACCATGATAAAAATGTTAAGTTTACTGAATAAATTGACAGTGACAGTGACAGTTCGATGATTAGTGAAAGGGTGCGTTCACAAATTGAATTCAAAGTTGTCAAGTCCCTATTGGAAAACCCGATATAACGAAAGTATATGACAATGTTACTAAAGTTAGAAGAAAATATTGGAATAAAACACTACGAGAAAAACTTGTGTTGTTTTTGTTCCTTGTTAACGAAAGATAAATTTCGTAACTGAAGTCTACGTAGTTAGGCTTGTTTTTCTGGCGAGCTTAATGGAACGAGTCAGGCTGTTTTTCTGGCGAGCTTTGGCGAGAACTGGCAAAATTAGCCAATGCACATTTTCCTCAATTTGACGAATCCAATTAGGACGAGTTTAATGCCGATTAAAGTGCTCGTAATAGGTCGAGAACCGAACCCCGAAAAACGGATTGTGTAAATTACGATAGCAGGCAAATGCTTCATAGCTAGGCGTTTAAATCACGATTCTAAGATTTTGTATAATTCAGAGCTGTCAGAAAATGACTTTTCTTCTCTCTTACACGATGAAGCTTTTATGAAAGCTCCAATTCTAGTACTACATTTTTCATCGTTATAGCCTAAATTATGAGAAAAATGAGAGGATTTAGCTAAATGAGATGATTTAGCTGAGAGCATGACGAGATGATTTAGCTGCTAAATGATCACTATTTTGGTAATTTGGCTAAATAAGCGTATGACACACAGCCGTTTAATGATAATTTGGGCCTTAATTATAATTTAGCTGCGCTATGTGTCAATGGCATTAGTTGCTAAATGATCACTATCTAGGTAATTTAGCTAAATAAGCGTATGACACAAAGCCGTTTAATGATAATTTAGGCCTTAATTATAATTTAGCTGCGCTATGTGTCAATGGTATAAGAATATTTCCATGAGATTTGCTTCTGTTTTAAACCCCGGCGTTCTCTCTCATTTCTGTTTGAGCAGAGTGGTCATTCTTTTGTAAAAAAGAGACATCTTTTATGCTTTTTATTTTATTATAAATAAAAGCTAGCAAGTTACGAGCCGCCACGGTTGCGTATTATTTCAATTAATTAAAAGCAGATTTTTCTTATTACTCGATTCTTGCAAATGTAAAGTTATTTAAATAGGTATAGGAGTCCCGGCATATTGCTATTTTAATACAAAAATTGTGCGTTCTAAAAAAAATTTAGTACACAAATCGTGCGTTTTAACGATCAAAGTGTAGACTGCATAGTCATTCTGACATATCCCAGCAGGAGGGAGTGAAATCCAAGGAGGATGTATAAAATGGAATGCCTGATAGGCTGTCTGGGAATACTTTTTGATTGGCTTCAAACTTTTACAAAAAAAATACCATAATTTGTATACGTATGCATAAAATCGTTTGAGGAACGTTTTCTCGAGTTTGTTAGTGGAGAATATTTTGCTGAAACTCGAAAATGAAGACTGTTAGTGAAGGAAAGAGCGATTGTAGCTATACTGGAAAACAAATTCCACATGTTGCGAGTGCTATGAGCAAATCTGCACTGCGAGCACTAAAAATGGTTTTGGAGATTACGTCAATTGTGTGCAGAGTTACGATCAACGGCATATGGTACCATATCGTCGATGTGAATGTCTTGATGGCTTGTAGTGCAAAAATGTTGCCATATCAAGCTACAATGGGACAAATGCGATGCCAACAGTGGTGATACAACAGCAGCTGCAACAGTATTCGATGCCTATGATGCAATCATTCCAGATGCCGCCGTCGATGCAAGTTATGTCCAATATGCAAATATATCAACCGACACTCAC
The DNA here is from genome assembly GCA_963669355.1 of Chorisops tibialis. Classification (NCBI taxonomy): domain Eukaryota; kingdom Metazoa; phylum Arthropoda; class Insecta; order Diptera; family Stratiomyidae; genus Chorisops; species Chorisops tibialis. The sequence goes on along the minus strand of OY770263.1, from coordinate 113,881,643 downwards.
GCAACTTGGCATCTCAGCATCCACACCTCATTAATATGCAGCGTATTCGAAGGTCCTAGCGTTGCTGGATAAACTGTTTCCTGGCCGTCGCAGCAACAGTATGCTTCGATGACCCCGCCAATATGAGCAGCTATCTCATGCAGGAAAGAACACAAGGAGTAATGTCAACCTACGCCACTAATCCAGACCAGGCCCGTAGTGATAATAATGATTTCTAGTTGATATTTCTTAAGAGTCGTGTTGCTTGCTAGTGCAACACTAATTGATTGGTAATTGGTTTCTCCTTCGTCGCCCTCCCAAAGATAGTTTTCTATAACTGTATGGGTTGTGACAATATGACTCCACTCCGACTGAGCTGGCCAGAGTTGAATTATCAGACAATTAACCCATGCAGGTGTAGATTTATAGACATACCCTCCTGAGTAGGTAGTTACAGGGTGTGGAAGAGAAAAGGAATTTCAAAACTTTTGATGCATTAGAAGTGTTTGTATAAAATTTCAAGTCGATAGCTTTTAATGGTTTGGTGATAATTGATTTCTTAAAAGTGGTAGAAAAAAATCCTTTGTATGCAAGAGGATAAAGGTTTTGAAGGTATTCGACTAGTTAATATCTAAAACATTTAAACATTATTTTTAAATGAATTTTTCAGATTTTCAAGTTCTTAGCTTAAAATTTTTCAGTTTGCAACACCTTTTGCAGGTTAGCTAGGGTGTAGCCTAGTGGGGAGCGTGTAAGTCTACAATGCGAAGGCCGTGAGTTCAAATCCCGGTCGACGCATAATTCTAGCACACCACCTGCTATACCTTAGTTACCTTAATCTACGAAAATTAAAATTTGTAGATAGAGAGTTGTGCGAAGGGCTAACAACTCTTCCACAATAAGTAATGAAAAATGTTAAGGAACCTGAAGATTAGGAGGCCAAGGTCCGATTTGGGCTGTAGTGCCATTGTAGAATAGAATAGGTTAGGGCCCCCTTTGGTGGATAAGAGTTTTGGTTGAAATTAATATTTTTCCCTTATGTATATCAACTGGTGCAAAATTTCAACTTTGTATCTTTTACCAGAGCCCTAAAAAAATTAGTGCAAATTTTCGACATTTTGGCCACTAACTCGTTCCACTGAAGCCCTCATTTTAAATTTTTTACGAAAATTACAGATCATATAGTTCCACAATTTGAAAAACTCCAACTTAATACCTGTTTCGAATTTTGCAATATAACGATTTGAAATTTTGAAAAAAGCACCATTTTTTAAATGCTCCCCATTTTTACTATTATGATCAAATTTTATATTTTATTATATTCCGTCAGTATAGCTTAATATATGTTTTAAGTTTCAATTACATTGCTTAAGAGATAGTTGAGATATTCTGACCCTCCCCCTTACAATAATAAATCCCCTCTAAGCTGATTCTGATGGATCTGTATGTCACCCGATTTGGGCTGTAGTGCCATTGTAGAAGTAGAAATTTAGAGCCACCCTTTGCCTTCCGTATATTAACCGGACACCCCATAATGAGGCAATGTCCGACACAGAGATTAGGAGTGCGAAGAACATAAATACGTAAGAAAATAAATACGCGCACCGACTATTAACATCATTTACATCTATGGAAAATCAATTATAAATAAGCAAATTGTTATCATTGTGTGTATTTCTCCACTGCGAAATTCACTTCTGCATAGGACTTAACCAGCCGAAAGCTCGCCTCTGAAAATACTCGTCCAACTGTTCGTCCGTTGTACATATTTCCAGATGAATTCGGTTGCAGGAAATTATCGAAACTGTCGACGATGTTTATTTTCTGTCCGGCTTCGTCGTTTAAGGCGATCGTTGTTGAAAAGTTAATGATCGAAAAACTTATTCAAACGTTCTTCGCGTGAATTAAATTAGTTCAGATACGAACTGTGGCAATTGCGATATTTCAGCGTGAGTTCTTGAAGCGAGAGCAGCAGATATGTAACAACGTTTTTCGTTAGACGCTGTTCGGTCTTGTTGCCGGATGCACTGAATGTGTCGATGTGTGGAAATAATCAGTTTGCAAATTTTCTGGCTCACATTGTCGATGAGAGTTTCTTCTTCGCAATGTCCAATGTGGGCCGGAGAAGATGTCGTGCATGCAACGAGCCCAATTCGTCAAGTTTTCGTTTTATTCTGGAAATATGGGATATTTGTTGTTAATGTTGTATGGCGTTGAATTGAAAAGAGATTACTTGGACATTGAATATCGCGCTTCCTCTAATTTGTCTACCGCAATCATCGCGAAACTCTAAACTGCACGCTCGTAATATTCCTCCATACAAAATTTACCCCTCCGAATCTTTATTTTTCGGCTCGTAAGATTCCTCCATACAAAATTTACCCCTCCGAATCTTTATTTTTCGGCGCGTAAAATTCCTCCATATGAGGAATATTACGAGCGGATAATTTTATCCGCTCGTAATATTCCTCCATACAAAATTTACCCCTCCGAATCTTTATCTGTCAGAATTTTCGGCTCGTAATATTCCTCCATCCAAAATTTACCCCTCCAAATCTTTATTTGTCGGAATTATACACTCGTAAAATTCCTCCATATCTTTATTATTTTTTCCTAGTACGAATCTAATCACGGATTTGTGAACTGGCGCAATGCCTTCTATAGTAGAAAGCCTAGTAACTGAATCCAACAACAACACGTTGGAGTCATAATAAACATGACAGTTCCATACAAATTCGAGCGCTTTTGTATGGAGCAGACACGGCGGGATTCGTAAGAATCGCGTTTATTCTTAATGAAGAAAATCTGTCACTCATATTGTGGAGAGTTCTCCGGTTAATTTTCACACAGAAAATTGTAGAATTTTAGTTATTACGAAAAAGTGTGCACTCGCGTAATATTTTCGTGCTTAATTTGAACTAATTATGCTCTTTTGTTGTTTTCGGCAAAATGTGTTTTTACGACAAGTTTCTAGAAAAATAATACAGGTGAAATGGAAAAATCCATGACGTCATACCCACTGGAGTCATTCAAGATGGCCGCTACGTCAGTTCTGCCCAGCTTGAGATGTAGAAAGCATTGACTGGCGACAATTTTACGTGTTAATCAACAACAATCTGCTGAACATTACCAAACGAGGCGAACAAAGTGAAAGAAATTACAAATGTGTTTTTAGAGGATTGATTAAAACATGAAATTACATGTGTTTTTAAAGAAGTGATTAAAACATGTGAGCTACGATTACATATTTTTTTATTAACAAGTCGAGATAAGAGAAAACAAATTTTGGGGCACTCTAAAAAGTTTCCCTTGCGGCATACAAACGCAAATTTTACACTGAATACTTCCCGTTTGAATACCATGGGTCCGAATTCATGATCGGAATGTTCTCCATGTCCAGGTCTCTCTACTAAATTTCTAATGGTAGATTTACCAGCCGTAAATAGGCGCTGCAATCGTTTTAGAACGAAATGGCCAAACTCATTGTAAATCCGGGGTAAGACTTCATCCACCTACTTTTCATTCAATTGCCCGGTCTATGAATATCTGCGATTGTGAATGCACCTCACTTCAAATACGTGAAATGTCATAACAAAATAGAGTGTTCGGGTTGCTTTGCTCTACAATTAAAATGAGTTTACTGGAAATAGACTTCATCGATGCCGACGAAGTATTCATAAAAGATGAACTGGATCCCAACGAAGAAATTTACGCTGCTAGCGACAGCATTCCGGACGAGATAGAGATTTACAACGAGAAGTGCGGCGAAATTTTTGCATCTGACGAAGGAAATTTCATACTAATTTGTGCCTCTTGCGAGAAACAATACACCAGTTTGAAAGAATTTGGGAAGCATTTCCGAGAAGAGCATTTGAACGTTGATCCCGATTCTTCCCAGAACGATCAAATTGAGTCCATTGATTTAAATGCCAGTGCCATTGAGGTGTTGTCTGAACTGCAAACCTGTTTAGCTGAAACCCTTGATAGTAATGATAATAGCACTTTTGTGAATACAGACGACAGTAAAGCGGATCCATCAGTAGACGAATTCCAATGTGAAGTATGCAATCGAAAGTACAAAACAAAACAGACTTTGAAGCGGCACAAATTGTGCCACGACAAATTGTTAGACAATAATGACGCCATCTCGGATAAGGCGCCAAAACAGAGTCAAGTGGATCCTAAACGCAAGCATTGTAAATATTGTGGTAAACAGTTTTCCGGTCAGGTGAAATGCTTGGAACATGAGCGCGTGCATACTGGCGAACGTCCATTCCAATGTGATCACTGTCCAAAGTCTTTCAGAGTTTTGCCACAGCTCAATTCGCACTTAAATGTTCACACCGGAGCGCGTCCTTACGAGTGCACGTTCTGCTCGAAAAGTTTCAAAAACCACGAAAATCTAATGACTCATAAACGCATCCATTTGGGTATTAAAAATCACGCTTGTGAAATTTGTGGAAAGCGTTTCGTCCGGAATGTTGAAAAAGAGATTCACAAAAGAACCCACACCGGGGAGAAACCGTTTCAATGCGAAGAATGTGGCAAGAGATTCATAATTGGAAGTCTGCTTAATGCGCATCGCAAACGACATACGAATACTCGCGACTACAAATGTGATATATGCTGTAAGCTATTTTATTCAAGAGAACTGTTACAGGACCACCAGGTGATGCACTCTAGCGATCGTCCTTTCGCGTGCTCCGTATGCGGACGGGATTTCCCACGGAAAAAAGCTCTAAGAACTCACGAAAAGCTGCATTCGGATGTTAAGGAGTATATTTGTAATATATGCGGGAAGGCATTCGCTCAGTGCGCTGGATTGTATTCACATAAAAAATCGCACGGTACTAAATAGTTGTAAATAAAAAAAATTCACTTTGCATATGTTGACTGTTTTCATTTTACTTTATGCTCCTACAGAATGAGAGATTTCATTCCTATCATAATGTGGTAAAATACTCAGTTTCATAGATACAACTAACTTCGGTCAGTTTATTCTTTAGGGATCATTGTTTTCTCTACTTTGCATTTTTGTTTCCCAATATTTGATATCTATTTTCTAAGAAAATTCGTAGACATTCAGGATCAATAAAGTTTCCAAATAAAAAAGCACATCTTACAACAATTTCGTCAATGGCGCGACAGCCTAAATCGAGCCCAGGCATTCTGAAGTCTTCGCCTCCAATCGTCTCGATCCAAAGACCGCGTCCTGCAGCTGCTAATTTTTAAGATGGCTTTGTTGTCTTCAACAGCCGAGTCTTCCCATCACTTGCGTGGTTTGCCTACTGGCCGGATACCACTCGCTTTGCCTTTAAGAGCGCGGTTGGGGATTCTTCTGTCTTCTGTATTCGCTCTACATGGCCAGCGCACTGCTGTTTCCGTAGCTTGATGAGCGTTGAAGCTTCTGGCTCAACGAGTTGATACAACTCATGAATGTATCTTATTTGTCATTCTGTTCCTTCCTTCACAGGTCCCAAAATTCTTCGGAGGAATGCGTTAACTGCTCTTTCGGGAGTACGCGTTAATGTCCACGTCTCGCATCACCAAAATTCGAAATTGAACTTTCCCGAACTTGCTTATCCAAAATGTCCCACAAATGCTGTATGGGATTGAGGTCTAGAGACTGAGGAGAGTGATCAAGTTGCTTTGGTGTCCGGTACAAAAGCCATTCTCTTACCAAGCGAGAGGTATGTTTAGGGTCGTTGTCTTGTTGAAAGACTCAGGCCTTAAGTAGCTGCAATTTTTTGACACTGGAAGCCAAATTTTGATGTAAAATGGCGAGGTACTGCTCCTCCTTCATTGTACTATCAATGAATATGAGATTCCCAGCCCCTGAAGCCGCCATACACCCCCATACCATGACCGACCCTCCTCTATGCTTCACTGTCGATATGACGTTTTTTCCTGCAAATTCGGAATTTTTAGTTCGCCATATTTCCCCACAGAGGGGTAGTTGTAGGATAGGTTTTTACTAATTCCTGCAACTATGAGCTAACCATCCCTCTGTGGGATAAGAGCAGTAGAATTCACCCACAGCCACGGTAACGACTTTTGGCATTCGAAAACGGACTATGATTGGCTTCTGAAACATTCGAACATTGAATGACGGGAGAAGGGCTGGGGTCACTCGGTCCTTGCACCGCCAATCAGTGATCGACCATGAAATGGAGTACTATAACATCCAAATCTTGGGCTTGAGTGAGGTCAGGTGGACAGGATCAGGAGAAGAACGAACCTCGAGCGGAAACACCATTCTTTGCGTTGGTCCTGAGATTGAAGCCAAAAATAGCGTGGCATCCTTACACCGAGAGCGAGAAACAGTCTCATCTGCTGGAAGCCAATCTCGGATAGGATTATCGTCGTCAGACTCAGGACCAGTGTTACAAACGTAACAATTCTACAGTGTTACGCACCAACTAATACCACAACATATTATGACAAGGAGGAGTTTTATAGCCGTGTTCCAAGAGGTGATATTATTTTCATCTCAGGAGATATGAACGCCCAGGTTGGCTCTGACAACACTGGACTAGAACACGTCATGGGGAAGCATGGTGATCCTTGGGTCGATAGGTCAGGACCTTGGATTAAGACCCGAACACGGCGAATTATTTGTGGAGTCTTGTAGTACTTGGCTCATCGGAGGGACCCTTTCTCAACACAAGAGATACCATAACACATCTTGGGTTTCCCCTGATGGTGTTATTCAGAACCAGATCGACCATTTGGCTATAGGTAGCCGATGGAGAAGGTGTCTCCTCGATGTGCGAGCGAAGCGTGGAGCTGACGTGGGGAGCGATCACCACTTGACGGATGCCTGCTTGAGGTTGTGCACAGGTGCTATCTTCAAATGAAGCGCAAGTGGATAAACTTAGAGACCCAAAAAAAAAAGGGCGAGTACAGTACCATTCTACGCGAAAACTCATCCACTTTGGGTGGATATGAAATGCGCACACTGGACGCCAATTGGGAGGCAACCAGAAACACGTTTCTATCTAGTGCTGAATATGTGGGATATGTGAAAAGCGGTTAAGAACCCCGGATGTCGCAAGACACATGGGTCAAGGTTGGCAATCGGAAAAAAGCCAAATTGGCAATCATCTCTCAACCCGATATCAACCAACGAACGCCCGACTTGAGGCAGAACTACCGCGATGCTCATATACAGATTAAGAGGGCTGTTAAACGCGACAAGAGAAAGGCTATTGAAGATCTGGCAAACAAGGCAGAATCTGCGGCTTACCTTGGAGATATATATTTAAGATCATGAAACAGTTAACGAACAGGAATTTCACCGCCAACCACCTGGTGAGAGATGTCAACGAAACTCTCCTTAATATGAGTGAACACCAGTTGCGGCGATGGAAGGAATACTTCTTTGATATTTTAAATATCTTGTCAGAGGAAGATATTCCAGAAACAGAAAAACTACCAAGCATCCAACCACAACAACCCTATTACGGATGATCCCCCAGATAAGGAAGAGATAGTTTCCGCCATTCAGTCAATGGCGGGAAGGAAAGCCCCAGGTATAGACGGACTACCTACCGAACTCCTCAAAGCGGACCCGGAAACAACAGCCTATATACTCCTCCCACTCTTTACTGAGGTGTGTAACCAAGGAAGATATCCGACTGAATGGAAGGAGGGCGTCATTGTGAAAATTCCGAAGAAAGGCGACCTTCGGGATGGTGGCTTGGTATATGTCTACTTACTACCGTATCAAAAATTATGGATAAGGTAATTCTCAATAGGATTAGTGATGTTGTCGAGAGCACTCTCGAGGTTTATCAGGCTGGGTTCCATAAAGGATCATCTTGTACCGACCACACAAATACCCTACGGATAATATTGGAGCAATCCGCTGAAATGGGTTCGCCACTACATCTTATGTTTGTGAACTTCGAGAAGGCTTTTCGTCCTTTTAATCTCGTTTAACCTTAACTCCTTAACTCCTTTTTTTCCCTTACCAACATGACTATGTAATTTACATTAAAGGGTGACCCCCTAAGTTGTGTTCGGCTACTTAAAAAAAAGGCTTTCCACAGCGTTAAGCGAGATTACATAGGGAATGTTTTGCGCAGGAGAGTTATTCCAGATAAAGTCATAGCTATGATTAAAGAATCCTACGAAGATGCAAGGTGTCGCGTCTTGCATAGAGGAGAGCTGTCCGAGAGCTTCCCTGTGTGAACGGGTGTCAGACAGGCCGCATATTATCACTTGCCCTGCTTCTGGTGGTAATAAATGAAATCTTGAACTGGAAGATGGGGAAGGTAAAAGTCTTCAATGGAGATATTTAACATCCTAAGTTACCTTGATTATGCTGATGACGTGTGTTTGCTTGCACATAACCGTTCGGACTTAGAGTCAAATATTCGCTCGTTGCATTCTAAATTCAAAGAGGCGGGACTGAAAATAAATGTGCGTAAAACCAAATACATACACATGGGTTCGAACGCAAGCACACCGATTGTTGAAGAGACGCAAGATTTTTGTTATCTCAGAAGTATTGTCAGCATGGACAGCGGAGCCGAAAAGGATATTGAGGCTCGTATAAATAAAGGCCGTCAGGCCTTCGGTATCCTTTCCTCTTTCTGGAGGTTAAGAGAGATCTCTTCGCAAGCTGCGAGTATTTGACGCATGCCTACACCCCAGTATTTTAGGAATATACTAGCCAGAAGTGATTTGCAGCGACGAACTCTGGAGGACAACTGGACAGACTAACAGACAGACTGTGAGAAAAGCAAAATAGACTCAAAGTTGCTATTTTTAGCTGTTAAGTAAAAGTATGCCATTACTTTTGAATCATAAAAATAGCATCATTATCATGTTTTTACATATAACATGAAAAGTACTATGTAGACTTCTATGAAATTACTGTAATTTATTGATGAATTAAGTTTTATTTGAGACATAAAACTGTTTTCTTAGAATTATAAAAATATGCTAGGTCAAAAACAAAATTTCGAATTGTACCATCACTTTCGATTCACATAGTATTGTTATAAATCTGACAACCTCGACGTCCCCAGCAATATCGAGAGAAGTCCATCAACATGTCAAACGCTATAAACATGTTTCCAGCAACTTCTACCGAACTCCACAATGTAGGCAATCTTTCTAGACACACACACACAACGACACCTGTCTGGGAGACTTAGTATAAATACCCGCCAACTTTCAGACAACGAGTTAGTCATTTTGGTGACACCTATCGGTGGAAGAACGCGAATCGGTACAAGTGATAGATTGGCAGTGTTCCTGGGTTGTACGAATTAAGTTTTAGAGCGAATTTAGTGAAGTGATCGGGAAATTGTGTATAAAGTGCAATAAATAAATTATCGTTATATTTTAAAAACGAATTGAGTTTTCTTTGGAATCTGGCGAACCCCTAGCTCGCAACAATTGGTGTCAGAAGAGTGGGATTCCAAGGATAAATTCGGGTTAAAAATCGCGAGTGAAATTAAAAATTCTCGGAACGGATAATTTTGTGAGAGCGGAAAAGTGAAACTAAAATTCTCGAACGGACAGTGAGAATTTGGTGAAACCGAATATTCTCGAGTGCTCTAGTGAACAGTGACTTTAATTAGCGAAGTAAAATCGCGGAACTAAAATTCTCGAACGGACAGTGAGAATTTTGTGAAATCGAATATTCTCGGGTAATTTAGTGAGCAGTGACGTAAATTAGCGAAGTAAAATCGCGGAACTAAAATTCTCGAACGGACAGTGAGAATTTTGTGAAATCGAATATTCTCGGGTAATTTAGTGAGCAGTGACGTAAATTAGCGAAGTAAAATCGCGGAACTAAAATTCTCGAACGGACAGTGAGAATTTTGTGAAATCGAATATTCTCGGGTAATTTAGTGAGCAGTGACGTAAATTAGCGAAGTAAAATCGCGGAACTAAAATTCTCGAACGGACAGTGAGAATTTTGTGAAAACGAATATTCTCGAGTGAGCAGTGACTTTAATTAGTGACGTAAATTTAAGTGAATTCGATCGCGGAAAATAATCGGTAGTGAGAATGCCGCGTTATTTAAAAGACTTAAAATTAGCGGAGCTGAAAGAAGAGCTCGGTAGACGCGGGTTATCTACGACAGGGAGCAAGTCTGAACTTGTCAGCCGTATGATCGAGACACTGCAGGCTGAGGGTGAAGATGCAGATAGTTTCGAATTCCAAATCAAAGAAGCTCGTGGAGAGGAGTGTTCTGGTGCAACGGATGCTCTAACACAGTTAATGCAACAAATAGACATCATGGGCAAGGCCATAGAAGAAAACGTTGAGAAGAAACTTCGAATATTCGAAGAGCAAATTACGGAAAAGATATCCGGGATTGTACAAGAAGTCGAGCGCCTAAAAAGGGACTTGGATAACGTGAAAGCAGTCGGAGTCATGAAAGCAGAGCACGTTACGCATAAGGGTTTCAAAGCTCCAATCTTCGATGGACAGACACCGTGGGCTATTTATAAGATCCAATTTGAGGCTGCCGCCAGAAACAACCATTGGAATGATCTCGAACGAGGAACGGCTCTTATATTGGCGTTAAGAGGTCCACCAGCGGAGGTTCTTCAAACGATTCCGCAGGAGCAACAACAAGATTTTTCAACGTTAGTCCAAACATTGGATCTTCATTACGGCAGTGACCGCATGAAAGAGATCTACAAAATAGAGCTGTACAACCGAACTCAAAAGAATGGTGAAACACTTCAGGAGCTGGCACGCGATATTGAACGACTCACATTATTATCGCTGCCCAATGCGCAAACAGAGCAACGCAACGATACGGCTGTTTTCGCATTCAACAATGCTGTACTGGACAGAGAGCTGCAACAGGCGTTAAAACTGGCAGGTAAGAAAACGATTGGCGAAGCCTTAGTATATGGGCTGACGTTCGAAGCTGCCAAGCAAAGCTCGCGGAGTAACTATCGAGTTCGAGAAATAGTAGAAGAATGTGTGTGCCAGAAAGCCGAGTACACCAAGCGGAGCGAAAGATTTGGTGCCCCCCGATGCTGGAATTGTGGACAGGCAGGACACTTGAGACTCGACTGCCGGAAAGCGACCAACTATTGTTCCGGCTGCGCTGCTAAACAACGCGAAGATAGAGATCGGGCAGGTAGATCTTGGTCAAGAACTAGTCGTCAGAGTTCAAATCTTACACACGGTTTGGATAAAAGATGCCGGAGTCGGTCGAAAACCTCGAGTCGGCAAGATCGATTGCGACAAGAACAATACATCGGGAAAGATCATGGAAGCAAAGATGGACAATCGAATAAGGATCGCGAACGAACGGTAGAAGTTGTGACGGTCAAGTACTTCATGCGAATAATCGTGACAAGACCAAACATGGGAAGCGATATGATCGAGAAGATCGCGAAAGGAAGAATGCGGAACGAGAAAAGGGAAGTAAACGTGCCGCTAAGGAGGGGAATGAGCGCGAAAAGGAAACGGAGAAAGAACGCGAACGTGAGAAGGAAAAAGAAGCCGGAAAAACCATTCGGAGGTTAACGATCGAACCAGAGGATGGATGGAATCAGCGAAAACCCCGCACTAAAATGAAAGTGGTACATCTCGACCGACTAACAAAGTACCACGGTGCCATTGCGGAAGTGAACGACTCTGTTCGGGACGAACAGGGACTAAGGAGAGGGTAATGTTATAAATCTGACAACCTCGACGTCCCCAGCAATATCGAGAGAAGTCCATCAACATGTCAAACGCTATAAACATGTTTCCAGCAACTTCTACCGAACTCCACAATGTAGGCAATCTTTCTAGACACACACACACAACGACACCTGTCTGGGAGACTTAGTATAAATACCCGCCAACTTTCAGACAACGAGTTAGTCATTTTGGTGACACCTATCGGTGGAAGAACGCGAATCGGTACAAGTGATAGATTGGCAGTGTTCCTGGGTTGTACGAATTAAGTTTTAGAGCGAATTTAGTGAAGTGATCGGGAAATTGTGTATAAAGTGCAATAAATAAATTATCGTTATATTTTAAAAACGAATTGAGTTTTCTTTGGAATCTGGCGAACCCCTAGCTCGCAACAGTATGTATCCAGCTTATAACAATATTTCAGGAATCCAGCCAGGAATACAGGCGCTGTTAACAAGGTCATAAGAATCAAATAAATCAGCCCCTTAGGGGGCCGGAATCGCTGTGAGCATAAAATTGGCTTAAACGGACCCTGCCCTGCAGGGGGCGAAAAGATAACGAGCGAGTAAGATTGATCGGAGACAGGTAGAAATTATCATGCCACGATTCACCAGCGTTAGCGCTAAAAATGTCCCCCCAAAAGTTTATTCTCGTGATGTTTGAGTTTTACTGCTCTTTTGTGCCAGAGATTTTAGACGTAGTTCATGAGGGGTTCCACATGAGCGAAGCGATATGTACAGTATGTCAAATTCGTATTCGTATTGGAGAGGAAAACTGTGTATAAATATGTAAGTAATGACATACGTCTAGTTATTAACAAATTCATAAATTTATTTTCCACAAACCAAAATAATAATTTTAATACACATGTAATTGAAAAAAATAACAATATTAAATTTTGATGTAGATCAAATTCGTAATCATGCACGACCTTGTGAAACAAAAAACGTGGTTTGCATTAAGTCTTAATCAAGGAGGATATATAATAAGGAATGACTATGAGCATGTTTTGCCGTGTTAGAAAATAGGACTGAAAGTATTTCCCTTCCTTACTGGCGAAATGCTCGAAATTTTTCGAAAAAAATCGTTTCGCTATCTTTCTCTGGCACACTTAAAAAATATTGCAACTAACTCTTTCCTACGTTAAATTGTTCGAAACAGTTGTCAAATTTTCGAAAGAATTGTATCGCTATCCTTGTTTGACACTAACTAAGTAACTATCTCTGTCCCGCGTTAAATTGTTCATTGCTAAAGTGCTTAGCTTAGACATGAACCAAACACTAATAAAAATTGAAAAAATAAAGATTTCTGAAATAAAACAGCAAACTCTATTCTACTGAACATTATTTAATTGCTGACTGAATATTAGCAACTACGAGAGAATACAAATTATGATATGAAGCCAATTGGCTTCGATACCAGCGGCAGAAAAAAAACTCCACGCCATCACCGATCCGCCCCCATGTTTGAATGTTGGTAAAAGATTGTTTTCATGTAAATGAGTATTTTTTCACGCCATATTCTTACTCGCCCATCAAAGAATTTTAAATTTAATTTACATTCGTCCGAAAATATAACCCTTGTCCAAAACCGCATGTCTTTATTTAAATAATTTTTCGCAAAGAGAATCCTTTTTTCCTATTGGCCTTAAATATGAACGGTTTGCATGCTACAATTCTGTATCGTAGACCATAATTACGCAATGTATTTCGTACGGTTTGCGTACTAATGTTGATCTCGAAATATTTTTCAAAGATATTACTTTCAGTAGGATCTTTGCGGATCGCTCGAATCAAAAGAGATCGATGTCTTCTTCCAAGTAATACCTTATTCTGGTTACGCGGTTTTTGTCAGCATTCCCGTCCTTCTTGTACATGCTTACAATATATTGCACTGTTGAATGGCTCCAATGTACTATATTCCCGATTTCACGCAAGGATTTTCCTTTTTCATATAGTTTTGTAATCAATTTCCACACTTTGTTGCCTAATTAACTCGACTTACGACCCATTTCATTAAAACTTCCTGAAGAAGGATAGCTAAAACTGCTACATATGTATGTAAGACAGTTTGTCATCGTTAATTGTCGTTGCTTACAGATTCCGAGAAATACCGGCAATTGTTTGCGCTTTTGTATGTCACAGTCAAAAATTATGGCTAAGGTAATTCTCAATAGGATTAGTGATGTCGTCGAGAGCACTCTCGAAGTTTATCAGGCTGGATTCCGTAAAGGGTCGTCTTGTACCGACCACACAAATACCCTACGGATAATATTAGAGCAGTCAGCCGAAATGGGTTCGCCACTACATCTCATGTTTGTGGACTTCGAGAAGGCTTTCGACAGCGTTAAGCGAGATTACATATGGAATGCTTTGCGTAGGAGAGGTATTCCAAATAAGGTCATAGCTATGATTAAAGAATCCTACGAAGATGCAAGGTGTCGCGTCTTGCATAGAGGAGAGCTGTCCGAGAGCTTTCCTGTGCGAACGGGTGTCAGACAAGGCTGCATATTATCACCAGCCCTGTTTCTGGTGGTAATAAATGACATCTTGAAAGCTGCACTGGAAGGTGGGGAAGGTAAAGGTCTTCAATGGAGTCTATTTAACATCTTAAGTCACCTTGATTATGCTGATGACGTGTGTTTGCTTGCACATACCCGTTCGGACTTAGAGTCAAATGTTCGCTCGTTGCATTCTAAATGCAAAGAGGCGGGACTGAAAATAAATGTGCGTAAAACCAAGTACATGCACATGGGTTCGAACGCAAGCACACCGATTGTTCTTAATGGACAGGATGTGGAAGAGGTGCAAGATTTTTGCTATCTCGGAAGCATTGTCAGCATGGACGGCGGAGCCGAAAAGGATGTTGAGGCTCGGCTAAATAAAGCTCGTCAGGCCTTCGGTATCCTTTCCCCTTTCTGGAGGTTAAGAGAGATCTCCCTTCGCACGAAGCTGCGAGTTTTTGACGCATGCGTCAAATCCGTGTTGTTATATGGTTGTACTACGTGGAAAGTGACCGTTCGACTTACCAAGAAACTACAGACTTTCGTAAACCAATGCCTCCGACGCATTTTAGGAATATTCTGGCCAGAAGTGATCTCCAACGACGAACTTTGGAGTATAACTCGCCAGACTAAAATAGGTATTGAGATTCAACGGCGAAAGTGGCAGTGGATCGGTCATACTTTGAGGAAACCAGAGCAAAATATCGCAAAACAGGCTCTGGATTATAACCCTCAAGGAAGACGTCGGGTTGGTGGACCATGTAACACATGGAAGCGAGCAGTTGAGCAGGAGGCCAGAGGAATAAACAAGTCCTGGCAACAGCTTAAAGCCGATGCGCAGGATCGCGCCTTGTGGAAGAGAGTTGTTTCTGTCCTATGCCCCTATAGGGGGTCTTAACAGGAATTTGATGTCACAGTCAAGTGATCTAAAGTGTATGAATACGAATTTGACCTGGTTTATTCTTTTCTTGGAATGGAAATGAAATTTTAAGTTAAAGAACAATTATTTGACACATTTACGATAGATTACTACCATAGTTTATGTTTTTTAGGAATAGTCCAAGCTACTATTCACTAGTTATTACCTTTGAAGTAGGTGTACGAATACGAATTTGACATACTGTATGTCGTTGTTAGAGTAATAACGATTTACATTTCTAAACTTTTTGCTCACGCAGTGTCTTAAAATCTTGCATTCAAACACTTCAAGCCTTCGCGAAACGGTGGTGGAGATGCTGTGCAGATGTAAACGTACCCTTAGGATCTGGTAAAATACAGTTGCCTTATTAATTATTGTGAATTATATTGACTGTCAGGTTGCTGTCAAATGTCATAACAAAACGAAAGTGTTTGGATGGACCAGATCGGTTAATTTTAAAAATGAGTTTCCTCAAATTGGAGTGCATTGATACGAACGAGCTAATTATAAAAGATGAGTTAGATCTCAATGAAGAAACGTACTCCGATGGCTTTGTTGCATCTGAACCGAGTGTCTTGGAGATGGATAACGACCAAGCAAAGTGTGGTGAAATCTTTGTATCTGCACTTTTCCGAGGAGAAAATCTCTGAAGGCTCACGAGAAGCTGCATTCCGACGTTAAGGAATATGTCTGCAATATTTGCGGAAAGGCTTTTGCTCAACACGCCGGTTTATACTCTCATAAAAAATCACACGGTATTTGAGTTATTTTTACACAAATTAATGTTATGTATATTGTATTATGAAAAATAATGTTTAATGCGTGTATTTTTCTGCCTGTTCCTTTCCCAGTCCATTTTTGAATACTTTTTGACCATTTTTAAAGCCATCGACCTGGATTATTCTGGACTTCAATTGAAAAAATTTGGAAATACAAGTGCGTTGATTATTTTTCACAAAATAAAGTCTGATTTTTTTTTCTTAGATGCAGGTAATTGTTTTTGTTTGCGTTACGCCGTCTACTTTTGAAGAAAATTGATTAAAAGTACATACAGTGAAAACTGGACATCTTCCCAATTGGGACGTCTCTTCGTTTGAACTTCGAATTTTGTTCTGGTAAGATTAGTAGGTAGCGTGTTACTCTACAATGCGAAGATCGTGAGCTCAAATCTCGTTCGACGTATAATTATAGCGTGCTGCTTTTGTGTCTAACAACAATAACAAATAAATGTTAAGGAACTTGAATGTAAGGAGGCCCAAGCCGGATTTGGGCTGTAGTGCCATTGAAGGAAAAGAAACCTCCGCCCTATACAGTAAATCGTGCCGTCTTCGGCTCTCTCGAGTTTGGCTACGGAGCCTTTAATCGAGTTGTCTGTCCCTCGGCGTTATGTAAAAAATTAACGAGTATCACCCAAGGTGGATATATAATTAGGGATGGCAAAATCTGCTCTTTTCCAATCGCAGTAATCAACTGCGATTGTTTTTCAATATCGGTAAAAAAAAGTAGCTCTTCTAATAGCACCTCTATTCTCCATGCTAGTGCGCAAGGATGGCAAAAACTGATATTGCAGTGATAGCAGCTCTTTTCGAAGATATAGAGCTGCTATTTCATTTTTTTTTAAATTTAGCAATGGTTCAAATTGAAACAGAAAAACGAAAGGAATTAATCGGAAGAGCACAAAAAACTGAAATGAAATCAAATACGAAAATTTCAAACTATTTATTTACATCTAGGTTAAAATAACAACTCAATAGATAAAACAGCAATTTTTTGCGACAGACTTCAGCTGACAATTTTGTCCACATTTCTTTTGACGTTGTGCAGCTCAAAATATGGAGTAACGGTTTCTGGCCAATTGCGGTGACAATGGTTCTCTGCGCTTTACGATCTTTTGTTTGCCATTTCTTCAGGTTAATTAAAAAAACACCTTCAGTCATACCTCCCCTTTTCGTTGGTTCGGGCTCGTCGCCAGTAACCACTTCGAAAGAATCGCTTGCGTTCATTAATACTTTAATTTGAAACTTCCAGCTTGTCCACTGATCACCATTCTGCAACTTGTCATTTTTTACCGATTCGCTTTCCATATCGATTGCAAATTATAAATTCATTTTTAACCTTTTACACCGTTTTAATTTAAATGATTTTGAGTCACCGATTACTGAATTTTATCGGATTATTTTCGACCACGAGTTCTGAGTATTATCGGTCTGGGCCCATAACCTGTTGGGATTTCGGCAAGAAGATGAAAAGACACGACCGTTCTCGTTGGAAGTTACAAGTACAAGAGAAAGTTGTATTGACAGATAGTAATAGTCTTCAGTATAAAATTGTAATAGAGTACTTCTGTGAGTACAGTTGTAGTAAAAAGTATGATACATATTTCTAACAATTTTTTTCACATGATATTACTCACATAAACAATTTCATCAATGAAGAACGTAAAGCTCTTATCGACGCAGTGGACTGTAACATAAATCGGCAGGAACTTGCAATAGCCGCATCTCACATTCCCCACCTTACCTCGACGAGATCGAAACTCAGAACAAAACCCGCCAAACAAATCGCCGCTTACCCAGCAAAGCGCTTTGTAGCTAGATCCATAAAAGAGATAATTCAATTTGTAGTTTTCGGTTCTACCCCAAAACCAACAACAGCAATCTCCAAAGCCTCCGAACTTCCTTTCGCGTCCATTGCTGCTTGACTTACAACTTGAAAATCAAAAATTGTGGTAAGTTTTTACATTATTATTCAAATAATAAAGTATTGTGATCGACGCAGGAAAAGAAAAAAAATTGCTACCCTGGAAATTTTGTTTTTTCGCGTTTCATGGCTAAATTAGCCTACGAATGCGACAGAAAAAAAATTCCGTACACCGTACGTGTACGCTCCGACAATATTCAAATACCCATATCTCAAGAACCCTTATAGATAGAGAATTCATTTTTAGGAGGATTGTAGATTGGGTGCGGAACTTTCATTACCTAGCTTTGGCCAGTGTGGGGGGAAGGCGATTGCTAATATCTCCACTACGAATACAAATAGAAAGCTGAAATTAGGGTATATTGAAAAAAAAGTGCAAAAAAATTAATTTTTTCATCGAATGAGGTACAAAAAGGGGGGGGGGAGAGGAGGAGGGCTAAGAACCAATTTTCGGCCGAATTCAAATGACTATCTTTAAAAATTTTTAGAAAATTATTTAAAAACAAAATCTCGACTATCTCTCAAGAGGTGTTATGTTGAAACTTTCCCGTAAAAGATCAATGGTTTCGGTACTTGTGTGGCACGTAGCGCCGTCTTGTTAAAAGTAAACGTTGTCCAGATCAATATTATCCAATTCCGGCCATAAAAAATCATTAATCATCTCTCGATAGCGCAATCCATTCACCGTAACTGTTGCTCCAGCCTCATTTTCGAAAAAGTAAGGTCCAATGACCCCGCCGGACCATAAACCGCACCAAATAGTCACACGTTGAGGATGGAGAGGCTTTTCAACAATAACTCTTGGGTTTTCCGAGCCCCAGATGCGACAGTTTTGCTAGTTGACGTAGCCACCGAGGTGGAAATGGGCCTCATCAGTCAAGAATAGTGAATTTTAATAATGTGAATTTTAATAATTTCAATGCGTTGTTGAAGCGTGTAACGTTCCATTTTTATTAATGGCGTAGTTTCTACTTGTCAAATGTCAAAAAATGATTTAATTGAAACTTTGGACATGTATTATGTAAGCTGTACAAGCAAAATATGAGAAAAATATAAAAATTGAACATAATAGTAGTGGGGGGAAATGGGGAGCATTTCAAAAATGACCTTCTTCAATGGCGCTACAGCCCAAATCGGACCTCCGCAGCCTCAGGTTCCTTAACGTTTTCATTATTTATTGCGGAAGAGTTGTTAGCTCTTCGCACAACGCTCTATCTTCGAACTTTTCACTTTCGTAGATTGAGGTAACCAAGGTATATCCATGCAGGCAATGTGCTTGAATTATGCGTTGATCGGAATTTGAACTCACGACTTTCGCATTGTAGACCAACACGCTACCCACTAGGCTACACCCCAGCTTTAAAAATGATGCACTTTTCACAATTTCAAACCGGTATATAAAATCCAATGCAGATATTATATGACCTATAATTTTTAAATCTCCGTACATCCCGGAGAGGGAGATGGTGAGCCCGAAAATCAAAAACTTTGAGTATTTTTTTAGGGCTGTGGTAAAAGATACATAGTTCAAATTTTGCACGTGTATACATCCATTTGATATACATAAGGAAAAAATAATAATTTGATTTTTAACTGTTATCACCGAAGGGGGGGCCTAACCTGCACGAGGTGTTTCATGTGAAACAGAAAAAAAACACAAAAACAAAATTTCTGACAGAAATTTTAAGCTACAAACTTAAAAATTTGGAAACTCATTTAAAAAAATTGCATAAAAAATTATAATATTAACTGGTCGAATACCTTCAAGACTTCCCATACAAAAGTATTTTTTCGATCATTTTTAAAAAATCAATTATCGCTAAACCACTAAAAGCTAACTTGAAATTTTGTACAAACACTTCTAAAAATATTAAAAACAAAGTTGCATCAAAGTTTTTAGAATCCCCCTTGCCTTTCTACATCCTCCCATACAAAAGTCCAGAATTCGACCAGTTTTAATAAATCTACTAATAATCAACAAATTAATAGCTACGAACTTGAAATTTTGTACGAACACCTTTCAAGAGAAACTTAATAAAACTGCATCACAAATTTTGCGATTCCTTCAGCTTATCTACCCCGTCTCATACAAATGTCTGGTTTCGTGCATACAAAATACACCGAATTTTATACGAATTCTAAACAACTCTGCTTATAAAACTAACCTTCTATACAGACAATTTAAATCGTGATTCAAACAATCATTTAAAAACTCATCAACATCCACCAACCCTTTCTACCTCCCCCTCAATACAAACCCAAGCTCCCATAAACAAACGAATGAAATATTGATTATACCTAGTCGTGCCATAAGTTCTGTCACACGTATATGGGCAATTTTTGTATAAATGAAAAAGAGTTTTTGACAAAGGAAAATATATTTTATTTTGGCATACTAATGGAAGTAAAATAAGCAACAAATTATTCAAAGTGGCCGCCTTTAGCCTTAACACAGCTCTTTAATCTGTTGGGCCAGTCATCGATAGCAGTACGCACTGTTTCTAGCGGAAAATTAGCTACTGCTTCTGTCAAAGATCGCTTAAGGCTCTCGATATTTGGGTGTCGTCTCGTGCACACCATGGACTCTAACTCCGCCCACAGTTTGTAGTCCAGGGGATTCAAATCTGGGCTCCCAGAAGGCCATTCCGTCGCCCTTATAAACTGTGGAATATTGGTTTCCAACCACGCTTGTGTGGTTCGAGCTTTGTGGGCTGGCGCAGAATCTTGCTGGAAAACCCAATGTCGATTGTTGAATAGCGTAGAGTTCAGCGGCTTCACACATCCCTCCAGGATGTCCGTTTGATAATTTTTCGCTGCAGTTTTTACGCCTTTTTCGCAAAAATGAAGCTCGGTGACCCCTTCGTAGCTGACACCCCACCATACCATGACTGATGCTGGATGATGTCCTCGCTGTACCCTAGTGGCAACTTCTCGGGCTTCTATGGAGCTGTGGGCATACACCTTATCATTTTGGCGGTTGAAATGTTCCTCCACCGTAAAAATTTTTTCATCGGTAAATAAAATTTCTCGATGTTTGTTGTTGCCATACCGCCGAAGGAGCTCTTTCGATCTGGTGCTCCTAATTTGCTTCAACTGCTCAGTCAGCAAATGTCCCGTTGATCGTCGAAAGGCACTCATCCCGAGGTCAGATTTTATGATGCGAGACATACTTCGGGTGGAGATGTTCATCTCTCGAGCCATGATTCGTTGTTTACGAAGCGGATTTCGACGAATTCGACTCTCGACCGCTTTGATGGCAGCAGAAGAACGTACATCACGCGGACGTCCAGAACGAGGTCGATCTTCAATAGTCTGGATCGCGTTATATCTCTGGATCGCACGATACACAAATCTTTGCGTTATTTTTAACGGGCACAACAACTTGAAAATTTCACTCGCGGATTTTCCACACTTATGTAGTGCAATCACTGCAGTTCGGTTTTCTATTACACCCCATTCCATCTTCACACGTTAACGAACACACTTTAAATGACCATCAACTGTCAACAACATTATGACGTTTATAAAACTGGCCGATATTGAAATGTCACTCATAAAATAAAGTTGTTGCCAATGTGAGAAATTATGTGACAGAACTTATGGCAGGACTAGGTATATACTCAAGCTATTCATCGTAATCGCATTTAAGCGTTAAATAATTGACAACAGCCCGTCCGGTTCTAGGTTCCCCTTCTACTTCTACTATGGCGCTACAGCCAAAATCGGACCTTGGCCTCCTGACCTTCAGGTTCCTTAACATTTTTCATTATTTATTGTGGAAGGGTTGTTAGACCTTCGCACAACCCTCTATCTATGAATTTTTCATTTTCGTAGATTGAGGTGACCAAGGTATACCCATGCAGACAGTGTGCTGGAATTATGCGTTGACCGGTATTTGTGCTCACGACTTTCGCATTGTAAACCAACACGCTACCCATTAGGCAACACCCTAGCACTCCTATCGTAGTTATCTTTAGGACTTGTTTATTTAACTGACCTTCTTTTCAACTGATTTTTTGAACCTGTTTCCTCAATATGTGACCTTGCGACCTTAAATTCGAATGTCTATATAAATCTGTCTAGTTGTACTCTAAAATCAGTCATTGACGTTGACGTGACCAGAGTATCCCTAAAATATGTCAGAAGCATTGGTTCACGAAAGATCACAGTCTCTCGGTAAATGATCACCTTCCATGTTGTAAATTCAGGGGCGAGCCAGCTACTTCACAACTGCTACCGGCCCCCAACCACCAGAGCTAAAAGTCAAGAAAACACATAGAAATTACTTACACTCGCTCCAAAATCTGAAAAATCTTGGAGGCAGTAACCATGCCTCCTTCCCACGCCTTCGACCCTCTTCCACGGTTTCCACGCCTCTGTGTAAAACTATATCAATCAAATTTCTGTCAAGATTATAATCCAGAGACTGTTTGGCGATGTTGCACTTCTTCCACATCTTGTCCGTTAAGAACATAGGGTATGCATAGGGTATTTTGTGGTCGGTGCAAGACAACCCTTTGAGGAATCCAGCCTGATAAACTTCGAGAGTGATCTCCACGGCATCACTAATCCTATTGAGAATTACCTTAGCCATTCATTCATTCATAAGAGGAGATATTCATCATTCATTCACTTGACATTCAGGTTCCTTAACATTTTTTCATTACTTATTATTGCTGGGTTGCTAGCCCCAGGTTCCCCTATCAACTCTAATCTGTATATTGACTTCCCACGCATTCTTAATTTGTCCCAAGAATAATAAAGTTGCGCTCGACTTGTAGGCAGATTTTTTATTATTTAAAGGAGGGGAATGAAACTTATATGTAATTAAGAGTTTGTATACAACTAAATACAATTAAATTGCTAGGGTTTTGCCTAGTAGGTAGCGTGTTGGTCTACAATGCGAAGGTTTAGAGTTCAAATCCGGCTCGACGTATAATTTCAGCACACTGCCTGCTTGGGTATATCTTGGCAACCTCAATCTGCGAAAATGGAAAACTCGTAGATATAGGGTTGTGCGAAGCGCTAACAACCCTTTCATAATAACAAATAAAATGCTGAGAA
The DNA here is from genome assembly GCA_963669355.1 of Chorisops tibialis. Taxonomy (NCBI): domain Eukaryota; kingdom Metazoa; phylum Arthropoda; class Insecta; order Diptera; family Stratiomyidae; genus Chorisops; species Chorisops tibialis. Next base: position 113,858,814 of record OY770263.1, on the reverse strand, counting down.
ACCTGTAGCTCAGGAGGCCAAAGCCTGATATGGGCTGTAGTGCCATTGAAAAAGAAGATACAACTAAATTCCAATTAATTATGTGAAAAACAAGATGAATTTCGTTTGTAATAAATTCGATCACACCTAATCGAATCTATTGCTAATCTTAGCGCCAGTATATTCTCTATCTCTTAATTTCGCATGAAAAGGTTTCACATATCTCTTATCAAGCTTCGACATTTTTGATTGTCAACTTCTCTGCGTCTCATATTTCTTTTACGAGCGATATTGTTACGACGGGGTGTTGTCGTATCGTCTGGAAGGATGTCTTGGTGGATGTCTTGGTCCTTCGGTTGTTTCTCCGTTAACGAATACTCACTGATTTTACTCTAATTTTTCTTTATTCACTCCTTAAAATCAAAAATACATAAACGGTTGAACTGCGTATAGCGAACTACCAAATGCTAGTATCGAACTGATCAACTGCCTTTTGTGGTCTTTACAACTGCCTATTACGAACTCTATTGATATTGATAAACTGCATATTACTAACGAACTGTTACAAACTGCCTCGAGATCAGGTTATCCTGATATATTTATACCATCCCGATTCCCTGTTAGAAATACGCTAACTTCGTGGTTGGTCATCAAATATTCTAGTTTATTGTCCTAAAATAACATTCTTACGATCTTCAGCTACCGAAATGAATCACGTGTGTCCAGCTGCGAGCAAGTGATTTGATCGTTTTGTGTTATTGTTATTGTAAGGACACTTGTTGCATGATTGCATGCCATGGGTTTTATGCAATAAAAATATGTACCATTTGTACGATCTTTAATTGGATCACGTCAAGGAGGATATATAAAGAGGAGTATCTGATAGGCTGTCTCATGTGGGAATACTTTTTGATTCGGGAATTTTCGAAAATTGCGTCGAAGCTTAACTTGGCTTCAAACTTTTACAAAAAAAAAATATCATAACTCGTATTATCTCGTGGTTGCTAATATTCAGTCAGCAATAAAGTAATTTTCAGTACAATGAAGTTTGCTGTTTTATTTCAGAAATCTTTATTTTTTCAATTTTTATTAGTTTTTGGTTCGTGTTTAAGCTAAGCACTTTAGCAACGGACAATATAACGCGGGACAGAGATAATTGAATTGGGTTTAAGTATGCCAAGCAAGGATAGCGAAATAATTATTTCGAAAATTTGACAATTGTCTAACGTGGGAAAGAGTTAGTTGCAATACTTTTAAGTTTGCCAGACAAAGATAGCGCAACGATTTTTTCGAAAAATTTCGAGCATTTCGCTAGTAAGGGAGGGAAATTCTTTCATTCCTATGCTCATACACGGAAAAGCATGATAGCATACCATGTAAGTTATGCAATAAAAACATGTGCCATTCGTACGATCTTTAATTACCCGAGAAGGGTCACGTGTGCCCAGCTGCGAGCAAGTGATCTGATCCTTTTATGTAATTGTTATTATTACGAGATCAAATGACATACCGCTGGCACATTATGTGACGGATGGGTTATGCTCGAGACAGGGTGATCTACGTGATTTTGATGTTTAAGTTAAGTAGAAGAGTGAGTAATAAATCGTGAGGCGATTTATTACAATATTTACCATACCAAACGTAAACAGTACCGAACTGCCCTGATTTCTCTTCTTTACTTTTTCCTCGAAATACTCGTCAAGCTAAACGCGCGCACAAGTATACCGTCAACCCTATTCCTACTCATACAGTGAAATATAGACTGTTATTCATCCAGATCATCCAGACTTTGGAATGCATTGCCTGCTAGCATATTTCCAAGCAAGTATAACCTTAAGCGCTTCAAAAATAATGTCCATCGCCATTTCCGTCTCTCTCCCCCAAAACTCCCATTACACTACCAAGTTTCATCCTCTTCCTATACCGACATAGCTGTGCAATACATTAAAGAGTGACCCACTAAATTATACTTGGTGCCATAAAAACAAAATGCGCATCAAGACAAGATTCTTTAATGTTTGGGCTATCAAAGATGATTTCTTCAACACCTTAGAATCAACCTTCGACTCCCTTCCGTCGATCGCTATGAAAATAATATTAGACTTTATTGCGAAAGTGGGCAAAGAAAAGATTTATATAGAGAAAATTCGAAGCCAGAGTCTCCTAGATATTAGTAACGACAACGGTCAGAGGCTGACTGATTTCGCTAGCTGCAAAAGTCTTATTATAAGCTCGACATGCTCCCCGTATCATAACATTCATAAGAGAACGTGGGCATCACCCAACGAACAATCTTTCAACCAAATAGATCACAGAGATTTAACAGAGAAAAGGGGAGTCTCGTCCATTCTTGAAGTGCGTACATGTCGAGGATCTAATTGCGACACAGACCACTCTACAGAGAATCTTTACATGAAATTGATTAATAGTTCAATGATTAACAGAACTATGATTGCGCGTAGAGCCCAATCATACGATACTCTAGATGAAATAGAAATTTTTGTGATCATAAGAAATGTTGTATGGGAGTGGTAGAAGGTATGACAGCATAGAACTAATTTTGTTCACATGCAAATAATTTTTATACCATAGATCACATTCATGATTAAATTTATATGCAGTGAAACCTCCACTCGCGGACACCTCCAATAAGCGGACACCTTCCATATCCGGACAAATTTCTTCTACACTCGCTTTAGGAGCAAACTGACCTCCGATAACCGGACCCTCCAATGAATGGACGCGGACACCATATTTTTGTACAATTGGTTAAAATGACCTCTCACAAGATTGATTTTAATGCTGATCATCCAAAATTGGTTCTCAAGGAGCCGAAATCAAAAGTATTGTTCCCTCGGCGCTGTTCTAAGCCACAAAAAACATTAAAATTGAGGATCAAGGAACCGACAATGGTCCAAAAAGAACATCATAAACATCGAGTCGATAATACTTGGCACGAAGAACTAATCCCTGCGAAGAATACGATTAAATCTCCGAAGGTATTACGATATACTCCCAAAAGTACATCTCAAGTTTGTAAGAACGATCAAATTTTAATATCCCTTAAAGCGGACATTCCTGGACAAACTAAAGAGAATAAAGGGAAGGACATTATTTACGATCCTACAACCATTGAGTCCACTGTATTCGTGCCTGATTTGCTTAAATACAAAATACAAAATTTGCCAATTCTCTGTATTCGTGGCGAATGTAAAGTTCAGCGGACTGTTAATATTTCGGTAGCAGATAAAGTCGAAGCTGACGGTAAATTAAACGAAAACGATAAAAACAACGTTCGATATTACACATATGTTCATAATTCTTCTTCGAATCCAAACTTTTGCGAAATAGAGTTGATATCTCTCGCTAAACTTGATATTTTTATTTATTTACTTTTAACTCGTCTAAAATAGATAGTTATTGTAGTTCTTTCTATAGTATGCATCGAAATGTATGTCGATCGAGATTGAATGCAGTAGTGCTCGGTCAAACAAACAATCTGATTGTAATTATAATTATATTATTATATTATATTATTTTGAATAAAGTAAATAATAATATAGCCCATTTCGGAATCTTACCATTATCTCCACAAAATTGATCTTAAAAGAATGTTTATATTAATAATATCTCAACTATCTTGGTGATTGTATCAATCGTAGATGTATCACTCGGTGATTGTATCACTCGGTGATTGTATCACTCGGTGATTGTATCACTCGGTGATTGTATCAATCGGTAGATGTATCACTCGGTGATTGTATCATTCGGTAGATGTATCAATCGGTGATTGTATCAATCGGTAGATGTATCACTCGGTGATTGTATCACTCGGTGATTGTATCAATCGGTAGATGTATCACTCGGTGATTGTATCAATCGGTAGATGCAACGAAATTCGCCGCATTATTTATTTATTCGCGGATGAGATTTTCAATAAATTGAAATTAATGAAAAATGGTAGAAAGTAGTGACGTTAGGAAAACCGTTTGATCGAATAAGATAGATTGGCAACAGGAAAAGAATGGGGCACGTAAGTTAGTTTTGGTTTTAAAAAAAATTTTGTAAAAATAAAAATGGGAGAAACCGATGATGATCGAATAATAAAATAAAATATTAAATTTTTGTAGTAGGATTTTTGGAAAGAGACAGAAGGAAGAGAGACATCCGTAAGAGGTGGAAAATGAAAAATCAAAATTGAATCTAACAGATAGAATTTGGGATTTAAAAATAAAAACATGAAGGTTAAATAATGTAAAGAACAATTTAATCAGTAATCCATTTGCAATTTGTTTGAGTAATTCTATATACACACATACCAAAGACGATTTTTACAGCACCTTAGAATCAACATTCGACTCCCTTCCGTCGAACGATATTAAAATAGTATTAGGTGACTTTAACGCGAAAGTGGGCAAAGAGGAGACTTACATACGGACAATTGGAAGGCACAGTCTCCATGATATTAGTAGAGACTAAGTTCGCAAGTCGAAACACTTTTCATAAGCACATTTTGGCATGGCCTTCAGCTCCTTCGACGAATTTTGTTTTATGTCCTCGATCGGCTAAAAACGGGTTCCAGGGAGCGGTACTTTTAGTCTTAGGAATAGAAAAAAGTCACACGGGAGCAAATTTGGTGAATATGGTTGTTAATTGATGGAATTTGTTGCTTTTTTGGTCTTAAATTCGGTCACAATTGAGGCTGTATACGATGGCGCATTTTCATCGTGGAAAAACAATGAATTCTCCTTTCATAATTCCGACCTAATTTAGGGATTTGCTCACGCAAACGCTTCAATACGGTCAAATAGTACTCCTTATTAACCGTCTGTCCCTCCGGAACGAATTTATGATGGATCAAACCTCGAATATCGAAAAAAACAATGAGCATCGTCTTGATTTTTGAGCGGCTTTTGCGTGGTTTTTTCGGTTTCGGCTCATTTTTTCCTCCGTACCGATGATTGTTGACTGGTTTGCATGTCAAACTCATAGACTCATGTCTCATCACCAGTTATGATGCGCTCCATGACATGTTCTACTAATAACCTGAAGCATCACAACGTAGTATTGTCGTAATTCGACCATAGCTGCTTCGCACTGTGATTTGAGTACTAATATCAGTTTTGCAGAATTTCAGAATATCCTTCACTTTGTTTTTTTTTTGTAGTAGTAGGATTCGTTTTTCTTTAGATTAATAAGCCTCGAAGTCTATTCCAGTAGATTTTATGCTCTTGTTCAACCCACTTTCTAAGTATAGGGTTGTAGTGCCCTTTTGGTTTTCCGCAGATTGGCTCTGGACTAATAAAATTTTTTTCTGCTCCGTTTTTTGCAAGGCGATCAGCCTCTTCATTTACCTCAATTCCCATATGTCCTGGTACCCACATTAAGGTTACATCGTTCCTTTCTCCCAGGATGATTAGGTTTTGAAGGCAGTCCCAAACTATCCTAGATCCGTGTTTAATGCATGCTAGGGCTTTGAGAACCGCCTGACTATCCGATAGGATATAAATAGATTTGTGCGATGAGCTCTCCTTATCGTTGATGCATAGCTCCATTACAATTAGCTCAGCCTGGAAGATTGTGGCTTCTTTCCAGAGTGGTTTTGAAACCCCCTCAGAGGTGCGCGAGCCATCTGTATACCAGATGACTGATTCGTCTTTCATTTCCGGTAGCATGGATTGCCAGTCCTTGCTAGTGTGGAGGTAAGAACCTGTTAGGATTTTGAGATGACCTCTAAATTCCCCTGATTTGTAATTGTTTCTCTCTGTATGCGTACCACCCCTTTGATAGTCTTCTTTTTTATTTGGAGATATATCGGAGGGATGTTTAGAAACATTTCCATTGCCGCCGTAGGACAGGTTTTTATTGCTCGATACCAAGACAAGCTAGCCTTTGGATTTTTTGTAGCGTAAGCTATGCTTTTTGTTGTAAAATATTAGTCCACCATATCGTTGATCCGTATGTATTGAGAGGATGATTGTTCTGGAGCACCAGTAGATCATCTTGGGCTGTAATCTCCATTATCTGCCAAATAAGCTTTTGTAGGCTCAAAATGCCGTTAGTGCTTTGGCATGAGTCCATTCTATATGTTTGTTCCAGTTGAGTTTGGCTGATTGTATCCTTTCCGATATTATTAAGCCATATTTGCCCCTAATGATAATGACGAGGTCATCGGCATATCCTATTGCCTCGTTCTGTTAGACAGTCCAGTAGCTCATCTACTACAATTTTCCAAAGAAGTGGAGATAGTACCCCTCCTTCGGGACAGCTCCTATAGGTCTGAGCAGTCAATGTGCTATCGCCTAGATCCGTGATTGTCATTCGGCTCTTAAGCATGGCGTGTATTCGTTTCATCGTGGCCATTTCTGCGTTGTAAGAAATTCATGCATTTAAGTTGCCCTTGTTATAGCGAACGTCGAAGTTAGAAAGCCATTTATTCCCGATTTTTTCGGACATACGATCTTTTGGGTTTTCAGAACGCCCAGCGGATTCCCTTCTCTATTTCCTTTCTAACTTCGCATTCGTTGTTCTCCTACATCAAAATGACAGTGCAAACACATTATTAAAGGGTAAGGACAATAATATAGATTTGTGTTTTTATAATTTATTTTTTTTTTTATAAAAATATTGAAATTTTATTAATCGTGTCTTACATAGAAATGAATTACAAGAATTATTAACCTGAGTTGAAGTCTAGCTTTTCGCCGTGCGACTTCTTATGCGAGTATAAGCCAGCAGCTTGTGCGAACTCCTTTCCACAAATATTGCAAGCGTACTCCTTTACATCAGAGTGAATTTTCTTATGTGAAATCAATGATTTTCTTCTGGGAAATTTTTTTCCGCATTCGGTACACTCAAACGGGCGGCTATTCGAATGCATGATCGCGTGCTCTTTTAGTAATTTATTCGAGTAAAATCGGCTACTGCATATTTCGCATTTGAAATTTTTCGTTTTCGTATGTCGCTTACGATGTTCGGTCAATTTGCTCTGTAATATGAAACTGCGGCCACATTCCTCACATTGGAACGGTCTTTCGCCGGTGTGCGTTCTCATATGCGCCTCTCGCTCGCAATTGTGTAGGAATTGTTTGCCGCACACCTCACAGGGAAAACGCTTCGTTCCCAGATGGCATCTAATGTGTCGCTGCAGGTTTGTCGTATGGGCAAAGGCTTTCGGACAAATATTGCATTTGAAAGGACGATCGCCGGTATGGGTGTTTATGTGCCACATTCGTTCGGAATTCGATTGAAACGTTTTGGGACAGTGCGGACATTGGTACGGCCGACTCGGATTGTGTGTACCCTTGTGTTCTTTCCATTCCAGATAATCGATGCATCTCTTATCACAATACTTACACTTTAGATAGTCTGGATCGTGCTGCATTGCAAGCGGTAGCGTGTCATGGCTTAAAACATGATTCTTGAACTCCTCTTGATTACTGTAATTTCGATTGCAGATCTCGCATTGTATTTTTAATCTGTCGGAATTCATTAACGGATTTTCATGACGACTTTCATGCTTCTGAAATGTTTGCTTACTTTTATACTGTCGATGGCAAACAGTGCAGAAAAGTTCTGGATTCTGGAAAGACGGCACCATTTTCCTAGAACCAGCAGCATCATCAGAACTCAAATCCTGTAGCTGGAACCGGGTTTCGCTGGTGCAATCAACGAAATTATCGTCTACTTCCTTTTTTGCAACTATCGAATTTGTATCAATCGAATCGCAACTATCAGTTAGAATCTCTGGGTCTTCCGCGCTTACAAAGTGCTTATTTCGGATGTGCAGACCGAATGCTTGCAAATTAATAAAGCGGTCATTGCAGAAGGCGCAGACAAAAATTAGATTTCCGTTATTTATGAAAATGTAACCACATTTCTCCTGTTCGTCCAATGCATCTGCTTCCGGCTGCTGCACAACTTCATCCAGCGCATATTCGTCTTTTATTTTAATATCATTTTGAACGAGTTGGTCATTGGTAGATATAAACTCTATTTGGATTAGGCTCATATTGTGCGTATACTATCCACGAATTGAGAAAGAAATTACAGAACAACCGAATCCACCAACTTTCCGGTTTGGATTACGAACAACTGTCACCACACACAACTGTCGGGTACTACAACCGCCATCTTGATATTCAGGCCTGTTAGTAGCCCGATCGTCAGTTAATCGACCAAAATCACTTCTAACTAAACTTTAATAGCGCTTTCCACTTTTTAAGTGCACTCTAGCATGGAGCGAGTGCAAATCCCACTGCCCCGTTTCTGGTGTAAAAACTACCGCTTGTTCGTAGCAGTGAAAAATGATTTTCATTCTCGCTCAGCAACCGTTGCAATTGCTGACAGCCCACCAAGGAGGATATATAAAAAGGAGTGACCAAGGAGGATATATAAAAGGAGTACCTGATAGTCTGTCTCATGTGGGAATATTTTTTGATTCGGAAATTTTCGAAAATTGTGTCCAAGCTTAACTTGGCTTCAAACTTTTACAAAAAAAATACAATAATTTGTATTCTTTCTTGGTTGCTAATATTCAGTCAGCAATAAAGTAATTTTCAATACAATGGTGTTTGCTGTTTCATTTCAGAAATTTTTATTTTTTAAATTTTTATTAGTTTTGGTTTGTGTTTAAGCTAAGTACTTTAGCAACGGACAATATAACGCGGGACAGAGATAGTCACTTTGGGTTTAAGTATGTCAAACAAGGATAGCGAAACAATTTTTTTCGAAAATTTGACAACTGTTTCGAACAATTTATCGTGGGAAAGAGTTAGTTGCAATATTTTTAAGTGCGGGAGACAAAGATAGCGAAACGATTTTTTTCGAAAAATTTCGAGCATTTCGGTAGTAAGGGAGGGAAATACATTCATTCCCATTTTGCTTACAAGGCAAAGCATGCTCATAGTCACTCCTTTTTATATATCCTCCTTGGGAGTGACTATGAGCATGCTTTGCCTTGTAAGCAAGATGGGAATGAATGTATTTCCCTCTCTTACTACCGAAATGCTCGAAATTTTTCGAAAAAAATCGTTTCGCTATCTTTGTCTGCCACAAAAAATATTCCCACATGAGACAGACTATCAGGTACTCCTTTTATATATCCTCCTTGCAGCCCACCCGTTGTAACCGCCTAAATAAATCACCGCCATCTTTTCAACGACCAGGCCCGAATAGAGAGAAAGCAATGGCTGAACATGACAATTCGTAAGTTCGACAGTTTAAATCCAAGTAAAAGGTGAGAGACAAGTGCGATTTGTTTAGTTCGTTTTTTCATCCAAGTTGTTAGCGCACCAGCGAAATGAGCCTTTTACACATAGAATTTATTTCTGCCGATCAATTCATCAAAGATGAAATCGACATTAAAGAGGAATCTGACCCGGACGAAATCTTCGGAATGCAGCAGGAAGATGAGGCGGCCTTGGCGGAGGATGAAGAAAAATGCGGTGAAGTCTTCCTGAAGAGTGGGCATTATATTCTGGTTTGTTCTTTTTGCAATGACTGCTTCGAGAGTTTGCGTGAGTTTGGCGATCACATCCAAAGCAAACACTTAAATACCGAAGATAATCACGATATGAACGAGCCAGCAGAGGAATTCGAAGAAGCACTAACGGCGACTGAAGTCAACACTAATTTCTTGGGGTATTCGCCATCCTCACCACAAAATATTTGCATGGATACAAAGATGAACTCAAGACCGGAATTACGCAATATTGAAGCAAGCAAGGCTGATCCAGAATTGTTCTGTGCGGTTTGTATGCGACAGTACCGAGATAAGAGACGATTCAAGCAACATCAAGCTCGACATATCAATGCAAAGACATCCGAAGAAGGACCTATAAGCATTCAGGAAAAAAACCTCGACTTCTTAAAGTGCAAATATTGTGGAAAGCCATTTTCCAACTTTTTGGAATGGGATGAGCATAGAAAGACACACATTAGCGTCCGATCGTATCAGTGTCCTTACTGTCCAAAGACCTTCTCATCGAATGGTCCGCTGACTTCGCATATAAATAGCCACACTGGCGATCGTCCATACAAATGCGATATGTGCCCAAAAACTTTCACACAGGTCTCCAATATGAAACGGCATGTTCGAAGTCATCTTGGCGACAAGCGATTCGCTTGCGAGGTCTGCGGTAAACATTTCCAGCACAATAGTGAAAGAGAGTCGCACATGAGATCGCATACCGGTGAAAAGCCTTTTCAATGCGAAGAGTGCGGAGCCAGCTACACATTACAAAGCAAATTAACCGAGCATCGGAAACGTCATACAAACATAAAAAACTTCAAATGTGAAATTTGCGACAGGAGCTTTTACTCGAACCATTCACTGAAATCGCATAAGGTCATGCATTCAAACTATCGACCGCACAAGTGTACTGAATGTGAACGTAGCTTTTCGCGGCGCAAGGCTTTAGTTGCGCATCTGAAAATCCACTCCGATAAAAAAGAGTACGTTTGTAATATTTGCGGGAAAGAATTTGCACAAGGTGCCGGCTTATACTCTCATAAAAAATCGCATGGCGAAAAACTGCACTTACCACTCGTCTGATTTCTGAGCTGTTTCCTTTTCAATCATAATTTTAATTAATAAATTTTAAACAAAGTACTCTTCAGAAAGATTTTTTTATTCATTTCATCTTCTCACTCATTCTTAAGGTGCGTTTACATCAAGCGGCGGCTCGGAGCATAGTTGCTCCGAGCGAAAGCTCTCGATGCAAGCTTGCTTATTCACTCTGAACGAGATTTGAGCGCAAGCGAACATGCTCGCGGTGCTCCGATTTCTGTGGAGCATTTTTGCTCGTGGTGCAAACGTCAGTTTTCGCGAAAGTCAAAATGGAAGAAGAAAATGTTGAAATTGCAAGTGCGGCATTTATAATTGTATGCCTTTCTTTAAATGAAAAGAAGAAACAAAGAAAAAAGAAACGATATTGGAGAATGAAATTATTTGAAAGCAGAAAAAAATACAGTGATCTCATCAAACTAGCTGAGCTGAGCACGACAAAGCTTTTGCTGTCAACGGAACTTGGAGCACTGTGAGCATGCTCGACCGTGAGCGGAGCATGGTGCAAACTGATCGAGCAAGCAGTTTTGCTTCGAGCTGTTCAGCTCCGCTCAGTTGATGTAAACGCACCTTTACAGTCAACATTTAATCTCTTCTCTTCACTGGCACTATAGCCCAAATCAGGCCATGTACTCCGGACCTTCAGGATCCTTAAAATTTATTTATTGTTGTAGAAGAGTTGTTAGCCCTTCGCACAATTCTCCGTCTACAAAGTGGGTTGGCATTATACAGTCATGTTCGTTAAAATAGCAATGTGGTGACGAATACTTCCATATTTTAACTGATTCAAGTTTGCTGCGCATGCGGAATTCATTGTGACGAAGCAGAATTTAATCCTTTCGACCACGACTTTTTTTTCCTGTGGTTCGACAATTTTTTTTTTGTATTTGGATCATAAAATACCAAAGGAGTATACACACGGAATTTCAATCACCACCCCCATCCATTTGGGCGCTAGAGAAAGTTGCTTGTGAGCAACATTGAGTAATGGTGGTAAATAATTTATTCAAGACAATTATTTTTCTTAGTGAAACCAGTTAACATTTTATTTGTTTATGTAAGAAAATTAGGTGCGAAATGTTAAAAAAAAAAAGTTTTTCTTGTTATTACAGCAAAGATGGACCTTATACTTTAGACACTTCGACATTGGAGGCCCAGTTTTGCACAGCCTGCAACGCCCTTTCACCAAACACTACCCAATGTTCCATTTTGTCATACCGCTTTATATCTGGAGTTTTCGGCTGGAACCTGTGCTTTTTTGAGCTGTGCGAAGAAACACTGCTCAATGAAGAGCTGCCAAGGGAAGACATCGGGTTATCCTCTTCTGCTGTGAGCGGTCGTCCTCTTTTTCTTTGGATAGAATCTGCAGAATATTGCAAAAGCGCATTGGCGATTTCCAGTTGAAATTTTATTAGAGGAATATGCTTTTGTTTAGGATGTAGCAAATTTAAATGTTTTCTATAAAGGAGCCACGCATTTGTAACGTATGTTCCCAGGCACCAATAGAACATCCTTATGTACCACTTCCTCGAGCGGTGGTTGACTTTGTAGAGTTCCATCAGCATATCTGCAAAATCTTTTCCATGCCTTTCTTGTAGGAAGCGACAATCGCAGGCCTTGGAACATCTATGCAAGCTTTTTCTTTTGAGCTCCAACGTATGCAAACCTCAACAGGTTGATGGCATATATACGAAGAGATAAGTTGAACTGGTTTATTATCAAACCATCTTACAGTACAGAAAGTAACTGGCAATTACTTATTCGGTTTTTACGCACAATACCTGTTGCAAATATGCCAATTTCTTTCGACACAATGATAAGACTCACTAACGTAAACCAGTTATCAAAAGGAAAGAGGAGAGAACTACATCCGAGGATATTCACAATCCATATGACGGACAAGTGCCTTCGCCAGCATAGAGCGTGAAATCATATACAACTCCGGATGTTGCAGCACGCGTAAACATTTTCAAACCCCATTTGTGAGGTTTAGCTGAGTTGTATTGTTTTCACGTTGACCGACCTGTAACCAAAAGTTACAGCAAAAATTTACTTTGGAATTTATATAGATGCATACCTTTAAACGCAATTATTTATTCATCCACACTTTAATGTTCTTCTTGAGGTAATTTCTTGAAGTTTTCTTTGAGGATGTTTAGTAGAGGACGTATCTTATACAGCTTGCCATAGTTTAAATCTCGTTTTTTTAGGTTGTTTAGTATTGTCATTAAAATGTAAGCATTGCTTAATTTTTTCAAATCTATCGTTATATCTGTTATAGCGGTAAGCTTTATATTTTGAGACCATGCCATTTTAAATTGGGGCAATTTACAAACAGCTAGGGTGTAGCCTAGTGGGTAGCGTGTTGGTCTACAATGCGATGATTGTGAGTTCAAATCCCGGTCGACGCATAACTCCAGCACACTGCCTGCTTGGGTATACCTTGGTCACCTTAATCTACAAAAATGAAAAATTAGAATATAGAGGGTTGTGCGAAGGTCTAACAACCCTTCCACAATAAATAATGAAAACTGTTAAGGAATTTGAAGTTCAGGAGAAGAATTTCAAAACACCTAAGTATAAGGGAGCACCAAATTAACGCCTTATTTCCTGCTCAGTACTTTTAAGTTCTATGCCCAGTTCTTGCAGTGCATACAAATTAGATTGCTCTTTTATCAAATGAACAGCTTGGATATCAATAAAATTTGAAAATATTCCACTAGTGTCATAACGTCATCAACTTGAAAATTGGAATCTTCTTTCCAAATACTTTCTGGAGCTTCAAATGGCCTTGATCTCCATTTAAGTGTCTTCAAATCAACTTTTTCGAAGTTAGTTTTAGCAGCACTGAAAGGTTCTTGTTCATCTTGTTCCTGAATTAAATTGTCGAGAAGACCGATCTCTATACTTTCGCCTCTTTCCACGATCCGTTCCAAATTCTGCTCTAGCACTGCAGAAATATCTTGTACTTCATCTCCACTTTCTTCATCAGTAGAAACATCCCAATCGAATTTAAAATCTGCTGTATATCTTCTGTTGTCAAACCTTTCTCTTTGTGGTCTCATAACTAAATATAAATACATTTATTACCACAATTACCCAAAGTTGCCCGCAAGCATCTTGACAGCTTTGAAAATTACTCTCCTGATGTTTGTTCAAAACCACACAATTTCACTTGTCTAAATATTTAATTTAATCTGTGCTGATAAGTATTTATTTTATATATTAATCTTTTTTTTTAATTTTACTTTAAAAAAAAATCACTTACTGACACACGTCTTATTAACTTCACAAAAATATTTTCGCCAACACAGCTGCAGTTTATTGAAGTTAACTTTGCTAAATGATCCACAAATTATTGATTTATTGATCACACTTCTTTTAGATATTTGAAATTACCGTTATCATAACAGTTTAGCAAACAAGAACAATAAGAACTCTGACCGTAAGCCGGTAAACAAGAGAAATTTCTCTCAAGCAACGTTGGGGTCGAAAGAGTTAATTATACAGAATAGATACGACAAAAAAATCATGGTGATAGGGGACCTCGTGGTGCACAAAAAAATATACTACGGAAAACTTGTAGCTCCAACCCCTAGTGACTTAGGGGTGATTTTCTAGTTTTTGGTTCGTGGAGGAGGTTGTCAAACGAAAAGGCCAATATCTCCGAAAATACTTAAGATAGCTCGATGCGTAATATCTTGTTGGAGAGCTTATTAATGGACCACAAGCCGTTAACTTGGCTTAGCACCCTTCAAGAGCCTAACAGCAAGCTTCAAAGATGGAAAATTAAATTAGAAGAATTTAATTTTACCGTAGAGTACCTGAAGGGAAAGGAAAATGTTATTGCCGATGCTCTAAGTCGAATAGAAATAAATAGTAATGAAATAGAAATCGATAATGAAGAAGACATCCGATCAGACATTGCTACAATTCATAGCGCGACGGAACACATTTAAATTACATTCAAATCTCTGAATTACCCCTAAACATGTTTAAAACACAAGTGATAATCAAGAGATCTAAGCACAGTTCAATAAAAAAGGAAAAGAAGCCAGGAAACAAACTCTTATTCAGAATTTACACTAACGATTTCAACGAAAATCTAGTAAATTATTTATTCAAAAACCACTTTCCGACGAAAGGAACAGTAGGTATATTAATTGAAGATCTCGCAGACTTTAATTTATTCCAAAATATTTATTTGAAATATAAAGAAACTAATAAAGAAATAAAATTTATAAAAAGTAATTATCATTTAATGGAAATAACAGAGAAGGATCAACTATTACAAGAGATAAGCAATGAACACAATAAAGTAAACAATCACCCGGGAATTACGAAGACCTATGAAATTATAAGAAAAAAATTCTACTATCCAAATTTAAGACAAGAGATACAAAGATATATAAATAATTGCTATATTTGTAACATCACTAAGTACGATAGAAACCCTATAAAAGAGCCACTCGTAATAACAGAAACAAGTAAGAAACCAAGAGAGAGATACCATCTAGATATCTACTTTAAAGACAGAAAACCATATTTAACTTGTATAGACAAGTTCTCCAAGTATGCAAGAGCAATAAAACTACGAAGTAGAAATTGGCCAGACGTACTAAGAGCATTAAAAGAAATTCTCGAAATAATGGGAATACCTAATAACATAACAACTGACAATGAGTCTAGCCTAAAGCAAACTGACGTTCAAAACTATTTAAGAAACCAAAAGATAAACATTCACTTCACAACCCCCAATAATCACACAGGTAACGCCGATATCGAAAGACTGCATAACTCATTAAATGAACAGATACGAGTTATCACAGTGAGAAAACAGCTAAAGGAAATTGAAGATGTGGACGCTGAAGAGGATGAATTACAACTAGCTTTAAAGTACTATAATAACACAATTCACTCGCAAGTTAAAGAAAAACCATTTGAATTGCATAATGGAATAGTAACAAATTACGACGAAATTCATAAAAGAATAAAGGAAAGCAAGGAACAATATATTAAGCGAATAAACAAAAACAGAAAACCAGAAGAAGCAAGTCCTAATTTTGTAAAAATAGATAATCTAGTAAGAAAAAAAAGAAAACCAATTAAATATAAAACCACTATGAGACCTTCAACTATACCCAACCATTTCATTAATAAAGATAAACGTTTTGTCAAAAACCAAATAGCAAAGAAGAAAAAATTCGAAAATAACCCCAATTCAATATCACTGCAAGACTTATCCTCTTGACCATGACATCAACACTATATCGACATACAAATACTGTAAAAAGTAAAAAAAAAAAAAAAAAATTAAAGAAATAATACTTAATTCTAAAATTGGCACATTAAACATATACATATTAGAAGACGAAGAAACAAATCTATTTAAAATAACAATAAATAAATACGCAGATATAAAAAGCACAGTAGCATTTAAGGACAATTGAATTTTAATAGTATTCGGAATACCACAATATATTAACTCATAATACCAAAAATTTGTAATCGAACAAAAACCAAAAAAAAAAATCTTTCAACAACCTAGTTATAGAACATAAAAAAAGAAAAAAAAAAAAAAAAAAAAATCTATGATAAGCAACACTGTAAATGAAAACATCCTTATAAGGTTTGATAATTGCGAAATTGCGACTAACAATATAAAATACAGTAATTTCAAAATACCATACGACAATCAGCATAACAACCGTCAGGAGCCGGTTTATTCAAAGGGGGGAGGAGTTACGTAACTGAAGTCGGCATTCGTCTGGATCCAAACGATACAATTAGGTCATAAAATTATGTAAACATGTTGTATCTGCAGACCAGACGAATCCTCTTCAAATAATCGTAAAAGTTACGTACCCTTCACTAATGCATTAAGGGTATATGGTTATGTACCCTGCGTTAATGCATTAAGGGTATATGGTATCTGGAAGGTCGGGATTCATCCGGGTCGGCACATCAAAGAAACGATACCAGATGAATCCCGTACAAACAAATCATAAATATATGTATAGTATTTAAGTCCTAGGTTAATAAGAAAATGTGTTCATTATTTTGTAATCATTAGAGCGAGTAAGGCGAAGCCCTGCTCAATAAAGAATTAAAAAGTAAAATAAAGTCTTTTTTTTCTAATCGCAGAATAATCAATCCGAGATTCACCTCAATAGTGAATCATTTAACTCATCTTCCTTAAACAAGTTTCTCATCTACGGTAGCAGTTGCTCGCTTAACACTCGTTGGAACTGATCGGCTTTAAGGGTGCCAATATACAGAGGTCCCGGACCCGTGGCGCTGATCACAGACGACACCATGACTGACGGGGGATGTTTCATTGTGGTTAAACACTCCGAAAGAAATGTTTCTTCTGGCCGTCGTTTCACAAATTTCGTTTTTTCAACCATAACCCGAAAAATGGATTTATCCGAAAAACATAGCTGAAAAACAGAAGGAAGAACATAGATATTTAAAATTTCCCGGTGAAAGTTTTGCAAAATAAAACCACTGAACTATATTTTACCCGTTGCCAGTCATCAATGGTGAAATGCTTGTACTTTTTAGCCCATTCAAAACGTTTTTTTTTATCATGGCGGGTGTCAGTCTTGGTCTCTTCGCAGGTCTTTTGGCTATGAGGTGCTCTTCAGCCCCTCTACAGTGGATAGTTCGCTGCAAAACCTAGATTGGATTTTTTTAATGATGATTTTCGCAGGTAATTTTCTGTTTTGCGTACAGTAATCACGTATTTTTCGGTCAGTTCGCACAGTCGGTATTCGGCGTCGACCGCATGCGCCCATACGTTTTGGCGTCAAATCATCACCTACATCCATTCTTTTCTTAATATTATTTACAGTACTTCTTGGTATGCCCAAGATCTCTGCAATCCTGTATTGGGAAAAGTTTCCCGCCCTTAATAACCCGGAAAATTTCCCCAACCTTCAATTGCGACAAGTCACCTCGCTTTCACATCGCTATAAAACACAATATGCCCAAAATCTCGGTAATAAAATAGATTCTACAAAATAGAAACTAATCAACTTACCTGTTATCCAATTTCCCAAAAAAAAAAATTATTATTACTACCTTATATTGCGGCCTTAGTTATAACAAGTGATTACTTTTAAAAAAACTGACCGGGTATGTTATTCCACTTAACAGGAATTTTTTTGCCGTTATTCGAGTTGCTAGGCAACAATGTTAACATTAAAGCATTGCCAACACAACAGTTGTAAAATATCTTATCGAAAGTAAAATGAATGATTTGTTGACATCTCCAATTAGTCGGAGCGCCTGTCTCTGGACACGGTCGAGCATCACTGCGAGTAAAATATTTTTAACATCTTCGAAGAGCTCCTAGGCGTTTGGAAGCGTCAAGTGCTGGTTCCAATTAAGATGGTTATTAATTATAATGCCAAGAAGTGAGAAGTATTCGGTAGAGTCTAGTTGGACACCACCGAAGGTTACATTAGAGACCGACGCTGGAACATCACGTTTAAGGGAAAGAAGACAGGCCTGTATTTTTGAGGTGTTGAACTCTAATTTATTTATCCTATTAAGTTCAGGTCAGAGTTCAATGATTCAAATAGTTTGGCACGTTTAGATGCTACCGGGACACGGTGAGCGTTAGTAATCGAGTCGAATTCATAGATGATATCCAGGGTACTGTCATCTGCACAGCGATGTATCGAATTGAGCGTTGACGACAGAAGGTCATTGATAAAAATAAGAGAGAGTGTGCGTGATAAAACAGAGCCTTGGGGGACTCCGGAATCTATGGGAAAGGGGGAAGATGCCACTCCATCCAATGCGACTTGTATGGTGCGTTAATATAAGAAACTCTCAATCCATTTTACGAGGTTATTATTAAAGCCGACTGCTTTGAGCTTCACTAGGAAACATTTGTGCCAAACTCTATCAAACGCTTTAGCGATGTCAAGTGCCAGAACTTGACCTTCGCCAAATTTATGGATGCAAGAGTTCCAACGATCAGTCAGATATACCAAGAGGTCACCTGTAGAACGTTCGGAACGGAATCCGTATTGGCGATCATTGATAAGTTTGTTATATTCAAGACAGCGAACTATTTTGCGATTCACAGCCGTTTCCATTACTTTCGACAGAACGGAAGTAACGGCGATGGGGCAGTAGCTGGCGGGTAACGCTTTGTCTCCTTTCTTGGAAATCGGCTGAACATTCGCCACTTCCACGTGAGCGGAGTGCCGTTAAAGGTAATGAAACCAGTCTTCTTTTTCTGGGAATCAGTTATTCACACAACGCCCAAAGCGTCAACGTGGGAGACTAGCCCTACATTTAATGGTAGACCGTGCTAACGCAAAGCCTAGAAGGCGATGGGGTCTCGAGTGGTATCCCGCCAAGTGTTCAACCTTCTTGGACATAGAATAGAATTCACCGGCAGAGCTATTAGTGTTAAATAAGAGTTTTCCAGTTTTTAGGGATGTCATTTAGGGAATAATAGGACCTAGGACAGTATTGAACACTAAACGAATGATAATTACTAAACTTACCGCTCCACGGAAGGTGGATTCCTAGGGTTGTAAATCGCAGGTGTCGGTTTCGACATCAGTACTAAACTAAAGTGTCTGCTTCGTTTGGACTTGGTGTGACTCTGGTTCAGAAAAAAGCGCAACAAACCGAAACACCCGTTACGTCAAATTGCATACGAATGAACATGTTACACAGAAACGAACATTATCGGACGAAAATCTCAACGGTACTATGGCAGTTGCAGTGGACCACTCCATTGTGAACTAGAAATAAATAATTGCGAATGTTGAAGAAATGTCAAAAGTCAATGTCAGTCGGACGTTTGCCCGTGGAGGAATAATAAAGTTCGCCGATTCAAACAATTGTGCGCAAAATGAGTTTACCGGAAATTGAATTTATAACGACAGATTCAGATATTAAGCACGAAAGTGACATCAAAGACGAAATTTATACCGACAACGAAACTGCCGGCGATACGTTGGCAACAGATGAGGACGAGAGAAAATGCGGTGAGATTTTCCTCACAGAAAGCGGAAGTTTCACTTTAATTTGTGCTTATTGCGGTGCACGCTTCATAAATATGAGAATATTCGGGGAACACTGGCAGTCGCAGCACGGTAACGATATTTTCGATGGACAATTTCCCGTGGAATATACAAAACCGGAAATTCTCGAGGTCCAATGTACAGAAATAGAAGGTCCACAAAATTCCACATGCGATAAGTTCAACGATTCACATTCTCGAAAGGAAGAAGCAAGCACTTCCGTCGATTCGCAACTTAAACCAAAAATGAAATGGAACTGCGCGATTTGTCATCGCGGTTACGAGAACAAGTCGTCGTTATTGCGGCATAAGAAGGGTCACAAGCTAGAAGTGCAAGCGGAACGCAAAAAAGATAATGTCAACGATGAATCCAAATCCGGAGCAAAACTCCTATGTGATATATGCAACCGCGAGTATCCATCTATGACGAAATTCAAAAATCACGCTTTACGTCACGGTAAACAAACACCGCTCCTGCTACAACAAGACTCCACATATTTGAAGTGTAAGTATTGCTTTAAAGAGTTTGCCGATCGACTTGTAAAACGCGAGCATGAACTCACTCACGACAAGGAGCGGCCTTACCAATGCTCTCAATGTCCGAAATCGTTCAAGAATGGCGCTATGAGAGAAATGCACATGAACATTCACACAGGTGAGCGTCCGTATAAGTGTTCCAAATGTTCTCGCGCCTTTTCTTCTTCAGACTATCTGCGAAATCACTTAAAGAACCATCTTGGCATCCACAAATACTTTTGCGAAGTTTGCGGCAAAGGATTTATACGAAACGTGAACCGCAAGATTCATATGCGGCTACACACGGGAGAGAAACCTTATCAGTGTGAGGAATGCGGCAAAAACTTTACGTTCAGTCAAGACCTTCTCCAACATCGAAAAAGACACTCGGAAATCAAAGACCATAAATGTGAGGTTTGCGGTAGCCAGTTCTATTCGAAAACACAGCTTAAAAATCACCAGGTTATGCATTCTGACGAGCGTCCACACAAATGTTTAGAATGCGGTCGCTGCTTCCCACGGAGGAAAGCGTTAAAGGCTCATGAGAAACTGCATTCGAATATTAAGGAATACGTCTGTAACATTTGCGGGATGGAATTCGCACAAGCTGCCGGCTTGTATTCGCACAAAAAATCACATGGAGAAAGGATGGATTAAATTTAATTAGGATTAATAAGGACTCACGTTCAATTTACTGGGGAGGTGTATTGTTGTAATTGTTTTTTTTTCTTATGAATCTCATTTAAGTTTTGATATTCGAATGAAATTCGACAACTTAAAATATAGTGAACATCTGATCGTACAGTTGTGCTTTTTTTTATTTAAATATTTTACTTGGCATTGATAAGTCGACCCTGGTATTTTGGTACTGCCTGGGACAGTTGCAAAGTTCTGCTTTGGGATGTGAAAGCATGTGGAGATATCTGTTATGTTAGTTGGTTTCCTGTCACAGTAGGGAGTGGAATCATTACCGGACCGTTGGTGCAATTCATACCTTAAAGCTGTTAAAGCTACTTTCTGCCGTAAAACATTGATTACCGTTTTTGCTATTTTCTGAATTCCAAAGAATCGACATTGGATTCTATGGAAAGGAATGAATAATGTAATGGTCGCAATAGAATCGATGATGAATGGTTTGAAAAGAATAGAAAACATATTAATCTTTGTGGAGGAATTGATTCTAATATTGAAGGAGCGATTCATTTAAAATTAAAAATGAAAAATCCGATTAAATTGGATCCTGCTTTTGATATGGATTCAGTATTTTAAATGTTGTTGCAGCTGGGGTGTAGCCTAGTGGGTAGCATGCTGGTCTTACAATGCGAAGATCGTCAGTTCAAATCCCGGTCGACGTAATATAATTCCTGCTCACTACCTGCTTGGATATATTTTGGTTACTTCAATCTACGAAAATTAAAAATTCGTAAATAGGGGGTTGTGAAAAGGGCTAACAACCCATCCACGATAAATAATGAAAAAAATGTTAAGGAACCTGAAGGTCAGGAGGCCAAGGCCCGATTTGGGCTGTAGCGCCATTGTAGTAGTAAATGTTGTTGCAATTATTTAGCCAATTTTGTTGTTGGAAAAGTACGATAAACTTAAGATTTTTTTCTCGCGTAACGTACTTTCGCATCGAACGACTTGTAAAATTACATAGGAATGATAGAAAACAAACGGGTTATGATATTGATGTTTTCTTTCAATAATCTTTCGTTTCGTGCGGGACAACAAAAATGACAGTTCCATACAAATTCGCTCGCTTTTGTATGGATCAGATACAGCTTAAGCATAAGAACCGCGTTTATTTTTAAATGCAGTGTTAAATATAGTTAAGCTTTCTAAGGTACTTTATTAATAGTGCTCGGCGTGTAATTATTACACATTGATATCAGTGCGATAGATTTTTAATTTAAAAAAGCGCAATCAAAGTTAAATCTCGGTTTCTCCCACTGAAGAGAGTCTGTCTGTCACTCATATTGTGCAAAGTCATCATCAATGGCGCGACAGCCCAAATCGGGCCCTGGCCTCCTGAAGTTGTGCAAAGTTCCCCGGTTAATTTTCACCCGGAAAACTGTAGAGTTTTAGTTATCACGGAAAAGTATGCACTTGCGTTATATTTCCGATTTTAATTTGTTTCAATTATGCTTTTGTGTTGTTTTCGGTAAATCGTTTTCTTACGACAGGATCATGCAAAAATTATACATGTGGTCTTTTGAAATCGAAAAATCCATTACGTCATACGCGTTGGATCCATTCAAGATGGCCGCTACGTCAGTTGTGTCTAGCTTGAGATTTAGAAAACTTTGGCGGGACACGTTTTGACAATGTCCATTTACTTTATGCAATCTCACATTACCTTGCAATGCATATCAAACTCCCTAAATAAATTGCTACTTTATGCCATTCCTTCACACTACTTTCGAAAGCATGGCATATCTTAGGAGTAAGTCTCGCACAGTGCTGGGTGCCGGTCGTGCTTTTGCCGTCTCACTTTGTTTTTGCCCTTTTGTATTTAATACGCGTAATGTATCGTTCTATTAATATGCTAATTTTCATCGTTCTTCTGTCGCGAGTGCTGTTTGTTTGTTTTTGAGATGTAAGTGGCAATGAATCGGTCACAGTCTGAATACTGCAGCAATTCATGACCAAGAGCATCTCGAATTCAAGAAATTTTTCGACTAGATCGACTGCTTCATTGAGGAAAAACATTCGAGTTTTAAGGTAGGAAAATAAAAGTTTTCTGTCGAACCATAAATCATCGTATTTTGCCAAAGGTCAATGTAGATGATTAATAATAAATATTCAACATACTCAATAATAAATACCAAATGCGTAGTTTCCAAATTTCACTTCAAAGCACGTACGTTGTTCGTACTCTGATTTGTAAAAAGTAGAAACAAGAAAAGACCATCTCAAATCCCTGAAACGTGCACTACAAATATATGTCACGTATTTGATCACGCATGCTTGTATGGAATTCTCAGAATTGTTTCTCGTGCATTTTCTACAAATTTCTCCAGGTAGTTGTTCTGGTTGTTTATTTTATGATCTACTCATCTTTCTGCTCTTCCCTGTTATATCAACAACAATAACTGTAGAACTGTAGAAGCGTTTCGAATAACGATTGCGGGGTCCACAGGACTAGCAGGCGCTACTTAACCTTTTGCTTTTTCTGCACTTGGTTCGAATCCAGACAAAAACAGTTTTTTATTTTATTTATGTTTATTACTGTACATCATAAAGCGATAATGTACTAAACGAAAAAAAAATCCAAACCTAGATTTCCCATGGTTTCATGTTTTATCATATTCGAAAATCTTTGAAAAAAATCGATTGATCAAAAAATAGTTTGTATGCAATAGAGTTTCGAACTCGCGTGCAAAAGTGTGCGAAAATACTGAGCCGAGCGCGAAACAACTAAGCTACGAAGGATTCAATAGACCCTGCTTCTAAACTTTACTTGAGAATGATTTCTCTCTGTTCCGATATTTGTATCACGGTGATCACGATGTAAGTAATATTGCTATTGGACTAACCAAATTTTTTGTCTGACAACCGAGCAATCAGAACCGATTATTCAATTTACCAATCGAGCATGAAACGACTCACTTACTACAGAAAATATGAGTACACGATAAATATGAGCCATTATCTGCGGTCATTCTCCACCTTTGAATCGCTTTTAATGCCTCTACCGGTCGGTATAGTATTCAATCTTTCAATTTGCCACAGCAGATGGCGAAACAGTCGATTCGCAATAATGGGCTGGGTATTGAAGACCCTTAAGAATAATAATAATTATAATAAAGCAACAATTAGTTTGATTTCAGTGGAATGATGTGTTCCGTATGAATATTTTGATACAATTGAAGTTTTATATTTTTATAATTAAAAAAAAAAAATAAATCATTGCGAATGTGCGTGCATCAAATGTTAAATTTTAGTGTCAGTTCTGGTGGTTGTATTTTAATCGGAAAAGGAAATAAAAAGCGGCTGAATGTGTAAAATGAGTTTATAGGACATCGAATTTATAACGACAAATGATTAGGCAATTAAAGTTGAAAACGAAATCAAATTAGAAATCCTGTCAGACAATTTCTACGATGGTATCGTTGACACTCTGGACACAATGGAAAACGAGGAAGAAAACGAGACGAAATGCGGTGATATTTTCGTCTCGAAAAATCTGAAAAAAAACTCGAACTTTACATTTTAACTTGTGCACAAAACTAAAATAAAAACGAAAAACAAAAAAATAAGAACGAAGGCAATCATTACAAAAAATTCCATCTATCTAAAAAGCTACGATAAATAATGATAATTTAATAAAATAATTAAAAAAAAAATACTGCGACTACTTTAAACATTTTATAATAATGCAAAAACGAAAAAAAACTTCAATAGATAAATATTTAATTTTAAAATATTAACGATGAAAAAGAAATTTAATTTGGTTTTTTATTATTAATATTTACATTGTAATTTCTTTTTTATTCACCAGTCATTGTCGAAAATTGTTCTCTGCTTTTTATTGTACTTTCTATTAAATTCGATTTTCTTGAAAACTATAAATGTTA
This sequence comes from Chorisops tibialis, assembly GCA_963669355.1. Lineage (NCBI taxonomy): Eukaryota > Metazoa > Arthropoda > Insecta > Diptera > Stratiomyidae > Chorisops > Chorisops tibialis. Next base: position 113,834,126 of record OY770263.1, on the reverse strand, counting down.
CTGATCTGAAATATAAAATATGTCAATTGCAAATTAATTATAGTTGCTTCTCAAAAAAGTAAATTAAAATCCCCCCACTCCTTCCAGCACCTCCCATATAAACTGCCTGTGGCAACATCATTACATTTAGTATACAAATTACTTTGCAATAATTTTGATACTAAATGTAATTTAATCAAACCAAACCAATTTTAATTTGTATTATAAAACTTTTATTTTATGCAGTTTCAATTGGAATTTCAAATAAATAGTTTTTAATTTAATTGTAAAACTTAAATTGATAAATACAATTTTATAAATGTTTAAATAAAATAATTTTACATTGTGAAAATATATTGTAGTGTATTATGAAATAATAATATCCTACACTGCCCTTTTTCATGAAATATTCTAAACTAATTTTCTCAGTACATGTAACTTTCATCGAGCTCAAATTTTGTACTCTATCCTAAATTAGCATCATTATTAATATCGGGCAAAAATTAACCGAATAGCTTTACTCCTTCTACCCCCTCCCATACAATGTGACACAATTGCACGACTGTACAAGAATTCGATTTTCTTGAAAAGCGTGAATGATACAGACCTGAAATTTAAAAAATTCAATTGCATAATGATTATAGTTGTTTCTGAAAATATCACCAAAAACCCCTCTTTCCTTCTACTACCTCCCATACAGCACAATTTCATTAAATTCAATGCACTAAGTTTCTCAGTACCTTCTCATTTTTGAAGCTTAAATTTTGTATAAAACATAACAGGGCTACGATACTCTAGATGAAATAGAATTTTTTGTGATCCCAAGAAATTTTTTATGGGAACTGTTAGAAGGGATGATAGCATTTAATTAATTTTCCCCATCATGCCAAAGTAGCTACAAAAATGTTTTATACAAAATGCTTACTCCAAAAATTGAATGGGAACTGAGAAAATTAGTGAGTTAGATTTAGTGAAAATGTGCAGTTTGTATGGGAGGTGGTAGAAAGAGTGGAGGAATTCTAGTGATTTTTCAGAAATAACTAGGAATATTATAAAATTGACATCCCTTAAATTTCAGACTAGTGCCATTGATACTTTTCAAGAAAATCGATTGATTGTAAAGTTGTGAAACTGTGTCATATTGTATGGGAGGGGGTAGAAGCAGTGAAGCTAATCAAATATTTTTTCTGATTTTAGTGATAATACTAATTAAGTATTTATTACAAAATATGAGCTCGATAAATGTTATATGTTCTGAGAAAATCGTCTTAGAGCAATGAAAAAGTGTAGTTTGTATGGGAGGGGGTGGAAGGAGAGGGAGGACGCAAATAATTTTTCTACTGCAGATTTAGATTATTGTGAAAGTGATATATCCCAAAATTCAGATTAATAGCTTTTATACTTTTCGAGTAAATCTATTTAATATCAAATTGCGAAATTGTGTCATTTTGTATGGGAGGGGGTAGAAGGGGTGAAGCTAATCGTCTATTTTTTTTTGGCCTTACTGACAATTTTAAATAAATATTTGGTGCACAATTTCAGTCCGCTAAATTTTATACGCACTGAGTAAATTGGCTTAGAGTTATTTATGACAAGTACAGTTTGTATGGGAGGTGATAGAAGGAGGGGAATACACGCATAATTTTTATACGGTAGATTGATATTATCATAAGAGTAATATATTTCAAATTTCAGGCCAATAGCTTTTAAACTTTTCGAGCAAATCCGTTTATTGTCAAATTGCGCAATTGTGTCATTTTGTATGGGAGGGGGTAGAAGCGGTGGATCGATTTGGCCCGTTCACGAACTTGACCTTACTTTTTTATCAAAAACGACGTGTAAAAAATTTGAGCTTTTTAGCTCAACGCGTTCTCAAGCTAGAGAGCGAACGGACTGACGGACGGACATCCGGTTTTGAGATTTTTGAGTGATTATATGAACTTCTGTATCATTCATTTTTTTCTCCGAGCTTTATTTCTGGGCGTTATAAACTTTAGAGCAAACTTATAATACTCTCAGATTTCATCTAGAGTATAAACATTATTATAGCTACTCTAGCATGATGTGAAACAAATTAGTTCAGTGCTGTCACCCCTTCTACAATTTCTTAATTCCACAAAAATTTCGATTTTATTAGTATTATTGGGCTTTACGCATAATCGTAGTCCTGTTATGTTTTTAAGCTTAATGTTATTTTATTTGTTGGGTATTTTTTTTTTTATTTATTTACTTATGCCATTATTTATTTATGCCATTGGGAACCATGCATGAATGTTGTAGAGTTTGTGAATGCTTCATTAAGAATAAATCACTGTGAATGTGCATTAAATGTCAAATTTTAATGTCAGTTGTGATTATGATCGGGAAGTAAATAAAAAGCGGCTGAATGTGCAAAATGAGTTTACAGGACATTGAGTTTATAACGACAGATGATCCGGCAATTAAAGTTGAAAATGATGTCAAATTAGAAATACCGCCAGATAAATTCTACGATAGTATCGTAGATACTCTGGAAACAGAAGAAAACGGAATGAAATGCGGTGAAATTTTCGTCTCGAAATGCGGCAGTTTCACTCTTATATGCGCTCTTTGCGCCACAAGGTTTGATACTATGAGAACATTTGGTGTACACTTGCGATCCGAACACTCCAATGATGATTTGAAAATTCCTGTAAAATGCAATAATACAATTGGAGTGCAATGCACAGAAGTGGATGATTCTCAAGATTCCATCATACACAATAGATTCAGTGATTCGGATTCTGGAAGGGAAGCGACAAGCACTTGTTTAGAAACGGAGCGCAACCCGGAATCGGAGTGGAAGTGCGAGATTTGCCAGCGTCATTACAAACTCAAGTCTTCATTAACGCGACACATGAAGTGCCACCAAGTCGAAGTGCAATCAGACACCGAAGAAGATAAAAGTGTAGACGATGAATCCAGCGACAATTCAAACTGCAAAACGGAATCAGTAGTCAGTAAAAAGTTTATTTGCGAAATATGCAACGGACAGTATTCATCTATGGGGAAATTTAGAAGTCACGCTTTGCGGCACGAAAACCAAATACCACTCCTACTGCAACAAGATCCCACATATCTGAAGTGTAAGTATTGTTCACAAGAGTTTACCAAACGATTGATAAAACTAAAACATGAAAGCACGCACGACAAGGACCGGCCTTTCCAATGTCATCATTGCCCGAAAACATTCAGGGATAGTACCCAGAGAGATATGCATCTAAATGTTCATACTGGGGAGCGACCGTTTAAGTGTACCCGATGTCCGAGGGCATTTTCGGCAAAGAATTATCTGACCCAACATGTACGGAGTCATATCGGCATAAAGAAATTCGTTTGCGAGGTTTGTGGCCAAAGATTTCTACGAAACGTCGAGCGAAATATTCACATGAGGCGACATACGGGAGAGAGACCCTATCAGTGCGAAGAATGCGGCAAGAATTTCATGGTGAGTGGACACCTCTTTCAGCATCGACTACGGCACACGAAAACTAAAAAATTTAAGTGTGAGGTTTGCGGTAGCGTCTTCTACTCCAACAAATTACTGAAAGAGCACAAAGTTATGCACTCAGACGATCGGCCTCATAAATGTTCGGATTGCGGTCGAAGTTTTCCGCGCCGGAAAGCGTTAAAGGCTCATGAAAAAATCCATTCGGACGTTAAGGAATACGTTTGTGACATCTGCGGTAAGGCGTTCGCACAAGCGGCCGGCTTGTATTCACATAAGAAATCACATGGAGAGAAGATGGCCGGATTGAGTTGAATTGCAGCATACCCTACAAGAATTTGCATTCAATTTGCTGAAAAGCCGCTTATAGTTAAATCGCTAATTGCAGAAACCGCATGAGTTACCAGTTTCAAATTTTTGGGAAATTAAGAAAAATTTATTAAATTCTAGAATAATTTTTTTATTGATTATTTTTTTTTTTCTTAATTTTGTGTAATTTAGTGTCACTTGAAGCACTTATTCCTTTTTATATTACATAGTCAAGAGGCCAAGAGTAAATTGTAACTCGTTGACTCATGTTGTTTCTACACTCAATGAGAATTTTCAAAAAGAAAATGTAAATAGACACATTAAATTACGTCAATGTATATTCTGTACATAATTAAAAAAATATTAGTAATAATTACAAAGTATTAATAAGAATATTTTAGTTAAAATTTAGTTATAAGTACAATAAAAATTTAAAAAATTTCATCATCTTCGTTGTCTGCTGCCTCCGAAGTCTTTCTTCTTTCTTTCTTTACGATGGCGCTGCATCCCAAATCGGACCTTGACCTTCGGAATGCTTTGCCTTCATCCATCTCGGTTCAGTGACCGCGTCATCCAGTTTGAAAATCTTAGCAGTGATTTGCTGTCTGCGTCAGTCGAAGCCTCCCAGCGCTTCCGTGGTTTTCCAACCGGTCTTTGTCCGTTGACTTTTAGTGTGCGTTTGGGAACTCTTCCGTCATCCATACGCTCCACATGACCAGCCCATTGTAACTTCTTAAATTTTATGAGGGTTGACACTTCTGGATTGTCGAAGATGGCATACAATTCTCTATTGTATCGTATTATCCAGATCGAGTCTTCCCTCACTGGTCCGACGATTCTTCTGAGGACCTTTCTTTCAAAGGCGTTAAGTAGTTTTTCGGACGCCTGAGTTAAAGTCCACGTTTCGCTGCACAGGTCTTATGATGGTTTTATATAGCTTAAGTTTTGTTTCCCTGTGCACGTTCTTGTTTCTGATTATTGGAAGTACCGAATAATAAGTCTTGTTTGCCATCATTATCCTTCTTTTGATTTCGATGGGTTCGCTTCCATCCTTTGATAGGTTCGCCCATAGGTATATGAAGTTGTCTACGTTTTCTAGGTTATAGTCTCCTACAGTAATATTTTGTCTGATTGGCATCTTTTTCCTAGTTTGCGTCATAATTTTTGTTTTGTTTTCATTAATACGTAGTCCAACTTCCCTTGCTACGAGTCAAGGTTTAAAAACACCCCCTTAGCACTCTCCAGAGATCTTGCAAGGATATCTATATCGTCGGCATATGGTACGAGTTGTGTGGACTTGAAGCATAGTGTTCCCTTGGTGTCAGCGCAAAGCATTGGTTGCTGTTCATCTTGCTCGGAGTTAAGATGTACTTAAATGTGTCCGTTGACGTGTACCACCACATTTTTGTTGGACTCGCCTCAGGTTCGATACCCAAATATACAGATCCAAGATTCGTGTTCTCGTTCAATGCAGCTAAAACTTGAACTGAGCTAGACGTCCAATTACGAATCTCAAATCCTCCTTGGCTATGAATAAATCGTACATTCGTTGCCAGCTCAATAGCTTCATCTGGAGTGTCGACACTGTCCAGCATATCGTCTTCCGAATGTATTAGTGAAGAGTGCTGCATTTAAGTTTTTACAAATTATGCCAACTTTGGTGAAAAACTAGCTCCAAACGTCATTACTTGCATAATGTAAACGTCAGGGTACTGTTGGCTCTGATTCTCTCGCCACGTTGTGCTTACTGGTCTTCATCGAATGTCTCCTGTGATTACAATTAGACGCTGTCGAAATTTGTACAAAACGAAGGGTAGTGATGTCAATTGATCGGGACCTTTTAAAAGGACTGAATTGAGGTAGACTCCGTTCACCTTGGCTGCTGCATCCCATACAATTCGGCGCTTTTCAGGGTTATTGTGATTTGTCCCGGTAAAAATTGGCAGGTATATATATATATTCGTGGATGCTGCTTAACGATTTCGTCTGGTGTTAATTTACGCGCATAACTCTTGCTAACGTGGTCGTGAATGGTCTGGTAAATGTTGTTACGTATATTCGTAATTGACGCCATCTGTTTTTCAAGGCAGACCATACGACTGTATGCCATTGGGAAATTATCTGGGAGCGATACGTTGTCATTCCAGAGTAAACCTGTTTCATATCGGCAACCTCTCAGGTATGTGTGGTTGACGGCATAATTTCTCCAGCTCGTTTGCCTTCTTTGGACTCAGGTATCGCATCGGGAACCTTAATGCTAAGGTTTTCATTTGTTATAAAATCCTTGACTGGCATGTGTAATTCGCAATCCGGATTACAGTCGCAGATGTGCAGACAATGATGTAGACTGCTTTCTGGAGAAACTGATACATCCGCTTCAGTGCAAGGTTCATCCTAAAAGCGTTTTGGTACCGACAAGTTGTCCTCTTCTTCCCTCTCTTTAATTGAAAGGGGACTCTTAAGCTCCAGTTATTTATTCCGATTAGCAGTCTGGGAGTGTCACTATGGTAGGAACTCAGATTTACGCCTTTCAGATGTCCACACTAGCTAGGGTGTAGCCTCGTAGGTAGCGTGTTGGTCTTGTAATGCGAAGGTCGTGAGTTCAAATCCCGGTCGACGCAATATATAATTCCAGCACATTGTCTGCTTGGATATACCTTGGTCACCTCGAACTACAAAAATGAAATTCGTAGAAAGAGGGTTGTGCGAAGGGCTAACAACCCTTCCACAATAAGTAATGAAAAATGTTAAGGAACCTGTATGTCAGGAGGCCAAGGTCCGATTTGGGCTGTATCGCCATTGTAGAAGAAGTAGAAGATGTCCACACGATCGGAGATGAAATGGATTGCGTAGGTAGATTTAGCTCTTTCACAGTTCGCATGTCTCGAATTTTATATTTGGAAGAATTTCGCTTCATTCCAGAGCAAAGGATAATTTCTTTGAGTTTGGTTCAGTTCGCACAGTATTAGCGGTCTATTTGAGGCAAAGACTCTCCAGCGTACCGGAAAGATTCAACTCATTTGTTAAGTCTTCTTCTATGAGCGAAACAGATGATCCCTCATCAAAGAATGCATACGTCTGTAACGTTTTGTTTTGAGTGTAAAGCTTGACAGGTATTACTCGGAAGAGCATTGGCGTTTTCGGCTGCTGGTGAGTATTATGAGATTTTGCTCTGTATTTTGAACTATCGCTTACTTCGGGATCTTTATTGTCATTGTGTAGTAATGGGTGGTGTCTGTCAAAATGGTTGTACCATTTTGCCCACAGATGTTGTCCGGTTTCCAGTTTTGATTATGGTGACCCAAGTACTTTCGGCATAGTCCATGTCGTTTAATGACATTCCACTTTTGCTGCAGTGGTCTAGTTTTTTTAAATACATCGCACTTTGAAATTACCTTTACCTCTGGATTCTTAGGCAATGATGCAGGGAAATGGTGAGGCTGTTTTGCTGGTGTCATATGAAAGATATGATCGTCTTGATTCAAACTAGCCGTGTGTGTGTGCAAGTATCCGCAATTATCGCGTTTATCTTCCTGTTTGTAGTCGATCAAAAGAAGAGTGGCATCACTCGCTGCTTTTGCCAGTTTCCAAAGGTTATAAGAGTGACATCAAGAATCGATTGTTTGTATACCGCCCATGTAAGCTTAATATGCGCTGGCAACTTTTGAACGAGCTTTTGTAGTAACGTTGGGTTGTAAATATGAGCTCCCAAACCAGAGGCTTCCATAGTTGCACATACGTTTTGTACGGTTAGCTCACATGTTATGAGCAGGTCCAGCCTGTCTGCCTTTATATAAGGTTCGCTTCTGACAGCAGATAAAAGAGTGTTAATAATTACGGGTCGCCCATACAGTATTCTCAATGTGTCCATCACATTTGGGACCGTGTGAGGAACTAACAGTCGGCTTCGAATGGCTTCAAGAGCTCGTCCATTTGAACATTTTTGAAGGTGAATCATATTTTCCGTAGTGCTGAATTTACACAAGATCGTAGACCGTTCAAAACTGTTAATAAATACCGGCCATTCCTTTGGATTTTCGGTAAATGTCGGTAGATCCTTTGGAAGCATTTGACGTGCTGCGAGATGGTGCGTTATCAGTGCGGTATGTGGGTGTTGTAGCTGCAGTTCTTCAGTCGAACCTCACTGGCCTTGCATGCTCTGATTTAGCGCAAGCTGTGGGTCGGAATATGATACACTCGGCGTGAATCTAGTAGTCGCGACTGATAGTTTCGATTCGCTCGGAAAGACGACGTTCGGCAATAAGTTTGCATTTGTTATGATATTTGAAGTCAGGTTCAAATTTTCACCAAATGCAGGTATTGCCATTCGAGATGTTAACGGTGTTACTGGTGGAACTTTCCTCGAACTTTGTACAACTGCAGGTGTTGGTATTACTGTCCACGATGGAAGCGTGGAACTTGGCGAATGTACGCTTTTATGTAGAACTGCATGTGCTGTAAACTGTGAAAGAGCAGAAGACACGGGTAGTTGCATAAGATTTGGAGCCATTAGCGATGGTTCGGTCGATGAAGGTTGTGGCTGCTTCGGTATGACGATTGGTGACCGTGTGATCATTGATAGGACATCACTTACAGGAAGTGCTTTCTGCATCGAGTCAACCGATGAGGACATGGGCAGCACCTGCTTGCCTTCATTTTAAACACTCGCGATCCACTCCTCCATCAATTTCGGACGTGTTCCTAAACTTGACGCCCCACTACAGTTGTCTTCCGACTCCATTTCCGCGAGTATCTTAAATTTTTTCTCGAGGAATGTCTGGTCCCGCTCCTGACGTTCTCTTTCACGTTTCTTTTCCCGCTCCTGACGTTCTCTTTCACGTTCCTTTTCACGCTCTTGACGTTCTCTTTCACGTTCCTTTTCACGCTCTTGACGTTCTCTTTCACATTCTTTTTCCCGCTCCTGACGTTCTCTTTCACGTTCCTTTTCCCGCTTCTCCGCCAACATCCTTTCCTCTTCCAGTTTGAGCATCTAGCTACTTTTTCCTCCGTGACGATGCTCGAGACGCTGACGCGCAAGGCACAGATTTGTTGTAGATTTTTCCGCATTTCACATTAGTTGGAGCACACTTCGGACACATGAAAAGTGGTACCATTTGTCGCACAGGTCGCATTGTACAATTTCATCAGTGCCAAGGCTCGTGCAGCTTTGGCAATGAAGCCCAACACCTCGTTTTGTCGCAGGCGGGGATCTTCGAATTCAGCTTGATGTTCTAAAAGGTTCCGTCATGATATGTTCTTTATCAATTTAAAGATTGTGAATAAATTTCAAGTATTTACAATAGTAATGTACTTTAAATTTATTTTTTGGTAATCTAAATAATAAATAATTAATTTAAAAATTTAGATATTTTAAAATATATTTAATGTACCTTCAAAGTTGGATGAGTGTTCTATCGTTTCTTTTATTTTTCTAATTTCAGTGCCTTCTTTAATGACATTTAGCTTTTTACTCGAAAAGCATACTTTGTTCAAATTTTAATTCAATCTTTTACAGTGGTAAAAGATTCGATTGCACGCACTTACAATATTAAATTAAAATTAAAATTTGTACTAAGGTGCAAGAAATATTTTACAGCATTTGATTTTGCAACAATCTCAAAACTGGACTGGACCACCTACAGTTCATCTAGCGGTACTGGACCGAATTCAGAAATTTGTATTTCGGCTTATTGGAAATGATGGGTACAACTCGTATGTTTGGGCTGGGGCACCCAAAACGCCTCGCGTTGCTCCATCGAATTCAAAAACATACGTTCCCATTGGAGATGAGACCATTACGTCTTCTATCGATTCTCTCGAGTATCGTAGAATTGTCGTATTCAGCATTTACTATCGATACTTCCGTGGGAAACACAGTGCGGAACTAAGCGCACTCATTTCTCGACTCTATACATTTCACCGGTATACTCCAAGCTGAACGCGCGCACAACTAGACCGTCAAATCCTTGCCTTCTCGTACAGTAAAATTTAGGTGATTATTCCCCGAACGTTAAGATTTTGACAAACATTACCAGCCAAAGTGTTTCCCGACGAGTACAGTCTTAGTGCTTCAAGAGCAATGTCCACCGTCACTTTCACCTCTCTCTTTTTAAGTTAGCCTGATTCTAATAACTCTTAACATTTTTTTCCAATACCTACCTATATTGACATAATTGCATAGCATTAAAGGGTGACCCTTAGGTATATTCGGTGCCTTAAAAAATGCCATAACGGCATCCATATACTCACTCCCTTGAACATTCGTATTATAGAAATGTCGAAGTACCCACCATCTCCTACAGATATTTTCATGGCCGCTGTAGTGGTGAAATTAGTCGTCGTATCCCTCCGTTATAAATTCCCGCGTAATACACTTGCTGCTTATCACGCCACCCAAATCATTTGCAGTTAAGAATAGACAGCCGTTTCTATCTCGAACAAGCAAAATGAGGATTGCATTACCCGAAGCCTCTTTTCCTCGAGTTAGTAAACGTGATTGTTTCATTTGTTTATTCAATGTGTTTAAAAATGAAGGCCCTAACATCCTTTCATTCTGAATACTTCGCCCATTCCTGGTAAAAATCATTGCACGGCGGATATATACAACAAATCACCCATAGATGTTAAAGGAGAAGGTGACAATGCACGTTTCCGGAAAAGACTAAACGAGTAAATAAAACAGGAAAAACAAGAAGCGAATAAAACACAAAGGAATATTTCAAACTAAGAGAGAAAGAATTAAATAAATTCGAGGAGAACACAAAGCAAAGAAGGATTTTATATGCTTTAAGTGGTAAATTTTTCATTTATTTATATAAGCACAGATTAATGTGATATAAAAATATTGCTAGGACGATCCGAAATTGTTTTAAACCGGCTCCTTGTGATGTGTCTTCCTATGAGAATTCAAGCCGCACGATTGGAAAAAATCCTTTCCGCAGATATTACAAACGTATTGCTTAACTCCCGAATGCAGTTTCCGGTGATTGTCGAATGATTGCTTTCTTTGGAAAGTACTATCGCAGTCGTCGCATTTAAAAGGTCGAAGTGTGCTATGCGTAACCTTATGTATCCTCAATTGATCGTTCCGATAAAACGCTTTTCCACAAACATCACATATATAGTTACGACTGTTTGTATGCCGTCTCCGGTGAACGCATAAATGACTGCTTGTGGTAAATCCGCGACCACAATCCTGGCATCGATAGGGTCGCTCGAGAGTATGAGACCTCAGGTGAGTTATAAGGTCCCAATTCCGACCGAAGCACTTTCTACATATTTCGCAGGTGTGAGGCTTTATTCCTAGATGTTTGCGCTCATGTCGTAATAGAGTAACAGCGGCAGTGAACTTTTTCGGGCATATTTTACATTTATAAGGGCGTTCGCCGGTGTGAGAGTGATGATGCATTTTACGTTGGGTAGTCGTACGGAAGCTTTTCGGACAGTACGAACATACGAATCGTTCTCCCGAAGCGTGACCGTACTCATGTTTGATACGTTCCAAGACTTGCGAGAATTCCTTATTGCAAAATTTACATTTATGGTAGTTTGGGTCCTGCTGCAGTACCAGTGGAATCAAATTGCCGTGACTAGCTGCGTGATCCCTTAAAGATCCTCTGGATTTAAAATAACGATTGCAGAGGTCGCAATATGTATTTGGATCCAACTCATCCCGCCCGCGATTGCTATTTGAATTTGTTCGATTGTCAAGAACTTTGTCTGGAATGAGTTCTATCTCAAAAGTTAAGGATGGATTATGAAGATGCAGATGAGAATGAGAAGACAATGCTGCACTCGATTGAAACTTGCGTCTGCAAATTTCGCAAGCAAATTTCTTCTCCACTACACTAATTTCACGGTTGGAAAAGCTTTCTATCGAGTGTTTGGAGTCGTCTGTAAAGTGTTCTATTACTGATTCCGTGTCGTCTGTAAAGTTTGGTTCTATCACTTCCTCAAATTGTTCCTCTGGTGTTGTTTCGATTGATGGATTCTCCCCCGAATCATCCAACAAATGCTTCAAATGCATATGACTCCCAAACGAAGGAATATCAACGAACTCGTCGTTACAAAAAGCACAAACTAAAGTGAAATTACCGCGATTTGATACCATAACTTCTCCACATTTTACCTCGTACACTTCCAATTCTAAAACGTCCGGCTCAGCTTTCACTGTTTCGTCGAAGTAGTCGGATTCGATTTCCTCCTTAATAAAAATATCGTTTGGCGTTATGAACTCGAATTCGGGGATGTTCATTTTATTCAGAATTTCGCGCTAAACAAGCCGACTTGACGACACTTCCTAGTTGTGTTTTGTTGATGATCTGTCTGTCAAACGCATCGTTTAGTAAGTTAATTCACAATGAGCTTTCCAGTCCATGAAGGAAAACGACTCGTTCACAATAAGATGGGTTCCTTAGTGCTACAATTTCGGTTTCTTATCGAGGTTGCATTCCATGTATTGAAATTGTGAATATCTGTGTTGTACGTTATGATTATTGAAGATTTTAGTCCTTGATTTTATTATACACTCCGCACCACTTGAATAGGACACCCTAAAAAAAATGTTAAAGCTCAATATACCCCGAACCTGAACCGTTAGAAACTTAAACTTATGGTTTTTTAATTTTAAATTCAATGCAGCAATAGAGGTTCTAATATCTGTAATAGTTGATTTTATATGAATTTTTATGTAAATCGACTCAAAAAGCTTACCTTGAGTTTTCCGCCGCTTGATTAGAACACCCCCAAAAAATATCATTTACGAAAATGTTTGTGTCTCAAATATTATTGTTAATTTTATTTCACGTTAATCGGAACATTTAAGTAAAAAAAAAATACATTAGTAGTGGGTTGCACCCCCTTTGTTGACCAGAACTTCATAAATCCTATTTGGAATTGATTCATTCAGTTTTCCAATAAAATTAAATCGAATAGAGCTCCAAGCAAGTTTGATGGCTTTGGTAAGTTCAGGAATGGTGGAATATTGTTGTCCAGATCCATAAATTTTTCGGGCTAACCCTCCCCAAACATTTTCGATAATGTTTACGTCCGGTGAGTATAGAGGTCAGTTTAACCGAGTTACGTTTTGGGTCTCTATAAGCGATTTCACTATTCGGGCAGTGTGGCATTGTCCTGTTGAAATGTCCACGATAGAGGTCCAAAAAGGTTGTTGAAGAATGGGAAAGCCGTTTGCAGTACGGCACTGTATGCCGTTGTGTTGTGTTTGACATATATATTCTTTATTTTCCGATTTTAAAGTAATTTGTCGATATTAAGAAAATATGTAAAGGTTGTGTTTCTGCATCCACTCCCCGGTTCGCGCTGATGCCATTCTGCTCATTTTTTATCTGGTGTTGCCAGGTGTCCAACACTTTGCATTCATTGTTGAGTTCAAAAATTGCAGCTCGCAAGTGCCACATCATGATACCACCCACTCGGCTATGTAAGCGGTCTAAATGATGGTTCCCCTTTCGTAAATCGTGAAAATAATAGCTGTAGCCATCGGGGCCTTCCAAATTTTTCTCATTTGAGAAGACAACACGATGCCACTTCGTGGTCCAGGCCATGTTAGTGCGACAAAAACTGATGCGTTTCACCTTACGTACAGGATGGAGTGGTGGTTTTTTCTTTAATTTTAATCCCCATTTGTATTCAGCTTTCGAAAAACTACGACGGATATTGGTTACACTTGCATTAACACTAGTAACACTTTATCTTCGTGCGAATTTGAAGCTTCTCTCAAAATATGTCGCCTGTCCGCTCTGTTCACTATGTGTACGGCCTTTTATGTTTTTTCCCATAATTGGATTCTCATCATTAGACAAAAACGGGGATATGACTTTTCTGTTTCTTTCGATTTTTTTTTGATATTTTCGCAACAGATAGGCCTATATTCTTGTAGGCTTTAATTTTTCTTTTTTCCTCCTCTGTTAATGCTTTTCCTCGCCCCATTTTTGCTTTTTCCATTTAAAATACTTCCAGTGATTTTTTCTCCATTGCGCACTAGGCAATTAAAAAAAAAGCACAAATCAGTAATTTTCTTTGAAATCCTGCATCTAACAATCAGACAGACCCAATCTCCTGCTCCGTACCACCAGCTCAGCACACATAGTGAGAAATTCCCCCATTACAACCTGGGAATGATTAGGTTCTCTTTTACTATTCAAAGTACGAAAAAACGATCGAGTCAGGATGGCAAAAAAGTCAATCGCATCGTCAAATAAAATAAAACACCCGGTCATCAATCGCATCGCATACATATCCACAAGCCAAATAAAAAAAAACACCCGGACACAGAAAACCAAACCAGAAGGGTCTATTGTTTTCTTTTTTCACACAATGTTACCTCACACAAGCAATTTCATCATGAAGAACGTAAAGCTTTTATCGACACGGTGGACTAGAACATAATCGGCGAAACTTGCAATAGCCGCGACTCCACATGTCCCACCACCACTCAGAAAAAAACCCGCCAAACAAATCCCTAGCAAAGCGCAACATTGACCACTTCAGACGTTCCACCTCACCTATCAAATCAGATTCCACCGACCAAAATATCGCTAAACAAATCGCAGTCGTACTTCATCCAGCTCCAATTCAATTCATTCATTACTCTACTCCTCAGTGTAAAGCAACATCACTGAGAGCACGAACAGTGTGTTGATGGTGTCGATATCAATCACCAAAGATTGATAGTCTTTGATATCACAGAGCTGATAAATCGCTAAGAGTGAGGGATATAACAAATACGAAGATAATGGAATATATCAGATGTCCCAAGCGGCAATCAAGGACACGAAAGATCGACGTTCAAGCTCTTTCGTCGCGCTATTGATGAGTTAGCGCTAGGGCCTGGGTAAAGTTCGACTGAGATTTGTTGGGTTCCATGGGTTCTGGGATCTGATAAGAGCTTTACGTTCTTCATGATGAAATTGCTTGTGTGAGTAATATCGTGTGAAAAGAAGAAAACAATAAACACTTTTGGTTCGGTTTTCTATGACCGGGTGTTTTTTTATTTGGTTTGTATGTATGCGAGCTGCGATCTCGTCTGGGTGACGTGGCATGTGTGAGTTGCGGGATTAATGTGCGAATAAGAACTCTGAGATTTATAGCGATGACCACTGCAGCAATTTTGTTGACGGTAGACCGTAGGCAGTATGCATTTGCTCTGCTCTTCTAATCGCAGCTCTTTTAAATCTCCAATCGCAATATGCGATTGCTCTTTTAAAATAGCAGTGAAAAAATCGCAGGTATGTAAAATAGTATACAATATCTAATTGTAACTATACCGATCACCACCAAACGATGAAGTTGGGCTAGCAAGCACAACCAAACGACCCCCAAGCGAATGCAATAAGAAAAATTTAGAAATTTTACATTGGGAGGGGGGGGGGGGTGCTACTTTACACAACATCGGAAAGCTGAAAGCTTATATCGAAATTTGCCTACTATTGCTATGTGAATGGATACCAAAGTATAAAAGGTGACTACCAATCACCACCAAACGTCTAGTGAAATCCGTTTTGCTGTAGGAATATTTTAACTCCAGTTACTTACAAAAATACATAATAGGGGGTTAACATCACGCATCAAAATGGAGGAGGTTCCAAGTTCACACACGTTTTTTGTGTCGGTTGTGCAGCGTTTGTTGGATATTCTGTTCCATATGGAATAGAATAGTTTGATAATCCATAGTATTACAAATATAAGACTTAAGCTAGTGGTGATCAGACTTAAATCTATACAGCATGTGTTAATGCGAGAAGCTTGAAGCAAATAACAGCATAATCAATTATAATATAAAGTTTGAAGGAAAATAGAATGAAAAAACAACCTTCTTGAGTTTACCTTACAAACTACCTTCACTAACTTTTGACATTTATTTATAAAATTATTGTTTTAATTTTGTTATGGTGTCAACTACTAGTTTGATGCTGGCCTCTTCATGCAGTAGTCTTGTAGTATGATGCCACGGCTTATCCAAAATTATCTTTAGACATTTGTTTTGAATAATTTGGAGGGTCTTTTTGTGTGTTTTGGCACAAGTTTGCCAGGTAGGTATTCCGTAAAGAAATATTGGTTGCATTACCGTTTTGTACATGAGCAGCTTATTATCAGTGGAGAGCAATGATTTTCTATTGATGGGGGGGTATAAGATCATGATGCTTTTCAATGTTTTAGATGCGGCCTGTGATATATGGTGATGAAAGGTTGATTTTTTTATCTAAGTGAATTCCTAAATGTTTAATTTCACTTGACCAATTGACTATTTTCTCTACGATACTTAAAGATGGATTTGAAAGGTTCATTGGTTCTTGGCTCTTCGCTTTGTGAAAAAAATTAATTTTGTTTTAGATGCATTTAATTTAGCCTTCCAGTCTGTAAAGTATTGGTGAAATTTCTCAAGTTGTAATTCAATATTATTAGTTACAGCAGAACGGTCAGTGGAGCTAGTATAAGCAGCAGTGTCAATAGCAAAAGCAGCAATTTTGCATTGAAGTATTTGAGGCAAGTGAGAAGTATAGATATTGTAGAGAGTCGAGCTGAGTCAAGATCCCTGAGGAACTCCAGCCGGGATAAAGCGCTTAGAAGAGAGTGTTGATTGCACTTTGACTTGGAATGATCTGTCTGATAAAATTCAATTAGTTTAGTGAGGAAAGTTGGGCACTTGAATTCAATAAGTTTGGATATTAGGCCCTTATGCCATACCGAATCAAATCGGAGAGTGTTTTTTTCTGAAGCCAAACTGGAAGTTAGGGAGAACAGAATTATCGTCAATAAATACTTGGAGACGATGGAGGACTATTTTTTCAAATAATTTACCCATATTTGAAAGTGAACTTATTGGCCGGTAGTTGCATGGATCAGTAGGATTTTTACCTGGCTTTGGTAAAGCAATAACTGTTGCTTCTTTTCATTTGTATAGAAGAAAGTAGCCTAGAAGCAAGCAACTATTAAAAATTGCATTCAGGTAAACAACAGCTTCTTTGGGGAAATTTTTAATAAGCACATTGGGTATATTGTCTAAACCTGACCATTTACTGTTTTATGTTCACTTAATAATTGCTCTAAGCTTTTTAGGACTGCAAAGATGAGGCTGATAAATTGAATTTTTCTGTCGTAAATTCTAGAACAGAATTTTCAACAATTGTTTCAATATTAGATTTAATATTGTGTTTGGCGTTAAAATCTCCACAGAGAAGAAATTTTGAAGAGAGTTTAAATTTTACCTTTTGAGTTTGGTACACGAAAAATAAGCTGCCGTCACTGTAGTATTGCAATCAATAAGATTAATGGACATAGTTTCAATTACCTTGGTGTTTATTCTTGGTAAGAGGACATGCTTGAGATTTTTGTTAATACAAAAGCAACTCCACCCCCCTGTTGATTCTCTCTGTAGTTCCTATAAGTTTTAAAACTAGAGCTGTACAGTTTGACGTCACTTTTTAGCCAAGTTTCTGTTATTATTGCTCGAAATTATTTTGAAGTAAGAAATCAACCAATTCAACGGATTTATTACATATGCTCTGGGCATTCCATAACAGTAGCTTAATAGTATCACCCACAGAGAAACTTAGTAGTGACTTCCATAATTGCTGTTAACTGGTCTTGTTTAGTTTTACATTAACTTAGTTTATTAATGAGATCCACAGTTAACGCGATCAATTCATCAGGCGAAAATAAACTTTCATTTCAAGAACTGCGAGGAAAATTACGCGTGCTTGCATTTGGAATTGCTGTTTGCAATTTGATTAAATTTTGATTTGTTGGAGTTCTTAGGTGGTAGGATAGATTTTCCCTTACTCGGCGGTGAGTGAAAAATTGTACCTTTTCAGCGATCAAATGATTCCGATCTTTATCGAAGTCTTCGAAGCTGTGTAGCAATAACTTTTTCCAGTGTATATTTGTTTTATGCTGTAGTTGTTTACGGATAATTCTTTAACAGTTATTGATGAGATTTTTTGTTTGGGAGCAACTTTTATGATAGCCGCGTCATCATCTTAGAACCAAGAAGATGGAATCTGTTGGGATTTTGTATAGCCGGAGAAGCCGTCACAGTTGTTTTACTAGATTTAGCTTTAGAGGTCATATCTCTAAAAAGAGTTTTTTAAGGCGAAATCTCCCTAGGTCTCTTGAGTGCACTTATATTAATGTTAGATTTAACTTTTGCCAGTAAAACTGGACTCAAGCGGCAATGCAGATTTACGTTGAGATGCACCCGAACTAGCAGCTAATGGAACTGAACTATCTGCTCCATATATAAACTTCGTGTCTACACTCTTTATTAAACTAAAAACATTAGAACTTTTCAAATAAACACTGCGTTTATAACACGTGTTTAAATTTTCTATTTAATTTTATTTAAATTAACTCAGCGTGTTTAAAACACGTCTTTTTAGTCTAACCTCTAAAGTACATCCGTCATAAAATTCACCAAAAGCCCTCTAGCGCGCCATGCGGCTCTTTTCTGTACTAAAACGAGTGCGCTCAATGACCGGGCTGTCCAACATGGGTGCGCGAGGTGGCTTTAAGCGGTTACAATTTGAATTTAAATATTACTCTCGGTTACAACTCGGCCAGCCTGACTATCGATATCGTCCTCGATATTCAGAACTGACTCGTTACAAGCTCCGTTTCGCATGCTGCCATCATTTTTATTACGGGTCCACGGCTTAAGGCGATTCGCCTCCAAAATTCGATCATAGGGCAACTGTGTTAATTGACAGTTCTCAATATCGCGAATGACATATCGGTCGTTGGGGAGAACCTTGTGAATCACGTACGGCCCGCGGTACTTTGGTATCAATTTCTTATTTACACCAACCGTAGTGTCAACGTTTTTTATAACTACAAAATCGCCTAGGAGATAAACACGGGGAGTGTGGCTCCTTTTTAAGTACTGACGTTCGTTCCGGGATTGTGATTGTACGATGGCTCTCGATGCTTCTTTCCGAATTTCTTCTAAATTAATGGGCAAGACGGGGTTTAGTTTATCATCCAAATACTCGGTAAACTCATCAATATCGGGGCCTCGTTGAACAATACCGAATAAAAGTTCACTTGGCGGCTTACCGGTACTACTATGACGGGAGTTATTGATAGCATGTTCGGCTTTCCCCAGCAACAAAGACCAATTGGCATGGTTTATGGGCTCAGCTAACTTTCCCAGTATACCGGTTAGAACACGATTAACTCGCTCTACTTGCCCATTGGCTTGCGGGGATGCTACTGCATTTTTTGTATGAACAATATTACGGTCTAAAAGGAATTTTGAAAATTCTAACGACGTAAAACAAGTCCCTTGGTCGGAAATAATACGAGTAGGGCGACTATAATACTCAAAATATCGTTGCAGTGCTGCACAAACTTCTTTGGTGCTGGTACTGTTTACGGGATACAGCTTGACAAACTTGGTAAATGCGTCAATGACTACGAGAATATATTTTCGTTTGGAAATAATATTAGGTAGCGGTCCATAATGGTCAATGTGAATAGTATGAAAAGGTTCTGGTTTCTTCGGGATACTATGGAGAGTACGCTCATTTACATTGCGCGGGGCGGTATGCATTATACACCGGAGGCAATTATTTATAAAGGAAGTAATTTTCTTATTCATAGACGGGAACCAATAGTGACGCCGGATATAGTAATAACATTTTTCGGTACCCAGGTGTCCTAATTTCTCATGGGCCTGGCGAATTACATTTTCTTCCATTTCACCAGGCACATAGAAAAGATTCTGATCGTGAGCAATCTGTCGGTATACAATTCCGTCTAACAAAACGAATTGATTAACGGGGCCAGCTTCGAGACGGGTTTTTATGTCGGAAATATGTTTATCTCTCTGCTGAGTAGCTTGCAGTTGAACGTCGATTTCATCTGAAGAAATAGCACACACGGGAGGGTGACGGCTAAGCGCATCAACGTGGTTCATTTTCACTCCATGGCGGTGGACCATGGTATAGTTGTAATATTCCAGTTCCAAAGCCCATCGGGCTATACGCGGGTTAAGACTTTTCTTTGCTAAGGTAAGGGTTAACGAATTACAGTCGGTGATAATTTTGAAGGGTCGTCCTTCAAGATAAACACGGAAACGGCGCAACGCGTAAATAACGGCCAGGGTTTCGAGTTCGAAACTATGATACTTTGACTCCGGAGCGGTCGAACGTCGGGAATAATAAGACACGGGGTGTAAACGACCATCGGGTTGTCGCTGAAGTAATACTGCACCAAAGCCATGCGAACTAGCATCTGTATGAAGTTCGGTTTCGCGGTTAGGGTTATAAACGGACAAGACGGGGGAGAGAACCAAAAGGTCACGGAGTGTCTGAAAGGCCCTTTCGCATTCGGGAGTGAACGTAAATGCTTTTTCCTTCCGGAGTTGATCAGACATAGGGGCGGCAATTCGGGCGAAATTCGGTACGAACCTACGGAAATAAGAGAAAAGTCCTAAGCAAGATTGAACATCTTTCTGGGTTTTCGGCATAGGATAGTCACGGATAGCTTTTATATGTGAATCATTCGGACGAATACCTTGGTTGTTCACGGAATATCCTAAATATTCGACATCAGACTGTAAAAACCTACATTTACTCAATTTTAGTTCTAGACTGAATTCGGTTAGTCTTTTGAAAACACGGGATAAAACTTCGAGATGGTGCTCGGGCTTTTCGGTGGCTATTAAGATATCGTCGATGTAAATAATGATTTCTCCGGACTTAATAAGGTCTTCAAATATAGTAGCAATGAACCTTTGAAAAACAGCCGGTCCATTTTTTAATCCGAAAGGCATTTTCAAATATTCAAATTGTCCATGCGGGGTAACAAACGAGGTATACGGTACGGATTCAGGGTCCATTTCCACCTGATGGAATCCGGTCTTCAAATCTAGAATAGAAAAACAGTTTTTTCCGTCCAAATACTCCAGGCAATCTTCAATTAATGGTAAAGGGTAATTATCACGGGCAGTAACTTTGTTCAGAGCTCTATAATCCACGCACATTCTTTTCTCTCCCGATTTCTTAGTAACCATTACTATTGGTGACGCGTACTCAGAGCTACTGTTTCGGACTATTTTTCTACGAATCAATTCGTCAACAATTTTGACTACTTCATTTCGTTCAAAATATGATAATCGACGTGGAGGGCAACGGAAAGGAGCATCGGATGTTAATCTTATCTTCATTTTCAATTTCGGAATTTCACAATTATTTCGTACAGTCGGGGAATACTGCGAGGTTATGAGCGTTTTGCATTCTTCATAAAGATGCGAACCAAATTCGAAACCTATGTTTAACACTTCGGGTGAACAGATATCGGGTTTAACGGCCAATACATGATTCACGAAAGTTCTGGTTAATTTCTCAAACTGTCTGTTAGGCGAGACATGCGGAACGGTTACACATAATGGCTTGTCGGTGGAATCAAACTTCTTTATCCATGATCGGTAAATAAAATTAATACGGCTCGAATTAGTTAATTCAATATCGAAAATATTTTTTATTTTAGGTAATTCTTTCAAATGATTATTATTATTGTTAACAGTCTTAAAGTACAGGCCTAATCCGAAGTTAGATAAAAAATCTCGACCCAATAATACCGGTGTGGGAATAACTGCATCTGGAACGATAGAAAATAATAGTTCGCGTTCTATATTACGAAAACGGATGGTTAATTTGATATTACCGTAAGTTGAAATAAACACGTTTCCTACTCCACGGAAATTCGAACGAGTTAACGGACGGAACGGACGGATGTTTCTCGGGACGCACGATTTTTTAACGAAATTAATCGGACTGCCGGTGTCGAATAAAGCGATTAGTTTTTTATGGATTCGTTTGATTCCCCCAATTGTAACAAAGAGACTTACCATTTGCAATGCAGCTACTTCATCGGTTAGGTTTTCATCGTTATCGGGTTCAGATGGGCTGGCGCTGGTTGTGGATCTTTCGGTGGTGACGGCGGCGATGGAGCGTCTTTTAGGGCAATCTTGATGGTAGTGGCCCACCTCATGGCACGTAAAACAAGAATTTGCAGGTCTTCTCGGTCGTGGACATTGCGGTGCCATATGGCCAAACTGGCGGCAATTAAAGCATCGGATTTGTGCCCAATCGGTACCAACGGATGCAGTCGGTGTATGACTAACGGGGATGACTGGTCGGTATCGGCTAGTTGTCGGAACGGTGGCCTCCGCTCGGCTGGCGGATGATGAAACGGTGCGGCTAACGGGTGTGGTATATGTACGACTAACGGACATAGAATTCCGGGCACGGCGACGTTCGTAAGAGCCTAGCAAATCCTTAAGCTGCCCCAGCGTACGGGCTCCATAAAGCATAGCGGCATTCGGCGATCGGTCGTCCATCCCATCGATAATGCACTGAACTAAATCGGCTTCATCAATTTCGGCTTGCTGGGCGATTTCCTGCATGCATAAAACGTAATGATGCGCGGTCTCATCGCGCCGCATACGGCGCTTCGTTAATTGGCTATAAACTTCTTGGCGGGAGACGGTACGGCCAAATTCGTCAACTAAAGCTAGTTTCAGCTCGATCCATGAATGGACGGAAATACTCCTCAAGAATATTCTAGCGGTACCTCCTAGCAGCCTGCGGGCACACGATAGTTTAAAAGAATCCGGTGCCTTTACGGTTTGCATTGCATCTTCGAAGTCGCGAATCCACTTTCTAATTGTGTACGCGTTCTCGCCGGTAAATTGCGGAACAGCGCTCTCGATTTCGCCAAAGTCTGGTCTCCGGTACACGGCCGCCATGTTGTCCTCTCGCCTCTCCAGTAATTGAATTTCCTGTCGTAACATGATCAACTCTCGTCGCTTGCGAAGTAGTATCAACTCCTGGTCGATCTCGGCGGCTTCGCCCCTTGCGGGCTCTCCAGTCGGGTCGCTCTCTACACGGCCAGCATCTTTTGCGTTTCGCGGTGCTGCGTCATCGCTTTCGGCATTTCGGGTTTCGATATTATCTCTAGTTTCTCGGACGGAGTATGACATTTCGGTATTACTTACGGCACTTCGGGTAGCGGGATTCGATACGGTTTCAATAACGGGGCACGGCACTACGGTATGGCTAGCGGTGTCCCGGTTTTCTTCATCGGACTCTCGGTTAGAATCGGCATCGGTGTTCCTGGCTATTTCCTCGCTGTATAATCTCCGGAGTGAAATCACGGACGCGCCTGCTGTCACGGCGATGCCGGCCGCCTCCAATGCGGCCACCAGTTCTGTTCTAGTCAATCGGCCTGACATTTCCGGTGAATCTATGCACTGTTCGGTTTTTTTTTTAGAGTTTTAGGCTAACCCCACACCTGAGTTATAACACGTGTTTAAATTTTCTATTTAATTTTATTTAAATTAACTCAGCGTGTTTAAAACACGTCTTTTTAGTCTAACCTCTAAAGTACATCCGTCATAAAATTCACCAAAAGCCCTCTAGCGCGCCATGCGGCTCTTTTCTGTACTAAAACGAGTGCGCTCAATGACCGGGCTGTCCAACATGGGTGCGCGAGGTGGCTTTAAGCGGTTACAATTTGAATTTAAATATTACTCTCGGTTACACGTTTTAATTTTTTTCCAAATTTCAAAATAGGCGGTTACAATTTGAAATGAAGCACCAGCGTATTTATTTCGTCCACAGTGCTAAAAGTTTGAAAATCTTCTCTCTTACCTGCTCCTGTAATACTCACCAAGCTGCACATGCATCCAAGTACACTGTAAAGCAAATATTGAGGAGAAGTTTAGGCAATCCTTCATCCCTCGGGCATCAATAATGTGGAATGAATCCCCAACAATTCAAAAACAATTTCCTTCAGACTTTCCCCTTCCAACTTCTACTTGACGTCGTCTTAACTGTGAATAACGCATGAAAAATTTATCACCTAAGTTGTTTCGATTACAGTGAAAAAAACTCAAACCATACTCAGCATATGAATTGAAGAAGCATTTTCTAGTAAGCCTGAAGTTCAAATCTAAACGCTTTCTTGTTATGAAATTCTCATTTATATATTTTTTTTATATTCTTATTTATTTGCACATACTAAAAAAATACCGTTAGAACCAGCCAGAAATCTTGGATGACAACTTTTCGCCATGCGTCTTATTATGAGCATGCAAGCCAGCCTTTTGGGCAAACCTCTTTCCGCAGATAGTACAGCCGTATTGCTTAATTTCCAAATGTATTTTTTGATGATTCACTAACGATCTTCTTGTTTGGAAATCTTGTCCACAAACGGTGCACTTAAATGGTCGAATGTCGGTGTGCGTAATTTTATGTTTTGTCAATTCATAATTATAGAAAAATGTTAATCCGCAAGTATCGCATTTGAAGTCACGATTATTTCCATGTCGTCTTTTGTGATTGCATAGTCTGCTGCTTGTCGTAAATCGCTTGCCGCATTCATCGCATTGGTACGGTGTCTCTCCAGTGTGTGAACGTAGGTGAATTATCCGTTCCCCGCTCGAAGAGAAACGCTTTTTACATATTTCGCATACATGTCGCTTTAATCCTAGATGAACGCGCTCGTGCTGCAGTCGGTTAATTGGGGAAGCGAATGTCTTCGGGCACATTTTACATTTATGCGGACGAGCTCCGGTATGCGTGTTTACATGCATGTGACGTTGGTAATTCATACGGAAAGTTTTCGGACAGAACCAGCAGAAATATCGTTTATTCTTGCCGTGCGCGAATTCGTGGTGAACTCGATCCAAGACTTTCGTGAATTCCTCATTGCAGTATTTACACTTTAGGAAGGTTGGATCGTTTTTGAGCGCGTTGGGAATTTCACTGTGACGTGCTCCGTGATCTCTGAAAGCTCTCTTCGACTTGAACTGCCGATTGCAAATTTCGCAATACATGTTTGGATCACTCGGTGGTTCCGGCGCAGGACTGCTATTTGAATTCGCATCATTCGCAAGAACGCTGTCCTTAGTGCTCTTCTTTTCAATTTCTATTGGTTGCGGATTGTGACGATTTTGATGGCATGTGAATGCTGCACTTGATTTATACTGCCGACAGCAAATTTTACAAAACAAATGCGGATCCTGTACAATTATTTGTATTGGCTCGTCATTTGGTGTAGAGCTTTGTATCGAATCGTCGTCACTGTAAAGGTTTTCTATCAAATCGTAATTTTCAAGCCTTTCTATGGAGTATTGGGAACCGTTTATAGAGTTCGATGTTATGCGATCCCTTTCCTTCTCCGAGTGCGGTTCTTCAGATTGTTTTAATGGTGTGGCAACAGTCGGAATCTCTTCCAAGTCGTCGTTCAAATGCTTCAGATGCAGATGACCGCCAAACGAAGGAATATCACCGAACTCGTCGTCACAGAATGCACAAATCAATGTGAAACTACCGCTCGTCGACACCATAATTTCTCCGCATTTCGCTCTGTAGCCGCACACATCCTGCTCCAATACGTCGGCTTCATAATCGTCCAGGTACTCAGCTTTTAGTTCCATTTCTTCTTTAATATTGAAATCGTTTGTCGTTATAAACTCGATATCGGGTAAATCCATTTTAGTTAAAACCTTTTAACTGAATTTAAAAGAAAGACACGCCGTCAACATGACACTTCCAAACTTTTGCTATGATTACTTCTTGATCTGTCAACAAATCGATGGCGCGTCAGCGCTTGCTATCTGTCTGGGCCTGGGTGTGAACAATATGGTGGTCGCTTAATTGGAAACTAAAGGCGCTTATATTTCGCTTTGTGTGTGTGTTGACAAACCTTTTGTTGCTTGGACACAAACTTTTTGTTATTTGGTGTGAGTGGGACTCAAACCTTTTGTTGTTTGGTGTGAGTGGGACACAAACCTTTTGTTGCTTGGACACAAACTTTTTGTTATTTGGTGTGAGTGGGACACAAACCTTTTGTTGTTTGGTGTGAGTGGGACACAAACCTTTTGTTGCTTGGACACAAACTTTTTGTTATTTGGTGTGAGTGGGACACAAACCTTTTGTTATTTGGTGTTAGTGGGACACAAACCTTTTGTTGTTTGGTGTGAGTAGTAAAAATAAGAATAAAAATTCGATTAGTCCGAATAAATATGCGTGATTAAGAACTGAAAACATAGATTACTAACGGACCTACTGATGATGAATTTTTTGTTCATGTACGACATTTATTTTATTTACTCACATGTTAACAGGCGTCAGCCAGTGCAATCGCAACTATCGCATTCAATGCGGCTGGGTGCAGTATCCAAATATACGCGTTCACATCCAATTAATATTTTTTACTTGAATAACTTGCTTAATATTTCCTTCCTGGCATTCTTAGAAGAAAGAAAAACATCTTGCTAAAGTTTTGGGCTATAGATCAGTTGGAATCGGATTCCAAAATAGTAATCGTATCGAAAGTTTCTTCAGGTCTAAAACCGGGTAAAAATTTTCAAATTTCTCTGTTTTCTACGCTATTTTGTATGTTTTCATGCTAATTCGAAATTAAAAATCATAATTGAGTAAAGATATTTTGATTTATAATTAGTGCTCATACAGTTTCAGTTGTGAGTTTTAAAGTTTTTGTAAAAGGTGCTTTTGTTCGCTTAACTGACAACAGCTGATCGGGCTTGCACCAGGCTCGTATATCGAGGTGGCGGTGATAGAGTTAACCAAGTAAATTCGCAATAAAGAATTCCGATTTGGGCTTGTTCACAATAGTTGTGATTTTTTGCTAAAGAGAGTAGAGCCGATTAAGGGCCGGTTTCACAGGTCCAGTTTAAACCTGGCATCTGGTTTAAAATTCGATTCAAATATAAAAGGTGTTTCACACTGGTCGTTTAAACTCAAAGCAAGGTTTAAAGTCAAGATTAACTTAATCGGTGGATGGCTTAGGTTTAAACTGAAGTTTAAGGGCTTGTGGCGATACGACGTCGTCGACACATTCCAGAGTCCATGACATCAGACGTGTACGTGCTATGGCGCACAAGCAAACTGTCCCTTTTTCAATATAACTAAAAAACTATCAAGTTGCATGTCCGACAACGCGCGCGATCAGCAGGTAATTTGTGTTTATCGGGCACAGGCGGACAACTTTTTATCACAAACTCAAAATTCAAATTTTGAA
Source organism: Chorisops tibialis (assembly GCA_963669355.1). Lineage (NCBI taxonomy): Eukaryota > Metazoa > Arthropoda > Insecta > Diptera > Stratiomyidae > Chorisops > Chorisops tibialis. The sequence goes on along the minus strand of OY770263.1, from coordinate 113,807,302 downwards.
CGTTTTTCTTGCAAATACACGGAATTCTTAAGCAATGACAGATAATCATTCACAATGACGGTCCACAAATTCAGAATTATTGCACTGCTACCAATGTAAGAAAAATAATCTTCAGTTTAGTTAATCTTTAGAGATTGTTGAACTGTGAAACCGGCAACAGTTTAAACTTCACCTTAAACCAAAGATCACGTAACTAATCCTGAGATTAAACCGTCACTGTGAAACCGGCCCTAAGCCGATTAAAAAAAACGATACAGAGTAGGAGTTCATTACTAAAATTTTGAACTGGTAAGTGGTTGCACTTTGACAGTTCTAATTTGAATTGTCAGTTGTGAACTATAACAGGAAATTTATGTAAAAAATTGCGGATTATCGGCGATAATTTGACTGAGCGAATGTCAGTCCTTATTTTATTTGCTGGAGTGTAATAAGGCGGCTCTCTGCCACAAATTGACGAGTTTTTGTGGGCCATTGCGTAGTTGGTGCCTTGTTGCGGCGACCGAGAATTGAGCGGAACTTAAGCAAGAGGGCTATTACTGCGATCATAGCGGAATTGTCGATTGTAGCGTTTATTTCCATTTCTTACTTAGGAGGACTGCAGAGGAACACAATTACCTATTCCCCGTTCTCTCAATTCACAGCGGATAATAAGACTTTCGTAAGTACTTTTAAATTGCTTTACACTTGTATTGTTATTGTAGCCTTATTTGGTTCTTGTAGAAGAAAAAAGTAGTTCCAAATGGTATTGGTTCAATTTATAATGTGGCATACTTTTCAAAATGTCACTGGCAATAAATCTTTGATACTAAATGTCGATGCTCTTGAGGCAAGCAATATGACCAATGAATTCTGTTTTTCTTCTGTACGTAACTAGAAGTTCCCCACTAATTAATTTTAAATTTTAAATATATTGGATAGCGTTTTCAGTAAAACTTTTACTATCCAAAAAATTTTGCTCGCATAATGCCTTTTGGTAAAAAGAAACCGTGTATATCTTTAGTATTTAATGAATCAAAATATCATTGAAAAGACGAAGAAATTTAGCAGTACCTTCGCTATTTGCAAATTCTGGAAAATTCAGGGTGATGCGAAGGCGTCAGCAACAGATTTGCTCATTGTTTTAACGGCCAATCGGACCTCCATTTTTGGCTTGTGAAAATTTACATGGACTTTTCGCAATTTATTTTCCATATGTAATTGATCTTTTTCTTGGAGCTCTACCAAATGTGTTAGATACTTCCAAGAAATTGTATTATGATCGATATCAATGAACTGTCCCAACTCTCCCAGAGCATTTCTGATAAGTTTGATCATAAAACAGGGATCAGGAATAACAAAAAGCTCTTCATTACGAACTTCGTCATTCAATTTTTCGAACTGAAAGACTGGTCGCTCTTGTAGTTTGTTTAAATCGCAACCTAGTAGCTTGGCTGTAGTAAAATTAGTTGTCAAACCGTCGAATATTATGCCCACAATTTGGACTCCAGTTTTCAAACAATTTTCTATGCAATGACCGACAATATTTTTTCTTTTGCAGAGATTCAAGCGAAACTGTTGGAAAATATCCCAGAGGTATTTTCCACAGCTATGAAAATTTGAGTAAGGGAATACTACTTTCTCCTCCATCACCGATATCTACATACTACCCTATGGAATACTTTCCATTCCATTCTACAAGTTGACGAATCGCTATTTTGCCAAATGAAATATTTAGGACAATGATTTCATCGTTTTGCTTAGCGACGTCAACAGTATTACTGATTGCATTGCATGATTCTTCTGCAAAACCTGGCTTACAGTCAATACACTGATACCAACCAGCAAAAGTTCGAGAATGCGGTAGGCAAGAATAGAATGTTTCATCCGTTATTAAGTTTTTTGATTTGAAATTATAAAGCATCTCACTTAATTTAGCTATTTTATGGGCTTTCTTCGCAGTTTCTGATGAAGAGTTTCAATATTTTCGTCCCTTTTATGTACAGCCGTGCGTAAAAATTTTAATTTTCGTGTTGCTACCTTTCTATTTCTTCTTCAATGGCGCTACAGCCCAAATCGGGCCTTGGCCTCCTGACCTCTTTAACATTTTTCCTTATTTATTGCGGAAGGGTTGTTAGCTTTTCGCACAACCCTCTATCTACGAATTTTTCATTTTCGTAGATTGAGGTAACCAAGGTACAAGCATGCAGTGTGCTTGAATTATGCGTTGACCGGGATTTGATCTCACGACCTTTGTACTGTAGACCAACACGCCACCCACTAGGCTGCACCCTAGCATTTCTGTAAAATATTGCGGATTATCGGCGATAATCTGCCTGAGCGAATCCTTGTGCTCATTTTATTTTGCTGGTGTTTATACCGCGAGTGAACTATTTTGTTCACCCGCCCACGGTAATTCAATGAATACAATCAATGAATACACTATCCATTGATGGCTTGTGGGTATTTCGGTGCTTGTACCGATATACCGCCGGTGAATCAATCTTTATAAGAACGAAAAACACTACATTTAATTTTATTGCGATTTATTGATGTTAATAACGATGCCCTGAAGACGACTGACTCGATTGAACGAACAATTTTGACTCACACAAAAATTCTTACGATATTCGTACTTATCTCTATTTCTTTTTTGATTACAATGCATTTTTCTCGCGGCGTGTGTATTACAATTTACATACATATCACGGGCGCGAGAAAATGCTGACGGAAGGTCTCGATCTTCAAATTACTAGAATAAATAACGATAAGCACAGAAGGTGCTTGCCATGCAAGAATTATCGGGTGATATTGTAAACATGATATTTTAAACAATATGCACAGAAGGTGCTGAAATAAAAAATGTAGAAAGAAACAAATTCTTTGAATTTAAAAATATGATGATGGGACTTTTCTAGGGTGATAAGAAAAAATAAAAAATAAATGAATAAATGTTGACCGGGCTTAAACAGCTGGAGTGTAATAAGGCGGCTCTCTACCACAAATCGACGAGTTTTTGTGGACCATTGCGTAGTTTGTGTCTTGTTGCGGCAGCCAAGAATTGAGCGGAACTTAAGCAAGAGGGCTATCACTGCGACTAGATTTTTCATAAGTTGAAGAAGCAAGGACTTTAAATTTTTCTAGCGAACTGGCTGCCGCAGAAGCCGTCAAGTGCACTCTTACCCATTATACCCAGTACATGCCACTGTCGTCGTTAGTAAAGAGTTTGCATTTGTCGCCAAGTGCATATAGCTTCTTTTAAATAGTGTATTGGTGGCCGTCACGATATGCCCTCTATTGCACAAAGTGTCCCAACCTAAAACAAAATAAAATGTTTAAGATAATTCAAGACTTTTCCGTTATTTGGTCAGAAATGTTAAAGTTTATTGCTACCAACGGCTGGGAAATGAAAGTCCCAAGTTCTATAAACTTTTGATCCACCTAATTAACACAGGAACTATTTATTCAGAGCTAGCTACCCCAGTGTAGAGTCACTGTATAACTGAGCAACTCGGTGATGCGTATCAGAGTTGAAACCGTTAAGTTTGAATTTTTTCGTGTATATACATATTCGGTTAGATATTTATCAAAATGCAATTGGAATTCGGCTATGTGCCCTGAAAAATTAATATCATTGTGCCATTCCATTAGAAACAGCCAAAAATTCAATTTTATTGTGCAATTTTCTGCACCCACACATCTTTACCAAACAGCTGTTTGGTCTAGTTTATGATTCTGTTTGTTGACACATGGCGGAAAATCATCCCAACAGGGATTTTTGCAATCCATTCCCTTTTATTGAAAATCATTCAAATCGAGAAATAATTCAAATCGACCTAAGAAATTTGCAATGCATTCTAAAGAAATGTGAAGGCATTGCATAAAGTAGCAGTTTATTTAGGGAATTTGATATGCATTGCAAGGTAATGTGTGGAGATTGCATAAAATAAATGATCATCGTCAAAACGTGCCGCGCACAAATCGAAAGATTATTAATAGAAAACATTAATGTCATATTCCGTTTGCTTTTTAATATTCCCGTAAAATTTAATTTGCTTTCTATTCTTTTGCAACCATTCCATCGTAGATTCTATTGCGACCATTACATTGTCGATTTTTTTTCCAATCATTACATTATTCATTCGTTTCCCTAGATTCCAATGTCGATTTTTGTACTGCAGAAAGTAGAAAAAACGAATGCTTGCCTATGACCTTGCAATGTTAAAATAATCTATGTTTTACGACAAGAAGTAGCTGTAATAGCTTCATGGTAAGAATCATCGGCGCGATAATGATTCCACTCCCAATTGGGATATGTCAGAATGACTACACAGTCTACACCTATTTTCACCAACACTTTGATCTTTCGAACATGCGGTTTTTGGTACTAAATTTTTTAGCACATGCGATTTTTGTACTAAAATAGCTATCTGCCAGACTCCTGGACCGAGTAGCTCAGTTATACAGTGACTCTACCCCAGTGTAGAGCTACTCGATACACACTAGAGATACTCGATACACATTGACACTTCCATCCTAATAGAGTTTGGACAAAGCATGTACAGCGATCGCGCGGGAAATTTCACCCGAAATTTGAATTTTCTCAATTATTTTTCTTTTATGAAGTAAACGCAAACAAATTGAATTGTTATTTATGAAAGTCATATTTTTTTCGGTTTTGATGAGAATTCTACTCAAAAACTTGTAGTTTAACGCAAGTTTTCGCTCGTGTCCGTACAGTTGAAATCAGTCAAACTCAAGTTTGGCTGATTTTCGTATTTCTTATGTTGCCTTCTTGTAGACGAACGAAGTCTTAACTGTTGGTATTAGAGCATTGTCCAAACTCAATTAGGACAGAAGTGTTAGTGTGTATTGAGTATCTCGACCCCAGTGCAGAGTCACTGTATGAGCAACTTCCTTGGTATAGGAGTACAGCATATTGTTATTTTAAGACAAAAATTGTGTGTTCTAAAAAATTTATTAATAAATTTATGCGATTTAATGTTCAAAGCGTTAGTGAAAATAGGTGTAGACTGTGTAGTTATTCTGACATATCTCAATAGGGAGTGGAATCATTACCGCAGCTACTTCCGGCCATAAAACATAGATTACTTCAACATTGCGATGTCATAGGCGAGCAACCGTTTTTGCTGCTTTCTGCATTGCAAAGAATCGACATTGGAATCTAGGAAAAGAATGAATGATGTAATGGTTGAAAAAGAATCGACAATATAATGGTCGTAATAGAATCGATGATGGAATGATTGCAAAAGAATTGAAAACATATTAATCTTTGAGAAAGTATTCTAATATTGAAGCACCGATTCATTTTGAATTAATAATGAAAAATGTAATGAGATTGAATCCTGCTTTTGATATGAATTCAATATTTTAATTTCTGTTGCTATAATTTAACCAATTTTGTTGCTGGAAAAGTACGATATAATAACTTAAGATTTTTTTCTCGCAACGAACGACTAAAATTTTACAAGAATGTTAGAAAACAAACGGGATATGATATTGATGTTTTCTATTAATATTAATTAATTAATTATTATTTTATTAATTGTGCGCGGCATGTTTTGACAATGATCACTTAGTTTGTGCAATCTCCTCATGTTAGCTTGCAATGCATATCAAATTCCCTAAATAAACTGCTACTTTATGCAATGCCTTCACATTACTTTATAATGCATTCCAAATTTCTTAGGTCGAAGTGAAAGCATTGGAAAGGGAATGGATTGCGAAAATCCCAATTGGGATGTTATTCCGCCAAGTGTCAACAAACAGAATCGTAAAATGTACCAAACAGCTGTTTGTTGAAGATGTGTGGGTGTAGGAAAGTGCAAAATAAAATTGAATTTTTGGCTGGCTCTAATGAAATGGCACAATGGTATTAATTTTTCAGGGCACGTAATCGAATTCCAAGTGCATTTGGATAATTATCTAACCGAATATTTATATGTATGTAAAAAATGCAAACTTAACGGTTTCAACTCTGCGACGGATCTTCTAGATTATAAAATTAATAGCGAGTACGGCAAAACAAAAATCATGGACGATCATTTATTTTTCGCTTAATTTTTTAATTGTTGCCTTCCGGAAGGACAAAAATATGTTACAAATAGTGTCGTGACAGTGTAATAAGTGTTTTTTCTACGTTATTGACTTTTATCCTGTATTTATAATTGAAATTCCACCAAGAAAAATGGCGAAATCGGTGTTTTAAAGGCTAAATAATTAGTTTTTAAAACGCATTTTTCATCATTTTCGGGGTGGTATAAAAAGTGCCGAGCGCGCTTTAAAATTAAAATTGTTTATAGTTCTCTATTCATAATAAGTTCCGTGAACTTTTTCTTAGTTCAATTTTCAGTTTGCGTACATTACGAAGTTGTAGCCTCTACTACTTTACAAAATTAATTTTCTGATTGAAAATGTCGCGCGATTAAGGGGCTGCAGATATCATAGCGCTCTAATACGACTAAATGATTGATTGGTAGTTTTATTGGCTTTTTAAAAATGAACTAATTGTAAAATATTTAATTATAGATATAATCGATTAACGTCTGCCATTTTATCACCCTGTAAACAATTCTTTATATATTACAATTATTGCGAATGCCTTCGAATGGTTCTTGTACACGCTATCTCACGTTTTCTTTTATTATAAAGGAGAATTTTTATTTTAAGATGAATGGTTCTTGTACATGCTATCTCACGTTTTCTTTTATTATAAAGGAGAATTTTTATTTTAAGATGAATGGTTCTTGTACATGCTATCTCACGGTTTCTTTTATTATAAAGGAGAATTTTTATTTTAAGATGAATGGTTCTTGTACATGCTATCTCAATTATTGCAACGACTAATTATTTTCACAACCAGGTGGCTAATGGCTAAGCAATTTTGCTTTTGACAGTTCTTAAACAGTGAGCAGGGTAAATAAATAGAAGTAAAGGTTTGTGATTGTCGCTTCAATAAATCCTTTTGAAATGAGCTTACTACTTCTTATAAATAATGACAACGCTAGTGACGAACAACAGCTTCCGCTTGATGAGACATTTGAGGCCTTGCGAGGCGAGGAAGAGGAGAGTAAATGTGGTGAAATTTACGTTAAAAACAGTGGCAGTTTCACTCTGATCTGTGTTCTTTGCAAAGCCAGCTTCGAGAATATGCTGCAATTCGGAGAGCACGTACGATCAAATCATTTGCACGAAGACGTTTTAGTTATGCACCAATCGGATATCCTGTCCGGCGTCAAATTCGAATTGAAAGAAGAAACACAATCGGAGCAGGAATTCTTAGAAGATTGCCCCGCGGAAGATCGCTTACATGAAGATTCGGACTCCGAACCAGATTTCATGGAATTTCCATCAGAACCAAAATATTCTTGCGACATTTGCAAACTCGAATATAAGACAAAGTCGTCGTTGAATCGTCATAATAAACGACACAAAGAGAACGAGGAAGATTCGCCGCCGGAGGAGAACAGCTCGACTGCACAGACCGCCGACGTATCGGAGAAAAGCAAAAAAACTTCGTTCGATCCAAAGTGGTTTTGTGAGATATGCAACAGACAACTTAGAACGCAACGAGGATTCCGCTATCATAGCCTGAAGCATAAGTCCGCGCCGCTCGCCGTAGAAGAAGATCCGGGCTACTTAACGTGCAAATTTTGCGATATAAAACTTTCCGACAAGTCCGAATGGATGGAGCACGAAAAGACTCACAATAGCGCGCGTCCATTTCCATGCCCGCACTGCGATAAAACCTTTAGTAAACGACAGAATGTTCAAATGCACATAAACTGCCACACCGGCGAACGACCCTTTAAGTGTCCGCACTGCTCGAAAGGATTTGCGCACTCCAATAATTTAAACTGGCACATTAAAGGCGTCCATTTACAGATCAAGCCTTTCAAATGCGACCTATGCGATAAGCGATTTACGCGCAAGATCGAGAAGACTATTCACTTGAGGCAACACACCGGCGAAAAACCGTATCAGTGCGAGGAATGCGGGAAGAAATTTATGCTGGCTGCCCAAATGAACGAGCACCGGAAGCAACATAAAACTATCAAGGACATTAAGTGCGACACTTGCGGGAAGTGTTTCTTCTCGAAGAAGCGCTTGCAAAAGCACCAGGTAATTCATTCCGGCAAACGGGCGTACACTTGTTCCATCTGCGGACATACTTTCGTTACAGGAAACGCACTGGCTACGCACAAACGACTGCACAGCGATGTTAAAGAATATGTTTGTAGTATTTGCGGACGGGAATTCGCACAAGCTGCCGGGCTATATTCGCATCGAAAATCGCACGGGGCAAAAATCAACGCCTAGCTATAAGAACTGATTTGAAGAATGGTTAATGTTATTGCATAAGTTAGAAAGAATTTTTCAATAATATTGTAATTGTTAATGGATGCCTTTTGAATAAATTTTATTTTTATTTTGCTATCGGTTGTTTCAATTTACCTATTTTGGAACTGCTAAAACTGACAGAGTTCGTCTACAATGCGAAGGTTGTGAGTTCAATTCTCGGTCGGCATATAATTCCAGCATAATTCCTGCTTGGATATCATTGGTTACCTTAATTTACGAACAAGAAAAATGCGTATGCCCGAAGGGCTAACAACCCTTTTATAATAAATAAGTTGAGGAGGCCAAGGCCCGATTTGGGCTACAGTGTTATTGTAAAAGAAGAAGTGCGTACCAAAGGCATTCAGTAAATCTTACGCACGATTCTCAACAAGAAATTATCGGGGACTTATAATTCACGGCGGCTTAGGAAAAAAAAAAATATTTTAGCTAACAATAGCTCTTTTAAAAGCTCATCAATTATTTGGCAAACAACAGTAAGCCCCGTACCCACAATATCTTTCTTTCTGCTATGGCTTGCTTCAACCTTATTATGAGTGCATGTTCAAACGTGAACAAATATAAAATTTTACAATTATCCTGACGATATATGACATCCGCCATCAGCACATTCGGAATCGTCTTTGCTCATGTAAGAAAACATCCGCCGCTATCGCACGAGGAATGCACAACCGAGAATTTATCTATTCTCATGCACGTCAGCAAAAGCAACATTTCAGTTCACACGCTGACGATGCATTTTAATTATATATAAGTTAAACGTAATTATTGTAAGAATCAGAATAAATTTATATTTCAAACGAAACGTTTGTTCTCATCGGCAACATCTACCACATTGGCGTATAGCCCTCTTAACAGCGTTTTTGGCGTCGATTATCCAATACCTCTACGTCTGCCCAGCTAGCTCCCCCACTTCATTGAAAAATAACGAAAAAATTACAGAATTATGGAAAGGACGTAGCGCAAAAATTGAATTTACCGGATTCTGAGAGCGCATAAATCATAAATCGATCGTGCATCATTACTTGGTATGATTTTTCGTTGTTCGAGCAGGCATTTCTATTTTACTGTTTTCGGAGCTTTCGATTTGTATGGGAGGTCCTTGAAAGGACGTAGCACAAAAATCGAATTTGCCGGATTCTGAGAGCGCATAAATAGCGCATAATTCCCATGTATTTATTTTTTCAATTATATCATTTTTTAGGGGTGGGGGCTAGCTTGCCGCCTTCTCAGCCCCCCACCTTAAACTAATTAATTCCTACTAAACCAAATGAGCGCAAAATTTTTTTCTTTGTGTTTTCGAGAGCGCATAAATAGCGCATAATTCTGAAATTTTTTCGTTATTTTTCAATGAAGGGGGAGGGCTAGCTGGGCAGACGTAATACCTCTTCCCTGTATATGCTAAGGTCGACTGAATTGTGCCATGTAGCGTTCGTTGTACTGTGAGCGTCTTGAATGATGAGGTTGGTGATATGAAGCACATGAGGTATTATCACTGGATGTTTCTCATTGTATGACAGTTTGGATTGTTATAGTCGTCCACGTAAACGCATTATTTTGTCATCGTCAATAAAGGATGATAATGTTTAAAGTTTGCTGGAATTTGGTATTGGTTTTCCTTTTGATAGCAATTTGATTTCTTCGGAAAAGTGTTATTGCTGTACTAGCCATATTCGGTGTAGTAACGTTCAATCAAGCTCAGCCGTGGTAAGGTGTTCGTGTTGTTGTTCCGACAGTTTTGGATGAAACGACTTGCGTATGCGGGAACTCGGATCGTTTTGTTGAGAGTTGAGTAGCTTACCAGTATGATGCTGCTTTATTTGTTGGCCGTATGGAAGTACCATAATGATAAGATACAAAAAATGGACGAAGATATGAGACAAAATAAAATGCGGAACCCATACGCAATAATAAAAGACTTTAGAAAAGGATATAAGCCAAAAACCAGTCTCTGCAAAGACACAGAGGGCAACACTATCAGCGACGCACAAGAAATTAAAAGGAGATGGGCTTCCTACTTTGAACAGCTTCTCAGTCCCACCCCATTAGCATCTATCACGACAGACAACTTTTCAATTGAGGCCTCAACTGACGAAGAAGAACCATCATCGACACCACCCACGCTTGCTGAAATCAAAGCAGCCCTATGTGACCGAAAACTAAACAAAGTGCTGAGAATTGACGAAATACCAGTTGAACTTCTGAAAAACGATGGAAACTGTGTCGCTGAAATACTGCACAACATGATATGCAAAATTGGGACAGAGCAAATCATATCCGACGACTGGCAAAAGAGCATTATATTTCCAATTTACAAGAAAGGAGACAAATTCTGCTGTAAGAATTATAGAGGAATATCATTGTTGTGTACGTTCTATAAAATAATGACAAAAATAATTGAACGTCGTTAAGTTACAACAGACCAGATATTCTCGGTGAAACAGGAGCTTGAGAAATGCTGAGAATATGACACAGACGTGCACCAAATCTTCGTTGATTTTAAACAAGCATATGACAGTATCGACAGGAGTGTACTGTACCAAATCATGCTTGACTTTGGAATTTCCCCAAAACTAGTCCGATTAACAAGACTTACAATGACGAACACTGAGTCCCAAGTGAGAATACAAACCGATTGCACAACCAGCTTTCGAACGGAATGTGGTTTAAAGCAGGGGGATGGTCTAGCCCCCATGCCTTTCAACTTGGCACTAGAGTTTGTCGTCCGAAAAATCCCAGTCGACACCAACGGGACACTACTATTCAAGTCCACGCAACTAGTAGCATACGCTGACGACATTAACATCCTAGCAAGATCCTTCCCTAGTGCTAAGGAGGTATTTGTCAATTTTGACTTCGCTGCAAAAGAAGTCGGGTTGCGTATTAATGAAAGCAAAACAAAAGTAATGAAAAAAAAGGAGAACGCCACTCAGACAAAATATAACGATTGCGGAACATAATTTGGAGAGTGTAGACAACTTCATATATCTTAGGGCTAATCTAGCAAAGGACGGTAATGAAACAGACGAAATCAAACGACGGATAATACTAGCAAATAAGACGTATTATTCCGTACTTCCAATAATGAAATCCAAGAAAGTGCACAGGAACAATAAGCTGCGGATAAATAAAACTATTATACGACCTGTGCTCTATTATGACAGCGAGATGTGGACATTAACGCGAACTTCCGAAAAAGCAGTTAACGCATTCGAAAGAAAGGTCCTCCGAAGAATTTTGGGACCTGTGAAGGAAGGAACGGAATGGCGAATAAGATACAACCATGAGTTGTATGAACTCTACGACGAGCCAGAAGCTTTCTTCTATTTCAACGTGATTCCAACACTCATTGTTAGTGTGTTGCTTGATTACAGAAACTCTGTGTGTTATATGAGGATCTGAAACTTGTAAAAGACAAAGGAAATGAAAAAAAATAGTTGTTCGAAATAGTTGTACACTTTATTCACCGGAGGTTGGTTTTGAAGTGAGAACAAAAAGAAGAATTTTTACAGCTTCGGTTCTAAATAACGTTAGGTAGCGATAACTTCCCGCTAGAGGGGCCGCAAAGGTTCATTGTACGATTGCCAATAGGAAAGCGGCTGTCAGCTGACGATTCGCCACAGTCAGGCGACAGCTGATCCTTAGGCCATGGTTACAGGCGAGCGCAACACTGTGTCAAATGAATGCTCCGAATTTTTTTGTTTCGTTTTTTATCCAAGCTAAAACGATTGTGAAATCCGACCATGCATATATAATAGCAACTGGTTGGTTCGTAGTTTCTTTAACCTTAGACAGAAGTTGTGCCAAAAGTACCGCCGCACATAACTCGAGTCTTGGTATTGTCATTGTCTTTCGTAAGGGAGCTACTTTTGTCTAAGAGCATAGCAGTCTGGTAATGATTTTGCCGTGATCTGTTGTGACTTTCAGAGGTATCGCAAAATCCATGCATTTAGAAGTCTTGATTGTTCTTTGCATAGTGAATCCATCTTGGTAAGGTGATAGTGGAGACTTCTGCGATTTTATCAGAAAACCGTCTTCATTTGAGTTCTAAGGCTGATGGCAGCGCTTCGTCCCACGAGATGTCTGTCATCCACAGGTCCTGCATCAAAATTTTTGGGAGTATGACGATTGGTGACAACCATCCCAATGGATCAAATATTTTAGATATTGTAGATAGTATTATTGAGGACGTGTTGTGATCTGGTCGATTAATAATTTAATGCGGAATTGAAAAATATCTTTGGTAGGTAGCCAGTTAATACCTAATGTCTTTATTATTCCGTCTTTGAGAATTTCCAGCATTCGTTTTTCTACTAAATCTTCCGGTAGGTCTGCGATAAAAGTGCTTTGATTGCTCGTCCATTTTCTTAAATTGAATCCGCCTGACTTCAGATGGCGAACCAGATCGGACTGTAATTACTTGGGTTGGCGTAATGTTCCTGTTTCGGTCATTAGATCATCTATATGGAAAAGTGAACTGGAGTCCTTCGAGACGCGACTGAAACCTCGTCTTTAGAAAATGGAATAATTTGTCAAGTGTTGGAGGTGCCCGTGGCTTCTCCAAATTTTGTTCGCAGATTTTATGACTTTCGAAGTCCAACTTCTTGAGAATTATGTGGGCAATTATTGATACCCACGTTAGCTAGCTGCTTTCAACCGTACATGTGTTTTAAGGTAGTGCATTTTTTCCGTCTTTCCTAGGTTCATGTTTGTATGGATTAGGCGAGAGAAAATGTCGTAAAATGATGTCCAATTCGAGTATTCCCCCTTAAATACTGGTATCGTAAGCCTTGGTAGCTTGATGTCGTTCTGTGTACGTTGTTGTACACCGATTTCCAGTTTCTCAAGTAACTTGATGACGGCTTCTTGGTGTTCGTCTTCAACATTCTGAAACTGATGTTCGCTGATATATTCCAGGAAAACTGGGTGTGGTTCAGAAATGATTTCTGTGTGGTTTGCCGATATCTTCTCCCAATACGTCTGAATGCTATTTAACTTTTGTTGGCAGTACTGTTTCGACTGCTCTTATTCGAAGGTTCGATCAAAGTGTAGCAATCGCTCCAACAGTCGAATGAATTCTCTTTAAATCCGCAAAAGTTTCGTATGATAACCGTTATCATCAAGCTTCGATCTACTAAGAGGTGTAACAGCCACATTGGGAGAGTCGGCGGCTTTGTCTTCTTCTTGTTTTATGGAGCAACAACTTGTTGTTGCAGTCGTATGAATTTTCTCTAACTTCTGGTTGATCCGGGTCGTAAGGTCCTCGTATACTTCAAGTACCTTTTGAAATTACCGCGTCTTGAAGTATGCGTGGTCTGAGTGTTCGCTCTCTTCTCTTTTGATGTGCTCATGGGTGTCGGAAAAAGAGCTCCAGAGCTTTTCTAGTTTCTTCCGCTTCTATTGCAGATACGTCACAGTTTTTCTATTCTCCGAATCCTTCTTGAAGGTTGTCATAAGCTTCGTCAGCTCATCGTAGATCCGAATTTGGTGTTCGAACAGAGTTTCCATGTCTTCTTGGATTTTATCTGAAACAAAACTAGAGAAGGACAGGAAACTGGTGGGGGAAACTGGGAGTCTCTGGTGGTAAGGATGTCGCGATTTAAATTATACTAATTCTCAACATCCGGCTCGACGGATCAATGTTAATGAGAACAAACGTTTTGTTTGAAATATATAAATTTATTCTGATTCTTACAATAATTACGCTTAGCTTATATATAATTAAAATGCATCGTCAGCTTGTGAACTGAAATGTTACTTTTGTTGACGTGCATGAGAATAGATAAATTCTCGGTTGTGCATTCCTCGTGCGATAGCGGCGGATATTTTCTTACATGAGCAAAGACGATTCCGAATGTACTGATGACGGGTATCATATATCGTCTGGATAGTTGTAGAATTTTAGATTTGTTTGAATAATTTCGCTTCACCGCATCGCCAACTGACCAGAATAAAGATAAGTTAGGAAGACTCATTTTTTCGGTACGAGAATGTAGTTTTAAACCATTCACGTAATCTTATTACATCTCGATCACAACTACTACGCAATGCAGAAAGTAATCTGAGATCTCTTCTGCCGGCACAAATGCAAGGCTCACATGCATATTTATTTGCATAGAAAAGTCCACATCACTTATTTCGTTTGTAATTTTAGGCTTCGCATCTACGCCAAATTAGTTGGCTGAAGTGAAAGACATCCTCGGTATTCGGAATTTGGGAAAAAAAAACTACGATATAAAATTATTGGTAGAAACGCACTGGATTAATGATTCTTATTGATGAAAAGACTTTATCGATATTTTAGCCTTCTGGCCGCGTATATTGAAGAACGGATGTAAACAACAGAGAGAAAAAATTTGTGACAGATCAAGAATTCAAAACTGAAGTTGACAAAAATTGAATGCCTCTACGTTCGTGTTGCTAACACAAAAGCAATTAATACTGATTCAATTAGAAAGCAATATAGCTGTTATCTAACAAAAACTACACCAGCACCTAATATCATTTTCCCGGAATCATATCGTACTATCATCTATATTACAATAAAGAAGTAACGTGTGTTTGTATGTTACTGCAAATCTTGAAAACTACTGAATCAATTTGAATGAGACTTTTTGTTGTTTATCATCGCCTGAGTACGTTGTTTTTTATTTCAAATGGCTCTACAGACTCAAGCGAAAAAGAAGTTTCTAGTTGGTTAAAGTTACGACAAACAATTCAATATAAACATAACAAATAAGAAAAAAATTAACAGGAACAGTAACAAAAATCAATAAATTCATCTGGCATATTCGCACATATAAAAAAATATCTTAAGATATTACATTTTATTTTTATATTTCTTTGAAAAGAAGCTAATTTTGATTTAAAAATAGAATTTGCTCCACTTTCTGAGAATCCAGTCTGGTTCTTCGCTCATTTAAAACGTTTCCAACTTTAGAAAAGAGACGCTCACAACGCACAGAAGTTGCTATAGCGCATAAACTTTCTCTAGCAATTTCGAAAAGATTCGGATAGCTATATTATTCCGCCGCCTCCATAATAGAGCAACTTTATTTCTCGAAAGCAGGTTGTCTTCGAGATCCTACTCCACCCGCCGTATTCTCCAGACATCTTCCCATCCAACTACCACCTATTCCGATTGATAACGGTTGCCCTGGCTGAGCATCACTTCCATTCTCACGGAGAAGCCAACAATTGGTTCGATTCATGCACGGATCGAAAAGAAGCAGTTTTTTCGACGCGGAATCCGTATGTTGCCAGAAAAATGGGAAAAAAAGTTGTGGTTGTGCATTTTTTTGAATAATAAATATTTAATCAATTTTGCACAATAAAGACTCAAATTTTGAAAAATAAAAAAAAACGGCGGTTTTCAATATGTGCTCGCAATATTTGTAAATAGAATCTGTTGATGTCTGCCATTCTGTTACCCTGTAAACATCGCTTCAATTATTGCGAATGCCTGTGTTTTCATCTGTCTGGCAAAATTTTCAACTTTGAGTGGTTTTTTGCTGTCAAAGCAAACTTTGAGTGGTTTTTGCTGTTTCTATCTCATAGCTAAGTAATTTTGGTTTTGACAGTTCTTAAACAGTAAACAAGGTAAATAGAAGCCAGTTGTGCTTGTCGCCGCGATAAATCCTTTTGAAATGAGCGTACTATTTCTTCTAAATAATGACAACGATAGTGACGAACAGCAGCTTCCGCTTGATGAGACATTTGAGGCTTTGCTAAGCGAGAAAGAGGAGAGCAAATGTGGTGAAATTTACGTTAAAAACAGTGGAAGTTTCACTCTGATCTGTGTTCATTGCAAAGCCAGTTTCGAGAATATGCTGCGATTCGGAGATCACGTACGATCCAAGCATTTAAACGAAGACGTTTTAGATACGTACCAACCGGATATCCTTTCCGGCGTCAAATTCGAATTAAAAAAAGAAACACAATCGGACCAGGACTTCGTAGAAGATTGCCCCACGGAAGATCGCTTACATGAGAATTTTAGTGATTCCAACTCAGAACCAGATTTCATGGAATTTCCACCGGAACCGAGATATTCTTGCGACATTTGCAAAATCGAATATAAGACAAAGTCGTCGTTGAATCGTCATAATAAACGACACAAAGAGAACAAGGAAGACCCGCCGCCGGAGGAGAACATCAGCTCGACTGCCGATGAATCGGAGAAAAGCAAAAAAACTTCGTTCGATCCAAAGTGGTTTTGTGAGATATGCAACAGACAACTAAGAACGCAACGAGGATTCCGCTATCATAGCCTGAAGCATAAGTCCGCGCCGCTCGCCGTAGAAGAAGATCCGGGCTACTTAACGTGCAAATATTGCGATATAAAACTTTCCGACAAGGTGGAATGGATGGAGCACGAAAAGACTCACAATAGCGCGCGTCCATTTCCATGCCCGCACTGCGGTAAGTCCTTTAAAACACGACAGAATATTCAAATGCACATAAACTCTCACACTGGCGAACGACCCTTTAAATGTCCGCATTGTTCGCAAGGCTTTGCGCACTCCAATAATTTGAGCTGCCACATTAAACGCGTCCATCTACGGATGAAGCCTTTCAAATGCGACCTATGCGATAGGCGATTTACGCGCAATGTCGAGAAGACAATGCACTTGAGGCAACACACCGGCGAAAAACCGTATCAGTGCGAGGAATGCGGGAAGAACTTTATGCTGGCTGCCCAAATGAATGAACACCGGAAGCGACATAAAACTATCAAGGATGTTAAGTGCGACACTTGCGGGAAGTGTTTCGTCTCAAAGCAGCGCCTGCAAAACCACCAGATAATTCATTCCGGCAAACGGAAATACGCCTGTTCCATCTGCGGACATACTTTCGTTACAGGAAACGCAATGGTTACGCACAAACGACTGCACAGCGATGTTAAAGAATATGTTTGTAGTATTTGCGGACGGGAATTTGCACAAGCTGCCGGGTTACATTCGCATCGAAAATCGCACGGTGCAAAAATCGACGCCTAGCTTGAACTGCTTTGAAGAATGGTTAATGAGAATTTTTCAATAATATTGTAATTGTTAATGGATGTCTTTTCAATATATTTTAATTTTTAATCTTATTTCTGCTTTGATGTGCGCATAAAAGAATGCTTTTGTAGGAGTGGGCCAAAATTTAGCTACGAAAAACAATGGGTCGCAATAGTTCAATAGGGCCTTGAAAAACTAAAGATTTCCGGATTTCATACTGCTTGATTTATTATGTGTGACGTCTCGGTCTGTGCTGAGATCTTTATCAAGCTGATAACTGCAGTTTCATAAAGGTCTCAGCAGAGACCGATACGTTCTACTTCTACAATGGCACTACAGCCCAAATCGGGCCTCGTCCTCTTTACCTTCAGGTTTCTTAACATTTTCCATTATTTATTGTGGAATGGTTATTAAAACTTCGCACAACCCTTCATTTACGAATTTTTTTAATTTTCCAAGATATACCCAAGCAGGCAGTGTGCTGGAATTATGCGTCGACCGGGATTTGAGCTCACGACCTTCGCATTGTAGACTAACACGCTACCCACTAGACTGTACTCTAGGTGACCGAAACGTTGCCCATAATAAATCAAATAGTGTAAAATTCGGAAATCTTTCGTTTTAATTCAAAATGCACTGTGAAAACGTTCACCAAACCATTAATTAGGGCCTTTAATTATTTGATGATTTAAACGTAGTTTAATCATTTCGATTTATGTATTTGTGGACCTCGGAGTTAAGCTGTGCTGTGTCACTTGTTTAACTTTTCAGTAGAGCAGTTTAAATGCTTTTTAAATCTTTTTGCACTGCAGAATTGAATTTATTGCGCCCTGCAGGACATATAGACCAAGTGTTATACTTGATATATTGTTCTTGTGTACAATTTAACTAATCCAACCCCTTATTTTTTCTAAATGGTAAATTCATGAGCAGTGTGCCTCCGATAATTATACTGAAATTCCTTGTTCTTATAACAAAATTAGGAAATTTTAATGGATTTAGGTGAAGGAAAATCGTTCAATTCAAAATTGTCTACTTTTTATTAAAAAAAATTGGAACAAAAAAAATATGTATATGGGGTGTATCAACAAGAGATGTAGGATTTGTTTCCAAGCCCCAATCAGAGAACGTACGGCGCTGCTGATGGTCCGTCGGCTGCAGTTCTTGAGTCAATTTGAACTTGTACGCATGCAGAGCTAAGTCTTTCGTCAATATTCGCTGCAGTGTGGCCGTTGCGGGTCGAGCTCTTGAGCACGGTGACGATTGGATGTTTTTTGGGTAATATTAAATACTGTCCTTCACTGCGGCGATATTTTCGGTCGAACTTCCGGGGCAAAGTCCTTTCGGTGTCTTCACATCTTGCACTCAGCCAGTCTCTTGGAGTTTTTTGAGTAGGTTGTCCACAATCGTCTCAGAAGGCACATGATTTCGATGAAAATTTGCTAGAATTTTGCTCATCGTAACTGCGATTGAATGCGAATTTTCGTAATAAAATTCAACGATTGTGTAGCCTTCTATGGTAAATTTCCCGCATTTATAGATGACAAATGTTAACATTTGACAACATTTAAGCGACCAAATTTTAAAGAAAATTTTAAAGAAAAACTTTCAAAAGTGGTTGAAACAAAATTGCGTCAAAAGTTTTGAGATCGACCAATTTCGATAAATCAACTAATAACCAACAAACAAATTAAAAGTTACGAACTTGAAAAGAGAAAGAGAAAAATGAAATAACTCCCATACAAATGTTTGGCTTCGTGAATGTTAAATACATCGAATTTTATGAATATTCTATGCAACTTCGTCTATGGAACTGACATTCTAGACAGAGAATATTGGATGTGATTCAAGCAATCAATTAAAAAATTATTAACTATGACCCCTCTCCTTGTAGAAACCAAAACTGGCATAAACGAATGAAATATTGATTATATGTATGTACTGGAGCCATTGATCGTATTTGCAATTAAGTATTAAATTGACAATAGCCCTGCACTAGAACACCCTTTCACTTAGTCTTCGCTAACCACTCTAAACTGCATATTGACTCCACGCATCCTCAAATTGTCATAAAATAATAAAGTTGCGCCCGACTTGTTGGCAGTTTATTGCCGGAATGCCGGAATGGTCTGAGAGTAGTTAATTCAACACGTGGAATAACAATAGATTTTTTCAAACTTTTTGTACATAAAAATAATACTCCGAAATTAATTATTATCCCAAAAATTAGCGCGGTCTGTTAATCAGTTTGTTTACAGCGCCTGGATGAATCGGTACACCTCAGTAGTCCACGGCGATGTTTGTTTTATATACTCGATCGACTGATAACGGGTTCCACGGAGCGGTATTTCAGTTTTGAGGATAAGAAAACGTCAAACGGGGCCAAATCTGGTGAATACGGTGGTTAATTGAAGCAATTTGTTGCTTTTTTGGCCTTAAATTCGGTCACAATTGGGGCTCAATGCGATGGCACATTTTCATCGTAGAAAATCCATGATTCTCCTTCCATAACTCCGGCCGTTTTTTTATGAATTTGGTCAGGCAAACGCTTCAATACGGTTAAATAGTACTCTTTATTGACCGGCTATCCCTCCAGAACGGATTCATTACGGATCAAACTTCGAATATCGAAAAAAACAATGAGCATCGTCTTGATTTTTGAGCAGCTTTGGCGTGGTTTTTTCGGTTTCGGCTCATTGTTTTCCTCCATCCCGATCATTGTTGACTGGTTTGCATGCCAAACTCGTAGACACCCATGCGCTCCATGAATTTGGGATCAGAATTCGCACGATCAAGCATGTCTAATGTGATCTGTTCACGATACTTTTTTTTAAGAAAATGCAGCTTTATTGGAAAGAGTCGAGAAAGGACGCGTTTCATTGCCAAAGTGTCCACCAAAATCGAGCAAACGTACTCGCGAGAGATGTCGAGCTCTTCTGCTATCTCCCTAACACGGGCACAATGCTTTTCGAGCAAAATTTCCTTCACTTGTTGAATGTTTTCGTCAGTTGAAGAGTTCGAAGATCGTACAGAACGAGACATGTCTTCAACGATCTCTCGACTGTCCTTAAATGCATTGAACTACTCGAAAACTCATGTTTTTGATATTACTGATTCGCCGTAAGCCTTTTCCAACATTCGCAACGATTCCGCACGTGAAATTTTGTTGGAAACACGAAATTTGAGAGAAACTCTTTGTTCCATTTTTTATCCATTGCAAACTGATTAACAGACCTCGGTAATTTTTGCGATAATAATTAAGGGTAGTCCTACCTGCTTACCAAAAAAAAAAAATGAAACATCACAATTATCTAGAAATAGTGAGGGATATAGCTTATCGGATTTTCAACGGTGTAGAGGCATCTGTTCCTGTAACATATATACATGTACACTCCCCACTAATTTGTAGCAAATACTTTTAGTTTGAAACAGATAGCTTTTTAAAAGTTTGTCTAGGAGGAAAAGATTCAAAGAGTTTTCGTTGACAACACCAGCTTTTGGTAATGTGAAATTTCGAATATTATTAACGAACAGAAACAACCAGAGAGCATTTTTAACTACAGACTAAGTCGAGCTTGATGTAAAACTAAAAATTCAATCGATAATCACACATTGGCCACAAACTGGAGCATATTTAGAAAACCTATTATAGCTGAAATTAAGTTAGCTGAAAATGTCGTTGGGCATGTGTGTGTCTTCACAACAGGCTTCGGAAGAAACAAGGATCGTTTATTACGCATGGCTTGGTAGATGAGGAATAGAATGGAATCTTCGTTCCTCGAACATCGAGGAATGAAGAATCAGCAATGCAAGCTTTACTCTGAGTGTTTATAACTCGAGCGGAGCTGCAAAGAAAGTTAGACATACTCCTGCAAATTATGCCTTTGTAACAAATGGGGCTGTATCTTGGCAAATTGAAAAAATTTAGATTTTTATGGAAGATGTCATGTTCTTTTATTGTATTTTCCATGGTACATAAATAAAATTTAAACAATACTAACGTCTAAGGAATTTTTTTTGTTCGTCTTCATATTTTTTTCACCGAAGCGGTATTCCACACAAGCGTCTTGCGCACTGCTTCAATCGAATTTTCCACTGCAAAATATATTATATTAAAATCGATATACTCATTCAGATGATGCTACCACACCATTAACGTCAAATTTCGCAACTGGAGAGGACGAACGAGCTACTTCGCTGTACTCCAGTTCCTCCGGTTCCTCCAATTCTTCGATTTTGCCAAAATATTGATAAAGATCTTTCCTGAATATGCCAGAATTTTGTAGAACAGTCCCCCAATATGTAAAAACCCATAATCAAAGATCTAGAACCTTCCAGTATAGTCGAGACACACACCCGACGAACACACCATGGAAGGTTCGAGAATTGGGAAAATGGTATAAAAGTACGAAGCTTTCAGACGACAGCAGAGATTCAGCGACATCTATGGAAGACGCGAACTGGTGCAAGAAGAACGCGAAGGAACAATATCGGCGGTGGTGCCATATAGTGCGAATTAAGTTAAAGTGCGAATTAAGTTACAGTGCGAATAAATAAATTATCACTTATTTTTAAACGAATTGTGTTCTTTTACTTGAAATCCTGGCGAGCCCCTAGAACGCAACAATATTTTGAAATATGAAAGGAGAATTCATGGGTTTTCCACGATCAAAATGTGCCATCGCATTGAGCCTCAATTGCGACCGAATTTAAGGCCAAAAAAGCAACAAATTGCTTCAATTAACCACCTTATTCACCAGATTTAGCCCTGTGTGACTTTTTTCCATCCTCGAAACTGAAATTACCGCTCCGTGGAACCCGTTTTCAGGCTATCGAGGACATAAAACAAAAATCGCCATGGACTACTGAGGTGTACCGATTCAACCAGCTGCTGTAAGCAAACTGATTAATAGACCGCGCTAATTTTACTTTATTATTTTAATAATAAAGTATTGTGATCGACTTGGAAAAAAATTTGCTACCCTGAAATTTTGTTTTTTTGCGTTTCATGACTAAATTAGCCTAAAAATGCAAAAAAAAATCCGTCTGTCTGTACGCCGTCCGCCTAACGCCGTACGCCGGTGTGTACGCTCAGCGCACATTAACTCCCAAGCCCTTCAAGATAGAAAGTTCATTTTTGGGATGATTGTAGATAGTTGCAAATCTCAGGCAGACACCCATTTTGGGGGGTGTACGAGTTCAGGGGGAGGCGGGAGGAGCGCTAAAGCCGAAAAATACGAATTCAAATATCTCAACCATGGTAACAGCTAGGAAGCTAAAACTCAACACACATATAGAGGGGTTTGTGGGACAACTTTTAAAAATAATTTAATTTTTGTATTCATTGGTGTCCGAAAAGGGGGGGCTAAAAACAAATTGTCGGCCGAATTGTTTTTTCAAATAATTATATCTTCGAAATTACTTATCGTAAAAAAATCATATTTTGGGACCGTCAAGGCGGCATAAAGTTCCATCGGAATCAGCTTAGAGAGTGGTTAATTATCTTAAGGGGAGGGGTCAGGGGGTGCAAAGAAAAATACTTAAAAATGAATATCTCAACTATCTCTTAAGCTATGTAATTGAAACTTAAAACTTATATTAAGCTATACTAGAAAAATACAAAAAAAATATAACATGTTGAAATAATAGTAGTGGGGGAAATGGGGAGCATTTCAAAAATGGCGCACTTTTCAAAATTACGAATTCTTATATCTCAAAAAAGAGTACAGATATCAAATCAAAAATTTGTCAGATTTTAGAACTACATAATGGTTAATTTTGGTAAAAATTTTAAGTTGGGAAGTGTAAGGGGAGGGAGGTGATAAGCAAAAATGTCGAAAATTTTGAGTGATTTTTTTAGGGCTTTGGTGAAAGATACAAAGTTTAAATTTTGCATGTGGATACGTCTATTTGATGTGCATCGAGAAATAACAATAACTTGATCCATAATTGTTATAAAACGACCCCCCCCGGTCTAACGTGCACAAGGTGTTTCATGTGCACTGAAAAAAACACATAAACTGAAAATTTTTGAGTGAAATTTTAAGGTAAAAACGTGAAAATTTGCAAAATGCATTTAAAAAAAATCCCTAAATATAAGAAATATTAACTGGTCGAAAACCTTTAAGACTTCTACCCCCTCCAATACAAAATTATTTTTTCGACCATTTTTAAGAAATCAACTATCACCTAACTATTAAAAGCTATCAATTTGCAATTCTACATAAAAACTTACAAAAATAATTGAAATGAAATTACGTTAAAAGTTTTGAAATCGCGCTTGCCCTTCTACCCCCTCCCATACAAAAGTATGATTTCCACCAATTTCATTAAATCAACTAATAATCAACAAATTAAAAGCTACGAACTTGAAATTTTGCACGAGCATCTTACAACAGAAAAGAAAGAAAATTGCATCACAAGTCTTACGATTCCCCTCCCTCCTCTACCCCCTCCCATACAAAACTATTTTTTCGAGCATTTTTAAGAAATAAGTTTTCAGCTAACTCTTAAAAGCTATCAATTTCAAATTTTGCAGAAAAACTTATAAAAATAATTCAAATGAAGTTGCTTTAAAAATTTTGAAATCGCGCTTGCCCTTCTACCCCCTCCCATACAAAACTATGATTTCGACCAATTTCATTAAATCAACTAATAATCAACAAACTAAAAGTTACGAACTTTACGAAATTTTATACAAGCACCTTACAAGAGAAGCAAACTAAAAGTACATATCAAATTTTACGATTCCCCTACCTTCTCTACCCCCTCCCACACAAATGTTCGGTTTCGTGAATGTAAAATACACCGAATTTTATGAAAATTCTAAGCAAATTCATCTATGAAACACATTCTATACAGAGAATATTGGACGTGATTCAAGCAATTAATTAAAAAGCTATTAACATCCACCCACCCTTACTATTACCCCTGCTCCTCCCCTCATAAGAACCCAAACTTGCAGAAACGAATGAAATATTGTTAAATTGACAACAGCCCTGCCCAAGAACTCCCTTTCACTTAGCCTTCCCTAACCACTCTAACCTGCATATTGACTTTCCACTCATCCGCAACTTGTCCCAAGAATAATAAAGTTTCGCTCGACTTGTTGGCAGTTTATTTAGGATAATAATTAAAGACAATCCTACCTGCTTACCAAAAAAAAAAAAAATTTGGAAATACCATGCCCCGGAGTAATTTTATTTACAAACTAGCAAACGCCCGCGACTTCGTCCGCGTAAAAATAGCAATAATAAGCAATTTTTGAGAGTGTAGTTAGTAATGCATTATGTGGGATATAAAATCTGCTTACTTTAATGGCTCTTTGAAGAGAATGGTTTGTATATTGTTGGAATCAGAACCATAAATTATTAAGAATGAAAGCATGATACTCCCATTTTTATGGGACAAGCTCGTGATCAAATCAAACCCGTGATTCGAGATCATATACGTGTTGAAGAGCGTTACGAACATGTGAATAATTGTCGCTGGTGTTAATTAAAAAAAAAAGGTAAATAAAATAACATTAAGCATAAAAACATAACAACTTAGAAACTTTGTGCACTGAATTTAATGAAATTGTGCAATTTGTATGGGAGGTGGTAGAAGGAGTGGGGGGTTTTTGGTGATTTTTCGAAAAACAACTATAACTATCATGCAATTGATACACTTTAAATTTCAGATCTGCATCATTCACGCTTTTCAAGAAAATCGAATTGTTACATAGTCGTGCAATGTGCCTCATTGTATGGGAGGGGGTAGAAGGAGTAAAGCTACTCGGTTAATTTTCTTCCCGCTGTTAATAATAATGCTAATTAAGGATTAAGTTTAAATTTTTACCTCGATGAAATTTAAATGTACTGAGAAAATTCGTTTAGAGTATTTTATGAAAAAGTGCGTTTTATATGGGAGGTGGTGGAAGGAGAAGGGGGTTTTTGGTGATTTTTTGAGAAACAACTATAATCATCATGCAATTGATATATTTTAAATTTCAGATCAGTAACATTCAGACTTTTCAAGAAAATCGAATTCTTGTGAAGGCGTGGAACTGTGTCACATTGTATGGGAGGGGGTAGAAAGAGTGAAGCTAATCGGTTAATTTTATCTCGATATTAATAATAATGTTAATTAAGGATTTAATAGAACATTTTAGCTCGACGAAAGTTACACGTACTGAGAAAATTGGTGTAAAGTGGTTCATGAAAAAGTGTAGTTTGTATGGGAGGTGGTAGAAGGAGTGACAGACCTTAAATAATTTTTACACCAAAAGACTGCATTTATAATAGAAATTATATAGTTCAAATTTTAAATTAATAGCTTTTATAGTTTTCAAGAAAATTTGATTAATATATATTTTTGAAAATGAGTCACTTTGTATGGGAGGGGGTACAAGGCGTGAGGAGAGTGAAATAAAACCAAAAGCAGATTTCATTCCGATGGACACCTAACAAACTGTGCAATTACAATCGGTTCAGCCGTTTGTGCGTGAAAAGCGGTCGTACAGACAAAAATGTGTTTTTATGCTTAGTTAGTGCCAAAATAACTCAAAAAACTAACTTATAGCCATTTATAAGCAAATAACAGACAGACACTACAATTATATTTATATGTATAGATATAGATGTATAGATTGTCGGTACTTTCTGGTCACAATGTACATATGTTTTCGGATTGCGGCACCATAATGTGGAGTTTTCTTGCAACGCATCCACCATCGTTGGTCATCTTTTTTAAGTTTTTAAGGACATCTTTTATTTCTTCTGGTGTTGGGAGGCTCACTATGTTTTCATCGTCAGTAAGTGCCTCGGTCAGGTTGTTACCTAGTCAAGTCATAAATATTGGTACACAGAAAAATCGACGCCAAATGAAAACGAATTAATATTTTTCAAAACTTTTTTTTTCTTTTTATTGGGTTATTCAATGGCTACAAATCTTAGAACAACTTATTCGAAATGATTTTCATTTGCCTTCCAGCACGACTTGAGACGATCTTTCCACTCATCGATCGCGAGACGCAGTTCATGCATGGGGAAATTGTCCACTGCACGGACAAGGTCTCGCTTCAACGACTCAATATTTGGGTGTCGAGTAGACCAAGCCATGCCCTCTAATACGGACCACAACTTGTAATCCAACGGGTTGAGGTCTGGACTATCAGCTGGCCAATCATCCGTTGATATGAAGTCCGGAAAGTTGTTTTTGAGCCACAGTTGAGTCGTTTTTGCCTTGTGAGCTGGAGCAGAGTCTTGCTGGAAAGTCCACGGCTTGTTGGCGAATATTGATTGGTTGAGAGGCTTCACAATGGGTTCCAAGACGGTCGATTGATATACTTTGGCCTATGTTTTCACTCCTTTCTCGCAAAAATGGAGCTTGGCAACGCCATCGTCGCCCACTCCCCACCATACCATTACAGACGCGGGATGGTGGACTCTTTGGTCCCTCGGGATGAGTTGGAATGCTTCTCTGGATGACCGAGCATACACACGATCGTTCTGTTTATTTGAACGATTCTTCTACGGTGAAGATTTTCTCGTCAGTAAACAGAATTTGTCTGTGAGCGTTCTTCGCGTACCGGCTGCGTAACGCTTTCGATTTTCGCTTGCGTTTTTCCTTCAATGCGGCCGTGAGCAGGTGTCCAGTGTGTCGCTTGTACGCGCTGAGTCCCAAATCTTCTTTGATAATGCGAGACATGGATTTTTGTGGAATTTGCATTTCCCGCGACAAGATTTTCTGTTTTCGCAGCGGTTTTCGGTCGATTCGTTTCTTCACGGCTTTGATCGCTTTCGGAGTTCTCACAGTGCGCGGACGGCCGGATCTTTGACGGTCTCGTACTCCACTAGTATCCTCAAACAAGTTCACAGCACGATACACAAAATTGCGAGTGATTCCAAGCGGTCGCAACGTCCGAAAGATATCGCCTTTTTCCATGTTGCATTTTAATGGGCCAACTTCAACAATACGATTTTCGATGTCGCCCCATTCCATGATTGTAAACAATTGATGCCAAAAACTTTTTACGTGGCAATGAAGCAGAAATGTCAACTGTCAAATCGCAGTCAAGACGAAATGGATGCGCCCAATATTGCATTCGTAATGAATGCGTTTAGTTGTGTACCAATATTTATGACTTGACTAGGTATTTACAGTAATAGACGATGATAAATTCGCGTTAAGCAACTGTTGGAAATATTGCCCCATCTCGTTTTGATCTCTTACGTGTCGCTAATTATGCCTCCTGCTGTGCCCTTTCAAAGACTTGGAAAATATAGGATGTATCAACAAGAGGTGTAGGATTTGTCTTTGAAATTGTTATTGCATATAAAGTAGACACATGGGGATTATGAAGCATAATATCTGTCAAATGATCACCTCGGCTTTGCTTGCAGACCTTCATCATTTTTTCGAAATTTTCGATCACTCCTTCGCATAATTTAGACTTTATTTCGGCAATGGCGGCTTTCATGTTTTTCCTTTGAGAGTTGGAATTGTTTGCGGATGGTTAGCGTAGACCTTACTCTTAATATTACCCTAAATGAAGAAGTCTAACAGTGTTAAATTGCAAGATCTTGGTGGCCGATTTGTGTCTTCATAACGCAAAATTACCCGACCACTATCTTGTTGAAAATGGAGGTCGGCCATGTCCATATTCTTCATCTCCGGCCCTAAAAAAATGGTTTATCATGCGTCTATGCGCACTCTATTGACTGTAACGGCTCTTCCGTCGTTATTTTCGAAAAAGTACGGCCCTATGACGTCTCCGGCCCACAATCCGTACCAAACAGTCACTCATTGTGAGTGCGTTGCCTTCTCCTGAATCACTCGCAGGTTTTCGGATCGCCAAATGCGGCAATTTTGCTTAATAACGTAACCGCCAATGTGAAAATGTTTTCCAAGACCCAATCAGAGAGCTTACGGCGCTGCTGGTGGTCCGCCGGCTGCAGTTCTTGAGTCAATTGAATCTTGTACGCCTGCAAAGCCAAATCTTTCGTCAATATTTGCTGTAGTGTGAAAGTGGAGAAGTCAAGTTCCTGAGCGCAGTGACGAATTGAGGTGTTGCAGTCGTTTTCAACACTTTCCTTCACTGCAGCGATATTTTCAGTCGAACGTCTGAGGTAAGGTCGCTTCGATGCCGTCACATCTTGCATTGAGCCAGTCTCTTGAAATTTTTTGATTAAGTTGCACACACACG
Source organism: Chorisops tibialis (assembly GCA_963669355.1). Lineage (NCBI taxonomy): Eukaryota > Metazoa > Arthropoda > Insecta > Diptera > Stratiomyidae > Chorisops > Chorisops tibialis. Next base: position 113,778,757 of record OY770263.1, on the reverse strand, counting down.
TCTCAGAAGGCACATGATTACGATCAAAATTTGCAAAGATTTCTATTTTTTTTTTAACTGTGTAGCGTTCCATTGATAATTTTCCGCGTTTATAGATGATAAATGTCAACATTTGGCAACTGTCAAGCGACCAGCTGTCAAATAACAGGCCTTTCCAACCCTACAACTCTTGTTGATACACCCCATAGTAACCATAAAAAAGTTTGAACGGGATCTGGGGCGAAATTTCAAAGATGTTCGCTTTATCGTGCTTCTTAGGGCTCTTTTCTCTGGGCAATTCACCTCACCTGGCAGATTAATCGATGCAATACCACATATTATGCAATGAATGCAATATTTTTGGAATACTAGTTCTCGTGCAAAAATGCTTTTGTCTAGGATTTTTTTTGGTTTGGTGAATGTTTTTACAGTGCATTCTGAATTGAAACGAAAGATTGCCGAATGTTACACTGTTTGATTTATTATGTGTGACGTTTCGGTCTCTGCTGAAACGTCACACATAATAAATCAAACAGTGTAAGATCCGAAAATTTTTCTCTTTAATTTTTCAAAACTGAACTACTTGACAAACATTTGCATTGTAGTCCAAGAATATTATCCTAATTTTTTTTTCAGTACAAAAACAAGAACAGTTCAGCTCATTGCTGGCCTTTTGACCATACATATTGTTCATTCTCATCAAAACCGCACTAACCGCAAAAATTAAGTTAAAGGCGGCCTTAAAATGGTCATAAAAATGTTTTCGCCATTACAGAAGCGTATGCATATATTTTTTTTATTATTTTTACAGTAGGAAGTCAGAGAAGAATTTTTCGTTCCAGTTCTGAAATGCACAAGGTATGCCTGGTGCCTACATTATCGCAAAGTAGAGATCGGAAGAAATGAGACTCGCGATCCGCTACAAAGCCGTTCCCATGGATAATCTAAGCTAAAGCCCGAGGGTCTAGCGGGGTTTCTGTTATTCCTACAGTGCCATGCTATGATGAGCCGCGCTTACACCGTTGAAAGAAATGCAAAAAGAAGTGGAAGCAACGGATGTGTAGTGAAGACGGAGTGTGGTTGATGGTGGATCTTGGTCGGGATGATCTGGCCGCTGGTGTAGTTTTCATTCGGAAGTGGTGCTATCGCTTTAACGTCTTAACCGCAGCATGGCGCTATATTTCACCTGAACAGTTACGCTAGAAGTTCGCGCGATTGCAGATCCGTGCCGCGAGTGATCTCGTGCCTTGGTCGCTCTTAAGATTGTGCATTGTGCGGCACCGCATTATAATAACGAAATCGTTTTATGTTTATTTGAAATTCTGTGTTTGCATATGCATTTATGTTCTTGACTTAATGTCGTCGAAATCGTTTCTAGTTCGAAGTTAAACTGTTCCAAATTAAAGTGGCTAACAGGTAATAAAATACGGAATTGTCGATGTACAAAATATTAGGAAATATTGAAAAATCGGTTTTGTGCTTTCGATTATGTAAAAAATAATTATTTCATAGTTTTAGTTAAATGAAAAGAGAAAACTGTGATAGTTTTTGACGGGGTCAGTGAAAAGATAAAAAAATGTGTTTTGTTATCTAATTAAAATTTTGCAGTGGAATAAGTAGTTTTATCTAAGGAGTTGGAAATAGTAAAAGCCAATTAAAAATGCCGCGCTTTTAAAGAATCAAAAGAAATAGTAAGAACTAGCAACGTGATTAAATGAGTCTATGCAGTACCTTCAAGCTCGTCAGGCCTTCAGTATCCTTCCCCCTTTCTGGAGGTTAAGAGAGATTTTCCTCGAGTATTTGACGCATGCGTAAAATCCGTGTTGTTAAATGGTTGTACTACATGTAAAGAAACCGCTCGACTTGCGAAGAAACTGCAAACTTTCATGAACCAATGCTTCCGACGCATCTCAGGGATATTCTGGCCAAAAGTGTTTTACAACGACGAACTTTGAGTACAACTGGACAGACTAAAATAGGCATTGAGATTCAAAGGCGGAAATGGCAGAGCGAAACATCGCCAAACAGGTCGACCATCTGAGACGGCTAAAATTACGGTTATGTTTAAGAATTTTTTTTGGGACGTGTTTTTGTTGACACCGTTTGCGGTACCAGATGTGCCTTCGTAATTTTTTTTATCTAAAAAATTTAGTTTTTCTTAAAGCAGCAATAAATATGCGTAAAACCAAGTGCCCCATGTGCATGGTTCGAACACAAGCACAGCGATTGTTTTTAACGGACAAGATGTGGAAGAGGTGCAAGATTTTTGTTATCTCGGAAGCATTGTGAGCATGGACGGCGGAGCCCGAATGGATATTGAGGCTCGTCTAAATAAAGCTCGCCAGGCCTTCGGTATCCTTTCCCCTTTCTGGAGGTTAAGAGACATCTCCCTTCGCACAAAGCTGCGAGTTTTTGACACATGCGTGTTGTTATATGGTTGTACTACGTGAAAAGTGACCGTTCGACTTACCAAGAAACTACAGACTTTCGTGAACCAATGCCTCTGACGCATTTTAGGAATATTCTGGCCAGAAGTGATCTCCAACGACAAACTTTGGAGTACAACTGGCCAGACTAAAATAGGTATTGAGATTCAAAGGCGAAAGTGGCAGTGGATTGGTCACACTTTGAGGAAACCATTAAGGAATTTATATTTCATTTCAAAACTCAATATTAATATTTTGTTGGCCCACCATAGGCATCTCTAACTACCTGTAACCGCCTTGGCATTGATGCGACCAAGTTTTACCTTTTTAACTCGTTAGGCCCCGTTCCTCAATGAGTTTCTCTTTTAGCATTGTAGCACTTCTAATGTCGTATTTTTCGAACCAAAAGCTCCCAAACGTGCTCGATGACATTCAAGTCCGGACTTTGTGGGGGTGTATTGAGCTGTCTTGGAGCATAATATAGTAGCCAGTCCTTCACGATTTGAGCGGTGTGCTTGGGATCATTGTCTTGTTGGAATATACAGCTTTCACCAAGGTCCAACTTATCGATTCCCTTAAATTGTGTTGCAAGATGGTTTTGTAGAGATGGCGATCCATGACACCATCAATGAACACCAAATTTCCTACACCCGACGCTGCGACAGCACCCCAAACCATCACATTGCCACCGCCATGTTTTACTGTAGGAATTCGGTGTTTCGGGTCCAGTCCCGTATTTTCCTTTCTCCTAACTTTAGCACTTCCAAATATGTTATACTTCGATTCATCGGTGAATAAAACCTTCTTCCAAAAATCAAGTCCTTTGTCTAGATGCTTTTTGGCAAATTCTAAGCGAAGTTTCCGATTTTTTTCACTTATAAGGGATTCGTTTCGTGATGTTCTACTGTGATAGCCATTATTAATTAATGTTCTTTGAACTGTTCTTGGATGCACCGTGGTTCCTGTTCGTTTTGCTATGTCCTCCGCCAATTTCGTGGCATGCGCCTTTGGGTTTTGGTTCACTTCTTTCAAAATAAAGGAGACATCTCTGCGAACCAGCTTCCTCAGTTGATCACTGCGCCACTTGTTTTCAACGGAGAACTTGCTTCTGTAGTTGTTGAATATGGTTTGAACTGTCGATTTACTTAAATTCAACAATTTGGCTATTTTTCCGAAAGATTTTCTTTCGATTCGATGTTTTACCACCAAGTTCCGTACTTTTGATGAGATTTTCTTCCAAGAAGCCATCGTCACAGCTGCGACCTTATCGAAACTGCCCAAACTGTAGCCTAACGCGAAGCGCAAATGCCAAAACTTGATAAACTTCCCGTTATAAAACAGAACCGCACAGTAGCATAAAGAATGGTTTACCTAGCCGTATGTAGACTTTCGTCAATGCATTTTTATACTCTAGATGAAATCTGAGAGTATATTTTGTTTGCCTTACCGTTTGTAACGCTAAGAAATACCGCTCGCACAGAGCCGCCAAGGGTACAAAAATATTTGTTGTCGCTCAAAAACCTCGATTCCGTGTGACCGTCTGTCCGTCTGTCTGTCTGTCCGTCTGTGCGTCTGTCTACAACATAACTCTCGAAAGCTTTGAGCAATAGTGATAAAAATTTTTGTATGTCAATTTTAACAAAAAAGTAAGGTCAAGTTCGTGAACGGGCCAAATCGCTCCACCCCTTCCCATACAAAATGACACAATTACGCAATTTGATAATAAACGTATTTGTTCGAAAAGTATAAAAGTTATTGAACTCAAATTTGGAGCATATTACTTTTATACTGATTTCAATCTACCGTATAAAAATTATGTGTGTCCTCCCTCTCCTTCCACCACCTCCCGTACAAACTGCACTTTTTCATGAAATGCTCTAAACCAATTTACTCAGTGCGTATCAATTTTACCAAGCTGAAATTGTGCAAAAAATATTTATTTAGAATTATTAGTAAGACCAATAAAAATTAGATGATTATCTTTACCCCTTCTACCCCCTCCCATACAAAATGACACAAATACGCAATTCGACAATAAACAGATTTGCTCGAAAAGTATAAAAGCTATTGATCTGAAATTTGGAATATAATACTTTTGTAATAATTTCAATCTACTGCATAAAATTTATTTGAGTCCTCCTCTTCTTTCCACCCCCTCTCATACAAACTGCACTTTTTCATGTAATACTCTAAACCAATTTATTCAGTACGTATAATACGTATCGAGCTGAAATTATGCATTAATAACTTATTTAGAATTATTATTCAGCGAAAAAAAATAAATTAGATGATTAGTCTTACCCCTTCTACTACCTCCCATACGAAATGGCGCAATTTTGGAATTCGACAACAAACGAATTTGCTCGAAAATTATAAATGCTGTTGATCTGAAATTTGGGATATATTACTTTTATGATGACTTCAATCTATCATATAAAAATTATTTAAGTCCTGTCCCTGTCTTCCACCACCTCCCTTATAAACTCTACTTTTTCATGAAATACTCTAAAACAATAACTCAGTGTTTATAAAATCTATCGAGCTGAAATTGTGCACTTAATATTTATTTCGGATTATTAGTAAGCCCCAAAAAATGAAATTATTATCTGTACCCCTTCTACCCCCTCCTATACAATCTGACACAATTTCACAACTTTACAAAAAGCGGATTTTCCTGTAAAGTATGAATGCTATTGATCTACAATTTAAAACATGTCAAAAGCATGATGTTTATAGTTATTTGTGAAAAAGTCATTAAGGACTCGCCCCTCCTTGTACCACCTCCCATACAAACTACACAATTAGTATAAATCCAATAACCTAATTTTCTCAGCAACTATTAATTTTTTTAATCCTAAATTGTGTAAAACATTTTGATAGCAGCTTTAGCGTAATGGGAAAAAATTAATTCAATGTCGTCAACCACTGTACCACTTCCCCAACAAAATTTCTTGAAATCAAACATTTTTTCTTTCATCTAGAGTATCGTACGATTGGGCTTTATGCCCAATCGTACTTCTGTTATGTTTTTAGTTACACTCGGCAGAAAAAGTCTGCGTACACACTCAACACATCCAACATATCTATAAAAAACATCGTTTTAAGTAATTTATTTCATAATAATTTTGTTTTCTTTTTTTCATGGCTTTATTACAAACATAAAACAAAACAAAAATGATAATTATTGTACTCCATAAAAATATTAAAATTAAAAAACAAAAACAAATCCTGAATTGCAACAATAAAAAGCCTGCGTACAAATATTTCTTTTCACAATAAAACAATTGTTTTTCCTCGTTAATAGCTCGTGGGATATCCTCGTCGTTTTTGCATGGAATCTACCAGCTTCTTAGTGAACTCTGGGGTTATTGAATTCCACTCCTGGATCAGGACTTCCTTGAGCATTACCTTCGACGTTATTGTGTGCGCTCGAATCTTTTGTTCCAAGTGATGTCACAAATGCTCTATTGGATTATGGTCAGGAGATTGGGGCGGTGTACGAAGCTGATTTTGGGCATTATACAGCAACCAGAGTCTTGCTACCTCCGCTGTGTGCTTAGGGTCGTTGTCTTGTTGGAAGTAAAAGTTGTCGCTTAAGCCCAAATGTTCTGCACTTTTCTTCAAATTGCGCTTGAGAATATTAAGGTAGTCTATTTTATTCATAATACTTTCAATAAACTCCATTTTTCCAACTCCTCCACTAGCTATGCACCCCCATATCATAACACCGCCACCACTGTACTTTACTGTTGGACAGAGATTTCTTACGTCGAAGGTCGCGCCAGTTTTTCTCCACACAATCTTCTGACATTTGATTCCAAAAATACAAAATTTACTTTCATCCGAGAAAATAGCTTGTTTGGCTTATTTCTGTGTTCCTTAGCAAACGCCAGCCGCTTGAGTCTGTTTATTGTTGTTATAAATGGCTTTCTACGGGCAGCGCGTCCGTGATATCCATATTTCTTAAGAATTTTACAAACACCATCATCAGAAATAGACTTGCGGTACTTTGCTTTGATGTCCTTTGCCATATCAGCTGCAGTTAATCTAGGATTAGCCTTCATCGTTCGGTTCCGAGTTTGCTGAGGGCTCAACTTTGGAAGACGGCCAGATCTGGGTTTTGAAACCAAAACTCCTGTGTTTATACCTAGATGAAATCTGAGAGTATATTGTGTTTGCCTTACCGTTTGTAACGCTAAGAAATAATGCTCGCACAGAGCCGCCAAGGGTACAGAAATATTTGTTGTCGCTCAAAAACTTCGATTCCGAGTTGCTGTCTGTCCGTCTGTCCGTCTGTCTGTCTGTCCGTCTGTCCGTCTGTCTACAGCATAACTCTCGAACGCTTTGAGCTATCGTGCTGAAATTTTTTGTGTGTCATTTTTAGCTAAAAAGAAACTTTAAGTTCGTGAACGGGCCACATCCCCCAACTCCTTCTACCCCCTCCCATACAAATTTCACGAAATACCGAAATTTCCAGAAATTGATTTTCCTTTGAAACTATTTAAGCTACCAATTTTAAATTTAAGTCAAAGTAATATGATATAGATATCATTAATATGACACAATATTGATCTGATCCTGCCACTCCTTCTACCCCCTCCCATACAAATGCATAATTTTGAAAAATGCAATTTTTCGATTTTCATTGAAACTAGCAAAGTTATAAAAACGAATTTTTGCCAGAATTAATTTTATTATAATTCCAATCAGAATTAAAAAAAATTTGTACTTCACCTCACTCCTTCTACCCCCTCCCATACAAATTTCACGAAATTTTGAAATTTAAATTAAATTATTTTTCTTCGAAACTGTTAAAGCTATCAACTTGATATTTTGCATAAAGTATAAAAATAGAAATATCAATAACGGGAAAAAAATGTGTTTTGATCAGTACACTCCTTCTACCCCCTCCCATACAAATGGATAATTTTTGCCAAGTGCATTATATCGATTTGCATTAAAACTAGAAAAAGTGTAAACTTAAAATTTTGCCAGAATTTGTTTTTTAATAATATCAATATATGGTAAAAAAAACTATCAGGTCCTCTTCACTCCTTCTACCCCCTCCCATACAAATGCATAATTTGGAAAAATGCATTTTTTCGATTTTCATTGAAACTAGCAAAGTTATAAAAATTAATTTTTGCCAGAATTAATTTTAATATAATTGCAATCAGTATTGAAAAAATTATCAACTTCACTTCACTCCTTCTACCCCCTCCCATACAAATTTCACGAAATTTTGAAATTTAAATTAAATTATTTTTCTTCGAAACTGTTAAAGCTATCAACTTGATATTTTGCATAAAGTATAAAAATAGAAATATCAATAACGAGAAAAAAATGTGTTTTGATCCGTACACTCCTTCTACTCCCTCCCATACAAATGTATAATTTTTGTTAAGTGCATTATATCGATTTCCATTAAAACTAGAAAAAGTATAAACTTAAAATTTTGCCAGAGTTTGTTTTTTAATAATTGCAATAAATGCTAAAAAAATTATCAGCTCCTCTTCACTCCTTCTACCCCCTCCCATACAAATATCTGTATTTTAAATTCAAGAAAAGCATTTCTCCTTCGAATATATTAGAACTATCAAATTTGAAATTGAACCAAAGCGTGGGGATAAGGATGATATGATAAGCAGTTTCAAAATCATCTTAGACGCTCCACTTCCCCTGCCACCTCCCATACAAATGCCTCAATTTCAGGAAAACTATGTCCAATTGAAAATAATGAAAGCTGTTAACCTTAAATTCAGCACGAAATATTTTGCATACCACATTAGGTGTCATATCCAAAAATTACAAACCTTCCTCCTCTCCTTCTACCACCTCCCATACAAAAGTCACTATTAATTATTTAAAAGAATTGGATGTGACATATTTTCCGGTACATTGAACTCTTTCTCATTTCATCTAGAGTATCATATGATTGGGGTTTACGCCCAATCATAATTCTTTTATGTTTTTGAAGTTGTTTACGACTCGTTGGACAGATGAATGACTTCTGCTGACTATTTTTTCCACAAATCCACGATAATTTTCCTTTCCCCAAATTCAATTTCCTTTCCTTTATTAGACATCTCTTACTTAACGTTTTTTAGCAATTATTTTTAACGCAAACTCTAGATAAAAATACGTTTATCAACTTTCCTACACAAACTTTATTGTTATTAATGATTTAACTGCAACTCAGAGACTTTGAGTTCCCTTTATACGCTTTGAACGCAGACTTTTTATTCCTGGAGTTTCAGACTATTTTTCGTTTCCGAATTTTACCGTTGTTTTAGAGTACAGTAATTCTCATTTTTGTTTTGTTTTATGTTCATAATGAAGTAATGAAAAATAGGAAAAAAAAATTTCGGAATAAAATGTTAGAAACGATGTTTCTTATAGATATGTCGGATGTGTTGGGTATGTGCGCAAACTTTTTCTACCGAGTGTATGTATGAATAACTTGTAAAGATTATATTGGAGAACAGATTTTTTTGTTAAATATCAATTAAAATAGACTTAGAACATGACTGCATCATTACTTTTTTAATTAGTGCCATGAGGTTCGCCAAGTAGCGAAAATAGGGGTCGTATGTAGACATTTGTCGGTCATTGTATGTACACTCCGTTTCATAGTTATAGCCCACGTAGAAATTTTAGGTTATTTCCATTCGGAAAATTATTATGCTTTTGTATTTGATTGCTAAATGTAGAAAGCCTGAAGCTGACATTATTTGTAGGTAAATTATTGCAAGGATTCGTTATTTTTGCAACAGTTTAGTATTTTATACGTTTTTTGCTCGTTTCATGTATATAACCCAGTTGAAGTTTCCAACAAAATAAAGTGTTTATTTCATATAAATTTTAAATAAAAAATTTTATGCAAAAACTTAATTATTAATAGGGCCTCCTTTGGATTTTATGACTTCAAAAATCCTTTTTTTTCATCGATTGGATTAATTTATTTAACTTTTCAGGGTCAAGTTTCTGCCATTCATGAAGGATTGCAGCTTTAAATTCCGCCAGTGATTCATACTGGCGATTTTCAGCATATACCCGTCTGAAAAGAATTCCCCGAATGTTTTCAATGGGGTTTAGATCGGTCTCCATCCAACCCATTGTTTCACGACTGCTATGAATTCTGGCATTATCTTGTTGGAAAATCCAGTTTTTTTCGCCATGTTCTACCAGAAATGGCAGTAAACTGTTTTCGAGTTCTTGGATGTAATCTCTACTGTTCATCCGCGATGAAATAAGTTGTATATCCAAATGCCTTGCTGCAGAAAATGTTCCCAACAACTCACAGAACCGCCACCAAAATTCCTCTTCGAGAAATAGAGAGGTTCCTTCCTCAGATCGCGCCAGTAAGAATTAAATCCGTCGGATCCATCTAAGTTCCATTTCTTTTCATCAGAAAATATCACCTGAAAATGAAATCTTGAGCTTAAACAATGAAGAAGTACGAAAGCCAGTATGTCTTACAGAAGATCAATTTGAAGCCATGTGGTTTTCTGAGAATTCCATTCGAGCTTTCTAATGGCGATCAAGCAGTCGTGGAGCACTCATCATTTTACCTCTAGAAATGTTAGGATTACGTTGAATCGTTCCCCAAATCGTTGTTTTTGACACCTTTGCTGGAAAAAAGCTGCCAATTTATTGCAACTTAGTGTCGAATTGCTTGCTGCCCGTACAATTTTCCTCTCTCCCCGCGGAGACAGTTTTCTTTTTCTTCCCTTTCGCTTCGTTTTCCCATATAACTCCGGATTTTTTAATAAGTTTCGAATTACATGGCGACTGTGAGCAACTTCTCTCGAAATTTCACTTATGTTCAAACCATCATCTTTGTACGCTAAAATCTCACCTTTTTCGACATCATTTAAAGACACGCCGCGCGGTATTTTAAATAATACGAAACCCTCTTGTAAACAACAACTAAACTGATTCAGTGTGCCGATTTCTAACTGCACTAATCACCATGTCGGTTATAAATATGAATCGCACAAAAGTGACGAATTTTCAAGGACTGCAGCAAAAAGAATGGCAATGAGAAACGATTTACAGAAAAATCATTGCACAGAGTTTCTCATGTATTTAATTTGGGGCAAAATTATTTTAAGGCGAAAATAATTTCAAATTGGTAGGTGGGCTATAAATATGAAACGGAGTGTATAATCTTCGAGCAAGGTCAAACTAATGATTACTGAAAAATTTTCTTTTTAATGTACACTACCCGAAAGTGGACGTGCATCAAATCTTCGTAGACTTTAAACAAGCATACGACAGTATCGACAGGATCGTACTGTACAAAATCATGCTTGACTTTGGAATTCCCCCAAAACTAGTCCGACTAACAAGACTCACAATGACGAACACTGAATCCCATGTGAGAATACAACCCGATTCCACAAACAGCTTTCGAACGGAATGTGGTTTAAAGCAGGGAGATGGTCTAGCCCCTATGCTTTTCAACTTGGCACTAGAGCATGTCGTCCGAAAAATCCCAGTCAACACCAACGGCACACTACTATTCAAGTCCACCAAACTAGTAGCATACGCTGACGACATTAACATTCTAGCAAGATCCTTCCCTAGTGCTAAGGAGGTATTTGTCAATCTTGACTCCACCGCAAAAGAAGTCGGGTTGCGCATTAATGAAAGCAAAACAAAAGTAATGACGCAAACAAGAAGGAGAACGCCAATCAGACAAAACATAACAATTGTGGAATATAATTTGGAGAGTGTAGACAACTTCATATATCTTGGGGTTAATCTAGCAAAGGACGGTAATGAAACAGAAGAAATCAAACGACGGATAATACTAGCAAATAAGACGTATTATTCGGTACTTCCAATAATGAAATCCAAGAAAGTGCACAGGAACAATAAGCTGTGGATTTATAAAACTATTAGACGACCTGTGCTCTGTTATGACAGCGAGACGTGTACATTAATGCGAACTTCCGAAAAAGCAGTTAACGCATTCGAAAGAAAGGTCCTCCGAAGAATTTTGGGACCTGTGAAAGATGGAACGGAATGGTGAATGAGATACAACCATGAGTTGTATCAACTCTACTACGAGCCAGAAGCTTCAACGTTCATCAAGCTACGTAAACTGCAGTGGGCTGGCCATGTAGAACGAATGGAAGACAGAAGAATCCCCAAACGTGTTCTTAAAGGCAAAGGGAGTGGTAACCGGCCAGTAGGCAAACCACGCAAGCGATGGGAAGACTCGATTGATGAAGACAGCAAAGCCATCTTAAAAATTAGCAGCTGGAGGACGCGGTCTTTGGATCGAGACGATTGAAGGCGACGACTTCAGGAGGCCAGGGCCCGATTTGGGCTGTCGCGCCATTGATGATGACCCGAAAGTGGACTTTAACCTGCTACTATTACTAAACGGTTAATTTTTGGAAAAAGAAACTAATTCGGATTTTTCTTAATTGGATAGTTACCTAAATAATCATATAGTCAATTAGGGTAATATTTGACTTGAAATTTTTGAATTAAGTCCCGCTAGATTGCGAAAATGTCACACTGTCCTGCGCTTTGTTGTTTGGGATGTTCTTCAGGGTCATTTTTACTTCTTCGAGTGGGAGAACTCAAAGAGAATCCTTCATCACCTGTTACATCAGTTATACCTGCTATTACGTCTGCTGTTGCTGTTCGTGCGGATGATGGTCTCAGATTAAGGTGTTGTTCAAAGTATTGCGCCTATCTTAGTTTTATATCTTCCGCATTACTTATGATATTGCCTTCTACATCCCTGCAGAGGGTCGTTTTTGGTTGGTATCCCTCTTTCGTACTCGAACATACTTTAGAGGTTTTATTTATATAACTTTTTCCCCTAATTAATTACTCATTTTAAAATAATTTTACTTTATTATTATAATAATAAAGTATTGTGATCGACACAAAAAAAAAAAAAAGTTTGCTACCCTGAAATTTTTTTTTTTCGCGTTTCATGACCAAATTAGCCTAAAAATGCAAAAAAAAAAAATCCGTCTGTCTGTACGCCGTCCGCCGTCCGCCGTACGCCGTACGCCGTCCGCCGTACGCCGACGTGTACGCTCAGCGCACATTAACTCCCAAACCCTTCAAGATAGAAAGTTCATTTTTGGAGGGATTGTAGATAGTTGCGGATCTCAGGCGGATACCCATTTTGGGGGGTGTACGGGTTCAGGGGGAGGCGGGGGGAGCGCTTAAACCGAAAAATACGAATTCAAATATCTCAACCATGGTAACAGCTAGGAAGCTAAAACTCAACATATATATAGAAAAATTTGTGGGACAACTTTTAAAAATAATTTAATTTTTTTATCCATTGGGGTGCGAAAAGGGGGGGCTAAGAACCAATTGTCGGCCGAATTTTTTTTTCAAATGATTATATCTTCGAAATTGCTTATCGTAAAAAAATTATATTTAGAGACCGTCAAGGTGGCATACAGTTCCATCGGAACCAGCTCAGAAAGCGGCTAATTATTGTAAGGGGGAGGGTCAGGGGGAGTGCAAAGAAAAACACTTAAAAATTAATATCTCAACTATCTTTTAAGCTATGTAATTGAAACTTAAAACTTATATTAAGCTATACTAGGCAAATACAAAAAAAATATAACATGTCGAAATAATAGTAGTGGGGGGAAATGGGGAACATTTCAAAAATGGCGCACTTTTCAAAATTACAAATCCTTATATCTCAAAAAAGAGTACAGATATCAAATCGAAAATTTGTCAGATTCTAGAACTACATAATAGTTAATTTTGGTAAAAATTTTAAGCTGGGAGGTGTAAGGGGAGGGAGGTGATAAGCAAAAATGTCGAAAATTTTGAGTGATTTTTTTAGGGCTCTAGTGAAAGATAAAAAGTTGAAATTTTGCATGTGAATACCTATATTTAATGTACATAGAAAAATAATATTAACTTGATCCATATTTATTATAAACCGACTCCCCCGGTCTAACGTACACAAGGTGTTTCATGTGTATTGAAAAAAACACATAAACTGAAAATTTTTGAGTGAAATTTTAAGGTAGAAACTTGAAAATTTGGAAAATGCATTTAAAAAAAATCCCTAAATATACGAAATATTAACTGGTCGAAAACCTTTAAAACTTCTACCCCCTCCCATACAAAATTATTTTTTCGACCATTTTTAAAAAATCAATTATCACCTAACTTTTAAAAGCTATCAATTTGCAATTTTGCATGAAAACCTACAAAAATAATTGAAATGAAATTACGTAAAAAGTTTTGAAATCGCGCTTGCCCTTCTACCCCCTCCCATACAAAAGTATGATTTCGACTAATTTCATTAAATCAACTAATATCCAACAAATTAAAAGCTATGAACTTGAAATTTCGTACGAGCATCTAACAACAAAAATGAAAGAAAATTGCATCACAAGTTTGACGATTCCCCTACCTCCTCTACCCCCTCCCATACAAAATTATTTTTTCGAGCATTTTTAAGAAATCAGTTATCAGCTAACTCTTAAAAGCTATCAATTTCAAATTTGGCATAAAAACTTATAAAAATAATTCAAATGAAGTTGTTTTAAAAGTTTTGAAATCGCGCTTGCGCTTCTACCCCCTCCCATACAAAACTATGATTTCGACCAATTTTATTAAATCAACTAATAACCAACAAACTAAAAGCTACGAACTTGAAATTCTATACAAGCACCTTACAAGAGACGCGAAATAAAACTGCGTATCAAATTTTACGATTCCCCTATATTCTCTACCCCCTCCCATACAAATGTTCGGTTTCATGAATGTAAAATAAACCGAATTTTATGAAAATTCTATGCAACTTCGTCGTTGAAACACATTCTATACAGAGAATATTGGACGTGATTCAAGTAATTAATTAAAAAGCTATTAACATCCACCCACCCCTACTATTACCCCTACTCCTCTCCTCATAAAAACCAAACTTACAGAAACGAATGAAATATTGTTAACAGTCCTGCCCAAGAACTCCCTTTCACTTAGCCTTCCCTAACCACTCTAACCTGCATATTGACTTTCCACTCATCCGCAACTTGTCCCAAGAATAATAAAGTTTCGCCCGACTTGTTGGCAGTTTATTTATTTAGAACATTTATTTAATTTTAGTTTAAATTAACATTCACTATTAGTAATTATTTATTAACAATTATTTAGTATTTAATTTTAATATTTTATTATTTTAACAACAGCTATTATATTTAATAAAATAATATTATTTAAATTCTTTTCATTCAATAAATTTTCCAAACGAATATTTAATCTTAATAACAACGTTTATTTAAAAAACATAAAAGAATTATGATTGGGCGTAAAGCCCAATCATATGATACTCTAGATGAAATGAGAAAAAGTTCAATGTACCGGAAAATATGTCACCTCCAATTCTTTTAAATAATTAATAGTGACTTTTGTATGGGAGGTGGTAGAAGGAGAGGAGGAAGGTTTGTAATTTTTGGATATGACACCTAATGTGGTATGCAAAATATTTCGTGCTGAATTTAATGTTTGCAGCTTTCATTATTTTCAATTGGACATAGTTTTCCTGAAATTGAGGCATTTGTATGGGAGGTGGCAGGGGAAGTGGAGCGTCTAAGATGATTTTGAAACTGCTTATCATATCATCCTTATCACCACGCTTTGGTTCAATTTCAAATTTGATAGTTCTAATATATTCGAAGGAGAAATGCTTTTCTTGAATTTAAAATACAGATATTTGTATGGGAGGGGGTAGAAGGAGTGAAGAGGAGCTGATAATTTTTTTAGCATTTATTGCAATTATTAAAAAACAAACTCTGGCAAAATTTTAAGTTTATACTTTTTCTAGTTTTAATGGAAATCGATATAATGCACTTAACAAAAATTATACATTTGTATGGGAGGGAGTAGAAGGAGTGTACGGATCAAAACACATTTTTTTCTCGTTATTGATATTTCTATTTTTATACTTTATGCAAAATATCAAGTTGATAGCTTTAAAAGTTTCGAAGAAAAATAATTAAATTTAAATTTCAAAATTTCGTGAAATTTGTATGGGAGGGGGTAGAAGGAGTAAGGTGAAGTTGATAATTTTTTCAATACTGATTGCAATTGTATTAAAATTAATTCTGGCAAAAATTAATTTTTATAACTTTGCGAGTTTCAATGAAAATCGAAAAAATGCATTTTTCCAAATTATGCATTTGTATGGGAGGGGGTAGAAGGAGTGAAGAGGAGCTGATAGTTTTTTTAGCGTTTATTGAAATTATTAAAAGACAAATTCTGGCAAAATTCTAAGCTTATACTTTTTCTAGTTTTAATGCAAATCGATATAATGCACTTGACAAAAATTATGCATTTGTATGGGAGGGGGTAGAAGGAGTGTACGGATCAAAACACATTTTTTTCTCGTTATTGATATTTCTATTTTTATACTCTATGCAAAATATCAAGTTGATAGCTTTAACAGTTTCGAAGAAAAATAATTTAATTTAAATTTCAAAATTTCGTGAAATTTGTATGGGAGGGGGTAGAAGGAGTGAAGTGAAGTTGATATTTTTTTCAATACTGATTGAAATTATATTAAAACTAATTCTGGCAAAAATTCGTTTTTATAACTTTGCTAGTTTCAATGAAAATCGAAAAATTGCATTTTTCAAAATTATGCATTTGTATGGGAGGGGGTAGAAGGAGTGACAGGATCAGATCAATATTCTGTCGTATTAATGATATCTATATCATAATACTTTGACCTGAATTTCAAATCGGTAGCTTAAATATTTTCAAAGGAAAATCAATTTCTGAAATTTCGGAATTTCGTGAAATTTGTATGGGAGGGGGTAGAAGGAGTGGGGGGATGTGGCCCGTTCACGAACTTAAAGTTTCTTTTTAGCTAAAAATGACACACAAAAAATTTCAGCACGATAGCTCAAAGCGTTCGAGAGTTATGCTGTAGACAGACGGACAGACGGACAGACAGACAGACGGACAGACGGACAGACAGCAACTCGGAATCGAAGTTTTTGAGCGACAACAAATATTTCTGTACCCTTGGCGGCTCTGTGCGAGCATTATTTCTTAGCGTTACAAACGGTAAGGCAAACACAATATACTCTCAGATTTCATCTAGAGTATAATGACTATCTAGCAATGAAATTATTTTTCAACTGATTTATTTTTTATTTTTATAAAACGATTTTTTACTTAAAGTCAGGATTCGCCTGCTAAAGTAGTATTACAATAGCAAGTAAAATTACAGTTATTTGCGAATCATGCTCCTTATGAAAATCTATATGAATGAGACTAACGCACCACACACCCCCTCCTCAGAGGATATCAAAAGATTTTCTCGAGACCAGTAACTTGTTAATAATTAAAATATTGTTTTTTTCCAAAAGTTACTTTTTTAACTGGTGAAGATTTAATTAAAGGTCCAACTCGATTTAGCGAATCAGCGGTGCAAACATAATGAGGTTTTAACCTATCGATTGATACGTTTATATTTTTATTGCCTATTTTAATTTTAAAATATTTGGCATCGCGACTAATAATTTCGAATGGCCCTTCATAAGGGGCTTGCAGAGATGAACGCTTTGATTTTTAACGTACAAAAACATGGGTACAAGTTTTAAGATCTTTAAAAACAAATGGTTTTTCATGGCAATGCTTGGTAGGAGAATGCGGTTTAATTTTGCTAATAGTATCTCGAAGATGTTCAACAAATTCACCAGCAGACAAACTTTGTGAATTTTTGCTAGTATGTATAAAGTCATAAGGTAATCTTAAATTTTGACCATATAACATCTCTGCTGTAGTTGAATTGATATCTTCTCTCAAGGTAGATCGAAGACCAAGAAGAACAAAAGGTAATTCAACTGACCAATTTTGACTTTTTCTACATCTCAAAGTTTCTTTAAAAACTCGGTGCCATCTTTCAAGCATACCATTAGCCTTAGGATTATAAGCAGTAGTTCTATTTCGCTTAAATCCTATCATTTTACCCAATTCCGAAAACAGTCATGATTCAAATTGAGCACCTTGATCAGTAATAATAGTGACCGGTGTTCCATAACGTGGAATGTACTCTTTAATTAATTTATCAGCGACTGTTTCGGCGCGAATATCACTAAGTGGATATGCTTCTGGCCATCTGGTGAAACGATCAATTACTGTTAAACAGTAATTGAATCCTTTTGACACTGGTAGTGGACCCACCAAATCAATATGAGTGGTGTTAAATTTTTCTGAAATTAAATCAAATTCACCGAGAGAACTCTTAACATGTCGAATAACTTTTGCTTTTTGACATGCAGTACACTCTTTTGTCCAGTTGCGACAATCTTTGATAATTGATGGCCAAATAAATTTATGTCTCATATTTTTTGTTGTTGCTTTAATACCAGGATGTGATAACTCGTGCACCGTACGAAAAATACGCCTACGTAAAGGTTCAGGAATGTACGGTCTTATTCTTTTTTGCGAAAAATCACAAATTTAAACTAGGCATTGCTTTAACATTGACTAATTCGTTATCTGAAATTTGTGTGTTTGCAATTTCAGAATAGTCAATTGTTGTTGGTAAGAATAATTCATCAATTCTCGACAATGCATCAGCAACTACATTATCTCGACCTGAAATATGTCGAATGTCTGATGTAAATTGTCTAATAAAGTCAAGATGTCTAAGTTGTCGAGGTGATGCCTTGTTTAAATTTTGCTTCAAAGCGAAAGTTAAGGGCTTATGATCTGTAAACAATATGAAGTTTCTGCCTTCCAGCATTAATCGGAAGTGTTTAATTGCTACATAAGCTGCTAATAATTCCCTATCATACGCGCTGTATTTTCTCTGAGCTGAAGAAAGTTTTCTTGAAAACAAGGCTAATGGTTGCCAGCCATTAACAGTTTGTTGCTGCAAAGAAGCTCCTAATGCGGTATCAGACGCGTCTACCGTTAAAGATAAAGTGGAAGTTCAAGAAGGAAATATTAGAGTAACTGCCTGAGATAATTGATTTTTGCAACACTCAAAGGCTTTAATTGACTCTGGCGTCCATTGTAATTTGCAGCTATTATATTTAATAAAATAATATTATTTGAATTCTTTTCATTCAATAAATTTTCCAAACGAATATTTAATCTTAATAACAACGTTTATTTAAAAATGACTATCTAGCAATGAAATTATTTTTCAACTGATTTATTTTTTATTTTTTTAAAATGATTTTTTACTTAGAGTCAGGATTCGTCTGTAGTAAAGTAGTATTACAATAGCAAGTAAAATTACAGTTATTTGCGAATCCTGCTCCTTATGAAAATCTATATGAATGAGACTAACGCACCACACATACCACCCGATATTAACATTTTTTTTTCAAAAATATCTTCAACGTGCTCTGTTTTTCCTGGATGATTTTTTTTTATTAGTACGTACACATTGCTAACCGTAATACCATCGCTGTTAGTCTACTGTTCAAGCGGAAAAGCATTTCAAATGAGGCGTTCTACACGATTTTCTCAGCCTTTCTTATTTTTAACAACAACAAGAAACCGAAATACGAGTAAACGTAGAGATGAGTACCGGTCTGTTCTTGGCGCTAGCATTTCTATTCCAGGTAAATCTATTATACGAATCGAATTAAAAACCTCAACAGCTATTAATCATACAGATTCTCCAGTAAGTAAAATTCTGTTATGTTTACTTGAGAAAAATAAAAATAAGAAATCAATTGACAAGGTGAAATAGCATAACGGTTAAAATGATCTGAGTTGTTACGGAGCAGGAACGACCTAAAGACCATTAAGATTCAGGTGAGAGCGAAAGTGTACGAGCTCGCCACTCATTTATTAGTTCGCTTCAGATATTGCATCTAAGATCTGAGTCACTACTAAAAAAGATTCGCGGACGTCTCGAAAGATTCCCTGTGGTTTTATGATGGGTAAGAAACTGGTTTTGGTCATTACAGCGCCTTTTGTGGTTGTCCGAAACAAATTACTGGTGGCATACGGTCTTGGTCTTAAATAATCTTGGACTGACTGCGATTAAGTTGGAGCGGACAATCGTGACGTGCAAATAAAATTGTTTTTCTAATCGGAGATTAATTGGGTAACGATCGAATTAAGTACTTTATTGTCTGGGTCAGGTCTTTTGGTATTGTTGATGGATTTCTAGTGGTTCAATATGCTTTATATATGTTCTGCATTGAGCCATGCTATTTATGGATATTGTAGATCCGAGCGCGATGTATAGAATGTGGTGGACTTTCCCTTGTATTTATCTGTACATTGTAGTGGCATGAGCACTATGTGCGTTATTATTGTTGAAGTCTTACAATTAGAGCGAAATTAGGAATAGTGTTGATCTTTTATTTAGTACGCTATTCACACAAATCCATGTTTGCAGTTAATAATACTTACAGCTTAATTAAGCTCAATGTGGACAAAATTTCTAAAAGGGAATTATCTATTGGTCAACGAAACGCACTAGATTAATGATTCTTATTGATAAAAAGACTTTATCGATATTTTAGCCTTCTGGTCGCGTACATTGAAGAATGGAAGTAAAAAACAGAAAAAATTTTTTTTTGAAAGATCAAGAACTGAAGTTGACAACAATTGAATGCCTCTACGTTAGTGTTGCCAACAAAAAAAAACAATTAATACTAATTCAGTTAGAATGATGCAAGAAAGCTGTTATCTAACATTATCTGCCCCACTCCGTGAATGGTGAATTAGCCAACTGTGAGTTCACAAGGTTTCGATTATGACGTTACAGCCGGTATTACTACCCTGTGACATATCAATTGCAATATTTTGAGAAAAAGGACATGGAATATAACTTTTCCTGTTGCATTGCAGCTTATCTATAGTATATGTATTTATATTATATACTAGAGATGAGCAACTCATAAGTGAGTCAATCAAAATGTGTCAGTCAGTGCACTGAGGCGACTGATGCGACTCGTTACAAAAGAGTTGGATCGCATCAATTGTGGCGGTAACAATATATCCACCACACAACACGATGATGTGCATCGCATATGACACGGGAAGTGTGCTATTGCGCTGCGACACAGTGCCGCTGTGTGCGAGTGATATGAGTGAGTCGCCGAAATCCATTGCGTGCTGTGGTCGGATGATGTGATAATGTGATGTGATCGGTGCAATGATGGCTCTTTCTTTCACAATTTTGAAGATTCGTATGGACACAGGGCTTTGATGAGTGGCCGCGCATACAAACGTAATTTGAAGTTTTTTTTTTTGCTGAGCGATTGTTTTGGGCTGTTGTTCTGAGTGAGGGAAGGCACAGCTATAGGTACTCCATAGGACAGTAGAGGCGCTTTACCATAGTTTGGCAAAGATTAAGCCCGATATTGAGAGAGAAATTTAAAAAAGTGTCGTCAATCTTTTTTTTGGTACGTTCTTAACATCATGAACTGTGCGCAGTTTTTAATACTTAACTAAAAAGTCACAAAAATCATTTTAAGGGAACAATTAATTTTGGGGTGGATGAACTTAGCAAGAGAAAACCACTAAACTCACCACTCCACGAATGGTGAATTGGGAAAGGGGAATTCACAGGTGTCGATTGTGACATTTCTGCCAGACTCTGATACAGGGTCTCCATTCGTTTTATGTATGCTACGTATGCGTGTGGTTGAGATCTTGTGAAGCACTCTTTTCGATCGACTCAATTAATTGAGTCAGTAAAAACAGTTGACTCAACGAAAAGAGTCAGATTTACCGTCGCTAATGTACCTATATACATATATTGAATCTTAAGAGAAAATACAACAAAATTATGAGTGAGCATCAAGCCCAATCATGTGATCCTCTAGATGAAATGAGAAAGAGTTTAATGTACCGGAAAATATGTCATCTCAAATTCTTTCGAATAGTGTATAGTGACTTTTGTATGGGAGGTGGTAGAAGTAGATGGGTAGGTTTGTAATTTTCTTATATGACACCGAACGTTGCATACAAAATGTTTCGTGCTGAATTTAAAGTTTGTAGTTTTCATTATTTTCAAAGAAGTCGGACAAAGTTTTCCTGAAATTGTGGCATTTGTATGGGAGATGGCAGAGGAAGTGGAGTGTTTTAGATGATTTTGAAACTGCTTATCAACATCCTTATCACCATACTTTGTTTCAATTTCAAAGTCGATAGCTCTCATATGTTTGAAAGAGAAATGCTTTTCTTGAATTTATAATATAGATATTTGTATGGGAGGTGTAGAAGGAGTGAAGGGAAGCTGATAATTTTTTTAGTATTTATTGCAATTATTAAGGGATAAATTCTGAAAAATTTTAAGTTTGTACATCGTAGTTGATAATTCTTTCAAAACTGATTGCAATTATTATACAATTAATTCTGGCAAAAATTTGTCTTTTCAGTGAAAATCGAAAAAAATAATTTTTCAAAATTATACATTTGCTTCGGACGAGGGAGGAGGGTAGAAGGAGTGATGGGATCGGATCTATATTTTTTGTTGTTAATGATATATACATCATAATACTGTGTCCCAAATTTCAAGTCGATAGGTTAAATAGTTTAAAAGAAAAATTAATATCTTAAAATTTCGAAATTTCATGAAATTTGAATGGAATGGGGTAGAAGGAGTGGGGTAAGTAGCCCCTTCACGAACTTGAATTTTCTTTTTACTAAAATTAACACACAACTAGTTTCAGCTCGTGAGCTCAAAGCATTCGAGAGTTATGTTGTAGACTGACGCTCAGACTGACAAACGGAATCGAAGTTTTTGAGCGACAACAAATATTTCTTTATCCTTGCGTGTATTTTTTCTTAGCGTTACAAACGATAAGGCAACCACAATATACTCTGAGATTTCATCTTGAGTATAAATATGAAGAAGTTTAAAAAATAAAGAAACGCGATACAATCCCAAATTGAAATTGAAAGACTTGTGACAATTATCAAGTATGACAGTACCTATAAACAAACGGCTTGGAGAGACTTTTGTCAAGGACTCGAAAAAAAAATCAAAGGCAGCAATACTATAAATACTATAAGGTACTTACAAGGGTCAAAAGAAATGAACACACTGAAGAAGCCCAGCAGAGCGTTTACGGAGGGAGCTAACGACACTGCTGCGGTTACCCTTAATATGCACTTTTCGAGTTGCCACGGGTTGAACTGAAGTATCGCTAGAGCCTTTAAAAGTAAACATCTCCTAAAAGAAAGCTTGGCACCGCGTTTTCAAAATTTTTACATACAGCAAAATTACGTGGACAATCATCTCCTCCCAGCCATACAAGTTACCAGGAATAGATGGAATTTTTTCTAACCTTCTATAGAATGGAACAGGAGTAACCATTTCGCCATCGACTAAAAATCTTCAAAGCGAAGTGTAGAGTGAATCTTCAATGCATGGAAAAATTTAATGCGATTTTTAGGATAGGCAAAAGATGAGGAACGGAGCCGAAATCCTACAGATCCATCTGTCTCATCGTTTCTCTCGTAAAAACAATGGAGAAGATACTAGATAACTTTCAGAGACAATATGGTTACCAGGTCGGCAAAGAAACTCACGAACGACACTTTTTCCAACTTGTAAATAATGTTGAGAAATCAATTCCCGAGAAAAAAAACAACGGACAATGCACCTTCCTGGATATTGAGGGCCCGTTTGACAACACCACGTACTCGTGCATAAGTCATACGATTGTCGAAAGCGAATGAACGAAATTTCAGCAAAATGTTTATCTTCCGCGGAATTCAGACAATTATATGTACCGAAGCCATCACGGTTAAGGCTGAGAAAGGTTGTTCGCAGGGTAGACTGTTATCCCTACTTTTGTAGAACCTGTTAGTAGATGATTTACAGAATCTTCTTAGTGCCCTCCAGATATCAGAGTGATAGTAATTAGGTTTAGGTCTTAGGTTGTAGGAGGTTGGTTTCGTAAAATCACAATGCACTAGGGCCATCTAGTTGGGCCCATCTAGTTGGGCCTATCTAGTTGGGCCCATTGTAACCCCCTTTTCATTGTGCAATGATTCTTACTCCTCCTGTGTTATCCACTTAGTTCGATTTGCGAACAGAAGTAGGATCGAATGTTTGACGCCTCTGAGGTCGTCTAGTTCTGAGAAGAATCTAGAGCCTAAACAAAGGAGACAACTGTTTGAGATTTGCGGACAGTGATAAAGTTCAATATATTCTTTGTTTTCCTCGCAACCTCTATAAAGGCTGTCAGTCACGATCCGAAGCCTGAATACGTGCAGCTTTAGCAAGCAAAGACCTGTGGTCACGCCAACAATAGTTCAGACGCTATAGCGACTACGTTGTAACAGCTGAGCTATGATCCTTTTATTCGGTTCTTCCCAAAAGGATTTGATCGTTCTGCGGCTCTCTAGCTGCTACCACTCCGCCAAACAGGAAAGTAAAATAGTTTGTTTGAAGCTAGTCTTCAGTACTGTTGGTGCAACTTCGACTGACTTCCTAGTGGAGTTAGTGTTTGCAGATCCTTGTCGCGCAAGCGTTTCTGCTGCGTAGTTTCCCAACAGGTCGCTATAACTTGGTATTTAAATTAGATATATTTCGGTTATAGCCGCTAGGCGTTTCAAATTGTATATACAAATGGCCACTAGTTTGGATGTGGTCCTGTAGGATTGGAGTACCAGAAGTGTAGCCCTTCTGTCCGTGCACTCGTTAATAGCTAATACTGCCGGTTGGAACACAGTCCCATGTTCTAGAAGATGAAACGAAGTGTGGATGTCGAGGTCATGGGAATAAATCCCTGCACCTTTGCTGTAATCAAACACGGGCCTCCCGCACGTCGAGCGAGCATTCTGCCACTAAGCCACCGATGCTGAAAAATTTATCTCCCCAAAATGTAGTCATCTACTTATGTAATGTTAACAGTTTTTTTATATGAGAAACCATTTTTTTGGGGACTTAGGGTGTAATATTTTTTATATCTAAAAGTTTTTATAGTACTTGGATGTTTCAATGAAATTAAAAAAAAACCGGAAGCTTGTAGGTACTGGCTTAGGAATTCCCGACAGTCACTTACATCCGAGCATATATGTATACATTAGATTATAGATGTAATAAAGCTACTTATCTATTTCATTGAATGCTGATTCCATAATTGAGAATCCCTTGAAACGTTAGCTAATTTGCATTTAAATGGTAATGGAATTATCCGTAATTTCAGTTCAACGTTTCATAATCGACATTGCCGATTACATGATATCACAGTTTGTTAATTTTTAATTTTTTTTCTTGTTTCAGATGTTCAGTAACGTTAAATCGAAGAAACATGATGATGATTCGCCAAGTGCTTATCATTTTGTTTCATCAGATACTCAGTCACGGTAGTTGGGCACTGAGGCCTCCACCACCATCAGAGCAGCATCCTCATCCACTGTCCGCAACACTATCGCCGTCGCTTCCAGGCAATAAAATTCTATCGATCGAAACGAATTGCACGAGAGATTTGTTCGAAATTCGAATCAATTTGGGTAAGAAGTTTCGCGGAATTCTCTTTGCCAAAGATTTCGTGGAGGAATGCCGAACGCGCGGTAACCAAACGAATAACGTGACGTTGCGTATACCAACGTCGGGCTGTGGTGTTCGAGCCGATTCAAAACAGGACGGCAGTCTAGAACTTTCTGTGAAAGTTATGCTACAGATGGATGAAAAATTACGACAGAGCTCGGACATCGAGAAAATCATTACTTGTAATCTACCCAGTAAAATGATGACTATGGATGTAATGGGGAAAGTGGAGACCAAAAAAATTACCAGGTATGTATACGAGTATGTTATTAGATGTCAATCTGATAGCATTCTGTGCTAGATAAGCGAGCCTGTTAGTGCTGATTAGAATTTCTCGAGTTACTCTATGAAGAAGAAAGAGCAAGACAGCTGGTAATAGAGTTCGATCAAGGTAATAACCAGCTTTTCCGTTAAATTCGGAAAAGCGTACACCTAATACATCGATCAAAAAGTCCCGAGGTTAACTAAAAAAAATATTTTTTATTGACAAATCCGTATGATTTTCAAGGAGTACCATCCATTGCATGATCAATGCTTTCTACATCTCAAGCTGGGCAGAACTGACGTAGCGGCCATCTTGAATGACTCCAGTGGGTATGACGTCATGGATTTTTCCATTCCAAAGGACCACCTGTATTATTTTTGACGAGCTTGTCGTAAAAACACGTTTTGCCGAAAACAAGAAAAGAGCATAATTAGTTCAAATTAAGCACGAAAATATTACGCGAGTGCACACTTTTTCGTAATAACTAAAATTCTACAATTTTCTGTGTGAAAATTAACCGGAGAACTCTGCACAATATGAGTGACAGATTTTCTTGGGTGTGAGAAGCCGAGATTTAACTTTGATCGCACTTTTCACAATTAAAAATCTATTGCACTAATATCAACGTGTCATAATTACATGCCGCGCACTGTCAATAAAGTACCTTAGAAAGCTGAACTATCTTTAACACTGCATTTAAGAATATACGCGATTCTTACGAAGCCTGCCGTGTCTGCTCCATACAAAAGCGCTCGAATTTGTATGGAACTGTCATGTTTGTTATGACTCCAACGTGTTGTTGTTGGATTCAGTTACTCGGCTTTCTGCTATAGAAGGCATTGGCATGATACATTATGACATTTCGATCATTACTTTACAAGTTACAGTGGCTTTAGTGACGTTACTTATGATAGCGAGGGGTGATTGTAAGGGTGGGTGGATGTTAATAAGTTTTTAATTGATTGCTTGAATCACGTCCAATATTCTGGGTATCATCATTAATGGCACGAAAAACCGAATCAGGCCCTGGCCTCCTGAAGTCGTCGCTTCCAATCGCCTCGATCCAAAGACCGCGTCCTCCAGCTGCTAATTATACTTTAGATTAAATCTGAGAGTATTATAAGTTTGCTCTAAAGTTTGTAACGCCAAGAAATAATGCTCGCACAGAGGTGCCAAGGGTGCAGAAATATTTGTTGTCGCTCAAACATCTCAAATCCGGATGTCCGTCCGTCCGTTCGTCCGTCTGTCCGTCCGTCCGTTCTTCCGTCCGTCTGTGCGTTCTCAAGCTTGAGAATGGATTGAGCTAGAAAGATCAAATTTCGTACACTTCATTTTTGACAAAAAAGTAAGGTCATGTTTGTAAACAGGCCAAATCGCTCCACTCCTTCTACCCCCTACCATACAAAATGTCACAATTTCGCAATAAACGAATTTGCTCGAAAAGCATAAAAGCTATTGATCTGAAATTTGGAATATATTACTTTTGACTTCAATCTACCGTATGCAAATTATTCGTGTCCTTCCCATAATTCCACCACCTCCCATACGAACTGGACTTTTTTATGAAATGCTCTAAACCAATTTACTCTGTGCGTATACAATTTATCGACCTGAAATTATGCACTAAATATTTATTTTGAATTATTAGTAAGACCAAAAAAATGAGACAATTAGCTTTACCCCTTTTACCCCCTCCCATACGAAATGACACAATTCCGCAATTCGACAACAAACGGATTTGATCGAAAAGCATTAAAGCTTTTGATCAGGAATTTTGAAAATATTACTTTTATGATGATTTCAATCTATTGTATAAACATTATTTGAGGTCTTCCCTTCCTTCCACCACCTCCCAAACAAACTGCACTTTTTCATGAAATACTAAACAAATTTACTGAGTACCTATAAAATTTATCGAGCTGAAAGTATGCAGTAAATATTTATTTAGTAAGACTAAACAAAAAAAAAATAGACGATTAGTTTCACTCTTTCTACCCCCTTCCATACAATCTGACACAATTTCACAACTTCACAAAAAGTCGATTTTCCTGAAAAGTATGTATGCTACTGATCTGCAATTTAAGACATGCCAAAAGCATGAGGTTCGTAGTTATTTCTGAAAAAATAATTAAGAACTAGCCCCTCCTTCTACTACCTCCCGTAGAAACTGCACATTTTCACTAAATACAATGCACTAATTTTCTCAGTACCTATTAAATTTTTGACTTCTAAATTTTGTATAAAACATTTTGATAGCAACTCTAGCGTGATGTGAAAAAATTAGTTCAATGTCGTCACCCCCCCCCCC
This sequence comes from Chorisops tibialis, assembly GCA_963669355.1. Classification (NCBI taxonomy): domain Eukaryota; kingdom Metazoa; phylum Arthropoda; class Insecta; order Diptera; family Stratiomyidae; genus Chorisops; species Chorisops tibialis. Next base: position 113,751,287 of record OY770263.1, on the reverse strand, counting down.
CCCCCCCCTTCCTACTACTTCCCCTACAATATTTTTTAAAATCAAAAAATTTCTTTCTTCCATCTAGAGTATCGCACGATTGGGCTTTATCGTAGTCCTGTTATGTTTATACTCTAGATGAAATCTGAGAGTATTATAAGTTTGCCACAAAGTTTGTAACGCTAAGAAATAAGACTCGGAGAAAAAAATGAATGATACAGAAGTTCATAAAATCACTCAAAAATCTCAAAACCGGATGTCCGTCCGTCCGTCCGTCCGTCCGTGTCCTCTCTAGCTTGAGAACGCCCATACGAAATGACACAATTTCGCAATTTCACAATAAATGGATTTCCCCGAAAAATATAAATGCTATTGATCTGAAATTTGGAATATAATACTTTTATGATGATATAAATTTACTATATAAAAGTTATTGGAGTCCTCCTCTTCCTTCCACCACCTCCCATACAAACTGCACTTTTTAATGAAAAGCTCTGAGCCAATTTACTCAGTGCATATAATACTTATCGAGCTGAAATTGTGCATTAAATATTTAATTGGAATTAGTAGTAAGACTAAAAGAAATTAGACGATTTGCTGTAGTCCGTCTACCCCCTCCCATACAAAATGACACAATTTCGCAATTTCACAATAAACGGATTTGCCCGAAAAATATAAACGCTACTGATCTGAAATTTGGAATATAATACTTTTATGATGATATAAATTTACTATATAAAAGTTATTGGAGTCCTCCCCTTCCTTCCACCACCTCCCATACAAACTGCACTTTTTAATGAAAAGCTCTGAGCCAATTTACTCAGTGCATATAATACTTATCGAGCTGAAATTGTACAGGAAATATTTAATTGGAATTCAGAGTTCGACTTGTGCATTCGATCAGTGCACAAGTACTTCAGTGATTTTCATAATTTGCACCGTTACGCCAGTTGTTCAATTGAAACAGTGTCACTTGAAACCGGTTTTATATCGCTACAAGAAGCAAAACGAAGCGGAATCGGGAGGGTTCCTCGGAGAAAATGCTCCTGAGGGATAAACTTAAATTCCCACGTAATGAAAACAATAACATGCCGAACTACAAAAATAAATTTCACCCTCTTGCAAGCACGCTTGACGAGGAACCAGCAGCTGACAACCAATCAACAAGTCAACACAACAAGGTAAAAATTCCACCTATTACTTTTCCTGACCTAAAGCGCGAAACCATTAGTGCTATAATGTCCACCTTGAATATTACGAGCTACAAAATTAAGCTCATGTCTGTTGGGATTAGAGTGCTTCTGGAGAAATTAGACGATTTTGGAAAACTAAGCGACCATCTGACAACTAAAAAAGTCAACTTTTTCACTCACCAACGACCAGATTTACGTCCAACAAAAATTGTTCTCTCCGGACTCCATGACATGCCGTGCGATGAGCTTTTGAAGCATCTTAAAGAACACTGCAAACTGCCATGTCTTGACATCAAGCAATTCAACACTGATGTTTCGAAACGACGTAACTGCTCTCCAAAATACCTAATTCTACTTGAGAAAGGCACGCAACTCAAAGATCTACGTGAATTCAAAACAATAATGCATACTGTCGTTCACTGGAGCTATCATGCCAAAAATAAAAATAACATAACTCAGTGTCGTAATTGCCAAATGTTTGGACATGGATCTACCCACTGCCATTTGCCAACGAAATGCATGATTTGTAGCGAAAAACACAATCATAAAGACTGCCCACTCAAAGAAGGACAAACGGATTTAATTAAATGCGCGAATTGCACCTTAGCACACCTCGCTAACGATCGTAGCTGCAAGAAACGCGAAGAATACATTCTTATCAAGGAACGTACTAGTCGACAAAACAGTAAAAGTAATAAACGATCGAATCCAACACTTTTGGTGCATTTGACAGAAATTTTCCCGCAATGCGACATCGAAAAATACAATGACATCTCAGGAAATAAACAGACCATCTTTTAGCAGTGTTGCCAGGAATATACCCACGGCAATGAAGGGGGTAAATTTTGCACCTAACTCTAGTGACGACTTATTCTCGCCTGAAGTTCTAGCAAATATCTACGGAGCTAATCAGTAGACTCGCTACATGTAAGACTAAGCAAGATCAATTTAACGTCATTATTAATTTAGCAACCAGATTTTTATATGGATAGCTTAAGTAGTATTCAGATTATTCTTTGTTTAAGTTTATTGAAACATTTGACTTCATTGTATCCCAAAATACAGACACTTGGAAAAATACGGAAACTTGGCTTCACTCTAATGATAAATTATACCATCCGAATTACCATATTTATAGAAATGATAGAATAGGAACAGGCGGTGGAGTAGCCATATGTATTAAAAAATCTATAAAGCACACACAACTTCCCATTCCCATGACGAAAATTATACAAACAATAGCAATTAAAGTTGATGAAATTAATACTACGATTATTGCAGCCTATTTTCCTGGTTCCAAGCTCAACGCGATTAAACATAAGCTTTTTGAGATCTCGAGCACCTTGTTAGTTCTCAACAAGGGTATATTTTATGCGGCGACCTAAATTCCAGACACAGGCTGTGGAACTGTGTAAAAGCAAATAAAGCTGGAAAAATTCTCTTCACCCTTATATGTAGAAGAAACATCTTTATTCACACCCCTTCAGGACCAACCTGCTATCCACCAAGAGGCAAAGAATCAACTCTCGATCTCGTTATCAGCAATGGAAGAACAGATATTTCGCAGCCTATAACCACCTGCGCATTGTCTTCGCCTCACCTTCCGGTATCCTTTTCTATTAAAGGAAAAATCAGCACTCAACATCGCTTGAATGAAGTGCTATGTTTTAAAGAAACTAACTGGTCCAGATACCACGGAGTACTAAAGAAGCTTACCCCAATAGGTTCCCTAAACCTTGCTGACAATACTTGTTTCGAACAAATAGATAGCTTACTCTCAAAGTTTATCAGCAATTTATGGAAAGCTGTAGAACATAGTACCCCAAGGAAAAGCAAACATTGCCATACTCACATTGAAATAGATATGGAAACCAAAAGTAAAATTCGAGAAAGAAACGCACTTCGTAGACACTGGCAAAGATGCAGAGACCCAAACTCTAAATCCCAAATCAACTACCTAACGAAAATTATTCGCTACAGATTAATCAAGCTGCGTAACTCCAAATGGAATACCATGCTATCCAACCTCGAGAGGGGCTCACAAACTTTTTATTTCTCGACTTGATCCCCGAACATCCCCTGATGATATTGTTAACTATTTAACTTCAAAAAAATTTATTTTAGCTGGATCGATGGTTAAATGTGAAAAAATTAGCAAAGTGACTAGCTCCATTGCCTCTTTTAAGATTGTTATAGCCAATAATGAACTTTTTAATCGATTATTAGATAGTAATTCATGGCCGTCAGGAGCATTTGTCAAAGAATTTATTTCTCGGCGCATTAGCTCCCCGGGTTCTGGTCCAAAAAACTCCGACAATTGTCCATTTACTATCAAAACGTAAATGGACTGCGCACTAAAACTCAGACGATATTTGCTTCAAGCCAGAATTCTTCTTATGATGTTATTGCTTTTACTGAATCGGGACTAAACTGTAGTTTTACTGACAGTGAACTCTTTAGTTCAGACTTCCAAGTCTTTCGTAGGGATCGTTATGTTTCCGACTTGAGATTGAAAGGTGGTGGGTTGTTATTAGCAGTCCGTAGCTGCATTAATTGTGTAGTTGTTGATGTGCCGAACCCTCACTGTCTAGAGATCTTGTGTGTTAAACTTGTATTTAGCAATAAGGATATTTATGTCTTTTTGACATATATTCCTCCTTCGAGTCCCCTTACTTTCTACGAAAAAACAATTGACAGTTTAACATTTGTTCATAGATCTATGAATATGTCTGACGAACTCATTTTACTGGGTGATTTTAATATGCCAGGACTTTCTTGGTCTTTTTCTGACGATGATTCTACGCTCTTAGTTTCTGATGCTTCGTCCTCGCTTGAATGTTTTTTTGTTGATAGTGTATTTGCACTTTGTCTCCACCAACTTAGTCTTGTTCGGAATTCCTATGAAAGACAGCTTGACCTGGTTTTTTATTCTGACTACTGTGCCTGTTCCGTGGAAGAAAGCTTATCATCAATCTCGGTCATTGATGTCTTACACCCTCCTATTAAAATATTTCTTATGATTGACGAGGAGCATATTTTTAGTCCTAGTGAGAAAATGCTTACTTTTGATTTTAACAAAGCTGATTTTTCACGGTTGGACTATCTTATCTCTAATTTTAACTTTGATAAAATTTTTGACAATCCTGATTTTGAGGGTGCCATATTTGATTTTTATTATATTCTGTACCAATTTTTTGTTGCTACAGTTCCTTTTACTTATCGTAAGAATAGTTCATTGTTGTATCCTTGGTACACGAGTGAGTTGCGTGCGATTCGCAACTCGCGTAATGTAGCGTGGAATAGGTATACTAGGACGAAGAATGACATTGATTTTCGTTTGTATGAAGAATATTATGACTTATTCAAAGAATTATCAAATCGCTTATATTCTGAATACTTACTTAAAGTGGAGTCGGATATTATTAGAGATCCCTTTAATTTTTGGAAGTTTGTTAATTGTAAGCGTAAGTCTGATGGTTATCCAGCTTCTTTTCAATTCCTTGGTAGTAATAGTAATGACCAAATAACTGTTTGTAATTTTTTTGCCACATTCTTCAGTGGTTCCTTTTCTGGTAGTGACTTTATCCCTGATATGTCGTACTTTGATAATTTTAAAGGTACTTGTTCAACTACGTTGTCTGTTATACCGATTTCTTATAACGATATAATTGACCATATCTCTCGCCTAAAGGATGTTTCTTCTCCTGGCCCAGATGGTGTTCCTGCAGTTGTCCTTAAACACTGCTGTCTCTCTATTGCTAAGCCACTCTCTCTCCTCTTTAAAAGGTCGCTAGAATCTGGGATTTTCCCGAATGTATGGAAGGCCTCCTTTATCATACCGACTCACAAGAGTGGTGCAAAATCTGCTGTTGTCAACTATCGACCAATAGCTAAGTTGTCAGCTATTCCAAAGCTCTTTGAATCTGTGGTGTATGAGTGCCTGTCGTTCCACTGTAAATCCCTGATTTCAAGTAAACAACATGGATTTGTCAAAAACAGGTCAACAGTCACCAATCTGATGGAGTTTACGAATAAATCCATTGTAGAAATTGAGGAGGGTAAGCAGGTGGATTGTATTTATACTGATTTTAGTAAGGCTTTCGATAAATTGCCCCATTCAATTATTTTATTGAAATTAGACATGCTGGGTTTTCCTACATGGTTTATCAGTTGGATTAAGTCATATCTACTCAATAGAACTTATCAAGTTCTTTTTCGTGATTGTACTTCTAAGCCATTTGTTGCGCATTCTGGTGTTCCTCAGGGAAGTCATTTGGGGCCACTTTTGTTTGTCTTGGCCATTAATGATGTTGCGTCTGTGCTTAAATACTCGGAAGTACTTATTTATGCCGACGACATTAAGATCTTTAGATCTCTTAGTTCCAACTCGGACAATTTTCTTCAGGAAGATTTGATTAATTTTAGTAATTGGTGTCGCCATAATGATCTTCGTCTGAATTTGGATAAATGTCATGTTATGTCTTTTACTAGGAAAGTCTCGCCGGTTGTAATAATATATAAACTTAATGACTGTATTTTGAATCGTGTCAATTCTACTATTGACTTAGGTGTTACATTTGACCATAAACTTGATTTTAGCTTGCATATAAATAAGATTGTGCAAAAGGGTAATTCTATGTTGGGATTTACCACTCGCTTATCCAAGGAATGCCACCTTAATTGGAATGACAGAGTTCGTCTTCCTCCTTATATTGATCGACTTAAGCTATTAAATATGTCATCACTCTCCAAACGACGTGAGGTAGCTGATGTAGTTTTTGCTCATCAACTTCTTACTGGTTTAGTTGATTCTTCCACACTTTTGGGATTGATGCAGTTTGCTGTTGGTCGATATATACCAAGACAGCCTAGATTGCTTCAGATTTGCTTTCACCGGACAAACTATGGTATGAATGAGCCGATTTCGCGTCTCGCGAGAGAAGTGAATAAGAATGTTTTTGTTTATTTTATTTTTATTTATGTACTTGGTGTAGGGATTTTATTGTTTGTTTCGTCCCTTCACTAAATGATGAGCCAGAGGATAATTGATTTCCATATTTTAATTTGGAATCGATTTATGGCAATTCCTTGCATTAAGGAATTCTGATACTGAACTGTGTGGAAATTAAATAAATTGTTTAATCGAAGACTGGCAAACACCATCCCCACTCTTCTTGATGAAAACAATAAAAAGATATATAATGACTCGGAAAAATCCGAATTGTTAGCAGACTATTTCTATTTCGCGCATCGCACCTCTGAGCATATGGGTACCAAAATCAACAATGACTCTGTTAATAACTCTCTCAAGAATATTCCACCAAGTTTTGACTTACCACCAAAGGCACTATGCAAGCCTCGAGAAATTATCACCATTTTAAAAAAATTGAAAAATAATAAAGCGCCAGGATGCGACAAACTCCCCAATCTTCTGCTTAAGAAACTTCCCAAGAACTGCATTATTGCACTAAATTTGATAATAAACGCTTGTATTAAACTCAGCTACTTTCCCTCTTCCTGGAAACATGCTGTGGTTGTCCCCATTCCAAAATCCGGTAAAGATACAAGTAATCCTAAAAACTTCAGACCTATTAGTTTACTTCCGGCAATCAGCAAAATCTTTGAACGGGTGATTGCGCGTCGCATTGAAGATTTTCTTGACAACTCTGAAGTGATCCCTAATTTCCAGTTTGGATTCAGACGTGGACACTCGACCAATCACCAACTATATAGAGTCACTAAATAAATTCGAAAATCTCTGCACAATAAGAAATCTGTAGGCATGGTTACGCTTGATATTGAGAAGGCCTTCGATAGTGTTTGGCACGAAGGCCTTCTTTTCAAATTATTGAAATTCTCTTTTCCTTCTTACCTAACGAAAATAATTCAATCCTTTCTACTGAACAGGACATTCTCAGTAAAAATAAACTCAAGCTTCTCCATCCATCGACCAATACCTGCGGGCGTTCCACAAGGCTCCTGTCTAAGTCCAACGCTGTACAATATTTATACTGCAGATATTCCAATTCATCCAAAATGCGAGCTAGCGATTTTTGCAGATGATACATGTCTTTATGTAAGTGACAATGACCCTGATAAAATTTTATTATGCCTGGAAATACATTTAGAACTGTTGTATCAATACTATCATCGCTGGAAAATTAAAATAAACCCATCTAAAACTCAGGCCATGCTCTTTACAAAGAAGAGAAAACGATCCAATCTCCCAAACCGCGACATAAATTTTATTGGTCAAAATATTACTTGGTCCGACACCCTTACGTACCTTGGTGTCGTGTTGGACAAAAAACTGACCTTCAGCAGTCATATTGAAAACGTATGCTTCAAAGTTTCCAAATCTATTTATTCGCTTTATCCACTTATTAACCGCAAATCGAAACTTTCTCTGGCTAACAAGATGCTAATTTTTAAGCTTGTTCTGCAGCCTAGGCTATCTTATGGCTCACCTGTCTGGAACCAGTGTGCAAACGCCCATAAAAATAAATTACAAGTCTCACAAATAAGTGTCTGAAAATGATTCTCAAAAAACCTTTTTACTTTTCGACCAGGCCCTCCACGAAATAGCCAATGTGCCTACTGTACAAAAATTAGTTGATAAGAGATTCTCATCTTTTGCTCTCAGGTCCCAAATGGTCAAGAATACGCTCATTTCAACTCTTCTCAATCAATTGCAATAAAGTGCAGCCAAGTATCTCTTGATTTATCATAAGTTAGGTTAAGTTAAATTTAAATTTAGTTTTAAGTAGTTATTAAGTTATACACGCAAGGTTTTTTTTTTTGAAAATTTTTCCTTGGTCAGTTTAATAATAATAATAAAACCCACAGTTCTAAACAGCAAATGTCTACAAAATTCTCTCTAGTTGCTAAGATCTTGTAATCTGTTCTCTATATTTTATGTGTTATACAAACTGATATATAATGATGAAATAAATGAATTTGAATTTGAATTAATTGGAATTCATAGTAAGATTAAAAAAAAATAGACGATTAACTTTACCCCTTCTACCCCCTGCCATACAAAATGACACAATTACGCAGTTTATCAATAAACGGCTTTTCTCGAAAAGTATATATGCTATTGGTATAAAACTTGGAATATAATACTTTTATAATGATTTCATTTTACTGTATAAAAATTATTTGTGTCCTCCCCCTCCTTCCACCACCTCCCATTCAAACTGCACTTTTTCATGAAATGCTCTAAACCAATTTACTCAGTGCGTATACAATTGATCGAGCTGAAATTTTGCACTAACTATTTACTTATAATTATTAGTGAGACCAAAACAAATTAGACGATTAGCTTTACCCCTTCTACCCCCTCCCGTACAAAATGACACAATTACGCAATTTGTCTATAAACGGATTTTTTCGAAAAGTGTAAAAGTTATTGATCTGAAATTTGGAACATATAACTTCTATAATAATTCCAATCTGCTGCATAAAAATAAAAACATTTCTCTTCATCTAGAGTATCGCACGATTGGGCTTTACGCACAATCGTAGTCCTATTATGTTATTTTTTTGGTCTTACTAATAATTCTCAATAAATATTTAGTGCACAATTTCAGCACGCTAAATTTTATACGCACTGAGTAAATTGGCTCAGAGTATTTCATGAAAAAGTGCTGTTTGTATGGGAGGTGGTAGAAGGAGGGAGAGGACACTCATAATTTTTATACGGTAGATTGATATCATCATAAAAGTAATATGTTCCAAATTTAAGACCGATAACTTTTATACTTTTTGAGCAAATCCGATTATTGTCAAACTGCGCAATTGTGTCGTTTTGTATGGGAGGGGGTAGAAGGGGTGGAGCGATCTGGCCCGTTCACGAACTTGTCCTCACTTTTTTGTCAAAAACGACGTGTAGAAAATTTGAACTTTCTAGATCAACGCGTTCTCAAGCTAGAGAGGACACGGACGGACAGACGGACGGACATCCGGTTTTGAGATTTTTGAGTGATTATATGAACTTCTGTATCATTAATTTTTTTCTCCGAGCCTTATTTCTTAGCGTTACAAACTTTGTGGCAAACTTATAATACTCTCAGATTTCATCTAGAGTATAATAATGAACCGAAACCGAAGAAACTACGCCAATGCCGCTCAAAAATCAAGACGATGCACATTGTTTTTTTCGATATTCAAGGTCTGATCCTTCATGAATTCGTTCTGGAGGGACAGACGGTCAATAAGGAGTACTATTTGATCGTATTGAAGCGTTTGCGTGACCAAATTCGTAAAAAACGGCCGGAATTATGGAAGGAGAATTCATTTTACACGATGAAAATGCGCAATTCCATAGAGCTTCAATTGTGATCGAATTTAAGGCCAAAAAGTAACAAATTGCATCAATCAACCACCGTATTCATCAGATTTGACCCCGTTTGACCTTTTCTTATCCTCGAAACTGAAATTACCGCTCCGTGGAACCTGTTTTCAGTCGATCGAAGGCATAAAACAAAAATCGCCGTGGACTACTGAGCTGTACCGATTTAGCAAGTTGCTGTAAACAAACTGATTAATAGACCGTTCTTATTTTTGGGATAATAATTATGGACAGTCCTACCTGCTTACCAAAAAAAAAATTTCTTTTAAATATCATTCCTCAGAGTAATTTTAATTACAAATTATTGATATTTTTTTGTCGGAATGTACATCTTGAATTTTCAAGTTCCTAGCTAGAACTTGTTAGTTTTCGGTTTTAGCGCTCCCTCGTTTTGTCCTTAACCTTTACACCTTCTAAATGGGTGTCCACCCAAAAATGAACTTTCTATCTTGAAGGGTTTGGGAGTTAATGTGCGCTGAGCGTACACATACGGTTTTTTTTTGCATTTTTAGGCTATTTTAGTGATGAAACGCGAAAAAACAAAACTTCAGGGTAGCAAATTTTTTTTCCCAAGTCGATCACAATACTTTATTATTAAAATAAGTTTTTTTTTGGGTGGCCGAAGGGTCACAGAGCGTAATCGTGATCTGGTACATGACGTAGTATAAATTCTGTGAAAAGCCCACTGTAAATAACATTAACAGCTCTGCTACTGAATCCTATATCCACCTCCCCGCGGTGGCCACCGGGTGTTTTGTTTAAAACAGCAGGCGGAGAAGGGTAAAGGCGAGTGTTCCGCGCCTCTAATCGGAACTGCCATCCAGACTGGCCCTCCAGGTTGGGGGTTGGGCGAAACACTGACAACGTCTCCCAGGAAAAAACTCGCGTGTCCAGGATTACAGCCTCGGATATGACGGATCAAACAGCAACGGAAAATGGACTATTCTTTTGGATCTTGGAATGTGCGTTCACTACATCGAACGGGTGCGCTGCGAGAACTTCTTCAGGAGATGTCTCGTAACAACACCAGCATCCTCGCTCTCCATGAAACGAAATAGCTCGGAAGCGAAGTTAACGATTGCAGATCTCACACGAATTTTACCGGCGAGAAAAAGCAAGGAAGCAGAGAATTCGGTGTGGTAGATAATGCGTTCAAACAACTCGTAACGAAATTTACATCGATCAACAAATGAATCTGCTTAATCCGCTTCAAGTTGAAGTTCTTCAGCGTTTGGTTCATTAACTGCCATGCTCCTACAGAGGAGAAAGATGATGTCATTAAAGACGAATTCTATGCTCGACTTGATAGCACTTTTGATGGGTTGCCCTCCAATGACATCAAAATTCTAATAGGAGACTTCAACGGTAAAATTGGCAACGAACTGTTTCATACATATATCAGGAGGGCATAGCCTCCATAATGAAACGAACGACAATGGCCAAAGACTTATTGACTTCGCCAGCAATACGAACCTAGTCATGAGCTCCACCTGCTTCTCGCATTAAAATATTCACAAGATGACGTGGGCATCACCAGATGGGCACACCTTCAATCAAATTGACCACGTTCTCATCGAAAAAAGGGCTGCCTCTACCATTCTAGATGTCAGGACTCTACTTGGCGCGAACTGTGACTCGGACCATTTTCTCGTTCGAGCTAAATACCGCTGTCGCATAGCTAACAAGGGCCACACTAAAAGGAGCTGGGCTCCGAAGCTCAATGTGCAAAAACTAAAGAACGACACAACGAAAGTGGAATATATGACCACAATCAAAGCACATATTGAGGCATTACCTCAGGCTGAGCTTGAGGTAAGTATTGACCAAATGTGGCAGAACATTAAGGATAGTATTCAGCGCACAGCTGCAGGTTAGAGTGGTTTGGGAGTCTAAGTGAAAGATAATTCTTGGGCAGGGCTGTTATTAATTTAACAATATCTCATTCGTATATGCAGTTTGGGTTTTTATGAGGGGAGCGGGAGGGGTGATAGTAAGGGTGGGTGGATGTTAATAGCTTCTTAATTTATTGCTTGAATCATGACCAATATTCTCCGTGTAGAATGTGTTTCATAAACGTGCGTAGAATTTTCATAAAATTCGGTGTATTTTACATTCACGAAACCGAACATTTGTATGGGAGGGGGTAGAGCGGTTAAGGCAACCGTAAAATTTGTGATGCAATTTTATTTCATTTCTCTTGTAAGGTGCTCGTACAAAATCGTCGAAATCATACTTTTGTATGGGAGGTGGTAGAAGGGCATGCGCGATTCCAAAACTTTTGAGGCAATTCTGTTTCGACTATTTTTAGAAGTTCTTATGCAAAATTTTAAATTGATAGCTTTTAATAGTTAGGTGATAATTGATTTCTTGAAAATGATCGAAAAAATAATTTTGTATGGCAGGGGGTAGAAGTTTTAAAGGTATTCGACCAGTTAATATTTTAATATATTTAAGGAATTTTTTTAAATACATTTTGCAAATTTTCAAGTTCCTACCTTAAAATTTCATTCAAAAATTTTCAGCTTATGTATTTTGTTCATTGCACATGAAACACCTTGTGCACGTTAGAACGGGTGGTCGGTTTATAACAATTGTGGAACAAATTATTATTTTTTTTCTATGTATGTATATCAAACTAGGGTGTAGTCTAGTGGGTAGCGTGTTTGGTTTACAATGCGAAGGTCGTGAGTTCAAATTCCGGTCGACGCATAATTCCAGCACACTACCTGCTTGAATATACCTTGGTTACCTCAATCTACGAAAATGAAAAATTCGTAGATAGAGGGTTGTGCGAAGAGCAAACAACTCTTCCGCAATAAATAATGAAAATGTTAAGGAACCTGAAGCTCAGGAGGCCAAGGCCCGATTTGGGCTGTAGCGCCATTGAAGAAGAAAAAGAAATAGATGTATCCAAATGCAAAATTTAAACTTTGTATCTTTCACCACAGCCCTAAAAAAACTACTCAAAATTTTGGACATTTCTGCTGACCACCTCCCTCCCCTTACACATCCCAACTCAAAATTACCAAAATTAATAGTTATTTACTTCTACAATCTGACAAATTTTCAATTTAATATCTGTACTCAATTTTGAGATATAACGATTTGTAATTTTGAAAAGTGCGCCATTTTTAAAATGCTCCCCATTTCCTCCCACTACTATTATTTCCACAGGTTAAATTTTTTTTGTATTTCGCTAGTTTAGATTAATATATGTTTTAAGTTTCAATTACATAGCTTAAGAGATAGTTGAGATATTCATTTTTAAATGTTTTTCTTTGAACCGCCCCTGACCCTCCCCCTTGCAGTAATTAGCCTCTCTCTATGCTGATTCTGGTGGAGCTATATGCTGCCTTAATGGTCCCAAAATATGAATTTTTTATGGTAAGTAATTTCGAAGTTATAATTGTTTCAATGAAAAATTCGGTCGACAATTTGTTCTTAGCCCCCCCCCCCCATCTTCGCACCCCAATGGGTAAAAAAATTAAATAATTTTTGAAGTTTGTCCCAGAAATTATTATTATGATAAGTAATATCGAAGATATAATCATTTGAAAAAACAATTCGGCCGACAATTTGTTTTTAGCCCCCCCTCCCCTTTTCGGGCGCCAATGGATAAAAAAATTAAATTATTTTTGTAGTTTGTCCCACAACCCTCTCTATATCTTTGCTGATTTTCAGCTTCCTATCTAAATTCCTGGTGGAAATATTAGCAAATGTAGTTTTTGACTCTTTCTCTCCCCCGCCTCCCCCCTTCCACCTAACACTCCCCAAAATTTAGAAATTGGAGCTTATTTACCCAATCAACAATCTGCCCAAAAACGAACATTCTACCTTTAACGGTCTCGGAGATATGAGTCCATATGTACGGCGGACGGCGTACGGCGGGACGGATTTTTTTTGCATTTTTAGGCTAATTGAAACGCGAAAAAACAAAATTTCAGGGTAGCAAATTTTTTTCTGTACCGGTCAAAATACTTTATTATTAGAATAATAAAGTAAAATGACAACATTTTATTATTGGACGAAAACCTGAAGAAAAATGACGTGCGAGCAGCATTTAATACCGTGAAAGAAATGAGACAAGGTTACAAACCGCAAACTACCCTCTGTAAGGACGAAAAAGGCAACATCATAAGCGACGCTACCGAAATCAATGCACGATGGGCTCAGTACTTCCGAACACTGTTAAATAGAACATCACAGACTGAACCGTTTATAATTCCGGAAGATCCAGATGGAGATGAACTGCCCATTGCTCTAACTTATGATGAAGTAGAGACAGCCCTACATAATTTAAAGTCGAATAAGGCGCCCGCCGGAATCGACGGAATTCCTGCAGAGCTCTTGAAAGAAGGTGGAATAGAGCTTACCACTCGAATATTTAAATTAATTGCTAAAATCTGGACAAGTGAACAATTACCCGATGACTGGCGGAAGAGCATTATATGTCCGATATACAGAAAGGGTGATCGTCTGCGTTGCGAAAATTACAGAGGAATTTCAATGTTGTGTACGTGTTACAAAATTTTGACGAAAATTATCGAACGAAGACTCAGTAAATATGCTAACAACATCATCGGAGAATATCAAAGTGGCTTTAGATCCGGGCGATCGGCAACGGACCAGTCATTCTCAATAAAACAGGTGCTAGCAAAATGCTGGGAATATGATATTAATGTGCACCAACTGTTCGTCGATTTTTGTCAAGCATACGATAGTGTTGACCGTAATGCGCTGTACAGAATAACGATTGAACTAGGTGTCCCACCGAAACTAGTTCGGTTAATAAAAGCCACGATGGATAACAATGAGTGCCAAATAAAAACTCAAAACGAGTAGACTCAAAGCTTTCCAATGAAGTCAGGTCTCAAACAGGGAGATGGTCTCGCGCCCATGCTCTTTAACTTGGTGCTCGAGTATGTATATGTCGTCAGGAAGGCAACTTCAGTAGCCTCAGTGGACCCCAGAGGTACGCTACTCGTAAAATCCGCACAGTTGGTGGCGTACGCAGACGACGTGGATATTCTGGCCCGGTCAATACTGTGCGTTAAGGAAATATTCCAGGAGTTGGAGTCGATAGCGGGTAAAGTAGGGCTCAGGGTCAATGAAGCGAAAATTATATACAAGACCCAGACACGAAGGACTGTCCCAGAGAGGCAGAACATTATTATAGGCGAATACAACTTCGAGCAGGTGGATGAATTCGTATATCTGGGAGCCCTTCTCACAAAGAACGTTAATGAGCGACATGAAATTCAAAGAAGAATCACGGCAGCTAGCAAAGGATTTTATGCGGTCCTCCCCATAATGAAATCAAGGAAGGTCCATCGAAACAATAAACTACGCATCTACAATATATTAATTCGTCCTGTGCTGCTATATGGATGCGATACATGGACCTTGACGCGGGTGTCGGAGAAGGCAATCGACACGTTTGAGCGAAAAATTCTTCGGAAGGTATACGGAGCAGTTAAAGAAGGAGATTATTGGCGAATTCGATACAACCATGAGCTGTATCAACTATTTGACGACCCACCAGCATCTAACGTGATAAAACTGCGCAAGATACAATGGGCTGGCCACGTGGAACGAATGCACGAGGAACGAATCCCAAAACGAGTGCTCAAGGGCAAAGCTCAAGGCAACCGACCGCAAGGGAAGCCACTCAGTCGACGCAGATTGCAGATCGCTACTCAATTTTTCAAACTGGAGGACGCGGTCGTTGGACCGAGATAACAGGAGGAAATGCATCCGTAAGGTCAAGGCTCGATATGGACTGTAGCGCCATTGCATCACCATCATCAGTAAATAAATTATATTATGCGGCTAAAAGTGATACATATGCCCAAGTGAGGACAAGTAAACTCAAAAAACTGAAAAGTTTCATGAAATGCTGGAATCTACAAAGTAAATAATTCGTGTGAGTTTTAAGCAATAACAGTGGAATATAATTGAGGCGCTTAGATGCCAAGGGGTATAAGTGACAAATACCTGAAAATGGAGTTAGGTGTGCTGTTTGTTAGATGAATGGTAGTTTTAGTTGCTTGCCAAGGGATATGATTGTCTGGGAATTCTAAAAGCGACACTATCGATCAGAAAATGTACCATTGAATGAACAGCTGAATGTTTTGATTGACAAGGGGCACAAGTTCACTTGTATTTTTTATTTTACATTTTCAGCACTTATACCCCTAGGCATCTAAGAGCCTCAATTATAATTGGTACGTTATGCCTTCTTCGGCAGACGATGCGCATTAATATCTATTATCTCGCTTTTCGATATTACTAGTGTCATTATCCAATACATAATTCAGCCTGCTTATATCAAAGTCGGAAGTTATTATGTATTTATTATCTTGCAACGCTTGTGGAAATCATTATACTAAATTTTTATAAAAATTATTAACATGTGCAATTTTGATGTAATACAATTTTAAAGAGCAACAATATTATAAACATCGTTAAAATACGATTTGCATAAATACATTATGTATATGATAGAGATGAACAAATTTCCGAAATGGCTTCAAAACGTGAAGATTAGGATATAATCTCACACTTTATATTACGTTAATCCTTTTTGAATAAATTAAAGAAAATCAATAATTTTTCGATCAATCAATTAACATATTCAAATTCAAGTTTAAAAAGAAATAACAGTTTTTATAGTAAAAGATCGTCCGATTTACTCGAAATATGGTTTTTACAATAGAATTTAGCGCGAATGTTGTTTTCCATTTTTTTCTGAAATTCTGAAAGTGCCATTCCGTACTTTTTAACCGCGTCTGTAATGAAAACTGTTCAATTTAAGAATTATTTCTTTGAAGAAATTAGTTTAAATTTATTATTATAATGTGATCGACTTAGAAAAAAAAAATTTGTTACCGTGAAATTTTTTTTTTCGTTTCATGACTAAATTAGTTTGCAAAATAAAAACATAACAAGACTACGATTAGGCGTAAAGCGCAATCGTGCGATACTCTAGATGAAAGAGGAAATTTTTGATTTCAAGAAATTTTGTAGGGGAAGTTGTACAGGGGTTGATGATATTGAACTCATTTTTTTTAATCAAAGTAAAGTTACTATCAAAATGTTTTATACAAAATTCCAAAATTCCGTATTCAAAAATTAAATAGGTACTGAGAAAATTAGTGTATTATATTTAGTTAAATTATGCAGTTTATATGTGAGGTGGTAGAAGGAGGGGCGAGTTCTTGAAAGATTTTTTCAGAAATAACTATGAACATCATGCTTTTGATAAGTTTTAAATCGTAGATCAGTAATATTCATACTTTTCAGGAAAATCTATTTTTTGTAAAGTTGTGTAATTGTGTCAGATTGTATGATAGGTGGTAGAAGGGGTAAAGCTAATAGTTTATTTTTTTGGCCTTACTAATAATTCTAAATAAATATTAAGTGCTCGATAAATTTTATACGTACTGAGTAAATTGGTTTCGTGAAAAGTGCAGTTTGTATGGAAGATGGTCGAATGATGGGGAGGGCTTAAATAATTTTTATATAGTAGATTGAAAATATTTATAAAAGAAATATATTCCAAATTTCAGATCAATAGCATCTATGCTTTTTGAGCAAATCCGTTTATTATCGAATTGCAAAATTGCTTTATTTTGTAGGGGAGGGGGTAGAAGGAGTAAAGTTAATCGTCTAATTGTTTTGGTCTTACTAATAATTTTGAATAAGTTATTATTGCGTAATTTGAGCTCGATAAATTTTATACGTATTGAGAAAATTGACTTAGAGCATTTCTTGAAAAGTGTAGTTTCTATGGGAGGAGCTGGAAGGAGAGGGAAAACGCAAATAATTTTTATACGGTAGATTGAAATCATCATAAAAGTCATATGTTCCAAATATCAGACCAATGGCTTTTATACTTTTCGAGAAAATCCGATTATTGTCAAACTGCGAAATTGTGTCATTTTGTATGGGAGGGGTAGAAGGGGTGGAGCGATTTGGCCCGTTCACGAACTTGGCCTTAATTATGAGTGTAGTTTTTTTCAATTGCAATTATAATAGAATTAATTCTGACAAATATTCGTCTTTTCAGCTTTGCTAATTTCAATAAAAATTGAAAAAAATTATTTTTTTAAATTGTGCATTTGTATGGAAGCGGGTAGAAGGAGTGAGGGGATCGGATCAATATTTCGTGATGGTTATGACACGTACATCATTATAATTCGACCTAAATTTCAAGTCGATAGCTTAATTAGTTTCGAAGAAAATTCAATTTCTTAAAATTTGGTTGGGACGGGGTAGAACGAGTGGGAGGATGTAGCCCGGTCATGAACATAAAGTTTAATTTTTGCGAAAACTAACACACAAAAAATTTCAGCACCGTAGCTGAAAGCGTTCGACAGTTGTGTTGTAGATAGACGCACAGACGGACTTGGAATCGAGGTTTTTGAGCGACAACTAATATTTCCGCACCCTTGGCGGCTCTGTGCGAGCCTTACTTCTTAGCGTTACAAACGGTATGGCAAAGACAAGTGTGTTCTCAGAATTCATCTAGAGTTTACAAATTCGCCTGTCCTTACGCCGTACGCCTTACGTTTGCGGTCAGCGCATAAATAAATTAAAATAAAATAATATAGCCTTTATTTCGCCAAATTACTTCACACAATACATATATAATATTCACTGTCTTTTATTATTATATATTGCTAGCAGACCCCGCGACTTCGTCCGCGCTAAATTCGCATTAATAAGCTATTTTTGAGAGTGTTGTTAATAATACATTATCTGGGGAAATATAATCAGCTCACTTTAAACCTCTTTCTAAGTCAATTGCAAGTATTTTTCAAATGAAAATAAGTCGTTTTGATATATTATTATTGAAAGTTAAGGATTTACTTCAATTTAAAGAGATTTACTGCTGTTCACATAATTACACTGGCATCGATTTGAACAGATTTCAGTTTGTTTCCTGTCATTGGAACAACAAAAATCACTTTTATTTCAAATAGATGTTGACATTAACAACAAAGCTTGTTATGACTTCAAACAGAATGTTTTCAAATAATTTTTATAATCTAGATGAAATCTAAGAGTATATTGTGTTTGCCTTGCCGTTTGTTACACTAAGAAATAATGCTCACACAGAGTCTCCAAGGGTACAGAATTATTTGTTTCCGGTCAAAAACCTCGAATCCGAGTGACAGTCTCTCTGTCCGCTCACGAACTTGGCATCACTTTTGAACAAAATCAGTGAGCACAAAATTTGAACCTTCTAGTTCAACGCGCTGTGGAACTATAGAGCGCACGGACGGACAAACGAACAGACGGTTATGAGATTTTCGAGCAAAAATATTGACTTCTGTGTCATTCAGTTTTTTCTTCGAACGTTATTTCTTAGCGTTACAAACTTGAAAGAAAACATATGATACAGTCAGATTCATTCCATTCCGCTCCCCAATAAAACCAAAAAAAAAATCGAATTTTAGCGAATTTATTTCGTAAATATTTAAACTATGGATCTTTAAATCATCATATTACAAATACATACATAAATCATTTGCATAACAATGCTAGTCTATAAACGAAAATTTTATCGATATCCCATCACTTCTTATGCTCCCCCTTCGAATACCACAATTTCATAAAATTATTTTACTACTTTTCTTAATAACTATGAACCATGCTGTGATAGTGTACATATTCTTTAATGTATTTTAAAGAAATATAGAATTGGAAGAATTGGAAATAGTTCGCATGATTACTTACGAATCTCTACACATAAAAAAAAAAATTCCGGACGAACGCAAATCAAAACACACGGCCACATGGTCATACATATACATAAACATCCATATGCTATCTTTATACATAAAAAAAAATTTTCGGACTAACGCAAATCAAAACACATGGACACATGGTTATACATATACTTATTTTTGTATATATGTATGTATATGTATATGTATAACCATGTGGCCGTGTGTTTTGATTTGCGTTCGCCCGGAATTTTTTTTTTATGTGTAGAGATAGCAGAGACTATTACGAATAAAAAAAAAGTAAAAAAAAATCGCAATAACAAGCAATTTTTGAGAATGTAGTTAGTAATATATTGTGTGGCATATATAATCTGCTTACTTTAATGGCTCTTTGAACACAATGTTTTGTATTTTGTTGGAATCAGAACCATAAATTATTAAGAATGATACCATGATACTCGCATTTGAATGGGAGAGGCTCGTGATCAAATCAATTCCGTGATTTGAGATCATATACGTATTGAAGAGCATTAAGGACATGTGAATAATTATAGCTTGTTAATTAAAAAAGCCCAAATAAAATAACATTAAGCTTGAAAACGTAACAGGACTACGATTGGGCGTAGAGTCCAAACATACGATACTATAGATGAAATCGAAATTTTTGTGATTATATGAAATTTTGTATGGGAAGTGGCTGCACTGAACTAATTTGTTTCACATCATGCTAGCGTAGCTATAAAAATGTTTTGTACCAAATATAGGCTTTAAAAATTGAGTAGGTACTGAGAAACTTAGTGCATTGAATTTAATGAAATTGTGCAATTTGTATGGGAGGTGGTGGAAGGAAAGGGGGGTTTTGGTGAAATTTCGAGAAACAACTATAATCATCATGCAATTGATATATATCAAATTTTCAGGTCTGTATCATTCACGCTTTTCAAGAAAATCGAATTTTTGTAAAGTCCTGGAATTGTGTCACATTGTATGGGAGGGGGTCGAAGGAGTGAAGGTATTCGGTTAATTTTTTCCCGATATTAATAATGCTAATTAAGGATTGAGTACAAAATTTTAGCTCGATGAAAGTTATATGTATTGGGAAAATTAGTTTAGGATATTTCAAGAAAAAGTGCAGCTTGTATGGAAGGTGGTGGAAGGAGTAGGGGGTCTTAAGTGACTTTTTGAGAAGCAACTATAGTCATTATGCAATTGATATATTTTAAATTTCAGATCTGCATCATTCACGCTTTTCAAGAAAATTGAAATTTTTTATAGTCGGGCAATTGTGTCACACATTGTATGGGAGGGGGTAGAAGGATTAAAGCTACTTGGTTAATTTTTTCCCGATATTAATAATGATGCTAATTTAGGATAGAGTACAAAATTTGAGCTCGATGAAAGTTATATGTACTGACGAAATTAGTTTAGAATATTTCATGAAAAAGTGCAGTTTGTATGGGAGGTGGTGGAAGGAGTGGGGGGTTTTAAGTGACTTTTTGAGAAGCAACTATAATTAATTTGCAATTGACATATTTTAAATTCCAGATCAGTAAAATTTACAGTTTTCAAGAAAATCGAATTTAAGTAAAGTCGTGGAATTGTGACACATTGTATAGGAGGGGGTAGAAGGAGTGAAGCTAATCGGTTAATTTTTCCTGATATTAATATTAATGCAAATTAATGATAAGGTATAACATTTAAGCTCGATGAAAGTTACACGTACTGAGAAAATTGGTGAATAGTCTTTCATGAAAAAGTGCAGTTTGTATGGGAGGTGGTGGAAGGAGTAAGGGGATTCAAATAATTTGTATACCATAGATCACATTTCTGAGAAAAATAGTATGTTCTAAATTTCAAATGATTTGCTCCAATGGTTTTGAATAAAATTTGATTATTATATATTTTTGAAAATGAGTCATTTGGTATGGGAGGAGGTAGAATGCGTGGGGGTATTGAAATAAGACCACACGTAGATTACATCTCGATGCACATCTAATAAACTACGAAATTTTCATTACAATTGGTTTAGCCGTTTTTGCGTGAAAACCGGAAAGACAGACAGACAGACAAAGAAAATTTTTAAAAACGTGTGTTTCTGCTTAGTTATTGCTAAAATAAAGCAAAAAAGTTATTTATAGCCATTTATAAACAAATAACAGACAGACACTACAATTATATTTATATGTATAGATTATTAATTGGTATATTGATTTTATTGTATATCTTAATTACGTTACGGGTTTTTTTTTACTTGTTGTATGGCATGTCCTTTATTAGACGAAGGCCTCCCTCATCGTCTTCCACTTATCTCTGTGGCTTGCCAATCTCATCCACGTCCTACCATCTAGCCACACTATATCGTCATCCCATCGTAATTTCGGTCTTTCTCTTGGCCTATTTTCAACTCGTGGATACCATTCGGTCACTAACTTTGTCCATCTAATGTTTGTGCACCTTGCGATATGACCCGCCCATTTCCGCTTCAAAGATCTTGATCTTCTCTTGCAGCTTACGATCCCGGTTCGTTTCCTAATGGTGGAATTTCTTTGTCCTTGTAATCGATTGATGCCCAGCATCGCTCTTTCCATAGTACGTTGGCAGACTTCGAGCTTTTCGGTGTTGGAAGTCGTTAATGTCCATGTTTGTGAAGCGTATGCTAGTGTGGGAAGAATACAGCTGTCATGAACCTTTCGTTTCAAACTGACAGGTAGTTCACTTTTTAGAACATCCTTTAAAGACCAAGAGTAGAGATACGTCTATTAACATCTTTCGTTGTATTATTTTGCATGAAGATTACTCGACCTAAGCATTGTATGTATGTATGCAATGTATGTATTCGTCGACGTATTCGGTTGCTTTCCCATTTAACAAAATAGTAAGCTTCTTCGCGTTGGTCAAGAGCTTTGTTTTCGTAACGTTTACTAGAAGGCCATCATTTCCACTTTCTGCATCTGAGTTTTGAAGCATATGTTGAAGCTCGCAGTAATTTTCGGCGAAGAGAACGACATCATCTGTAAACCGAAGATGCGTTAGTCTGTCCTCATCTATTCGAAGTCCGAGTAAGTTCCAATCCGAAAAATGCGTTCAGGGACAGCTGCGAAGGGCTTCGGTTATATGGATTTCCCTGACGGATTCCCCTCTTCAAGTCAAACTTCGAACCAATAGTTTCAAATTTTACCTTTGCTGTATTGTGCATGTAAATTTATTTTAGTAAGGATATGTAACCGTTTTCTACGCCCTGTTCATCAGGGCATATTAACTCCCAAGTCCTTGAGGATAGGAAGTTAATTTTACTTTATTATTTTAACAGTATTAGTATTGTCATTGACTCGGAAAAAAAATTGCTACCCTGAAATTTTGTTTTTTCGCGTTTCATGAGTAAAATAGCCTAAAAATGCAACAACAAAAATCCGTCTGTCTGTACGCCGTATGCCGTACAGACAGACGTGTATGCTCAGCGCACATTAACTCCCAAACCCTTCAAGATAGAAAGTGCATTTGTAGGTGGATTTTAGATGGTATCGGATCGCAGACATCCATTTTAGGTGGTGTACGGAGGCGGGGGAGCGCTAAAACCAACAACTAAGAATTCGAATGTCTCAATAATGGTTCTAGCTAGGAAGGTGAAAATCAACATGTACATGGAGGGGTTAGTGGGACAAACTTAGGAAAAAAATTTAAATTTTTTATCCATTGAAGTCCGGAAAGGGGGGCTAAAAACAAATTGTTGGCCGATTTTTTTTTTCAAATGATTATACCTTAATTACATACTATAAAAAATTCATATTACTATTAAGGTCGAAAATCAGCTTAGAGGGAGGCTAATTACTGTAAGGGTTGGGTCAGGGGGTGCAAAGAAAAACACTTATAAATCAATATCTCGGCTATTTCTTAATCTATGTAATTGAAACTTGAAACATATATTCAATTATACTAGCGAAATACGAGAAAAATGTAGCATTTGGACATAGTAGTAGTGGGGGGAAATGGGGAGCATTTCAAAAATGTTGCACTTTCCAACATTTCAAACCGTTATATCTCAAAACTGAGCACAGATAATCAATTGAAATTTTCTCAGATTGTAGAACTACATAGTCTTTAATTTTGCTAAAAGAAAAATAGTTTTTTCTTTTTAAATTTCTAAATTTGTATAGGAGCGGGTGTAAGGAGTATACGGATGTAGCCCATTCACGAACTTTAAGTTATTTTTTTTGCTAAGAATGACATAAAACAAATTTCAATAAGATAGGTCAAAGCTTTCGAAAGTTATGTTGTAAGGATAAACGGACAGACACTTGAAATTGAGGTTTCTTAGCGTTACAAACGGCCCTGCCCTGGAACCCCCATTCGCTTAGTCTTCCCTGTCCACACTAACCTGCATATTGACTTCCCACGCATCCCCAACTTGTCCCAAGAATAATAAAGTTACGCCCGACTCCTTGGTAGATTTTTCTATGTAAAAATGCGCCCCCGAAAGTAGTAGCTTGGAAATACTTTTTATTCTTCAAATATCCATGATTCTGTACAAACCGTTTGAAATATTCCGAAGGGAAACGCTTTTTAAGGACTTCTTTGCAAAGCGTTTGTGAAATTTCTTGCTTGGTAAATAGACATGCCGCTTTGAGTAGTTCTCTTACGTTTAGCTAAATCCTCGTTTTTTGAACGATAGCTTATTACTACAGAATCGAGCTATCTAATAATCTTTCTGTTTTTTCTCCCTTTAGAAACGGAAGAATGCGGTTCGAAGATACATCAGTGCCACCACCACGTGTTCGAATTTGGCTTGAATTGGGCGGATCGGATGGTAAAGGAGCTGTTGAAGTCGGCCAAGCGACTACTTTGTCGGTACGAGCTGTAGTACCTGGATCAATGGGAGTTAGAGTTGTAGACTGTGCGGCATTGGACGGATTGGGAGAAACATCACAAAAGCTTTTGGATGAACGAGGATGCCCGATTGATGAGCAGGTAAGAAGGGAAACAGAATGTATATGTACGTTAGTATGGATGTGAAACGATTTCTTGAGCAATGTAGAGCTATTTAAATACTTAATCCGCAAGGAACTCTATATATGCTCCCCACCACAGTCGAATAATACCTTCAAACCGTTAAAATTCCGTACTGTAAAATAAAAGTAATCTATTACATATTTCTATTTATCTTATCTTATTTTGTGATCCATGCGAAGTTTTTCAAACACTAAATTTTTTTCGTAAAACCACCAGTGGAGATGGTTTCACAATTTCTGAATATGAGGGACTCCGGTACAAACTTTGCGTGTGAAATGAAGAACTTCCTTGGTATTTCCCATTAGCGTTTTCGTTGAAGAGGTAATTGCGAATCGAAAAAATTATGCGAATACCACAGAATAGTTGTAGTAGTGATAAATTGCCTGAGAAAGAGCCATCCTTGCTAATCGGATGGCTCTCTCTCTCAGATAGCCGGGAGTTAACTTGAAAAAAATGTACTATGAAAATTCGATGTACCTTTAAACCAAAGAAGATACCTTTAAACGGTCATAAAATCTAATTGGTCGTGTAATTTTCTATATTCTAATAATAAAGTATTGTGACACAGAAAAAAAAAAAAAATTGCTACCCTGAAATTTTGTTGTTTCGCGTTTCATGACTAAATTAGCCTAAAAATGCCGTACATATGGACTCGTATCTCCGAGGTAGAATGTTTGTTTTTGGGCAGATTGTTGATTGGGTAAATGAGCTCCAATTTCTAAATTTTGCGGAGTGTTAGGTGGAAGGGTAGGCGGGGGGAGGGAAAGTGAGTCAAAAACTACACTTGCTAATATTTCCACCAGGAATGCAGATAGGAAGCTGAAAATCAGCAGAGATATAGAGAGGGTTGTGGGACAAACTACAAAAATAATTAAATTTTTTTTATCAATTGGCGTATGAAAAGGGGGGCTAAAAACAAATTGTCGGCCGAATTGTTTTTTCAAATGATTATATCTTCGAAATTACTTATCATAAAAAATTACTTATCATAAAAAACTAGGATATTGTGCAACAGAGCAAAAATCTTTGGGAACTGGGACGAATACAGAGTCGAATATAACAAGTCGAATATAACAATCTTCTAAAAAAGTTGAAAAAAGAGTCTTGGAGAAGATTCTGTGAAGAGATAGATGATTTTCCAACGGCCTCAAGACTCCAAAAGGTGTTATCAAAAGACACCCCGATAAATATCGGACTTTTGGAGAGACCGGATACTAAAACCAGTATGGAAACCCTTGAGGTGTTATTGGCAACACAATTCCCAGGCTGCAAAATAATAAACAACAATGAGGATTAAGAGGCGGAGGAAAGGACATATCGTCAAACTCCGCACAGCAAAAGCATTGCTGGTAAAATCTTCATTCCGGAAAAGATCAGATGGGCGATTAACACCTTTAAGCCTTACAAATCAGCCGGAGTAGATAAAATATTCCCCGCATTACTGCAGAAGGGGTTAGAGATCTTAATGCCAATAATGGTAAGGATCCTGAAAGCCAGCTTTATTTGGGGATACATCCCAAAAATTTGAAGGAAAGCGAGGGTGGTATTTGTACCGAAGCCAGGGAATCGTCCCATTGATCAGCCTAAGTCATACCGTCCTATAAGTCTTACCTTTTTTTTCGTCAAAATAAAGGAGAAGTTAGTGGACATACACATAAGAACAGGGCTTAACAAGGTTCGTCTTAATACTAATCAACATGCCTACCAAAAGGGCAAATCAACAGAGTCAGCCCTTCACGGTTTGGTAAGACAAATCGAAAAGGCAAAAGACTATAAAGAAATTGCACTTTGCGCATTCCTAGATATAGAAGGAGCATTTGACAATACTCCCCATGAAGCCATAATAGCGGCGGCTATGAAAGGGTTTGGAAACGGCCACGATTAGATGGATACATGCCATGCTAAGGAGCCGAATGACAAACATGGATCTAGGTGATAGCACATTGACTGCACAGACCTATAGAGGCTGTCTCCAAGGTGGGGTACTATCTCCACTTCTTTGGTCAATTGTAGTAGATGAACTCCTAGACCGTCTAACAGAACAGGGATACGAGGCTATAGGATATGCCGATCATTATCATTAGAGGTAAACATGATTTAATTAAATCGGAAAGAATACAATCAGCCTTAGAAGTGATAATGAACTGGTGTCAGTCTAAGAACTTGAACATCAACCCAAGTAAGACTGAGTTAGTACCATTTACAAATAAAAGGAAGACGTACATCATACCCCCTTCAATAAATGGAACAATAATACCCTTTTCAGATGAGGTAAAATATCTAGGTGTCATACTGGGTAGCAAACTCAACTGGAAAAAACATATAGAATGGACTCACGCCAAAGCACTAAAGGCATTTTGGGCCTGTAAAAGCTTATTTGGCAGAAAATGGGGACTAAAGCCAAAAATGATTTACTGGTGCTACAGAACAATCCTTCTTCCAATAGTCACATACGGATCAACGATATGGTGGACTAAAATTTTACAAAGAAAAGCACAGCTTACGCTACAATAAATCCAAAGGCTAGCTTGTCACGGTCACCGGAGCTATGAAAACCGGTCCTACATCGACAATGGAAATGTTCCTTAACATCCCTCCGATACATCTCCGAATAAAAAAGGAAGCTATCAAAGGGGTGTTACGCATACAGAGGGAAAACAATTATAAACCAGGGGATTTTAGAGGCCACCTCAAAATGCTATGAAACCCAAAATTGGAGGTTCTAACCTCCACATTATCGGACGCAATGCCGACAAAATTTAGCTTTGAAACCCCCTTCAAAGTTATAATCAGAGAACGCAAGGACAGGCAATCAACGCTACCTGAAATGGAAGAGGGATCAACCATCTGGTATACAGATGGTTCGCGCACCTCTGAGGGGACAGGAGCCGGAGTCAAAGGTCCTAACTTCTCGGTTGCAAAACCACTCGGCAAAGAAGCCACAATCTTCCAGGCTGAACTAATAGCAATGGAGCTATGTACCCAAGAGAATATAAGGAGAGCTCATCGCAACAAATCAATTTATATACTATGGGATAGTCAGGCGGTTCTCAAAGCCCTAGCATCCAATAAACACGGATCGAGGCTAGTTTGGAACTGTCTTCAAGACCTAATCATCATGTGGAAAAGGAACGACGTAACCTTAATGTGGGTACCAGGACATATGGGAATTTTGGGAAACGAAGAGGCTGATCGCCTTGCAAAAAACGGCGCGGAAAAGAACTTTATTGGTCCAGAACCATTCTGCGGAAAATCAAAAGGGCATCATAACTCTATACTTAGGAAGTGGGTTGAAGAAGAACACAAAATCTACTGGAATAGACTTCCAGGCTTATCAACCTCAAAAAAAAACTAATCATACCACAAAAAAACAAAGTGGAGGATATCCTGAAATTCAGCAAGAGCGATATTAGTACTCTAATCGGCCTAATGACGGGGCACAGTTGAGTGAACCACCACCTCAATAATACGGGCTTAGCTGAAACCTACATCTGCCGCCTCTGTCTCGAAGACTCAGAAACCACAATACATATCCTATGCCACTGTGAAGCAGTGGCAAGGAAAAGGCATAATCTTCTTGGGAAACGTTTCCTTTCCACCGAGGAATTGACCAACATGGTTCCCTAACAGATACTCAGATTAGTCAAAGGTAGGGTAAAGGGGCAATAATCGCACAATAGGCCGGAAAGGCCGCAGCGCTCTCACGTATTCCCCTAATATAAATAATAATATCATAAAAATTCATATTATGGGACCATTAAGGCGGCATATAGCTCAGCCAGAATCAGCATAGAGAGAGGCTAATTACTGCAAGGGGGAGGGTCAGGGGCGGTTTAAAGAAAAACACTTAAAAATGAATATCTTAACTACCTCTTAAGCTATGTAATTCAAACTTAAAACATATATTAATCTATACTAGCGAAATACGAAAAAAATATAATCTGTGGAAATAATAGTAGTGGGGGGAAATGGGGAGCATTTTAAAAATGGCGCATTTTTCAAAATTACAAATCGCTATATCTCAAAATTGAGTACAGATATTAAATTGAAAATTAGTCAGATTATTAATTAATTTTGGTAAAAATTTAGAGTTCGGAGGTGTAAGGGGAGGGAGGTGGTAAGCAGAAATGTAGATAATTTTGAGTAATTTTTGTAGGGCTCTGGTAAAAGATACAAAGTTTAAATTTTGCATTTGGATACATTTATTTCACATACATAGAAAAAAAAAAATTTCATCCACAATTGTTATAAGCCGATGTCCCCGGTCTAACGTGCACAAGGTATTTGATGCGCATTGAAAAAAAAACACATAAACTGAAAATTTTTGAATGAAATTTTAAGGTAGGAACTTGAAAATTTGCAAAATGTATTTAAATAAAATCCTTAAATATATGAAATATTAACTCGTCAACCATTTTCAAGAAATCAATTATCACCTAACTATTAAATGCTATCAATTTAAAATTTTGCATAAGAACTTTTAAAAATATTTGAAACAAAATTGCTTCAAAAGTTTTGAAATCGCGCATGCCCTTCTACCACCTCCCATATAGAAGTATGATTTCGACCAATTTCATTAAATCAACTTATAACAAACAAATTCAAAGCTACGAAATTGAAATTTTGTACGAGCATCTCACAAGAGAAATGAAATAAAATTGCATCATAAATTTTACGATACCCTTACCCGCACTACCCCCTCCCATACAGAAGTATGATTTCGACCAATTTCATTAAATCAACTAATAACAAACAAATTAAAAGCTATGAAATTGCAATTTTGTACGAGCACCTTACAAGAGAAATGAAATAAAATTGCATCACAAATTTTACGATTCTCTTACCCGCTCTACCCCCTCCCATGCAAATGTTCGGTTTCGTGAATGTAGAATATAGCGAATTTTATGAAAATTCTATGCAGCTTCGTTTATGAAACACATTCTATTCAGAGAATATTGGTCATGATTCAAGCAATCAATTGAGAAGCTATTAACATCCAACCACCCTTACTATCACCCCTCCCGCTCCCCTCATAAAAACCCAAACTTGCATAAACGAATGAAATATTGTTAAATTAATAACAGCTCTGCCCGAGAATTCTCTTTCACTTAGTCTCCCAAACCACTCTAACCTGCATATTGACTTTCCATGGATCCGCAACTTGTTCCAAAAATAATAAAGTTTCGCCCGTCTTGTTGCCAGTTTATTTTAATATTTTCCGCAACAAATCAATATTTATACTAATAAAAAATCAGGGTCAAGATGGTATGATTTGCATGCAAAGAATTTAAAATCAAAATCAAGTTTTTGCAGAATGTAATATTTTTAATGAAAATTTTGAAATTTGGAAAACTTTCTAACCAGTTCCCTCCGTCGAAAGGTTTATTTTCCGGTTATGGGAAAAAATATACTTCACAAAATATAGAAATACGTTTTTTGGATTTTTATAATTTTTAAAAAACTTCCTACACGAACGTGTTAATAACTTCAAAACCAATCACATTGCCATTAAACCAGTGCCCAAGAATTTAATCTAAGAATATTCTAAAAAAGTTAAAGTTTCCAATATGCGTGCCGTTAAGAACACTTATGTACGAAACTTTTCAAAATAATTAATATAAATTTGAATCATAAATTTTGCAATCTTCTTACCCCTTCTACCTACTCGAATATCTTGGAATCTAGTATAGATGTATATTTAGTACAAGGTAAGTGATGCTTTAATTGTTAATTGTTATCGTAATCACGTTGGTATGAATCGGCCTTTAATCTATTTATTGACTTTTCACGTATAACAAACTTCGTGCCAATAACAAGAAAGTTGCGCCCGATTAGTTATCAGGTATTTTTTACTTTCGCTCCAAATAGTATTGTAACATCCCTACTGTCCCATATGAACTACATTTAGTCGTTGGTTCACGAAGTAATAATAACTCGGCTTACCAAACGACGCTCAGTCTTCAAAAGCCTTTTGGTGTTATTATGAAGACAAAAAGATACGAAAATATAGATACATAATACTGAAATTTATATTTATACTTGTTTGCATATCAATGACGACGACCTTATCGCAACAATGAAGATCACTTTCATTTTCTATAATAAAAATGGAAAATTTCTTTTTTCTTACTTAATTCGTTGTTTTAATATTTCCAAGTGTAAAACTTATTCACACGATATTAATAACAAAGCCCCATGTTCAACCATTAAAAAATTACCGTCATTTCATTACTTAACGCGAAAGTGATTATTATCATTGTAATGACATAAGACGAGCTTTTTCGGATCTTTAACGAAAAATTTGGCTTGAAGTTGATCATAGTGAATTTTAATTAGGCAAATTCATTTATGAGCATCTTCTTTTCGTGTAATTTTATCACAAAAATCATAACTGAATTATGTTTGGGCGTAATGAAATAGGAAAGAGTTTATTGCACCAGAAAATATATCATCACAAATTCTATGCATTAGTGCATAGTGAATTTTGTGTGGTAGGAGGTAGAACGAGTGGAATGAGGTTTATATTTACTTTATTATTCTAACATAATAGTAAAGTATCGGGATCGATATGGGAAAAAACAATTTGTTATGACTATCTTCAAGGGTTTATTTTTGGGTAGATTGCAGATGGAGTGCTAGTTCTCTTTACAGGAGTGGGAAGAGGGCTAAAACCAAAATCCTCAAATGCAAATATCTCAAACATAACATAATTATGCCCAATCCTATGATACTCTAGATGAAATCGGAAAGAGTTTAATGTACCGAAAAATATGTCATCTCAAATTCTTTCCAATAGTGTATTGTGACTTCTGTATGGGAGGTGGTAGAAGCAAAGAAGGAGGTTTGTAGTTTTTGTATGTGACACCGAACGTGGCATGTAAAATGTTTCGTGCTGAATTTAAAATTTGTAGTTTTTATTATTTTCAAAGAAATTGGATATGGTTTTCTTGAAATTGAATGGGAGGTAGCAGAGAAAGTGAATGGTCTGATATGATTTTGGAACTGCTTATCAACATCCTTATCACCATGCTTTGTATCATTTTTAAAGTCGATACCTCTCATATGTTCGAGGGAGAAATGCTTTTCTTGAATTTATAATAAAGATATTTGTATGAGAGGGGATAGAACGAGGGCAACGAAGCTGATAATTTTTGTAGTATTTATTGAAATTGTTAAGGGACAAATTGTGGCAAAATTTTAAGTTCGTACTTTTCCTAATTTTAATTGAAATCGATATAATGCATTTACCAAAATTATGCATATGTATGGGAGGGGATAGAAGGAGTATACGGATCGAAACAAAATTTTTCGTCGTCAATTATATTTCTATTATAAAATTTTCAACAAAACTTCAAGCTGATAGCAGTTTCAAAGAAAAATAAATTAATGAAAATTTAAAATTTTCGTGAAATTTATATGGGAAAAAGATGAGAAAGAGTGAGGTGAAGTTGATGATTTTTTTAAAATTGGTTGCAATTATAATAAAATTAATTCTCACAAAAATTGGTCTTTTCAGCTTTACTAGTTTCAATGTAAATCGAAAAAATTCAATTCCAAATTGTACATTCGTATGGGAGGGAATAGAAGGCGTGAGGAGATCAGATCAGTATTTCGTATTATGTTAATGATATATACATTGCTACACTTTGACCCAAATTTCAAGTCAATACCTTAAATGGTTTCAAAGAAAAATGATTTTCTTAAAATTTTGAAATCTCATGAATTTTGTATGGGAGGGAATAGAAGGAGTGGGGTGATGTAGGCCGTCCACGAACTTAAAGTTATTTTTTTCTCAAAAATAACACACAACAAATTTCAGGACGATAGCTCAAGACGTTTGAGATTTATATTGTGGACAGACGGTCACTCTGTTAGCCCTTCGCACAACCCTCTTTCTACGAATTTTTCATTGACCAAGGTATATCCAAGCAGGCAATGTGCTGGAATTATATATTACGTCGACCGGGATTTGAACTCACGACCTTCGCATTACAAGACCAACACGCTAACTACTAGGCTACACCCTAGCCCCTAGACTATTAATTAGACTTGGGATATCTTATATGATTAATAGTCTTTGATATCACTGAGCTGAGCAGTGATCAGTTAGCAGATATCACTGAGCGCGAGTAGTGAACAGATTCAAAGAAAGGCAATAGAATATATCATATGTCCCAAGCGGCAATCGAGCAACGAAAGAGCTTTCATATGACGTTCATATGAAAGCTCTTTCGTTGCTCGATCGGTGAGCTTAGCTGAGCTGTTGGTGCAATGAAAATACTTAAAAATGAATATCTCGACTATCTCTTAAGCTATGTAATTGAAAATTTCATACCGTTATATCTCAAAACTGAGTACAGATATCAAATTGAAATTTTGTCAGATTATAGAACTACATAGTCTTTAATTTTGGTAAAAATTTTAAGTTGGGGTGTAAGGGGAGGGAGGTGGTAAACAAAAATGTCGAAAATATTGAGTGATTTTGTTAGGGCTCCGGTAAAAGATTCAAAGTTTAAATTTTGAATGTGGATACATCTATTTGATATACATTGAGATCAAATAATAATTTGTTCCATAATTTTTATGGGGTGGGGGAGGGGGAGGGAAGGGGATGGGGCGGGGTCTAACGTGCACAAGGTGTTTCATGTGAATGAAGAAAACACCAAAACTGAAAATTTTTGAATGAAATTTTAAGGTAGAAACTTGAAATTTTGCGAAATAAAATAACACTGCATCACAAATTTTAGATGAAATATAAATTTTTGTGATACGAGGGTCGTTTGATAAGTCCCTGGCCCAAGTAAGAAAAAAGCATTTTTTCCGGAAAATTTTTTTTTATTTTTCAACATAATCTCCCTGGAGGTTAATACATTTGGTCCAACGTTTCTCAAGTCCTTTCATACCGTTCAAAAAGAAATTTTTGTCACAGTCTGCAAAAAATTGGGAAACGGCGTCTTTCACCTCTTGGTTCGATGAAAATTTTTGTCCACCGAGGTGAGTTTTCAATTTGGGGAACAAAAAAAAGTCACATGGGGCCAAGTCGGGCGAATAAGGTGGGTGGTCAACGATCTCATACCGCAAATCGTGTAATTTGGTCATGGAAACCGCGCAGGTGTGGACAGGGGCGTTGTCGTGGTGGAACAAGATCTTCTTTTCGATTCGCGTGACACGTCAACTTAGAATGGCTGCCAAAAACAAACTGTTACCTACAGAAACCTGAAAAAATTCATGAGACCGTTCGAAAGTGCCATCTACCTAGCGATAGCAAAAACTTTTTCGTGAAACCACGTTTTGTCATTTGGGCCAGGGACTTATCAAACGACCCTCGTACTTCTCATCGTTTTAATTTCAATAAAACTGGCACTGGTCGTGCGTACTGAACAAAACAGATAGTGAAACTGCCGTTTATAATTTCTACAACATTCTCTTTGGTTGTTTCACTCGGTGCGTGCGAGTAATGGTTCATGTAAAAGATATCCATGGTTTGACGACGATTTAAATATATAAATATAAATCTCAAAAATTTAAAAACTAAAGCATTGAAGAAGTACTGTCTCTCTTGGATTGAATCTGACTACAAGCGCTACTCTGAGCTGAGCGGTTTATTTCTTATCAGGTCAAAGTTGCTCTATCAGTGTTATCTGATTGATATGAAGATGAGAATTAAAGACAAGCCTAAGCAGTTCTGGAATTTCGTCAATTCTAAGAGGCGCACAGATGGTTTTCCAGCGACTTTGCCTTTTGATGGAGAAGCTAGCGACGACTCTAAAATAATTAGTAATTTTTTTGGAGATCATTATACTCTAGATGAAATCTGAGAATATATTGTGTTTGCCTTACCGTTTGCAACGCTAAGAAATAACGCTCGCACAGAGCCGCCAAGGGTACAGAAATATTTGTTGTCGCTCAAAAACCTCGATTCCGAGTGACCGTCTGTCCGTCTGTCTGTCTGTGCGTCTGTGTACAGCATAAATCTCGAAAGCTTTGAGCTATAGTGCTAAAAATTTAACTTTAAGTTCGTGAATGTGCTACATCCCCCCACTCCTTCTACCCCTCCCATACAAATTTCATGAATTTTATAAATATTAAGAAATTGACTTTTCTTTGAAACTATTTAAGCTATCGACTTGAAATTTAGGTCAAAGTATTATGATATAGATGTCATTAATATTCATTAATATCACGGAATATTGACCCCATCCCCTTACTCCTTCTACCACCTCCCATACAAATGGAAAATTTTGAAAAATACATATTTTCGATTTTCATTGAAACTAATAAAGCTGATAAGACAAAATTTTGCCAGAACTAATTCTGCTATAATTGCAATTTATTTTAAAAGTAATTATCAACTTCACCTCACTCCTTCTACCCCCTCCCATAAAAATTTTACGAAAATTTGAAATTTAAATTAAATTATTTTTCTTCGAAAGTGTTAAGGCTATCAACTTGATATTTTGTACAAAGTATACAAATAGAAATATTAATAATGAGAAAAAAATTTATTTTGATCCGTACACTCCTTCTACCTCTTCCCATACAAATGCATAATTTTTGTTAAATGCATTTTATCGATTTCCTTTCAAACTGCAAAAAGTACAAACTTCAAATTTTGCCAGAATTTGTTTCTTAATAATTGAAATAAGTGCTAGAAAAAATTATAAGCTCCGCTTCACTCCTTCTACCACCTCCCTTACAAATATCTGTATTATAAATTCAAGAAAGGCATTTCTCCTTCAAGTATACATATGAAAGCTATCGACTTTGAAATTGAATCAAAGCATGGTGATAAGGATGATGATAAGCAGTTTCAAAATCATCTTAAGTGCTCCACTTCCTCTGCCACCTCCCATACAAAAGCCCCAATTTCAGGAAAACTATGACTAATTTCTTTAAAAATAATGAAAACTAAAAATTTTAAATTCAGCAAAAACCTTTTTGTATGCCATGTTCGGTGTCATATGCGAAAAAGTCTCTATTCCCTATTCGAAAGAATTTGAGTTGACATATTTTCCGGTATATTAAAGTCATTTCCATCTCATCTAGAGTATCATATGATTGGGCATTAAGCCCAATTATAATTCTGTTATGTTTTTCCTACTACATTTGTCTGGGATGACAGTGATATTAATTAAAAAAATTTTCAATACTTGAGAAAATTTCCCTCTACTACACTAGAGTTGAAGGGTCTCATTATTGATGACCACACTATATCGAAGTTTATCATGAACATCGCGGAGAGTTTTAATAGCGGCCCAGGTGAAATACCGTCTGTTGTGCTCAAAAGGTACTCCTCTGCACTTTTATCTCCACTTAGTTCCTTATTTAGCCCATTTCTTCGCTATGGAGTTTTCCCAAGTTTGTGGAAATACTCGACTATGACTCCCCTGTTCAAGAAAGGCGCAAGGAACAACCCAACACGGGCTTACCAAAGGTAGATCCACAACAACAAACCTGCTGGAATTTTCAAATTTTGCGATTTCAGCGATTTAAGTAGACAGATTTTAGCAAAGCATTTGATAAAACGAATCATAACATACTGATTAACAAGCATTGCTCACGAGGATTTCCCACTATTTTTACTACTTGGATCAAATCCTATCTTTCTAACCACACCGAACAAGTGTAATTTCGAGATGCTGTCTCATCGATTATTCCAAAAACTTTTGGTGTACCTCAGGGTAGTCATCTTGGTCCACTTCTGTTTATTTTACTTATTAATGACGTGAGCTCGGTCATCTCCAACTCAAATATTGTTTTGTATGCTGATGATGCAAAAATATTTCGTACTAAATGACATAAAGCTATCATTTGACTGAGGTACTTTAAACTGTATGCCTTTAAAAGGTGGAAAGTGCATCATAGCATCTTTCTCCAGAAAACATAATCCATTTGAATTTATCTATGTTTTAGAGGGAAGTGTTTAACAGAAGTTAAAGTACGCGACTTAAGTGCACTATTTAATGAAAAATTTACTTTCGACGACCTTGCTGACAGTATTGTTATCAAGGCTAACTTTATTTGGGGCTTTGTAAAACGATGGTGTAATGTTCTTAATAACCTTTGTATTACACAATTTACTGTGCTTTTGCACGTTCAATTCTAGAAAATTACGATATTCATAAGAAAAGAACCGACTCTGTACAGCGAAGATTTTTAAGATTTGCTCTCAAGGGTATTCCCTGGTCAGATCCAATATGTCTTCCTCCTTATCAAGAACGACTTCAACTGTTTTTATTGGTGTCATTCGAAGATAGGGTTATTCTTAGTACTGCAGTTACAGTTAAATTAATTTAAGGTTAAATCGACTCTCCGCCCCTGTTAGGAGCTCTCTCTTTCAAAATACCTTACCAATCCTTGAGAGACTACGTAATTCTCGACATTCCATTCCATCGAACTAATTACGGCCAGCAAGAACCGATAACTTTCATTTCACAACAGAGCACATATAATATCCGCAGCTTATTGTTCCTGTGCACTTTCTTGGATTTCATTAATGAAAGTACCGAATAATACGTCGTATTTGCTAGTATTATTCGTCTTTGATTTCGTCTGTTTCATTACCGTCCTTTGCTAGATTAGCCCCAAGATATATGGAATTTTCCACACTCTCCAAATTATATTCCGCAATTATTATGTTTTGTCTGATTGGAGTTCTCCTTCTTGTTTGCGTCATTACTTTTGTTTTGCTCTCATTAATGCGCAACCCGACTTCTTTTGCGGCGGAGTCAAGATTGACAATTACCTCCTTAGCACTAGGGAAGGATCTTGCTAGAATGTTAATGTCATCAGCGTATGCTACAGTTGGGTGGACTTGAATTGTAGTGTCCCGTTGGTGTTGACTGGGTTTTTTCGGACGACATACTCTAGTGTCAAGTTGAAAAGCATAGGAGCTAGACCATCTCCATGCTTTAAACCACATTCCGTTCGAAAGCTGGTTGTGGAATCGGTTTGTACTCTCACTTGGGATTCAGTGTTCGTCATTGTGAGTCCTGTTAGTCGGACTAGTTTTGGGGGAATTCCAAAGTCAAGCATGATTTGGTACAGTACACTCCTGTCGATACTGTCGTATGCTTGTTTAAAATCTACGAAGATTTGGTGCGCGTCTGTGTTATATTCCCAGCATTTCTCAAGCACCTGTTTCACCGAGAATATCTGGTCTGTTGTAGATCGTCCGGTTCCGAATTCACCTTGGTATTCGCCAATTATTTCGCCAATTATTTCAGCCCTATACTAATAGGGCTTAAGACGACGTTCAATTATTTTTGTCAGTATTTTATAGGACGTACACAACAATGATATACCTCTGTAATTCTCACAGCAGAGTTTATCCCCTTTTTTGTAAATTGGGCATATGATGCTTTTTCGCCAATCGTCGGGTATGATTTTTTTTCTCCAAATTTTGCATTTATATTTCTGCGATACAATTTCCACTGTTTTTCAGAAGTTCATATTGTATTTCGTCGATTCCCGCCGCTTTGTTTAGTTTTTGGTCACATAGGGCTGCTTTGATTTCTCAAGTGTGGGTAGTGTCGATGATGGTTCTTCTTCGTCAGTTGAGTCCTTAATTGAGCTGTTGTCTGTCGTGGTCGCTGCTAATGGGGAGGGATTGAAAAGATGTTTCAAAGTAGGAAGCCCATCTCCTTTTGATTTCTTGTGTGTCGCTGATGATGTTGCCCTCTGTGTCTTTGGCTTGGATTTTGGCTTATATCTTTTTTAGGTCTTTTACTATATCGTATGCGTCCCGCATTTTATTTTGTCTCATATCGTTGTCCATTTTTTGTATTTTGTCACTATGGTACTTCCTTTGTTTTCGGCTGCTTGTCTCTTTCGCATATCGCCTAAGCTCGTCATTTCTATCTTCGGTCGTTCGGTAAACAAAATTTAAGCCTCGTTCTATCTTTCTATTGCATCGCGACATTCTTGGTCGAACCAATCATTATTTTTTTGCCGTGCTTGATATCTTATTACCTCTTCTGAAAAGGATTTGATGCCATCACGTAATTTCATCCACTTATTCTCCACTGATATAATTTGGATGTTTTCATGTATTGTTGGTAAGTGTTGACCCAGTGCTGCCACGTAAGCCTGGTCCACCATTTCGTCTTTAAGGTTGTCGACATTGAATTTGCGAGCTCTACTCGTTTTCGAATATCCAGGACAAGCTATTCGGCATCGATACTTAGCTCTGACTAGATAGTGATCAGAATCACAATTCGCACCGTGAAGGGTTCGTACATCAAGTACACTGGAAGCAGCCTTTTTCTCAATTAGAACGTGGTCTATTCGGTTGATGGTGTGACCATTTGGTGATGCTCACGTTGTGAATATCGCGATGTGGGAAGCACTTAGAGCTTACTATCATGTTTTTGCTGCTTGCGAAATCAATAAAACGTTAGCCATTATTGTTGGTTTTGTCAAGGAGACTCTGCCTTACTGTTGTTCCTCTATGAGCCTCCTCCTTTCCGACTTTTGCATTAAAACCCCTTTAGACAATTTTTAGGTCATTCGAGGGCAGTGAACCATAGGTTGTCTTTAGGGTGGCACAAGATTCGTCTTTAGTTTTATCGACCTTGTCTTCTGTTGGTGCGTGAACGTTGATCAACCAAGTGTTGAAAAACTTAGTCTGTATTCGGATTCACACAATCTTTCACTTACTGGTTTGAAACTCGTGACCTGCTGACTAAATTTTTTGTCAACGACAAAAGCGACTCCAAACTCTCTGCTTCCCGACAATTTTCCACTTGGATACTTTGTCATGCCCATGATTTCGTTACCGAGCCATTTCGTTTCTTGGATGGCAGTTATGTTGATGTTGTGTTTTGCCACTTCTTCGAGGAACTCTTTCAGAGCTCCTGTCCTAAATAAGGGTCAAACATTCCAAGATCCAATAGAGTAGTCCATTTGCGTTTGCGGGGTCGTTGGCGTTGAGTCCATCTGATCCGTGGCTGTTCTTCAGGTTTCTAGAAAGTGTTTTGTTTTTTTTCCGGTGATGCGTTGTCGGCGCCTCGCCTAACCTCCGACCTGGAAGACCGGTCCCACTTATTTGTTACACTGTTATGGTCGATGGAGATTCCGGAACGAAAAGAAAAAAAAAATAATAAAAGGATATTTTTCTGTCACCCCAATTTCACTCGGAGTGATTGTGAAATGGGCCTCAAGCTTTCACGCGTCACTTAAATACCATCGTAATGCACGTAAGCACCGCTGTAATTGCGGATAGGATGGAATGAACTCGAGGAGAGGGGAGAGTTTCCGGTGGTCAAGAAAGGTCGGAGGTAGATGACGTTTTTGGAGATTGCGACAGAAAATAGAAATCGCGAATAAAATCGAGAATCAATGGCGACATGTTCTTGATTTATTTTTCGATTGGACTTGACGCGCGTTTCGTTTTGATGTCGTGCATATTTCTTTGCGTATTAAAGTGATTTTTCGCTCGGTTACTCGAATTTTTTTTGTGCGATAAAGTTTTTTTTCTCAAGGCTTTTGGTCCGAGAGTGACGCTTCGGTTCAGGCCGGAAAGTGAAATTTCGTCTTCAATTGGAGACCCAATTTTTTTTGGGTTGTTTTGTTTCCTTCGCCGAATCATGGCTCACCCTTGTGTCAGAGCAGCTGAGTAGAGGGGGGTTGACGAAAAGACCTCGGCCGCGGGGGATGCGGAGTTGGAGGTGGCTCCGGAACGCATGGCAAGCATCCACGTTTTGTGAATCGTTCAATAGATATAATCGGGTTATAATCGGCGAATACAAATTCCGTCAAGGAATAATCGAAAAAAAAAGAAAATTTAAACACGAGAGAGATTAACGTAAGACAAAGACAGTGTGGTTCGTGCGCGGGAAATTTTTTTATTCGAGATTACACACTGTTATAATCTGCGCATTATTTGGAAAAGCCGCGTTCGTTCTCGGAACAGAATAGCAAAGAACATAATTCAACCGCCAGTCGCAATATTCGTAATCTCCGGACCCTACGGGTTAAATGACAAGCCTGAATCGGACGACATATCAGGTTCCCAGGTAAAGAAGGTGTAATTATATCCGATCGCGTTGATGACACGATTGCGGTTATCTAATGGGGCATATATGTCGCCGAGGATAGATGAATCTGGACGGGATACGAAGGTTATAACGGATGTTAAACTGGACATTACAGCTGCGACTACAGGAATCTCTATTTGCTTATCCGCTATCCGTACAACTGTACAACTATGGATTTTTTAAACATAAAGAAAAGGAAAAAGAGGATAAACGAGGGTGAAATTGTGAATTCATGTAATAATCATTTTGGATCGATAGCCAAGTTTCGATAGAGGGAAGTGAATGGAATGTTAAACGAACGCGACGCCCGTCTGGGAGTAGTACTTCGGACCAGACCAAAATAATCCATGATCATCGATCGCGCTACACTCATTAGAGATCTTATCGGTATAGGCGTTCCTATTACTTCTTTCTGCGTTTATGGTTGGTTTTGATTTGTTACCTTTTTTTTTTTATTATACATAGTTCGGTTTGAGTCATTACCCGAAAATTAGAGTCCTATGTATAAGATTAAAATGAATTTTTACCGGATATAATTAGAGTCATTATATGAGTATTAAAATGAAATATTAAGAAATAAATCTAAGGGTCTTCTGATTTCCTAGTTTCCCAAATATCCTCCTCCTCAAAGGGGCTAGGCGACGACCGTAGGGAAGAATGATTCCGTCTAGTCAAGGTCAGGAGGGCTAGGGAGCGCATACCACCAGAAGCGCCATCCTGGGTGCGGGCCGACTTTAGTTTGGAGCTGGCGACGAGAGTAAAATGGAATTCCCCCCTTTTTATACTCTAGATGGAATCTGAGAGTATTATAAGTTTGCTCTAAGGTTTGTAACGCCAAGAAATAAGGCTCGGAGAAAAAAATGATGAATACAGAAATTAATATTATCACTCAAAAATCTCAAAACCGGATGTCCGTCCGTCCGTCCGTGCGCTCTCTAGCTTGAGAACGCGTTGAGCTATAAAGTTCAAATTTTGTACACGTCGTTTTTGACAAAAAAGTAAGGTCAAGTTCGTGAACGGGCCAAATCGCTCCACCCTTTCTACCCCCTCCCATACAAAATGACACAATTACGCAATTTGACAATAAACGGATTTGCTCAAAAAGTATAAAAGCTATTAGCCTGAAATTCGGAATATATTACTTTTATGATAATATCAATCTACCATATAAAAATTATGCGTGTCCTCCTCCTCCTTCTACCACCTCCCATACAAACTGCACTTATCATGAATTACTCTAAGCCAATTTCCTCAGTGCTTATAAAATTCAGCGGGCTAAAATTGTGCACCAAACATTTATTTAAAATTTTTAGTAAGGTCAAAACAAATTATATGATTAGCTTCACCCCTTCTACCCCCTCCCATACAAAATGACACAATTTGACAATAAATGGATTTACTCAAAAAGTATAAAAGCTATTGATCTGAATTTTGGTATGTATTACTTTTTTAATGATTTAAATCTACAGTAGAAAAATTATTTGCTTCCTCCCTTTCCTTCCACCCCTTCCCATACAAACTACACTTTTTACTGAAATGCTCTAAGCCGATTTTCTCAGAACATATAACATTTGTTGAGCTCATATTTTGTAATAAATATTTAATTAATATTATTACTAAGATGAGAATAAAAATATTTGATTTGCTTCACTGCTTCTACCCCCTCCCATACAATATGACACAGTTTCACAACTTCACAAAAAATCGATTTTCTTCTTATAAATGGCACTAGTCTGAAATTTAAGGGATGCCAATTTTATAATATTCCTAGCTATTTCTGAAAAAATCATTAAAATCCCCCCACTCTTTCTACAAACTGCACTAAATCTAACTCACTAATTTTCTCAGTTCCCATTCAGTTTTTGGAGTAAGCATTTTGCATAAAACATTTTCATAGCTACTTTAGCATGATGGCGAAAAAATTAGTTCAATGCTATCATCCCATCTAACACTCCCCATACAAAATTTCTTGGGATCACAACAAATTCTATTTCATCTAGAGTATCGTAAGATTGCGCTTTACGCGCAATCGTAGCCCTGTTATGTTTAAACAGTAGGATAAGCCGACGCGAGGCCGAACGCCCAAATACAATTTGTGGACAGTCAGGGGTTTCATGTTTTGGCGTGACACAAGAACCCCCCCCAACTTCTCTACTGCAGCGGGCCCGGCAGCCAGCAAGCGCGTCACCCCATCACCACCCAAAACACCAACTTGGAAGATTTTATTTCCAGACTGGCCCACTCCCATCCCTTCATACACTTCCCCTACCAGAAACTTCCTCGGAACTGCCTAAATTACAACAACACCCTAGTAGAAAAAGGGTGGGCGTTTTCAGCTAAATATGACATGCTGGAATTCTCACAGCTATGCTGCGAGTCCAACTATGTCATACTTTTTGCCTATTTCCTGAGACGCACTGGTGTTACTGGCCATTCAAGTTAACTTCATAATTTAGAGCATATAATTCATGTTAAATCGAAAATTAGATTTTTCCACTATTGTAGCCGATAAGGCTATGTATCGTTACATCTAAGGGCGAAACTGATTTTCAGAAAAGAAAACTTTACTATTTTACAAGATAGCAACAGGTTCAACGGAATCTCGTTTTAGCAGTTTCACGCGAAACGGAATATGTACATATGTGTCTTCATTATCTTGAAACCAGCCCATGCATTGCGATCGTTTCTTTTTGATCTTGAATTTTATAGTATTTTTTTCCGCCATTTTTGCTATTGTCTTTCATTAATTTACACTCACTCAGTGTAGTGATGGCTTAGACACAAATATACATACATGTCTTAATTTATTTCGAGAACTTGTTATTACCTTTTCACGGCAATTTCCCGTTGAAAAGTGAAAAGCGCCATTTAGTGAGAAGCAGCAGCAGCAACAACATATCGCCAGGAAAGACTCACCCATAGATCTTGTAGATTAATTTGTGAGGAAGTTGTATTTCTTCGTTTGGCATCGAAACAATGCCGAAGCGAAACTTTTAGCACCTTTGGCGCCTAACGAACCAATAGTTCGTCTTACTGGTTTTTCCTAACAGTTCTAATGTCTATTGGAATCGGCGATAAATTCAATGCCAATTGTATGCTAACGGCTGGATAATTAAAAATTACCGTCATAGAAAGAGCAGAATGATTGCCAATGAAGAAGCAATGGAGGTATTTGCGAATAATAAGTTTCGCTTGGTCCACCTGGACCGATGTTCAGCGGTTACGTTTCGAGGTCGATATTCACA
The DNA here is from genome assembly GCA_963669355.1 of Chorisops tibialis. Taxonomy (NCBI): domain Eukaryota; kingdom Metazoa; phylum Arthropoda; class Insecta; order Diptera; family Stratiomyidae; genus Chorisops; species Chorisops tibialis. Next base: position 113,707,742 of record OY770263.1, on the reverse strand, counting down.
ATGGACTCATCAACACTTTTGTTGCATTGTAAGTTCTTCGGTTAGGTCGACTGACTTCAAAGACTGTGGCAATTACTCAAGTGGAGAAACGACGATTGGCACTTTGTTGGAAGACTCGGAAAGAATTCAAATCGCTGGATAAAACGTTTGAAGAAGAACGGGATTTCAAATGACAATAACTCTAGCGTCTTAATTGCTCTGATTTTTTTCTGACAAAGAAATAATAAAAAGAGAGAATCCGTTATGGCTGGCAATTAAGACAAAACTGGTTGAAATCATAAGATCGCGAAAATGTTAATATTTTGGCATTAGAACAAAAGTTTTATGATTTATAACGAAACGCGAGTATTTCAATCGTTTCTTTCGCAGCAACAAAGTGAATTAATGACGACGGAAGTCGACTAGAAGTATGCACATAAGAATAACTTTTGTTGCTGCCTAGCTAACAGCTACGGTTTGGCTTAAGGTTTTAAATAGAAAAATAAATTTGAATTCATTAGTTGAGGGACATTACAGTTGCTGAATGTTGTAACAGTGAGTTAATAATTTTTTTTTTTTGAATTTTTGTTAGAAAATAGATTTTCAACTTTTTATTGACATTTTGTGTTTTTATTTAGTGGAAAGTAGGTATAATATACATATACAAGTACCAAGCAAAACTGAGTGGATGATTGCTTCGGCTGCGTGTTTGGGTCTGTAAAAAGCTTAATACTTAAGTAAATAAAAAAAATCAGTAATTTTTAATTTTTTATTCACTTATGAAATGTAAAACGTAATATTTCAAAAAAGAAAACAAATACTTTTTTTAAAGAAGGAAGAAATTAAAAATAAAACACATCTGTTTAGTTTTGCACGTTTCGTGATTAGTCCAAAAATTTGACAATTACTCGTATATTCTAGTATTAGGTCCAAAATCATTTATTTTTAATAACGCTATTTATGCATTTGGTCATACTTTCGACAAGGTTTTCAATAATTTCACTTGGAATTTTTTTCCATTCATCTTGAGCGCGTTGCCACAGCTCGTTTAAGTTTGTGGGTGATTTTTCGTAGTTTCGCAATCGTCTTTTCATTATTGTCCATAAGTTTTCGATTGGGTTGAGATCAGGGCTTTGAGCAGGCCACTCCATTCTCAAAAATTTTTGATTAGTCAACCATTCTTTCACTATTTTTGCAGTGTGTTTTGGGTCATCATCCTGCTGAAACACTACTTCCTCTTCAGGGTAAGCGCTTTTATCTACGAAATCGGGCAAGTTTGTCTGCAGTATGTGTAGATAGTCCTGTTTCTTCATAATGCCGTCGATTTTATGGAGTGGAACAAGGTACCACCATGTAAAACAACCCCACGTCATCAAACTGCCTCCACCATGCTTAACAGTTTGCTTCACATGGTGCTTTTGAGTTGAGTCGTAACGTCGTCGCCAGTAATACGACTTTCCATCGGACTGGAAACGATTTATTTTGACCTCGTCTGCCCAAATCACACTCTTCCAGTTATCAAGAGTCCAATTTTTGTGGTTTTGGCAGAATTTTAACCGATCTTTTATGTTTTTGGCGGATAAAGCCGGTTTTTTTCTTTTTTATTGCTGATTAAAACCCGATTCTCGTTAAGGCTCTACGCGCAGTCCATTTACTGGCAACCTTGTTTAGTCCTTCCAAAGCCTTCTTTGTTGTTTTTATAGGGTCCTTTTGCATTAGACGTGCCTTTGCGTCCGTAAGTAACTTTGGGCGGCCACCTAAGTTCGGTGCTCTGATAGTATTTCGCCTCTTTCGCACATCAAGCACAGTGGTTTGACTTATATTTAATTTTTGTGCAATTTTCCTTGATGACTCAACATTTTCTGTCATTAGCACGATGCTGTTTTCGACTTCAAAGGGCATTTTCTTCATATTTATTTAATTATTCGCTTTCACTGATATTATCACTTCGACCACTTCTTAAAAAGTAAGAATACAAACTAAAAACAATGGATATGCATAAAGAAGCAATTACATTGAAAACCCCAACGATTAGCGGTAAATACCCGTTAGTTTGAGCGATTGCTAGTGTCGTTCTCTTTAGATTGTACAAAACGTGCAAAACTGAGTGGATGCGGTTGTATCTGATTTTTGCTATTAATTTCCTTCTTCTTATTTTTTTTTTAAATGTTATGAATGATTTTTTTTCAAGATAAATAAATAAATAGCTTTTGGAAAGTTTTATTCGTTTTGGTTCAGTATTGAGGTTTTGCTGAACAAAACATACAGCAGCAGTAATCATCCACTCAGATTTGCACGGTACTGTACGTTACAGAATTACTCCTACAAGAACAAAAATTTTGAGTTGTGTTTTGGTGTCGCTCGATGTGATAAATGGTGGAGTCACCCTTCCTTCTGAATGTATCAAAGTGTGCAATGCTTTTTTATCGAACTGTTACATTTATATTTATGGTTAAAATCCTACAAAATATTGGTAACGCTATCCTTGTATCTCTTTATTATTCTTTTGTTATTAATGAATTTCCTGTTAAGACTCCTATAGAAGCATAGCTAGAGTCGCTCTATGAAAAAGAAATAACAAGATACCTGTTAAAAGAGTTGGGCCACCTTGTCAGATGGGGTGCGTTTTATTTTCGAGTTCGGAAACTGATATTTTAGTGTGGGTTAGAATGCATGAAGTACTATTTGTAGTTCCTTATGTCGACGCAAATGTCGCTAGCATTGGATGAATTTCGAAATTTGACATTTGGCGGGCTTTTTTAAGCATTTTATAATAGCTAGTGCGAGTGTTCTCCTGGCTCTTGTCGTATGTTTTTTTTTTTTTTTACGGCACCGAGTATAACTTAGGGGGTCACCCTTTAATGCAATGCACAGTTATGTCGGTATAGGAAGTGGAGGTATTACGGTGGAGAGAAATGGAAATGACGGTGGGCATTGTTCTTGAAGCAATGCAGGTTGTACCCGTTGGGAAACAAACTTACTGAGTACTCGGACATTTCTGCGATGCTCGAGAGAATTTATAGAAGACGTGATGGTTTCGTCTCCAATTAGTCGGAACGCATGTTTTTGAATACGATCGAGCAACGCGAGGTTCTTGGGTGCCCCAGCCCAAATATGCAAGTTATACTCTAAACGTGGTCTAATGTAAGCCTTATAGATGGTTGTTATGTCGATGGGTGTGAAGTATTTTTTGCATTTTCGGAGAACTCCTAGACGTTTAGAGGCGTGAAGGGCAATATCAAAGATATGCTGGGCCCAATTCAGATGGTTATTAACTTTCATGCCTAACAGTGTGAAATTCTCCGAAGTGGTAAGCTGTGCACCATCAAAGGTTACATTGTGAGATAAGACTGAAACATCACGTTTGAGAGATAGATGACAGGTCTGTGTTTTGAATGCGTTGAAATCTACTCTATTTTTCCTCCCCATTCCAGGATTAAGTTGAGATCCGAGTTCAGCGAACTGAATAGCTCCCTGCGATTGGAAGCAATATAATGATTGTTAGATTCCGCAGCAGAGTTAAATTCATAGGTGCTGTCTAAAGCGCTGTCATCAGCAAAACTATGGATTGGATTGAGAGTGGACGACAGAAGGTCGTTTATGACAACTATGAAAAGAGTTGGAGATAAAACAGAACCTTGGGGGACGCCGGAATCAATTGGGTAGGAGGAGGAAGTAACGCCATCTAATACTACGCGTATAGTGCGTTCAGAGAGATAACTCTCAATCCATTGAACAAGGGTATCATTAAGGCCGATGGCCCTAAGCTTAACTAAGAGACATTCGTGCCAAACTCTGTCAAAAGCTTTTGCAATTTCAAGTGCGAGAACTTGACCTTCGCCATATTTATGTAAGCATGAGTTCCAACGCTCTGTCAAGTAGACTGAAAGATCTCCCGTCGACCGTCCGGAATGGAACCCATACTGACGATCATGGATGAGCTGTTTATCCTCCAGATATTTAACGATTTTACGAGTGGCAGCAGTTTCCATTACTTTCGAGAGCACTGAAGTAATGGCTATTGGGCGGTAGTTGACGGGGTTCGCTTTGCTTCCTTTCTTAAAAATGGGCTGAACATTCGCAACTTTCCACATACATGGAAAACACCCAAAAGAGTAAGAAAGATAGAAAAGATTGTGAAGAGGCTTAGCTAAAGAAGAGGCGCACTTTTTAACGGTAATGGGGGCAATACCGTCCGGACCAGCAGATTTGTGGATATTGAGCTCTAAAAGGATCCGAGAAATAAGTCTCGTGCGAAAATGCAGTGCAGGCAATGCGTAACTAGAAGGATTTGCAGCGGGAGGCGATTTATTTGATGGTCGAAGGCGAGAGTTTATTGCGAAACTTGCTGCTAGTAAGTTGGCTTTTCCGCTAGGATCAACCACAGTATGGTCGCCGATAACTAGAGGTGGTATAGGAGAAGAAATGAAATTGTTCCTCGAGCTTTTAGGGCACTGGAGGATCTTCCGTCGAAGTTTTTGGTCATGCTCAAATTTAACACGTATCTTTGGTTCGTCCTGCATCAAATTTCAGCTGTCAGTTACATCCTTCGCAGCACCTTCCTGTATGCAAAATTCGGCGGTAAAGTAACTCTCGTAGCACGGGTCGTAGAAGGCAAATTCCTAGTAAGTTCGAAATATAATTTGTGGTTATTCTGGTTAAATCCTAACGCTCCACCCTTGGTTTTTAGAGATAACCTGGAATAAAGAAGCAAAAAAGGCTCGTTGTGTGTTTGTCTCGATTAGGACGGCTTTGTTAACATTGGAAAGCCACAACGTGCCTTGGGTGACGATTAGGACGGAGTCCATGCGCCGTTGGAATGTAGCGGGGGCTCGTTTGAGTCCAAAAGGCATTCTATTGTACTTGTAATGTCCAAAGGGAGTACTGAAGGCTGTTTTTTGATTATCTTCCTTGGACATGGGGATTTGGTGAAATCCATTCGCGAAGTCCAAGGTGCTAAAATATTTGGTCTTTCTTAGTTGGTCTAGGATGTCGGTAATATTTGACAGGAGATAAGCGTCGCTGACTGTTATGTCGTTAATACGACGAAAGTCAATGACCATGCGCCATTGCTTGTTGCCTTCCGAGTCCGGTTTCTTCGGAACTAGTATGAGTGAAGAGTTCCATGCGTTTTTGCTGGGGCTAAATACCTTCTTTGATCAATTTTCCGATTTTTCGATTTATTTCATCACGATGCGCGTGAGGTAGACGATATTGTTTCACGTTGATTACCACTTTTAAATAGAGTAGGGGTCAGCTCGGATTCAAGTATTTGTACCTCAAACTCGTTTGTGTTAAGGATAGGGAGTTTGGTTAAGCCGGACGAATCGGCCTTAACCATAGTATCGCCAAGAAAAGCTCCCGGACGAAAAGAGATATTATAGCGCGGGATCGTGCAGGTATCCGTAAGTAGATGTCGGAACGTCGGTAGATGTCGGAACGTCTCTTTCGCTTAGACTGGCGGTATTCAGGCGCACTTTGGGTGTATCCTCCTTCTCGCTTCGGTCCAGGATCTCTGTCCTGCATCTATTGGAGTTTTGGGGCGTTCCTTTCCTTCAGGAAACTTGCTCCCAATTGATTTTATCGAAGAGCCCTCTTTTTGGAGTTTCGAACTACGTGTATTTCTACGTTCGTTGAGGCGTTCCGTCTTGAGCGGAATTTCGCTCCCGACTACTGTTTGAAGGGGCTTCTTGTTGGGGTCTTGTATAAAGGGTTAAGGTTTGGCTTAAGTAATTGATCTCGCAATTATAAGCCCTGATAAAATCATGTCCCAAGATTCCATCATTCCTTAGAGCCGTTTCGCCACCCAGTATGTGATAGGTGTGGTCGATAGCTGCTCGGGTCAAATATACGGAAGCTTTTGCTGTTTCTGGCGTTAGTAATTGGTTGCCAACCATAGTGGATATTTCTATTTTTCTCGACTGGTCAACTATGGTATCTCCAATGGTCTTGGAGGCCTTATGTAAGGATATCTCTGCGCCGGTGTCTATCAAAAAGGTGCTGTATAGGCAAGGGGACAGTGAATTAGACACACGCAGCAGGATATCCTTGTGCGACACTTGAACTTTTAGTTCGTGTCGGTTGGATTCTGGTGGAACGGGTGATGGACGTCCGCGCATACCAGAATTGATCTAGGCAGGACGAGCTTCTGCCGCTGTCCCGCCGAGAGGAGTTTTACGACGACCTCTATTCAGGACTTTCCGGCTTAGTTCTGCTTCTAGGGCGACCATTTTTACTATGGTTCGCCGAACGCGGACCATCGTTAGTCCGGCGGCTGTTGTTGGGCCGTTCGGTGGTTGGAGTTCAGCGGGTTGCCACGGTACTCGTGGTAATTTTGCGCAGGCTGATTAGTATGGTCGTTTTCGCGCGGCGGTGGTTAAACGTCGGATTCTCTTTGCTCACATCGGAGCTCGTTTCCCGTGTGGTACAGATGAGTTCGGCACTCCGAGATATGATGATTCGGCCTCTTGCAATAAGCGCAGAAACTTGTTGTGTTTTTGGGGTGGAGGTTTGGCAGGGGGAGGTCGGCTAACCTCAACTATACTATCGGCTTCCGAGATAGCAAGGTTTGCGGACTCCTCAAAAGTAGTACGATGCGCGAGAAGGCGGAGGTGTTCATTCCTCAAGCCTTTCTCGAACGATTTCTTCTTCTGTGATGGTCTGCTCCACGGAGACTTGCTTTGTCACATCATTTAATGCAACCAACAATTTTGTAGCCCGGGAGACGTATTCTTTTGTGTGTTCCCCAGGTTTCTGGCAGAGCTTTGCAATCTCTTGTTGCAAAGCGGTTCGTGTTCGCTTTTCTTGGAAACTAGACTCCAGCAGTTCACGGAGTCTGTCCCACGAATTTGCCTTTCCTACGAGCTTTGTCTTTATGAGAGACAAAAAAAGTACTCTTTGACTCTCGGGGAGCTCTGAACGCTGAAAAATGACGCAGCTCTATAAAAATCGGTGCAGCACGTCAGGGTTTCCATTGTAGGCAGGAATAAGCGTGTGAGCGTCTCCAAGCGTTAATGACATTTCGAGAGTCGCGTTGCTTGCTGTTGGTGCGTTCGATACGCACAATTATTATTGAAAAAAAAAAAAAATAAATTTCGCGGTTAAGCATTTATTTTTATATTTTTTTTCTTTCCTTTTAAAAAGGGGAGAAGGAGAACGCGTCACAGGAAATAACGGGTAAAAGAATATTTTACTAACCTTACAAGAAATTTGATGCGTTGATCCTGGTGTCGTTGGCTGTGATGATTTCCAGTTATTGCAGGATACTTTGCTGAGGTCTAGTAGGCTTCCATATCTCGCGGGTCCGGAGACTGTACTGATGTTATTTGTTTTTGGTTTCCCGGTCTCTCTGGTCCGGATACGGGTCAGGGCTTTTTGACTGCGTGGTATCCTACTGCTGCCACCAAATTATGTTACGGCTCTACGATTGAGTCGTCACGCTGGGGTGGATTCCTTTGTCCTTAGGTTGATGTCGGGATTGAGTAAAAACACTGATTCTAAGTTTACAGGATTTTATTGCATACTAGTACTAGGTGATTTTCACCGTTTTGACAACTTTTTGTTAACACTGTACAATTAAAACGAACTAAACTAGCAAACTGCTTATTAAACTTCTGTTGACGAACTGCTCGAAGGGTAGTATCGTTCTGCGAATCACGAACTGCCTGAAAATCGAAGCATCAATTTCGATTTTCCTTCCCGTGGGAAAGCATCGTTCATAAATTAAAAGGTCAGCAACTATTCAAGTGTTTCCGGAAATAGGAATATCTTGAATATTTGTAAAAAATATTAGTGTCGAATGGCAGAGGTTCGGAGTGCAATAAATAATACACTTCAATATTGGTGTCAAGTTATTTATTGCAAACATGTGATTCCTCTATTGCCGAAACGGCCACGTGTCCGACTGCAAGCCAATCCCGTAGGTCTCGTCTCTCGTAACCTGATCCTGTCTTTTCCCGATTAGAGGTTAAATAAGAGGTTGGTAAGGTATGTGGTAATAGATCATGAGGCGATTTATAACATAGGAATGACATCAGCTCGGCTAAATCACTCGCCGAACTCATCGTTCGTGGCCGCCGGAACTGCAGCATTCGTATTGCAGCTTATTTCGCTTTCACCACAAAAAGTAAACTGCTTTCGTAAGGATTCTATGGAGTTCGAGATTATTTATTTCAAATTTGCCAATTCGTTTTTTTTATTAAAACAAGTCTATAGTTATGTACGATCAAATTCAGGGAGCTGATTTTTTTGTTGAATTGTGACTGGAGAAAGTTTTCAGTTATATCCTCTGGTGCTTTATTTAAGGAAACATTAAGAATGAAGCTTCTACCTAAGGCGGAATAGTGTGCTTCATATCAACAATCTGATTTCTGTTAAACAACACCATTTTTGCTAGTTTCCTCTGTATGGTGTTGCTTTATGGAACGAATATGAAGAATTTTGAATAAAACTGAAAACTTTTCTAATATACCTCTAGTGGAATGACATCTTGAACCAAGATATGTACATTTCAAAACTTTGCTCGATTCGAGTTACATAATCCCACCTCTAGTTTTTACGTTCCTGCTTTCTACATAGCGTCCTCAATGAAGAATAAGTATGATGGTAAATTATTAAGGTAACAAATTTTTGCAAAAGTAATTATTTAAATTTCAATGCCATATCCGAGACCGGCTCTTTTCTTTCTGAAAATTTCATTATGCAGCTGTAGTTTTTGCTCACATGTCGGTTATACTTTTCTGATTTTGCTTTCACGCTTTGAAGTCTGGCCATTTTTTTTCTAAGCCTATAAAGTATTCTTACTTGAATGACAAGTTGCTGCATTACGAATTTGAAGAGCAAAAGCGTTTAAACTTAATTCTCAGACCAAGAAAAATCTGCTTCAAAGAGTCCCTGAAACGATTCCGGAACTAGTGAACCTAGCGGATTTCCTTAGACCGATTGAACACCTTGACAGAATAAATTGAACAAAAACTAAAAAGTGATAACCGACAGCACTTAAATACGAATAATTTTAAAGTTTATTTCAAATAAATCTAAACAGGGAAAAAAACTAAAAATCCATTTTATACAGAAAAGTAGAAGGGAAGGAAAGAATTTTAAGGCTTCGCAGGCTCCTCACCGGACAAAATATTAACCATGGCTTCGACTCGACTTCTCGGGCGACACTTTTCCACGCTCTTGCTTTCCGCTCATTGGCGGCTTCAGGTTGCTTGACTTACTTACTTACTTACGATGGCGCTACAGCCCAAATCTGACTTTGGCCTCCTGAATGCTTTGCCTCCATCCATCTCGGTTCAGTGACCGCGTCCTCCAGCTTGAAAATTTAAGCAGTGATTTGCTGTCTGCGTCAATCGAATCCTCCCAGCGCTTTCGTGGTTTTCCGACCGGTCTTTGTCCGTTGACTTTCCCTTTTAGTGTGCGTTTGGGAATTCTTCCGTCATCCATCCGCTCCACATGACCAGCCCATTGTAACTTTTTAAATTTTATGAGGGTTGACACTTCTGGATTGTCGAAGATGGCATACAATTCTCTATTGTATCGTATTCTCCAGATCGAGTCTTCCCTCACAGGTCCAAGGATTCTTCTGAGGACCTTTCTTTCAAAGGCGTTCAGTAGTTTTTCGGACGCCTGAGTTAATGTTCACGTTTCGCTGCCATAGCATAGCACAGGTCGTATAATCGTTTTATATAACTTAAGTTTTGTTTTCCTGTGTACGTTTTTGTTTTTAATTATTGGAAGTACGGAATAATAAGTCTTGTTTGCCATCATTATCCTTCTTTTGATTTCGATGGGTTCGCTTCCATCCTTCGATAGGTTCGCCCCTAGGTATATAAAGTTGTCTACGTTTTCTAGGTTATAGTCTCCTACTGTGATATTTTGTCTGATTGGCGTCTTTTTCCTAGTTTGCGTCATAATTTTTGTTTTATTTTCATTAATACGTAGTCCAACTTCCCTTGCTACCGAGTCAAGGTTTACAAATACTTCCTTAGCTCTCTCCAGAGATCTTGCAAGGATATCTATGTCGTCGGCATATGCTACGAGTTGTGTGGATTTGAAGTATAGTGTTCCCTTGGTGTCAACGGAAAGTTTCCGAACAACATATTCGAGTGTTAAGTTGAAAAGCATTGGTGCGTCACCTTGTTTAAGGCCGTTGTCTGTTTTAAAACTGGAAGTCAGATCATTTTCTACTCTGACTTGTGACAAAGACTCAGTCATTGTCATTCTTGTCAGTCGGACCAGTTTCGGTGGGACTCCAAACTCCAACATGATTTTATACAGTACGCGCCTGTCGATACTGTCGTATGCTTGCTTGAAGTCAACAAATATCTGGTGCACATCAATATTATATTCCCAGCACTTTTCCAGCACCTGTTTAACTGAGAATATCTGGTTCGTGGTCGAGCGTCCAGCTCTAAATCCGCCTTGGTATTCACCAATTACTTTGTCAGCATAGGGCTTAATTCTCTTTTCTAGAATTTTCGTCAAGATCTCATAAGACGTACACAACAGAGATATTCCTCGGTAGTTTTCGCAGCAGAGTTTGTCACCTTTTTTATAAATTGGACATATGATGCTCTTGCGCCAATCTTCAGGTAGTATTTCCTGCGTCCATATATCCGTGACTAATCTATGTAGGAGATGCGCTATGCAGGTGTCGCCGGCTTTCAGAAGTTCAGCTGGGATTTGATCAGTGCCCGGTGCTTCGTTGTTTGGGTGGTTCCTTAGGGCTGTTTTTACTTGACCACTGCAATGAAATTTATCGTGCTTTCCACTCATAGGGCAAACCGAAACGAAATTCAAACTGTATTTGTTCAAAGTCTCTTCGACTATTGCCTTTCGATTTGTTTCGCCATCGAGTAATTTCTGTTCAGAATTATGTTCGCGATTGATCAAATCCAAACTCGAGCGATATTGTTTTGCGGTCGATTTGGCTTCATGTTTCTTTTCTAGTCCATCTGGACAAAAAGAATATTTACCAACAATAGAGAAAAAAATGCAGGTCGTACAGCACCAGGCGGATCGGGATCTCAGCGTCCAGGCTGTGAATATGGCTCAGATCCAGGATGTCAACCAGACAGCCCATCAGGTCCACAACAAGGAAACTGCTAATGACCGTTCGCTTTAGGTCCAGGGCGTGAGCCTTCTCAACCAGCCAGTCAAGGCCAACAGCAACCATACGCATCAGGCTTACAGGAACCATACGGTCCTCAGGGACCTTCAGGCCCATCAACGCAATATCAAGGTTCGCAGGGTCCCAGCTCACTACAAGAAAACTGCCTGAATTTGCATCGTTAGTTTTTTTTTAAGTTCAAATTTATTTTTCACTTACTTTCGCCGAATGAACGAAATGAATTGTCATCGTGACATTTCTTTACTAAAGAAATACAAAAGTGAAGTTCGAAATTCGAAATTACAGTCATGATGCGTGCAAATTTTTCTGATTTTAACTCACGAATATCTTTAATTTGCAGTACTTTGCAGTGGTGAATTTAATTTGGTAGGTTTCGCGTACTAGTGAACGGCTTACAATCACATTTGCTTACTTATCGCATGCTGGAAAATAGCAGGGCGCTTTTTCAAATTTAACAGAAAAGCTGATTATCACCATGACCGAACTCTATTACCTGTCTTGTTCTTTCTTTTTCATAGAGTAACTCTTAGCACAGCAAAGCAGAGAAACAGTTCTCTTCCACAAGTCGTGATCCTGAGCATCGGCATTTAGTTGCCACCTTATTCCTCTAGTTTACTATTTAGCTTTTTGCTTCCAAGTCCTACACGGTCGACCGACCAGATGCTTTCCTTGAGAGTTAACCCTGACTTTAATCAATGACGTTTTGCTTTGGCTTACTCAAAGTGTGACCGGTCTATTGCCGCCTTCGCCTTTGAGTCTCAATGCCCATTTGGATCAGTGGTGGCTTGTGAACAAATTTTTAGGGAATACAAAACCGCTAAAACCGAAAACTAAGAATTCAAATATCTCAACCATGGTTCCAGCTGGGAAGCTGAAAATCAACATACATATAGAGAGGTTTGTGGGACAAATTTAAAAAATATATTAATTTTTTTATCCATTGGGGTCCAAAAAGGGAGGCTAGAAACAAATTGAAGGCCGATTTTTTTTCAAATGATTATATCTTCGAAATTACTTACCATAAAAAATTCATATTTTGGGACCATTAAGGTATACAGATCAATCATAATCAGCTTTAAAAGAGGCTAATTTTTGTAAGTGGGAGGGCCAGGAGGAATGCAAAGAAAAACACTTAAAAATTAATATCTCGACTTGAGCTACGAAATTGAAACTTGGATCATATGTATATTAAACTACACTACTAATACTAGTGGGGGGAAATAGGGATCATTCCAAAACTGGTTCACTTTTCAAAATTTCAAACCGCTATATCTTAAAATAGAATGCAGATATCAAATTGGAATTCATATTGTATATCTATACGGTCTTTGATTTTGGTAAGAATTTTAAGTTGAGTGGTGTAAGAGGAGGAGGTAAGCAAAAACGTCGAAAATTTTCAGAGAATTTTTTAAGGCTATACAAAGTTTAAATTTTCCATGTAGATACATTTATTTGATATACATACAGAAAAAATAATAAAAATTTCACAATTGTTATACACCGACCTCCCCCCCCCCCGTGCACAAGGTGTTTCATGTGCAATGAAAAAAAAGCAAAAACTGAAAAATTTTGAATGAAATTCTAAGGTAAGAATTTGAAAATGTGCGAAATGCATTTACAAAAAAATTATGAAATATTAACTAGTCGAATACCTTCAAAGCTTCTACTCCTCCCGTACAAAATTAAATTATTTTTTCGACCATTTTTAAAAAATCAATTATCATATTAAAAGCTATCAATTTGAAATTTAGCACAAAAGCTTTTAAGAATAGTTGAAACAAAATTGCGTTAAAAGTTTTGAGATCGCGCCTGCCCTTCTACCCTCTCCCATACCAAAGTATAATTTCGACCAATTTCATTAAATCAACTAATAACTAACAAATTAAAAGCTACGAACTTGGAATTTTGTACGAACACCTTACAAGAGAAACAAAATAAAACTGCATCACAAATTTTACGATTACCCTACCTACTCTACCTTCTCGCATACAAATGTTTGGTTTCGTGAAAGTAAAATTCACCGAATTTTCTGAAAATTCTTTGCAACTTCACAGAGAATATTGGACGTGAATCAAGTAATCAATTAAAAAATTATTAACATTCACCCTATCTTACTATCAGCCCTCCCCTCGTAAAAACTCAAACTTCCATAAATAAAGGAATGAAATATTGATTATACCTACTATTGATCGTATTCGCAATTATTTCACTTAGTCTTCCCCATCTACTCTAACTTGCATATTGACTGCAACTTTATTATTTTTGGGACAAGTTGAGAATGTATGGAAAGTCAATATGCAGGTTAGAGTATAGTTACTCCATGGGACACTAGAGGCGCTTTTCCATAGTTTGGCAGAGCTGAAGCCCTGTTTTTGGAGCGAAATTTAAAAAAGTGTCCTTCTTTTTTTTGGAACGTTCTGAATATCAATCACTGTGCGCAGTTTGTAACCCTTAACTAAAAAATCACAAACAAAAATTTTGAAGCAATAATTTATCTTAGGGTGCATGAAATTTGCAAAAGAAATCATTAAACTCACCACTACACGAATGGTGAAATGGTGATGGTGAATTCGCAGGTGTCCGTTGTGACAGATCTGCCATACTCTACCCTGGATGGAGGTACTCTAGGTTAGAGTGGTTAAGACTAAGTGGAACCACTTTTCACAAGTGGAACCCCTTTTGGGCAGTCTCGGAGATATAAGTCCATATGTACGGCGTACGGTGGGACGGACTTTTTTTTACATTTTTTGGCTAATTTAGTCATGAAACGTGAAAAAATTTCAGGGTAGCAAAGTTTTTTTTTCTGTGTCGATCACAATATTTTATTATTAAAATAATAAAGTAAAATAGAAAAAAATCCGTCCCGCCGTACGCCATACATATTGACTCATGTCTCCTTAAAGGTAGAATGTTCGTTTTTGGGTGGATTGTTATTTGTGGAAGTGAGCTCCATTACTACTTGATTCAAAAAATTGTTGTTTAAAGACCAAGTAGGTGGCGTACAATTCCACTAAAATCTATTAAAAGAGAGGCCAATAATTGTTAGGGAGAGGGACAGGGGGTGGGGGGCGGTGCAAAGAAAAACAATTACAAACTAATATCTCAACTATCTCTTAAGCTATATAATTGAAACTTAAAACATATATTAAGCTATACTAGCGAAATACATTAAAAATATTAAATTTGGTCATAATAGTAGTGCGAGGAAACGGGGAGCATTTCAAAAGTGGTGGACTTTTCAAAATTTCAAACCATTATATCTCAAAATTCAACACAGGTATTAAGCTGAAATTTTGTCAAATTTTAGAGCTTTATGATCTATAACTTTCGCAAAAAAATTTTAAGACGGGTGGTGTAAGGGGAACGAGGTGCTAGGCGAAAATGTTGAAAATTTTCACTGATCTTTTAAGTGCTCTAGTAAAAGATACAAAGTTAAAATTTTGCACGTACATACATTCATTTGATATACATAAAGAAAAAATATTAATTTGAACAAAAACTGTTATCTACCAAAGGTCCCGCAAGGGGGTAGTTGTAGTATGAGGTTTTACCAATTCCTGGAACTATCTTTGGAGTTAGCGACTCCACGGACCTGAGCTAACTATCCCCCTCTGGGATGGGGGCTGTAGAATTCACCCACAGCCAGTCCTGCTTGCCCTAAAAATGGCAAATGGACACTCACTGGATCATGGGCTTATCATCCGTGATCTTAAGACCTAAATGATACGAGAAACGGATACATCGCCTCGGATACGGACTGATTCTACGGTAACGACTTTTGGCATTCGAAAACGGACTATGATTGGCTTCTGGAACGTTCGAACATTGAATGACGGGGGAAGAGCTGGGGTTACTCGGTCCTTGCACCGCCAATCAGTGATCGACCGTGAAATGGCGCACTATAACATCCAAATCTTGGGCTTGAGCGAGGTCAGGTGGACAGGATCAGGAGAAGAACGAACCCCTATTATTATTTGTTAGTTATTTGTGGAGTTCTGTAGTACTCGGCAAATGGTCATCGGAGGGACCCTTTTTCCACACAAGAGTCATCATAAAACATCTTGGACGGTGTTACTCAGAACCAGATCGACCATTTGGCTATAAGTCGCCGATGGAGAAGATGTCTCCTCGATGTGCGAGCGAAACGTGGAGCTGACGTGGGAAGCGATCACCACTTGATGGTTGCCTGCTTGAGATTGTGTACAGCAGCTATCCGACGACCACAAATTCTTCAAATGAAGCGCAAGCTTAATGTGGATAAACTCAGAGATCCCAACAAAAAACTCGAATACACCACCATTCTACGCGAAAAATCATCCACATTGGGTGAACATGAAATGCGCACACTGGACGCCAATTGGGAGGCAACCAGAAACACTTTTCTAACTAGTGCTGAAGAATCTGTGGGATATGCAAAAAGCGGTGAGAAACCCTGGATGTCGCAAGACACATGGGACAAGGTTGACAATCGGAAAAAAGCCAAATTGGCAATCATCTCTCAACCTGATGTCAACCAACGAACGCCCGACTTGAGGCAGAACTACCGCGATGCTCATATACAGCTTAAAAAGGGTGTTAGACGCGACAAGAGAAAGGCCATTGAAGATCTGGCAAACAAGGCAGAATCTGCGGCTTACCTTGGGGATATGGGTTCACTATTCAAAATTATGAAACAGTTGACGAACAGGAATTTCACCGCCAACCACCTGATGAGAGATGTCAACGGAACTCTCCTTAATATGAGTGAACACCAGTTGCGACGATGGAAGGAATCAATCAATCAATCAAATTCCTGTTAAGACCCCCTATAGGGGCATAGGACAGAAACAACTCTCTTCCACAAGGCGCGATCCTGAGCATCGGCTTTAAGCTGTTGCCAGGACTTGTTTATTCCTCTGGCCTCCTGCTCAACTGCTCGCTTCCATGTGTTACATGGTCGACCAACCCGACGTCTTCCTTGAGGGTTATAATCCGGAGCCGGTTTTGCGATGTTTTGCTCTGGTTTCCTCAAAGTATGACCGATCCACTGCCACTTTCGCCGTTGAATCTCAATACCTATTTTAGTCTAGCGAGTTGTAGTCCAAAGTTCGTCGTTGGAGATCACTTCTGGCCAGAATATTCCTAAAATGCGTCGGAGGCATTGGTTTACGAAAGTCTGTAGTTTCTTGGTAAGTCGAACGGTCACTTTCCACGTAGTACAACCATATAACAACACGGATTTGACGCATGCGTCAAAAACTCGCAGCTTCGTGCGAAGGGAGATCTCTCTTAACCTCCAGAAAGGGGAAAGGATACCGAAGGCCTGACGAGCTTTATGTAGCCGAGCCTCAACATCCTTTTCGGCTCCGCCGTCCATGCTGACAATACTTCCGAGATAGCAAAAATCTTGCACCTCTTCCACATCCTGTCCATTAAGAACAATCGGTGTGCTTGCGTTCGAACCCATGTGCATGTACTTGGTTTTACGCACATTTATTTTCAGTCCCGCCTCTTTGCATTTAGAATGCAATGAGCAAACATTTGACTCTAAGTCCGAACGGGTATGTGCAAGCAAACACACGTCATCAGCATAATCAAGGTGACTTAAGATGTTAAATAGTCTCCATTGAAGACCTTTACCTTCCCCACCTTCCAGTGCAGCTTTCAAGATGTCATTTATTACCACCAGAAACAGGGCTGGTGATAATACGCAGCCTTGTCTGACACCCGTTCGCACAGGAAAGCTCTCGGACAGCTCTCCTCTATGCAAGAGATGGAATATCTTCATCTGACAAGATGTTTAAAATATCAGAGAAGTATCCCTTCCATCGTCGCAACTGGTGTTCACTCATATTAAGGAGAGTTCCGTTGACATCTCTCACCAGAAGGAATACTTCTCTGATATTTTAAACATCTTGTCAGATGAAGATATTCCGGAAACAGAACAACTTCCAAACATCCAACCGCAACAATCCTCTATTAGGGACGATCCCCCAGATAAGGAAGAGACAGTTTCCGCCATTCGGTCAATGGCGGGAAGGAAAGCTCCAGGTATAGACGGACTACCAACCGAACTCCTCAAAGCGGACCCGGAAATAACAGCCGATATACTCCTCCCACTCTTCACTAAGGTGTGGAATGATGGAAGATATCCGACTGAATGGAAGGAGGGCGGCATTGTGAAAATTCCGAAGAAGGGCGACCTTCGGGATTGTGGCAATTGGCGTGGTATATGTCTACTTACTGCCGTATCAAAAATTATGGCTAAGGTAATTCTCAATAGGATTAGTGATGTCGTCGAGAGCACTCTCGAAGTTTATCAGGCTGGATTCCGTAAAGGGTCGTCTTGTACCGATCACACAAATACCCTACGGATAATATTAGAGCAGTCAGCCGAAATGGGTCGCCACTACATCTCATGTTTGTGGACTTCGAGAAAGCTTTCGACAGCGTTAAGCGAGATTACATATGGAATGCTTTGCGTAGGAGAGGTATTCCAGATAAGGTCATAGCTATGATTAAAGAATCCTACGAAGATGCAAGGTGTCGCGTCTTGCATAGAGGAGAGCTGTCCGAGAGCTTTCCTGTGCGAACGGGTGTCAGACAAGGCTGCATATTATCACCAGCCCTGTTTCTGGTGGTAATAAATGACATCTTGAAAGCTGCACTGGAAGGTGGGGAAGGTAAAGGTCTTCAATGGAGACTATTTAACATCTTAAGTCACCTTGATTATGCTGATGACGTGTGTTTGCTTGCACATACCCGTTCGGACTTAGAGTCAAATGTTTGCTCATTGCATTCTAAATGCAAAGAGGCGGGACTGAAAATAAATGTGCGTAAAACCAAGTACATGCACATGGGTTCGAACGCAAGCACACCGATTGTTCTTAATGGACAGGATGTGGAAGAGGTGCAAGATTTTTGCTATATCGGAAGTATTGTCAGAATGGACGGCGGAGCCGAAAAGGATGTTGAGGCTCGGCTAAATAAAGCTCGTCAGGCCTTCGGTATCCTTTCCCCTTTCTGGAGGTTAAGAGAGATCTCCCTTCGCACGAAGCTGCGAGTTTTTGACGCATGCGTCAAATCCGTGTTGTTATATGGTTGTACTACGTGGAAAGTGACCGTTTGACTTACCAAGAAACTACAGACTTTCGTAAACCAATGCCTCCGACGCATTTTAGGAATATTCTGGCCAGAAGTGATCTCCAACGACGAACTTTGGAGTACAACTCGCTAGACTAAAATAGGTATTGAGATTCAACGGCGAAAGTGGCAGTGGATCGGTCATACTTTGAGGAAACCAGAGCAAAACATCGCAAAACAGGCTCCGGATTATAACCCTCAAGGAAGACGTCGGGTTGGTCGACCATGTAACACATGGAAGCGAGCAGTTGAGCAGGAGGCCAGAGGAATAAACAAGTTCTGGCAACAGCTTAAAGCCGATGCGCAGGATCGCGCCTTGTGGAAGAGAGTTGTTTCTGTCCTATGCCCCTATAGGGGGTCTTAACAGAATTTGATTGATTGACCAAAGGGGAGCCCTAACCTGCATTAGGTATTTCATAATAAACACAAAAATTCAGAATTTTTAAGTGAAATTTCAAGCTACAAACTTGAAAATTAATAAAATTCATTTAAAAAACATAACAGGACTCTAGATGAAAGAGAAATTATTTGATTTTAAGAAATTTTGTAAGGGAAGTGGTGGAGGGGGTAACGACGTCGAACTAATTTTTTCACATCACGCTAGAGTTGCTATCAAAATATTTTATACAAAATTTAGGATTCAAGAATTTAATATGTACTAAGAAAATTAGTGTATTGGATTTACTAAAATTGTGTAGTTTGTACGGGAGGTGGCAAAAGGAGGGTCGAAATCTTAACTACTTTTTCAGAAATAACTACAAACATCATGCTTTTGATATGTTTTAAATTGCAGATCTGTAACATATATACTTTTCAGAAAAATCGTTTTTCATAAAATTTTGAAATTGCGTTAGATTGTATGGGAAGGGGTAGAAGGAGTGAAGCTAATCCTCTAATTTTTTTTGGTGTTACTAATAATTCTAAATAAATATTTAGTGCACAATTTCAATTCGATAGTTTTATACGTAAATTGGCTTAGAGACTTTTATGAAAAAGTGCAGTTTGTATGGGAGGTGGTGGAAGGGATGGGAGAACTCAAATAATTTGTATACAGTAGAACACCTCTCAAAAGAAACTTAACAAAAGTGCATCATAAATTTTCCTATTCCCTCATCTCCTCTATCTCCTCCCATGCAAAATTTAAGAATATAAAATACACTGAGAATTTCATGGAATTTACTACGTCTATGAAACTAACACTCTATATAGCGAATTTTGAGCGCGAATCGAGCAATCAATTAAAAAAACATAACAGGGCTACGATTGCGCGTAAAGCGCAATCTTAAGGTACTCTAGATGAAATAGAATTTTTTGTGATCCCAAGAAATTTTGTATGAGGAGTGTTAGAAGGGGTGATAGCATTGAACTATTTTTTTCCCCATCATGCTAAAGTTGCTATAAAAATGTTTTATACAAAATGCTTACACCAAAAATTGAATAGGAGCTGAGAAAATTAGTGTGTTAGATTTAGTGAAAATGTGCAGTTTGTATGGGAGGTGGTAGAAAGAGTGGGGGGATTTTAGTGATTTTTTCAGAAATAACTAAGAATATCATAAAATTGACATTTCTTAAATTTGAGACTGGTAGCATTAATACTTTTCAAGAAAATAGATTTTTTGTGAAGTTGTGAAACTGCGTCATATTGTATGGGAGGGGGTAGAAGCAGTAAAGCTAATTAAAAATTTTTTTTCTGATCTTAGTGATAATGCTAAATAAGTATTTATTACGAAATATGAGCTCGATAAATGTTATATGTTCTGAGAAAATCGGCTTAGAGCATTTCATGAAAAAGTGCAGTTTGTATGGGAGGGGTTGGAAGGAGAAGGAGGACGCAAATAATTTTTACACAGTATATTAAAATTATTATAAAAGTAATATATCCCGAAATTCAGACTAATAACTTTTATACTTTTCGAGCAAATCTATTTATAGTCGAATTGCGAAATTATGCCATTTTGTATGGGAGGGGGTAGAAGGGGTGAAGCTAATCGTCTAATTTTCTTTAGCCATACTAAGAATTTTGAATAAATATTTAGTGCACAATTTCAGCTCGCTAAATTTTATACGCACTGAGTAAATTGGCTTAGAGTAATTCATGATAAGTACAGTTTGTATGGGAGGTGGTAGAAGGAGGGGGCGGACACGCATAATTTTTATACGGTAGATTGATATTATCATAAAAGTAATATATTCCAAGTTTCAGGCCAATAGCTTTTATACTTTTCGAGCAAATCCGTTTATTGTCAAATTGCGCATTTGTGTCATTTTGTATGGGAGGGGGTAGAAGGGGTGGAGCGATTTGGCCCATTGACGAACTTGACCTTACTTTTTTGTCAAAAACGACGTGTACGAAATTTGAGCTTTCTAGCTCAACGCGTTCTAAAGCTAGAGCGCGCACAGACGGACGGACGGACGGACGGACGGACGGACGGACATCCGGTTTTGAGATTTTTGAGTGATAATATTAATTTCTGTATCATTCATTTTTTTCTCCGAGCCTTATTTCTTGGCGTTACAAACTTTAGAGCAAACTTATAATACTCTCAGATTTCATCTAGAGTATAATTATTGACATGTAACCATCCCTTCTATCCATTATCCCCGCATGTCATTCGGGAGACCGGGGTTCAATTTCTCGTCAGCGAGATGGTGTTTTTTTCTACTTTATTCTTCTAATTATAAAGTATTTTATTTTAGGTGATGCCTGCACTTCATACACGGTACCGGCCAGCGGAGGAAGGCTGGTCTAAGCCTCATAACGATGACTTAGTCGAGCAATTATTCACGGCCACATTTCCAGCCTTTAAATTTCCGGATCGTGAAAGATTGCACTTGAGCTGTGGCGTTCAGCTATGCAAAGGAAAGTGTCCGGTGGTAAGTAAGGGCACATGCCACTGCAATATATTCTAGAAATTGCATGAACAATGAACATGCTGTTAAGTGTATATTATTACTACTTGCCTTAATTACTGCTGATTTTTTGCAATTTCTGAAATTTTCGTAATTGTTTTTAATAACGTTAAATATTTTGCCGCGAAGTGTTATAATCTAATCGTAACGCAACTTTCCTTTTTTATTATTAACTCTAGCGCATATAGCGTGAACACTATTAATATGAGGTTTAACTTTAAATTTGTTCTGCTTCAGGTGAATTGCCAAAGCGGGGAGCTCTTCCTCCTAAGCTCGGATCGGCAGTTAGCACGCATTGAGGTGTTTAACTCGTTAGCGGTGACTGCACCCCAAATCGAAATCGATGGTTTACGGATGGATCAAAGACTAAACATGAGCGGTAAGTAATTTGATAGGCATGAAAATGACGTTTTCAGACAACTTAACTGAATTGTATTAAACTGAATTGTAGAAGGAAGTTGTGAGGGCCGTTTGAAGCGAAATGTTCTCTAGAGTGGAACGTAAAGTCTAATGTAAAGTGTGTGACCTTATTTAATTTCAGAGGTACATATTACCAATTTTATTTCCCAGAAATAACAATTTGTAATAAAAATTTATAGTAATGCAAAGCAAAAGTGAAAACAGTTTCATAATTAGCTATACATGAATATGTTGGAACTACGTTTACAGCGATTGTGTGTAAGAGATGATGAACCGAAACTAAATCGATTTTGAATACATACATATAGCTATGCGTTTATAGCTCTAGTTTATAAATATGGAACTTGGAATGTCCGTGACTATGTACGGATCATATCCCCTTGCATGCTTTATCCAAATCTTTGCAATTTATCTAGATTGAGAAGAAGCTTGTTTGAAGCCATAGTTCTGCAAACGAAATGAACCGAACAGAACTGAAAACATAACAGAATTATGATTGAGCGTAAAGCCCAATCATATGAGACTCTAGATGAAATGAGATGTACCGGAAAATATGTCATCTCAAATTTGTAATTTTTGTCTATGACACTGAACGTGTTATTCAAAATGTTTCATACTGAATTTAAAGTTTGTAGCTATCATTATTTTCAATGAAATTGGGTCATTTATATGGGAGGTGGTAGAGGAAGTGGAGATTTTTTAGGTGATTTTGAAACTACTTATCAACATCCTTATCGCCATGTTTTGTTTCAATTTCAAAGTCGATAGCTCTATATGTTCGAAAAAGAAATGCTTTCCATGAATTTGTAATATATAATAGATATATATATATGGGAGGGGTGAAGGAGTGAAGCGAAGCTGATAATTTTTCTTATCATTTATTGCAACTATTAAGAAACAAATTCTGGCAACATTTTAAATTTGTACATTTTCTAGTTTTAATGGGAATCGATATAATGCATTCACCAAAATTATGCATTTGTATGGGAGGGGGTAGAAGGAGTGTACGGATTATAGCAACATTTTCCGTCGTCAATGATATTTTTATTATTATACTTTCCATGAAACTTCAAGCAAACTAATTTAATTGAATTTCAAAATTTCGTGAAATTTGTATGGGAGGGGGTAGAATCAGTAAGGTGAAGTTGATAATTTTTTCAAAACTGATTTCAATTACATTAAAATTAATTCTCGCAAAAATTCATCCTTATAACTTTGCTAGTTTCAATGAAAATCGAAAAATGAATTTTTCAAAATTGGGTATTTGTATGGGACGGGGTAGAAGGAGTGAGGAGATCGGCTCAATACTTTATGACGGCAATGATATATATGTATTTTTATACTTTGATCAAAATTTCAAATTGATAGCTTAAGCAGTTTCGAAGTAAAATCAATTTCTTATAATTTCGGAATTTTGTAAAATTTGTATGGGAGGAGGTAGGAGGAGTGGAGCCCGTACACGAACTTAAAGTTACTTTTTTGCTAAAAATGATACATAACAAATTTCAGCATGATATCTCAAAGCGGATTTGCTCCCTTAAATTGTAAAAAAAACATTAAAAAAGATGGATTTTTTTTGGTTTTTGCTAAATTTTTTCACTTATTTTGCACATATGTATTCTAGCTTCCAGCCACTTCATCCTCCCCAATAACCACTAAATAATAAAAATATATAGCAACAGTTCGAACGACAAATAAATAAGGTAAGGGACCTTCATTTGTTGCTTGCTTTCCTTTTGTACCCTGAGGTAGAAGTTTCCCGAACCAAAAACCAGCAGTAATCTGCTAACATGTTCAAATTCGACTCCTGAAAATCTTCTCTCGAACTTGCTGATGTATCGATGGAACCATTCTCCGCATTCATCCGAAACTGTTCCTAAATTTTCAGGGAAGAAGTCCAGATGCGAGTAAAGGAAATGCACTTTAAGAGACATGTTACACTCCATGGCCTTGTACGCTGACATTAATTCCTCAAAATGAGCCACATAATCATCACTTTTGTTGTTACCCAAAAAGTTCTCACACACGTTTTGGAATGCAAGCCAAGCTCGTTTTTCTTTTTGATTCATGCGTTTAATAAACACCGAATCTCGGAAAAGTAGTCTAATCTGGGGGCCCACGAAAACTCGTTCCTTGATGTTTGCTTCACTAAGACGTGAAAATTTAGTTATAAACACAACAGGGCTACGATACTCTAGATGAAATAGAATTTTGTTGTGACTCCAAGAAATTTTATATGAGAAGTGTTAGAAGGGATGATAGCATTGAACTAATGTTTTCCCCATCATACTAAAGTAGCTACAAAAATGTTTTATATAAAATGTTTACTCCTAAAATTGAATGGGAACTGAGAAAATCAGTGAGTTAGATTTAGTGAAAATGTGCAGTTTGTATGGGAGGTGGTAGAAAGAGTGGGGAATTCTAGTGATTTTTTCAGAAATAACTAGGAATATTATAAAATTGACATCCCTTAAATTTCAGACTAGTGCCATTCATACTTTTCAAGAAAATCGATTTTTTGTGAAGTTGTGAAACTGTGTCATATTGTATGGCAGGGGGTAGAAGCAGTGAAGCTAATCAAATATTTTTTTCTGATCTTAGTGATAATACTAATTAAGTATTTATTACAAAATATGAGCTCAATAAATGTTATATGTTCTGAGCAAATCGTCTTAGAGCATTTCATGAAAAAGTGTAGTTTGTATGGGATGGGGTGGAAGGAGAGGGAGGACGCAAATAATTTTTTTACTGTAGATTTAGATTATTATGAAAGTAATATATCCCAAAATTCAGATTAATAGCTTTTATACTTTTCGAGTAAATCCATTTAATATCAAATTGCTACTTTGATTGATACTTTTCGAGTAAATCTATTTAATATCAAATTGCGAAATTGTGTCATTTTGTATGGGACGGGGTAGAAGGGGTAAAGCTAATCGTCTATTTTTTTGGCCTTACTAACAATTTTAAATAAATATTTGGTGCACAATTTGAGCCCGGTAAATTTTATACGCACTGAGTAAATTGGCTTAGAGTAATTCATGACAAGTACAGTTTGTATGGGAGGTGATAGAAGGAGGGGGAGAACACGCATAATTTTTATACGGTAGATTGATATTATCATAAAAGTAATATATTCCAAATGACAGGCCAATAGCTTTTATACTTTTCGAGCAAATCCGTTTATTGTCAAATTGCGCAATTGTGTCATTTTGTATGGGAGGGGGTAGAAGGGGTGGAGCGATTTGGCCCGTTCACGAACTTGACCTTACTTTTTTGTCAAAAACGACGTGTAAAAAATTTGAGCTTTCTAGCTCAACGCGTTCTCAAGCTAGAGAGCGCACGGACGGACGAACGGACGGACGGACATCCGGCTTTGAGATTTTTGAGTGATAATATTATCTTCTGTATCATTCATTTTTTTCTCCGAGCCTATTTTCTTAGCGTTACAAACTTTAGAGCAAACTTATAATACTCTCAGATTTCATCTAGAGTATAAAAATTTGGAATTGATCAATCCGAGTCTGATGTGCAAAAGTGGCAAGTAAATATTTTCCTTCGGGACCAGAAGATCGTGAGCGATATTTTTCTGACCGGGGGTAACATTTTCCTCGCTGGGACCAGTTCCGTACGACGTGATGTATGTCTTGCACTCGGCTGTCTTATTCTCATAGGAAGTAGCAGTATTTTGTGAAGGCGGATTGCAGGCCCGTGAATAGAGGAACAACTTTTAAGTTAGCGCAAAATTTCCAATTATAATCATGATAACTGATTTTGTCAAGGATACAGCTGATGTTTTCGTACATCTCCTTCATATCCACAGAGTATGCAACCGGGACCGGTGGTACCTCATTCCCATTGGCCAACAGGACAACTTTCAAGCTTGTAATTTATGAGTCGATAAACAGTCTCCATTTTTCTGGCAATGCATTTGAATTAACACTAAACCTTGATCTTTGGTAAAAAATTAATTTCTGGGTTGACTGCATGGTCTTGTAAGAAGAGGTTTTTACGTCGTTTCCCAAGAGATTCCACTACAAGTCGAGATGCAAGAAGTACAGATTTTCTTTTCTACAATGGCGCTACAGCCCAAATCGGACCTTGGCCTCCTGACATGCAGGTTCCTTAACATTTTTCATTACTTATTGTGGAAAGGTTGTTAGCCCTTCGCACAACCCTCTTCCTACGAATTTTTCATTTTCGTAGAATGAGGAATTATATATTGCGCTGACCGGCATTTGAACTCACGACCTTCGCATTACAAGACCAACACGCTACCCACTAGGCTACACCCTAGCTAAAATTTTCTCTTAGGTAACTCCAAATCCCTGACAAAATCATTCAACTCCAACTGAGTAACGAGGTGAGGTTGTCGATCAACTAAATCTGCTTAACACTCTTCATCATCGATGGGCGGATCATTTGATGGCGCAGACTGTGGCTTATAATTTGTCAAGTCCGTTTCTGGCGTATAGGGTTGTGCACTGAGTTTGGCAAAGATTCGCTGTGAGAAACTGGTCATAGAGCTGAAGGAATATTTGGGTACTGAATTGTATGCTTACTTTTGCTAGTGAATCTGACGGTGAAAGTCATATAAATAAACTGCCAACAAGTCGGGCGAAACTTTATTATTTTTGGGACAAAATGCGCATGCGTAGAAAGTCAATATGCAGGTTAGAAGGGTTAGGGAAGACTAAGTGAAAGGAGCTTCTTGGGCAGGGCAGTTCTCAATTTAACACTTTCCGGAAACGTTCAAAAGCTCCATATTTCATTGATTTATTTATGCAAGTTTGAGTTTTCATGAAGGGAGGGGGAGGGTGATAGTAAGGGTGGGTGGATGTTAATAGCTTCTTAATTGATTGCTTGAACCAAATCCAATATTCTTTGTATAGAATGTCAGTTTCATAGACGAAATTGCATAGAATTTTCATTGGATTCGGTGAATTTTAAATTCACGAAACCAAACATTTGTATGGGAGGGGGTAGAGGAGGTAGGGGAATCGTAAAATTTGTGATGCAGTTTTATTTCTTTTTTCTTATGAGGTGCTTGTACAAAATTTCAAGTTTGTAGCTTTTAATTTGTTAGTTATTAGTTGATTTAATGAAATTGGTCGAAATCATACTTTTGTGTGGGAGGGGGTAAAAGGGCAAGTGCTATCTCAAAACTTTTAACGTAATTTTATTTCAACTATTTTTGTAAGTTCTCGTGCAAAATTTCAAATTGATAGCATTTAATAGTTAAGTGATAATTGATTTCTTAGAAATGGTCGAAAAAATTTTTTTGTATGGGAGGGGGTAGAAGTTTTAAAGATATTCGACCAGTTAATATTTTAAACTCTTGGGGATTTTTTTTAAATGCATTTCGCAAATTTTCAAGTTTGTACCTAAAAATTTCATTCAAAAATTTTCAGTTTATGTGTTTTTTTCATTGCACATGAAACACTTTGTGCACGTTAGACCCCCACTTCGGTGCATAACAATTTTGGAACAAATTGTTATTTTTTTTCTATGTACATTAAATAGATGTGTTGACGTGCAAAATTCCAACTTTGTACCTTTTACCAGAGCCATAAAAAAATCACTTAAAATTTTCAACATTTTCGCTTTCCACCTCCCTCCCCTTACACCCCCCAACTTAAATTTTTTACCAAAATTAAAAACTATATAGTTCTACAATCTGACAAATTTTCAATTTGATATGTGTACTCAATTTTGAGATTTGGTGATTTGTAGTTTTGGAAAGTGCACCATTTTTTAAATGCTCCCCATTTCCCCCCACTACTATTATGTCCATATATTATATTTTTTTCATATGTCACTAGTAAAGCTTAGTATTTGTTTCAAGTTTCAATTACATAGCTTAAGAGACAGTTGAGATATTAATTTTAAAGTGTTTTTCTTTGCACCCCCCCTGACCCTCCCCCTTACAAAAATTAGCTTTTATCTAAACTGATTCTAGTAGATCTTGATGCCGCTTTAATGGTCTCAAAATATCAATTTTTTATGGGTAGTAATTTCGAAGATATAATCATTTGAAAAAAAAATTCGGCCGCCAATTGGTTCTTAGCCCCCCCTTTTCGCACCCCAATGGATAAAAAAATTAAATTATTTTTAAAAGTTGTCCCACAAACTCCTCTATATGTGTGTTGATTTTTAGCTTCCTAACTGTAACCATGGTTGAGATATTTGAATTCGTATTTTTCGGTTTAAGCGCTCCCCCTGCCTCCCCCTGAACCCGTACACCCCCCGAAATAGGTATCCGCCTGAGATCCGCAACTACCTACAATCCCTCCAAAAATAAACTTTCTATCTTGAAGGGTTTGGGAGTTAATGTGCGTTGAGCGTACACGTCGGCGTACGGCGTACGGCGTACGGCGGACGGCGTACAGACAGACGGATTTTTATACTCTAGATGAAATCTGAGAGTATATTGTGTTTGCCTTACCGTTTGTAACGCTAAGAAATAATGCTCGCACAGAGCCGCCAAGGGTACAGAAATATTTGTTGTCGCTCAAAAACTTCGATTCCGAATTGCTGTCTGTCCGTCTGTCCGTCTGTCTGTCTGTCTGTCTGTCCGTCTGTCCGTCTGTCTACAGCATAACTCTCGAACGCTTTGAGCTATCGTGCTGAAATTTGTTGTGTGTCATTTTTAGCAAAAAAGAAACTTTAAGTTCGTGAACGGGCCACATCCCCCCACTCCTTCTACCCCCTCCCATACAAATTTCACGAAATTTCGAAATTTTCAGAAATTGATTTTTCTTAGAAATTATTTAAGCTATCAATTTGAAATTTGGGTTCAAATATTATGATATAAATACCATTAATATGACTCAATATTGATCCGATCCCATCACTCCTTCTACCCCCTCCCATACAAATGCATAATTTTGAAAAATGCAGTTTTTCGATTTTCATCGAAACTAGTAAAGTTATAAAAACGAATTTTTGCCAGAATTAATTTTATTATAATTCCAATCAGCACTGAAAAAATTAGCAACTTCCCCTCACTCCTTCTACCCCCTCCCATACAAATTTCAGGAAATTTTGAAATTTAAATTAAATTATTTTTCTTCGAAACTGTTAAAGTTATCAATTTGATATTTCGCACATAGTATAAAAATAGAAATACCAATAACAGGAAAAAAAATTGTTTTCATCCTTACACTCCTTCTACCCCCTCCCATACAAATGCATCATTTTTGTTAAATGCATTATATCGATTTCCATTAAAACTAGAAAAATTACAAACTTAAAATTTTGCCAGAATTTGTTTTTTAATAGTTGCAATAAATGCTGGAAAAAATTATCAGCTCAGCTTCCCTCCTTCTACCCCCTCCCATATAAATATCTGTATTATAAATTCAAGAAAAGCATTTCTCCTTCGAATATATGAGAGCTGTCGACTTTGAAATTGAATCAAAGCATAGTGATAAGGGTAATGATAAGCAGTTTCAAAATCATCTAAAACGTTCCACTTCCTCTGCCACCTCCCATACAAATGCCTCAATTTAAGGAAAACTATGACCAATTTCTTTAAAAATAATGAAAACTAAAAATTTTAAATTCAACACGAAACATTTTACACGCCATTTTCGGTGTCACATAGGAGAAATACAAACCTCCGCCTCTACTTCTACCACCTCCCATGCAAAGTCTCTTCTCACTATTCGAAAGAATTTGAGATGACATATTTGCCGGTATATTAAAGTCATTTCCATCTCATCTAGAGTATCAATGATTGGGCTTTAAGCCCAATCATAATTCTGTTATGTTTTTTTTTTGCATTTTTAGGCTATTTTAGTCATGAAACGCGAAAAAAAAAAATTTCAGGGTAGCAAATTTTTTTTTTTTCCCAAGTCGATCACAATACTTTATTATTAAAATAATAAAGTAAAATTTAAATCTGTGAGATGACAGCGAGGTTCGCTCCAAAACATGGGGACAGCAAATGGCATTGATGTACGGGTACATTTGAGTCATTTAGTTACGGTTAAATTGGTTAATTACGATTAGTATCAGGTAAATAAAGTAAGAACAAAGCTGGAATATGGGGATATTTAATATGGAAACTGGAAAATGTACAAAATAAGTAAAAAAATTGGGAAAAAACGGAAAAAATCGATTATTTTTAATGATTTTTTTACAGTTTAAGGGTGCAAATCCGCCCAAAATCTACCTCCTTGCTAGAAATGTTCATATTTTAGATCTTTTCACTTCTCTAGCCGCACAAAAATAATTTAAAGGCTAAAATAATCCCTTTAATCCCTCTAAATTATGGAAAATTGATAAAAATAGATAGGGGGGGGGGGGGGTTTCACTGAAAATGGTGGGTGATGGGAAAAAATATCGGGGGTCATATCCTTTTACATAAGAACCATCAGAAATGGTGTCAGGGCTCATTTTCATTCCGTACAGTGTTTTTAATATTCACAAATGTGGCAGTGACAGCTATTTAAATAAGCTGCCAACAAGTCGGGCGCAACTTTATTATTCTTGGAACAGTTGAGGATGCGTGGAAAGTCAATATGCAGATTAGAATGGTTAGGGAATATAAGGAAAGGGAATTTTAGGGCAGGGCAGTTGTCGATTTAACACTTAATTGCGAATACGATCAATAGCTACAGTACATATAATCAATATTTTATTCGTTTATTTGTGCAAGTTTGGGATTTCATAAGAGGAGGGGGAGGAGTGATAGTAGGGGTGGGTTGATGATAATGTTGTAATTGATTACTTGAATCACGTCCAATATTCTCTGCATAGAATGTCAGTTTCATAGACGAAGTTGCATAGAATTTTCATAAAATTTGCTGTATTTTACATTCATGAAATCAAATATTTGTGTGGGAGGGGGTAGAGGAGGTAAGGGAATCGTAAAATTTGTGATGCAGTCTTGTTTAATTTTTCTTGTAATGTGCTCGTACAACATTTCAAGTTCTTGGCTTTTAATTTGTTGGTTAATAGTTGGTTTATTGAAATTGGTCGAAATCATACTTTTGTATGGGAGGGAGTAGAAGGGCAAGCGCGATGTCAAAAGTTTTGACGCAGTTTCGTATCAATTATTTTTAAAAGTTTTTGTGCAAAATTTTGAATTGATAGGTTTTGTTAGTTAGGTGTTAATTGATTTCTTAAAAATGGTCGAAAAAATAATTTTGTATAGGAGGGGGTACAAGTTTTGAAGGTATTCGACCAGTTAATATTTCATACTTTTAGGGATTTTTCTAAATGCACTTCACAAATTTTCGAGTTTCAACCTTAAAATTTTATTAAAAAATTTTCAGTTTATGTGTTTTTTTCATTGCACATGAGACACCTTGTGCACGTTTGACCCCCGCTTCGGTGCATAACAATTTTGGAACAAATTATTATTTTTTTTCTATGTACATAAAATATATAGTTGTATTCACATGGAAAATTTAAACTTTGCATCTTTCACCAGAGCCCTAAAAAAATCACTTAAAATTTTCGACCTTTTTGCTTACCACCTCCCTCTCCATTTTTAAAATGCTCCCCATTTACCCCCACTACTATGTCCAAATGTTATATATTTCTCGTATTTCGCTAGTATAGTTTAATATACTTTGACGGAAACTCGGCTGAGGGCCTCATACAGATTTTAATTAATGGCGCTCCTCCGGGTCGGGCAGCACCGGTTGCCGGCTGCTCAGGAGTGTGGGCGTGGAAATTATAGCCCAGAGGAACCACCATCCTTGGAAGGTGCTGAGAAAAATGAAAATTCACAAAAAAAATCACAACATGAGGCGGCGAAGATACGGACCGGAAAGGACGGCCCCAGGGCTTCCAATTGGAAATTTACTCTGTTGGCATGCTATTTCATCACTAAACCACCTCGAACTACACATAGGTTTATTATAACGCGTGGTATGAAAAAAAAATATGTTCAAAATGTGTAGTTCCAATTTTATATTGCAAAAAAAAAACTCAAGTATAACAAAGAAAAATGTGGTTATATATAAAAAAAAATATTTTTTTTTTCATTGGGGCCCGTATGTTGATGATTCGTGCGCCGCCTTCCTTCCTTTTTCGCTGCTACTTGTGTTGTTGTTTTTTTTTTTTCTTCCTTATAAGAAGTGCCGCTCGATCTCGATTTTTCGCTGTTCCTTCGTGTGCTCCAAAACTGTTGGCTCGATCTCGATTTTTCGTTGTTCCTTCGTGTGCTCCAAAACTGTTGGCTCGATCTCGATTTTTCGTTGTTCCTTCGTGTGCTCCAAAACTGTTGGCTCGATCGACGCCATTTGCCGGTCCAGTCGAGCGAGAAAAAAAAAATCCTAAAGAAAAAAAAACTGCGAGCTTGAGTTCGACCGCTCTTCTCGAGCATCAAAACCAGAAGACCGCACTTGTTCCTTGCAGTATATTTTCTGAAAATCCACAAAAAGGGTGCATTCAATGCATTTTTATTCGGCGCGAAGAGATGATCGATGATGTATTTGTTTTGTTATTTGGTGATGATTCTTTTCTTTTTTTTTCTTTCAATATTTTTGTTTTTGATTACTTTGATTATAGGTATTACAATTTTTGTTTGTGTGGAAAATTTATCGCGAAACTAGCCTGAGGTGGTGAGTAATTCGTAACAATACGTTCCAAGTTTCAATTACATAGCTTAATAAATAGCCGAGATATTGATTTTTAAGTGTTTTTCTTTGCATGCCCCTCCCCCCCGACAATCTCTCTTTTACAATAATTAGCGTTCCTCTAAGCTGATTCTAGTGGATCTATGTGCCACCTTAATGGTTCCAAAATATGAATCTTTTGTGATTAGTAATTTCGAAGATATAATCATTTAAAGAAAATCCTGCCGACGATCTGTTTTTGGCCCCCCCCCCTCCCTTCTTGCACCACAATGGATAAAAAATTAAGTTATTTTTAAAGTTTGTCCCACAAACCCTTCTATATGTATGTTGATTTTCAGCTTCCTAGCTGGAATCATGGTTTAGATATTTGATTTTTTAGTTTTCGGTCTTAGCGCTCCTCCTGCCTCCTCCTGACAGTGGCGTGGCGTGACTTTATAGCCAGGGGAAGCAATTATTTTGCGCCAAGCTGCAAGCGCTGCGTCAATATGCATGACTCCACAAGTTTACAACATTATTTGAAACACTTCTACTCATCCTAGGGGGGATGCGATTTTCGGTAATCGCTTACCGAATCCTAGAATCTAGTCTACATTATTAATAGGAAATAAAAAAAAATGGATTTTTTTTATTAATTTTTTAGGTAGTGCTCCTCTAAAACAGACAATTTTCACTCAAAGCACGACAAATATGGGCGATATTGCCAGATCCACCTCTTCACAATTTTCTCCCTAATCATTTTTTGGCTAGTACAGAAATTTCAATACTGGCAATACTTTGATCGAGAGCCAAGAGCTTGTGACTGAAAGCACTAGCTGGAAGCAATTGCATTAACGCATCTCTCCTTCAAATAGAAATGGAACTTGCGCTCGCTGCGATCGAAAATTTTACTGGTATTGGCCGGCGATCTAGTTTTCTTGTATATGCGACTAAAAGCAATGAGAGAAAAGGTGGAAGCATTTTGATGCGACGCATCTCCCCATCATATGGAAGTCGAACTTGCAGAAAATTTCGTTCGTATTGGCACCGGTGGCCTTGTAAATGCGTTTTTAAAATCGTATCTTTTTCCCTGTGGAAGGCTTTAAACTTTCGTTGGTCAGAAAAAGCTGTCCTGAGCACGTAAATGCTGTTAACAGTGGTAGACGAAAATAATGCGCGGTTTCTTTTAAAGAATTTTTTTAATAAATTTTCATATCCGTACTGATTTCAGTTTAGATTTTCTAAACTGAATAAAGGGCAAAACGTAAGGGAAGCATTGCTTCCCTTGCTTCAATGGACGCCACGCCACTGCCTCCTGAACCTTTACACCCCCAACATGGGTGTCCGCCTGAGATCCGCAATTATCTATAATCCCCTCAAAAATTAACTTTACATGTTAAAGGGTTTGCGAGTTAACGTGCGCTGTGATAATGCTGTTTACCCGCAATCGTATTTCTATTATGTTTTCTTATGTTTGTGTAGATCGGGGTTGATAGTTTTCATGTAAGCATAGGCAATCACTTGGTAGCACCTCCTCCGATGGTCACACCTGTTGCGGTCCCACCTACTCGCGCTGCCACTGAGTATTCTGTTATTATTATTACACAACACCCGAAGTTTCAGATCAATAATTTATTTTTTAGAAAAATAAATAAGTTTCAGTAGCGTTCTAAATACATGTTTCTGTTTTTACCTAGATTAATAGCAAAATATGTGTACAAAGAATTAAATAACACTGCCCAACAGTATGTCTGTTGCATGGAATATTTTTCATGATTCTGAGTTAATTTTTGACGCTGATTTCAAATATGTTATCAGTTTTTATGTATCAGATCTAGTTTTTGAATTATAAGGGGAGGGTGTTTTTTTGAGAAAAAGATGCACTCGCGGTACAAAAATATTTAATTATAATTAAACTAAAAACTTTGGCATTTTCTTTTCTATGATTTTCTACTGCTGTTGAATGACAAAGTGCTACTCTGAATATTCCAACAAAAATCGGCCATCATATGTGCATTCGAGCGACCCTGAAATCGTTCCTCCATAGACCGAATATCTTGGTGGAATCGCTCGCCCTGTTTTTCAATCAAGTCACCTAGATTTTCAGGAAAATTATCTAAATGGCTGTGCAGGATGCTTTGATGCTCATATTGTATCCAGGTCGCTGGAAATGAGACAACATCTCTTCAACACGCTCAACGTAATCATCATTCTTTTTATTGCCTAAGAAATTTTGAATAACCCAAAGAAACGAATCCTATGCATTCTTCTCAATTTCTGACATTGAACTGCTGAAATCAGGTTCGTTCACCAATTTGCGAATTTATGGGCCATCAAATATGCCTGCATTGAGCTTTTCTGAACGCAGATTCGGAAACTTTCTTGAAATATACTTGAAACATTCACCGTCTTTGTTTAGTGCTTTAACATATTGTTTCATCAGACTAAGTTTAATATGCAGAGGTAGCAATATTATACGATCTCGTGGGACAAGAGGCACATTTATAACATTTAAGCTACCTGGAACTAGTGCTTCCCTGGAAAGCCATTCTTTTCTTGTCCAATGTTCTGATTTAGCTCTGCTATACCATAAACATATAAAACCAGTATATTTGGTACAGCTAAGTTCGGTAATACGAAACTTTAGTTTATTTAGCTATGAGATTTCTCTCTTTCAACCGAGAAGCTAGTAATTCAGAAGAAGTTTTCGACAGTTCAAGGTCCTAATTAAATCATTAAGCTGGTTTTGATTGACTGGTCTCGATTCGAAATGGTTCTCTGGGACGAACTCGTCATTGCTCACGCATCTTAGCTCATCCAATTCGTTAGAGCTTTCTTTAGCTGTAGATGGTAGTGATAAAAATGGATCATTCGAACTCCTTACTGGTCCAACAGCTGATGTTGATGTGGGGTAAATCCAATTAGAGGGGTTATTCTTATTGATTCCTGATTTATTCACAACACAAAAATAGCAGTTATGATGATTTAAAGGTTCACACCAGATCATTGGAGACCGGGTCTTGAAAAAGGTTCTCTTCTTAGTGGCCCAAAAACGTAATTCCTCAACACAGATTTTGCAACATTGGGCACCCAGTACTTGTTTTTTTGCCTCCAATGGAAAACCAAAACACTCAAAATATGCTTGTTTTACGAAATCTGAGACACTCAAACGAAATTTTTTAAAAATATACTCCCACCTACCAATTTGAAATTATTTTCGCCTTAAAATAATTTTGCCCCAAATTATATGCAATGAAAGATTGAGAAACTCTGTGCAATGATTTTTCTGTAAATCATTTCTCATTGCCGTTCTTTTTGCTGCAGTTCTTGGAAATCGTCATTTTTGCGCGTTTCATATTTATAACCCACATGGTGATTAGTGCAGTTAGAAATCGACGCACTGAATCAGTTTAGTTGTTGTTTACAAGAGGGTTTCAAATAATAAGATTATTACGATCTTATTATTTGAAATGCCGCGCGGTGTGTCTTTAAATGATGTGACCCCTAACATTTTTAGAGGTAAAATGAAGAGTGCTCCACGACTATTAGATCGCCATAAGAAAGCTCAGATGGAATTCTCAGAAAACCACATGGCTACATATTGTCTTCTGTAAGACATACTGGCTTTCGTACTTCTTCATTGTTTAAGCTCAAGATTTAATTTTCAGGTGATATTTTCTGATGAAAATAAATGGAACTTAGATGGACCCGACGAATTTAATTCTTACTGGCGCGATCTGAAGAAGGAACCTCTCTGTTTCTCGAAGAGGAATTTTGGTGGCGGTTCTGTGATGTTGTGGGGAGCATTTTCTGCAGCAAGGCGTTTGTATATACAATTTATTTCATCGCGGATGAACAGTAGAGATTACATCCAAGTACTCGAAAACTGTTTACTGTCATTTCTGGCAGAACATGGCGAAGAAAATGGATTTTCCAACAAGATAATGCCAGAATTCATACCAGTCGTGAAACAATGGGTTGGATGGAGAGAAATTCCATTAGGGTTATGA
The DNA here is from genome assembly GCA_963669355.1 of Chorisops tibialis. Taxonomy (NCBI): domain Eukaryota; kingdom Metazoa; phylum Arthropoda; class Insecta; order Diptera; family Stratiomyidae; genus Chorisops; species Chorisops tibialis. The sequence goes on along the minus strand of OY770263.1, from coordinate 113,671,599 downwards.
ACTGGCCTGCATGTTCTCCCGATCTGAATCCCACTGAAAACATTTGGGGAGTTCTTGTCAGACGGATATATGCTGAAAATCGCCAGTATGAATCACTGGCGGAATTGAAAGCTGCAATCCTTGACGGTTGGCGGAAACTTGACCCTGAAATGTTAAAAAAATTAATCCAATCGATGAAAAAAAGGATTTTTGAAGTCATAAATCTATACATAGTAATATAATTGTAGTGTCTGTCTGTAATTTGCTTATAAATGGCAATAAGTTAGTTTTTTGAGTTATTTTAGCACTAACTAAGCATAAAAACACATTTTTGAAATTTTTGTCTGTCTGTCTGTCTGTCTGTCTGTCTGTCTGCCTGTCTGTCTGTCCGACCGCTTTTCACACACAAACGGCTGAACCGATTGTAATGAAACTTGCACAGTTTGTTAGGTGTCCATCGGAATGAAATCTGCACTTGGTTTCATTTCACTCCCCTCACGCCTTCTACCCCCTCCCTCATTTTCAAAATATATATTAATCAAATTTTCTTGGAAACCATAAAAGCTATTAATTTGAAATTTGGAATATATTATTTCTATTATAAATACAGTCTTTTGGTTTACAAATTATTTGAGTTTCCTCACTCCTTTCACCACCTCCCATACAAACTACACTATTTCATGAATTATTTTACACCAAATTTCTCAGTACGTGTAACTTCCATCGAGCTAAAATGTTGTATGAAATCCTTAATTAACATTATTATTAATATCGGGAAAAAATTAACCGATTAGCTTCACTCCTTCTACCCCCTCCCATACAATGTGACACAGTTCCACGACTTCGCAAGAATGTGATTTTCTTGAAAAGTCTGAAAGTTACTGATCTGAAATTTCAAATATATCAATTGCATGATGATTATAGTTGTTTTTCAAAAAATCACCAGAAACCCCCTTCTCCTTCCTCCACCTCCCATATAAACCGCACATTTTCATGAAATACTCTAAACGAATTTTCTCAGTACATTTAAATTTCATCGAGGTGAAAATTTGGATTTAATCCTTAATTAGCATTATTAGTAATATTGGGAAAAAACTTAACCGAGTAGCTTCCCTCCTTCTTCCCCCTCCCATACAATAAGACACATTCCACGACTATACAATAATTCGATTTTCTTGAAAAGTATGAATGATACAGATCTGAAATTTAAAGTATATCAATTGCATGATAGTTGTAGTTGTTTCTCGAAAAATCACCAAAAACCCCCCTCTCCTTCTACCACCTCCCATACAAATTGCACAATTTCATTAAATTCAATGCACTAAGTTTCTCAGTACCTACTCAATTTTTGAAGCTTAAATTTGGTACAAAACCTTTTTATAGCTACTTTAACATGATGTGAAACAAATTAGTTCAATGCTGTCACCCCTTCTACCACTCCCTATACAAAATTTCTTAACACCGCAAAAATTTCGATTTCATCTATACATAGTATCGTATGATTGGACTTTACGCACAATCGTAGTCCTGTTATGTTTTTAAGCTTAATGTTATTTTATTTCTTTTTTTTAAATAACACCAGCTACAATTATTCACATGTTCTTAACGCTTTTCAACACGTAGATGATTTCGAATCACGGGTTTGATTTGATCACGAGCCTGTCCCATCAAAATGGGAGTATCATGTTTTCATTATTAATAATTTATGGTTCTGATTCCAACAACATACAAACCATTTTCTTCAAAGAGCCATTAAAGTAAGCAGATTATGTATCCCACATAATGTATTACTAACTACACTCTCAAAAATTGCTTATTATTGCTATTTTTACGCGGACGAAGTCGCGGGCGTTTGCTAGTTATACATATATATGAAACGAGCAAAAAAAAGTATAATAGCTGGAAATAATCTAAAATTCCTACGTGGGTTATAAATATAAAACGGAGTGTATTATCGTGGTTCAGTTAATTTTTGTTGTTTGTAAAATTAGTCCAATGAATTTCGTAATCTCGATACGAAATATTTTTCCTTAGTATTCAAGAATTGTTATTAAATATTTTTGTATTATTATTTTTCAGTAGAAGAATATCCTCCAAAAATCAAAAGTTTGCATTCGGATGGAACTCTCTGCTTGTCCATATCAAAACTAGCCTTAGCGTTTTGCGTACTAGGACTAATATTCCTCATAGCAGTCGTAGTAGCTGTTTGTTGCCTGATTCGATCGCGATCAAGACGAAATTGCGAGCCAATACGTGCTGCCAGCACTAGCATGTTTTCGTCCAGGTAAGATTCATATTTTGATTGTTAATAAAATAAAATAATAATACTCATTTCACTTATTCACAGCTCTGATTCGCAATCTCGATTTGGAAGTAAGCTACTAATGCCATATGGTGGTACTCTACCTTACGGACGAGTTTATTGAGGAACGTCCATTAAAAGATTTTCAATAATACTAAGCAGTAACCTATCTTCGCTGCTTAGCATTAGTTTTCCGTAATTGTTATAAAGACTGATTCTACTTTAAAGAAATATTTCGATTATTATCGTTGTATTTTTTATTTTTCTACTTTATCTAATTTTAGTAACTAATTTATTTGTAATTCTCTTTCGAACTATCTCTTACGTAGAATTTCTGTATATTAAGATGTAAACAATCTTTAAAAAACAGCATAACGGGAGTATAATGTGAGTTCTTAGTCTATACAGGAACTCGACTCTTCCAGAAAATGTTTATTTTCTTGGTAACGGTGCGTGGGCTTATAATTTTTCTTAGATAAATCGGTGATGGCTAGAAAATCGTATGAGCTGACTTTATTTACAAGATAATAGTCTATCATGTTTGGGGATTTATTAATAATGTATTCTAGGTTATATCATAAATAGATGTTAAATATAAACGAATTTTATATCAAAGTAGTTTTGTTTCATTATTTTTATAGGGTACATACTATATACATTAAATACAAAGCTAACTGTCTTATGACATTGCAATGATTACAGAAACTTTGCTCCTAGAATCGCGTTTAGATGCGGAAATCAGCCCTTCTGGATAGACTTTTTTTCGGAAAGATACATATATTTAAGTCGACGCACTTGGTTGATCAGTGAGGAGGTGGTGTCTTCATTACTGTAAACAATAAACTCTTTAGCTATCCAGTAACTGTTCAGTTGCCCATTAATGCGTTTTTTGAGATTTGCGCATGTAGAATCCAAATGGTGGATAGAAATCTGGTAATAGTCTATTTCTACCTTCAACCTGATTCTACTGAGCAGCAGTATGCTGATCTTGCGGAATCCATCACACTGATACATTCATTTATCCTTCTAGGTGATGAGTTCTTGTTGTATGGCGACGCAAATATCAGTAGTGTTAAATTCCGTATTTGACCCACTTAACATAAATGAGCATCAAATTTCAATTTTATCTGAAATTCACTCACTTGGTTTGTTCCAAATGTGTGATAAAACTAAAAAATTCGAAAATGTTTTGGATCTCGTTTTCACCAGTGTTACTTCAAATTTTTCATTAAAAGAAGCAACCTCTACTTTGACTAAAAAGACGAGTGTTTTCCACAAAAATAAAAATTAAAAAAATAAAATTATTTCTCTTCTATACATGATTTTCGAAGTGACTCTAACAAGATCATAGTCTATGATTTTACCAACGCTGACTATGAAATGATAAATCTTGAAATCTCTAATTTAAAATCTTCAACCAATAGTATTGTTGATGTGAATGAAAGTGCCGAAAGTCTTGGTGCCACTTTAATACATATAATACTTTATTGTTAGAATAATAAAGTAATAGATAAGCACACGCCTAAGCGTATTATTACCAGGTTGTCTTACCCCCGCAAAAACTTTAGAATATCAGGTAACGAACGCAACAAATTCTACAGGAAATGGTCTAAATCTAAATCAGTCGAGGATCATACTGCATTTCTTCATCTGCGCGAAAAATTCGATGCTAGTAAAAAGTCGAAAACTACACTTGCTAATATCTCCACTACGAATGCAGATAGAAAGTTGAAAATCAGTAGAGATATAGAGAAGGTTGTGGGACAAACTTTAAAAATAATTTAATTTTTTATCCAATGGCGTCCGAAAAGGGGGGGCTAAAAACAAATTGTCAATTGTCGGCCCAATTGTTTTTTCAAATGACTATATCTTCGAAATTACTTATCGTAAAAAATTCATATTTTGGGACCATTAAGGTGGCATATCCATTGGAATCAGCTTAGAGAGTGGCTATTTACTGTAAGGGGGAGGGTCAGGGGGTGCAAAGAAAAACACTTAAAAATGAATATCTTAACTCTCTCTTAAGCTATGTAATTCAAACTTGAAACGTATATTAAGCTATACTAGGAAAATACAAAAAAAATATAACATGTTGAAGTAATAGTAGGGGGGAAAATGGGGAGCATTTTAAAAATGGCACACTTTTCAAAATTACAAATCCTTATATCTTAAAAAGAGTACAGATATCAAATCGAAAATTTGTCAGATTGTAGAACTATATAATAGTTAATTTTGGTAAAAATTTTAAGTTGGGGGGTGTAAGGGGAGGGAGGTGATAAGCAAAACTGTCGAAAATTTTGAGTGATTGTTTTAGGGGTCTGGTGAAAGATACAAAGTTTAAATTTTGCATGTGGATACGTCTATTTGATGTACATAGAAAAATAATAATAACTTGATTCATAATGGTTATAAACTGACCTCCCCGGTCTAACGTGCACAAGGTGTTTCATGTGCATTGAAAAAAACACATAAACTGAAAATTTTTGAGTGAAATTTTAAGGTAGAAACTTGAAAATTTGCGAAATGCATTTAAAAAAAATCCCTAAATATATGAAATATTAACTGGTCGAATACCTTTAAAACTTCCACCCCCTCTCATACAAAATTATTTTTTCGACCATTTTTAAGAAATTAATTATCACCTAACTATTAAAAGATATCAATTTGAAATTTTGCAGAAAAACTTATAAAAATAGTTGAAATTAAATTATGTTAAAAGTTTTGAAATCCCGCTTGCCCTTCTACCCCCTCCCGTACAAAACTATGATTTCGACCAATTTCATTAAATCAACTAATAACCAACAAACTAAAAGCTACGAACTTCAAATTTTATACAAGCACCTTACAAGAAAAGCGAAATAAAACTGCATATCAAATTTTACGATCGCCTACATTCTCTACCCCCTCCCATACAAATGTTCGGTTTCGTGAATGTAAAGTACACCGAATTTTATGAAAATTCTATACAACTTCGTCTATGAAACACATTCTATACAGAGAATATTGGACGTGATTTAAGCAATTAATTAAAAAGCTATTAACATCCACCCATTCTTACTATTACCCCTCCTCCTCCCCTCATAAGAACCGAAACTTGCAGAAACGAATGAAATATTGTTAAATTATCAACAGCCCTGCCCAAGAACTCCCTTTCACTTAGCCTTCCCTAACCAATCTAACCTGCATATTGACTTTCCACTCATCCGCAACTTGTCCCAAGAATAATAAAGTTTCGCCCGTCTTGTTGGCAGTTTATTTCTTATATCTTTTAAATTGGTGCATATAACACCTATTTTTAAGGCTGCATACACAGTGACGTGCAAAGCTGAACCACCCTGAGGTATTTTTCAACACAAAGTCACTTCTTTAGTCAGCGAAAGAAAATTTTATTTCAAAACTTAACACCTTGATGGTCCCAAAGTATGAATTTCGTACAATAAGTAATTTCGAAGATATAATCATTTGAAAAAAAAAACAATTCGGCCGACAATTTGTTTTTAGCCCCTCCCCCCTTTTCGGACGCCAATGAATAAAAAAATTAAATTATTTTTAAAGTTTGTCCCACAACCTTCTCTATATCTCTACTGATTTTCAACTTTCTATCTGCATTCGTGGTGGAGATATAAGCAAGTGTAGTTTTCGACTTTTTCCCTCCCCCCGCCTCTCCCTTCCACCTAACACCTCCCAAAATTTAGAAAATAGAGCTCACTTACCAAATCAATAATCCACCCAAAAACGTACATTCTACCTTTGACGGTCTCGGAGATATGAGTCCATATGTACGGCGGGACGGATTTCTTTTTTGCATTTTTAGGCTAATTTAATCATAAAATGCGAAAAAAAAAATTTCAGGGTAGCAAATTTTTTTTTCTTGTGTCGATCACAATACTTTATTATTAGAATAATACAGTAAAACTGAACTTCAAACAGTATTTTATTGACAAGTAACAAAAATATTATATCCAATTCATTTTCATAATAAAAAAAATAAAATATCCTAAGACTCAGTTTTTCTCGATAAAATATATTAGTTCTTCTTCTTCTACAATGGCACTACGGCCCAAATCGGACCTTGGCGTCCTGACATTCAGGTTCCTTAACATTTTTCATTACTTATTGTGGAAGGGTTGTTAGGCCTTCGCAAAACCCTCTTTCTAAGAAATTTTCATTTTCTTAGATTGAGGAGGCCAAGGTATATCCAAGCAGGCAATGTGCTGGAATTACATATTGCGTCGACCGGGGTTTGTACTCACAAAATACGCATTACAAGACCAACACTACACCCTAGCTTTAATATATTAGTTAACTAGTAACTAGTAACTATTTCGGGGTACTGAATATTTGGTCCACAGAACCTTAGCTTTCAAAACCTCATTGATACGTTTTCGCATGCTTTCTAATACTAATCTTTTAACATAATTGGGATTAATACTTTCCCGTTGTTCTTTCAATCTGTGCCACAAAATGTCAACTGAAGACGGGAGTTGGTTTTTTTTTTGTGTGTATTTGAGTTTTTAAGTAGGCGAAAAAAATAATAGCACCAACGTCACCAACAATTTTTTCAAAGGCTTTGTATTCCTATTTGTTAGTTTAAACAACTAATGAACACATTTTTAAAAGTAAAAAAGTTTTATAAAAATTGTGTAATAAAATGTTTAAGGTTTTATTTACCGTTTGAAAGATATTTAAACAAATCTTGTAAAAACAATTAGTTTTATTACTTTGCGATAGTTATCTGTTCCTGCTGATGACGTCCTTCAGTTTTAATATTTAGTTGCGTGACCTTAATTGGCAATAACGGCTGCACAACGTGTTGGCATTGAACCAACCAAGCTTTGGCATCGGCTTAGCGGAATTTCGCTCCAGGACTCCTTAATCACATTCCAAAGTGATTCGTTGCTGGTTGGCTTGGCAGCAGCAACTGCTTTTTTTACATCAGCTTACAAATTCTCAATAGGGTTGAGATCTGGTGACTGCGCAGGGCACTCCATGACGTTCGCAGAATGTTCTCTGAAACATTTCTTCGCTTTCTTGCTGGTGTGTTTGGGGTCGTTGTCTTGTTGAAAGACCCATAGCAAAGGCATCTCATACTCTGCATAAGGTAGCATAATTTTTTTAATTATTTCACCGTAAACGTGTTGGTCCATAATTGTTTTTATCCACTGTATTGGGCCTATGCCATAATGCGAAAAGCGAGCCCACACCATTACATTTGACCCCCATGTTTAATGGTTTCACATGTGTATTGAGGATTGTGTTCTGCATTCCAAGGACATCTGACGTATGAACGAGAGCCTTTTCCGCCATACAGAACAATTTTGCTCTCGTCTGACCCTAAGATGTTCCTCCATTTTTCAACTGGCCATTTCAGGTGTTCTTTTGCAAACTCAATACGTTTGGCTACATGCTTCGCACTGGAGTGGAACTTTTCTTGGCCTACAGTCTTTTAAATTGTGATGTCTTAAACGATTACAAGCTGTTTGCACCGTTGCAGCTATATTGAGATCTTTTATCATTTCAGTTGCTGGCTTAAAAGGCTCCTTCTGTTTTCTGGGGAAAGTGAACATGTTGTGTGATATATTTATCAGCAATGTACAAACAATTTTCGACACGAAATGTTTTTTTTTAACAAATAGAAAAAATGTCGTGGTGGTGCTATTTTATTTTTCAGCACTGTATATATATATATATAGTTATAGTTATACCCTAGCTGGCTCAATGGGTAGAACGCTGGACTCTCACTCAAGAGATACAGGGTTCAAATCCCAAGTACGGCTATTTTCTCCAATAAAAAAGCTCGTCAATCCAGCTAGGGTAGATTGTCCGTTGGAAGATGGTAATTCTGACAACAACAGACCACCCACCCAATAACCCCTACCCCTTACCAACCCGCATCGAGACAGCATGGTAAGGTATCGTCTCACCCCCCCAACATGATAGTACACCAAAACAAACAGCCCTCATTTTCCGTAGGCCTGAGTGGACCTAGGATAGGTAGCTCACAGGAACCATCCACAAGGGCAGAGGGTGTACTACAAAAAATAACAACTAACAACGATAAACATAGCGACATACAACTGCCGATCACTATCCAGCCAGGCAAGACTCACCGAGTTAGAAGAGGAAGCAGCAAAAATTAAGTGGGACGTCATTGATTTGAGCGAAACTAGGCGCAAAGACGAAAACCTATTAACACTAGCGTCCGGCAATACCCTATACCATCAAGGAACCCAATCAGGCAGAAATAGCGGAGTAGGATTCTTGGTTAACAAAAAATGGAAAGCCAAGATAATTAGCGTCACAAGCACGTCAGATCGAGTGGCCAGCTTGACTCTCAGGCTGTCACAGAGATACACGATGCAAATAATACAAGTCTATGCACCAACATCTAGTCATTCAGACGACGAAATCGAGGACTTCTATAACGAAATAACTCAAGCTTGGGACAGCAATAACAGTCATTTCAAATTCCTTATCGGAGACTTCAACGCTATGTGGCGAAGACACATAGTGCTAACATCGACCACAAGACAGCGCTGTAATCGAAGTGGAGCAGAGCGCTGTAATCGAAGTGGAGCAGACGGAATTAATTTTGACAGTTCTGAGAACGTGCGACTGAACGCGAACCACGTAAATTGTGAAATCCATTTTTACTTTTGTTATTTAATCGTGAATAAAGTTTGTTTAGAGTAAATAGCAATTGTGTTTACGTGGTAATAGTTGCGAGGTAATTCACGCGTCGTATCCCGTGCCATCCTCGCGCTATAGCTATAGTACAGGGTGCGCCATCTAAATGTGGTCGATGGAAATATTGAATAACTTTGACAGATTTAAACCGATTGACGTCGTCGAACACATTTCGGAAAGGTTATTGCATTACAATTTTAACCATGAATCGATTCACGCCCAAAGAACGCGCGGAAATAGTGACAATGTTCATTAAATGCAATCGTTCAGTTGTTGCAATTTTTGGGAGCGAATTTTAATGACTGATGAGGCCCATTTCACGCTATCTGGCACTGTAAATAAACAAAACTGTCGCATTTGGGGGAAAGAAAATCCTCATACTATACATCAAACTCCACTGCATGATCAGAAAGTGACTGTTTGGGCCGGTGTCTGCTCAAAAACCATCATTGGTCCGTTTTTCTTCAGAGTTGGGGAAACTGTCAATGGGGATCGGTATCGATGGATGTTGGCACACTCTGTTTTACCAGAAATGCGTGAAAAAGGTCTTAAAGGCTTTTGGTTTCAACAAGACGGCGCGACATGTCACACCGCGAAATCGACGATGAACTTCTTGCGTCAAAAGTTCCCATCGACCACATTTAGATGGCGCACCCTGTAGGAAAGAACGAAGATCAAGAAATATTGGTAGGGAAATTCGGACTGGGTCAAAGAAACGAAAGAGGGGAGACATTGGTCCAATTTGCCCACCAGTACAACCTATACATAGCGAACTCGTTCTTTAAGAAACAACCAAGTAGGAAATGGACATGGCAAGCCCCAAATGGGGCGACAAGGAACGAGATTGACCTGATCCTAACGAATAAAATAAGGACAATCAAAGACGTCTCCACGCTTAACAAATTCAAGACAGGTAGCGACCATCGTCTAGTAAGAGCAAAAATAACCCTAGACCTAAGATCTGAAAGGGCAAAATTAGCCAACAAAACCAGGCTTCAACAACGACAACATCAAAAATGACATTGATCGATACCAGTCAATGCTAGAAGATGAAATGAGAGACAGGGACGCTTCACACCTCGCAAATGCCATCTCGAAATGCGCCAAGGAAGTGGGCAGACCACGGAAACCAGACATCACAAACTATCAAACGTAACAAAGGCACTACTAAAGAAAAGACGCGAAATGAAATCATCATCAAACATCCAAAGAATAGAGTACACGGAAGTGTGTAAAACAATTAGAAAGAAGATAACAGAGAACATCGCCAAGTATAACGAAAGATTAGTAGAGAATGACATCGAGAACAACAACAGCCTAAGGAAAGCAAAGCAAGCGCTTATAATTGGCAAAAAACAGGTGATAGCACTTAGACAAGGGAACATCAGGGTGACAGATAGGATAAAAATAGTAGAAATGATAACTAACTTCTACAGCGACCTCTACAAGTCCCCAGAAGAGGCTCCCAACAATACAACAACAACAACTGGGACAGTAGACGATCCCACTCCTGAAGTTCTTATGGATGAAGTGGAATCTGCGGTCAAATCAATGAAAATAGGCAAAGCGCTAGGCAATGATGTTATCACCGCTGAACTGTTGAAGTACGCGGGCAGAGAAATCTGGAAAATACTGGCCGAGGTATACACCAACTGCCTCAGAACCAGACACATTCCTGAAAGCTAGAACAGCGCAAACATAATACTGATCCACAAAAAGGGTGATAAGGAAGACATCAAAAATTACAGACCAATAAGTCTGCTACCTGTCTTCTACAAGGTATTCACCAAAGTAATCAACAACCGAATACAAGCAGCTCTGGATGTTGAACAGCCACGAGAACAGGCTGGTTTTAGAAGTGGATACAGTACAATTGATCACATTCACACCTTAAGAGAGACCATGAGCAGGGCTAAAGAATACGAACTGCCCCTAGCACTGGCATTCATAGACTTTGAAAAAGCCTTTGACTCAATATACCCTGAGGCGATAATAAGAGCACTATCCAATCAAGGTATAGAGAAAACTTACGTCGAAACGCTCTCAAACATATACAGGAACGCCAAGGCAAAGGTCAAAGTGTTTAATGACACACCAGAATTCCCCACACAAAGAGGTATTAGACAGGGGGATACAATTTCTCCAAGGCTATTCAACGCCACCCTGGAAAACATCTTTCGAGAACTACATTGGGAAGAGAAGGGTCTGCAAGTTGACGGGGAACGCATCAGTCACTTGAGATTTTCCGACGATATAGTCATAATTGCTCAGAGCCAAGAAGAACTGCAACTACTAGCATTGAACTTAGCGAAGCCAGCGAAAAAGTGGGCCTAAGAATGAACCTGAGTAAAACTAAGATTATGCCCAATGAACATCTAGGAAGTCAAGTTGAAATAACATTGAATAACACCAGGCTAGAAATAGTAGAGGAATATGTCTACCTTGGCCAGCTAATACATCAATCAGGAGATATAATACCTGAAATTAATAGGCGAATCAAACTAGCGTGGAGCGCATTCGGGAGAAACTCCATCATATTCAAATCCAGAATGAAACTTCACTTGAAAAAGAAAACGTTTGATCAGTGTATCCTACCCGTCATGACATACGGCTGTGAGACATGGACGTTAACAACAGGAGTCACACGGAAACTACAGGTGGCGCAAAGAGCTATGGAAAGATGCATGCTAGGCATTACTAGAAGAGACCGTAAGAGACTGACTTGGATAAGAGAAAGAACAAAAGTGACAGATGTAATCCATAGAATTAGATCCTTAAAATGGCAATGGGCCGGACACATAGCAAGGTTAACTGACAACAGATGGACTGCTAAGATAACACAATGGTACCCTAGAGGGATAAAAAGACCAAGAAGACGCCCGAAATTACGATGGGATCATGACATCAGAAAACTAACAGGCGTCACTTGGACAAGGATAGCTCAAAATAGAGAAGACTGGAAAGCAATAAGGAATCAATATGTAAGGGAGGCCACACCATAATACACATGTATATATGGTCGAACAAGCTGTAGATGATGATGATGATATACATATTTATATTTTGTTTTTTAATTTTCACTTTACTAGTTTAAACTTTCACTTCTGACACCATGTCATGTTCGTTGTTATTGCAATGAAAGACTACGTCTGTTCTAGTTGGATACTTGTATATGACTGGCTCTCTACTTTACAAATGGTATACATTTACTGCTATAAATCTACTACTACATATTGTAAGGTATAAAGGCATTTGTATAAATCTACTACTACATATTGTAACAAAGGATATCAGACAAAATACTAAATTCATACGTAGAAATTTGTTCTTTGTTATTTTCTTTTTCGATTATAATAATCAATGGTTCATTTTGTGCTAAATTCGTGTCCAGCTTGTTGTGTTCATCTTATTCACAATTAAACTGAAATAGAGATGAATGGGAAGAAAATAACCAAATGAAAAAAACGGTACATAGTCATCACATCTGGGGCAAAACTCAAGAAAAAAAAAATTAACTGAAAAGCATAAGACAGTAGAAAATATTTGCACTTGAAAGTTACAGATACCGAATGTGCTAAATTCGTGGCCACCACTGTACATATATACAGAGTGAACATAATACTTTACTTGCTATTGCAATCCCTTTGATCACTACGCGAACTTTGTTTTGGAAGCTCATCTCTTTATGTGTATAATACATTTTTGCGTAGAATAATTAAATTGCAGTGCAATATTATTGATGATTTTATAAATCGTTCACGAGTAACTACTTTAGCCTTGTAATAGCGTATACCCTCTGCTGAATTTACGACTAAAACCCTGGGGCAAGTACTTCCTGCCTAGCTGAATTTATGAAGGTCAGTATGTTGCCTTTATTTATTACATCTAGGTTGTTAGTAATAAGGTATTCTAAGAGTGACTCACGTCTTTTGTTGATATCACTACTATCCTAGATAGGGTGGTGCGCGCTAGCGTTACAGTCTAGGATGACTGGTATTTTGTGGATTTTGCTGTACTCCACAAGCTCCATGACGCCTTAATGTGAAGCATCTAGCTCCTAACCAGGGCAGTAGGTCGAGGCAAGTATCGCCTATTGAACCCCTCTTGCCTTTGGTGTTTTCACCAGTACAGCTATTAATCTGTTCGAATGAAAATAGTCACATTCAGGTAATTAATTTCTGGTGATATTAGAATTGCAGCTCTTGCCCTTTCGCTTCTTTTATCAAAAATCAACTTAACTATTTCTTGTGGAATTCCAATAATATTTCACTTAGCGGCTTCCTTTATAAGGGCAGTATGGAATTCCTCTTTTATGAATCTCTATGGCCGCTGGTGCACAATGGAGATTCTTCTGAATGACTCTAAGTTTAGTTAGAGTTAAGGTCATCTTCAATGAGCTGCGCCTTGCCACTTTTAACCTTTTTCACCTTTGGGCGGAGAGTCACACTTGAAAATTTGTAGGAGACTCTGTGCCCCTTTAGTTTAAGCTTCTTCATCGATTGGCCGTCGATGGAGAAGGTTATAATTGTGGTTGTTCTCTCTATCCTTCTGCTAATTTTTCACATAATTACTTTCATCTTACTTTACCAACTCAGATAAATTTAAAAAAAGAAACATCTATAAACATTTGATTAGGTCTTTATTTTTAAATATTATTCTCTTGACCATCTAATTTCTTATCGAGCATTTATTGTATCCCTTTTTTTCATTTCTATGATAACATCAATAATAATTATCGCAATAATTTAAAATTTGGAAATTACCTAAGAAAAAAAGGGTTCTTCGTAATTTTCTTGATTATTTAAATTTCAGTTGACTTCTTGATCTAAAAAAAAGGGAAGAATGTGCTGGCTGACTAATAGAAAACGAATTTGAAGAAAAAATATGTAAACGCAATAACGAAAATCATAAAAAACAATGAATTATTACAACAAAGAATAAAAGTAAAAGGTGAACCAAATAAGAAATAATGAAATAAAATACTGTTGAATAAGACTTTCAAATTGATTGTAGCTTGTAGCTATCGGGTAAGTAAAATGTATTATTTATATACAATACAAAACAAAAAGTTTTGTCTTTTCTTATTGTGTATGTTTCTAAACTTTCGAACGACAAATTAATAAAATGAATACGCTTAGAATAGTACATCATCGTCTCCTTCATCGAGCATATTGGCTTGATCACGGACATCCACTCCCTGGGCGAGCAGTTCTTCTTTCAGGAGCTCGGCCTTCTTACGTGCAATACGTTTCTTATCCTGGATCTTCTTAAGACGATAAAATTCTTCACGTTCCAATTCGTCTAATTCGGACACGATATATTGCAGAGTACGATCAATACGAGGAATGATAACTGCAAAAAATAATTATTTTTTTATTACAGTTTAACGGGCATTTGAATAAAATCAAATGTGATGAGCTGAGTTTTTCTATAATTTTGGCATATTATCAGATAAAAAGAACAACTTTGCAGTCGCGTGGCTTCTTGAATAATCGAAGAATGCATTGCAGACGAATCGGTCTGTAATTTAACAACTCTGCATAATGGGTGGTGTAATTTCAACATTTTCTCAGTAGAAAGTAATTGAAATCAATGTTCTTGCCGTTAATTATACAAATTTCAATATGCCGATTGCAGTGACAAAATAAATAATCATAAATGGAATTTGGTAATAACGAACTTACCGTGCTCAATGGCGTTAACTCTTCTGTTGGTGATTTTAATAACTTCGTCCAATGTAACGAAAGAAGTTTGCAACGAAGCCAGCTCGACGAGCAGTTTCACGGCGCTCTGATAGTTTTTCTTCAGTTTGGTCAATTGTTGTCCACCTCTGGCTAGACCGGCCAGTTCGTAGGTATCGGTACCATCTTGATACGATTCGAAGACGGGCAACGTAACACCTGCGACGTTGTCCTTCTTTGTGCGAATTTTAATCTGGGCCTTGGTAACGTTTTGCAAGACGACCTGATTGAAATCTCCGGTTGCGAATTTTGCCTCAGCAAGTGAGAAGGCAGCTTCTTTCATTACTTCGCCCATCAGAGTTTTCGTCTAGACAAAACAAAAAGATAATTGAGTGATTCTTTCCCAAAATGACCCCGAATTGAGTAAATTCGGCCATGCTGATAGTTCAAAATTACTTCGATAATTTTCCCTAAGATTTGTCTGAATCTCATTTGCAGAGCATCCGCTTTCTTCTTGAGCAGCCCATGTCCTTTTTGTGCGCCCGCAAGACGAGCCTTCATTAACATCTGAGCTCTAGAGGAAAAAACATGAAAACGTAAGATACCAAGGAGCTCTCCATTTTGCAATCGTAATTTTATTTAATGGGCCCGTAACTAAGGTGGAAGATTCATTTTTTTTAATTAGTTAAGTACTCACCCTCTTGAAGGAAAAATCGCCAGCCTATCTTTTCCAGACATGTTTCAGAGATTTTCAACTTTATATTTCGTCGCCCAATATTGAAAGACACCTCGAACTCGAGATAGATTTGCAGGTCAGCTGACATATGTCATATGATGAAAAGAGTATTAGGTGCTGCTGCCAGATTTTCCGACGTGGCCAGTATCGGAACTACTTTGAAGCACCTCAATGCTAAGGCCCTTAATTCAACGAACCGAATTTGTTGCGAATTAGTTTTTTTTTGTAGATTTTTTTTTGCTCTATTTTCTTTTCACCAGAATTTAATTGTCATTACTCCTTTCTCATTCTGTGTGCGATTTATTGTTTTATTTTATTATATATATTCTTATCATTACTAAGTGACGACATCCAGATGGCCCATGGAAATGGGCTGGGCAGGGGCAACTCTTTTGCAGGGCTCGGAGAGTGTAACCCTTCCGATTTCCTACCGAATTGTGGCCTGCCACCAGTAAACAGAAAAAATGACACATCGCTTCGCTCAAGGAATACCTGTCTTTTCGCTAAGCGCAAACGATCCCAAATACATGCAGTTGCTCAATTAAGTAATCGGACAAAGCTACGAGACGAAGACTTTTGTCAGTAACTCTTTATAAACACCAGTACCTATAGACAAACGAACAAAATATTATAATGGTGGAATAGTTGTCAAACCGAAGACACAGCAAAACTCAGATTGCACCATGACGCTGATTCGTAAAGAAATAAGACCGTCGAGTTTGAAGACTCCAATTGTCTTCAGAAAGTCACTATCCAATGGAGCAATCCTAATAAAAACGGACAATAAAGTGAATAATGAAATACTTCTTAAAGAAATGGAAACTTGGTCACTCCTGTATTATTGAGCAGACAGGGCAATGTTCCCCACGCCTAATAATCCACGGGCTCGAAAGGGAGTATTCCTCGGAGGAGTTATTGTCTCAGATCAAGTCCCTTAATCAAGATGTAAATCCTGATTCAGAGATAAAAGTAATTCACACAAACACTAATACAAAAACAAACAAAAATATCACGTTTGTGAAAGTAAACGGCTGCTTATATAACCGTATGGTTAATAAATATATAAACATTGATTTTAGTAGTTACTACTGCAAAGAAGACTTCAATTTACTGAGGTGTTTCAGATGTCAAAGGACACTGTCAAATGCTCTTGTTGCTTTTCCAGAAGGCCAGGCAATTGTCTCCACAGAGCCGACAGTGCAGAATGTCCGGAATATCAAAAAGCGCTAAAGGTTGAGCAAAATAAAACTGATTACTTCTGTATAAAATTGTAAACATGGATAAATGCATGAGAATGATATATGCTAATCTACGAAGCATCAGAAATAAAATGTCTGAATTAGAGGCACACCTTTTGCAAAACAAAGATATCCAGGTTTTAATATTCGCTGAAACATGGTTATACAACTCAGAACAGCAATACTTTAATCTAAAGGGTTTCAATGCTGTTCACAACTGCCGGGATTCTGGTCAAGGAGGGAGCACTGCTATCTATATTAGGGAAGATATCAAATTTCGAACTATCCTGGTTGATGCTACTTACCATAAAATAATAGTTGAGTTAATTAATGAAAACTCACCATTAATGCTAGCGACTTTTTATGATCCACCTTCTGCCTTAAAGGAACAATTTGTCAAATAACTTCATGCAATCTACTCAAAATATCCAAAGATACTCTCAGTGGCGGACATTAATATTGATATACTAAAAGAGAATCACACAACACAAAACTATCATGAAATGCTGAAGATCAACAACATTGAGATTCTTAATCGGGTCTCTCCAACAAGATGCACGGTACAATCTGGCTCATTACTAGACCATGTATCTACAAACATTCAAAAAATTATTGATAATCATAGCATCCAGTACGATGACTGGCCAGAAGTTGACCACAAAGTGCTGACACTAACAATCAAGCATACTAAAATTGAAAGGGTTAAAATGAAAAAAAAACGCATCAAATTACTTGACATTGATGCTTTTAAAACTGAGGCAAACTTGAATTTCAACAAAATAAAATATTTATCAATAGAAGCGATAATCAACTCTATTACAATAGCAAAGGAAAAAGCAACCAGACTCAAAACGAGGCGAACGCGCAATTCTAATTGGATAACGGATGAGGTGTTATCCCAAATAGATAAGAAACGTAGATCATACAAGAGGATGGTGAAAGACCCTTTAAATCTAAACCTAAGAGTAGAATACACACAAATCAAAAATGAGACGACCAAAATGATACGGAAGTCCAAAGAGAAGTTTTATAATTTTCGCTTTGCGTCAACAGCCGGTAATCCAAGGAAACTATGGACCCTTATCAAAGAGACTCTCGGTCAAAACGACAGCTCCCATTACCAACTGGGAATCAATGAATTGGACATGAATCCAGGAATAACGACTGACCATTCCGTAATTGGAAATCGGCTCAACGATCACTTCGTCTCGATAGCAGATACCCTGGCGAGAGACTTAAAAAATTCTAATGGAGAATATCATCGAAATACGGTTGTCCTATAACTGCCAATACCATGTTTCTATATCCTACCTGTACAAAAGAAATTAGTACAATAATAGCATAATAACAACAAATGACTTAAAAACTTTGGCATCGTTTATATCGTCACCACTTTCTAAAGCGATTAACGTTCATATGGCTGATGGCACATTTCTATTGTGCTTAAAGACTTCTTTAATTACCCCAGTGTTCAAAAGTGGTTCTAATACAGACCCCAACAATTATAGGCCAATCGCTCTGATAAGCTCTATCAGCAAAATCTTCGAAAAAGTGATCAACAAAAGAATCACAAAATTTATAAGCAAAAATGGTGGATTCGATCGGAATCAGTATGGATTTCAAGAAAAGAGCAACACTACATCAGCACTGATCGATGCGATGCAATTCATAAACAATGGTCTTGACAAAGGCTTCTATGTTACGTCAGTCTTTGTAGATCTTAAGAAGGCATTTGACACGGTAGACCATAAAATATTGCTTCAAGATCTAAATGAACTAGGTATAAGAGGAAAAGCTAATGATTTAATAAAAAATTATCTCCTAGGACGTACTTACATAACAAAAAATGTGGGCAAATTCAGTGATCCTAAAACCATTAATATTCGAATTCCGCAGGGTTCAATTCTTGGCCCTACTCTTTATCTACTTTACATCCATAACATACAGTACATAGGTCTAAGAGCGAAATTTATAGTATATGTGGATGACACACTATTGCTCTACGAAGCAAAAAATCAGCCAGAATTGGAACTTCTTATCAACACTGACCTCAAGCTATTTAAGAAATGGCTGTTGGGCAATAGGTTAACCCTAAATACATCGAAGACTAGCTTCATGATATTTAAACAATCGAACAAAGATGATATTAATCTAAAACTCAACATAGATGGAATTTAATTATCTAGATCAAAACAATCCAAGTATTAAGGATTAACGATCGATGAGAAACTAGTATGAACTCCGCATATTAATAACGTACGCAAGAAAATAGTACCCATCACTGGAGTCCTTCGGCGTAACAATTTTCTACCAACACCAATAAAAGAAATTTTACATAACTCGTTTATTCTATCCAATATAACCTATGGAATTGTAATATGGACCCAAACATCTATGTATAACATGGAAAGAATATCGAGGATTATGAATAGAAGCATCAAGGCCATATATAATTTACCACATCTGACACCATCAGCAGATCTATACGTAACCTACAACTGCAGCAAACATTAAACCTAGAGAGGTTAAAATTAATATACAATTTAATAAATCAAGGACTAAAATCTTCAATAGTCATTACGTACATCGCAGATATTCGCAATTACAATACACGGAATGCAACTTCGATAAGAAATCGAAATTGCAGGACGAACCGTTTGAGGAAGGATCCCATCTACGAAGCAATTCGATACTACAACTCCTTGCCAATTTATATTAGACAGGCGAAGAAAATCAAGTGTCTCAAGATTGAAGTAAAGAAGTTTATATAGCAATCGTAAATATATTAAACTTTATCTGTATTATTCACTATTTTCTTATATGTATACGATCGCTTGTTATTGCGAAAATTTCCCTAATACCAACTAGTAGCTGTCTCGGAAACTATCCATAAAATGTGGACAAATCCATTAAATTTATTTAATTTCCAACCTTTTTCTTTTTTTTTTTTTTTCATATTTTGGTTTTCTTATCTATTTATTTTATTCCTATAACTTATTTTTTATTTTTAAGTTCCATTTAGGAGAAAATGGAATGTATATGCATTTACTTGTTAACACTAGTTTATAATCTAAGAAAAAAAATAGCTTTTTATTATATTAACAAAAAAGTTATAAGCCAAAATTCAAAATATGTGATTGTTAAATTCCAATTAAATATTCGAACACCTGGCAGCACTGGTTTTCTTTTGACATTTGAAATGGGAATTCCCCGAATTATAACAAATTAAGTGTGAATAACAGTAGTCAAAGTGTAAACGAAAAGAATAAATTACTTGTTGCGAAGTTTTTATAGTGAATTCTCATACAAAACTAACATGGGTCGTCGAGGTAAAGAAACTACTAACGAAGTTCGGAAATTGGTGATCAAACATCACAAAAACGGGATGTCTGTGCGAGAAGTTGGAGAAATTATCGGTAGAAGCCATTCGACAGTTCATGACATCATTAAACGGTTTGAAATTAATAAAAGTATTGAAAATAATCTTAGATCCGGACGGCCGAAAAAATTTTCAGAGGCAGGTGAACGGTGGATCGTGCAGCAAGTAAAGAAAAATCCCAAGCTGAGTGCGACAAAATTGACATCAGAAGTGTCTAACTACCTTCACATTACTGTAAGTACAGAATCTGTGAGAAAAGTTCTACAGAGTAACGATTTTAACGGCAGAGTTCCACGCAAAAAACCTTTTGTAAATAAGAAAAATCAGCTAAAACGACTTAAGTTCGCTAAAGAGCATAAATCGCGTGAAAAAAGCTCGTCAGGCCTTCGGTATCCTTTCTCCTTTCGGGAGGTTAAGAGAGATCTCCCTTCGCACGAACCTGCGAGTTTTCTGACGCATGCGCCAAATCCGTGTTGTTATATGGTTGTACTACATGGAAAGTGACCGTTCGACTTACCAAGAAACTACAGACTTTCGTGAACCAATGCCTCCGACGCATTTTAGGAATATTCTGGCCAGAAGTGATCTTCAACGACGAACTTTGGAGTACAACTGGCCAGACTAAAATAGGTGTTGAGATTCAAAGGCGGAAGTGGCAGTGGATCGGTCATACTTTGAGGAAACCAGAGCGAAACATCACCAAACAGGCTCTGGATTATAATCCTCAAGGAAGACGCCGGGTGTGTCGACATGGAAGTGAGCAGTTGTGCAGAAGGCCAGAGGAATAAATAAGTCCTGGCAACAGCTTAAGGCCGATGCTCAGGATCGCGCCTTGTGGAAGAGAGTTGTTTCTGTCCTATGCTCCCATAGGGGGTCTTAACAGGAATTTGATTGATTGATTGATTGTTATTTACTGACGAGAGCAAATTTAATGTTTTCCGGTCAGATGGACAAACATATCTGTGGAGACGACCAAATGAGGAGTTCAAACCTTATAACCTTCAACCAACCGTAAAACATGGAGCTGGATCATTGATGGTTTGGGGCTGTATGGCTGCCTCTGGGCCAGGAAAGCTAATTTTTATTGATGGCTTAATGGACCAACACAAGTACATATCCATTTTAA
The DNA here is from genome assembly GCA_963669355.1 of Chorisops tibialis. Lineage (NCBI taxonomy): Eukaryota > Metazoa > Arthropoda > Insecta > Diptera > Stratiomyidae > Chorisops > Chorisops tibialis. Next base: position 113,650,471 of record OY770263.1, on the reverse strand, counting down.
AAGAAAATCTTAAAGAAAATGTAGATAAAGAGGGCATTTCTGAGACATTTTCGTTCTATCAAGACAATGACCCAAAACACAAAGCTCACAATACGCGCATGTGGTTATTGTATAATAGTCCTCACGTGATGGAAACGCCCCCACAATCTCCGAATATAAATGTAATCGAACATTTGTGGGCCTATTTAGAAAACAAATTGAAATCGCGGGTAATTTCTTCGAAGGCCGAGCTTAAAGTGGCTCTGGAGGACGAATAGAAAAAATCGATCCCTCTTATTGCAGGTCGTTGGTGGAATCTATTCCATGAAGACTGGAAGCCATTCGGAAAACCAAAGGTTTTCCAACAAAATACTAAAATAAGAAAAAAAAAGCTTTTTATACTTAATTTACTATCACTATTTGAAGTGTCCGAATATTTAATTGGAATTTAACAATCATATATTTTGAGTTTTGGCTTATAATTTTTTTTGTAAATAAAATAGAAATTTATTTTTTTCTTATTTTATAAACTATTGTTACCTAGTAAATATATATGCATTTCATTTTTTCCTAAATTAATTTTTCATAAAGTTACAGACAAAAATCTTCACACCGCGGTACTGTCCGATTGCTTAATTGAGCCACTGTATGTGGTTATTGAGCTAGCTAACAGTGATAAATCTCTTACCAAAACCAATCTTTTTCTGCTGCATAAAGCCATAGAAGGTATTTCCAAATAAGTCGACAAAATAACGCAAATGCGAGATGACAGATTCTTGTAACTTTGCAAAAACTATAAAGTGGCAAAAGTGTTCACCTCGTGTAAAAACTCTGGAGTCTTAATTGATGTGAATGTGAAGCTTTACGAAAAACTCAACTACGCAAAGGGAGTAATATTTTGCCCTCAAATCAAAGACTTATCCGAAACGGAAATCCTAAATGGCCTGAAAGATTCAAAAGTCATCCATGTACAGGCAATGAAAAAAAAGGTGGACAATACCGAATTTAATACAGGCACTTTCATGCTAACCTTTGACCTATTCAAAATTCCGAAATCTATCGACGTTACGTGGTATCACGTTAAGGTTAGAGAATATTTCCGAACCCCATGCGCTGCATGGAATGCCAAAAGCTCGGACATACATCAAAGCGCTGCAGAACAGCAGTATCACTCTGTTCAACTTGTGGCACACAGGTATCTGCGCACGCAACTTTTGTCTAAGCTGGAAGAGCGAGTCACACCCATCCAACTCCCCGAATTTCCCGATATTCGATACAATTAAAACATAACAGGACTACTATTGGGCGTAAAGCCCAACCGTGCGATACTCTAGATGAAAGAGAAATTTTTTGACTTTAAGAAATTTTGTAGGGGAAGTGGTGGAGGGGTGACGACATTGAACTACTTTTTCACATCACGCTAGAGTTGCCACCAAAATGTTTTATAGAAAATTTAGAATTGAACAATTGAGGACAGAAACAAAATAAAAACAGTATATTGAAACCATCATGAAAGTATTACATTCCAAATTTCAGATCAATAGCATTTATACTTTTCCAGTAAATCCGTTTATTGTCAAATTACAAAATTGTGTACTTTTGTATGGGAGGGGGTAGAAGGGTGGAGCCATTTCGCCCGTTTACGAACTTGACCTCATTTTTTTATCAAAAATAACGTGTACAAAATTTGAACTATCTAGCTGAACGCGTTCTTAAGCTATAGAGGACACGGACGGACGGACGGACATCCGGTTTTGAGATTTTTGAGTGATTATGTGAACTTCTGAACGACCAACACGAACCAAAAAAGAAAGATATGACGAGCTTAGGCCATATGCGAAAAAGACCTGCAGGCGAAAACAAAGGAAGTACCATAATGACAAGATACAAAAAATGGACGACGATATGAGAGAAAATAAAACGCAGGACGCATACGCAATAGCAAAAGACTTAAAAAAAGGATATAAACCAAAAACCAGTCTCTGCAAAGACGCAGAGGGCAACATTATTAGCGACGCACTAGAAACCAAAAGGAGTTGGGCTTCCTACTTTGAACATCTTCTTAATCCCACCCGATTAGCATCTATTACGACAGACAACATTTCAATTGAGGCCTCAACTGATGAAGAAGAACCACCATCGACACCACCCACGCTTGCTCAAATCAAAGCAGCCCTATGTGACCAAAAACGAAACAAAGCGCCGGGAATTGACGAAATACCAGTTTAACTTCTGAAAAACGGTGAAAACTGTGTCGCTGAAATACTGCACAACATGATATGCAAAATTTGGACAGAGAAAATCATACCAAACGATTGGCTAGAAATCACCATATGTTCAATTTACAAGAAAGGAGACAAACTTTGCTGTGAGAATTAAAGAGGTATATCATTGTTGTGTTCGTCCTAAAAAATAATGACAAAAATAATTGAACGTCGTCTTAAGCCCTTTACTAATGAAATAATTGGCGAATACCAAGGTGGATTCAGACCCGGATGATCTACAAAAGACCAGATATTCTCAGTGAAACAGGTGCTTGAGAAATGCTGGGACTATAACACAGAAGCACACCAAATCTTCGTAGATTTTAAACAAGCATACGACAGTATCGACAGGAGCGTAGTGTACCAAATCATGCTTGAGTTTGAAATTCCCCCAAAACTAGTCCGACTAACAAGACTCACAATGACGAACATTAAATCCCAAGTGAGAATACATACCGATTCCACAACCAGCTTTTGAACGGAATGTGGTTTAAAGCAAGGAGATGGTCTAGCCCCCATGCCTTTCAACTTGGCACTAGAGTATGTCGTCCGAAAAATCCCAGTCGACACCAACGGGACACTACTATTCAAGTCCACCCAACTAGTAGCATACGCTGACGACATTAACATCCTAGCAAGATCCTTCCCTAGTGCTAAGGGGGTATTTGTCAATCTGGACTCCGCTGCAAAAGAAGTCAGGTTGCGCATTAATGACAGCAAAACAAAAGTAATGACGCAAACAAGAAGGAGAACGCCAACCAGACAAAACATAGCAATTGCGGAATATAATTTGGAGAGTGTGGAAAACTTTTTTTTTTTCTGATCTTAGTGATAATACTAATCAAGTATTTATTACAAAATGTGATCTCGATAAATGTTATATGTTCTGAGAAAATCGTCTTAGAGCATTTCATGAAAAAGTGTAGTTTGTATGGGAGGGGGTGGAAGGAGAGGGAGGACGCAAATAATTTTTCTACTGAAGATTTAAATCATTATGAAAGTAATATATCCCAAAATTCAGACTAATAGCTTTTATACTTTTCGAGTAAATCCATTTATTGTCAATTTCCGAAATTGTGTTATTTTGTATGGGAGGGGTTAGAAGGGGTGAAGCTAATCGTCTAATTTTTTTTGGCCTTACTAACAATTTTAAATATATACTTGGTGCACAATTTCAGCCCGCTAAATTTTATACGCATTGAGTAAATTGGCTTAGAGTAATTCTTGACAAGTACAGTTTGTATGGGAGGTGGTAGAAGGAGGGGGGGACACGCATAATTTTTATACGGTAGATTGATATTATCTTAAAAGTAATATATTCCAAATTTCAGGTCAATAGCTTTTATACTTTTCGAGCAAATCCGTTTATTGTCAAATTGCGCAATTGTGTCATTTTGCATGGGAGGGGGTAGAAGGGGTGAAGCTAATCGCCTAATTTTTTGTGGCCTTATTAACAATTTTAAATAAATATTTGGAGCACAATTTCAGCCCGCTAAATTTTATACGCACTGAGTAAACTGGCTTAGAGTGACATGACAAGTACAATTTGTATGGGAGGTGGTAGAAGGAGGGGGAGAACACGCTTAATTTTAATACGGTAGATTGATATTATCATAAAAGTAAAAAATTCTAAATTTCAGGTGAATCGCTTTTATACTTTTTGAGCAAATCCGTTTATTGTCAAATTGCGCAATTGTGTAATTTTGTATGGGAGGGGGCAGAAGAGGTGGAGCGATTTGGCCCGTTCACGAACTTGACCTTACTTTTTTGTCAAAGCTTAGTATACGTTTCAAGTTTCAATTACATAGCTTAAGAGACAGTCGAGATATTCATTTTTAAGTGTTTTTCTTTGCACCCCCCCTTACAATAATTAAATTTTATCTAAACTGATTCTAGTAGATTTTTATGCCATCTTAATGGTCTCAAAATATCAATTTTTTATGGTAAGTAATTTCGAAGATATAATCATTTGAAAAACAAATACGGCCGATAATTGGTTCTTAGCCCCCCCTTTTTGCACCCCAATGGATAAAAAATTTAAATTATTTTTAAAAGTTGTCCCACAAATTCTTCTATATGTATGTTGATTTTCAGCTTCCTAGCTGTAACCATCGTTGAGATATTTGAATTCGTACTTTTCGGCTTAGGCGCTCCCCCCGCCTCTCCCTGAACCCGTACACCTCCAAAAATGGGTATCCGCCTGAGATTCGCAACTATCTACAATCCCTCGAAAAATGGACTTTCTATTTTGAAGGGTTTGGGAGTTAATGTGCACTGAGCGTACACGTCGGCGTACGGCGGACGGCGTACAGACAGACGGATTTTTTTTGTTGCATTTTTAGGCTATTTTAGTCATGAAACGCGAAAAAACAAAATTTTAGGGTAGCAATTTTTTTTTTCAAAGTCGATTACAATAGTTTATTATTAAAATAATAAAGTAAAACTGGAGAAATGCGATGAAATAATGTATAATACATTGTTTTTTAAAATTCCTTTTATAATATAAATTGAAATAAATAATGTAGAATGCATAACTACAGATATAGCTTTCATCTGACGGTAAATAAAATTAATAAGAAAGAATAGCCAAAAAGTAATCGTCTGCAATGTTACCATTTTTATGTGATTGGGGAAGTTAATCGATTTGGCAAGTGAAAAAATTAATAAATTTCAATTCAGTGTTCAAATTTTTCAGTTTTTTATTACGGATAAAGTAAATTATTTTATATTTTTATTACAGATTTTTCATAAAAATGATTATTATCAGTTCTGTTATAATATACAGTGGCCGACAAAAGTCTACATACGGCCCCTATTTTTGGTGCTTGAGTACAACAACACTATTTATAAAAGTTATGATGTAGTCTTGTTTATAATCTATTACTTTATTATTCTAATAATAAAGTATTGTGATCGACACAGGAAAAAAAAATGTGCTACCTTGAATTTTTTTTTTCGCGTTTCGTGACTAAATTAGTCTAAAAATGCAAAAAAAACAACAGGACTACGATTGCGCGTAAAGCGCAATCTTACGATACTCTAGCTGAAATAGAATTTTTGTGATCCAAAGAAATTTTGTATGCGGAGTGTTAGAAGGGGTGATAGCATTGAACTAATTTTTTCGCCATCATGCTAAAGTAGCCATAAAAATGTTTTAAACAAAATGCTTACTCCAAAAATTGAATAGGAGCTGAGAAAATTAGTGTGTTAGATTTAGTTAAAATGTGCAGTTTGTATGGGAGGTGGTAGAAGGGTGGGGGCATTTTAGTGTTTTTTCAGAAATAACTAAGAATATTATAAAATTGACATCTCTTAAATTTAAGACTAGTAACATTCATACTTTTCAAGAAAATAGATTTTTTGTGAAGTTTTGAAACTGTGTCATATTGTATGGGAGGGGGTAGAAGCAGTAAAGCTAATCAAATCTTTTTTTCTGATCTTAGTGATAATGCTAAATAAGTATTTATTACAAAATGTGAGCTCGATAAATGTTATATGTTCTGAGAAAATCGGATTAGAGCATTTCATGAAAAAGTGTAGTTTGTATAGGAGGGGTTGGAACGAGAGGAAGGACGCAGAAAATTTTTATACTGTATATTGAAATCATTATGAAAGTAATATATCCCGAAATTCAGACTAATAGCTTTTATACTTTTCGAGCAAATCCACTTATAGTCGAATTGCGAAATTGTGTCATTTTGTATGGGGTAGAAGGGGTAGAGCTAATCGTCTAATTTTCTTTGGCCTTACTAACAATTTCAAATAAATATTTAGTGCAGAATTTCAGCTCGCTAAATTTTATACGCACTGATTAAATTGGCTTAGAGTAATTCATGACAAGTGCAGTTTGTATGGGAGGTGGTAGAAGGAGGGAGAGGACACGCATAGTTTTTATACGGTAGATTGATATTATCATAGAAGTAATATATTCTGAATTTCAGGCCAATAGCTTTTATACTTTTCGAGCAAATCCGTTTATTGTCAAATTGCGCATTTGTGTCATTTTGTATGGGAGGGGGTAGAAGGGGTGGAGCGATTTGGCCCGTTAACGAACTTGACCTTACTTTTTTGTCAAAAACGACGTGTACGAAATTTGAGCTTTCTAGCTCAACGCGTTCTCAAGCTAGAGAGCGAACGGACGGACGGACGGACGGATGGACGGACATCCGGTTTTGAGATTTTTGAGTGATAATATTAATTTCTGTATTCATCATTTTTTTCTCCGAGCCTTATTTCTTGGCGTTACACACTCCAGAGCAAACTTATAATACTCTCAGATTTCATCTAGAGTATAAAAAATCCGTCTCGCCGTCCGCCGTACGCCGTACATATGGGCTTATATCTCCAAGACCGTTAAAGGTAGAATGTTGGTTTTTGGTTGGATTGTTGATTGGGTAAGGAGCTCTATTTTCTATTTTTTTGGGGCGTTAGGTGGAAGGGGGAGGCGGGGGGAGGGAAAAAGTCGAAAACTACACTTGCTAATATCACCACTACAAATGTAGATAGAAAGTTGAAAATCAGTAGAGATAGAGAGAGTTGTGGGACAAACTTTAAAAATAAATAATTTGTTTATCCATTGGCGTCCGAAAAGGGGGGGCTAAAAACAAATTGTCGGCCGAATTGGTGTTTCAAATGATTATATCTTCGAAATTACTTATCGTAAAAAATTCATATTTAGGGACCATCTAGGTGACATATATTTCCATCGGAATCAGCTTAAAGAGTGGCTAATTATTGTAAGGGGAAGGATCAGGGGGGTGCAAAGAAAAACACTTAAAAATTAATATCTCAACTATCTCTTAAGCTATGTAATTGAAACTTAAAACGTATATTAAGCTATACTAGGAAAATACAAAAAAAATATAACATGATGAAATAAGGACCATTTCAAAAATGGCACACTTTTTAAAATTAAAAATCCTTATATCTCAAAATATAGTACAGATATCAAATCAAAAATTTGTCAGATTGTAGAACTGCAAAATGGTTAATTTTGGTAAAAATTTTAAGTTGGGAGGTGTAAGGGGAGGGAGATGATAAGCAAAAATGTCGAAAATTTTGAGTGATTTTTCTGGGCTTTGGTGAAAGATAGAAAGCTTAAATTTTGCATGTGGATACTTCTATTTGATGTACATAGAAAAATAATAATAACTTGATCCATAATTATTATAAACCGATCCCCCGGTCTAATGTGCACAAGGTGTTTCATGTGCATTGAAAAAAACACATAAACTGAAAATTTTTGAGTGAAATTTTAAGGTAGAAACTTGAAAATTTCCGAAATGCATTTAAAAAATATCTCTAAATATACGAAATATTAACTGGTCGAAAACCTGTAAAACTTCAAGAAATCAATTATCACCTAACTATTAAAAGCTATTAATTTTAAATTTTGCACAAAAACTTTTAAAAATATTTGAAATAAAATTACGTCACAAGTTTTGAGATAGCGCTTGTACTTCTACCCCCTCCCATACAAAAGTATGATTTCGACAATTATTAAGAAATCAATTATCACCTAACTATTTAAAGCTATCAATTTGAAATTTTGCATAAAAACTAAAAAAAATAGTTGAAATGAAATTACGTTAAAAATTTTGAAATTACGCTTGCCCTTCTACCCCTCCCCATACAAAACTATGATTTCGACCAATTTCATTAAATCAATTAATAGCCAACAAACTAAAAGCTATGGACTTAAAATTTTGTACAAGCACCTTACAAGAGAAACGAAATAAAACTGCATATCAAATTTTACGATTCCCCTACCTTCTCCATCCCCTCCCATACAAATGTTCGGTTTCGTGAATGTAAAATACACCGAATTTTATGAAAATTCTATGCAACTTCGTCTATGAAACTGACATTCTTTACAGAGAATATTGGATGTGATTCAAGCAATCAATTAAAAAACTATTAAGATCCACCCACCCTTACTAGCACCCCTCACAACTCTCTTCATAAGAACTCAAACTTGCATAAATAAACGAACGACTACTGCCCTGCCAAAGAGCCCCATTCACTTAGTATTCCCTAACCACTCTAACCAGCATATTGACTTTCCACGCATCTGCAACTTGTCCCAAGAATAATAAAGTTTCGCCCAACTTGTTGGCAGTTTATTGTTATTGACATGTAACAAAAAAAAATCTTTTCTCCCATATAAACTTAACAATAATAAAAAATAGCATTGACAAAAGTCTACGTACGATCATGAGATCCACCAAAAACTTCATTAAGGAATTTAAATTTCACTTCAAAACTTAATATTAATATTTTGTTGGCCCACCATGGGCATCTATTACCATTGACACATAGCGCAGCTAAGTTATAATTAAGGCCTAAATTATCATTAAACGGCTGTGTGTCATACGCTTATTTAGCTAAATTACCAAAATAGTGATCATTTAGCAGCTAATACCATTGACACATAGCGGTCCTAATTATAATTTGGCTAATTCGTAATTTAGCTCGTCTTCATCGTTAGTAGAAACACAGCACTTTGCTAATTAAGAAGAGCCACTCACTCATCTGTCATAATTTTAAAAAGTTGAATTGCATAGCCAATAGGCAATCAAATTTTGCAAGGAAGGCGACAAACGAAGAAAAACGATCCTTTGTCCTGTTTTAGAATCGTTTGCGAGTCATTTACTTTATTATTTTAATAATAAAGTATTGTGATCGACTTGGAAAAAAAAAAAATTTGCTACCCTGAAATTTTTTTTTTTCGCGTTTCATGACTAAAATAGCCTAAAAATCCAAAAAAACCCGTCTGCCTGTACGCCGTCCGCCGTACGCCGACGTGTACGCTCAGCGCACATTAACTCCCAAACCCTTCAAGATAGAAAGTTCATTTTTGGAGGGATTATAGGTAGTTGTGGATCTCAGGCGGATACCCATTTTCGAGGGTGTACGGGTTCAGGGGGATGCAGGGGGAGCGCTTAAACCGAAAAATACGAATTCAAATATCTCAATCATGGTTACAGCTAGGAAGCTAAAAATCAACATACATATAGAGGAGTTTGTGGGACAACTTTTAAAAATAATTTAATTTTTTTATCCATTAGGGTGCGAAAAGGGGGGGCTAAGAACCAATTGTCGGCCGAATTTTTTTTTCAAATGATTATATCTTCGAAATTACTTCCCATAAAAATGGATATTTTGAGACCATTAATATGGAATATGGATCTATTAGAATCAGTTTAGATACAAGCTAATTATTGTAAGGTCAAGGGGGTGCAAAGAAAAACACTTAAAAATTAATATCTCGACTATCTCTTAAGCTATGTAATTGAAACTTGAAATGTATACTAAGCTTTACTAGCGAAATATGAAAAAAATACAACATGTGGACATGATAGTAGTGGGGGGAAGCATTTAAAAAATGGCGCACTTTCCAAAACTACAAATCACCAAATCTCAAAATTGAGTACAGATATCAAATCAAAACTTTGTCAGATTGTAGAGCTATATAGTTTCTAATTTTGGTAAGAAATTTAAGTTGGGAGGTGTAAGGCGAAAATGTTGAGTGATTTTTTTATGGCTCTGGTAAAAGATACAAAGTTTAAATTTTGCACGTCGACATATCTATTTAATGTACACAGAAAAAAAAATAATTTGTTCCAAAATTGTTATGCACCGAAGTGGGGGTCTAACGTGCACAAAGTGTTTCATATACAATGAAAAAAACACATAAACTGAAAATTATTGAATGAAATTTTTAGGTAGAAACTTGAAAATTTGCAAAATGCATTTAAAAATTTTCGACCGATTTCATTAAATCAACTAATAACTAACAAATTAAAAGCTACAAACTTGAAATTTTGTACAAGCACCTTACAAAAGAAAAGAAATAAAACTGCATCACAAATTTTACGATTCCCCTACCTCCTCTACCCCCTCCCATACAAATGTTAGGTTTCGTGAATTAAAAATACACCGAATCCAATGAAAATTCTATGCAACTTCGTCTATGAAACTGACATTCTATACAAAGAATATTGGATTTGGTTCAAGCAATCAATTAAAAAACTATTAACATCCACCCACCCTTACTATCACCCTCCCTTCATGAAAACTCAAACTTGCATAAATAAAGGAATGAAATATGGAGCTTTTGAACGTTTCCGGAAAGTGTTAAATTGAGAACTGCCCTGCCCAAGAAGCTCCTTTCACTTAGTCTTCCCTAACCACTCTAACCTGCATATTAACTTTCTACGCATGCGCATTTTGTCCCAAAAATAGTAAAGTTTCGCCCGACTTCTTGGCAGTTTATTTATAACAAGTACGTTCGAAATCAAAAACAATTTCAAGAATGAAAAAAAAAAAAAAAGATTAACGACTTAGTTCTCTAGGTCAACTACAATCAACGAAAAAGAGTTCCGGTAAAATTGACTAAAAAAAAAACGAAAGTGAAAATTCTGATACATTAACAAAAAATCCCTTTAGTGTGAGAGTGACATCTATGATTTGATTGACGGATTTCCAACATTCTCCCCCCGCTGAGACGTCAGTTCAATAAGATGAAGGGCTGCTATGTAAGCTTAAGAGATCTTGAGCTGAATGCTGATTAACCACATGATTTACGAATTGTTGTGAGCGTACCAAGAATTTGAAAGGGTGAAATTCTTCCAACGATGTTGGAAGTTCACCTCCTTCTCCTTCAAGATATCTAAATTCACGCTATGTATAAACATTGTCAACATCAATCAAAGATATATTCCCAGACAATTCAAGCACAATCCATTCCGCTTTACAATTTCAAATCTTTCTTGATGTTCCATAGCAATGAATTGTTCACAATTTCGCAAATAATGTGACTCCTTACATACTGGACAAGCTGATTGCGATTCGCTGTGATGGGAATGAATATTCGTTGTACTGTTATTACGTGTGGTCTGTTGTGTAGTTGTCGATGGTTTTCCAAATCTCGGGCGTTCTAATCCAGCAGCTTCCAATGCTCTGAACCTATTTTGTGAAAAGAGTTTCAATTTTTCAAATGAAGCTAGTTCCGAATCTATCGCTTATTTTTGTTCCCATAATTGCTGAGTTTCTGAAGGTAAGCGTCGTGCAGTCATATAAACTACACATGCATTCCATAAATCTGGAATTTTCATGTTTTTTAAGGCTTGTACTGACTCCACGGTTTGATCTAATAGGGTCTCTATTGACGAAGAAGATTCGTTTGCGTTCACAATACCGAACAGTCTTTTGAACTGTGACGTTAATAACGCATTTTTATTGTCGAATCTGTCGTTCAAAACCTTTCACGCAATTTTATAATTCGCGTCAGTGGTTGGGAATTGTTTAATAAGCCCTAGCGCTTCACCCTCTAAACTGCACTTCAAATAGTGAAGTTTTTCCACATCGGAAATTGATTTCCGTTCATGCACTAAAGCGACAAACAAATCTCGAAACGACATCCACGCTTCATAATTCCCGAAAAATGTGGGCAGTGAAATTCTAGGCAATTTTATGTCGCGTTCCCCTTTTGCTACTTGAGAAACGTTTGCAGCCGAATTTTCGCATGCCACATTTTCCTGTATCTGTATCAGGTCAACGACTTCAGCTTGGAACATTAAAAGAGTCTCTTCAAAGGTCCCGTTCACGTCGTTCGCGAAATACGGTATTTTTAACTCCGTCTCGCTTCCACTAAGCGAATCGAGAATTCCTTTGTGCGTTTCCGTGAAGGTTTCACGCAACGATTCAAGCCTTGCAAGGATTCTGTTGGGATATGCGACCGTTTTACGCGATTTTGGATCTTTACGGAAGTTACTTTGAGCCCGTAGCAACTGCTCTGTCATCAGTTTTTGTTGCATCACTAACTTTGGTACGTTTTCCATTTTCAAGTGCACTTTTTCTTGACTGAATCACAAGATGTTATCCAGCTCGACGGACCAAAATGTTGTATACGATTAAAAAATGTTCAATACGATTTTCTGTATATTTTTCCGAACTCCACTGTTTGAAATCAAAAACAATTTCAAGTATTAAAACGAAACTAACAAGTACGTTCGAAATCAAAAACAATTTCAAGAATGAAAAAAAACCCGGCGCAGCGCGCTGCGATAGCCATTATTAATTAATGTTCTTTGAACTGATGCACCATGGTTCCTGTTCATTTTGCTATGTCCTCCGCTAATTTTGTGGCATGCGCCTTTGTGGCTTAGTTCACTTCTTTCAAAATAAAGGAGACATCTCTGTGAACCAGCTTCTTCGGTCGACCACTGCGTGGTTTGTTTTCAACAGAGAGCCTGCTTTTGTAGTTGTTGAATATGGTTTGAACTGTCGATTTACTTAAATTCAACAATTTGGCTCTTCCTCCGAAAGATTTTCTTTCGTTTCGATGTTTTACCACCAAGTTCCGTACTTTTGATGAGATTTTCTTCCGAGAAGCCATCGTCACAAACTGTAGCCTAACGCGAAGCACAAATGCCAAAACTTGATAAACGGTCCTTCCCGTTATAAACCAGAACCGCACAGTAGCATAAAGAATGATTTACCTAACCGTATGTAGACTTTTGTCAATGCATTTTTTTAGTTATGTATGAATAACTTGTAAAGTTTATGTTGGAGAAAAGATTTTTTTTGTTAAATATCAATTAAAGTAGACTTAGAACATAACTGCATTATTACTTTTATAATTAGTACCATGGGGCTCGCAAGTAGTGAAAATAGGAGTCGTATGTAGACTTTTGTCGGTCATTGTAGTTTTTGTGTGTGTGTTTGGTACACATTTTCCCCAGTTTAGACCAAAAGAATAATAAAATTTCCTTTTACTAGAGCTGTTATTATTCAATAGAATAATAAAAAAAAACACCATATAAAGCAGTCAAGTTCTATATTTTTATTTCATATTTTTTTTTATTTATTTGTACAAACTTCAACAATTTTCCTTTTTTTTGTAATAATAAATATTAAAGATAAATAATTAAAAATTTTGTAATCTCTTTTTACGATATTGTTTTTATTTATTTATTTTTTTTTTCATTTTCTTTTAATAAAAAATATATAAGCGGCGTTTTATTAATTTATTTAAATTTATTTTTATATTAATATAATGTTATATATAAGTTTTTATATATATAATTATTAGAGTTATATTTTTCATGCCGTTTCAGTTTTTTGTTGTTGTTGCTGGGTTTTTTTATCTCTCATGATTGTAATGATTGACACGAATCATTAATATATATATATTTTTTAATTTGCTTTTAGCAAATTTCGCATTTTGTCATAATTCGTTTCTTTTAATAAATTAAAAAAGTCGTTATATTTTTTCTTTTTCTTTTTTCGTTTTTTTAAATTTTGCCTTTTTTCATATTGATTTTAGCTTAGATTTTGTAATTTGTTATTAATATGGTGCTAAAAAAAGTAGTTATTAAAGATGACGAATAAAATTTTTGATCCAATTCCTTGGTACGAGTACATATTGATGTTAAGAAATTAAATAGATTTAGATATTTACATAAATGAATTCATACATTGATTTGATAGTTTTGATTTTATTGCAATTGCATAATTCGCAAGGGAAAAAATAGAACTATGTATACTTAAGACATGCTTTTTTTTTCTATACAATTTAGTTTAGAAATCGACGGAAATTCTGGTTCGCTAACTATTTAAGTTGTTTGAAATGATAATTTACTGTTTTGTATTTTTATTATTGAAAGTTAACACCTAGAATAGAATAATAGCGAGAAAAACAATATGAATATAGAGGTGGAGAGGAGAGTTTTGCCATGAATATGACAGTCATGTTCGTCAGTTTTGCTGAATTTTACTTGCAAGCACTTTTAATTTTAAATCGAGGTCGAAAATTTTACAAATTCAATATGATGAAATTATAAAATCTTTTTGCAAAAACCTATAGCAGTTAGGTTTATGGAAGGGTTGGACACCAATGTACATAGGCCATCATTGGGCCCATTGTACGCATTGCTGCTGCTATAAATCAGTTAATGGGCAAAGTAACGATTTGTAGCATTCGATAATAGTCGTAAACATAACTACATTTAGTAGGCCATTCATGGAGTGGGTATTACATTGAATTCCAGCAATATAGAGCTTATGTTCATTATCTTTGATTTCTAATGATGACTCTTTTTAGAATACTGTATATTTTTCAATTCGCCATTTTCTTCTCCGAGTTTTTTGTATTTGCATGTTTGACATTGTCGAATGGTAGTAAGGGTCACAGAGCATAATCGTGATGGGTACACGACGTAGCATAAATTCTGTGAAAAGTTCACTGTAAATAACATTAACAGCTCTGCTAATGAATCCTATCTCCATCTCCTCGCGGTGACCACCGGGTGTTTTGTTCAAAACAGAAGACGGAAAAGGGTAAAAGCTAGTGTTACTCGTCTCTAATCGGAACTCTCATCAAGACTGCCTCTCCAGGTTGGGGGTTGGGCGAAACGCTAACAACATCTGCTCGGAAAAAACTCGCGTGTCCAGCAACCTGGGTAGTAACCTCGGATTGGAAAATGGACAATTCTTTTGGATCTTGGAATGTGCATTCACAACATCGAACGGGTGCGGGAACTTCTTCAGGAGATGTCCCGTAACAACATCAGTATCCTCGCTGTCCAGGGAACGAAATGGTTCGGAAGCGAAGTTAACGATTGCAGATCTTGTAAGTCTTATACAGATGTCTGGAACCTACGTGGTGGAAACTGTGACTTGGACCATTTTCTTGTTTGAGCTAAGTACCGCTGTTGCATAGCTAACAAGGGTCTCACTAAAAGGAGCTGGGCTCTTAAGCTCAATGTGCAAAAACTGAAGGATGGCACAACGAAAGTGGAATATATGACCACAACCAAGGCACATATCGAGGCATTACCTGCGGAACATTAAGGATGATTTTCAGCGCGCAGCTGAAGACACTTTAGGGAATTTAGAGCGGAGAAAACGAAATAACTGCTTCGATGAAGAATGCCAACGAGCGATCTTTTAGAAAAACTGAATCTATCGACTGTTGCTCGAAAGATGAACGCGAGCTAGAGAGGACAACTATCAGCGGCTCAGAGAGACGCCAAGAAGATCTGAAGACGAAAACAGCGGAAAATGAACAATGACAAAATTTTATCACTGGACGAAAACTTGAAGAAAAATGACATGCGGGCAGCATTTAATACCGTGAAAGAAATGGGGAAAAGGTTACAAACCGCAAACTAACCTCTGTAAGGACGAAGAAGGTAACTTCATAAGCGATGGGCTTAGTACTTCCGAACATTGTTAAATAGAACGACATCAATGACCGAACATTTTATACTTCCGAAAAATCCAGATGAAGTAGATATAGCCTTACATAATTTAAGATCGAACAAGTCGCCCGGAATTGACGGAATCCCGGCAGAGCTCTTGAAAGAAGGTAGAACAGAGCTCACCAGTTGAGTATTTAAATTAATTGTTAAAATCTGGATAACTGAAAAATTACCCGATGACTGGCAGAAAAGCATTATATGTCCTGTATACAAAAAGGGTGACCGTCGGCGTTGCGAAAATTACAAAGAAATTTCATTGTTGTGTACGTGTTACAAAATTTTATCGAAAATTATCGAACGAAGACTCAGGGAATACACTAACAACATCATCGGAGAATATCAAGATGGCTTTAGATCCGGACGATCGACAGCGGACCAGTTATTTTCAGTAAAACGGGTGCTAACAAACTGCTGGGAATTTGATATTAATGTGCACCAGCTGTTCGTCGATCTTTGTCAGTGTCGATCGTAATGCTCTCTATAGAATAACGATTGAACTAGGTGCCCCTCCAAAGCTAGTTCGTTTAATAAAAGCCAGAAAGGAAAACAATGAGTGCCAAGTAAAAATCCAAAACGAGTTGACTCAAAGCTTCCCAATGGAGGCAGGTCTCAAACAAGGAGATGGTACTTGATGCTCGAGTATGTCATCAGGAAGGCAATTTCAGTAACCTCAGTGAACAACAGAGGTACGCTACTCATAAAATCTGGACAGTTGGTGGCGTACGCAGACGACGTGGATATTCTGGCTCGATCAATACTTTGTGTTAAGGAAGTATTCCAGGAGTTGGAGTCAGCAGCGGGTGAAGTTGAAATTGAATGGAGCGAAAACTAAATACATGACCCAGACACAAAGGACTGTCTCAGAGTGCCATAATATTACTATGGGCGAATTCAACTTCGAGCAGGTGGATGAATTCGTATACGCAAGTTACGTACTCAGGAATGGCATGCCAGATGCTTTTATCCATCTCGCCTATCATTCTGTTGACCCCAGGTGCCTTTTCGGATGTAATCCTACTATAGTAGAGGACATAGAACCACATCTTGTTTGTTTTACGTGACAGCCTGACACTGAGTTGTCTTGAGCACGGATTATTTAAGACGATAATCATTAACGTCTACATCCATTGTGCTTAATGATAGTCGTAAAGACGACCACGTATAACAACGCATGATACTAGTCTATACTTCGTTATGTGCTCAGCATTCACACTGGTAAGTGCAAGGCCTATCTAACACCTTTCCCAATCTTCGTGTCATGGGACCCGCTTAATACGCAACGCCACGCAAATCCATTCCAAGAACACCGAAATACTATACAAGTACAGCGAAATGGAGAACGCTCTACGCGATGTTGGTGGTAAACCACAGCCACTACGTGTACTCCGAACGGACCTCAAATATGGCTGTATTGGATTGTCGGCATCACGTTGCATCGATAAGTCTCAATTGCTCTTCTCTCTATGTTTGGTCTTCAGCTGTTTCTTTCATACTTTATTTGCTACTTTTTCGTTATTGATCATTAACCATCAATTCATGTCGTGTGTTCTAGCTTCAGACTAACTTCAGTCAGCTGTTACTAGGTCATCCCGGCTATACAGAGCCCCTGCTTTTCGCATCCTTCCGTTTGCTACTATAATCACCCATTAGATTTACATCAATAGCATCATTACATCCATCCGTCAACTACTGGGCCGTGCCGGCTATACCGAGCACCTGCCTCTCGCTTCCTTCAGTTTGCCACTTTATTCTCATTGTTCTTGCTTCAATTTTCGCATCATTCCGTATACCACTACGCCGACCCGGTTATACCGAGTCCCTGCTTTTTGTATCTTTCAGTTTGCTAATTATTATACGTATCATTAATTCAGTTGTTACATCTTCTACATCCTCCAATTGAGACATCATCCATCCAATCTGGTACGGTTCGCGGAGTTGCCACTCTCCAAAAGCAGTTACTGGAATCGCAGTGGCTTTCTGGACCAGCACTTACTTCCCTGCGATAGTTAGGATACAGAGCCAATAACAAGCTTTTCGACTTTTTTCCCCTATCTTGATAGGATACGGCGGACATAGGACCATACCTTGAACGCTTAACGTGAACGTACCGACAGAAAGCCACGAGTTCACGGCTGTCTTTAGTAGTCACGGATTGTTTCTGACGACAATCATCAACACCTGCATTCTCCAAGCTTAACGCTAGTCATTGATTAATGTGTCTCGGCAGATGATACCAGTCTATGCTTCTTCGTGTGTTCTGCAATCACACTGGTAAGAGCAAGGCCTATCTAAAACCTTTCCCAATCTTTGGATCATGTGATCCGGTTGAAACGCAACTCCACGTCGAGCACAAGGTTTGCACAGGGCATTCCAAGAACCTGTATACTGTACAAGTACAGCAAAACAGGAGATACTCTACCCGCGATGTAGGTGGTAAACCACAGCCACTACGTGTACCCCGAAGGGACCTCATCCATGGCTGTATTGGTTTGCCCATACGCCGTCGCATCGATCAGTCTCAAATCATTCATGCTCATTCGTATGATCAATCGATGTTCGATTCATACCGTCTGTGCTGCGTAAGATTTTGCTCTCCTATGTTCTACTATGACACCGGAGGGGCTGAGATCCAATGTGTCAACTCGAACATAAGATCGCTACTTTCTTACGCAAAATACCATGTACTACCAATTTGGCTCTATCAATAATACAATGTCAGTTCAGCTTAATCATTGCTTCAATTAGCTTTCGTCAGGTTGCTACGACGGCCGTCCTGGCTAAACCGAGCTCCTGCCTCTCACACACCTACAGCCAGCCTAATATCCACATTTAAGGATCAATGTTCACTTCCTTTGGTCGGTTACGCAGTCCACCTATAACTTTTCGCCTTCCTCAGTCCGTTACTACTTTCACCCATATACCAACATACATACATCCATTGCCTTACATTCTTCTTGCTTCATTTTCCGCACTTTTCGGTTGGTTACTCATACCAAGGTGGCTTGTCCAGACTTTCGCATTTCACCTGGCTTACTAGTTGCTACTAGACTTCACATACCACAAAAACATTCAACTTTCAACTTTTGCATCATTATATTCTTTATTATTGCTTCAATTTTTGTATCCTTAAGTTAGCTAATAAAACGTGCCGGCTATACCGGACACCTGATTTTCGCCTCCTTCAGTCAGCTACTACTTTCCGCGGCTTTCTGATGCTTAGATCTTATATTCTTCATTCATTCATCGAGACATGATCGATACAACTTGGTACAGGGTTGCCAATAATTCCTCCCGTAGTATCAAGTTTCAAGTCCTTGGTGGGGACCTTCGTGAAGCAGGCTTCACTTCGGTATTAGTTTACACGTAACTTGATACCGATCGAACAGCTCGGGTTCATGGAGTTGCCATGCTCCAAAAAAAGTTACTGGAATCGCCGTAGCTTTCTGGACTAGCACTTACTTCCCTGTGATAGATAGGTTTCGGAGCTGACTGATTGTTCAACTTTATCCCCCCCCCACCTAAATGGGTTTCCGAGCTGACGGTCGTTCAACTTGATTCCCCTCTATCTGTGTAGGTTTCGGAGCCGATGGTAATATAGTATAATAAATTGGGTTAGATCAATTCAATATACTCACCATTCGACTTACTCCCCCGTACTTGCATCTACTTTCGCTGCTTAGAATACACCGTACAACTACTAGTTTCAGCATTAGTTCAACAAATAAAAATCTAATTTTCCTTCATTGCCTCTTATCCTTAGTACAACATATAAAACTCAGTTAGATATTCACCCATCAGGTTAGAGGTCCGCTTATAACACCGATAGCTTCATGTCTTCACTCAGTTATTACATCCTGATTCAACCAGATTACCATCACATCCTCTGTTCCTCAGTTCCTTGGTTCATCAGTTCCTCGGCCTACCCTAAGTCTGAGACGGCAGCACCTTGGTTTCTCAGTTCCTCAGCCCATAGGTTTGGACGTTGTCCTCCTCTATGGAGGTGATAAGTTTCTAAGCCGACACAATACGTTCAACTTTATCTCCCCCACCTAAATGGCTTTCGGAGCTGACGTTAGTATGCAACCTTGTCCCTCATCGATGGGTTGCGGAGCCGATGTAATATATTGCAATAAGTTCAATAAATTGAACTCAAGGCAACTACACCGACGGATTCCCCCCCATATACGGTGGACAATAGGAAAAGACGGTATAGCTTCCATATAGGTTTTGCAAGAGTAGCATAGCAATTTGTAAGGATTCTATCTGGACTGGATGATTTTTTAGCAGACCAATTTTGGTGTTGAATATAAGACTGAAAACTGATCTCTACTATGCATGAAGTAATAATTCAGTTTGTAAAAATGTTTTTCGCTGCTCTTGATTTAAGTGTATTTTTTTATATGATGACTTCATCAAAAAAATTGGTAGGCGATTGGCCGGTAATGCTGATTGTCATGAGCCAATAAAAGTTTTAGAAGGCGATGTAAATCAGTGTAGTGTGAGATTACATAGAAATGCATCAAGTAATTACCAAATGAAAGCATGAAAATGATATGTTACGTAACGCACTAAAGAATGCGTTAATTAGCCAGATCCGTAGTAATGTAAATGGTAAGGGCCTAAAATAGAGTCGATTCGGTAGTCATTACCGATCCGACTGAGATCTTATTTGATCCAATACGTTCCTGGCTGAAAACCATTCTATTTGATTTAGATCCAATGTAAGCAATTTCTTTATCCATAACTGCCTGGCAGCTTCACAATTATCATCCAGAAGTAAAATGAAGATATGGTCAGAGATTGATTTTAACTCTTAAATTTCGATCAGATATTATAGGCGTATGGACATTTGGACAAGCAATTGATAGATAATTCATAATTATTATTAATGTTAAGCGACATAGCGTCATTGAATTATACAACAATGAATATGAAATATTTATTAAAATTACTATGCAGTAATCTTTTCATGAAACTATTAGTAAAAAAAAGTTGTTTGAAATAAAACATTAATTTAATTGTTTATTACAGCTAGATTGTCGTATTGCGTTTCACTTTAAATGTTTTTTTTCATTCAATTTAAATATTTTCTTCAAATATAATTTTCAACGATGTACAAATATAAAGTTTTGTTTTGCTTTTTGTTTTCATTATATTTAAGTGGAAATATTTTTCTAATAAAATTTAATGTAGCATTTGTGATTTTTTTTTTTTTTAACTTTAATGGACTTTATTTTATAGCTTATGCGTACGATAATTAGTAACTAATTTTTGCGTTTTTTTTTCTTTTTTTTTATAATATAATATTTTTTGTAGAAAATTGTTTTCTATGTTATTTTATTGCAAATACGGACAAATTTTTTGTTTTTCATTTTTGTACCTACTTGTTTATACAATTATTTAACGAAGCGTAAATAATTAATGAATTTTGTTTAAATAAAGCTTAGCAGCGCGTATTTTCGTATGCCCTAACTCTAAACTTTTTTTTTTTGATTCATTATATTATTGTAACGATTAATAAAAGCTCTGTCTGTGTTAAGTAATTTCATACTTTGATATGTTGAATTAAAAGATAAATGTTTTTTTTTTTCAATTTTGAATCATGCAATTGCAATAATGTTTGTTTATGAATTTTTTTTAATTGGCTTACGAGTAAAAACCAATTTATTGCTTTATGTGTTCCGATATTTCTTTTTTTTTGTTTCGATCTTAGGCGGATGCACTGCAAGCAGTATTAAGACTCGTCTACATCCGTCTTCTACGTCTTCAGTGTTTTCTTAAGTTTAAATTCGTAATTTCAGTTAGTCTTAAGTATTCTTACTTTAGATATCAGATTTTTGTAGTTTTTAGTTTTGTGCTCAAGTTTTTATTTGAAAATTACGAATTCAATCTATTTGTTCACTAAATTTCAAATGCCGGCGTAGTTATTTTAGCTTTTGCTGTGAATTAAATTACAAAACTTTGGTAAATTATGTAAGAAAGCTTAAGACTATCCAAAAGTGCACATTTAAACTTGATAAGTGTAAAATTTAGCAAAAAAACACCAAAGAAGAAGACAGGTATAGAAGAGCATTAATTCATGTATCATTCAAATAATTAAAAAAAATGCATTTTTATTTAAGTACACCAAAACTAGTCATTGCATTAATGAGTTTGGAGTGATGATATAGCGAGCTATTTAGAATCATAGTGAAAGCATTAAACTTGACTTCAGTAATAGGTTCGATAAGAGAATGCATCGTGGCAGTAAAGGGTGGTCCCGAAAATTCAATGCTTGTTAAAATCGTCTAGATCAGCGGTCTCCAGTCGTTTTTGACTTAACTACGCAATGGTAGCAAGTTTTCCGTAATTGGATCAATAAATTGTTATCGTTAAATTGTTTGTTGGAAAGGGTCACACGACTTCGATCTTGTTATATATCCCCTCCCATACAAAACTATGATTTCGACCAATTTCATTAAATCAACTAATAACCAACAAACTAAAAGCTAAGAACTTGAAATTTTATACAAGCACCTTACAAGAGAAGCGAAATAAAACTAAATATCAAATTTTACGATTCCCCTACCTTCTTTACCCCCTCCCATACAAATGTTCGTGAATTTTATGAAAATTCTATGCAACTTCGTCTATACATATACATTCAATACAGAGAATATTGGACGTGATTCAAGCAATTAATTAAAAAGGTATTAAAATCCACCCACCCTTACTATTACCCCTCCTCGCCCCTCATAAAAACCCAAACTTGCGGAAACGTATGAAATATTGCCAACAGCCTTGCCCAAGAACTCCCTTTCACTTAGTCTTCCCTAACCCCTCTAACCAGCATATTGACTTTCCACTCATCCGCAACTTGTCCCGAGAATAATAAAGTTTCGCCCGACTTGTTGGTAGTTTATTTTTCATATCATGCTAGAATAGCTAAAAAAAATGTTTTATACAAATTTTAGCTTCAAAAGTTTAACAGATCTTTAATGAAATTGTGCAGTTTGTATGTGAGGTGGTAAAAGGAGAGGGGCTTTTTTAGTGATTTTTTTCAGAAAAAACTATGAACATTATGAAATTGACTTCTCTTAAAGTTTAGACTGATAACATTCACACTTTTTAAGAAAATCAATTTTTTTATGAAATTGTGAAATTATGTCATATTGTATGGGAGGGTATAGAAGCAATAAAGTAAGTTAAGTTAGTTTAAAGTTAATTTTTTTTCTGATCTTAAAAATAATGCTTATTAAGTATTCAGTAAAAAATTTGACCTCGACTAATGTTATACGTACTGAGAAAATTGGTTTGTATGTAGTATTTCATGAAAAAGTGCACTTTGTATGGGAGATGGTGGAAGGAGTGAAAGGATTCAACTGAGAAGAACAAAGTGAAAGAAATTAGATACTGAAAATAAAATTAACAATATTTAAGGAAGGAGTGTCCAGAAGTATTTGTTACAATTTTGTTACAAAAATTTTATACAAATGCGAAAGTTATTCGCCACAAATTTAGTAACATTACTTTGATGAAAATATCACAGTTTACTGTCATAACGAAAACTGGCTATAGAATAATACGATTGGTAGGATAGCAATGGTTTTATGCGATAATATGGTAGTATTTGAATAATACAGTTATTTTCCTCACCATATTATGCGAATGGGCCAATTCCATCGGTTTATCTGTTATAAAATCGGAGACACTGAAATTAATTAGATATCATTTTCGGCAGTTTTTATAAAAGTATTGTTTTCGATATTATATAGATATATTTCCCACTATTCGAAGCAATGTAAAAGTTGATCCGCATTTAGAGATATTTACGTATTCAGACAGACTTAACATACTACTTCTACAGTCGCACCACAGCCCAAATCGGTCCTTGGCCTCCTGACATTCAGGTTCCTTAAAATTGTTTATTCCTTATTCTGGAAGGGTTGTTTGCCCTTCACACAACCCTCTTTCTACGAATTTTTCATTTTCGTAGATAAGATGACCAAGGTATAATCAAGCAGGCAATGGGCTAGAATTATATATTACGCCGACCGGGATTTGAACTCACGACCTTCGCATTTCAAGACCAACTCGCTACCTACTAGGCTACACCCTAGGCTTAACCTTCTACATACAACGATTATTTTTTCATGGCTGACAAATTTTGTTGATAAGAAAAGCGAAACGAAGTAAATTTACTCCGAATAACTACCCAGGAAACAATTTAACGACTCAATACAAATAAACTGCTTGATGATCTTAGGCAAACCAATCGTAAAGTATATAAACAACAACTCAGCAAACAAATTAATTCGTTAAAGAATCGTTAATGAATTATATTAACGAGCGATATGATCGTTAACGAGTCATTAATGATTCATTAAGCGGACTAAATGGACATTCGTTAATGAATTACTTTTAATAATTCAGTAATGAATTGTAAAATGCTTATAAGAAAACGAGTATGTAAAGAAGTATATAATTGCTATCAATGAATCATTACTATGTCGTTAATGATTTTTATTTTGATTCCTTAATGAATATCGTTAACGATTCATAAACGATATTTTTTATGAAAGATTAGAATTTATCACATAGAACTCGCAGTCTCCTCTGCAAACTCCAGGTTTTTCACCGTTTGTATTTGAGATATGGATACGAGATAATTTTTGGCTCTGTTCATGTGCATGGTGCAATGAAAACTGTTGGTATATAACAAGATCGACGTTGAGCGACCCTTTTGTTTGGTTTGCTTAAGATCATCACGCAGTTTATTTGTTTTGTGGCATTCCATTTTCGTTTTAAGATCGTCATTTGCAAGCGCTCGTTAAATTGTTTCCTGGAAATGGTCACACGACTTCGATCTTGTTATATACAAACAGTTTTCATTTCACCATATGCATTAATAGTTCCAAAAATTATTTAGTGAGATTTAGTTTGAATCGTACTCGAGTGAGAACAGAAATAGAAAAAGCATCTATCGCTTCTAATATTTTTTATGAATCCTAAATGATGTTCGTTAATGAATTAAAATAAAAATCATTAATGCTACATTAATGATTTATTGATAACGATTATATGCTTGCTTATATACTCGTTTCTTGTAAGCGTTTTACTATTCATTAATGAATCGTTAAAAGTAATTCATTAACGAATGTCCATTTAGTACGCTTGATGAATCATTAATGAATGGTCAACGACGCTCGCTAACGATCAAATCGCTCGTTAATATTATTCATTAACGATTCTTTAACAAATTATTTTGTCATAAAAGTGAGGGCCCACATACATATGTTTATACCGGGCACACTATACCTGGTTAATGTAGTAAAGTAATATCAGTGATACACTGTATCGCTCCGATACCACGTATATACATAGTCTACAATCTGGAATAAACGTGGTATTGACAATTTTTGAATGATACGAAATTAGCATGTTTTCATGGTATCTAGTTATGAATTGGATGGTGTCAGGGAAAAAGGGAACAAGTCACGTACTAGTATCAAATATACAGGGGTTATTCTCTTTTTTCCAGAGCCCGTGCGATTGTTGTAAATATCTGAATTAAATTTTCCCCTACATTCATTAAAGGAGACATCATCTATTGAAATTTAGATTTTAAATTTATGAAAATCGTTGCCATCTTTCACAATGCCTATGCCTATGATGTTTCAGACAGAATTCAACTCACAAACAGCTGATGTCAAACCATATCATGTATGGGCAGTGTATCAGTCTTCCTAATATACTATACCATGTTTACAATACCATGCATTGCATACCAGCAGTGTATCATAGGTATAAGCCAAGTTAGGGTGATACACTGCTATCGTGGCTATAAATGATAACCACTGTTTTCTTCATTAACTTGAGAGAAATTTAATTTGTTCAGTTTCGCTCATTTCTGCCATCAAAATTCTAAAATGACAAATTTAAATATCATCTGTTATTAAATCTGACATTTTCTAAATTTTTGTGCAGGCTTGGCTCAAATATTCGTTATATCAGGTATATTTATTACATTTTCTACACTATAAACACTTTTTATATCAGGTTCATATCACATATTTTTCTTGGTATAAATGCTATACAAAATGACACACGCGTTTTTTTAGATATTTTACTTATACTAGGTTTACTATACCACATGTGTGCTCTTAGTATTACAGTGGCAACGCTATAATCTACTCGGATGTATCCCTTTGCGTCATTAAAAATATTTTTCGCGTGCTTTCAAACAATCAAGAGCGTACCACTGGGAATACGTGAGTCACTGGCTGGAATGATAGGTTTAGAGTAAATATGTCTAGTTCACGAGCAAACTAGTTCACTCGAACTATTCACTCTCACGCATTCAAGAACTATGCAATGAAATTTTAACACTTAGTTCAAAATGAGCTGGTAATGAGCTGACTGAAAATAAAGTTCAGCTCGTTTGACAATTTATAATTCACATGCAAAAAAAAACTCATTGTTCGGCATCGCACAACCTCAAAAGCATTGTTCATTACGTGTTGGGTGACTACTTCCTGAAATGTTTGTTTATAGCCAGGCTCATACCTGGAATACTCGAAATGAAACAAAGTCGCACCGCAACACATTCGTATTGCTCAATGATATAAAGAAACTTTTCAACAGTTGCCAGTGCAACAACTAGAGCAAAAGCACGTAAAAACCACGATAGTGTTCGAGTGGTTGTCGTAATATGATCGTATCTCGCGAAACGATGTAAGTGTTTAATTCTGGAACGAGCTTTGCAATTTGTTCGTGTATTCGGGAACGAACTAATGAGACTGTGCGCTATTTGTTCCCAGCTAGCTAAATTCTCATTCGAAATGCATTCGGGATACATTCTATGAGTACCGGAATGCATCCAATGAATGGATTTTGCATACATTTAGAAAGTTTTTATTTGCAAGGGCCATGTGCGGTTTGCTCGGGTGACGATTTATTATTTGCGAGCATCCAACTTCCGTTCAGAATGCATTCGGTATGCATGGTGATTGTACTTCGAGCTTGCATACTGAATGTATTACTAGTGGATTTTGAATGCTTATATTTTCGAACGATGGTAAATTCACTGTTTCCATTCGGCATGAATGCTGAAAGTACATTTAGCATGTCTATCGAATGTATTCTGAATGGATTCTTTGTGGGGAAGAAATGGAGGAATAAAACAAGGTTTGATTGAAATACCTCACAACCTGAACTTTATTCACATTCCGAATGTATTCATCTAAGCCACGTGAATTACATAAGCAAAAAGTTTAAATTGGCTGAACAGCTGTGTTGAGTTCATAAGTTTTCATCACCATTTCAACGTGTTGCACTAAACCTTAAATTATTGACATAACAAGAAATTAAGTTGAATGTTGAATGCCTAGTGAGTAGCCTAGTGAGTAGCGTGTTGGTCTATAATGCGAAGCTCGGGAGTTCAAATCCCAGTCGACGTACAATTTTCGCACACTACTGTTAACAACTCTTTCACAATAACAAATACAATGTTAAAGAACCTGAAGGTTAGGAGGCCAGAGCCCGATTTGGACTGTAGTGCCATTGAAGAAGAAGAAGTTGAATGTTTGCTACCTAGAAGTACCACGAAGTTATTTTCTTGGTGACAGCTCATATGCTCGCTTTTTCTCAGAGAGAAAAAAACATGATGCAATTTTGGATTTACAAGCGCTTATTTTTTGTTATGGGAAGTATTCGATGTGGAAGAAACACAGTCACCCGTTTTATTCGTGAGCACATTCTCGTTAGAACGCATAGAATGCACTCCATTTGCTAGGTTCCAATATTTATGCTTAAATCACGAGTTCAATACGATTGCATTCGAGAACGACCTGCAAGTAGTTTGAATTGAATTGTTTGTGGATCGCACTAAAGAGTCTGGCGCACTATTTGTTATAGTAGGTACATTTAGGTCATAAAAGATGGGATCATGAATAAATTAAACAGTTTGGCAGATTTTTATTCTTTCATTATGCTTATATTGGAATTTATGAACGTGTTGAACTAAGGCGGGATAAGTAAGTGACCCAAACGAACTAGAATTAAAACTATTTTTTAAACAGAACTACTGAACTAGCTTACCAAAATGAACTATTTTGATCATCTTTTGTCTAGAGCATTGGCCCAATCTAGTGAAACTTTTTGTGCCAAAGAGTAATGATATTTTTAAATCTTCCTCGGTTGGGAGATTATGAAACACGCAATTGATAAGTTCGAATCTCAATGTCTCTTAGGGGCCTATACACTTTAATAATGAAGTGACAATTTCTTTCATTCCGTGCTGTTTAAGTTGTCAAAGAGATATAGTAACACTGCAATTGTTTAAGACGAGCAAAATATGACCTAGAGTCTTAGGCTTAGAGTTGAAATATTTTTTTCACGAACGATTTAGTTCATTAGAACTATTCATTTTATTGAAATAAACGAACTATTGCTTATTATCTTTCAAGCAGAGGTTCACGGTAACGAAAGTTCAGTACAGTTCTATCTTCTAGACAGAATAGAGATTTGAGTCGTATTGAGAATGAGTCAATTTACAGCGCGACGTAATAATAATTATGAAAGTATACGCTTAAGACCGATGCTCAGGATCGCGCCTTGTGGAACAGAGTTGTTTCTGTCCTTCACCCTGTAGGGGGTCTTAACAGGAATTTGATTAATTAATTGATTTATTGATACGCTTCGGAGTTCTTTTGATTCCTGGACGTAAAAGGAAAAAATTAATTTGTGATATATTCAAGTTGTAGCACTAATTCAATTATTCAAAGTACGAAAGTTTCGTGCATGAATTTGTCATAAATAATTTTTTGTAGCTAGTTCCAACCCAGCTGTTGATTCACAGTAAAAGCAAACGTGAACTTCATAAAAATAAAGTGAAAATTTGAGAAATCCGCTGTGGCAAAATCGCCTCAAGACAAAATCATGTTGGTAAGACACAGACCTAGGCAGCAATCTGGGCAAAACTGTAAACAGAAAATTGGTGGAAGAATGTAAAGGAAGGTTACGTAACATCGATTCTAATAACAGACTTTCTCGGTTTTGGGTGCCTGGTTATCATGACATAGAAGGAAAAGAAACAACAGATTAGCTTGCAAGGGAAAGATCCTCAACCTATCTTGTAGGTTCACAGCACTGCAGCAAAATTTCTACCTGCTTCATTAAAAAGAGCATTGGGCAATGGACAGAATATTATTGAGCCACGCTTCCAAGACAGAAAAGGCTAAGCAATTCTTGCTAAACCTTTCTGTCAATCGAGTCCAGCAGCTGTTCCTCCAGGAATATTGATGGGACACTCACAACTGAAAAGATAGCTCAAAAATATGCGCATTAATATCTACGATCAATTGGTCGACCTCTGAGTACATTGTAGACAGCTAAGAGGCAATAGCATACCAACGTCATGGGTACTTTAGAGAGCACTTCATAAATATTAATACCATTTCCAATTTGGACCTTGCCCAAATCATGCAATTCCTCCTTGAGACCAACAAATAGCTTTTCTCAGC
This sequence comes from Chorisops tibialis, assembly GCA_963669355.1. Classification (NCBI taxonomy): domain Eukaryota; kingdom Metazoa; phylum Arthropoda; class Insecta; order Diptera; family Stratiomyidae; genus Chorisops; species Chorisops tibialis. Next base: position 113,621,461 of record OY770263.1, on the reverse strand, counting down.
AGAAAGGCTCCATGCATACGAGCTCTGAGGAATTGACCCAATAGGTCAGATTGAGATAGTTTCTCACAGGCCTTATTACATATTTAGGGCATTTTAAAATGAACTCCATCATAAGTCATTTTACAGATATTGTTACATTTGTACGTTTGCATTTGGCATACGTCTAGATAAAAATATTGAACTTCAATACATCTACTTTAAATTTTCTGCCTCCCATTGGCGCATAAGACAGAAACAGTTCGCTACAAGGTGCGATCCTGTATGTCGGCCTTTAGTTGTCGCCAAGACTTGTTTATTCCTCTAGGCTATTGCTCAGCTGCCCGCTTCCATGTGCTGCGTGATTGACCAATCCGATGACTTCCTTGAGGATTATAATACAAAGCTTGTTTAAGGATATTCCATCTCGTTTCCTCAAAGAAGGACCGATCCACAGCCACTTCCGCCTTTGAATCTCAATGCCTATTTTTGTCAGTCCAGTTGTACTCCAAAGTTCGTGGTTGGAGATCACATCTGGTCAGAAAATCCCTCAGATGCCTAGAAGGTATTGGTTTACGAAAGTTTGCAGTTCCTTGTTAAGCCTAATGGTTACTTTCATGTAGTTCAACTACACAATGCTCTTGTAACCATACAATGCGTATGTAAACATACAATGCGCATATAACCAAATAGTTTCATAAGGAGGGAGGTATCTCTTAACTTCCAGAAAAGGGAGAAGATACCGAAGGCTTGACAAGATTTATTTATACGAGCCTTAATATCCTTTTCATCTATTTGTAGGACCCATATTAATTTGAGGCATTCATAACAAAAATTATCGTTGTAAAAAAAAGAGATTTTTTTGATAACAGCACATTCTATTTGCTTGCAATGAAACAAACACTATGCCAGCGCAAATGTGGCCAAAAATTACCTTAGTCCAAAGAGATGAAGGCAAGAAAATTAAGCGGTTGACCAAGAACGTCAAGAATCATTTTTTAAAAAAATAGCCCTTGTCAAGTAACACAGGTTGTTTATACTCTAGATGAAATCTGAGAGAATATTGTGTTTGTCTTACCGTTTGTATCGCTAAGATATATTACTCGGATAGAGTCGCCAAGGGTACAGAAATATTTGTTGTCACTCAAAAACCTCGATTCCGAGTGAACGTCTATCTGTCCGTCTGTCTACAACATAGCTCTTGAAAGCTTTGACCTATCGTGTTGAGATGAGTCATTTTTAGCAAAAAGTAACTTTAAGTTCGTGAAAGGCCCACATCCTTCTACTCCCTCCCATAAAAATTTCATGAAATTTAAGGAAATTAATTTAATGATGTCAATATTAAAGTCAAAAAATATTGATCTGATCCACTTTCTTCTTCTACACCCTCCGATACAAACGTACAATTTTCAAAAATGCATTTATTCGGTTTTCATTGCAACTAGCAAAGCTAAAAGAACGAATTTTTGTCATAATTAATTTTATTATAACTGCAACCAAATTTGGGAAAACTATAACTTCACTTCATTTTTTCTACATACAAATTTCTCGAAATTTCGGAAATTCAATTAAATTATTTATTTTTTTCAAAATCGTCTAAGCTACCAACTTTAAATTTTGAAAAAAGTATATTATTATAAGTATCATTAATGTCAAAAAATTTGGTTTTGATTCGAATGCTACTTCTACCCCTTCCCATACAAATGCAAAAATTTCGAAAATGCTTTTAATCGATTTTCATTGAAAATAGAAAAAGTAGAAACTTAAAATTTTGTCACAATTTGTCCCTTAATAATTGCAATGAATGCTACAAAAATATGAACTTCACTCCTTTTTTCATTTCCCATACAAATTTTTGTGTTGGAAATTCTAGAAAAGTATTTCTCCTTCGAACATATCAACTTTAAAATTATAACAAGGCAATGTGATAAGGATTTCAATTCAAAATCATCCAAAACCTTCTACTTTCTCTGCCGCCTCCCATACAAATGCCATAAATTCAGACAAAAATTGTTCAATTTCCTCGAAAATTATGAAAGCTACAAACTTCAAATTCAGCATGAAACATTTTGTATACTATGTTACATACAAAAGTGACAAACCTCTCCCCTCTGCTTTTACCACCTCCCATACAAAAGTCACAATACACTATTCGAAAGAATTTGAGATGACATATTTTCCGGTACAATAAACTCTTTCCTATTTCATCTAGAGTATCATAGGATTGGGCTTTTACGCACTGTCATAATTCTATTATGTTTTTGGAGTTAACTTGAACACGTTCTTGGTAACCTTATCTGTTGATTTCCGAGACATTATGATCGTTCGATTTTTCGTATAAAATGTGTTTTTTTCTTGTTTTTTTTTTCTGGGAAAGATTTAATTGTGCGTGTTCGGAAGTGTTTTTAGCCACTTTATTATTTTAATAATAAAGTATTGTGATCGACTTGGAAAAAAAAGCTACCCTGAAATTTTGTTATTTCGCGTTCATGGCTAAAATAGCCTAAAAATGCAAAAAAAAAAACAAAATCCGTCTGTCTGTACGCCGTACTCGTACGTTCAGCGCACATTAACTCCTAAACCTTTCAAGATAGAAATTTCATTTTTGGGTGGATTGTAGATAGTTGCGGATTTCCGGCTGACACCCATTTTGAGGGGTGCAAGGGGGAGGCAGGGGAGCGCTAAAACCGAAAACTAAGAACTCGAATATCTCAACCATGGTTCTAGCTAGGAACCTGAAAATCCACAATCATATAAAGGAGTTTGTGGGAAGTTTAAAAATAATTTAATTTCTTTATCCATTGCTGTCCGAAAAGGGGAGGCTAAAAACAAATTTTCGGCCAAATTTTTTTTAAGTAATTATATTCTTCGAAATTACTTACCATAGTTAGAGAGTGCAAAGAAAAACAATTAAAATGAATATCTCTTAAGCTATGTAATTGAAACTTAAAACACATTTTGAGCTATACTAGCGAAATACGAGAAAAATATTGTGTAACATTTGGACATAATAGTAGTGGGGGAAAATTGGGATCATTTTAAAAATATTGCACTTCCCAAAATTACTCCGATCCTGGCAAACACAATCTGCAAAGAAAATTCGCGAAGGGTCAACAACCTATTCATAACCACAAATAAATGTTAAGGACCCTGAAGATCAGGAGGCGTAAGCCCAATTTGGGCTGTAGTGCCATTAAAAAAGAAAAAAAGAATTACAAACTATCGGTCGACTCCGGGACGATTACGACCCGATCCGAAGCTCCAGAAACACTAGTACATGGAATAAGAGATAAACCGTATCGCGGATGTGGCGGTGTGTGCGATTGCCTTAATTTGTTTTCAAACAAAGTCGGGGATAATGCCGTCAAAATTAGGAGGTGTCTCATTAAACACGTGCTAACGCGAGCAATATAGGAAATGTTCTCATTGTGCATATACTGCGGTTTTGATTAAACACAGAGAGTCTGGCTGAAAGTTCAACATCGACACCATGCAAATTCATCTATAACCAAATTACGAATTCCGTATTCGTGGAGTATTTAATGATTTTCTTTTGAAAATTTCATGAAAATTTAGCTAAAAAGTTCCTTTAACATTTTTCTTGGTGACTTATTATTAGCTAAGTAATATAAAGTGCCCAAAGTTCTGGAAAACTACTACTAAAAGAAGTTGACAGTTTTTCGAACTGGGCTCGACCTTTGTCAAACTATGATACGAGTAATACCATTGACACATAGCGCAGCTAAATTATAATTAAGTCCTAAATCATCATTAAACGACTGTGTGTCATACGCTAATTTAGCTAAATTACCAAGATAGTGATCATTTCTCAGCTAAATCATTTCATCATGCTCTTAGCTAAATCATCTCATTTAGCTAAATCCTCTTATTTTTCTCATAATTTGGGCTACAAAGATGAAGAATGTACTAGAGTTGGAGCTTTCAAAAAAGCGTTTTCGTGCAAGAGAGAAGAAGGAAAGTCATTTTCGGACAGCTCTGACTTAAATGAAATCTTTGAAGCGTTATTTAAACGTCCAGCTATGAAAGACGACTTGCAAACTATTCCAATATACTACGTTATGATCTCCGTTCTGATTTATTGGTACTCCGTAAATCCGAAATAACAGTTTCTTTTGTAATCATTTGATTTCAGTCTATTGTTGTAAGATTTAATTTTATCATTAGATATAGTACGAAATATAGTTACTTCATGGGACACTAGAGGCGCTTTAATTTGGCAAAGGTGAAGCCTTTCATTAAAACTGAAATTTAAAAAAGTGTCGACATTTTTTTTTAACATCAAGAAATGTGCGCAGTTTATAATACCAAGGTGAATCACATATAAACCAGAATTATTTTCATACCGATAGTGAGAGGAAGACAGACTAGCGTGGCGTTTGAGGTTCACTAGAGCGTAGAGCACTTTGCACCGCTATAAAATGCCACATTACCACGTGCTCAGTAACTATCGCGATGTGTGAGCGAGAAGTACTGTCGTCCGTTGCGAAGTTAAATTTATTACGAAAGAAGGCGTAAAACCATCACAAATATTTAGAAGATTCAGGCACAGTTCGGGGATAACACACCTAAAAAAAACACATGGCACAAACCATTTTTAGAAGGGCGAGAAGTAGTCGAAAATGAAGGTGACCAACGTCGACCAAGAACCAGCCTGACAGAGGAAAACATTCGTACTCTCCACCGACTTCTAGAGGACGACCGACGATCAGCAGTAGCTAAAATTACTTCTGAGGTGGGAATCAGCTTTGGCAGTGCTCAGACGACCTTGGGTTTCGGAAAGTGTCCGCAAGATAGGTAACTCGTCTTCTCATCGAGAATCAAAAACGTAATCGTAAGCAGCATTTGAAACGCTATGAGGCTGAAGGGAAAAGTTTTTTGCAACGGATAGTGACTTGTGACGAAGCTTGGGTGCACCATTACACCCAAGCATCCAAGCAAGCAAGTATGGAATGGCGAATCAAGAATGAATCTGCACCTGTCAAAGCCAAAACTCGGCTCTTGGCTAGAAAGGTTTTAACGATCGTATTTTTCGACTTTAAAAGAGTTCTACTTATTGATTTTCTCTACGAACGTCGAGCTGTAAATGCCGCGTACTATTGGCAACTTTCAGATGATGCACATCGGCATATCGTCAGAAAAGACGCAACTTTCCCATAAGAGACGTTATCCTGCAGCAAGATAATGTCCGGTCCCACACAGCTGCCTTAACTCGGGAAAAAATTGAAAAATTGTCGTGAACTACGCTTGAACATCCTCCCTACAGTCCGAACTTATCGCCCTGCGACTACCACATGTTCGGACCGATGGAAGAAGTTTTTGCAGGACAACGTATTGATGACGATGTTGCAGTTGAAGATTTTCTGCGCAATCGGCTTATGGCGGAACCATCTTCGTTTTACGAAAACGGGATAGCAAAATTACCCATCCGCTGGGAAAAAAATTTGTCACGGAATCAGGAGATTACGTAGAAAAATAATTTTAAGCCTTTGTATTTTTATCATGTCCCAAAGAAGTTTTAAAAATAATTTCGGTTTATATTTAATTCACACTCGTACTGCTTTCTATGAAATCTTTGAGGCAGAAAGGCCATGCTCTCAATGATGCTTTGCAAACGACTCTAATGCAGGTCTATAGGAATGAATAATCCGTTTATTGGTGATTTGAATAAGTTCTCATTGTTTCCCGCCAGATTATTTTATCTTTTATCTGCATGGGGCAATGCTACAGCCGTCAAGCTGGATGTAACGTGAAGATCTACAATTAGGCCAAAGCTTTCTAGCTCGTCGCAATTGACGTAGCGGCCATCTTAAATGACTCCAGTGGGTATGACGTCATGGATTTTTCCATTTCAAAAGACCACCTGCATAATTTTTTTATGATCTTGTCGTAAAAACACGTTTTACCGAAAACAACACAAGCATAATTGAATGAAATTAAGCACGGAAATATTTCGCTAGAGCATAACCATAATAACTAAAATTCTACAGTTTTCTATATGAAAAGTAACCAGGGAACTCTGCGCAATATCAATGACAGATTCTCTTCGATGGCAGAAACCGAGATTTGACTTTGATTGCGCTTTTTTCAATTAAAAATCGATTGAACTGATATCAATGTGTAATAATTACACGCCGAGCACTATTAATAAAGTACCTTAGAAAGCTTAACTATCTTTAACACTACATTTAAAAATAAACGCGGATCTTACGAAGTTCGCCGTGTCTGCTCCTTACAAAAGCGTGCGAATTTGTGTGAAACTGTCATTTTTGTTATGATTCCCACTTTTTGTTATTGGATTAACGTACAATGCTTTCATTTTAGAGGGCTTTGATTGGGCTCGAAATGACAGGGAATTTTCTGCATTACGTTTTTTCAATAAAAATCTGCAGTGGTCACTCGTAGAATTCTTTTGAGAATTACGGCAATCATGTCGGAGACATGCGAAGATTGGTTCATTTGAAAAGTAACGATTTTGAGGTTGGCGTAATAACGCTCTTGTGCAGTAAAGGAGTTTGAAGACGAAGAATTGGAATCGTTACTCGATGAGATGGAAAATGAACTTGCGGAATCATTACGAGTTGATCCAAAGCCCTCGAAAGTAAAAGCCATGTAAGTCAATCCAAAAACAATAAGTTGGAGTAATAACAAAAGTGACAGATCCATACAAATTCGCTTGCTTTTGTATGGAGTAGAGTTACTCTATGAAGAAGAAAGAACAAGACGCCTGGTAATAGAGTTCGGTCAAGCTGAAACCAGCTTTTCCGTTACATTTGAAAAAGCGCCCACCTATTATTATTATTATATTATTCAGCATGCAAACCATTAAAAAGCTACACAGACACGTACTACGCATGCATATAAAAATAAAAAGCTCCCAATCTGACAGATTTACCTAACTCCCTCAGGTGTCTTGTTCTTAATTCTTCATAGAGGGACTCTAGTATGGACGGGCTACGGCGGGCTTCGTAAGAACCGCGTTTATTTTTAAATGGAGTGTTAAAGATAGTTGAGCTTTCTAAGGTACTATTAATAGTGCGCAATCAAAATCAAATCAGGGTTTCTTCCATCGAAGAGAATCTGTAATCTATATTGTGCAGAGTTCCCTGGTTAATTTTTACACGGAAAACTGTACAATTTTAGTTATTATTAGGTGTAATATTTCCGAGTACAATTTGTTTTAATTGTGCTCTTGTGTTGTTTTCGGAAAATCGTTTTTTTACGACAGGATCATACAAAAATTAGATAGGTGGTGTTTGGAAATCGAAAAATCAGTGACGTCATACACATTGGAGTCATTCAAGATGACCGCTTTGTCAGTTGCGCCTAGCTTGAGATGTAGAAAGCTTTGTTTGATTATACAAGAGATGCCAAACTTTAATAACATAAGAAATCATTTAAAATCAAGATAATTGTGTGCCGAAAGACGTTAAATGGCGTTTTGTCACGTGTAAACAGCTGCTCTAACGGCAGATAATGCAGGCTTCATTCATCGTATCGCAACTGGCAATGAAAAGGAGATAGACTATAATAACCGGAAGCGTAAAAGATCGTGGATTAAGCGCGGCCATGCATCAATATCAATGACAAAGCCGAATATCCATGGTTTCAAGCCAAATACAGAGCATGGTATTTGGTGGGAACAGCTGGGTGTGGTATTTTATGAGCTCCTCTAACTAGAGGAGGGCAAAATAGCTCAATTCAGTGGACTAGTTGACCAAAAGGAATAGTTATTTATCTTAGTTCGTTTAGTTCGCCCTCGTTGTAGAGACACACATGACACACGATCAATTGTATATTTAATGGAATATGTTTGTCTTGTTTGTACTTGCACAAGTATTAGTATTTGCAATGGCAGAAGCTTCGAAGCTAGAAGTTTTTTGGGAACCAGTACTTGAAGCTAGGATATAGCCTAGTAGGTAGTGTGTTGGTCTTGTAATGCGAAGGTCTTGAGCTCAAATCCCGGCCGGCTCAAAATATAATTCCGGCACATTGCCTGCTTGGGTAATACCTTGGTCACTTTAATCTAAGAAAATGAAAAATTCGTAGAAAGAGGGATGTGCGAAGGGCTAACAACCCTTCCACAATAAGTAATAAAAAAAAATGTTAAGGAACCTGAATATCAGGAGGCCAAGGTCCGATTTGGGCTGTAGCGCCATTGTAGAAGAGACTTGAAGTTGGAGGCTCCTTTAAAGTTTCCCGAAAATGCCTCTCCAAGAGTACTGTTGGATGCTTGGAATTCATATGCCTCCTTAAATTCACCAAGGATCCAGCAACACAACTTAGCATATTTTGGCAATATCTACATTTAAAGAGCTTAACTTTACTCTCTAGCAATTCATGAAAATGATTCCAAATTGGACTTCATTCCTTGAGGCCATCACGCACAGATTTTTAGCACTTAAATGCTAAATATATAATTTTTATTTTTAGTAAAATGAAATTTACAGAAATAATGTTTGCTGTTCCTACCTGTTATATTCGAAAAAACGCTTCTAATATGGAATACAATCTCATTTTTAGCTACTGGCGTGCCAATTTTTCCTTATTCTTTCACGCTATGAAACATGCAAAAAGAAAAAAACGTGCGAAACACGCAGCAATTTTCATATTCAATTCATAGAATAAAACAGAAATGTGTTAAGCAGAAACTCATAGTTCGAATAATCCTCGTTCTGTTCGTGAACCATGCGTAATTTCGTTCCTGAGCTAAATAGCTACCAAGTCTACATTTTCTCTTTAAGGAAGTGGAAACGTTTCAGTTTCTAAAGCAGTGTAATTCATATTCATCGTTCCTAAACTGAACACCTACGTTTCTTTTCGCAAAATCAAATAGAAATAAGAATCACGCTCACCGTAGCTTGCCCTCGTTCTGGAATACTGGACAGAACACACGCCGAAGTCGAATATCGGTTGCGTATACATATCCTTGTATCGATAAGCCACGCATTCGGCATCAGTATTGTGTTGCAATGGTATGGAAATACGAATATGACTGTATTGTGAATTCGTAGTTCGTCTCAACGATCTGAGACAGCAAAAATACCATAAATTCAAAATATGTGCATGTGCACAGTGAGAGCCTTAGAGCCGCCTTTATCAATATGGCGATTGACGAACGATGAAGTTTTGCCTGCATGTGAATGTGAATACTGAATTGAATTGAGAACCGCACCAGTTCAGTTCGAACTAAATGTAAAAATTTTAGTGAATAGTTCATTTGGCTCAATAAAGTGAATAGTTCGAATGTAATAATTAGTTCGTGGACTAAACATCTCTACCTCAAACCCAACTAAAGGATCACATCTACAATTGATGCGTTTGAACAAAGAATTGAAGGAAAAATGGCCGCAATACGAGGAGAGAAACGACAAAGTAAAACGCTCAAAAGTGAAGTCCTACACCAGCTGCCGTATTTATCGGACATTGCTCCTTTCATTTACCACTTGTTCCGATCAGATGACTTGTGGCCTAAATTAGTCGTTCTTTTGACATGGTATTCTTATGCTGCCAGAATGGTAGGAGGTAGTGGATAGCGATGGACAATACTTTAAATGATATGTCCCTTACTATTTTTTTTTTAAATTAAGTGAGAACTTTTTGAAGTTCACGATGACTTTTAAAATTTGATAGATGAGTGACTGACTCGTTTTTATTACAAAAATGCTAAAAAAATTCTACTGAAGATGAAGACGAGCCTAACTAATAATTATTTAATTGCTAATTTAGGTGGCTTTTTGTAGTATAACACCATTGACATGTAGAAGGCTTAGTAGAATGACGAACAACGATTTTATAATAAAAAAGGACCTGTCATTCATCTTTCGAATTTGAAAGTTTAATTTAATATCCTATGGGCTCAGGCGAGACGGCAAGAAGATCTGCAGACGAAAACAACGGAAAATTAACAATAACAAAATTTTATTACTGGACGAAAACTTGAAGAAAATGTCGATAGCGCATCATTTGATACCGTAAAAAAAAAATGAGACAGGGTTACAAACTGCAAACTACCCTTTGTAGAAGAAGGCAACATCAAAGCGACGCTACTGAATACATGATGGGTTCAGTACTTCCGAACATTGTTAAATGGAACGACATCACAGACTGAACCTTTTATAATTCCGGACGATCCCGATTGGGATAAATGCTCATTGCTCCAACCTATGATGAAGTAGAGACAGCTCTACATAATTTAAGACAGTGGCCGGAATCGACGGAATTCCAGCAGAGCTCTTGAAAGAAGGTGGAACAGAGCTCACCAGTCGAATATTTAAATTAATTGGTAAAATCTGGACAACTGGAAAATTACCCGACGGCTGGCGGAAAAGCATTATATGTCCTGTATACAAAAAGGGTGAACGTCTGCTTTGCAAATATTACAGAAGAATTTCATTGTTGTGTACGTGTTACAAAATTTTAACGAAAAATATCGAACGAAGACTCAATGAGTACGCTAACAACTTTATCGGAGAATATCAAGGTGGCTTCAGATCCGGACGATCGACAACGAACCAGTTATTCTCAGTAAAACAGGTGCTAGCAAAATGCTGAGAATATGTCATTAGTGTGCACCAACTGTTCATGGATTTTTGTCAAGTATACGATAGTGTCGACCATAATGCTCTGTACAGAATAACGATTGAACTAGATGTCCCACCGAAACTAGTTCGGTTAATAAAAGTCACGTTGGAAAACAATGAGTGCCTAGCAAAAATTCAGAACGAGTTGACTCAAAGCTTCTCAATGAAGTTGAATCTCACACACACATACTTTGTTTTAAGGAGGTATTCCAGGAGTTGGATTGGGCGGCGGGTGAAGTAGGGGTCAGGATCAATGAAGCGAAAACTAAATACATGACCCAGACATGAAGGACTAACCCAGAGATGAATAATATTACTATGGGTGAACAACTCCGAGTAGGTGGATTAATTCGTATACCTGGAAGCTCTTCTAACAAAGGACAGCAATGAACGACATTAAATTCAAAGAAGAATCACGACAGCTAACAAAGCATTTTATGCGGTCATCCCCATAATGAAATCAAGGAAGGTTCATCGAAATAATTAACTACGTATCTACTACTACAATGGCGCTACAGCCCAAATCGGGCCTTAGCCTCCTGAACTTTCCTTAATATTTTTTTTTCTTTATTTATTGTGGAAGGGTTGTTAAGCCTTCGCACAACCCTCTATCTACAAATTTTTCATTTTCGTAGACAGAGGTGACCAAGGTATACTCAAGCAGGCAGTGTGCTGGAATTGTTCGCCGACCGAGATTTAAACTCACGACCTTCGTATTGTAGACCAACACGCTACCCGTTGGGCTATACCCTACGCATCTATAAGATATTAATTCGTCCTGTGCCGCTATATGGATGCAAAACGTGGACCTTGACGCAGGTGTGTACGGAGCAGTTATGGAAGGAGGTGATTGGCGAATTCGATACAACCATGACTGCATCAACTATTTGCCGACCCACCAGCATCTATCGTGATTAAACTCGGCAAACTGGTTACGAGGAACGAATTCCAAAACGAGTGCTTAAGGATAAAGCTCAAGGCAACCGACCACAGGGCCACGAAAGCGATGGGAGAACTCATTCAACGCAGATTGCAGATAGGTTATAGATTATACAAACTGGAGGACGCGGTGGTTGGACCAATTGGAGGAGGTGCATCCGTGAGGCCAAGGCACGACATGAGCTGTAGCGCTATTGCCTCATCATCAGTGGGATATAAAATTTTGCAAGCAAAACCCTAATAGGAGAAAAAGAATCCTTAGACCTGTATTAGAGTTGTTTGCAAGACATCTTTGACAGTATGACCAGCACTCCTCAAATATTTCATCGAAAGGAGAGCTGTAAAGTACTGAGTCTTCCTGTTCTTGCTATCATGAAAAAACTTTTCAGAAATGGTCAGATCTAGTACATTCTTCTGATCTAATGATTAGAAAGACAAGACCATTAGCTGTGATCGTTAGATGTTCATTAGGCTAAATATTGGATGATACACAAACAGTTGACGATCATTTATCATTTAATTCATGTACATAGATATTTGATTAGTGTCATCATATTCCAGGAAAGCAACAAAGCTCTGTTAATTAAGTTTGGAATTTTCGGTCTAAACGCTAATTTAGTTTTATGTGACTTGAAAAATTACTACCAACAATATTGTTGTTCAGAGGTTAGTTGTATGCAACTGCTATATTGTGTGTGGTGGTGTTGATAAACTTGAAATGGGTATGGCCTAAGGTTATGTTTGAGGTTATCTGCGATTCTCGTCTAAATAAAGCTTGGCAGGCCTTCAGTATACTTTCCCCTTTCTGGAGGTTAAGAGAGATCTCCCTTCGCACGAACCTGCGAGTTTTCTGACGCATGCGCCAAATCCGTGTTGTTTTATGGTTGTACTACGTGGAAATTGACCGTTCGACTTACCAAGAAACTACAAATTTTGGTGAACCAATGCCTCCGACATATTTTAGGAATATCCTGGCCAGAAGTGATCTCCTACGACGAACTTTGGAGTGTAACTTGACAGACTAAAATTGATATCGAGATTCAAAGGTGGAAGTGGCAGTGGATCGGTCACACTTTGAGGAAACCAGAGCGAAACATCGCCAAACAAGCTCTAGATTGTAATCCTCAAGGAAGACGTCGGGTTGGTCGACGACCATGTAACACATGGAAGCGAGCAGTTGAGCAAGAGGCCAGAGGAATAAGCAAGTCATGGGAACAGCTTAAGGCCGATGCTCAGGATTGCATCTTGTGGAAAAGAGTTGTTTCTGCCTTATGCCCCTATAGGGGGTCTTAACAGGAATTTTATTTTTGATTGATTACCTGGGATTTTGAATGCTCTGCTTTTCGAAGCTTTGACTATAAGCCGTTTGTACGAAATTCCTCAACCGTAGTATTGACAGTTACTAATAATTATAGTAACTCCATGGGATACAGGAGGCGCTTTATCTGACAAAGATTAAGTCCTATATTGGAAGCGAAATTAAAAATGGGTCGACCTTTTTTTTGGCTCGTTCTTAGCATCAAGAACTGTGCACAGTTTATAATACTTAAATAAATAGGATATTTTAAACAAATAAGAAATAATTAAGGTTGATGAATTTTGCGCAAGAAAACCACTAAGCTCACCACTCAACAAATGGTGAATTGTAGAAGGTGAATTCGCAAGTGTTTATTGTGACATATGTATCTGCTAGGCACTGTTATAATGCGTCTTCTTCTTCTTGTATGGAGTGACTCTATTCATGATGGGCGACAAATAACCATCAGATTCGAAAATATTTGATATCTAGGCAAACTTTTGGTACATTTCTTTCGACGGGAAATCCACTATATGGGGATCGCACTATCCAATTGCCATGCGTGATCAAATCGGAGAACATTTTGGAAATAGTAATTGATTACAATTAGCTATTATTATTACAAATTAGCTAAGCAACTGTGCTACGGAAGAAATGAACCTTCTACTAGTTACTTCAATGTTTAAGACAGAAATTTGTCCCTACGTGAAATCGCCATGCTAAAAGCACTGTTGCTTTCCCCGAGAAACTAGTTAGGATAGAGGTCAAATAATAATCACTGAATCGATGTAGTAATCATTACCGTTCCTATCGGGAGCTGAGTGGTGCTCTACTAATGTGGGATATCTCGCTGTTTCTTCGTTAATCGGTATTTCCCTACCACTGGATGAGACGAAATATCTGATATCCACTACATCGATTGTGGATTTTCATTTCATTTATTATAAAATTCAATTAGATATTTTTTTTATGCAGCTCAATTAGACAATCGAAATTGTATAATAGGTATTTTCATAGTATTTTGGCGAGTCATGTTTTAATTAAAACTAAAACTTTGTATAACTAGTAAAAGGCCGATGCAGATTTCGAAAACGATTTGTTGGATGAAAACGAGCAAATTTTTTTTTTATATTCTAGGTGAAATCTTAGAATAAGTTGTGTTTGCCTTACCGTTTGTAAGGCAAATCAACAAAGTCAGCCCTTCACGGTCTAGTTAGACAAATAGAAAAGGGTAAAGACAAAGAAATTGCCCTTTGTTCCATTCCTAGATATTGTAGGAGCTTTCGACAATACTGCACATGACGCCATAATAGCGGCAGTTAGGAAAAGAGGACTTGAATCGGCCACTATAAAGTTGATACATGCCATTCTAATACCATTGACACATAGCGGTCCTAATTATAATTTGGCTAATTCGTAATTTAGCTCGTCTTCATCGTTAGTAGATTGGTGACACACAGCACTTTGCTAATTAAGAAGCGCCACTCACTCATCTGTCATAATTTTAGAAAGTAGAATTGCATAGCCAATAGGCAATCAAATTTTGCAAGGAAGGCAACAAAAGAAGAAGTTTGTCAGAAAGGCTACAATCAGCCTTGGAAGTGATAATGAACTGGTGTCAGTCTAAGAACTTGAACATCAATCCGAGTAAGACTGAGATAGTACCATTTACAAACAGAAGGAAAATTTGCATAACACCTCCTCGCATAGAATCTACTGGAATAGACTTTCTGGCTTATCAATCTCAAAGAAATTTATCCTCCCACAAAAAAACAAAGTGGAGGATATTCTAACATTCAGCAAGAGTGATATTAGTACTCTAAACGGCCTATTGACTGGGTATAGTGGAGCAAACTACCACCACAAAAATATGGTTCTAGCTGAAACCGAAATCTACCGCCTCTGTCTCAAAGACTCAGAAACGACAGAGCATGTACCATGTCACTGCGAGGCAGATTCAATCTTCTTGAAAAGGTTCCTTACAACTGATGAACTAGCCAAGCTCTCAAGTTATGGTAGGGTAAAGGGACAATAAACGCACAATAGGCCAAAAAGGTCGCGGTGTTCTTACGTGTTACCCAAATAAAATAAATAAATAATACAGTTTGTTACGCTAAGAAATAATGCTAAAACATTTGTTGTTGTTGCCCATACTCCTTCTACCCTCTCCCATACAAATCCGCAATTTTCAAAAATGTATTTATTCGATTAGTGAAGCTTAATAAACAAATTTTTGCCTGTGTTAATTTCATTACATTATTTTAAAAAAATCGTCAACTCACTTTACTGCTTGCCTCCTCCCATACAAATTTTCCGAAATTTTGAAATCTTAATTAAATCATATTTCATCGAAACTGTCAAAGCTAAAGGCTTGAAGTTTAGTTGAAAGCTTAATAATAGAAATATCATTGGCGACGGAAAATTTTCTCTTGATCCGCATACTTCTTCTTCCACCTTCCATAAAAATGCATAATTTTTGTAAAAGCCTTATATCGATTTGCATTAAAACCAGAAAAGTACAAACTTAAAATTTTGCCAGAATTTATTCCTTAATGATTGCAATAAATACTAAAAAAATTATCAGCTTCGCTTCACTCCTTCTAACCCCTTCCATACAAATATCTGTATTATAAATTCAAGAAAAGCATTTCTCCTTTCGAAAATATGATAGCTATCGACTTTGAAAGTGAAACAAGGCATGGTGATAAGGATGTTTATAAGCAGTTCCAAAGTCATATAAAATCCTTCACTTTCTCTGGAGAGCTATGTCCCATTTCTTTGAAAATAATAAAAGCTACAAATTATTAATTCAGCTCCGTTTGTAACGCTAAGAAATAACGCTCGCAGAGCCGCCAAGGGTACAGAAATATTTGTTGTCGCTCAAAAACCTCGATTCCGAGTGACCGTCTGTCCGTCTGTCTGTCTGTCTGTCTGTCTGTTTGTCTGTCTGTGCGTCTGTCTCTCTGTCTGTCTGTCTGTCTGTCTGTGCGTCTGTCTGTCTGTCTGTTTGTGCGTCTGTCTACAGCATAACTCTCGAAAGCTTTAAGCTATAGTGCTAAAAATTTGTGTGTGTCATTTTTAGCAAAAAAGTAACTTTAAGTTCGTGAACGGGCCAAATCACTCCACCCCTTCTACCCCCTCCCATACAAAATGACACAAATGCGCAATTTGACAATAAACGGATTTGCTCGAAAAGTATAAAATCTATTGACCTGAAATTTGGAATATATTACTTTTATGATAATATCAATCAACGGTATAAAAATTATGCGTGTGCTCCTCCTCCTTCTACCACCTCCCATACAAACTGTACTTGTCATGAATTACTCTAAGCCAATTTACTCAGTGCGTATAAAATTTAGCGGGCTGAAATTGTGCACTAAATATTTATTTAAAATTGTTAGTAAGGCTAAAAAAAATTGGACGATTAGCTTCACCCCTTCTAACCCC
The DNA here is from genome assembly GCA_963669355.1 of Chorisops tibialis. Taxonomy (NCBI): domain Eukaryota; kingdom Metazoa; phylum Arthropoda; class Insecta; order Diptera; family Stratiomyidae; genus Chorisops; species Chorisops tibialis. Next base: position 113,605,198 of record OY770263.1, on the reverse strand, counting down.
TCCCATACAAAATGGCACAATTTCGCAATTCGACTATAAATGGATTTGCTCGAAAAGTATAAAAACTATTAGTCTGAATTTCGGGATACATTCCTTTCATAATGATTTCAATATACAGTATAAAAATTATTTGCGTGCTCCCTCTCCTTCCACCCCCTCCCATACAAACTACATTTTTTCATGAAATGCTCTAAGCCGATTTTCTCAGAACATATAACATTTAGCGAGCTCACATTTTGTGATAAATACTTAATTAGCATTATCACTAAGATCAAAAAAATATATTTGTTTAGCTTTACTGCTTCTACCCCCTCCCATACAATATGACACAGTTTCACAACTTCACAAAAAATCTATTTTCTTGAAAAGTATGAATGTTACTGGTCTAAAATTTAAGAGATGTCAATTTTATAATATTCTTAGTTATTTCTGAAAAAAAACACTAAAATCCCCCCACTTTTTCTACCACCTCCCATACAAACTGCACATTTTCACTAAATCTAACACACTAATTTTCTCAGCTCCTATTAAATTTTTGGAGTAAGGATTTTGTATAAAACATTTTTATAGCTACTTTAACATGATGGGGAAAAATTAGTTCAATGCTCTCACCCCTTCTACCACTCCCCATACAAAATTTCTTGGGATCACAAAAAATTCTATTTCATCTAGAGTATCGTAAGATTGTGATTTACGCGCAATCGTAGCCCTGTTATGTTTTTTATTTTGTAAACGAAATAAGTCACAAAAGTTATTTTCAACCACAATTTTTAAGATTTGAAGGAATTCGATTAAGTTTACGAAAGCATCAAGTTTACGAAACAAAACATTTTGCGATTATTGTCCCGAAAATATTGTAAATAGAACAACTAAGGACCACCCTAAGACATATACAACATACTGGAGACTTACTAGTAGTATCTAATTAAAAGCATCAGATACTTCACAAAATACCAATAATTACTGAAAAGTGCAACTTTTGTCCATTATAATTCACTTAGTCGTTCGTTCGTTTGGCAATTGGTGTACAAATCCTAAAAAGAAACTTCGTCTTATTTTTTTTTCAATCATTCACGTTTTACAAAATTAAATAAAAATAAAAAAGAACTCAAATCACTGTATTTTATTCAAATGGCTGTTTTTGTTTTTTAATGGAACCATAAAACATAAACATTCAAAATTTTGCAATTGTGTCTTAACGTAAACATATAGGGTATAATTTTGCGCATTGAATTTGATTACAAGCGAAAGATATTGATATATATGTTTGCCGATTAGAATTATAGGAGAGAGAGAGATAGTTTTGAAAACAAATGTATGATAATATATTGGGCAGAAAATAATCTTACATGGAATTATTATAAATAGAAAAACTTACATATTAATTAATTTATTTTCTCTTTTTAATAAGTCTTAATTATTTTTTCAGATGTTTGTTGTTTGATTGAAATCAAAAATTAATAAAAATTGACGAAATATTTGACAAAAAAAAAATCTTTTGATTTTTTCAACTGAAATATAATTATGTATATGAGAGTAAAATTTACTAATTGAAACAATTTGTTTTAAAACTTAAAGTAATATTCTTTTCTTTATTATTGTGCAGTTTTTTTATTATTTTATTAATTATTCATTCTAAAAACGATTTTTTTTACAATTATAATAACTTTATCATACTTGTTTGTTTACAAGAGTTCTTGGTTTTTTTTAAATATTAGTAATGGCGAAATAAGCCTCTATTGTTTCGGAAACTGAATTATTTTTAAGTTTTTGTAAAATTATTTAACGTAGAAAATATAATAATACATAAAGGTTTGTGGTCCGGCCACTGTATTTTGCTCTTTTTTTATTTATTTTATATTTGTTGTATTTTTAAAAACTAATTAACATAAATTTAGAGTCGTAATTAAACTCTCAGTGTAGCTGGGGAAGAGGCCACTTTGGGAGTTTTATTCTTTTTTTTAAAATTAACAAATATTGCTTAAAATAAAATATATATATAAACATAATCGATCTTATTATATTTATTTTTTTTTGTTTAATTTAAATTACGTTAGTATTCGCCCAGTCACAGTCTACGGTTAAACAAGTGATTTATTAATATGGAAAATAAAATTTAGAAATTGGGTTTTCAAAGAAAAGGCAGAAATTAAAATTATTTGATAAAAATTTTGTATGTGTTTATTTCATAAAAGTCAAGGGTTTATACTACTTTCGGATTCAAAAAGACTGCATTATCTTTCAATTTTGTATATTTATAATTAACGTTCAGCAAACATTTGCTAATGATGAAAATAAAAATTCGTTCGAATACAATTTTCACATAATATGTATTTCATTTGTAATTTTCATTCTAATAACGATGATTAAGTTATTACTAGTTTTTAAACAATGATAATTAATTTCATAATGCAACTGTTCCACTTCTAACATCGAGTACTCATTTAAATTATTCTTAATCAACGTCACCCTGCTAATAATTTTAGTTTCATTTATCAATAAATTATGGTTTGGTGAATGTTTTCACAGTGCATTTCGAATTAAAAGAAAATATTTCCGGATTCTACACTGTTAAGCTTTCTTACTCGTAAAGTTTCGGTCTCTGCTGGGACCTTTATCAAACTGTGAGCTTGGGTCACATCGGTTCTGTGTAGATTTGAAATAACGAAACGAAAAAAGACTGCTTCCCTCCTACTTGAAGCTTTATCGAGATCACGATGGTTTGCAACTTTCGACCTTAAGTCGGGATGCTGGCAAGTGGAACGCGAGGAGAAATCGAAGGAAAAACGCCTTTTACCATAGGTCAAGGTCTATGGGAATTCAATTCGGAATTTGTAACGCACAGGCGACTTTCGTCCCTCAAGAAGTCCGTGGTCATCACAGCTAAAGAAAAAAGGTGGGTCACATCGGCTCTGTGTGGATTACGAACGTTTAAATAATGAAACGAAAAATATCGCGATGGATTTCAAACTTTCAAACTTAAGTCGGGATGCTGGAAAGTGGAACTCGAGAAGGAGTCGAAGGAAAAAACGGCTTTCACCGTAGGTCAAGGTCTATGGGATTTCAATTCGGACTTTGTAACGTTCAGGCTGCTTTCACCCCTCAAGAAGTCCGTGGTCATCACCAGTAGTGCTGGTAAAGAAAAAAGATGGGTCACATCGGTTCTGTTTAGATTTTGGATGTTTAAATAACGAAACGAATCAATCTTCTACTTGAAGCTTTGTCAAGATCACGATGGTTTGCAACTTTTAACCTTAAGTCGGGATGCTGAAAAGTGGAAGTCGAGAAGGAGTCGAAGGTCTATGGGAATTTAATTCGGACTTTGTAACGCTCAGTCTACTTTCCAGCATCTTATGGAGGAAGTACCGCAAGATCTTCCGTTCCCTATGTGTCTGGTAAATTTGTACGAGATTATTCTTCATAGCGAAACCTTCGACAGACTTTTGATAAATTTTGACCACTGTCTTTCAGCGAATTAAATCGGGAAGCCTTAAGATTTCGCAATCAAAATGCATGCTCTGCAGCAACAATGTAACCTTCCTTTTTGGATATATAATGTCACAAGACAGAATTAGTCCAGATCAAGGAAAAGTGGAAGCAGTCTCTAAACGGCCTACTCTTACTGGCAAAAAAGATGTCCAGAGCTGTGTACTGAGTATCGGCGATTTATTAATTCATTTTTACAGGTAGCCAAGCCTCTAACTAAACTAGCAGAGAAGCGCCAACTATTCGTTTAGGATAGTGATTACGAGAGTGCGTGGATATCAAGACGCATTTGAGTACATAACCAATATTGTACCGTGCCAAATGTTCGCGATCAACTTATAGTAGATACTGATGCCAGTTATTTTTTATTTGGTGCTTTCCTTTCGCAAGCTCAGGCAAGACAAGAAGCTATGAAAGCTATTCAGCATTTCCAGTTTTACCTTCTTGGTAGACTGTTTATTCTACGCACCGATGATGCTTCATTGCGGTGGACTCTAAAATTTAAAGAGCCAAAAGTACAATTAGCAAGATGGTTGACAGTATGGAAAATGGCCAGTAATGCTGATGCGCTACCTAGAAACCCTTGCTGTGAAAGCGAATGTCAATATTGCATCCGCAAAACCAATGCTGATGTTTACACGAATATTATTCAGGACATGGCTTCCATTCAAGACGTGAACTCAAGTCTTCGTGTGGTGCGAACGTGGCATCGATACAATTGCGATCCGAAGTGAGGATCCCATACCAAAGTCCTATCATGCGATATGGGATACCCTCTGCCTTAAGGACGAAATACTTTGCAGAAAATTCTTTGGTAAAAAGAAACCAAACAGTTGTTCCTAAAAGCCTTCAACGAAACATTTTCCAACAAACATACAACGGCCCAGCTGGAGGTAATTTTAGGCTCGAGACGATATTGAGAAAGGTAAAGTCCACGTTTTACTGGGTCGGCTGCTCTAAGGATGTAAGGATTTGGTGCAGAAACTGTATAACTTGTCAGACTCATAGGAGACCAGTACCAAGAAGGAAAGCTTCACTTCAAATCTATATGGTAGAAGCTCCTTTTGAAAGAATAACCATCGACATTCCGGGGCATCTACCAAGAACCGACCTTGGCGACTGGTATATTTTGTCCTGTATGGATTATTTCATGAAGTGGCCACAGTGTTTTGCAATTTACGATCAAAGAGCCATGGGATCTCGCTTCAACTATACGAAATTTTGAAAGCATGCGGCGACTTGGAGTAGCGAAAACTCGAACAACGATCCTTCACCCACAAGCAGACGACATGGACGGGAACTTCGGCTGCCTGTTAAAGCAGAAGTAGTAGCGTAGGATTTTACTTGGGCAAAAAAACGAAAGTCCCCGAATACATCGAGAAGCCTTGATAGACTCTGCTTGAAGTTCACGAATTAGTTCGTGGTAAGATTGGTATTAGCACGCGTCGGGCGAAAAAGCGATGCTATCTGTATGTGATATACAGATATGTGATAAGTATAGTCCAGTAGAGAAAGTATGGCTTTACAATCCGAAGAGGCGAAAAGGCAACAGCCCGAAGCTTCGATCCGATTGAGAACCCCCATTCATAGTTAAAGAGCGCATCTATGATGCGATTTATAGAATTTCCAATAACAGATCATCATCAAAGATTGTATATTACAATCGGCTATCTCGACAAAAAAACGACACTTTTTTGTCGGACCTCATTGCTAAAAATCTAACCTCTAACTGGGATATAAAAACATTATGTTAAATTAAAACCAAATCAAAATCTGTTTTATTCAAAAACGTAACAGTATATTATGAACATATACGCTAAATCACGTTACCAAATAATTCTAATACACTTTTGAATAAATAGTAGGTACACTTTTTAATTTTAGAATTTTTTTCAAAATTGATAGAACCGTCCAAATGTTTACACCAAAATTCTGGCAGGATAACAAAGGATTGGCAGGAGTGCTTGTACAAAAAGTTAAAATTGCACCATTCGTTTGCAAAGTATAATGACTACAAAGTATAATGATTACAAGGTATAATGTTCTACATTGCGCGTTCGCTCCACTTCCGTAGTTAATACTATTTTTTTGCAGAGACGAAATAATAGCGAATATTTTATATGGATTTAATAGCTTAAGCATCGCTTAAGCAAAACATTTCGAAAATAAGTTTCAACAATTTTTGGTGGGAGTAAAGTTAAGTTGCCATCTTAGACTATTCAATCTAACGAAATTTCTGCCACCTGTCTTAAAAAAAATCTATTATTGAAATGTATGGACACCCGTCACAAAATCTTAGATCCCTACCGAAAACGATGGCTAGATATTGTTGCATAGCGTTCTTTTTCTACTTCTATAATGGCACTAAAGCACATATCGAGCCTTGACCTACTTTCAGGCTCCCTAACATTTTTTATTTGACATTGTGAAAAGGTTCTTAGCCCTTCGTACAATCCTCTAGTTACAAATTTTCATTTTCGTAGATCGGAGTAACTAAAATATACCCAAGCAGGTATTGTGCTGGAACTATGCGTCGACCGGAATTTCAAATCACGGCCTTCGCATTGTAGCTCAACATGCTACCCCTAAGTTACTGGCTTAGACTATTCAATCTAATGAAAATTTTGCCACCTGCCTTAAAAAAATTCTATCATTGAAATGTGTGGACCCCCGTCATTATACCTTTCAATGAATTACGGAAACGCAGGCTAGATATTGTTGCATAGCATTTAGGCGCCTAAAACTTTAGTAAATTTCTAAAAATAAGTTGAAAAAAGATGGGAGTACCGACGATTAAAAGTCACACAAAATTATTGAAAATATATTTCTTTTTTGCTTTAAGCTTTGAAATTCGAAATAGTACACACCCCTAATGGCTTAGTTTTAGCGATAATAAAAAACGTGACAAGGAAAAAATAATAATTATAAGATAATCGTATATCCGCATTGTTTAAATATTATTACACTGACTAACAAAAAAGGGCGATATCATGTATGTTTCGATTGATTGAAATTTTATTTCAATTCCATCCTCTTCATAAATTTGAGTGATAATGCTATAAAAAATGTTTTAATTTTAATCCAAAAATTTCACAAAAAAATAAATTGACTAGTGCAATGCACTTTTATTTTTTAATAAATTAAAGAAAAAAGCAATATATTTTTATTTGAAAACTTTTTTTTCCCATTTGATTTTCTTTTTCGTAATTAGTAAAATTTCTATCTACCGTCAAAACTACGTACGTTTTCAATATTTATTTATTTTATATTATTTTATTAATTTAAAATTGTTTTTGTTTTTATTTATTGTAATTATTGAATTTATTATTTTATTATCACTTCGTGTATTTATTAATATTAGAACAGAAAAAAGAAAAAACAATATCAAAATTATGCATTGTTCAAAAAAAAAATTATCTTTGAGTTTAAAAATAATTCAATTTCGTCTTTTTTTTTAACACTTCGCCATATACGTGATTCACATTTAAAAACAACGAAAAAAGAAACAATAAACTTAATATGTTTTATTTTTTCTTTTAAATAAATATTAACACAAAAATGAAAACTATTAAAATTATTTTCAATATTTTATGTTAATTAAATTTGTTTTTCTAAAATAAATTGCCTAAGATCACAAAATTAATCATTTTACATTTATTTCCAAACTGAAATGAAATAAATTTTAATTTCATTTGGTTTTTTTTTTGTTTTTGTTATGTCTTATTTTTTTTTTCTTTTTAAACTTATGGTTAATCTTTATTTTCACAGTTTTTAATGCAGTTCCTTGGAGAAAACAGTAAAAAAAAACATTCTTTAACATGCATATTTTATAATATTACATTAGATTTTGACGTTGGAATTAGTTTTTTTTAGTTTTTCTTTTTCGGTTTCTTTTGCATTTTCTTGTTCCTTTTAAATTTAATTTTAAATGTATATAGTACAATGTATAGCTAAAAATGTATGTGTTATAACAAAGAAGCTTTTTTTTGTATTATTATTAAATTGTCTTCTTCGTAATTTTAATTATTTTAATTAACTAGGAAAAAAATTTGTTAAGTTCATTTATATGTTTTTGTTCTGTTGTTTTTTTTTGTATTTTTTTCTCTTCCATAATAATTTTCTTAGTTTTAAGATAATTATTTAATAATTTTTTTTCGCTAGTGATGTTTGGTATTAAAAAGCCTACTAGTTTGCTATGTTTTTTTTTTTAAATAATAATTGTTATTACCTTAGTAAGTGTTTGTAATTAATTCTTTTAAATACAAATATTTTTTTTTTATTAATTTCTTTTTTTTATTATAATTATTTTAATTATTGAAATTTCTTAAAATGAGAAATTCCTTCCTTTTGAATTTGAAATTCTATTCAAATGTTTTTGTTTTTATTTGAATTTTTTTATATACTGAGAAAGGCTCGCCCCACCCCTCGCGGTGAATGAATGCACGCAGAAAACTATAAAATATGTTTCAAAATAATAATAATAAAAAAAAAATTGTTTATGAGAATTTGAATTTGGTATGTTGAATTGTTTGATAGATTGAATCGAATTTGGAAAAAGGGGCATAAGTATCTATTTGAAAGATACATTTTGTAGAATTTTGTTTTTAGTTTCGTTATTTATAGTCGTCTTTGATTTTTCGAAGTAAAATTATAGTTTTTCGGTAGTTTATGTTATAAAAAGACATTTTCGCGTATTAAATAATGAAATGAAAATCTCTGTGCGTTTTATAAAAAGCCTTAAAATACTGCTTGTCGTTTTTGTTTTTAGTGTATTATTTTTGTTTCCTTTTAATTATTTTTTATTAGAATATGAGAGTAATAGAAATCAATAAAATATGTTTTAAGGATTTTTTTTTGAGTGTTTGAATACCATTATTAACGTCTTTTTTGATTGAGAATTTTGATTTGATCAAAAATGCTTTTCTTCTTCTTCTATGACGATAAGGCCCAATTTAGATTTTGGCTTCTTGGCCTTTAGGTTTCAACTCGTTTTGGTTATGGAGATCGGCTTTAAGCCCTCTAAAACATGAAATTTTTTTACAGAAAGGACTTTCAACACTTAGTGAGAGTATGTTTCTCTATAAATAATAGAACAGCATGTCTGCAGAAGAAAAACAACGAGAAATCTGCTCCATTTCTCATCAGTGCGTTATTTTCCTTTTATGATATTAATGCCACATTCATAATACCTTTGGTGAGATTGTGGGACGAAAAAATGTCCCGGTGAAAATTCAAATTTCACGAAAAATTCAATTGAATTTGGTGTGGTTACGGGTAAAAATAATTATCACTGCGGCACAGAAGTATTCATCGCACTAATATTTTGTTTTTGTGAAAGTTACGAAGCTAGAATAATTTTCTGGGTCATTTGATTGAACGGATTTTCCCACAATCCCACCAAGCCATGGTTTTGTTCATGGAATGCCATAAAGCGCGTACATTAACTAGAGTTACTCCATACAAGAAGGTATCCTAGTAGAGTACGACTGAAGTATCAAAATCGACATGGTAAGTTTAGTGATTTGGTTTTTCTATTTTGTTCATGTTATGATAAGTTGTTTCTTCAAAAGTTATGTTTTGAGTTGGATTTCATCAACTTGCAAAACTACTTCTAAAAATAGATCGACACTTCTTTGAATTTTGCTCCAAATTAGTGGTATCACCTTTGCCGAAGATACCACACAAGATGTGCCAATAGATATTATAGTATTAAATATTGTTACTACATTGGACACTATAGACACTTTATCATAGTTTGGTAATCGAAATTAATACACCACTTCTTTCGTCTTGTGGAAGTGAACTGTTTCTGTCCTATGCCCCTGTGGGGAAGAATTTGATTGATTCAATTAACTTTTTTCAAAAATAACCAAAGATAACTGTATGCGGTTCATATGTTCCTCCAGAAGTAGAACTATCTGGAGATAAATTCCTTCCGGGAAATCCGGACAAGCCAAAAAATATCCACCAACCAAAGCGTTCTTGGAACAAAGGCTGATTTACCAGCCAACCAAGCTACCTCTACACCACCAACACCTAGGAAATAATAAAAATCTGCAGACAAACTTGCGGCATCACCTATTATTTCACGAAAGTTTAAGGAAGCATGCTTAGACGTCGCACTTATCTAAGAGCGTTATTTATTGCTGGATCATGTAAGAGGGTTAAATGTAGGTGGGCTTCTTCATGATTCGACCAATGAAGATAGACCAAGAGTATGTTAACTTTTTAAAAGGGATTACAAATAAATTCCCATGCCAGGGTTCTGCACCAAGGATCTAGTGGATGCCTACGTAGAGCTGCATCTCGCGGTTGATACAACAGAGGTCGTTATTTGCTCATCGTTCCCCCTCGGTGAATGCTTAGAACCCGTCTCAAAGACCATAAGGGACTTGATGTACCTATGCAAAAAAATGATCAAGCAACATACATATATTTGGAAGCGATGCGAATGCGCACCATAGGGCTTGGGCAAGTACCGACATCAATGACAGAGGTGAGTTACTCGTTTAATTCATTTATAGCCATAAGCTAGAAATTCTGAATGCTGGTAACAGTCCAACATTCATACGGAGGTCTTAGACATGACTCTTTGTACCCAATACCTGTGTACCTAGGTGACCAACTGGAATGTTTCTAGCGAGACCCGAATGTCCAATCACAGGAATTTAATTTTCGACATTGTATCTAAAAAAATAGTATCTGAAACGTTCAGACAGCCAGAATCGACGAATTGGACTAAATTTGAGCAATACCTGTCTGAAGCTCTGGTCGGAACAATACGAACATCAAAGAAATAGATAGCATTGAAATAGCGGCAAAGCAAATCTTTAACGTTGTCGTAACTGCTTAAAACAACTTCTGCCCAGTTAAAACCAGAAATGGCCACAGAAGCGTACCGTTGAGGAATAAAACCCTCACTAAGCTCAGAGGAACAACAAGGATACTCTTCAATAAAGCTAATCTAATTGGAGGGTGGGATCCTTACAAAAAAAACTCTAACAGAGTACAATCAGGAAATTAGAAGAGCCAAAAGAAAATCCTGGAAATCGCTCTGCAAGGGTACAAATGATTCAACTAGCAGCGCGATGCACGGGTTTATTAGGGAAACCTGAGTGTTCGATCACAGAAAATGGGAAATAGGCATTGCCGCTCTTAGCATAAACTCCTTCCCAAGATCCGCGACCATTAAACCAGTATGGGAAGGCGTTTGTAGTATTCTGGGCGCCAGTTGGCCATGCCGAGAAAACAGAAAAAAATGCTGTAAAAATCTTTTTTTGTGAGCAAAGTAATTTAAAAAATCTTCGGTAGAAGAAAGGCATATTTTTTTCACTTCTGCAAAGAGATATGGAGCTATTTCTTCCCGCTTTAATAAACAATTTCAGAGTGAGCTATGCCTGGAGTTATATACCCAAATCATCACGAACGGTCAAGGTGATTTCCCAAAGTAGGACGGAGGCCAGAAATCAACTTAAATCGTATCGTCCGATCAGTTAAACATCCTTTCTCCAAAAGGCTATAGAAATTTTTTTGGATATGCACTTAAGAGTCAGGGCATTGAAATCCAATTCCCATCCACGCATTACAAAGCTTGGTTACAAAAATCGAGAATTTGATAAAATACAAGGAAATCTCTTTCTTGATATAGAAGAGTTATTTGATAATATGCCATATTATCAAATAACTTGTATCTACCAAGCTGCAAAAAAGCGTGGCATTGATTCAAAAGCCTGCCACTGAATCATGACTCTGCTTGAAGGCAGAATTGTAAAATTAACACTATTAAATATAGTTTTAACTGTCACTACTGCTAAATGATACCCGCAGGGTTGGGTACTTTCATCCATCTTTTGGTTTCTGGTAGTTGACGATCTTCTTCTTGAACTTACAAACTCTAATTTGAAGCCCAATTGTAACTTTCACCGAAAAGGGAATCAAAATCAAATTGAGAAAGCTCAAGCTTTTTGATGAAACACTGGAATATTGTAGTGAATTAAAATTTCAAGAAATAATTCTAGATTGAATGTAAAGTTCATCTAGATAATGTTCTAAGCCCGAATATCTCTCTGGATTTGTAGGTGTTTTCTGCGCAAACTACAGGGACTCAACTGACATACGCAAAATTGCATGCACTTGTCTGTTTTAGGAAATTGAAAAAGAAGTAGTTCTTGGGTACCTTTCACTGGTTCCATGGTAACAAAACAGAGTTTCACAAAACCTTTTAGGGTGATCTTACGAGATCTTCAGACTGTGTGTACAATGGACCCAATCTAAGAAAACCAAAAATCATCTGGTACACAGATGGTTTTAAAACCGAAAAATGGGTAGGTGCAGGAGTTCATGGAGTACGTCCTAGTCCCAGTATTAGTATCAATTCCAGTATGCCTGTGTTCTGTTCAGTTTTCCAAGCTGAAATACATGCAATAGAGCTATGTATTATGGAGAATATAAACAGAGTATCCTATAATCAGGACATTTTTATTTTCTTGGACATTAAGGTGGCAATCCTAGCTTTACAATCATCTTAAATACGATCAAAGCTCCAGTGGGATTGTTTTCAGATACTAATAGAACTGAGGAATACGAACAAAGAAACTTTCACCTGGATCCCGAGACACAGTTGATTTGAGGGTAATGGACAAGCTGATTCATTGGCCCAAAAGGATCCGATACTGGTTTCGCAGGTTCTCTTCCTGGCTGAAAGCACAGTTTACCCTTTACTGGGACTAGATTCCAGGCAATATGCTTTTCACACCAAAACATTCGGTTAAAAGAACTTCTGAATATCTGCAATTAAACAGAAATGAGATTATAATCTTGGTAGGTGTCCTAACTATACACTGTTACATGAAGAAACATTTTCACAGAATTGGCAAACTCTGCAGAATGCGCAATGAGGAGGAGGAAAGATCCGAGCATATCTGTGGATGTAAACCACTGGTGAACAAACGGCTCCGGTGTTTTGGCAAATGATTCATGAACCCAAGTGAATTTTTGACCATTCCTCTACGTGATATTCCAAGCTTTCTCAACAGTACGAAACTCGAAGAGAAACTCTCAATTATACTATAAACATCGGGGGACATCACAATAGTTCCATCAATGGCCACAGTGATAGAGCAAACCAAACCTACCCCACCGTGTAATCTAATCTAGTTTGGCAAAGGTGAAACTCAACATTTGAAACGGAATTTTTAGAAGTGTCGACCATTTTTTTTGTACTTTTTAAACACTGATTTAACAAGAATTTATATAGCATTATACTTGTGCCCTTGCAGTGATTTACAATACCATTGAAAAAAAGCCACCAAAGAAGATTAAAACACTGATCGAAGAGCACATTTATACCGATCGATTTTTTTAGCCAATAATTTCGTAATTTAATATTCAATAGATTTTGAAATTCTTATTTAACTGAAATTTATTTAAGAGCTTAGTTTAAAAAATTTTTTAATTTTCGTTTTCTTTTAAATTTACTGAAGTAAATATATCTAAGTGAAAGTTTAATGTAAATAAGAAAACCCGAGTTACCATAAATAATTTGTTTTGATGGAAATCTATTTCATCGCAAGAAAAATAAAAACACAAGATTAAGGCACTTATTCATATTCAATTAAAATATTAACTTTAGTTTGGTAGAACTTTGTAATTATTTTTATCTAAGCCTAATTAATCAGATAAACTAATAGCAACATATATTTCATATAATTTACATTTATGTATAATTTTAATGCAATTTTTTTCCTAAAAAAAAAACCCTCTAACTAATCGATTGAAAAAAATCCAAAAATTTTTTTTTGCCATATCGTAATTGAAAACGGATTGTAAAATGGCGAAAAAATGTTTGCATGCTGCGAAATATTAATTTTATAGAGCAAGAGCGCTGGAATAAGAAAATAAAACGGGGAAAAGTACACGAACATGAACCACATAAAATATGATTGTAAAGTGTGTTAATAATGGCGCGTTCACAATATGCCTTTCGTTTCGGTGAAATTTCATACTTTCCATTTAATTGCAGAAAAGTTAAAAAATGTATTGCCTGCGAAAGTTATTCGGTGTCCTTGGTGAATGCATCGCATCAGTATTTTGTTTTCGGGACTTCCAAGAAAGCCTAAAACGACTTGCTGGAATAATTTGTTTAATGGGTTGTCCCTCCATCATTCCACCATGGTTCGTGGAATTCGTTATTGTGAACGGGCTACTAGCTCGATAGATTAATTTTCAGAATCGTTTCCTGCGTACTAAACACACTACCAAACTTGGGTCATTGAAAAATCCACAAAAACATTTTTTTTAAAGATTATTAATAAATATACACATATATATTTTTTTACAATTGTAAATTAGTTGGCAGCAATTTTGTCAAAAATTTATAATACAAACTTACCGTTCAAAGTTTGTAAGCTGGTCAATGTGATCTTTTCAATAACATCAAGTTCATGCTAATACAAACTTACCGTTCAAAGTTTGTAAGTTTGTCAATGTGATCTTTTCAATAACATCAAGTTCATGCTTCACACTTCAAATTAATATTCCTTTCACTACATAGGACTAGGGTTCCTGTATGAGCTAAGCAGAAGACACCGTACGCAGGGTTCGCCTTGCGAGCTGCATTGTAATTTTCGGCTGGTTGAGTCCCATACGAAAGTGAATTTCTTGGGGGAAAATTACGCACATCGCTAACGATTTGTTTATTTCTAATAATTTTTCATTACTGTCGGTGTGCGTTCTTATATCTACGCAATTGAGAAAATCGCAAAAACATTCAAAATTTTACACCAAAAGGCCAAACCCGAAGTACGGCGTGTTCTGCTTAGCTTATACAGAAACCCTGCAAAGGACTTGTTAGTTTCACATTGTACAATAATTCTATGTAATTCATTGCTATGTACCTTCACGTTGTATTTTTTTTTGTTCAACGGCTCTTGTTCCAATTGTTAGTATACTTTTCTATACTCAGAATGAAATTGAAGAAGGTGACTTAATGCGACGGTAGACCTAAATGATCTTCAAACAAATATTGAGTGTTATGTTATATTTGAATGAACTTTTGACGAAACGCATCAAATGCGTTAACAAGAATACGGTGATGATTTTTTGCGTTCTTTAACTTATAGGTAGCTTAAGCGATTGGTGAAAATGGTCATGAGAGGCTTGAGGACAGCGATCGATAAGGACTTGAATGAGCTAAAATAATCTACGAAAAATGAGTGTGGTTTGTTAGTCTGAAGTGTTACTGTTAATGAAATGTGGTATTTTCAATAATAATTTAAAACATGATGCCAGAATGCCGATTGCAAACTACTGAAAGTAGTGCATCCAAATAAAAGTTCCAACGCTATGGATATAATTAATATGGAACTCATTTCAAATGGGAATAAGGATAAATGATGATGTTTATTTCCAAGTTTTGAAGCGTTTGATGGTGGGAATTCGCTAGAATATCGTAATGCAGACCTTCCACTGTAAGCAACAATAAGAGCCGGTCTGCATTCGATACAGCAGCTTTAGCTTTGATTAAGGCTGATCTACAATGGTTGCAGCAGCTTCGGCTTCGACGTTGCACTTATAAATTTGTATGCAATTTGACAAAACAAATTCTTCAATTCAAGCAAAACTCTAAGGCGACTTTGTTGAGTTACATGCAAATAAATTCGAAGTCGAAGATGCTGCATCGAATGCATACCGGCACATAGTTAGCAAAGTCACTTTGGAGTTGTGTTTGAATTTGTATCGATTTTTTTTTTAAATTAATGCATACAAAGTCGAAGCCAAAGCTGCTGCATCTATTGATGACCAGCCCTAAAGCTCATATCGTTTTCGTTTCATTTATCAATCTGACATTATCTCCTGGGACTTTATTTCCTGATGAAAGGAAACTGATACGACATCAATATGAAAAGATTTAAACGAATGTGGCCGCTAACCTCAAAAAAAACCACCAAAAACCAATGTAATGACTTCATTGAACGTTCCAAACGCTGTATCGAAGTTATATTGATGATAATTAGGACATTTATAACTGACTTACGTACTATTTTCTATAAAAAAAATCAGTTTCATTTTGGACACAGAGTGTACATTGCTATATTTTGATCGAACTGCTGGCGAAGTTGGCTTGTTTTCGTTTTTTAGCTTTTAGCTCGATAAGACTAGTATGAGTCACAGGAATAGGTAATCTGGGCGGTAGCGAGAATGTTTCGCTATTTCCGCTCTAATCAATGATTTTTGTTAACGGTCATCATCACAAAACTAAGGAGATCGCTTTTAAGGCTCTTCTATACCTCTCTTTTTCTTGAGTGTTATTTTTTGCTGAATCTTACACTACAGTCTTATGCGTTCCGGTATTAGATTCTGAGTTTTTGTAGTTTAATTCATTGCAAAAGCAGATTTTTGAAATTTAGGAATTGAATTCATTCGTGTTTTTTTTTTTAAGTCTTTGAAAATTCGACCATGACCATTCGACCGGCAAGTAATGGTTTTAAAACATTTTTTTGGAATCGATTGAAAATCATTCCTTGAGGTTTGGAGTTTCATTACAATCGCTTAGAGGTCCACCGTTTTTTTCGTTAAAATGAATTAAAATGGAAAACTTTTAAATTTCTGTCAAACGATTCTAATAAAATTCTAAGACTCTGGGAATGATATCCAATTGATTCCAAAAAAAAAAACTTAACAGAACTAGGCGTAAAGCCCAATCATTTGATAATTTAGATGAAATAGGAAAGAGTTTATTGTACCGGAAAATATGTCATCTCAAATTCGTTCGAATAGTGAATAGTGGCTTTTGTATGGGAGGTAGTAAAAGCAGAGGCGGGAGGTTTGTAATTTTTGTCCATAGCACCGAACGTAGTATACAAAACGTTTTATGCTGAATTTGAAGTTTGTAGTTTTCATTATTTTCAAAGAAATTGAACATAGTTTTTTTGAAATTGGAGCATTTGTACGGGAGGTGGCAGAAAACGTAGGAGGTTTTTGATGATTTTGAATCTGCTTATCAACATCCTAATCACACTGCATTGTTACAATTTTAAAGTCAACAGTTCTGATATGTTCGTAGGATAAATACTTTCCTTGAATTTCCAATACAAAAATTTTGTATGTGAGGTGGTAGAAGGAGTGGAGCAAAATTCATATTTTTTTAGCATTTATTCTAGTTTTAATGAAAATCGATGAATTTACCGAAATTGTGGATATGTATCGTAGGGGCTAGAAGGAGTATTCGAATCAAAACCAAATGTTTTAATATCAACGATATTTATATTTATATACTTTTTCCAAAATTTAAAGTTTATAACTTTGACGGTTTTATAGAAAAATAATTTAATTAATATTCCGAAATTTCATGAAATTTAAATTGATGGTTTTTCCAAAATTGATTGCAATTATAATAAAATTAATTTTGGCAAAAATTATTTCTTTTAGCTTTGTTAGCTGTAATGAAAACTGAATAAATGCATTTTTGAAAGTTGCTCATTTGTATGGTAGGTGGTAGAATGAGTAAGGAGATCAGATCAATATTTTTTGAGGTTAATGATATTCACATCATTATTCTATGACCTAATTTTGAAATCTATAGTTGAAATGGTTTCGTAGAAAAATCAATTTCATTAAATTTCGAAATTTCATGAAATTTTATAGAAGGGGGTAGAAGGAGTAGGGGGATGTGGCCCGTTCACGAGCTTAAAATTATTTTTTCGCTAAAAGCTTCAGCATGATTGGTCAAAGCTTTCGAGATTTATGTTGTAGACAGTCGGACAGACGGACAGACGGACTGACAGATAGATAGACGGACAGACGGTCACTCAGAATCGAGGTTTTTGAGTGACAACAAATATTTTTGTACCCTTGGAGACTCTGTTCGAGCAATATTTCTCAGCTTTACAAATGGTAAGGCAAACACAATATACTCTCAGACTTCATCTACAGTACAAAAAGTTAAATAAGTAGTTACTTGCCAGTTAACATCAGGTGAGTCAAAAATTCAGCTTTCGCCGTAAATTAAATTACAAAATTTTGAAAACAAATGCATGAATGCTTAAGAATGAGCGAAAGTAAAAGTTTAAACTTGAAAAGTTCAAAATTTAGCACAAAACACCAAACAGAAAGAAGACATACATTCGTAGTATATAGAAGAGTCTTATTTTGTGATGTAAAGGTGCGTGATATGGGCAAAGGAAACAACAACGGTGTTTTTGAATTGCTGGGATTGTACTGTATTGAAAATAGATTGATTGCCTGGTAATATATTTCACATTATTGAACCTCGAATGATGCGGTCTTAATTGCGGTATTTTTCACAACGGTTGCGTCACAGAGTACTCGTGGCGACTATTACGAGGGGCATGTAAGAACGGAGGTATTAAATCTTTCAATTCCTTAATGCTTAAAAATCCAGAGTGCTCCGACATATTGATGATATTCGAGAGAGTCTATAAAAGCCGAGACGATTTTATCTCGAATTGGACAAAACGTGTGTTTTCGAATACGATTGGGCAACGCTAGGAGTGATTTTGGGGCCGCTGCCCAAATATGCAAGTTGAACTCAAGGCATTATCGAATATGAGCCCAATAGGTGGAAGCTAGCATTTTGGGTGTAGCATAGTGGGTAGCGTGTTGGCATACAATGAGAAGGTCAGAATTACACTACTTGAATGGGTATGTCTTAGCCATCTCAATCTGCGAAAATGAAAATTCGTAGATAGAGGATTATGCGAAAGGCTATCAACCCTTTCCCAATAACAAATAAATGTTAAGGAAGCTGAAGGAGGCCGAAGCTTGATTTGGACTGTTGTGCCACTGAAGAAGAAGGAGCTCAAACGCAAAGAAACATCGTAAAATTCTGAAGAATACCAACAACTTTGTAAATGTCTTGACCCCATTTAAGGCAGTTGGTAAATTTTATGCAAAGTGATGTAAAATCCATTCGCCATTGACAAACATTATGTTGCTGAAAATTTGATAAAACTATTGACAAATTACGGTATGAGACCGCTGAAGTCGAAGGTGCGTGAGTAGGGAAGTAAAATTGAAGGATGCCGTCAAATACGCTTTTATCATCGAAACTATGTTTGAGAGTTATAATACTGAGCCAGAATCAGTGAAAAACGGTCAGAACTAGCTCCATCTAGCGCGACTCGTGTTGAGTGCTCGGAGAAGATAGTCCAAGTTAGACCTAAAGGCTTCATGCTTAGCTTTGACACATTCTCGCCAAACTCTGTCAAACGATTTAGTAATATCAAGCAAAAGTGCTAGACCATCGCCTAATTTGTGTACACATAAATTCCATGTTAGAAATACCAGGAGATCTCTCGTAGAGACAATGGCAATAGGTCTGCAGTTACCACCATTTGTGTGGCATCATTTCTTGGAAATTATCTGAACGACATTCCAGATGTGCAGAAAGAATCCTGAAAAGTATGAAAAATGGTAAAGATTGCGAAGTAATTTACCTAAGAAGCACTTGTCTTAAGGCGTGCCATCCGCTCCTATTAACATTAAGCTCCTCCGCGCTCCTGTAAATAGCCTTAGCTTGAAAATGATATGATGACAGCGTCAAATGAAAAACTAGGTGTTGAGGGGGGCTCTGATTTGGCGATGAAAGTTCTAGTGAAATTCGTTGCCAAATTGTTTGCCTTTTCCATAGGATCGACAACAATTCGGTCAACATTACGAAGATGAGATGTTGTGGATGAAATTATTTTTGTTATTTAATTATTTATTTTTAATAATTTTTTTATCGATTTCAAAACGTTTTCAATGATCTTATATCGACGTTTTTAGTTACGCTAGAGCTTAGCATGTTTTCGAATTTTATTGCCGCTACGAAGCACAGTCTCCAATCAAAAGCATTTCAAGTGCCTTCCAATTGCATCCCTGTTATTGCCGAGATTGGAGACTGTGTGCGAGCCAAATAATCGTCGGACTTTCTAATAGTCTCAACGATTTCCCCAGATTGAATTTGTGAGGAAAACAGCCAATTTTCACGAAACAATAACTTCAAACGTAAAGATCAAAAAACCAAATATCGATTTATCTTACAAATTATGTGAAAAGGAGATGAGAATAAGATATAAATAATTTCAAATTTGAAATTCCCCGGCCAGTCGCGGAACCTTATGATTCATCCATTCTACGTAATATTTCACTCTTGACTAACTGGACTGCAAAAATATCAGATCTCTACCGAAGGACGATATAAGTTTTTAGTTTTTATCTAAATAGACAAGAAAGTCAATTTTGCAGCCGAAAATATTTTTCGATTTTCTTTTGTCCGGGATTTGTTCATGTTCGTTTTGTAGAAATAGCAGAAATGACTCTGCCTCCGATAAGCTCGGATAATTAAGTTATTTTCTTAAGTAGTAGCTTATAGGCGCAGTTAATCCAGCTGATCCTGACAGTTGAAGCGTACAACAAACCTACACATCGCTCAAAGCACCAATCAGATTATAGCATAAATCGCCAAACCAATAAAGCCAGATAGCAATATGGAATTGTATTCTCAGTAGTAAAATATTTGTTAATTCTTCTCATTTTCGCTCGCTGGTAAGTTACAATATTATGATTTATTAAATAGTGTTAAATTATGTTTTCTTGTTTTCGGCCCGCCACAGAAGCACAGCACAATGTAGAAAATCCTTATAACTCGTGCAAATATGTGGAAAACGCATGTATCAACATATTATTTTCGTCCATAATAATATTTGCTATTAATTTACTTTCGCACTTTCTTCTTTTCTAAGGTCGGTCTGTACAAACAAAAATGGAGTGCAGTACATTTTCGGAACTACATTTGCCAGAATTTCGTCTGACAAATGTCGAGTCGGTTTAGAATAAATTTGGCAAATGTTTGAGTCTACAAATAATAATAAAAGTTAAAACTGTATGGGATTTTTTCAGATAATAATGGGTTATGCATTGATAACGAATATTTATTGCAACGTCGAGATTAACGTGAAGATGTTTTCATAGTTATAATTTTAATAAAATTTTGGACCTTTTTTTTTTGAATTAAAAAAACGTTAAAATGGCATCAAGATTTTTAGTTTCATCCTTTAACAACATAAAATTAAATTGGTTAAAGCTGATTTTAAATGTTTGTATATTTGAAAAGAAACATTATTTTTTGGTCTCGTAAGCACACATTTACACGTTTTTTTTATTTATTTATATATTTTTTTAATTTTTAATACATTCATGGCGAACATAGGCGTTGTGTTTCCGTTTATTACATTTCGTTTTTTTTTTAAATAAATGTTATTATTTTTATTTTCTGTTGTTTTCTATTTGATTCAAAAACATCAGAAGTGAGAGCGCGTGCGATTGCCGTATTTTTTTTGTTTTTTTTTTTAATTTAATTAATATTTTTACTTCATTGTTTTTTTAAGTTTTAGTATTTGGTCACTTAAAATCGTTTTTATTTCAATTATGAAGTATATCACACACATTGTTGTTTATTTAGATGTTTTTTTTGTTGCTTTCGGAGTTTTTTTTTTTTTTTGAAAACGACACAACACTTTTGATTTTTTTTTTTTGATTTACACAAAATGTCGCTCTGCACTAATTTGTTGCCGAAGAATATAGTTTGAAATAGTGTCGTCGCTCTTAATGATGTTTAATTGAAGTTATAAATATGCGCCCCATTAGCTCCAAGATTTACATTTTGCCTTCTTCTTAGTTCTTGATTTCCAGTCTAACTTTGGTACTTACTCAATGGAAACGTAATTTTTTCTGGTTTTATTTTTAGTTGTTTTTTTTTCTTTAACTTTTTAACTTACTTAAATTTTGTATTTAATTATTATTTTTTTTTTAATTATAATGGCAGTCGGCTTTTCATATTCTGTTACATTTTTTAATCAATTCAAAAATAATGCTTCATTATTATTATTACTTTGTTGTTATATTATAATTTAAAAAAAGACTTTGTTTTAAAGGTATTAATTAGTTTTGATCGGCTTAGTAGAGTGAATGTACATGAAAAATGATTGAAATTTTTTGAAAATAAACGAAAAAGAAAAAAAAAATACCAGGGATAATATTTAAAATCTAATAATTCTGTCGTGCTTCTTGGAGAGGGGGGCGAGGCCTACCTCAGACATCCGCTGTTCGTGATGTTATACTCGGTGATCTTGAATGTATTACAACTCTATGTCCGTTTTTTGTTACAAAACCATCGCTTTCTACTAAGACGGCCGTTTGTCGGCCTTGTTGATCAGTTCCACTGCCCGCACTACCTGGGCTTAATGGTCCTTCAGATCCGTCATTATTTTGATCTTTTGGGGAATTACAGTCCGGACTACCTGGTCCCCCATTACTTTTGAACTCTTTTACCTCATCCGGTCCCTCGCCCCCTCCATCAAAATCAGTATCATCCTCTGTCCCCTCATGACCATCACCTTTGTGCTGTTTGTGCTTTCGCCAGGCGTTCTGTATCAGCCGGGCACAATACTCTTCCCGTTGACGCCATAACGTCGACGAGACAGGTTCGTAACCTTCGGTGTCGGGCCGAGCCGCTACTTCGCCTATATCACCAGTATCCTCGATAGGATTGCCTTTTCGCGCAAAGAAGTCCTTCGTTAGGGCATCTAAGATATCAACACAGTACATAAGGTCCCCGCGACATATAGGAATATCCATAGAAATTATTTTATATTTATTCGGTTTATGGATTTGTAATGGCGGTTCTAATACGTCTAAGAATTCGGAGAGTTGATCGTAACGTATGTACTGCGTACCTTCTGGGTCGAATTGTTGCCAAATTTCATAGTACATATCATAGTCGTCGTCGGTAAGACCTTCCTGTACGTCTTCGGTCGCTTGACTGTAGTTCTCGAGAATTACAGCAATATACATGTTAATAACTATCAAAAAACTTATAACTAGGTATGATAGTAGAAACGTAATGCCCACTGTCGCAGATCCACAATTTCCTGGATATCCCCTATCGTTGTCCGGCGGATCACATTCCTCTTCATTTATAATACCATCTAATACACCATCCCATCCCGCTGAGGTAGACATCTGAAATGAGATTGCAATTATTGAAATAATTCTTTTTCGACGGCTCTATTCCAACGTTAAAACCAAGCCTAGTTCCAAGTCAAATTTACATTCTTGAATCGAAGGAAATTTTCATATTTATCACAAAATTTGTATGAAAACTTTCCAAACAGAATTAATGCCCCGCTGCGTAGCACAAAGTTTTGTTACGGAATACTTTAAAAACATAAACAATTATAAATATATGGTGTTTTTTTTAATAGCTAAGAGCTTTAAATTAAAATTAAATACAGAAAAATATTTAAATATCCATAAAATTAGCTTTATTGGAAAGATATTTTTATGGCATTAATGATTAAATATAATTTTGGGTATGTAGCTGGCGCGTACACGGCGAAATCTGGAAGTCCAATTTTCACACACTCTTCTCTGTAAATCAGGCTGTATTTCAGCAATGAAGCGTCGAATGTCGGCTTCCCGGTTCACAATATTTCTGTTTTATCGGCGTAGACATGGTACTTTCATATCCCAGAGAAAAAAATCTAATGGTGTCAAATCAGACGACGGATGTGGCCAGTTAACATTAGAGATGGGCATAATCGATGATTTTCATAAGCGATTTATGTATGTTTAGTCGAATGAACTCAATAATCGAAAAATCATTCGAACGATCATCGAAATCTCGCTTATCTCGATTTGAGAATGCGAATCTTCCCAGTAAACATTTCAACGAGCGCTCATAAATTTATGCTCAAAAAACGATCGTCTTGCATGCCCAAGCTGCAATATGCTTGAAAAACAAATAATATGTAGTAGAGTAATCTAAACGTTCGAAAACCGAGCAGCAGGGTAAAATAAAATTATGTAAACCAAACTCTGCAGAGTTCACATCACACGTGCGATATGTGAGTCCGAAAATGATGTCGATATAGCTATGTCTATAGGCATATCGCACATTTCGTTTTTGCGTGAAATGTTCAAAGCATGAACAACAGAAACAGAGAAGAAATTGCGATCTTCGATTATATATTTGCTTATGTACTCATTTAGTCCACTAGATAACTCGTTAATGTATCGTTAACAACGCTCGGTAATGATCAAAACACTCGTTAATATAATTCATTAACGAGTCTTTAATGAATTATTTTGTTTTGTTTCTCGTATTTGTTTTTGATTGTAGTTGTTGCATTGTTCGGTCACTTGGCCCTGATGTGTAAGGGAGCGAAAACAATATCGTGAGGGAAAATGCCAAATGACGTAGCCCAGTGTTACGACATTTGGCTTTTCACCTCACGATATGCACATGCGAATTTCGCACTACGCACATTTTATAAACGAGCACGAGAATCTCATCCTCTTTTATCGTATTTCATTCGAATGATCATCCAAAACTTCGATTAGCACTCGATTTTCATTACATCTCGTTACGAGATATACAGTTGCCGACAAAAGTCTACAAACGGCTCCTATTTCGCTGCTTAACGAGCCCAAAAGCACGATTTGATAAAGTAATGATGCAGTCTATCTATTTATATTGACATGTAACAAAAAAATCTTTTCTCCAATATAAACTCCCGCTAAGGGATAGTTGTAGGATGAAATTTTACCAATTCCTGCAACTATCTTTGGAGACTAGCGACTCCACGGACCTGAGCTAACTATCCCCCTGTGGGATGGGGGCTGTAGAATTCACCCACAGCCAGTCCTGCTTGCCCTAAAAATGGCAAATGGACACTCACTGCCTCATATGCCTATCACCCGTGATCTTAAGACCTAACTGATACGAGAAACGGATACAGCGCTTCGGATACGGACTGATTCTACGGTATCGACTTTTGGCATTCGAAAACAGACTATTATTGGCTTCCGGAACGTTCGAACATTGAATGACGGGGGAAGAGCTGGGGTTACTCGGTCCTTGCACCGCGAATCAGTGATCGACCGTGAAATGGAGCACTATAACATCCAAATCTTGGGCTTGAGCGAGGTCAGGTGGACAGGACCAGTGTCAGAAACGTTACAATTCTGCAGTGCTACGCACCAACTAATACCTCAACATCGGATGATAAAGAGGAATTTTATAGCCAAATGAGTGCCACCTTCGAACTACCGCGATGCTCACATACAGCTTAAAAAGGCTGTTAGACGCGACAAGAGAAAGGCCATTGAAGATCTGGCAAACAAGGCAGAATCTGCGGCTTACCTTGGGGATATGGGTTCACTATTCAAAATTATGAAACAGTTGACGAACAGGAATTTCACCGCCAACCACCTGGTGAGAGATGTCAACGGAACTCTCCTTAATATGAGTGAACATCAGTTGCGACGATGGAAGAAATACTTCCCTGATATTTTAAACATCTTGTCAGAGCAAGATATTCCGGAAACAGAACAGCTACCAAACATCCAGCCGCAAAAATCCTCTATTAGGGAGGACGATCCCCCAGATAAGGAAGAGATAGTCTCTGCCATTCGGTCAATGGCGGGCAGGAAAGCTCCAGGTATAGATGGACTACCAACTGAACTCCTCAAACCGGACCTGGAAATAGCAGCCGATATACTCCTCCCACTCTTTACTAAGGTGTGGAATAAAGGAAGATATCCGACTGAATAGAAGAAGGGCATCATTGTGAAAATTCCGAAGAAGGACGACCTTCGGGATTGTAGCAATTGGCGTGGTATATGTCTACTTACTGCCGTATCAATAATTATGGCTAAGGTAATTCTCAATAGGATTAGTGATGTCGTCGAGAGCACTCTCGAAGTTTATCAGGCTGGATTCCATAAAGGGTCGTCTTGTACCGACCACACAAATACCCTACGGATAATATTAGAGCAGTCAGCCGAAATGGGTTCGCCACTACATCTCATGTTTGTGGATTTCGAGAAGGCTTTCGACAGCGTTAAGCGAGATTACAAATGGAATGCTTTGCGTAGGAGAGGTATTCCAGACAAGGTCATAGCTATGATTAAAGAATCCTACGAAGATGCAGGGTGTCGCGTCTTGCATAGAGAAGAGCTGTCCGAGAGCTTCCCTGTGCGAACGGGTGTCAGACAAGGCTGCATATTATCACCAGCCCTGTTTCTGGTGGTAATAAATGACATCTTGAAAGCTGCACAGGAAGGTGGGGGAGGTAAAGGTCATCAATGGAGACTATTTAACATCTTAAGTCACATTGATTATGCTGATTATGATTATGCTGATGGAACATTCATGCCAAACTCTGCCAAAAGCTTTTGCAATGTCAAGAGCAAGAACTTGACCTTCGCCGTATTTGTGCGAGCATGAGTTCCAACGTTCCGTCAGGTATACCAAGAGATCTCCCGTCGGCCTTCCAAAACGGAAACCATATTGGCGATCTATATATGTTTATACTCGACTGATTTTGTTATTGATAGCAGTTTCCATTACTTTCGAGAGCACTGAGGTAATGGCTATCGGGCGGTAGCTAGCGGGATTCACTTTGCTTCCTTTCTTGGGAATCGGCGGAACATTCGCGACTTTCCACTATCGTGGAAAGCACCCAGAAGAGTAAGATAGATGAAGAAGATTGCGAAGTGGCATAGCCAGAGAAGAGAAGTACATTTTAAGGGTAATGAGGGGAATGAAATCAGGACCAGCGGACTTGTAAGCATTGAGCATTTGCAGGATCCTAAATATGAGACGTGTGCGGATATGTAGTGGAGACAGCGAAAAAAGTGATGGTATTGCGATGGGAGGGATTTTGTTTGAAGGTGGTATCGTGGAGTTTCTCGCAAAACTTGCAGCCAATAGTTTAGGTTTCTCAACCGGATCAATAATGGTACGGTCGCCATCATCGAGTCGAGTGATGGTGTTGATGAAAAGATGAAATTACGTTGACCGTTTTGACAAAAGAGCAGAAAGGTCTTGAGCCTTTTGGAAACTGAAGGATCTTCCGCTGAAGTTTTTGGTCTTAATTAAATTTAACACGTTTGAGGATAGATTTGCAGGTATTTCTTGATTTATTATAAAGTTCTCTGCTAGCTGGAGTTGGGAAATTTTTAAAATTTTGAAATGATTGTTTTTTCGCCTGAATTGCCGCGAGACATTTTTTTGTGAGTTTAAGAGTCCTTCGACGGCCGGACTCTCTTTTGACTAAAAGGAATGTGGAGCTGTGGATAGTTTCGGTGACAAGTTTACAGGCTTCATCGCAGTCATTAGAATTAAAGCACAATCACCAATTGAAGGCACTGAAGAACTCGTTCAGCGTCCCCCAATTGGCTTTTTTAAAATGCCAAACAGTTCTGCGAGGTACCATAACTGGCAGCCGCTTTAGTGCTACAACTGGAAATTGTGCACGAATCGCGGATGTTTAGCTTCAAGCAATTTTTTGCGAATCGGCTATTATCTGCTTTTTGCAGCAGGTCCCGTTACACCCTAGAGTGGCACTACGGCCCAAGTCGGGCTTTGGCTCCTGACCTTCAGGTTCCTTAACATTTTTCATTATTTATTGTAGAATGGTTGTTAGACCTTCGCACAACCCTCTATCTTCGAATTTTTTATTTTCGTAGATTGAGGTGCCCAAAGTATACCCAAGCAGGCAGCGTGCTGGAACTATGCGTCGACCGGGACTTGAACTCAAGGTCGTGAGTCGAATTGTAGACAAACACGCTACCTACTAGGCTACATCCTAGCAGCAGGTCTCTAGTCGATGGTAAAATTCTGTATTCAAGACCCCGGTTTACGGAATGTAAACGGGATGTATGAGGTTTTCAGTCGTGCAATGTCGTCTAGCTTCTCTAGAGGCAAAATGACCAAGAAGCGAGGAATATCATCGTTATTTTGATGTTTTGAGGAAGTGCGGTATACTTATCGCTGTGGTACTTACGTTTGGGCTGTTTCGGTTTTCCGCTTAGAATAACTTCGGGTTTTAGGCCTGTCTACATTTTTGTTGCTGGGAACTGTGTCCCCAAACATGATCCTCCTTACAAGTTGTTCCATAGGAATCATGTAGTCGGAAATGACTCAGAAGGAATTTTTTTTTCAGTTTCTACCATAATAGAGGAAGCATCAAAATTTAAACCGCAATATCTTAAGACACATTTTTTTTCATTATAAAACTTGAAAATTTCACAGCTCGGTCAATTTTTGGAATATTTTAATACATAAAGAAGGGATTTGTTCACAATTTTATTTGGTATTAGGAAATGCATTTTACTCAATTTTGACCCCTTTCAAGATAAGGTCCCTTTTCTTATGGACGGTCACATATAATGGTACGCAAGCAGAAAAAAATAAATAAGCTTAACTTCGATGTTCGCTCTCTTTATGACTATCAGTGTTAAATGACGGTTGGTCGGTCCATTGCCTTTTTTTAAAATCGCGAACCTTTCGTTGCTTGTGGATGAGCATCAAGCTTTTTAGCATCATGTATCGTTGTATTGTGATCTGAAGCACTGAAAAATTTAACTTAGCTATTCTAAAACTTTGTGCGGCGCGGATTTAATTTTTGCTTATAATTCTAAGCCCAGTACAGAAATTACTATTATAAAACAATACGGGGAAGACTTGGAATACAGGACTTGTCAAAACGGTGAAATAGAGCTCTGATTAATTGGATTAATAATAAATTCGTTGCATACCTGGAAAAGTAATATCATACTCTGTCCAAACGTTTTAAAGTTATATACATCATCTAAGCCGCTTTTATCTTTCACATGCATGAAAAACGACATACCGAATATTGCGAAGATAAACATTACAAGAAAAAGTAGCAGACAAATATTAAATAAAGCTGGTAGCGACATGGCCAATGCAAAAAGTAATGTTCGTATGCCTTTTGCACCTTTGACCAAACGCAAAACACGACCTACTTTTGCTACACGTACGACACGAAGTAATGTTGGTGATACAAAATATTTTTCGATGAGATCGCTAAGAACAAGACCTAAAATTAAAAAGAAGATAAAATTTAAAGAATTTAGATTTAGTACATTTGATGATAAAAATCTTACTTAGAAAGGATAAAATTACGACTACGAAATCAAACAAATTCCATGGCTCAACGAAATAATGATATCGTAAAGCGAATATTTTCATTAGGCATTCCGAGCTAAATATTACGATAAATATCATATTTAGATAATCTAATACGTCACTAAATGTTTGTGTTTGTTGATAATGATCCATTGTCATCGTTAACATATTAAAGCCAATGAACAACATAATGATCATGTCAAATTTTTTGTCGGTAACTATTTCAAATACTATTGCTTGAGGTCGCCACTGAAAATAAGAAATTAAATATATATTAGTATATTTTGAGTAACAGATTTATATAATTTAATTATTTAAATAAGAAAATAATTTGTTGTATGCTGGCAAAATTAATCCCTGGGTCTTAAGCTAATGATAAGTCGAAAATTTGTAATGGCAAATCTGAAATTCTGCAAGAATGTAAAAATCACAATTCTCATAGGAACGCTCTAATCCTTAATGGGAGGTGCATCAGTGGCGGCTTGACAAGCACGGTAAGGTCGCCACTGTCGACAAATAAACAATAAAAAATAAATTCATAAAATGCGCGGATCATGCAAACGATATGTTAGATGTAGTACAATGTTGTAGAAAAATCGAAGATATACTTAAAAAATAGTAACCATCCAGGAATTTTAGGGAATTGAATGGAAATCAGAAACAAATATTACTTTAGCGGAATATTGAATTTAATTACAAAATATATAAATAACTTGGCAAAATATGAGAGAAAACATTTAAAACCCGAATTTCAGGTCACAGAAACCCCAACAGGCAGTAACGAAATATTACATTTCGATTTTTTTCACCGCCATAGATAAGTTTTTTACCACCATAGATAAATTTTCCAAACACTTATACATTAAAGAGACAACAGACAAAAATGCAATTATCTTTGTCCAACTTATTTGAGAATAAGACGCAAACTTAGGAAAACGAATTCAATAAAGACTATTTCTAAAAAGAAAACATCGAAATTCATTTTTTTTCTCCAAAATCTCATACAGGTAACTCAGATATGAGTCGATGCCACAGTACATTATTAGAACAAACTAGAATACTTATTTTAACAGAACTCGAATTTAACATTGCAGATCAAATTCTGAAAGCTACAGAATATTACAAAAACACTATACATTCAGTAATCCCAACAAAACCGATAGATGTACAATATGGAAAGTAGACAAAGTCAAATTAAATAAAGAACTAATTAATAAAAATATTAAATGGATCGAGTACCATAACCTTTGTCTGTTAGAAAATGACCAAATATAGATCACAGTCAAGTATATACTTATAAAAATTTACGAAACCGAAAGGCATAAAGAAAAACCCAAATACAGAAAAGTTGATATAATAAAGGATAACAATAGAAATACAATTCTAAAAGAAAATAAACTGCCAACATGTCGGGCGAAACTTTATTATTCTTGGAACAAGTTGCGAATGCGTAAAAAGTCAGTATGCAGGTTAGAGTGGTTAGGGAAGACTAAGGGAGTTCTTGGGCAGGGTTGTTGTCAATTTAACACTTAATTGTGGATGCGATAAATACCTCCAGTACATATAATCAATATTCGTTTATTTATGCAATTTTGAGTTTTTATGAGGGGAGGGGTGAGGGGTGATAGTAAGGGTGGGTGGATGTTAATAGTTTTTTGAATCACGTCCAATATTCTCTGTATAGAATGTCAGTTTCATAGACGAAGTTGCATAGAATTTTCATAGGATTCAGTGTATTTTACATTCACGAAACCAAACATTTGTATGGGTAGAGGAGGTAGGGGAATCGTAAAATTTGTGACACAATTTTATTTCCTTTCTGTTGTAATTGTAATTTCAAGTTCATAGCTTTTAATTTTTTGGTTATTAGTTGATTTAATGGAATTGGTCGAAATCATACTTGTGTATGGGAGGGGGTAGAAGGGCAAGCGCAATTTCAAAACTTTTAACGTAATTTTATTTCAACAATTTTTGTAAGTTTTTATTCAAAATTTCAAATTGATAGCTCTTAACAGTTAGGTGAAAATTTAATTTCTTAAAAATGGTCGAAAAAATAATTTTTTATGGGAGGGGGTAGAAGCTTTGAAGATATTCGAACAGTTAATATTTCAAACTTTTAGAGATTTTTTTTTTAAATGCATTTCGCAAATTTTCAAGCTTCTTTCTTAAAATTTCATTCAAAATTTTTTAGTTTATGTGTTTATACTCTAGATGAAATCTGAAAGTAAGTGTATTGCGTTTGCCTTACCGTTTGTAACGCTAACAAATAATGCTCGTACAGAACCGCTAAGGGTACAGAAATATTTGTTGTCGCTCAAAAACTTCGATTCCGAGTTGCTGTCTGTCCGTCTGTCCGTCTGTCTACAGCATAACTCTCGAACGCTTTAAGCTATTGTGCTGAAATTCGTTGTGTATCATTTTTAGCAAAAAAGTAACTTTAATTTCGTGAACGGGCCACATCCCCCACTCCTTCTACCCCCTCCCATACAAATTTAACGAAATTCCGAAATTTTCAGAAATTGATTTTTCTTTAAAACTATTTAAGCTATCACTTTGTAATTTGGGTCAAAGTATTATAATATAGATGTCATTAATATGACGGAATATTGATCCGATCCCGTCACTCCTTCTACCCCCTCCCATACAAATGCATAATTTTGAAAAATGCAGTTTTTCGATTTTCATTGAAACTAGCAAAGTTATAAAAACGAAATTTTGCCAGAATTAATTTTATTATAATTCCAATCGGAATTGAAAAAATTATCAACTTCACCTCACTCCTTCTACCCCGTCCCATACAAATTTCACGAAATTTTGAAATTTAAAATAAATTATTTTTCTTCGAAACTGTTAAAGCTATCAACTTAATATTTTGCACAAAGTATAAAAATAGAAATATCAATAACGAGAAAAAAATGTGTTTTGATCCGAACACTCCTTCTACCCCCTCCCATACAAATGTATAATTTTTGTTAAGTGCATTATATCGATTTTCATTAAAACTAGAAAAAGTATAAACTTAAAATTTTGCCAGAATTTGGTTTTTAAAAATTGCAATAAATTCTGAAAAAAATTATCAGCTCCCCTTCACTCCTTCTACCCCCTCCCATACAAATATCTGTATTATAAATTCAAGAAAGGCATTTCTCTTTCGAATATATTAGAACTATCGAATTTGAAATTGAATCAAAGCGTGGTGATAAGGATGATGATAAGCAGTTTCAAAATCATCTTAAACGCTCCACTTCCTCTGCCACCTCCCATACAAACGCCTCAATTTCAGGAAAACTATGTCCAATTGAAAATAATGAAAGCTTCAAACCTTAAATTCAGCACGAAATATTTTGCATACCACATTAGGTGTCATATCCAAAAATTACAAACCTTCCTCCTCTCCTTCTACCACCTCCCATACAAAAGTCACTATTAATTATTTAAAAGAATTGGAGGTGACATATTTTTCGTTATTTTGAACTCTTTCTCATTTCATCTAGGGTATCATATGATTGGGCTTTACGTCCAATCATAATTCTTTTATGTTTTTTTTCATTGCACATGAATCACCTTGTGAACGTTAGACCCTCACTTCGTTGCATAACAATTTTGGAACAAATTATAATTTTTTCTATATATATCAAATAGATGTATCGACGTGCAAAATTTAAACTTTTTATCTTTTACCAAAGCCCTAAAAAAATTTCTGTTCAACATTTTTGCTTTCCACCTCTCTCCCCTTACACCCTCCAACTTAAATATTTTACCAAAATTAAAGATTATATAGGTCTACAATCTAACAAATTTTTGCTTTGATATCTGTACTCAATTTTGAGATATAATGATTTATAATTTTGAAAAGTGTGCCATTTTTGAAATGCTTCCCATTTCCCCCCACTACTATTATGCCCACATGTTATATTCTTTCATATTTCGCTAGTAAAGCTTAGTATATGTTTCAAGTTTCATTTACATAGCTTAAGAGACAGTCGAGATATTCATTCTTAAGTGTTTTTCTTTTGCACCCCCCTTGACCCTCCCCTTTCAATAATTAAACTTTTTCTAAGCTGATTCTGGTGGATGTATATGCCAGCTTAATGGTCCCAAAATATGAATTTTTGTGATTAGAAATTTCGAAGATATAATCATTTGAAAAAAAAATTCGGCCGACAATTTGTTTTTAGGCCCCCTTTTCGGACGCCAATGGTGGTGGAGATATTAGCAAGTGTAGTTTCTTTCCTTCCCCCGCCTCCCCCCGCCTCTACCCGCCACCCCCTGCCTCCCCTTCCAGCTAACACCTCCCAAAATAGAGATGAATTTCTAATCTTTTATTTTCTTTTTAATTTAATAAATTTATTTGAACTTCTTAAATTATAAAAAGTATTGTTTTTTTATTTACAATATCCCGACATCAAATTCTAGTTTTTACTTTTTTCAAATATTTAATTTTAGTGTCTTAAAATGACGAATTTAGCTCGCATTCAAAAGTGATCAAATAATTTTGTGAGCAACTGTATATATATATCCAAATACTTGGCAAAAAATGAAAGTTTCATACGCTGTTCATATAATGAGCCATACAGTGCACGCGGCTATTAAAACTATTAAAGAACTAAATCTTTATTATAGTAATGTGTCGGCAAAGGCGTTATCTACTGCTGATTTCTTTAAGAGAATAAATAATCTTTTTGACGCTTAAACAGTAAAGGACCAATCCACAAAAAAACATTACAAATACGGATTGAAAAAAAGATTTATTAAGGATTTTTTAATCGAATCGATATCATATCTGTGGGATCGCAACACCTTCAGGTCACAACACCACAAGAGACAAGAGATACTCGATACACGCTAACACTTTTATCCTAATAGAGTTTGGACAATGCATGTACAGCGATCGCGCGGGAAATTTCGCCCGAAATTTGAACTTTCTCAATTCTTTTTCTTTTATGAATTATACACAATTAAATTGAATTTTTATTAATGAAAGTCATATTTATTTTCGGTTTTAATAAGAATTATATTCAAAAACTTGTAGTTTAACGCAAGTTTTCGCTGGTCCGTACATTTGAAATCGGTCAAACTCCAGTTTGGCTGATTTTCGTATTTCTTATGTAGCCTTCTTGTGCTTCTAAACGCAGTCTTAACTGTTGGTATTAGAGCATTGTTCAAACTCTATTAGGACAGAAGTGTTAGTGTGTTCGAGTATCTCTACGACAGACAATTAAACCGAAATTCACAAGCTATGTTTTCCAACAACAACTAGTAGTAAAATAGCGTGCAGTCTATGCAAAACCGTCTACCGTTGCACACGATACAATCCTACGAACGTAAATCAAACCTTTTTTTATTTTTTTATTTTATTAAATTCTTTGTCAATCGAAAAGTTCTCGTAGTATTTTTTCTTTGAATTAAAAAGAATCCCACATATCTAAATAATGCTTCAGTTAAAACAAAGAATAACATACATATATTATACATATAAAAGGTCTCATCCAAACAATTAAACCTATTCTATCCTTGTCTGAAGATCTATTTCATGACTATCTGGTAAAAGATTTTATATTAACATATAAGTACAATGAGGATCCTTTGGCAAACTGTAATGCAAGTGTTAGCAGTGAGGGTAGTGAGAGTAGACAGCCTTTGTATGATTTTAATCGTATGATGGGTAAAATAGGTCTAACAAAATACTTGCATTGAAATCTGACCAAAATACTAATTGCGAAGACGACGATGAAAGTTATTTGTTTGAAGATACAAATTTTGCAGAAACTGATGTCAATGAAACAAATTGTGACACTCACGACAATCCGAACATATCAGTTTAAGGATAAGAAGAAGAAAATCCAGACATATCGCAGAATTACTTACAGTATGTTCATTATTTATTGTGGAAGGCTTGTTTAACCTTTGCACAAATCTCTACACGAATTTTTCATTTTTCGTAGATTGAGGTGACCAAAGTACACCCAAGCAGGCAGTGTGCTGGAATTATGCGTCGACCGGTATTTAAACTTACGACCTTCGCATTGTAGACCAACAGGCTACCCACTAGGCTACACCCTAGCTTTGTATACATGAGAGATAAACCTAGACCATATACTGTTACGAGCAGGGGAGAAAACTATTGAAAAACGTTCAATAAATGGGAAATTTAGTCAAAGCAAAAGGTCTGATCAAAAAGTGATAGAGGGGATCATGCGAAATAAAAAAAAGTGTGAAGTGCTCGACCACTAATAAGCGTCCACGGAGGAAAGAGAATGATATGGAATTGTAAAGACATGAGGGATGGGCAGAAACTGGGAGAATTTCAGAATCGATTGGACAAGTGATTACAAAAATTAAAAGGGGAATCAGATAAAGGATGGAAAGAATTTGCACTTGGGATTAGAGAGGTGGCTGCAAAAACTCTAACATCAAAGCCATCATTAACACCGACGATGACCATATGTTCGTAGTAAGAAGAGTTATAGAGGAAGAGTGGAGAGAAGTCAAAAATTATTTATAGTTGTCTTGGATCTAGAATAGAGATTTGGTAGTACAAATGTATCTAGAATAGCAGAAGCCGAAGTACTTATCTCAGTAGGAGTGCCGCAATACTTAGTCAACAGACTCATAAGGGAGTTTATATCAGTAACATAGCTTGCACAAACAACTAGTGAAGAAATTTAAATTCTGTAGGCTATATTGGCTTTAAAATGATTTCGAAGAACGATTTTTTTCAATGTTCATAAGACATGTGCCGATCTAAAGTAGTAATTAGTTTGGAATGTGCCTCTGAGCCTTTTATATTCCATAAGAATTATTCCGCATATTCTGAATTTGGCAATTTGAAGGCTCCAACGAATATTTTTTTTAGATTTCAAAAATATGTATGCCTTAAAAAGTTTAAGAAGAAAATTCATCACTCAATTGCTTGAAACAAAATATAACAGAATCCTTTGTCTCAAATGTACAAAATACCACTAACTTATCATTTTGGCTTTCCGTTGAAAATCCGTGTTATAAACATCATTTAGAGGCTCTAGATTATTTTATTAATCCTTTTAAGGAAATATTGTAAATGGGAGTCCGACAAAGCCCAAACCAATATGCATGCCAACCGTCATATGGGCATGGATTAAAAAGTTTGCAGTTCGAAGAGTATTAAATAATTTTGTGCACAGTCTAATGATTCTAGCTTATCCTAACAGCCAAAATGTCCAAAAGACAATTTCATTCATTCCTAAATCATACAAAACATATGCTTTACTAGGGATTCACATTGATTCATGAAATCAAAAACAAAACCACGGTACCGGCTTTGCTACAAGAAACAAAAATGTTCAGGATATCAATTCAATTCTACATATGAAAAAAACATACAACTCAAGATCCCTTTTCTTACGATCGCAAATATTCGATCTGGTCATAACCAGTTCATTATTAATTTCTGCCACCCTTCGTGCTGGCACCGGTATTGATTTCGCCTAGATCCGAGAGAAGTCAGCGAGCGACATTTTTATGTATACACTTATCTCTGATAGAACTAAGGAACTGCTAGAAAAATGTTAAGGGCAAAAACGGGTTATATTGTATTCAAAATAGAAATTACTATAAGTCATTTTGATGATGCCCTTATTTTCCTATCGCCCTGAGATCATTTCCAGCATACAACTCTACCTCCCTTCACTTCCTTATCATAAAAATGTAATTTTAAATTTTACACTCACCTTAGGTCTTGGAATAGCTTTCAGTGGCTTTTTCGATCCCATCTTTTTCATAGCATTGTAATACTTTTTCTGATCTTCTGTCATAAACATTTCTAGCGATCCGCCGGCCTTTTTCTTTTGCTCGTTAAAATTATCGATGATCACACCAATGAATAGGTTAAGTGTGAAAAATGATCCGAAAATAATGAAGAATACAAAATATAAATACATGTAGATATTTGTTTCACGAATCGGTTGTTTATCCACCTAAGATTTATGAAAACGTATTTTAATTATTATTATTATTATTTTGGTAATCTTTATTTCAAAATTTACATCTCTTGAATCGATCGCGTCATTCATGATTTGTATCCAACCTTTGAATGTAGCAACTTGAAACAGACAAAGGTATGCATTCCCAACATGATCGAAATTCATCGGTGAATTCTCCCATGTATAATTTTCATTCATACATGCATTCCGGTTTGGAATAATTTCATGACTAATTGTGGTTTTATTAGAATCGACGCACTGAAATGATGTTTTAAATGTGATTATAGTATAATTATTTGCGTGGAGTATTTTGAAAATCGGGCATCCGGTCTTTGGTAGTTGTCACGAAACTTGCCTTTCAAGTTTCTTTGAATTATCTAGTTTATCATGCCGAGTAGTCAATACAAAATTGTTGTTATTTTTTCAATGGGATTACAGTCCGAATTGGGCTGAACTTCAGGTTCTTTAACATTTATTTGTTGTTTTGGAAGGGTTGGTAACCCTTTGCACAACCTTTTACACAAAAATTTTCTTTTTTGTAGATTGAAGTTACTAAGGCATATCCAAGCAGGCAGAATTATATTAGGGGTTGGAATTAATTCGTAGCGTTTTACAAAAGGTGGCGTTACTCAAGTATCCGTAGTCACATATACAAAAGCAAATATTCTCCATAAAGCTACTGTTATGGCGCATGTAGACCACTGAGCAACATTTCTTTATCGAGTTTATAACATTTTGTTGTGCGTCATCAAACATGTCAACGTTCGTGCCCGAAAATCTGTTTTTGCGGGGAGTGTTACTTCATTACTTCCACATGAAGAAAAGTGCCGCGGAAAGTCATCGCATTTCAGTAGACGTTTATGGTGAATATGCTCTAGCTGAGCGAACGTGCAGAAAGTGGTTCGCTCGGTTCAAAAATGGAAATTTTGGCTTGGAAGACAAGGAGCGTCCCGGACAGACGAAAAAGTTTGAAGATGAAGAATTGGTGACAATGCTTGATGAAGACCCGTGTCAAACGCTTGCACAGACGTCAACTGATGCGTTTGAGTAAAGCATTAAAAGAAAAGTGCCCCCAATTTAAGGATCGACATGACAAGGTGATTTTGCTCCACGACAATGCCAGACCCCATGTTGTAAAAGTGGTGGAAACTTATTTAGAAACGCTAAAATGTGAAGTTTTATCCCACCCGCCATATTCACCAGACATCGCTCCATCAGATTTCCACTTGTTCCGGTCCATGGCGAATGGTTTGTCAGAGCAGCACTTCGACAACTACGAAAGTACCAAGAATTGGATCGATTCATTCATCGAATCTAAAGACGAAGAATTCTTTCGACGTGGTATTCGTGCTTTGCCAGAAAGATGGAAAAAGGTAGTAGAAAACGATGGACAGTACTTTCAATAACACCACTGTAATAATATTTTCAGAATAAACATCAAACTTTGCAAAAAAACGCAACGAATTAATTCCAACCCCTTATACGTCGATCGGGATTTGAACTCACGACCTTCGCATTGTAGACCAATGTGCATCACACTAGGCTACACTCTAGCTTTTTCGTTATGTTTGCTAACCGTTTCAATATTTAAATACTTAGAAGAAAGAGATTTTCTGTCCCATGCAAATAGTTAATAATACCCAAATTTAATGAAATCTTAGAGAACGGATCAAGAATCTGAAGTGGAATTGGAGTTTGACACTGTCAACTATTAAATTGAAAGAAAACAACGTTTTCTAATACAAATTTTAATTTTTAATTAGCGACTTCAAACACGTCCGAAATTATGATTTTATCTAAATCGGATATTATTTGCTATTGTTATTCATGAAATACTGAGAAAAATCCATTTTTTCCACATTTCTAGGTATTAAAATTTCCGTTTTCTTATATGATAAACTAAAAAATTAGAAAATTTTAAGACCTCAGGCAAGTTCCGGGACACTCCTCAGTTTCCCGAGAAACAGAGAATGTCCAATAATAATTAATAATCTTTTATTACCTTAAAATATTTTCCAGCAAAAAGCTGCACACCCATAATGGCAAATATAAGCCAAAATATTAGACACACCAATAGCACATTGAAGATGGACGGTATAGCTTGAACCAGCGCATTAACGACGACCTTATCAAATAATTTTAAGATGAAAAGAGAAAAGTTCAAGTTAGAGTTTATTTTTTAAGATATTTTTGTAGATTCAAGTGTATAGGTACAACTAAAAAATAAATTTCTAATTTTATATACAGAAAAGAAATAATTTTAAAATAGTTTTTTTTCTTATTAAATCGATGACTTCAAATAAACAAATTAATAATAAAACCCGATGTCTTATTGCATATTATTACTATTTAAAAGAAAATTGAAAAATTGCTAATTTTAGTTGTACCCATTTAATATTAATATATGTCCAGAAAATATATAAAAACAAAATATACTGTACTAAAAAATAATTTCTTGTAGTGTTATTAAAAGCAAACGTACAACAACAATATCATAAAATGCAAAAACACAACATCATAATATCATACAAAAATTAAAAAAAAAAACAAACATAACAATTGATAGAATTTACATACATTTAGAAAAATAATATAAAGACAATTTGTTGTTTTTGTTTTTTGTGTGATTTTGAAACTAAAACGTGCACTATAAAAGCATTTAGCGTTTTTATTTGAAGATGAGCAGAGCGGAAATTTTGAAAAGTAAAATATAGCTAATCACTTAAGGAATTAGTAAATGCGGAACATAAACTGAAAAAAGGATGATAGTAATGGATTAGCAGTCCTCAACTACAGATTGCTTTTTCGCTTTATTATTTTTTTTTTCCAATATATAATGTGTCATAATATTTATGTTGTTCTTGCTACTTAAGTTTTATTTGTACGAAATAATTATGCATTTATTTATTTAATCGTAAATATGTCGGAGGATGCAAAACGAGTGTGTTTTGAGATGTTTTTGTGGAGGCTTTATGTGATTGATTAAAAAATAAATATTCTACGTATTTAACTTTAAATTGAATGTGTGTGATGTTTCATTATGATTTTTTTGTTCAATAAGAAGCCAAGAAATTGTGCTTTGGCACATATTATTATATCCAATATTTGAATGTTTCTAATTTCAAAAAAATAATACAATTATATTGGCGGGATTATATCATGATAATATTGAGATTTGACAAAAAAAAGAAAAAAAGAAACGAGATAGATTATATGCAGCATAGCTGATAGAACTATTTTTACAGAAAAAAACGAATGTATAGAGTATAATTCAAAAGACAAAAAGAAATAAGCAGCCGCTTCTAGCGATTAATCTATACATTAAGGTAGATTCAGGGTCAAATTTCCCGAATAATAAAATTTATTCCGAAGACTAATAATTTGCCAATTTTTTGCTAAAAAAATTGTCAGCAATATTTCATAAAACTTTAGAAACGCCAGAAGAGGAAAAATTTATGTATCAACAAATTATATTGCTAGCAAAAGATTTTAGCTCCTAGCTTCATAAAAATAAAAATACAAACACATTCGCATTGAATATGGCGCCATTCTACAAAAATGTTCTTCTCTCTTCTTCACGATATAAACCCGTCAAAATTTTGACTTTATTAAATATGGAATAATGTGAAATAGGTATCGATCTCAACTTAAGCTAAAAAAAAATTATATGTAAGTATAATTTTATCATTTACAAATGATTTAATATCTGTTACGTGGCATAAAGCTGATAATACTATAATGATACCAACATTCTGTTTTCTTTTTTTACTGTTTCAAACTACTAGAACGTGTCAATTAATGAAAAATACAATATAATAATGATTTAAATTTGCTTCAAAACTTTAGAAAAGTATGTAAATTCTAAATATGTAATACCATTCCTCAAACAATAATTTTTAATTAAAAAAAACGTAAGATTGCCAAAAATTGTTTAATCAAATATATAATTTCAATTCCTCAAGATCATTCAATATAAACATTATAATTTAATTTTGTAAAAATTACAAAAAAAAAAAAGAAAAACAATTCAAAATTATTAATATTAATTTTTCATTTCTCTAAATTAAATTTTCAACTAAGAAATAATAAATTTATTAAATTTTTTTCAAAGTCTTATTTTTTTTTCATAGTGAAGAGGACTTGTACGTACCCTCATGCCCTGCATACGGGACATGGCACGTAGTGGTCTCAGTGCTCTTAGCGTACGCATAGTTTTGAAGGCTTGAATACCACCAGCTCCACATAGTGAAGCTACGAAGTTGATTAGCGATACCTATACAATTGATAATAATTCAAAAACACTTGTTATCGATGAAATACAACTTATAGATTCAAACTTCAAAACAAATAAATTTTTTAAGAAAATATGATTATTGCTTAAATAATTTTTATTTATGAAAAAAAAATCACTCGTGTTTATTTCCTCCTCCTTACACTTAATGCTATTGAGATAAGTACATTTGTATAAATTGTTATCTTACGCTTGATATAAGATTGATTTATTTTTGAATTCATAATTATCGAAATGTATTACAATTATTATTATGACTATCTATTAACATCTAAACGGAATAGATCACTACCAGCAGCAGTTCTGAAAAATAAATTATAATGACCGATAAGTTTCTCAAACTATTGAGTTATTATGAAATCCGAACCGATCAATTACGACAAGTTGACAAAATTTTTGCATAAAGCATTTGACTGGCTTACTATCTTAACCAGGATTATCAGTTTATTACAGATCTGAACATGAAGGCAAACATCTTAGCGGCTCAATTTGCTGTCAACCCTTTTTTACCACCAACGAACTTTAGCCTTCCAACGTACATATACTGCGCTAAATTCCTCCTTAGGACAAATTAACATAGATGCTAAAAACTAGTCCAGTCCAGATTGAATCTCTGCCGTTGTCCTTAAAAATTGCTGCGTTTCTCTTACTAAGCCTCTATGCAAGCTTTACCGTCTCTCCTTATCATCCTTCACTGTCCCATCTTCATGGAAGCTTGCAAATGTTCAACCTGTCCCAAAAAAAATGAGAACGCTTCAATCCCGCTAATTATCACCCAATAGCAAAAGCATCACTCCTGTCATGGAAACAATCATCAGCAGTTAAAAAATATCGCAACTTAATTGATATTATTGATGAAAAACAGTATGGATTCCACAAAAAACCTCCCGCAGGAGAACTTTTAACCACCATCACTGAATGTTGGAACAAGAGCATTCACCAGTTTGGTGAATCATGTATTATCACTCTCGATATTTCCAAGGCTTTTGACGGAGTATGGCACAGCGCCCTTTTAATCAAACTTAAAGCTATTGGCTTGGGCGACTACCTTATACCCTGGATTGAATTTTTTTTAGCCAATCGTTCAATGCGTGTGGTAATGGATAGTGTAGTTTCCGCTTCTCATAAAATTAACGCTGGTGTTCCTTAGAGCTAGGGTGTAGCCTAGTGGGTAGCGTGTGCGAAGGTCGTGAGTTCAAATCCCGGTCGACGCACAATTCCAGCACACTGCCTGCTTGGCTATACCTTGGTCACCTCAATCTACGAAAATGAAAAATTCGAAGACAGAGGGTTGTGCGAAGGTCTAACAACCCTTCCACAATAAATAATGAAAAATGTTATGGAACCTGATGGTCAGGAGGCCATGGCCCGATTCGGGCTGTAGTGCCATTGTAGAAGAAGAAGTTCCTTAGGGTTTGATTCTTCTCCCACCCTTTTTCTAATAGTTATAAATGACTCATCAATTTGCAATCCTATACATAGCTTCGCTGATTACAACTCATTGGACTTCTCCTATCACTTCAACACTGTATCCTTAGGCCGATGTACTAGCTTAGTGGAGCAACGTATGTACATGGTTCAATCATTGAATAACGACTTGGCTAAAATTCTTAGTTGGGGCAATAAGAATCATGTCGAATTTAGTGCTTCGAAAACTCAGTGCTGTCTTGTGTTTCACAAACGTGGCTCTAACTTTGATCCAATCACCTTGGGAGGACAGCCATTAACAAACTCTTCAAATGTTAAGATA
Organism: Chorisops tibialis; assembly: GCA_963669355.1. Lineage (NCBI taxonomy): Eukaryota > Metazoa > Arthropoda > Insecta > Diptera > Stratiomyidae > Chorisops > Chorisops tibialis. The sequence continues at coordinate 113,562,710 of OY770263.1, read as the reverse complement.
TTAGGTATCCAAATCATTTGAACGATCATAAATTTAACATCGCCAAGGAAGTATCTAAATGTTTGGGTTACCTACAACGTTGTAAAAACTCCTACACCACTTCTGGGCTACTGAAAATTTATAAGGCATATATTAGACCACGTCTTGAATTTAATTTCCATCTATGGGCGGGAGCTGCAAAAACATCTCTCTCCTTTTAAAAGAAACGATTTGTGGATTCTACACTGTTACGCTTTATTTTCATGACGTTTCAGTCTCTGCTGAGACCTTTATCATACTGGCTGTTTGATAGAGGTCTCAGCAGAGACCGAAACGTCACGAATAATAAAGCGTAACAGTGTAGAATCCGGATATATTTTCTTTTAACTCGAAATCTACCGTGAAAAAATTCACAAACCATCTCTCTCCTATCTTAATGGTGTACAGTCTCGGACCATTAAAATAATAGGAGCTTCTAACCAAACTTCATCGCTCAATCCACTCGAGCATTGACGAATTGTAAGCTCCCTAGTCCGTTTGTATCGCTACTATAATGTAGATTGCTGGGACGAAATTTCTAATCCCCTACCCCCATGTATGCCGTTACCTCGTAATACTCAAGCTGCTTCGAGCGCTCATAAGTTTTCTATCAACACTATCTTCGGTCGCACTGTCAAATTTCGTGATTCGTTTTTAAACCGCACTGTTCGAATATGGAACTTGCTGCTCATGTCAGTATTCCCGCATGACTACACGGTTAGAAATTTTGGTGTAAATTCTATAACAAAATGATATTCATATAAATCCTTACAAATTATTTATAAAATGAATATAATCCATCTCGATCAATTTTATAATTATTGACAATGAATTTATACTTTTACTTATAAAACCATTTTATAGCATTTTAGTATAAATGTTATTCGCATTATTTATGAAAATATTCTATATGTATAAATATATAAAATTAATAGCAAAAAATGTTCACTATCTATACATTGCTCCTATTTAATCTATCCTTTAATTTATTAAGATCTTTATACCTTTCAAATCCCAAATCGGACCATGGCCTCCCGACATTCAGGTTCCTTAACATTTTTCATTACTCATTGTGGAAGGGTTGTTAGCCCTTCGCATAACCCTCTATCTACGATTTTTTTATTTTTGTAGATTGAGGTGACCAAGGTATATCCAAGCAAACAATGTGCTGGAATTATATATTGCGTCGACCGAGATTTGAACTCACGATCTTCGCATTACAAGACCAACACGCTACCTACTATGCTACACCCTAGCTTTTTTAAAACCTATTCCGCGACCTATAAAAGCATCTTCCAGGTGATTTCATTTGTTTCTTACGATTTTAGCCAAAAAAGTTTATTTCACGTTGTTATAAAAGCTATTGTGGTTAGTATAAGAAAACCCTTTGTCTTGCAGCTTTTGAGCGTCCTTAGCAGTTTTTAAGATCTAATTTATACTGAAAGGAAGATAAAATTATCAATGACCATATTCTAGTATTCATTCAATAACTATCAGGATAAATTTTATGCATAATGGAATAAAATTTATTTTGCTTCATTTAAAGGCAAATCTTTATATTTAAATCCATATACACTCTAAGCCAAATTAATATAAAACATTTTTATATAATCGTTTTTCATAAAAACCATACCAATTATCAGATACTTCACTTTTATAACAAAAAAATAATAAATGAGTTTTATCTTTTACACCAATATTTTTAACCGTGTACATCATTCAACAATTCAAAAGAAATATGTACTCATAGCCACTTCCTTCTCTATTCTCTTAATTCTCAAAAACCAATATCCTTCCCTCTCGCCGGAGCTGTGCTATAAAAGGGCAACAACTGTAGGTGTTATATAAAACAAAAATAGTTTTCATGTGCTCTCTCTCTCTCCCTCCCCGCTCTCTCTATTACGTGTATAGCAGATTAATCTTTACTGCATTTATTTTTATACACTGTATGAAATTTTGGAGTATGAATAAGTTCAACCAATCAATTAATTTCCTCTCAAGACTATCTACAGGGGCATAGGACAGAAACCATTCTTTTCCAAAAAGCGCAATCCGTAGAATCTATTTCTCGCTAATCAACCTGAGTAATATTATGTCTTTGCCGTATCCCATCACTAATTGAAATACTGATCATTCCTTGATTCGTACTCACCTAGTTGCAGCAACCACACCGTTGACAATCAAGGCACTTCGAAGAAACATGTGGCATTTCAAAAAAGCACATTGGGGCGCTAAATAACTTCTTCAACGCCTTTAATTGGAAGTTCGATTCCAATGGCTGCGATGAAGCTTGTAGATGTGTCACCGAGATTATATTGATTGGTATGAAGCTCTATATACCTTCCAGCCAAAAGAGAGTCAGACCGTCGAAGGATTCGTGGTTCAATAAAGTCTCGAAGCCATCCAGGTCAAGAAACAAGCTTTTTAATCGTTTAGTGGCAATATAACACCTGCCCACAGAGAACTTTTCAATGCGTGAAGAAATGCCTGCAAAACCATATTCAAACATGTTAAATTTGAGCATGATCAAAAACTTCGACGGAAGATCCTCCAGTGCCCTAAAGTCTCGAGGTCTCTTCTGGGTGCTTTTTTCAGCCAATTCCCAAGAAAGGCAACAAATGAACCCCGCCAACTAACCGTCCGATTGCCATTACTCCAGTGCTCTCGGAAGTATTGGAAAATGCTGTCAATCGCAAAATCGTTGAATATCTCGAGAATATCCAACTAATCCATGATCGTCAAAATATGTGTTCCATTCTGGAAGGAAGGGAAGCTAAGGTATAGCATAGTGGGTAGCGTGTTGGTCTACAATGCGAAGGTTGTGTGTTCAAACCCCGGTCGACGCATAATTCCAACATACTGCCTGCTTGGGTATGCCTTGGTCACCTCAATCTTCGAAAATGAAAAATTCGAAGATAGATGGTTGTGCGAAAGTCTAAAAACCCTTTCACAATAAATAATGAAAAAAATGTTAAGGAACCTGAAGGTCAGGAGGCTAAGGCCCGATTTGGGTTGTAGTGCCACTGTAGAAGGATTCTGGAAGATCAATGGCAGATCTTTTAGTCTATTTAACAGGTCGTTGTAACTCAGGCTTATAAAAATATGGAATGAATGTCTCTTAGTTAAGTTTAGGACCGTAGGCCTTAATGATACCCTTGTTCAATGGATTGAGAGTTATCTCTCTGAACGCACAATACACGTAGTATTAGATGGCGTTACTCCTTCCTCCTACCCAATTGATTCAGGAGTCCCTTAAGGTTCTATTTTGTCGCCAACACTTTTCTTAGTTTCCAAAAAGCCTTTCTGTCGACTAGTCTCAATTCAATCCATAGTTTTGCAGTTGGCAGTGCTTTAAACGAAACCTATGAACTTAACTCTGCTGCGGAATCAAACAATCATTTTATTGCTTCCAGGGAGTTATTCAGTTCGAACTCGGATCTCAAATTAATCCTGGAATGGGGCAGCAAAAATAGAGTAGCGTTTAATGCATCCAAAACACAGACTGGTCATCTATCTCTCAAAGATGATGTGCCGGTGTTGTCTCACAATGTAAACTTTGGTGGTGCACAGCTTAGCACATTGGAGAATTTTACAATGTTAGGCATCAAAATTAATGACCATCTGAATTGGGCCCAGCATACCTTTGATATTGTCCTTGGCGTCCATAAACGTCTTGATGTTCTCCGAAATTGCAAAAAAAATATTTCATACCCGCTCCGATCCTGCAATGATAGATGGATAAAGTTGATGGACCGTCAGCTCCGCAACCCATTTAGGTGGGGGGGATAAGGTTGAATGGTCCGTCAACTCTGCCTATCATACCCAAGTAGGGGGGATTAAGTCGATGTTGTATATTAAATTGAGTATTCAATTTAATCATACTAAGATCACCGGCTCCGGAACCTACACGATAGGGGGGATAAAGTTGAGCAGACCGTATGGTCCGCAAGCTCCGCAACCTTTCGCGCAGGGAAGAAAGTGCTGGTCCAGAAAGCTTCGGCGATTCCAGTAACTACTTTTGGGGCTGACCGTCCCTACGAACCCGAGGGTTGCAACTGATTATAGTGCAGGGTGCTATGCTTCAGTGGTGTAGCCTTACCAGGGGTGTAGCCTTACCAGGGGTCAACTGGTACACCGGGAGCTGGGGAGCCCACGGAAGGTTACTTCCACCCCCAGCGTTGGTTGAGGATGTCTTCGACATACACGGTGTGGCTGATGGTGCCCACATCGCGGGCAGAGAAATAGCTCGGCGTAAGGTTGCGTGAACGAAAGATTGGCAGAGATTTAGATAGGTCTCGCTTCTAACAGTAAGAATACTTACCCTGCAAATAGTTGAAATTGCTACCTTCGGGGGCGTTAATGATTGTCGTCAGAAACAATCCGTGTTGCTGAAGACAATTGTGTGGCAATTCCACAATGTGAGTCAGGCACCACAATAAACAAGTTTAGACCTCAGACCACGTTTAGAGTACAACTCGCATGTTTGGGCTGGGGCACCCAAAACACACCTCACGTTACTCGATCGTATTCAAAAACATAACAGGGCATAAAGCCCAATCGTACGATACTCTAGATGAAAGAGAAATTTTTGGATCTTAAGAAATTTCGTATGGGAAGTAGTGGTGGTGACGACATTGAACTAATTTTTTCACATGACGCTAAGGTTGCTATCAAAATATTTTATATAAAATGTAGGATTTAAAAATTTAATTGAATAAAAAATGTATGGGAGATGATAGAAGGATTGGTGAGTTTTTAATGAATTTTCAGAAATAGCTACAAGCATCATGCCTTTGACATGTTTTAAATTGCAGATCAGTAGCATTCATACTTTTCAGGAAAATCGACTTTTTATAAAATTGTGTCAGGTTGTATGGGAAGGGGTAGAAGGAGTGAATGTAACCATCTAATTTTTTTCGGTCTCACTAAAAATTTATATACTAAATATTTCGCGCACAATTTCAGCTCGATCAATTTTATACGCAAAAAGTGAAGTTTGTATGGGAGGTGGTGGAATGAGGGGGCAATCGAAAGCCTTCTCGAAGTCCACAATCTGAGATGTAGTGGTGAACCCATTTCGGCGGACTTCTCCAATATCCGTAGGGTATTAGTATGGTCTGTACAATACGGCCCTTTACGGAATCCAGGATGAAAAACTTGGAAAGTGCTCTCTACAATATCACTAATCCTGTTGAGAATTACATTAGCTATGATTTTCGATGCGGCAGTAAGTTAACACATATTACGGCAACTGCCACAATCCCGAAGGTCGCCCTTCTTCGGAATTTTCACAATGACGCCTGGCTTCCACTCAGCCGGATGCTTTCCATCATCTCACACCTTAGTAAAGATTGGGAAGAGTATATTGGCTGTTATTTCCGGGTCCGTCTATTTCTGGCCCTTTTTTTCCCTCCATTGACCAAATGGCGGAAACTATCTCTTTCGTATCTCGGGGACCAGTAGAGGATTGTTGCGGTTGAATCTTTGGTAGTTGCTCTGTTTCTGGAATATCTTCATTTGACAAGATGCTTAAAATTTCGGAGAAGTATTCTTTTCATCGCTACTACTGGTGTTCACTCATATCAAGGAGAGTTCCGTTGACATCTCTCACCAGGTGGTTGGAGATTTAATACCTGTTCTTCAACTATTTAATATTTTTTTTTTATTATATCCCCATGGTAAGCCGCAGATTCTCCTTTATGAACCAGATCTTTAACAGCCGTGTCGCTTCTAACAGCCTTCTAAAGCTCTCGTATCGGTCAGATTTTAAGATCACTTGTGATATGCCCATGATCCACTGTGTGTCCATTTGCCATTTGTAGGGCAATCAGGACAAGCGGTGAGTGTACTCGACTACCTCCATCCCAATATCCAATAGACATCGTAAATTCCTTGCTTAACGTTTCTCTAAGATATGTGGTGAATTTTCCTTCTTCGTTCCAGCAATAAGAATTTCGACTAATCTTTCCTATCTTATGATATTCGTGTATTTCTTAGAGTTTAAATATCATTTGCTTTTATTGTTTGTTGGTTTCCATAAAACTTTAAGATTTCTCAATTTTAGATGAAATCTGAGAGTATTAACTCAAGAATACGTTGAACTACAAAGTTCAAATTATGTACACGTCGTTCTCGACGAAGAAGTAAGATAAAGTTCGTGAGCACTCCACCCGATCTACCCCTCAAGCATGACGTACTAAAATACCCCGCTTGTTCTGCCACCTTCCACACAAACTGCACAGTTTCGCTAAATCCAATATACAAATTTTCTCAGTATCTATTACATTTTCGAAGCTTAAATTTGGTATAAAATATTTTGATAGCCTCTTTAGCATGGTGTGAAAAAATTATTGTAGTTCAATGCTCGTCGTTGCTTTTTTCAGTTATTTCGATGACAGTAAAAAGAAGAAATCCTTTTTTTGGTAAAATTCGAAAAAATTGTTGAAAATGTTTGCTTATCAACAGGACTCTACTTTTTTCCTAGTGTGGACTGGCTTTAGTTTGAATAAAGCACTAAGCTTATTGTCTACTTAATATCATAAGAATAAAGTGCTGGTAGTGGTCTGATATGTTTAGAGAATTCAATTAAACATTTTAATAAAAAATTTATTTGCAAAAATTTCATTTAGTGAAATTTTTATTCTAATTGTAATTATTTCTGGATTTATTATTATTTTTTTTTTAATAAAATTCTTTTTAAATGTCAATAAACTCGAAAATTCATATTGCGGGTAGCTAGGCGAAAAGCCAGTCATTACATAATCTAATCCCAGTTTTTGATGATATCTATACATTTTTATTCACTATTATATGGTACGTGGTATAAGTAATAATTTTACGACCTGACCCATTTGGTGTATATTTTGATTGAATTAAAGTTGGGAAAACAGTAAAAATAAAATTTAAGGCAAACTATAGATAAAGAAAGTTTAAAAATAAAATGTATCTGTAATTTTTTGTTTTTATAACACAACATATAATATAAAGCAATACAATAATTAATAAACACTTTTATTTAATATGTATATTTTTTCTAATTATGTATATCGACATAGATTAAGTACAAGTCCTATTAAAAGCAGGACCAAGTATGACACTAAATCACGAAAAATTATGTCTTACTTGGAATTCAGTTGATTAAATAATTCAATTTATATACATTCAAAATATTTTTTTTTATTATTATTATTTCATCAACTTTATTGATTGTGAACGCTCAACACTCAAATACTATACAAAAAGCATTATTATTTTTTTTCTTTAATTATTTACGAGTATACTATAAAGTTCATTGATTGAAAAGCACTGCCCATTGAATTTTGAAAATTTGCGTTCCGTGATTCTTTATTATGTTGAGTAAAATAAACAACAACGAATAGTGGAAAAAGATAAAAAAAAAAAGAATTAAATATTTTGGCAAATATCAACTGCAAGTATGAAAACATTAGTGTGGCCAAAGAAGAATTACATTTCAATGGTGTGTTAAATAAATTTGTACTGTATAATGTTTTCATTACTAATGTAATTTACATTTTATCCAGCGACAATAAGAATTTAATCAGTATAAATTGTTATTATTTCAAATTTCTTAATAGTTAGCATTTATATAAATTTACTTTTAAATAAAATGAATTCTAGGTTTGGGTAGTCCATTGATTTAAACATAGTACGCAAGATAATAATATGTTAATGTTTAAAAAAAACTTAAAGGCCGGTGTGTACATTATTGCAAGAGTGCGTTGTGAGACTCGCAAGAGCTGTCAAATCGGTTTCAAACGAAATTACAACATCCCCATATCTGCATTGAAAGAATCGAAGTGGTTCGGTAACGAAATCATGGACATGAGATCGCACACAATCTTTACAAGTGGAAAATTGTCGGTAAGGAGAGAGTAACGAGAATAAAAACAAAATTCGTCAACATTTGGTTGATCAACGTCCACACACCAACAGAAGACAAGGACAATATAACTAAAGACGAATTTTATGCCACCCAAGAGAGAGCCTATGATTCTCTGCCCTCAAATGACCTAAAAATTGCATTAGGGGACTTTAATGCAAAAGTGCGAAAAGATGTGGACTCAGAGAAACAACAGAAGGGCACAGTCTCCATGGCATAACCAATGACAATGGCCAACGATTTATTGATTTCGCATGCAGCAAAAACATGATAGTAAGCTCCAGGTGCTTCCCACATCGCGATATTCAGAAACGAATGTGGGCATCACCAGATGGTCAGACCTTCAATCAAATATACCACGTTCTAATTGAGAAAAGGGCTGCTTCCAACATATTTTATGTACGAACCCTCCGCAATTCTAATTGTGACTCTGATTCCTATCTAGTCAAAGCTAAGTATCGATGCCGAATAGCTTCAAAGTCGACAAGCTTAAAGACGATGGCGCAGGCATACATGTCAGTACTGGATCAACACTTGACACCAATATATGAAAATATCCAAAATTTGCCAGTGGAGAATGCGTGGATAAAATACGAGACGACATCAAACCCGCCGCAGAAGAGGTATTAGGATATCAAGTATGACGAAAAAATAATGGCTGGTTCGACCAAGAATGTAGCGATGCAATTCATAGAAAGAACGAGGCTTACAAAAATTTTACTGAACGACCAACACGACCCCTAAACGATAGATATGACGACCTTAGGCAATATGCAAAAAAGAGCTGCAGGCGAAAACAAAGGAAGTGCCATAATGGCAAGATACACAAAATGGACAACAATGTGCGACTAAACTAAACTCAAGACGCACACGCTACAGTAAAAGAAATAAAAAAGGGATATAAGCCAAAAACCAGCCTCCACCAAGACACAGAGGGCGACATATCAGCGGCACGCAAAAAATCAAAAGGAGATGGGCTTTTTGAACATCTTCTCAACCTCACTCCATTAGTATCGATCACGAGAGATAATATCTCAACTGAGGTTCCAACTGATGAAGGAGAACCATCATCGATACTATCCACGCTTGACGAAATCAAAGCAGACTCATGTGACCAGAAACTAAACAAATCCCCGGAATTGACGAAATACAAGTTGAACTTTTGAAAAACAGTGGAAACCGTGTCGCTGAAATACTACACAGCATGATATGCGAAATTTGGATAGGGAGAATCACACCCAACGATTGATGATAGAGCATCATATGTCCAATTTACAAGAACGGAGAAAAACTCTGAATATCATTGTTGTGTACGTCATACAAAACATTGACAAAAACAATTGAACGTCATTTTAAGCCCTATACTAATGAAATAATTGGCGAATACCAAGGTGAATTCAGAACTGGATGACCTACAACAGACCAAATATTCTCGGTGAAACAGGTTCTTGAGAAATTCTGGGAATGTAACACAGACCTGCACGAAATCTTCGTAGATTTTAAACAAGCATACGACAGTATCGACAGAAGGGTACTGTACCAAGTCATGGTTGACTTTGGAACTCCCCCAAAACTAGTTCGACTGACGAGACTCACAATGACGAACATTGAATCCCAAGTAAGAATACAAACTGATTACAGAACTAGCTTTCGAACCGAATGTGGTTTAAAGCAGGGAGATTATTTAGCCTTCATGCTTTTCAACAACGCTGACGACATTAATATCCTAGCTCTCTCGATTCTGCCGCAAAATAAGTCGGGTTGCGCATCAACGAAAGCAAAACAAATGTCGAATAAGATACAACTATGAGTTGAATCATTACATTACTATAGGCGAATACAACTTCGAGCAGGTGGATGAATTCGTATACCCTTCTCACAAAGGACGGCAATGAGCGACATGAAATTTAAAGAAGAATCACGACAGCTAACAAGCATCTTATGCAGTCCGCCCCACAATGAAATCAAGGAATGTTCAGAAGCTGAACATAGGTCATAGAGCCATACAATGTATGTATGCTCGGACCTCGAATTTAGCATTAAGAATCAAAATTATTTCCATTAAGTTGGGTGAAGAACATGCATTATAATCATATTCAAGTAAAGGCATGTCCGATCATTCAACCCAACGTGCAAAAAATAATAATAATAACCGGTAAGTAGGTGAACGATCGCGCATAAATGCTAATTATGAATGTGTCATCATTTTTTATGCTCGATCGTTCAACTTACATTTTAGTAAAAATTTTTTTTATTATGTTTACCATTTTGTTTACATTGCACATTAATTTTAAGCATTGCACTTTTCATTTTATATATAAGTGTTAATAAATATATCATTTAATCATTTAAACTAACCAACTCGCATTAATTATTTTCTCAGTATCCCATTACCTTGCTACCATTGCCTTCCAATCCGTTGGCATTTGTAGCTTCCTCAAAAGCTATTAAGACCGTAATTCTAGACGCCGGCTGGTTTGGCCGATCTCAAGGATTCGACGTTATAAGGTTAACAAGAATGATCCATCGAAACAACAAACTACGCATCTACAAGATATTAATTCGTCCTGTGCTGGTATATGGACGCGAAACATGGACCTTGACGCGGTTGTTGGAGAAGGCAATCGACACGTTTGAGCGAAAAATTCTTCGGAAGATGTACAGAGCAGTTAAGGAAGGAGATGATCGGCGAATTCGATACAACCATGAGCTGTATCAAATATTTGACGACCCACCAGAATCTATCGTGATAAAACTGCGCAAGCTACAATGGGCTAGCCACGTGAAATAAATGCCCGAGGAACTAATCCCAAAACGAGTGCTCAAGGTCAAAGCTCAAGGCAACCGACTGCAAGGGAAGCCACGAAAGCAATGGGAGGACTCAGTCGACGCAGATTGCAGATCGGTTTTTGATTTTTCAAACTGGAGGACGCGGTCGTTGGACCGAGACAACTGGAGGAGGGGTATCCGGGAGGCCAAGGCTCGATATAGGCTGAAGCGCCATTGCATCATCATCATGAGTTGAATCAAAGCCACGACGTGTCAGAAGTTTCAACGTTCATCATGCTACGTAAACTGCAGTGGGCTGGCCATGCAGAGCAAAGGGAAGATAGAAGAATTCTCAAACGTGCTCTTAAGGCAAAGCAAGTGGTAACTGGCCATTAAGAAACCACGCAAACGTTGGGAAGACTCGATTGATGAAAACAGCAAAGCCATCTTAAAAATTAGTAGCTGGAGGGCAAGGTCTTTGAATCGAAACGGTTGTAGATGACGACTTGAAGAGGCCAGGACCCGATTTGGTCTGTTGCGTCATTTCCAATAGGATATTGTTATGGAGGGATGAGGATATTTCACGTGATAAACCTTTCACGTGGTATTTACTGACATTAAGCTCTAACTTGTTCTGACTTCACTACTGCTCTAGTGCAATAAGCTTGGATTGCAGAAATACAGTATCTTCGGGTGAGGTTATGGTATGATATACTCGTGTTTTTAGATCAACAGAGTACAATCGATGTGAAATATTTCCTAATACTTTCTATAGATCTGAAGTGAAGATATTAAATAATAGAGGTCCCAAGTGACTCTTCCTTGGGTTACCCCAGAGGACACTACTATTTCTTTGGAAATAAAGCCTTGAAAATTTAAAAATTGAGTTCTATTACAAAGATAGGATTTAATCCAATCAAGTAAAGTTCCTGCAGCATTAATTTTTTTTCACTTTTATGCCAGGAACTTGTGATCAACTCGGTCGAAGGCTTTATTAAAGTCAGTGTATATTGCGCCGATTTGGTGCCCTTTTTCCAGTGCGTATAGTGTATACAACAATTTAATGAAAATAGAACGAAAATTCAGTGAATACGCGAACAACATCATTGGGAAATTTCAATGTGGCTTCAGATCCGGACGATCGAAAACGGACCAGTTATTCTTAGTAAAACAGGTGCTAGCGAAAATCTGGGAATATGATATTAATGTGCACCAACTGTTCATCGATTTTTATCCAGCATACGATAGTGTCGACTGTAAGGCTCAGTACAGAATAACAATTGAACTAGGTGTCCCACCGAAACTAGTTTGGTTAATAAAAGCCACGTTGAAAAACAATGAGTGCCAAGTAAAAATCCAATACGAATTGGCTCAAAGCTTCCTAATGGAGTCAGGTCTTAAACGAGAAGATGGCCTCGTCCCATGCTCTTGAACATGATGCTCGAGTATGTGATCAGGCAGGTAACTTCAGTAACCTTAGTGGACACCAGAGATACGTACTCGTAAGATCCGCAGAGTTGGTGGCGTACGCAAACGACGTGGATATTTTCGCCCGATCAATACTTTGTATTAAGGAGGTATTCCAGGAGTTGGAGTCGGCAGCGGGTGAAGTAGTGCTCAGGTTCAATGAAGCAAAACCTACATGAATGACGCAGACACGAAGGACTATCCCAGAGAGGCAGAATATTACTATGGGCGAATTCGACTTCGAGCAGGTGAATGAATTCATATGAACGACATGCAATCCAAAGAAAATTCACGGCAGCTAACAAAGCATTTTATGCGCTCCTTCACATAATAAAATCAAGGAAGGTCCATCAAAGTTCAAGTGCAAAGCTGAAGGCAATCGACCGCAGGGGAACCCACGAAAGCGATGGGAGGACTCAGTCGATGCAGGCCGCAGATCGTTTCGAGATTTTTCAAACTGGAGGACGCGTTCGTTGGATTGAGACAACTAGAAGAGGTGCATCTGGGAGGCCAAGGCTCGATATGGGCTGTAGTGGCATTGCATCAGCATCATAACGTATACAAGAATCATGCTTTAGCCATGGTAGAGCGGATTTTTCTAATGCCGTTTTGTTTATCAATAAGAATAAGATTGATTATATTGGTCATCCTATCGGAGATATTTTTTTCAAACAATTTCGGTATATGTTTGGTGATAGAACTGCTAAACCTCTGTATTTCTCAATATTTCGTTTGTCTCTATTCTTGTTGATGGTCGTGAGATGCGACGATTTTTATTCGGAAGGAAAAATTCGAATGATATTAATTTGTTGAAGAGAAAGTGTAGAGGTGTTGAAAGTTGATGGGCACACTTTGAAAAGAATAAGGGAAGAATAACATTCGGACCTGGACGTTTTTGACATAAATAGTTGTGAGAGCATCAAACACTTCCCCAAAAAATGGAACAGCCGAAGTGCTAGGTTCGTCAGAATACAATTAACTAGTAAAGAGTGGAAGGAGTATATCAACTGTTATTTCTGGGTCTGCTTTGAGCAGTTTTTTGGTGGTCCGTCCATACCTATTTTCCGCCATTAGCCGATTGGCGGAAACTATTTCTTCCCCGTAGTTGGTAGTTGTAATAAGAAGTTTTACCAATTCATGCAACTATCTCTGGAGAATAGCGACTCCACGGACCTGAGCTAACCATCACCTTGCGGGCAGTAAAATTTTGCCACAGCCAGTCGTGCTTGTCCTAAAAAGGCAAATGGACACTCACTGGACCATGGGCTTATCACCCGCGATCATAACACCTAACTGATACAAGAAACAGATGCAGAGCCTCGGATACGGACGGATTCTACGGTAATGACATTTGGCATTGGAAAATGGACTATGATTGGCTTCTGGAACGTTCGAACATTGAATGACGGGGGACGAGCTGGGGTAAGTCGGTCCTTACTCTGCCAGTCTGTGATCGACCGTGAAATGGAGCACTATAACACCCAAATCTTGGGCTTGAGCGAGGTCAGGTGCACAGGATCCGGAGAAGAACGAAGCCCGAGCGGAAACACCATTCTGTACATTGGTCCTGAGACTGAAACCAAAAATTGCATGGCGGTCGTCCTTACACCGAGAGCGAGAAATAGTCTCATCAACTGGGAGCCAATCTCTGAGAAGATTATCGTCGTCAGGCTCAGGACCAGTTACAGAAACGTCACAATTCTGCTGTACTACACACCAACCAATATCCGCAACACCTGGTGGTTTATAACCAACTGAGTGCCACCTTCGATTGTGTTCTAAAAGGTGATATTATTATCATCTCAGGAGATATGAACGACCAGGTTGGCTCTGACAACACTGGACTAGAACACATCAAGGGGAAGCATAGTGACCCTTGGGTTGACGCGTTAAGAGACCCGAAAACGGCGAATTATTTATAGAGTGACATCACTTCTTTGATCGATTCACTCGAGCATAGACGAACTGTAAGCTCCCTAACCCTTTTGTATCGCTACTGCAATGGAGATTGGTCGGACGAAATCTCTAATCTCTTGCCCCCATGTATGCCGTTACCCCGTAATACTAGAGCTGCTTCACGCGCTCATAAGTATCCTCTCAACTCCACCTTCGGTCGAACTATTAAATATCGTGATTCGTTTTTAAACCGGACTATTCGAAAATGGAACATCCATCTCGGTATTCCCGCATGACTAAAACATTCAACAATTCAAAAGAAATATTCATGGCCACTTCCATCTCTAACCCCTTAATTCCCAAAAACCAATTTTCTTTCCCCCTCACCGGGGCTCCGCTAAGGGCAGTAGACAAGGGCAACCCTCCTAGTTCTGGTGTCACATAACAAAAAAAAAGTTGTGTAGTACTCTACAAAAAACATCTTGGGTTTCCACTGATGGTGTTACTAAGAACCAGATCGAACATTTGGTTATAAGTCGCCGATGGAGAAGATGTCTCCTTGATGTGTAAGCGAAGCATGGAGGTGGCGTGGGGAGCGATCACCACTTGATGGTTGCCTGCTTGAGATTGTGCACAGCAGCTATCCGACGACTACAAATTCTTCAAATGAAGCCCAAGCTTAATGTGTCATTGAAGATCTAGCCAATAAGGCAAAATCTGCGACTTACCTTGGGGATATAGGTTTATTATTTAATATTGTAAAACAGTTGACGAAAAGGAATTTCACCGCCAACCACCTGGTGAGAGATGTCAACGGAACTCTCCTTAATATGTTTGAACACCAGTTGCAGCGATGGAAGGAATTCTTCCCTGATATTTTAAACATCTTGTCAGAGGAAGATATTCCAGAAACAGAACAACTACCAAAGATCCAATCGCAATAATCCTCTATTAGAGACGATTCCCCAGATAAGGAAGAGATAGTTTCCGCTAGAAAAGAAAGGAGGGGAAGCCCCAGGCATGGACTTCTAAACCAACTCCTCAAAGCGGACCCGGAATTTACGGGGGTGTGGAATTAAGCAAGAATCCGATTGAAAGGAAGGAGGGCGTCATTGTGAAAATTTCGAAGAAGGGTAACCTTTGCGATTGTGGCAATTGGCGTGGTATATTTGTACTTACGGCCTTTTCGAAAATCATGGCTAAAGTAATTCTCAATAGGATTAGTGATGTCGTGGAGAGCACTCTCGAAATTTATCAGACTGAACTCCGTAAAGGGTTGTCTTGCACCAACCACACTAAAACCCTACGGATAATATTGGAGCAGTCCACCTGAATGGGTTCGCCATTATATCTCATGTTTGTGGATTTCGAGAAGACTTTTAATAGCGCTAAGCGAGATTACATATGGAATGCTTTGCGTAGGAGAGATATTCCAGATAAAGTCACAGCTATGATTAAGGAACCCTATGAAGGTGTTGCGTCTTACATAGAGGAGAGCTGTCCGAGAGCTTTCCTGTGCGAACGGGTGTCAGACAGTCTTGTTTCTAGTAGTAATAAATGACATCTTGAAAGCTGCACTGGAAGGTGAGGAAGATAAAGGTCTTCAATGGAGACTATTTAACATCTTAAGTCACCTCGATTATGCTGATGACGTGTTTTTGCTTTCACATAATCGTTAGGACTTAAAGTCAAATGTTCGCTAGTTGGATTCTAAATGCAAAGAGACGGGACTGCAAATAAATGTGCGTAACACCAAGTAAATACCCATGGGTTTGAACACAAGCACACCAATTGTTCTTAACGGACAAGATGTGAAGGAAGTGCAATATTTTTTTTATCTCGGAAGCATTGTCAGTCGGCGGAGCCGAAAATAATATTGAGGCTCGTCTAAACAAAGCTTGTCAGGCTTTCGGAATCCATTTTCCTTTCTGGAGGTTAAGAGAGATCTCCCTTCGCATGAAGCTGCGAGTTTTTGACGCACGCGGCAAATCTGTGTTGTACAACCATTTAGTACTACGTGGAAACTGCAAACTTTCGTGAACCAATGCTTCCGACGCATCTTAGGAGTATTATGGCCAGAAGTGATCTCCAAAGACGCACTTTGGAGTACAACTGGACAGACTAAAGAAGGCCTTGAGATTCAAAGGCGCAAGTAGCAATGGATCAGTCACACTTTGAGGAAACATCACCAAACATGCTTTGGTTTATAATCCTCAAGGAAGACGTCGGGTGGACCATGGAAGTGAACAGTTGAGCAAGAGGCCAGAGGAATAAACAGGACCTGGCAACAGCTAAAGGATCGCGCCGTGTGGAAAAGAGTCGTTTCTGTCCTATGCCCCTACAGGAAGTCTTAACAGGAATTTGATTGATTGATTTCTTTCTTATCTGGGAGATCGTGTTGCGGTTGGATATTTGACAATTATTCTGTTTCCGGAATATCTTCTTTATTTCTTATTCTTTCCGTCGCCGCAACTGGTGTTCACTCATATCAAGGAGAGTTCCGTTGGCATCTCTCACCAGGTGATTGGCTGTGAAATTCTTGTCCACCAGCTGTTTTATAATTTTTAAAAGCGAACCCATATCCTCAGAGGAAGTCGCAGATTTCAGATTTTTGGTCAGATAGGAGCCATCTGAAACCGTATATAAGCATCGCGGTATTTCTGTTTCAAGGCGCGAGTTCTTTGATTGACATCGAATTGAGGGATGATTGTTATTTTGGCAAGTCTGCAAGTTTATTCATGTGAAGACTTTGTGTCCGTTGGACAACTGCTATGGTCAATCTTAAGCAGGCAACCATCAAGTAGTGATCGCTTCGCACGTCAATTCTGCGCTTTGTTTGCACATCTAAGACACATCTTCTCCATCGGCAACTAATGGCTAATTGGCCGATTTGGTTGTTAGTAACACAATCTGGGAAAACCCAAAGTGCTTATGGTGACTCTTGTTTGGAAAAAAAGGGTCCCTCCGATAACCATTTGCAGAATACTATAAAATTAATAAAAATAATTCTCCGTTTTTGGGTCCTTAATCCAATAATGTTCCTCCACGATGTGTTCTAGTCCAGAATTGTCTGACCCTACTTGGGTATCATCTGTTTGAAGATTCTAGAAGGCGGTTTCAGTTTTCCATAAAACTCCTCCTTGTCGCCAAGTGTTGCGATATTCGTTGGTGTGTAGCACTACAGAATTGAGACGTTTCTGATCTTAGTCCTGAGTCTGACGGCTTTAATACCATTCGAGATGGGTTCCCAACTGATGAGACTGTTTTTCGTTCTCGGTGTAAGAACGACCGCCACGTCATTTTTGGCTACACACTCAGGACCAATGTGCAGAATGGTGTCTCCGTTCCGGATTCGTTCTTCTCCCTATCCTGTTCACCTAACCTCCGTCAAGCCAGAGATGGTATAGTGCTCCATTTCGCGGTCGGTAGCTGATAGGCAGTGTATGGACCGAGTAACCCCAGTCCTTTCACCGTGATTCAATGCTTGAACTTTCCTGAAGCCAATCATATCTATTTTCGAATGCCAAAAGGTCTTACCGTAGAATCCGTCCGTATCCGGGTGATGTTTCAGTTTCTCATGTCATCATCACCATCAAGATCACAGGTGATAAGCCCATTCATCATTGTATATTCTACATATATTATGAAAATAGTGATTAAACTAAATGAAATAGATTTGAAAGAAAAGATTTCCGGATTCTACACTGTTATGCTTTATTATTCGTGACGTTTCGGTCTCTGCTGAGACCTTTATCAAAATAGATTTAAAAATTTTTAGCTATTTGTGAATTCAGACATCAGAGACAAAAACAAAAGTCACATTGATTACCGACGATTAAAAACAGATTCGTAATGTGCTACCTAAAAATCGGAAAAATGCTGGAGCTTCCAAAATATAATACTTTAGAAACATTTTTTTTTTTAAATAAAGATGATTTTGTTTTGCAAAATCAAAAAAAAAAAAAATTAAGTTAAGCACCTAATATTTGTATTATTACAATAAAGAAACTACCGAAACCGTGTTCGAGTTGCACTCTAGCAATAACATTTCCTGACCTTTAAAATTATTTAGGTAATTGAAAATATTTATAATTTATTTAATATCGAAATCAAAAATATTAGAAAAAGTGGTCTATTATGCACAGAAAATTGATTTAGCCAAAATATTTGTCAGTATAGCTTAACTATATATTAAACACGATAATTGCGAACACAATGCTGACAGTATTTTTTTTAATTTACGGAAGAGCAGTTGACTTAGACATCACATTTTAATTATATATAATAATCATGATGTAAAGAAAATACCAACATGGACAGAGATATAATAATATAAAAATATATAAAAAGTATACACGAATATAATTTCTTTTAAAGGCATTTTTTTGTATTGTATTTTTTTTCACAATTACTTACTCTCATACCCTCCCATCTAGAAACAGCCCGAAGGGGCCTTAAAGCTCTTAAAGTTCTCATTGAACGGAAGGCCGGCACGTCATCCGAGCCAGACCATATTGCGCCCAAATTAATTAGCGATAGCTATTGATGGTTGGTTTAACATAAATATTGTTTATTTTAAAAATATAAAAATATATTTAAAAAATATAATATAAATATAAAATAATGTTAAAAACTTATATTTAATTACAATAATAAAAATAAGGAGTCAAAAACGAAAAAACAAAACAAAGATGCTAAGTTTCCTGTAACCTATTTCATTATAAGCGGTTCCTAAGTATTTGTTTGTTTTAGTAAAATATTGATTACTATTGAAAGATTTAGTTTCCTTACTTCACATACCGATTAAAAATTAGAAATTTCAAAAAATTTAATAACTTACCATTACGATGATGAAATCAAGCCAGCACCATGCGTTCGTAAAGTAAACTTTGAAGCCCAGTGCCAACCATTTTATTAACATTTCTAGGAAAAATATCACCGTAAATATTCTGTCCATGTAATAAAGGATATCTTGTAGTATTGGTCTATGAGGAAGGTGAACATCTTCAAGGGCCTGAAAATAACCGATTATTTACAAAAATGATAACATGAAGTGATTAATAGCGATACTCACCAGAGCTAAACTACTGAGTAAAATCATTGTTATAACGGCTGTTTCAAAATATTTATTTTCGATTAATTGAAAGGTTTTCAGTCGTAAATTAGCCCATCCTTGCCAGAACGGTGCATCATCATCACCGGCCAAGATAGGGAACTTCTTGTAGCAAGGATCAGGACAACAGTCAGCGGGATATTCGTCCAGTACAGCATCATCGGCTTGTATTACTAGTCCTTCATCGAGTGCACCCTCTTCGCCTTCACATTCTTCATCTAGCTCCTCGTCTAGTCCCAGATCTTCTTTACTGACGTCTCGCTTTTCTTCTCCTTCCATCGTTTCGGCACTACCTTTGTGACTTTCGTCTTTGAACGGTCGATTTTTATGACTTCCATATGAGTTTATGCTGGCAGTGTCATCGTCCTGTAAGGACAAACCTCTGTGGTTTAGCTCGTGTTCCAGTCTATTGTCTTGGTGGTTTATTGAGTTTCCTATCATCTGAATATTCAAAAAAGAATATTACGCAATTAGAATTTAATTGAAAATGGTTAATTGGAAAATTAATACCGCTGCATTATTCATTAATTTTCCTTTTTTCGATTTATTTTTCAGATCGCCATGTATGGTGAATTCCATCCCGTCTCCGATTGCCACTTCGAGTTGATTCTGTTCCTTGACGCCTTTTTTTAGCAAACCATCGACCAGTATGTCATCGGGTCCTAACTCGAGCTCATTATCACCATGTTCTGCAGAAATACAACGACAAACCCCCTTGCCTATCGTGTCCGTTTTTTTCATATTTTTTTTTCATATACATATGTTTAACATTTTACAATCGCGAAATATGTACATAATACGGCAGAATTTTTTTTTTAAAAACGGAGTGAACGATAGTTGTTAGAAAGGGGGCCAGAATTACGTCAAGAGCCGATTTTCATTATTAAATTCCAATTACACAGACACAGATATATATTATACAACATTTGTTAAAATTAAAATGGGAAAACATCAAAGGTGTAGTTACACGGACATTACATCAAGCTGTTAAAACGAAATCATTACTCAGTTTTATTTCATTTAAATTTTCGAAATTCATTGCGGCTTAGATTGTGCGTAAAGTAAAAGATGCCACTCTATATCTCAGTTCAAACATAATTGATTCAGGCACTCACGGGGAGAACGAAATTTTCTTTAAATTTAATTTTGGATGGAAAAGTGAAATGTCTGATGAAAAAATAGATCTGTCCACTGGATATTTCTGCAATGCGTCTTGGGAGTGAGATTTTACGGTCGCTTTTATTACTCAATTAAATGAAAATCAAAAACAGTTTTATGATTTTTACATGTTACTCTAGATGAACCCTGAGAGTATATTGAATTTGCCTTATCTGGCATTTTAAAGATATTCCAGAAATAGAACCATTACTGCCGCTAAAATCGTATTTCGCCTGGGAAGCCCCAGGTAAACTCCTAATTGCACACAAAAGATGATATCCCACTCATCATTGAGGGGTTTACAGAAGGAAGATATCCAGCTGAATAAAAGAAGTCTCATGTTGAGAATCATGGCTAATGTCAATCTCGACATGATTGGGGATGCCGTAAAGAGGCCCCTCGGAAGGTGTATGGAGCAGTTAAGGAAGGAGATGATTGGCGAAAACGATACAGCTACAAGCTGTATCAACAATTTGATGACCCACTAATATCTATCGTGATCAAACTCCGCATGCTACAATGGGCTGGCCACGTGGAGCGAATGCACGAGGATTGCATTCCAAAACAAGTGCAAGTGGATGGACCAAGACAACTGGAGGAGGTGCGATATGTGCTGTAGCGCCATTGCATCATCATTGCATCTCATTTTTGGAGACGTCGGGAAGTGTTTCTACAGCGTTTGGGAAGATTACATATGGAAGCTGTGCGAGATCTTTTCTTTGCGAATGGAGATTAAACAAGGATGCTAATTGCTACCACCGGTAGCAATATATGACATCTTAAGACCTGCACAGCAAGTTGGGGAAGCTAAAGATCTCCAGAGGGGACTGTTTAATATATTAAGATACCTTGATTGTGCTGATGACGTATAATTGCTTGGGTACAATCATTTGGACTAAGAGTCAATTTTCCGCATGTTTCAATTCGAATACGAAAGGGCCTACCCATTGATCGAATACATTATCTTTCCTTTTTACTTCACACTAGCAAACGTCCGCGACTTCGTCCGCATACAAAACGCAATAATAAGCAATTTTTGAGAATGTAGTTAGTAATACATTAAGTGGGATATATAATCTGCTTAGTTTAATGGCTCTTTGAACACAATGTTTTGTATTTTGTTGGAATCAGAACCACAAATTATTAAGAATGTTACCATGATACTCGTATTTGAATGGGAGAGGCTCGTGATCAAATCAATCCCGTGATTTGAGATCATATACGTATTGAAGAGCATTTAGGAAATGTGAATAATTATAGCTTGTGTTAATTAAAAAAAAAAACCCAAATAAAATAAAGCTTGAAAACGTAACAGGACTACGATTGTGCGTAGAGCCCAATCATACGATACTATAGATGAAATCGAAATTTTTGTGATATTATGAAATTTTGTATGGGAAGTGGCTGCACTGAACTAATTTGTTTCATATCATGCTAGAGTCGCTATAAAAATGTTTTGCACCAAATTTAAGCTTCAAAAATTGTGTAGGTACTGAGAAATTTAGTGCAATTTAATGAAATTGTGCAATTTGTATGGGAGGTGGTAGAAGAAATGATGATATATCGAGAAACAACTATAATCATCATGCAATTGATATATTTTAAATTTTAGATCTGTATCATTCACGCTTTTCAAGAAAATCGAATTTTCGTAAATTCGTGGAATTGTGTCACATTGTATGGGAGGGGGTAGAAGGAGTGAAGCTACTCGGTTAATTTTTTCCCGATATTAATAATGCTAATTAAGGATTGAGTACAAAATTTGAGTTTGATGAAATTTATATGTACTGAGAAAATTAGTTTAGAATATTTCATGAAAAAGTGCAGTTTGTATGGGAGTTGGTGGAATGAGTGGGGGGTTTTAAGTGATTGAGAAACAACTATAATTAATATGCAATTGACATATTTTAAATTTCAGAGCAGTAACATTTACAGTTTTCAAGAAAATCGAATTTAAATAAAGTCGTGGAATTGTGTTACATTGTATGGGAGGAGGTAGAAGGAGTGAAGCTACTCGGTTAATTTTTTCCCAATATTAATAATAATGCAAATTAAGGATAAAGTACAATATTTAAGATCGATGAAAGTTACACGCACTGAGAAAATTGGTGAATAGCATTTCATGAAAAGTGCAGTTTGTATGGGAGGTGGTGAAAGGAGTAGGGGGATTCAAATAATTTGCATACTATAGATCACATTTCTTATAAAAATAGTATGTCCTGAATTTCAAAAGATTTGCTCCAATGGTTTTGAAGAAAATTTGATTATCATATATTTTTGAAAATTAGTCATTTTGTATGGGAGGGGGTGGAAGGCGTGGGGGTATTGAAATAAGACCACACGCAGATTACATCTCGGTGCACATCTAATCAACTGTGAATTTTTCATTACAATCGGTTTATCCGTTTTTGCGTGAAAACCGGAAAGACAGACAGACAGAGACAATTTTTAAAAACGTTTGTTTCTGCTTAGTTATTGCTAAAATAAAGCAAAAAACTTTTTAATAGCCATTTATAAACAAATAACAGACAGACACTACAATTATATTTATATATATATATGTATAGATTCCAGTAGAATATCGTTTATATCCCGAGAGGCATGTGAACCACGACGATCTTCATAATAGTTAATAGGTAAGGTGCCCCTCTACTCGATGTCAATGGGAAGGTCTTCGTATTTCTATATATAGTATCACTCATTGATGGTTCGGTGAATGTTTTCACAGTGCATTTCGAATTGAAAGGCAAGATTTCCGGATTCTACACTGTTAGGCTTTATTATTCGTGACGTGTCGGTCTCTGCTGAGATCGAAACGTCACGAATAGTAAAGCGTAGCAGTGTACAATCCGGAAATCTTTTCTTTCTATCACTCGTTGCTTTCATTTTCCTTTAATTTTCTCTTTACATTTCGGGAGAAAACATGAACTACGATTGGCGTAAAGCCCAATCGTGCCATACTCTAGATGATAGAAATTTAATAGGTACTGAGAAAATTACCAGGTGTATGCATAAGTTCTTTCCGGTTTCATTAACATGACGCCAACGATAAGTACGCAGCTTATTGATTTGACACATACGTCATTTTGTTCGTCTAACATTTAGCTACAAACAAACAAAAGTTATAATAAATCCGCCAAAAACAAGTGTCTTTGTTTTATTGCTCAGTGATCATGTCGAGTTTTGTGCTTGAAAAAGAACACTTGCGGCACGCATTGCTTTTCTTATTTAATCAAAAGAAAACGGCTATTGAAAGTCATCGTTTGCTAGTCGAAACTTATGGTGAACATGCTCCATCGGTTAGAACATGTGAGACATGGTTTCGAAAATTCAAAAGTGGTGATTTCAATGTGAAAGACAGTGAGCGTTTTGGAAGACCAAAAAAGTGCAAAAACGATAAATTGGAGGAGTTATTGGATGATGATCCAACTCAAACTCAAGATCAATTGGCAAAAGCATTAAATGTGACATAAGAAACAATCAGCAGACGCTTACGAGCAATGGGGAAAATCTATAAGCTCGGTAGATGGGTCCCACACGATTTGAATGAACGTCAAATGGAAAATCGCAAAGTCACTTGTGAAATGCTGCTTCAGCGCCACGAAAGGAAATCATTTTTATATCAAGTTGTGATGGGTGTCGAAAAATGGATTTATTTTGAGAACCCGAAGCGGAAGAAATCGTGGTTGCACCCAGCGAAGCCGGTCCTTCAACACTAATGCCAAATCGCTTCGGCAAGAAGACCATGCTCTGAGTCTGGTGGGACCAAACCGGTACTGTGTATTATGAACTCTTGAAGCCCGGCGAAACCGTTAAAACACAACGCTATAGCCAACAAATGATTAGTTTGAATCAGGCATTGATCGAAAAACGACCGGAATGGGCCAGAAATCATGACAAACTGATTTTGTTACATGACAATGCGCCGTCTCATAAAGCGAAACCATTAAAAGACACCTTGGATGGGAGATCCTTTCGCAACCGCCATACTCACCGTCTGGCTATCACCTGTTCGCATCTATGGGGCATTCGCTCAAGGAGCAGCAATTCAGCAATTTCCAAGAAATTGGAGAATGGCTCGACGAATAGTTGGCCGCAAAAGACAAGCAG
The DNA here is from genome assembly GCA_963669355.1 of Chorisops tibialis. Lineage (NCBI taxonomy): Eukaryota > Metazoa > Arthropoda > Insecta > Diptera > Stratiomyidae > Chorisops > Chorisops tibialis. The sequence continues at coordinate 113,538,279 of OY770263.1, read as the reverse complement.
TTTTTCTGGGATGGTATTCATAAATAACCAGAAAGTTGGGCGAAATGTGTAGAAGCCGATGGCCAATATTTTGAATAAGAAAACTTGATTTCGCTTTACCGGAAAAAATCGGAAAAAACCTATGCATACACCTGGTAGTGTATACGATTTAGTGAAATTGTGCAGTTTGTTTTGGAGGTGGTAGAAGAAGGAGCGAGTTCCTAATGACTTTTTCAGAAATAATTATGATATCATGTTTTAAATTACAGATCAGTAGCATTCACAATTTTCAGGAAAATCGAATTTTTGTGAAGTTGTGAAATTGTGTCAGATTATATGAGAGGGGATAGAAGGAGTGAAGCTAATCGTCTAATTTTTTTTGGTCTTACTAATAATTCTAAATTAACATTTAGTGCATAAGTAAATTTTATACGCACCGAGTAAATTGTTTTAGAGCATTTCATGAAAAGTTCATTTTGTATAGGAGGTGGTGGAAGGAGGGGGAGGACACAAATATTTTCATATAGTACATTGTAGTCATCATAGAAGTAATACGTGCCAAATTTCTAATCAATAGCATTTATATTTTTCGAGCAAATCCGTTTATTGTCACATTGCGAAATTGTGTCAATTTGTATGGGAGGATGTAGAAGGGATGGAGCGATTTGGCCCGTTCACGAACTTGACCTTACTTTTTTGTCAAAAACGACGTGTACAACATTTGAACTTTCTAGATCAACGCGTACTCAAGCTATAGAGGACACAGATGGACAGGCGGACGGACGGACTTCTGGTTTTGAGATATTTGATTGATTATATGAACTCCTGTCTCATTAATTTTTTTCTCAGAGCCTTATTTCTTTACGTTTTAAGCTTTGTGGCAAACTTATAAAGCTCTCAGATCTCATCAAGGGTATAAAAAGATATCTGTTTCTGGAACGTCGGACCGACCGCCTTCTACACTGGATAAACTTAACTTGCCAAAACGTAGTCATCGACTTAATATTGACAGTTTTTTTTTTTTTTATAAGGGGGGCTTAGGGTGTAATATTTTTAGATCTGAAAATTTGTATAGTAGTTTCATGTCCGAAAGTCAGTAGGTGCTACAGTTAGGTCTGAGACTTCTATCAGCCACATATATCCAAACATTTATAACTATACATATAAATATAATTGTAGTGTCTGTCTGCAATTTGTTTATAAATTAATATAAGTTAGGGTTTACCTTTATTTGGAAATAACTACACAGAAATACATGTTCTCGAGATTCTTCTCTGTCTGCCTTCTGTCCGGCTTTCACGCAAAAACGGCTAAACTGATTATTATGAAACTTTCACAGTTTATTAGGTATGCTTCGAGATATAATCTGCCTTTGGTCTTATTTCAATGACTCCACGTCTTCTACCCCCTCTCTTACAAATTGACTATTTTTCAAAAATATATGATAATCAAATTTTCTTAAAAACCAAAGAAGCGAATAATTTAAAATTTAGAATATATTATTTTTATCATAAATGTGATATATGGTATGCAAATTATTTGAATCCCCCGACTACTTCCACCATCTCCCATGCAAACTGCACTTTTTCATGAAATACCTTAATCCAATTTGCTCAGTACGTATAAAATTTATCGAGCTCAAATTTCAAATTAGATCCTTAATTAGTATTATAATTAAAATCAGGGATAAGTAAACCGATTAGCTTCTCTCCTTTTACCCCTCTCATGCAATCGGACACAATATCACATCTTTTCTAAAATTCGATTTTCTTGAAAGTTACGGATCTGAAATTTAATATATATCAATTGGGAGATGATTATAGTTGTTTCTCAAAAAATCACTAAAAACCTCCACTCCTTCTACCACCTCCCATACAAACTACACACGAAAACCAATGCGCTAATTTTCAAATTTTTTTTAGCTTAAATTTAGTACAAAACATTTTTATGGCTACTCTAGAATGATGTGCAAAAAATTAGTTCAATGCTGTCACCCTTATACTACTTTCTATAAAAAAAATTTTAATATCACAAAAATTTCGATGTCATCTTTAATATGGTATAACTGGACTTTACGCACAATTGTAGTCCTGTTATGTTTTTATGCTTAATGTTATTTTATTTGGTTTTTTTTTAGTTAACACAAGCTACAACTATTCGCATGTTCTTAACGTTCATAAATACGTATATTATCTCAAATCACGGGACTGATTTGATCAGGAGTCTGTTTCTTACAAGTGCTAATATCATAACAAATGTATTAATAATAATAATATAATATATAATAATATATATATATATATACTAAAGATTCTCAAAAAATGCTTATGTCGCTTAAGTCGCGGGGAATCGCTAGTTAGATAATAAATCATAACAAATTTAAGAAAAATTTGAAAAAAAAGAAGGAAATGTCTTAAACATTAGCTGCGCCCATTTCCTCTACCACCTCCTTCATTCTTTTTATATTTTGAACTTGTAAATTCCGTCCTCGAGCAGTCGTAAATTAGTTGGCTCACTCCTGCGTGGACCTAATGAGTGGATTGTTACATATATTGAAAGTTGACCAACTTTTTATTTGGCTATGTCGAGTTGTGTCCAGTCATATTTTTTTCTTTGAGAGTTGTTAGACCTTAGCGCAACCCTAAATCTACGAATTTTTATTTTCGCACATTGAAATTACCCAGATATACCCACGTAAGTACTGTGAATTATACGGAATTATACGGCAACCGGGATTTGAACTACCGAACTTCGCATGGTAGACCAACATGCTACTCACTAGGCTGTACCCAGGCCTAAGGGATTAGTAAGCAAATAATATAATTATACTCTAGATGAAATCTGAGAGTATATTGTGCTTGCCTTACCGTTTGTAACGCTAAGAAATAACGCTCGCACAGAGCCGCCAAGGGTACAGAAATATTTGTTGTCGCTCAAAAACATCGATTCCGTGTGACCGTCTGTCTGTCTGTCCGTCTGTGCGCCTGTCTACAGCATAACTCTCTAAAGCTTTGAGTTATAATGCTAAAAAATTTTGTGTGTCATTTTTAGCAAAAAATTAGTTTTAAGTTCGTGAATGGGCTACATCCTCCCACTCCTTCTACCCCCTCCCATACAAATTTCATGAAATTTCGAAATATTAAGAAATTGATTTTTCTTTGAAACTAGTTAAGCTATCGACTTGAAATTTATGTCAAAGTATTATGATATAGATGTGATTAATATCACGGAATATTGACCCGATCCCCTTACTCCTTTCACCCCCTTCCTTACAAATGGACAATTTTGAAAAATACATATTTCCGATTTTCATTGAAACTAGTAAAGGTGAAAAGACTAAATTTTGTCAGAATTAATTCTATTATAATTGCAATTTATTTTAAAAATAATTATCAACTTCACCTCACTCCTTCTACCCCCTCCCATACAAATTTCGCGAAATTTTGAAATTTAAATTAAATTATTTTTCTTCGAAACTGTTAAAGCTATCAACTTGATATTTTGTATAAAGTATACAAATAGAAATAATAATAATGTAAAAAAATTTGTTTTGATTCGTACACTCCTTCTACCCCCTCCCATACAAATTCATAATTTTTGTTAAATGCATTTTATCGATTTCCATTCAAACTAGAAAAAGTACAAACTTCAAATTTTACCAAAATTTATTTCTTAATAATTACCTCCTCCCAGACAAATATCTGTATTATAAATTCAAGAAAAGCATTTCTCCTTCAAGTATATGAGAGCTATCGACTTTGAAATTGAATCAAAGCACGGTGATAAAAATGATGATAAGCAGTTTCAAAATCAGCTTAAACGCTCCACTTCCTCTGCCACCTCCCATACAAATGCCCCAATTTCAGGAAAACTCTGAGCGATTTATTTAAAAATAATGAAAACTAAAAATTTTAAATTCAGCAAAAAACATTTTACATGCCATGTTCGGTGTCATATACGAAAAATACAAACCTCCCCCTCTACTTCTACCACCTCCCATGCAAAATTCTGTATTCACTATTCGAAAGAGTTTGTCATTGTCATTTCCATCTCATCTAGAGTATAATATACATATATATATAATAATTATATAATTCTGTTATGTTTTTCAATTGCCTTAGCCGTATCCACTACAATAATGAAATTGCAACCATAGTTATCATCCGAAATATTTTTTCAAAAGACAACATTTTTCAGAACAAAAAAAACCAAGACGCGAATAAAATAATGGCGCATTGTGGATCAGCAAAATAGCTCTCTTTGAAGAACACATATGTAAGTGGAGGATGCCACAATCAGAAGCGATGAGGTTGATTTTATGAAATTAACAATTTGTGTGCAGTTCTTCTGTGAAATACATGCAGATATTGTCGTTATTAATATTATATTTATAGTAGACTTAAACCTTGACCAAGCATTGCAATTTATTTTTAACTTTTCTAAAAAATAACAATAATATAATTGCTACCGCTTTTTTGTGGCTTGGTACAACTTTTCATTTTGTAATTTGAATTAAAAAGAAAAGATTTTAGGCATCGTGACTTGTTATATAAAAGAATGAAATAAACCTGAGTAATGTTTCGAGTAAATATGTATGTATGTGTCATTGTGGTTGCAAATGTATAAATTGCGGGCAGCATTTCAAAGAAACTTATTTAGTTTGGCAGTTATTTATGTGTCTGTTACTGCTTGGAATAATTTTGAATTTGGCGGTATACAATTTTGCTCGTAAATTTCTTTGTCGTTGGAAATTTTGACAAATAAGGTAGAAATTACGCGGTTCGGAACGTATTTTCTCCTTTTAATGGCTTAAAACTAATTCAAATATTGGCACTAAGTATTGTAAGCATTAGAAATAAATGTTTGAATTATACAGTTAAAATGTATAATTATTATTATAAATTTGGTAATAGTTATTTTCAATTAAATCAAATAATATGAAATGAAAATGGTAAAACTGACATCCGCAAATTAATCTTCCACCACAAATTTCCCATTCGTGCAGTGGTAGGTTTAGTTATATTCTTTTGAAAATTTCGTACACATTCAAACAAATTGTTCCTCTAAAATTATTGCTTGCGATTTCTTAGCTACGTATTATAAACGTACCAAGAAAAGGTCGACACTTTTTCAAATTCTTGCCTAATACAAAGAACCAAACTATGTTTTTTTTTGGGTACGACATGTTCCGTGAAAGTTCCTGTGGCACTTTGCGTTAAACAAAAAAATAAGTTAAATATCGTTTTAAATGTCAAATACATTATTGCTGGCGATAAATAACTATTTTCCACTGTTGCACAACTAAGGCAACACTTTTTCGGAACTTTAAGAAAAGTGCGAGACGATCTTTGAATACGGTATTTAGTCAAAAGCCTTTTAATATACTCGAGTTGAGTTTGGCCGTTAATCGAGCTGTGACTCGGCGATATTTAAAAATTTAAGGAATGAAAGATCATACTGAAAAGTAGATGTGAAACGTACCCCCCACCACATCTTATTTGCTACTCTTTTTCTCTAATCTCTCATAGTCAATTCAAAATAAACTGCCAACAAGTCGGGCGCAACTTTATTATTTTTCGGACAAGTTCAGGATACATGGAAAGTCAATATGCAGGTTAGAGTGGTTAAGGAAGGCTAACTGGAACCTCCTTTCACAAGTGAAAACCCCTTAGGACAGGGCTGCTGTCAATGTAACACTTAATTCCGAATACGATCAATAGCTTCAGTACACGTAGCTGATATTTCATGCGTTTATGCAAGTGTGGGTTCTTATGAGGAGAGGGCTGAGGGGTGATGGTAAGGGTGGGTGGATGCTAATATTATTATACAAATAAGTTTCCGCCGTTTTCTATCAAAAATTAGGAATGTATTGTGAAAGAATGGTACATTAACTTTTATTCAAGTATTGTCCATCACTAGCCACTACTTCTTCCCTTCTTTCTGGCAGCATTCAGATACCACATCGGGAGAATTCTTCATCTTTTGTAGCTATCCACAAAGACCCAATTTTCAGTATCATCATATGATGTAAGACGCTGCTTAGACAGACCATGCGCCATCGACCGGAACAAGTGATAATCGGAAGGGGCAATGTCTGGTGAATACGGAGGGTGGGGTAGGATTTCCCAATTAAGTGTTTCCAAATAGGTTTTTACCGGCGCCGCAATATGCGGATGAGCATTATTATGCAGGAGAATAATTTTGAGTCTGGAGTAGTAATGGGCGCGTTTTTCCTTGAGTGCTTGGCTCAATATCATTAATTGTGTTCGGTAAAGAGCTTCAGTAATGGTTTCTCCCGGTTTGAGCAACTCATTATACATGACACCAAGCTGATCCAACTAAATACACAGTACGAGTTTTTTTCCATGAATATTCAGTTTGGCTGTCGATTTCGAAGCAGGTGGTCTCCATGATTTACTCTCGTTTGAGTTATCGTAGTGGATCTATTTTTCATTAACAGTGACTATACTATGCGGGGGTCAATGCTTAACAATTATGGAATTTATTTTTAATTTTTTTTTATTAATTTTTCTGTATGTATAACAAATAGATGTATCCACAAAGAAAATACAAACTTTGCATCTTTCCCCAGAGCCCTACATTCTGACAAAAATTCAATTTGGTCTGTACTCAATTTTGAGATAAATCGGTTTGAACTTTTGGAAAGTGCACCGTTTTTGAAATGCTCCCCATTTTCACCCACAACTATTATGTCCATTTTTTTCATAATTCGCTAGTATAGCTTAATACACATATGTTCCAAGTTTCAATTACATAGCTTAAGAAATAGCCGAGATATTGATTTTTAAGTGTTTTTCTGCACCCCCCTCACCCTCCCCTTACAATAATTAGCCTCCCTCTAAGCTGATTCTAGTGGATCTGTATGCCACCTTAATGGTCCCAAAATATGAATTTTTATGGTAAGCAATTTCGAAGATATAATCGTTTAAAAACAAAAAAAAAACGGCCGACAATTTTTTTAGCCCCTCTCCCTTTCGGACCGCAATAAATAAAAAATTAAATTATTTTAAAAGTTTGTCCCATAAACCCCTCTATATGTATATGTTGATTTTCAGCTTTCTACATAGCAAAACCATGATTGAGATATTCGAATTCTTAGTTTTCGGCCTTAGCGCTCCCCTCGAGCCCATACACCCACAAAATGGGTGTCCACCTGAGATCCACTACTATCTAAAATCCCCCCAAAAATGAAATTTCCATCTTGAAGAGTTTGGGAGTTAATGTGCTCTGAACGTAGGCGTCGGCGTACGGTGGACTGCGGACGGCATACAGGCAGACGGATATTTTTTTGTATTTGTAGGCAATTTTAGTCATGAAACGCGAAAAAAAATGTCATGGTAGCAATTTTTTTCATCGTATTATTAAAATAATAAACTAATTAACGGTATTTCATTAAATAAATTGCAAAAACTAGCATATTTTCACTCCGTTTATGCTTATGCTCCGCAGCTTATAATATTAGAGATGATTTAATTTTCACTTGTTGCATGAAATATCTATTATTCCGTATCGTAAATTAAACTGCGTTACCATTTAATTTCGGAAATAATCAAATTTCTGACCGAAAATGTTGGTTGGAAATGCTAAGGAGGTTTATTTGACCGAAATCACGGAAATATTGCACTGGATGAAATCTCTCATCATCGTGATATAATGAATTGTGCACAGGCCTTAAATTTTATATGGGCGCATCCATTCACAACAGCAGCTCTACTATAGTAGAGAATAGTTGAAACCAAAATTTCTTATTTTACACAATGAAGAATGCATTATGTAAATGATAGAAAAATTACAAAGTTTTCCGATTTGCATTTTTATCACACTACAGATTTTCAATTTTAAACCGATTAATTTTCGACAATCATATTGTTTATAAATAACAAAGCGATATAACACATTTTCAATTTATCTTTGAATGGATTTACAAAATATTTTTCATTAATGTTGCTCAGCTATAATTTTATTACAATTTACTTCGCTATTTCATAGCTTTTTGTATTTCTTAGTGCCAAAATTTTTCGATTACAACATCTATTTATATAAAACTGAAAATAATAAACATAATATCACAACAATATCAAACATCAACTTTAAACTAGAAACTAATTTGGTTAATGTCGACTAAAACAAACAAATTAAAACTGAAAACACATCTAAATTTAAGAAGGGTCAAATCCACTGTTTTACTTTCATATATTGAGGTTTTAATTAAAAGGATTTTTTTTAGTTTACTTCGAAAAACATTAAATCTCAATTGGAAATATTTATTTACATTTATTTTCTAAGCCAACTATTAATTAAATACTGACAATGGTATAATTTGGCAAATAAGTTATAAAAGAAGGAAATTATAATAAATGAAAATATAAATAATAACGTTCAAAAATAGCATCAACCGGTTATAGATCTAATTATGTATTGTTAAAAAATGTTTGCTCTTAAGCTCTGAAATTTCAATATTAATAGTCAATGCTATTTTGAATAGATATAATAAAAATAATCAACAAAAATTTTAAATAAGCTCAAGTTCAATGTTTTTTTTTTATCTAGATTTATAGATAATGTATGTTCAGTTATTGGTTATCAATTTTCAAAATTACAATAATTAACTTTTGATTGAGTTTGGAAATTATTTCAAATTTATTTTTTTCGTTAAGTTTTTCTTTTTTAAACTCTAGATGAAATATTTGCCGAAAGTACCACAACTTAAGCAATTATAAACTAAACTTAAGAGTCACATAGAAATCTAGACATTTACATTTGTTAAGACAAAAATTGGTTTTACATCAAAGTTCGTTTGGTATTTAGAGGGAAGTGAACAGTCTGATTCATTGGTCTAGAAGGGATTCGATTCTGATTTCGTGGGTCTCTTTTCATTTTACGGTACAAGATCAATCATCATCAACTTCCAGTTAAAACCCCCTATAGGTGCATAGGGGAGAAAAAAATTTCTTCTACTAGGCGCGATCCTGAGCATCGGTCTCTAGCTGTTGCCAGGACTTGATTATTCCTCTGGCCTCCTGCTCAACTGCTCGCTTCCATGTATTATATGGTCGATCAACATGACGTCTTCATTGAGGATTATAATCCAGAGTCTGTTTGGCGATGTTTGCTCAAAGTGTGACCGATCCACTGTCACTTCCACCTTTGAGTCTAAATGCCAATTTTAGTCTGACCAGTTGTTCGTCGTTGGAAATCACTTCTGGCCAGAAAATCCCTAAAATGCGTCAGAGGTATTGGTTCACGAAATTTTGCAGTTTCTTGGTAAGTCGTACAGTCTCTTTCTACGTAGTGCAACTATAATATATAATAACACGGATTTGATGCATGCGTCAAACACTCGCAGCTTAGGGCGAGGGGAGATCTTTTTAACCTCCAGAAAGAGAAAAGGTTACCGAAGGCCTGACGAACCCTATTTAGACGAGCCTCAATATGCTCCAATCGGTGCGATTGTTTTCGAACCCATGTGCATGTACTTGGTGTTACGCATATTTACTTTCAGTCCAGCTTCTTTGCATAGATAATGCAACGTGCAAAAATTTGACTCTAAGTCCGAACGGCTATGTGCAAGAAAACTCACATCATCAGCATAATGTCCATTTTAGAACATTATCTTCCCCATCTTCCAGTGCAGCTGTGAAGAAACAGGGCTGGTGATAATATGCAGCCTTGTCTGGCACCCGTTAACACAAGAAATCTCTAGGACAGCTCTCCTCTATGCAGACGCGACACCTTGCATCTTCGTAGGATTCTTTAATCATAGCTATGACCTTATTTGGAATACCTCTCCTACGCAAAGCATTCCATATGTAATCTCGCTTCTTGAATTTCACAAAGATGAGGTATAGTGGCGAACTCATTTCGGCTTACTGCTCCAGTATTGTCAGTAGGGTATTTGTGTGGTCGGTACAAGACGAACCTTCACGGAATCCAGCCTGATAAACTTCGAGTGCTCTCCACGACACCACTAATCCTATTGAGAATTACGTCAGCCATGATTTTCGATACGGCAGTAAGTAGACATATACCACGCCAATTGCCACAATCCCGGAGGTCGCCCTTCTTCGAAATTTTCACAATGACGCCTTACTTCTATTCAGTCGGATATATATTTCACACCTCAGTAAAGAGTGGAAGGAGTATATCGGCTGTCATTTCCGGGTCCGCTTTGAGGAGTTCGGTTGGTAGTCCATCTATACCTGGGGCTTTCCTTCCGACGATTGACCGAATGGCGGAAACTATCTCTTCCTTATCTGTAGTATCCTCCCTAACAGAGGATTGTTGCGGTTGGATGTTTGGAAGTTGTTCTGTTTCTGGAATATTTTCCTCTGACAAGATGTTTAAAATATCGTCGCAACTGGTGTTCACTCATATTAAGGAGAGTTCCGTTGACATCTCTAACCAGGTGGTTGGCAGTGAAATCCTGTTCGTTAACTGTTTCATAATTTTAAATAGAGAACCCATATCCCCAAGATAAGCCGCAGATTCTGCCTTATTGGCCAGATCTACAATAACCTTTCTCTTGTCACGTTTAATAGCCTTTTTAAGCTGTATATATATAAGCATCGCGGTAGTTTCGTCTCAAATCGGGAGTTCTTTGGTTGACATCAGGATCAGAAAAAAGGCAAATTGGAATTCATCTCAATTTGATTTTTTTCTGATCGCTAAGCTTTTCTTATGTGTCTTGGAATATCTAGGGTTTCTCACCACATTGCATATATCTCATAGATACGTGTTTGCGAATGCCTCTCAATTGCCGTCCAGTGTGCGCATTTCATATCCGCCCAATGCGGATGGCTTTCGCGTAGTGTGGTAGTGTACTCGCGCTTTTTGTTGGGATTTTAGGTCTATCCACATTAAGCGACCGCTTCATTTTGAAGAATTTGTGGCCGTGGAATCGCTGCTGCATACAATCTCAAGCAGTCAACCATCAAGTGGTGATTGGCTTCCACGTCAACTCCACGCTTCGCTCGTACATCGAGGAGATATCTTTTCCATCGTCGACTTATAGCCAAATGGTCGAACTGATTCTGAGCAGCGCCATTAGGCGAAACCTAAGATGTTTTATGGTGACTCTTGTGTGGAAATGAAGACCATTTGCCGAGTACTACAAAACTCCACAAATAATTTGTCGCTTTGGAGTCTCTTAATCCAAGGTCGTGACGCGTCGACCCAAGGGTCACCGTGACGTGTTATAGTCCAATGCTATCAGAGCCAATCTGGGCGTTCATATCTTCTAATAATATCACCTCTTGGAACACTCTCGAAGGTACATTCAGTAGGATTGCTTCCTAGCTGATAACACTGTTTCTCGCTCTCTAACGATGATTGCTACGCCTTTTTGGCTTCACTCTCAGAACCAACGCACAGAATGATGTTTCCGCTTGGGGTTCGTTCTTCTCCTGATACTGTCCTCTTGACCTCGCTTAAGCCCAAGCTTTGGATATTATAGCGTTAAATTTCATGGTCGATCACTGATTGGTTGTGCATGGAGCGTGTGACCTAGCCTTTCCCCCGTCATTCAACGTTCGAATGTTCCAGAAGCCAAACATAGTCCGTTTTTGAATGATAAGTTGAATGAAAAGTTGATACCGTGAAATCCGTCTGTATTCGAGGCACTGTATCCGTTTTCGGATCAGTTAGGGTTTAAGATCATGAGTGATAAGCCCATGATCCAGCGAGTGTTCATCTGCCTTTTAGGGCAAGCAGGACTGGCTGTGGGTGAATTCTACTGTCTCCATCCTACATGGGAATGGTTACTTTAGGTCCGTAGAGTTGCTATTCTCCGAAGACAGTTGCATGAAATGGTAAAACCTTCCTCTACAACTACCCTTCTGCGGGCAATAAGATGCATATTGTAATAATTTATCGAGACGATCGAGACGATTGGAGGCGACGACTTCAGGAGGCCAAGGCCCGATTTGGGCTTTCACGCCATTGATGATGATGATGATGATGTAATAATTTATCGAACTTTGTTGTCTCCAACAACACAATAGTATTCGCAATTCTAACGATAAATTATTTGGCCTTGTATTTTCGAATACGGATGCTTCTAATGTATCGATTTCATTTTTCGATGGTTTTGTTCCCATTGATACCTATCATTCACCTTGCTGCTTGCCAAGAACTCTATTAAAAACGATTGCAATCGTTATCTAAGTTTCATTGAGGCGTTTAGCTATTAATGTGACTAAGCCCTTCTGGTCGTACATTAAGGAGGATAGAAAGACGTCCTCGCTTCCCTCTATTGCGTGTTATGGTAATATCTCTGCTTTGGAATCTCAAGGTATCTGCGATCTTTTGGTTTCATACTTCAACTCTGTTTTCTCTTCCACCGACAAGGATCTAAGTTTCGATTTCTTTGTTGAGACCCATGAACCTTTGGAATTCATCCCTATTTCTTCAGTCGATGTCGCAAATTACATTAGTCTGCTGGATCCTAGCGCCAATGGTGGTCCGGATGGTATTCCCAACATGTTCAACAAATCGCTTTGTTATGAATTATCTTTTCCGCTTGTGATGATTTTCAACAAATCTCTTAGGGAAGGTTACTTTTCGAGTGCCTGGAAGCTAGCTACCGTGATCCCAATGTTTAAAAAAGGTGAGAAGAATAATGTTACAAACTATCGCTCAATCTCAACACTGAATTGCTTTGGAAAAAAATTTGAACGATTAGTTCATAACTCCATCTCAGAATATCTTTCTCATCTTATTTCTCCAAAGCAACATGGGTTCCTTAAAGTCAAGTCCACGATTTCAAATCTCCTTGAATTTACTAATATTGTTGCGAAATCTTTCAAAAGCCATAGATCCGACTTTGCCAAAGCATTTGACTCTGTGAATCCTAAGATACTCATCTTCAAATTAAAGAAGTATAGTATCTGTGGTTCGCTTCTCAGTTGGATTTCTTCATATTTGTCTGATCGAAGTATGGGAGTAAATTCCGGAGTTCCTTAGGGTTCTATTCTCGGTCCAGTCTTATTTCTTGTTTTCATAAATGACCTTCCATCATTTTTATCTTCTGACTGTCTTTTATATGTTGATGACCTCAAAGTATTCCGAGTGATCGACTCTCTTTCTGACTGTCTGGCACTACAAAGTGACCTTTATGCTCTAACTGAGTGGTGTTGTAACAATGACATTTTTCTCAATATTGAGAAATGTCTTTTCATGAAGTTCACTTGCCAACTTAACCTCCTAACTTTACCTACATAATTAACGCGACTCGTCTTTCTGAGGTTAGCACTTATAAGGACCTTGGTGTTCTATTTGACAGTAAACTAATGATTACGCATCACTATGCTGAAATCTCAGCTAAAGCCTATCGTCTTTTTGGTTTTATATTGCGCTCCACTAAGTCCTTTTCGAGTATAACCGTTGCTGTTCTGCTGTTTAAAACGTTAGTTCGTCCTATCTTAGAGTGCTGTTCTCCCATTTGGAATCCCCATTACTTCAACGGAACTTCATGTTTCTTATGCTAATCGTTTGGCTGAACTTGATCTTCCATCCCTTTATCAGCCCCCGAGCACTTCATAATGTTTATTTTCATTCGCCTTTTCCTAGATTTCAAAGGATGCATGATCTCCTGCAGCTTGGTTCTTTAACTGTTCCATACAGTTTATTTTTACGTACACTTAAGCACATACTTAACCTATCTTGATTAATGTATCTTCTAGTAATATGTAATTTTATTGTTTTTATTTTATTTTACTTTTATTTATATTAATTTTATCATGCTCATTGCTAATTTTTCTTTTTAGTTATTTTCTAATATCGTAATTGTTAGTTGTACAAAAAATTTTCGCACCACTTTTGTAAAGGGCGGCTCTATATTATTTGAGCTATCTGTGTTAAAGCTGTTATTAAATAAATAAATCAGTGTGGTCTTCACTGGGACCCAGGAACATGTAACAGGCATGCTTTTATTTGAAAGAACTTCTATGCTCGATGAGAACTCGAAAACTATTTACAGAAGGATATCACAATAGACTCATCAGAGGCCGCAGTGACAGAAAACTACACCAACCACATTCGGCAATTTAAGCTAATCTTACTAAAGTCTTTAATACAGTTCACGTACAGTTTTATCAATTTCGGGAGGGATAAAAGCAAACGTTATCAATTAGAAATTTGAATAGGACGAACAAGATGATAGGAGCCGGTAAATATTGCTCCTAAGCACTGGAATATTGAATACACTGAAAAAGCTTTCGAAATTAGTTGATTTCAAATGTCGTAACTCGCACATTTTCCAAAATGTATTTTTTGTTCTACCCAGTACATGGCATTATTGTAAAGGACCCCACCCTGATAGGAAACCTCTAACACGTAATGCCTGAACGAATGTTGTATCTGTTGTAATTTGAAATTTGCTTAGTAGTTTATATTATTAAGAACAATAGCATATAGCCCGTTAAAAAAGTAATTTTTTTTTCAGTTCAAGCGTGGAATTAAAATTATTTGCATTTATGATATTTTTACTTTAGTTAAATCACAAAAAAAAACACATCCGACCGGGAACCGCACCCGGGGCTGCCCGCGTTGCAGCCGAGTTCTCCCACTGAACTACCGATTTCGACGAATTTATCACGTGACTTCAAATATATGCACAGTTTTTGCTTATTATTATGATATAAAAAAGTGGGATTAGTTCACAAAGATTTGCATTGGGTTAATTTCAAACAGTTTTTTGTCTTTCCTGAAAAATTTGGGATTTGAGGCTACGGCATTTGGTCTTTCCCTTTACGATATGGTATGTACATGACGATTTCCTTGCCCGGTAAAAGCGATTCCCAAAACGATTTCATGTCTATTTCGCAACGTAAATTCCATGATGACGACATTGCAACAACGAATTGCACTGAGGCATAATAAGCCGTTCCTTGTCGTATTTTTCTACTGCTGCACTTTGCACAAATTAAAATATAACCTTCCACAACGCTAAGTGCATGGCTTATTATTTTTTATTTTCAAAATATTCATCAATCTAAAGATTTCATGGTCAGTGCCCGAGCAACGATCCCTAACCCCACAATCGCAGCAAGCCAGGACCAACAAACACTTCGCATCAACTCGGTTATTGGTACAGAAATAAACGTTTTTTGGCCCACTCCATTCTCACAATTTTCCTCCCTTCCGTTTATTTACATGTTTTGTGATAATAGGCCTTTGGAATGTTGATTTCGATACCGAAATATCGAAATAAACATTCCAAAGGCCAAAATTCACAGCACATGTGTTTGTTCATTTATTTTCCGTAAACTTGCGTACATGTTGCTTCGAATGGGTGGATGTCCAAATTTGATTATTTCGAAATTACCGCAATAAAAATGAAATGTATGTTCAACAAATTTTCAAAATGAAAATTATAAAATCAGGAATTTTTTATAATAATTAATATTTTATCTGAATCGTTCATAGATTTTCTGAAAAATTGCTTAAAATTGTATGAAATAAGCTTTTATAATTATAAGTAGGAACTATTGTTGATATTAGTTGTGCAACTTTTATAACAGTTTCATCTAGAGCCTTATTATGATTAATTTCAACTATTCTTATATAACTTTTATAAATTGAAAAAATTTCCGATTTTGTTCTAATTGAAATAAATATGGTAGAACCGAATAAATTATAAATTGTCGATCGATCTAAATGGCACAATCAATAAACAATCAATCATTAAAATGAATATAAATAATGCAAGAAATAATAAAATAAAACTCAAACGGTATTTTATCATGATAAATGATTTTAGAAACTAAACAAATGTCAGTACAAATACGTATAATACGATTAGAAAAGTTTATATAGTATATATATATATAAAATAGAGATATGAACAATTAAACAAGTGGATAAAAACCTTCGCTCCATATCCAACTGATGTGATTGGTCCTCTCACCTGGTGGCTGATCGGAGATTTGATTTGTTAATTTATTACGAACATATTTTAATGCATTTGCTATATTTCGTTTTATCCAATTAATAAAACGTGATATACGATTAAAGGCCTCTGCTATTTTATTGGTGTCATTGTCTGCTGCCGGTGCTGATAAACTTGATGAACCAAAATTTGACAAAAGCAAGGCTAAGAAAAGATTAAGTACCTGCGAAAAAATTTCAAAAATATGTTACAGTATGCAATTGGCGATGAAAAAATTTGGTAATAAGCAATTTGCAAATTGTAAAGCCGTAATAAAATTCACCAACGATACATCGGTTAGTAAAATTTTGAATAAAATCAGGGCCATTTAGATTTATCAGGCCGTAAGGCTGAAAATAATGACGTTGAATAAAAGGTTTCGGAAAGGATAAAAACTAAAGATATACTCCTTTGAACTCGCTCCAAGCATGGGTGAAATGAATTTGGCAAAACGATTTTTGAATCTCCAGAAGGCCGGCAAGAATGTTTATTTATTATATTTTTGGCGGGTTGACGCATCCAATGATTGCACAAGTAGTAGGTATTTAACGACAATGGAATAAGATATCGTCGTCTAAGGAGCAACGCTGCATATCTAAAATTTTTCTAAATTGAGATATGCAATAAATCTTGTTCCCGCGAAAATTCAGATTCAGAGATATGCTTATCTTATACAACTAGTTTGTTCTGGTCACCGCTGGATGATTCTACTCATCGTCTTAATGAATAAATGAATCTAGAATATGTACATTGCCTAGAAAAAAATTAAATGTTTATTGTTTTTTATTACTAATAAAACCACCGGTGATTACAGCTGCTTTCCTTTGAACATATTATCTTTCATTTTGATTTCTTTCTTTTTCGTGTTCTCGGCTACATACAGTGGCTCACAGCTTATTTCTCAGCTGGTTTTCTCTGCTTATGAATGGCCTTTTTCTAGCTACTCGACCATTGAAGTTGTGATCTCGGTGCACGCGGCGGACAGTTTCTGCACTGCATGACTTTCCTAGTCCTTGCTGTATCTCCGCGACTAGTTTCCGAGCCATTAATTTTGTGTTCGCCTTGATTTTACGTACAGTAAATCGTTCGTCAGACGAGTTGAAAATTTTGTTTGGCGCACTTCTGCCCTTATCTTGAATACGATTTTCATGAACGAAGCGTTCAATGATACTCTGCACTATGGTGGGACTCAAATTATTAAATTGAGCAATTTTCAGCTGGGGTAGTCCGTTCTTGAAATGACTTATCACTAATTCTCGCTGCTCAATTGTCGTGCGGCGACCCATTTTTTCAAAAAGCACTTCCTGTCCTTTACACGTAAAATATCACACTAAATATTGACTACAGCTAGTTGCCAATTCTTCAAGAAAAGTAAAGAAAAAGAAAGTCCCGTTATACAGCGCGACGCGATCTGACAGAAGTAGAGACAAGTATCTGCATGAAGCCTGCGTTTCTGCTGCACCATCAGTCTTTTCAGCCTTAAGAGGGTCAGAATTTATTTTTGTACAATTTTTTTTTATTTATTGTAATCAATAAGCATGTTTTTCTATATCTACATTCAAAATTTCACGATTTTTTAATTAGTTTTTAAGATACAGTGTTCTATAGTTTAAAAATAGCACTGCTCGAAATAACCTGTAAGCCACTGTACGTCGTTCCATCCAGCAATGTCGATCAAGTTATAATCGATCTCAGTGCCGTGATTTAAGCGTCGAAGAATTCTCTGCTGTCCGACGTGTACTCATTCAGAACGGATCAGACGACCGAAATGGAAACATTGGGAAAAAAAAGATTGACTTTTATGCGCGGAATCATCTGCAAGCAATTTTAGGCCAAGGGGCTCCGCAGTGTTATCAAAGCGTGTATTCATGGGTGCGTGAAATGTTTTCGTCTTCGGAGTCAAATACTAACACAACTAATGGAAAGTTTGCCCACATCGCGCACTGAAATTACACGGCTATTCACTTAAGTGGCTGTATATCATAAACTGCAAGACCACATATTCTAGCACTTATCGATTGTAAGGTGTTAACAGTTTTATTCTATTCCCGGATATCACCTTGTCCCAGTTTTCTTCGCTAGCGGGGTGTCACACTCAACATACGCGATGATGTGCCTTTTCAATTAGTTTCCCATTTAGGAAATTGCTTCAATCCAGAGTTTAATTACGTCTGGATAAAATTACTAATCCAAAGACATGTCATGTACTTTTATTATGTAAGTAGAAGCCCAGCAATTACTGCAGCGAGCACTTTATCAGAATTGGATTGGTTAACTAAATCTATCCAGTTTATATACACTGCAAACCCTGTCGCCAAAATTGTTATCGCGGGCAATTTCAATGTTCTTAACATTGCCTGCCTTAAATATTCCACCACTACGGACCAGGGTGGAGGTGAGACTGAGTTTTTTGCTTCTTTAAACGGATTAACACAATTGGTGGCTGAGCCGGCTCGTTTATCAGACATCGCAGGACATTTTCCTAACCCTCTTGACCTATTTCTCACCAACCAATCTGCGAAATATTATATAATAATATTCTATCTCTGTCATATTCCCATTGCCAATTAGAAATACTGATCATTTCTTCATTCAATTCTCAATTCCCATCATCAACTATACCGCTGGCAATCAAGGCACCTCGAAGACACATTTGGAATTTTAAAGGAGTTAATTGGTAGGCGCTAAAGAACTTCTTCAATGCCCTTTATTGGTAGTTGTACCTCGATGCCAATGACTGTGAAGGGTATGAAGCACTACATAATTTCCAGTCAAAAGAGAGTCAGACCAACGAAGGATTCTTGGATCAATAAAATATGTCTCGATGCCATCCAGGCCAAGAAACAAGCTTTTTGAATATTTAGAGGTAATAAAACACCTGCAGAGAGCTTGTTAATGCGTACACAAACGTGTTAAATTTTAGGATCACCAAAAACTTCGACGGGAGATCCTCCAGTGCGATAAAGGCTTGAGGTCTTACTCGTCATTTGTCAAAACGATCAACAACAGTTTCATTTCTTCTTCGATACCACCTCTAAGTGATGGCCACCGTACCGTGATTGATCTTAGCAAAAAAGTTAACATGGTAGCAGCAAGTTTCGCAAGAAACTATCGCCGTCCACCTTCAAACCAATCGCCTCTCGCTGCAAATCCTTCTGGTTTCTCACTGCATTTTCGTACGACATTTATTTCTTGGATCCTTAAAGAGCTGAATATCCACACAAATCAGCTGTACCGGACGGTGTTTCCCCATTACCCTAAAAAAGTGCGCCTCTTCTTTAGCTTAACATCTTTGCAATCTTTTCAACTATTCTTATTTTTCTGGATGCTTTCCACGTTGAAACTCATGCTTACATAAATATGGCGAAAGTCAAATTCTCGCACTTGACATTGTAGTAGTAGTAGATGACGTTACTTCTTCTTCCTGCCCAATGATTCCGCCGACATTCTGTCGTGTACTCTCAATCCAATCCATAGTTTTGTAGATGGCAGTACTTTAGACAACACCTATGAATTTAAATCTGCTGCGGAATCAATCAAATATTCCATTGCTTTCAATCCCAGTGAGTTGTTCCGTTCACTGAACTCGGATATCAACTAAATCTTGGAATGGAGCAGGAAAACAGAGTAGAGTTTAACACATCCAAAACACAAGTCTCCCTCAAACGTGATGTTCCAGTGTTATCTCCAAATGTAACCTTTGAGGTGCGAAACTTAGCACTTCGGAGGATTTCACACTGCTACTCTTCAAAACTAATGACCAAATGAATTGGACCCAGCATATCTTTGATGTTGCCCTTGATGGCTCTTAACGTCTAGGCGTTCCCCGAAAGTGCAAACAATGTTTCACACCCATCGAAACGGGGGTAGTTGTTTTACCAATTTATGCCACTATCTTTGGAGGCTTTTAGCGACTCCAGGGTCCTGAGCTAACCAACCCTCTGTGGGATGAGGGCAGCAGAATACACCACCAGCCAGTCTTGCCTGCCCAAAAAAAAAATGACAAATGGACATTCACTGGATCATGGGTTTATCACCCGTGATCTAAAAACCTAACTGATACGAGAAACGGATACAGAGCCTCGGATACAGACGGATTACATGGTGCTTCGAGCGTTTTCCAAGAGGTGATAATATTATCATCTTAGGAGATATGAACACCCGGGTTGGCTCTGACATTACTTGACTAGAACACAGGAGGAATAATGAACATTGGATTAATGCGTCACGACTTTCAATTAAGAGGCCTGAAAACGGCGAATTATTTGTAGAGTTTTGTACTCGGAAAATGGTCATCGGAGGGACACTTTTTCCACACAAGAGTCATCTTAGTTTTCTGTACATATCGTGGGTTTTCTCTGATGGTGTTATTCAGAACCAAATCGATCGCAGGCTTCCTGCCGATAAACTAGGAGACCCAAAAAAAACGCGGAATCACTATTCCACGCGAAAAGTCATCCATATTGGGTGAATATGAAATGCGCATACTAGACGGCAATTAGGAGCCAATCAGAAACACGTTTCTAACTAATGCTGACATATATGAGATATATGCAAAGCAGTGAGAAGTCTTGAATGTCGTAAGACACATTGAACAAGGTTGGCATTCGGAAAAAAGTCAAATTGGCAATCATCTCTCAACCCGATGTTAACCAAAGAACTCCTGAGTTGAGACAGAACTATTGTGATGTCCATATACAGCTTAAGAAGGCTGTTAGACGCGACAAGAGAAAGGCAATTGGAGATCTGGCCAATAAAGCAGAATCTGCGGCTTACCTTGGGGATATGGGTTTGCTATTTAAAATAGTGAAGCGGTTGATGAACAGGAATTTTCCTGTC
Source organism: Chorisops tibialis (assembly GCA_963669355.1). Classification (NCBI taxonomy): domain Eukaryota; kingdom Metazoa; phylum Arthropoda; class Insecta; order Diptera; family Stratiomyidae; genus Chorisops; species Chorisops tibialis. Next base: position 113,517,515 of record OY770263.1, on the reverse strand, counting down.
TACCTGGGGAAAGATGCCAACGGAACTCTCCTTAATATGAGTGAATACCAGTTGCGGCGATGGAAGCTATACTTCTCTGATATTTTAAACATCTTGACAGAGAAAGATATTCTAGGAACCGAACAATTTGCCAACATTTAACCACAAAAATTTTCTAGTAGGGACTATCCCCCAGATAAGGAAGAGATAGTTTCTGCCATTCGGTCAATGTTGGGAAGGAAAGCTCCAGGTATAGATGGACTGCCAACCGAACTCTTCAAAGTGGAGCCGGAAAAAAACACTCCTCCCACTCATTTCTGAGGTGTGGAATGAAGAAAGATATTTGGCTGAATGAAAAGAGGGCGTCATTGTGAAGATCCCGAAGAAGGGCGTGGTATATATCTACTTCGAAAATCCTTGCTAAGGTAATTCTCAACAGGATTAGTGATATCGTGGAGAGCATTCCCGAAGTTTATCAGGCTGTATTCCATACAGCGTCGTCGGATAATATTGGAGCAGTCCGCCGGAATGGGTTCGCCACTACATCTCATTTTTCTGGACTTCGAGAAGGCTATCAACAGCGTCAAGGGAGTTTACATATGGAATGCTCTGCGCAGGAGAGGCATTCCAAATAAGATTATAACAATGATTAAAGAATCATACGATACAAACTGTCATGTCTTACATTGAGGAGTGTTGTCCGAGAGCTTTCCTGTGCGGACGGGTGTCAGACAAGACTGCATATTATCACGAACCCCGTTTCTGGTGGAAATAAATGACATCTTAAAAGCTGCACTGGAAGATGGGGAAGATAAAAGTCTTCAGTCGGGACTATTTAACATCTTAACTCACCTTGATTATGTAGATGACGTGTGCTTGCTTGCACATAACCATTCGGACTTACTCAAATGTTCACTCGTTACATTTGAGATGCAAGAAGGCGGGATTGAAAATAAGTGTGCGTAGAACCAAGTACATGCACATGGGTTCGAACACAAGCACACCGATTATTCTTAACGGACAAGATGTGGAAGAGGTGCAAGATTTTTGCTATCTCGGAAGCATTGTCAGCATGGACAGCGGAGCCGAAAAGGATGTTGAGGCTCGGCTAAATAAAGCTCGTCAGGCCTTCGGTATTCTCTCCCCTTTCTGAAAGTTGAGAGAGATCTGCCTTCGCACAAAACTGGAAGTATTTGACGTATACGTCAGATCTGTGTTGTTATATGGCTATACTACATAGAAAGTGACCGTTCGGCTAACCAAGAAAATGCAAACTTTCGTAACCCTATGCCTCCGGCGCATCTTAGGAGTATTCTGGCCGGAAGTGATCTCCAACGACGAACTTTGGAGCACAAATGAGCAGACTGAAATAAGCATTGGGATTCGGAGGCAAAAGTGGCAGTGGACAACCTCAATAGGTTGTCAATGATCTCACCAGCGAAGCCTTTCCTGCGACACTTCAACGCTTTCACTTTACTTTGCTGCCGATTAACACTATGAGTTCAAAAGAAAGATTTCCGGACTCTACAGTGTTACGCTTTATTATTCGTGACGTTTCAGTCTCTGCTGAGACCTTTATCTAACACTTTATGTATAAAAATAAAAAATATCTCCAACGTAAAAAATGGTATATTTTTTATATTTCTCTCTTTTAAAGTTAATGTATTTTAAATGTTCTTAACCATTTACCAGAATACTTTTACTTTATTCTATAAAAACAAAATGTGGCCCACAGCTTATTTCAACCAGCACGTAAAAAAATCTTTAAATGCCTATAAAAACTAAAGTAAAGAAGATATCAACATTATTTAAACGTAAGTTATTAGTTTAATTTTTAAACTAATCAAATATGACTTCATATAGTTTTTGTTTTTTATATTTTTTTAATATTCTTAAATAATTATAAACGAAAAAAGTAACTAAAAACAATGTCACAGCTTATTTCAACCAAGTAACAGATTCAATGTTTAAATTAAGTTGAAAGGCACAAAAAAAATTTCAATATTTATGTAGTATGACCACCCTTCTGGTCAACAACCATATTTAGCCTTTTAGGCATTGAATTGACCAGTTTTTGTGTCACTTCTGGGGTAAGTTTGGCCCATTCCTCAACCAATGCAGTTTTGAGGTCGCTTTTGTTGTATATATAGGTATTCCATTTTCGGATGTTTCTATCCGCAAAGGGCCCACAAATTTTCGATGACGTTGATGTCGGGCGACTGTACCGGTGATTGCATTACATGCGAACAGTTTCAAATCAGCTATATCTTATGACTTATGCTTCGGGTCATTGTCTTGATAAAATATGAAGTCATCGCGAATGCCCAGTTTCTCCGAACTTTCAAGCAAATTGGACTTCAAAATTTCCAGATAATGAGACCCGCTGCGGACATACAGGCCCACACCATAACGCTGCCATTTCCGTGTTTGACAGTAGCTTTCACATTTTTGTTTTGCAATTCTGTATTTGGCTTACGCCAAAGATATGAGGCTCCATCAGAGCCAAAAATATTAAATTTCGACTCATAAGCGAATGTAACGGTATTCCAAAATCCAGAATCCTTATCCAAATGATCCTTGGCAAATTTTAAACGACACTTCTGATTTTTGGCGTTTATAAACGGCTTCTTGCGCGCTATTCTACTATTGAACTCATGCTCTCGCATCACACGGCGAATAGTTTCCGGGTGGCATGACTTGTCCAACTCAGCTTCCACTTCACTGGCAATTTTTGGAGCCGATAGTTTTAAGTTTTCCCGGGTTTTCCGGACAATATAACGCTCGTCCTTTGGATTGAAAATTTTGTTGGGGCATTTCTCCCTTTATCTTTCGTTCTATTTTCCCAGACAAATCGGTATATGATGCTCTGCACTGTAGAATCACTGTAGTCCAACCATCTCACCAATTTTCCTGCGCGATAGGCCACTTAAAATGACTGAGAACAAGTTCTCGCTAATCAATTGTAGTACGTGGTCCTATTTCGTAAAACTAATTTTTCTGCACGATCTTCTCAAAAAATTCAGCAAGACTGAACTTGAACACATAACGAATATAATGACTAAAACATAAAAAAATAACCGCTACATTGGAAGATAACGGATCATTGCACACCTGTAAAGTATTTGGTTGAAATACGCTGTGTCATTGTTTTTAGTTACTTTTTTCGTTTATAATTGTTTTAGAATATTAAAAAAATATAAAAAAATAAATGACGTCTTATTTGATTAGTTTAAACATTAGGCTAATAACCTGCGTTTAAATAATGTTGATATCTTCTTTAGTTTTTATAGGCATTTAAAGATTTTTTTACGTGCTGGTTGAAATAAGCTGTGAGCCACTGTATAAGGACATTTGAGGTTAGTGTCAAAAATCATATATGTACATAACTTGACATGAGGAGGTGAGGATTTCACCATCCATAAGTAGATAAGTTGCTTTTCTTCAATCCGGGCAACGATGTCAAATTATCCCGCTCTGTATCGATCGAGCTAATCGTAATCGTCGTGCACGACAATATAAATTCCTTAAACATTAACACCACATACTTTTTTGAGATCAACAAATCACATGGACCCACCATTGGAAAAGTAGGCGTAGATTTAAATAAAAATTGTTTTACTCATGGGCAGCTACATATTTATGTACATATATAGGTATGTCGTCGATTGACAAGCAGAGGTATTTAAATCATAAAAGGAAAATTTTACGTCAGTGAGTTTTGAAACCGAATTATTTATTAATTAAGCTGGAAGAAATTACAAGTCGATATTTTTCACATTTTCAATAATTATAATCCGGAATATTTGAACTTTTTATTTTAGCTGGGGCATAACCTAGTGGGTATCGTGTTGGTCTACAATGCGAAGGTCCTGAGTTCAGATCCCGGTCGACTTTAGTAACCTTAATTTACGCAAATGAAAATTCGTTGATAGAAGGTTGTGCGAAGGCCTAATAACCCTTTCAAAATGACAAATGAAAAATGTTAAGGAACCTGAAAGTCAGGAGGCCAATGCCCGATTTGGGCTGTAGTGCCATTGTAGTATATGAACTTTTAATATTTTGAAACGTTCTGAGGACATTTCATTAAAACAAAATCCAATTTGTAAAATTGGACTTAAACACCTCTGCTTGTTAACCGTAGATATATACATATGGACCATTTATTTTGAAAGTGGTGTAAGTCCATATTCTCTTGTTTCGAGAAAATTAGAGGTTAGCATATCTGTTAATTAAAAAATTTAGGCAAATTATATGAAGTCTGGCAATGTTTCTATTGTTTTATAAATATTTAATTTGATTATATAGATTTTTTTAGGCTAATTAGACTACAATAATACATATTTATGGGCTGTAAATAGACTTACACCACTTTCAAAATTAGACAACTGTAAAAATCGTTTTATTTCAATTTAAAAAAATCAAAAATCACTTAAAATATACTTCATTATACTCTAGATGAAATCTGAGAGTATTATAAGTTTGCTCTAAAGTTTGTAACGCCAAGAAATAAGGCTCGGAGAAAAAAATGATGAATACAGAAATTAATATTATCACTCAAAAATCTCAAAACCGGATGTCCGTCCGTCCGTCCGTCCGTCCGTCCGTCCGTCCGTCCGTCCGTCTGTGCGCGCTCTAGCTTGAGAACGCGTTGAGCTAGATAGTTCAAATTTTGTACACGTCGTTTTTGACAAAAAAGTAAGGTCAAGTTCGTGAACGGGCCAAATCGCTCCACCCCTTCTACCCCCTCCCATACAAAATGACACAATTGCGCAATTTGACAATAAACGGATTTGCACGAAAAGTATAAAAGCTATTGGCCTGAAATTTGGAATATGTTACTTTTATAATAATATCAATCTACCGTACGAAAATTATGCGTATCCTCCCCCTCCTTCTACCACCTCCCATACAAACTGTACTTGTCATGAATTACTCTAAGCCTATTTACTCATTGCGTATACAATTTAGAGAGCTGAAATTGTGCACCAAATATTTATTTAAAATTTTTAGTAAGCCCAAAAAAATTTAGACTATTAGCTTCACCCCTTCTACCCCCTCCCATACAAAATGACACAATTTCGTAATTTGACAATAAACGGATTTACTCGAAAAGTATAAAAGCTATTAGTCTGAATTTTCGGATATGTTATTTTCATATTAATTTTAATCTACAGTAGAAAAATTATTTGCTTCCTCCCTCTCCTTCCACCCCCTCCCATACAAACTACACTTTTTCATGAAATGCTCTAAGACGATTTTCTCAAAACATATAACATTTATTGAGCTCATATTTTGTAATAAATACTTAATTAGTATTAGCACTAAGATCAGAAAAAAATATTTGATTAGCTTCACTGCTTCTACCCCCTCCCATACAATATGACACAGTTTCACAACTTCACAAAAAATCGATTTTCTTGAAAAGTATAAATGGCACTAGTCTGAAATTTCAGGGATGTCAATTTTACAATATTCCTAGTTATTTCTGAAAAAAATCACTCTAATCGCCCCACTCTTTCTACCACCTCCCATACAAACTGCACATTTTCACTAAATCTAACTCACTAATTTTTTCAGTTCCCATTCAATTTTTGGAGTAAGCATTTTGTACAAAACATTTTTATAGCTACTTTAGCATGATGGGGAAAAATTAGTTCAATGCTGTCATCCCTTCTAATACTTCCCATGCGAAATTTCTTGGGATCACAAAAAATTCTATTTCATCTAGAGTATCGTAAGATTGCGCTTTACGCGCAATCGTAGCCCTGTTATGTTTTTAATCCAATTTTGTTTACAAATACTCATGACAAGACATAAAATTTAATTTTAGACACATTTTAGACATTGTCAAAATTACAAGATACTGATAGTATTTACTTATGCTCTGCATGTGGCATTGTTTCGAAATATGCATGATGCACCGGAGGTATAAAGGGTAGTAACTGCTTCATGTCTTTATATTTTTCGTAAGTAATAGGCCTGGCATTTTGGTACAAAGGCGCCAGGGCGAATTTTTCAAACTTTAGCGGTCTTCCAGGACGTGTAGATAATATATTAATAGTTTTAAACTCTGCGTCCTTCATCGATGTTTTGTATAAAATAGTATATGGTGCACTTTTGCGAAACCTTTCCAACATATTTGCAACCAATTGACCTGTTCGCCATAAGTGTTTTTTTTATCTGTTTTTTAATCGCATTTTGAAGATTTTTTGTTGAAACGAAATTCTCTCGTTTCATTTCATGTATAATGAATTTGTCATGTATTCTACATTGTTTTATTACATCATAATAATTTTGTGGTGTGTACAGAAAATTTTTCTTTCGCAATGCCATTTCTATGATGCCAAAATCTGCATCGTTTGGAAGGTATGAATGCCCCAAAAGTAAAAATTTGTGGTCAATTATGTCAATGTTATTTTCCAACGACTGGATAACCTTCAACCACATCAATGCCATTTGTAAATTTCGATTTTGCCCAGTACACATGCCACTGTAGGGAATAACATGGCTTTGGGTCGTTACATTTTCTAAATGCCTCAAACAACAAGAAGCTACTTCTTGCGATCTCCTGGAAGCAATAGTTTCGTCCCACACGTACATATTAACTTTATTATCGTGGAAATTGTGAAAACCCTCGTTTAAAACATACATACATATTTCGCTTGTAATATGCGATTGAGACAGATCATTTCGGGTAAGGTAAGGCTTTTTGTAAGTCAAAAGAGAAGGCAAAGTATGTATCAGGATTTTCTGATGCCAGAATTGTATCTTCTTGTAATGCCTTTCTTGCTAATTCAGCACTTTGCAAGTGAACATCATGTCTTTCCACAAGAATCGTTTTTTCTTCATCAGTTATTGTCTTAATTTTCATGTTTAAGAAATCGCATTTCGCACAGGTATCTTTACGTGGCAAATGGAAGTGTAACTTGAAATCTCGTTTAAAGATTTTCCTATATGTCCATTCATTAACTGAACTCAGGTTATTTTCCTTGCATTTTTCCAAGTATAAATTATACATTTTTCTTATATTTAATTCAGGATTTAAAAACATCCGTTCTGGATTTTGTTATCGAGTATAGTGACTTTCAAATGCCGGAAAGCTTTTTATGTGGTCTATCACTGTATTCGTCAGTAGCTCACTAGTTCTTCTGCAAGAGCCATCCATTTTTCCACGCATGTCTTTCGGAATGTTCTCATGCGATTTTAGGATACGATCAATTCGTCCAGTAGATATTTGGAAAGTATTAATGAAAAACTTCTTACATACTAAAATGTTTCCACCAGAAGTGACTAGGTAAAATTTATAAGCATATGCCTTTTTAGTGCCCGAATTATTTCTAGGCCTTCTTCTATTGACAGATTCTCGTAGAACACTACCATATAGAAATACATTTTGCTTATTAAAATCACCTATATTCCAGAACTTATCAAAAATTTCTTTACGTTGTGTTTCATTAATACGTTCAATACATTTCTTTGAGCAATTACAATTTTTGGATTCAAATTGTTTTGCTGGAATAAATTTTCCTCTTTTTGTACAATACTTTTGTCCACTATTTCGCTTAATTTTGTTTATTTGTTGTAAATATTTTTCTTTATTTTGTTATGCAGAATCTAAGTTCTCAATTACAATATCCTCATCTGATGAAGATTCTACCTCTATTATTCTTCTTCTCTTTTTACGATTCGTTAATTTGTTGTTCATAGCGGAATTGTTTTCTTCCTCTGAATCTTTGATTATTCTTCTGTTTATATTCATGGGCTTTATGTCCGCGTGAATTTATTTATAATTAAGTAAAATAAATATTTTCAATTGTTATAAAATAATATTGATTTACTATTTGTTCTTACCTATATAACTATCTGATGTTAATATGAAGTTATCCATTTTAAGAAAAAAATAGAATAAGTAACCTAAATTAGCAACTCTTGACACGTAAGATAAAACAAATGAAAAATAACAGACTACTGATCGGCAACCATCTGTTAAGCCACCTACCCCTGTCAATTGGACTTACACCACTTTCATAATCGATGATTATGCAATTTCATTTACCGACCGATTTTAAGTTGTACAAAACATGGGAATTTTTTAAGAAATTAAACACGGACTAGTTATACATAAAAAATTTACATTAAATTAAGCATGAATTACATGATATCTCATTTTTTTTTTAAAAATGGACTTACACCACTTTCAAAATAAACGGTCCATATATTAGTACGTAGCAGGCTCAGGAGTTAGTAATTCCGCCAGTTTACTAATTTATACTTCTGATTCCAACGAAACACAAAGCGTTGTGTACAGAGAGAAATTTAACTAAGCAGACTAACGGTAACATATATTACTAACTACGTTATCAAAACTTGCTTATATTCTTGCACGGACGAAGTTGGGGATAATCTCTAGGTATAAATAAATATGCATAGCATGTGTTATTGGCATTAGATTGCTACCACTTATGCAATCATTAGATATTATAAATAAACATTATGGCGGGCATTGGGAAAATGCAAATATCGATTCATCAAATTCATCCTCATCTATCTTGGAATAAGTTCGGAAAGATATTTGAAATCTTCAATTCTACGTTATCTTTTTAGCCTTACAGCCTTGGCAATCTAGAAAGCCTTGATAAAATGCATTCAACAGTACAACAATACATGCTAATTTCTAGTTGCTCAAACTCAACCGTTGTAAAACGATTGCGTCGTTAGTAGTATGCTTACGAATAAAGATACTTACGACTAAATTTCCAATAACTACAGTTGCTAGGAAGAATGGGATGCAGGATACGTCTCCTACTAACATACAATCCCACATCGATTCGATCCATTCTCCGCAAAGGACACGAAAAACGATCATAAATGAATGCATGAAATCGGTGAAATTCCACCGAGGTAAATCTCCGTCCAGAAATCGATCCACATGGTCTAAACGTCGTAGAAAAGAAATATTTTACATTGTTTTTTTTTTCTTGTAAAATTTTAAGGAAATAATTAAAAACTATAAGTGTTATAAAAGGAAGTACAATTTATAGACTATATGTCGATTACATATCGTCGATGTAATCCTTAATCCTCTCAATCGAATCAGCGCACCTTTCACCATGGGAATGGCTCGTGATTCCAGGATCGAAAAAGTGGGATGCGAGGTAGTAGAATTACAGCGACAATAAGTGTTTTAGTATTAATTAAATATACTTAGTTGATCTAAATACATTCAATAATTAGTGTATAATAATTGTACGTCCTTTAAAATTGCTTACAGACATGAAATACGAGATTAAAAGTGCTGAGCATGCACATTACAAATTAATAAACTATTGCACTTAGCATTACATTACAAAATGTACATGAATTACCTCTTACATTGTACGGTCATAACGATCTAGTAATTTGAGAATGGCTCCTATATTTCCTGTTTAAGATTTTGATCATTCCATAAAAATTATTTATACTCTGTATGAAATCTGAGAGTATATCGTGTTTGCCTTACCGTTTGTAACGCTAAGAAATAATGCTTGCACAGAGTCGCCAAGGGTACAGAAATATTTGTTGTCACTCAAAAACCCCGATTCCGAGTGACCGTCTATCTGTCCGTCTGTCCGACTGTCCGTCTGTCAGACTGTTCGTCCTACAACGAAACTCTGGAAAGCTGTAACCTATCGTGCTGAAATTTGTCAAATAGTAAAAAAGTAACTTTAACTTCGTGAACGGGCCACATCCCCCAAATTCTTCTACATCCTCCCATACAAATTTCATGAAATTTCAAAATTTAAAGAAATTGAATTTTCTCCGACACCATTTCTGCTATTGACTTGAAAATTAGGTCATAGTATAATGATAATAAATATCATTAACGTCAAAAAATATTTATCTGATCCCCTTACTGCTTCTACTCCCTCCCACACAAATGCACAATTTTTGAAAATGCATGTCCGTCCGTCCGTTCGCTCTCTAGCTTGAGAACACGTCGAGCTAAAGAGTTAAAATCTTATACACGTCGTTTTTCGCAAAAAAGTAAGGTCAAGTTTGTGAACGGGCCGAATCGCTCCACCATTCTACCCCATCCCGTATAAAATGACACAATTTCAAAACTTTACAAAAAGTGGATTTCCTGAAAAGTATGAATGCTACTGATATACAGTTTAAAACATATCAAAAGCATGATGTTTATACTTATTTCTGAAAAAGTCTTTAAGAACTCGCCACTCCTTCTACCGCCTACCATACAAACTCCACAATTGCTCTATATCCAATATACTAATTTTTTCAATACCTATTAAATTTTTGAATCCTAAATTTTGTATAAAACATTTTGATGGTAACTTTAGAGTGCTGAGAAAAAAATTAGTTCAATGTCGTCAACCCCTGTACTACTTCCCCTACAAAATTTCTTCAAATCAAAAAATTACTCTTTAATCTAGAGTATTGTACGATTGGGCTTTACGCCCAATCGTAGTCCTGTTATATTTTGACCTTAAATTCAGTCACAATTGAGGCTCTATGCGATGGCGCATTATCCATGAATTTCTCCGTCTATTATCCCGGCCATTTTTTACGGATTTGCTCACGTAAACGCTTCAACACGGTCAAATAGAACTCCTTATTGACCGTCTGTCCCTCTGGAACAGATTCATGATGGATGAAACCTCGAATATCGAAAAAAAGGGGCGATTTCTTAAAGCCTTCTTCTGAAATAACTAAAAACATTATGCTCTTGACATGATTTAAATTGCAGATATTTAGCATCCATACTTTTCAGGAAAATCGACTTCTTGTGAAGTCTTGAAATTGTGTCAGATTGTATGGGAGGAGTAGAAGGAGTGAAACTAATTGTCTAATTTTTTTGGTCTTACTAATAATTCTAAATAAATATCTAGTGTACAATTTCAGCTCGATCAATTTTATACGAACTGAGTAAATTGGTTTAGAGCATTTCATGAAAAAGTGCAGTTTGTATGGGAGGTGGTGGAAGGAAGGAGAGGACACAAATAAATTTTATACAGTAGATTGAAATCATCATAAGTATTACATTCCAAGTTTCAGATTAATAGCGATTATACTTTTCGAGTAAATGCATTTATTGTCAAATTGTGAAATTGTGTAATTTTGTATGGGAGGCGGTAGAAGAGGTAGAGCGATTTATGCCGTTCATGAACTTGACCTTACTTTTTTGTCAAAAACGACGTGTACAAAATTCGAACTATCTAGCTCAACGCATTCTCCAGTTAGGATGCTGACGGACAGACGAACGGACATCCGGTTTTGAGATTTTTGAGTGATTACATGAGCTTCTGTATCTTTACTTTTTTTTCCTAGCCTTATTACTTGGCGTTACAAACTTTGTGGCAAACTTATAATACTCTCAGATTTCATCCAGAGTATAAAAAGCAACAAATTCTATCAATGAACCGCCGTATTCACCAGATTCGGCCCCGTGTGACTTTTTCCTATTCCCGAAACTGAAAATACCACTCCGTGGAACCCGTTTTTAGTCGATCGAGTACATAAAACAAAAATCGCCGAAGGAGCTAAAGGTCATACCAAAAAGTACTTATGAAAGGCGTTTCGAGGACTGGAAAAAAACGCTGCATCCAATGGGTATCACTTTAAAGGCGACAAAATAAATATTAATAATTAATTAAATATTTTGCGTTTTATTTACAAGTTCTAGGTACTTTTCGGTCACAATTTAAATCTATATAAGTAAATATAATTGTGGTATTTGTCTGTTATTTGTTCATGAATGGCTATAAGTTAGTGTTTTGCTTTATTCGGACAATAACTAAGCAGAAAAACACGTTTTTAAAAATCTTCTGTGTCTGTCTTTCTGATTTTCACGCAAAAACGGCCGAATTGATTGTGATGAAGCTTTCACAGTTTGTTGGGTATGCTTCAAGATGTAATCTGAGATTGATTTTATTTAAATACCCTCACGCCTTCTACCCCCTCCCATATAAAATGACTCATTTTCAAAAATGTACAATAATCAAATTCTCTTGGAAACCATAGGAGAAAATAATTTGAAATTTAGATTATAATATTTTCATCATCAATTTAATCATGGTACACAGATTAGTTGAGTCTCCTCACTCATTCCACCCCCAGCCATACTGCAATTTTTCATGAACTACTTTAAACCAATTTGCTCAGTAGGTATAACATTTATCGAGCTTAAAGTTTTACAATATCTTTAATTAGTATTGTATCGGGGATAAATAAACCGATTAGCTTCTCCCCTTCTACCCTCTCTCATACAATGCGATACAATATCACAACTTAACGAAATTTGGAATTTCTTGAAAAGTTGGAATATTACTGATTTGCAATTTAAAATATAACAAGTAATTATAGTTGTTTCTCAAAAAATTATTAAAAACTCCGCATTCATTTTACCAATTGTCACGTTTCTAACTAATGCTGAAGAATCTGTGGGATATGTGCAAAGCGGGGAGAAGCCCTGGATATCGCAAGACACATGGGACAAGATTGGCGATCGGAAAAAGACAAATTGGCAATCATCTCTCAAACCGATGTCAACCGAAGAGCTTCTAACTTGAGACGGAGCTACCGTGATGCTGATATACAGCTTAAAAAGGCTGTTAGACGCGACAAGAGCGAGACCATTGAAGATTTGGCCAAAAAGGCAGAATCTATGGCTTACTTTAGAGGTATCGGTTGACCATTTAAAATTTTGGAACAGTTGACGAACAGAGATTTCACCGCCAACCACCTGGGGAGAGATATCAACGGAACTCTCCTTAGTATGAGTGAACACTAGTTGCGGCGATGGAACGAATACCTCTCTAATATTTTAAACATCTTGTTAGAGGAAGATATTCCAGAAACAGAACAACTACCAAACATCCAACCGCAATAATCCTCTATTAGGGATGATCCCCCAGTTAAGGAAGAAATAGTTTCCGCCATTCGGTCAGTGGCGGGAAGGAAAGCCCCCAGGTATAGACGGACTACCAAGCGAACTCCTTAAAGCGGACCTGGAAATAACAGCTCATATTCTCCTCCCACTCTTTACTAAGGTGTGGAATGAAGGAAGATATCCGATTGAATGGAAGGAGGGTATCATTGTGAAAATTTCGAAGAAGGGCAACTTTCGGGATTGTGGTAATTGGCGTGGTATACGTCTACTTACTGCCGTATCGAAAATTATGGCTAAAGTAATTCTCAATAGGATTGGTGATTTTGTTGAGAACACTCTCAAAGTTTATCAGGCTGATTTCCGGAAACGGTCGTCTTATACCGACCACACAAATACGCTACGGATAATAGTGGAGCAGCCAATCGAAATGGGTTGGCCACTACACCTCATGTTTGTGGACTTCGAGAAGGCTTTCGATAGCGTCAAGTGAGATTACATATGGAGTACTTTGCTTAGGAGCGGTATTCCAGATAAGATCATAGCTATGATTAAAGAATCCTACGAAGATTCAACGGTTCGCGTCTTATATAGAGGAAAGATGACCGACAGCTTTCCTGTGAGAATGGGTGCCAGACATGGCTGCGTATTATCTCCAGCCCTGCTTCTGGTGGTAATGAGTGACATGTTGAAAGCTGAACTGGAAGGTTGGGAATAGGAAGGTCTTCAGTGGAGACTATTCAACCTCTTAAGTCACATTGATTATGCTGATGACGTGTATTTGCTTGCACAAAATCGTTCACACTTAGAGAATCCTACGAAGATGCAAGGTGTCGCGTCTTTCATAGAGGAGAGCTGTCCGAGAGCTTTCTTGTGTTAATGGGTGTCAGACAAGTCTGCATATTATCACTAGCCCTGTTTTTGGTGATCATTATTGACATCTTAAAAGTTGCACTGGAAGGTGAAGAAAAAGAACGAGACTATTTAACATCTTAGGTCACCTTAATTATGCCGATGAAGTGTGTTTGTTTGCACTTAACCGTTCGGGCTTAGAACCAAATGTTCGCTCGTTGCATTTTAAAAGTAAAGAGGTGGAACTGAAAATAAATGTGCATAAAACCAAGCATATGCACATGGGTTCGAACACAAGCACACGGTTTATTCTTAATGGACAAGATATGGAAGAGGCGCAAGATTTTTGTTATCTCCGAAGTATTGTCAGCATGGACGGCAGAGCCAAAAAGGGTACTAAAGCTCGTCTAAATAAAGCAGGCTTTCGGTATCCTTTCCCCTTTCTGGAGGTTAATAGGGATTTCCTTTCGCACGAATCTGCGAGTATTTGACGAATGCGTCAAATCCGTGTTGTTATATGGTTGTACTACGTGAAAAGTTACAATTTGACTTCCCAAAATCGGCAAACTTTCGTGAACCAATGTCTTCGATGCATTTTAGGGATATTCGGGCCAGAATTTGGAGTACAACTGGACAGACTAAAGTAGGCATTGAGATCCAAAGGGGGAAGTGGCAGTAGATTGGTCACACTTGGGGCAAGCCAGAGAGAAATATCGCGAAACACGCTCTGGATTGTAATCCTTAAGGAAGATGTCGGGTTGATCGACCATGTAGCACTTGAAAGCGAGCAGTTGAGGAGGAGGCCAGAGGAATAAACAAGTCCTGGCAACAGCTTAAGGCCCATGCTCAGGATCGCACCTTGTGGAAGAGAGTTGTTTCTGTCCTATGCCCCTGTAGAGGGTCTTAACAGAAATTTGATTGATTGATCGTATGATTGGACTTTACGCGCAATAGCAATTCTGTTATGTTTTTGATCTTAATACTTTTTTATTTAGACTTTTCTTAACTCTCTAATTAACACAACCTTCAACTATGTACATTTCCGTAACGCTCTTCAATGCGTAAATATCACCCCCGTGAATACGGACCTGTCCCATACAAATACGAGTGTCAAGGTTTCATTCTTCATAATTTATGGTTCTGATTCCAACAAAATACAAAGCATTGTGTTCAGTGAGCCATTAGACTAAGCAGATTATACATTCCACAAAATGTATTACTTACGCGGACGATGTCACGGTGGATCGCTAGTACTATACATTTATAAATGTATTTCAAAAGGAGACAATTTACTTTGTGTTGCTATAACAATAGAAAACATAACAAAATTATGATTGGGCTTAAAGCCCAAGTTTTTAGTTTTCATTATTTTTAAAGAAATTGGTCATAGATTTCCTGAAATTGGGGCATTTGTATGGGAGGTGGCAGAGGAAGTGGAGCGTTTAAGATGATTTTGAAACTGCTTATCATCATCCTTATCACCATGCTTTGATTCAATTTCAAAGTCAATAGCTCTCATATACTTGAAGGAGAAATGCTTTTCTTGAATTTATAATACAGATATTTGTATGGGAGGTGGTAGGAGGAGTGAAGCGGAGTTGATAATTTTTTCTAACACTTATTTCAATCATTAAGAAACAAATTCTGGCAAAATTTGAAGTTTGTACTTTTTCTATTTTGAATGGAAATCGATAAAATGCATTTAACAAAAGTTATGCATTTGTATGGGAGGGGGTAGAAGGAGTGTACGGATCAAAACAATTTTTTTTCGCATTATTAATATTTCTCTTTGTATATTTTGTACAAAATATCAAGTTGATAGCTTTAACAGTTTCGATTAAAAATAATTTAATTTAAATTTCAAAATTTCGTGAAATTTGTATGGGAGGGTGTAGAAGGAGTAAGGTGAAATTGATAATTATTTTTAAAATAAATTTCAATTATAGTAGAATTAATTCTGACAAATTTCGTCTTTTTAGCTTTACTAGTTTCAATGAAAATCGAAAATGTGTATTTTTCAAAATTGTCCATTTGTATGGGAGGGGGTAGAAGGAGTAAAGCGATCGGCTCAATATTCCGTGATATTAATGACATTTATACCATAATACTTTGACTTAAATTTCAAGTTGATAGCTTAAAAAGTTTCAAAGAAAAATCAATTTCTTAATATTTCGAAATTTCATGAAATTTGTATGGGAGGGGGTAGAAGGAGTGGGGGGATGTAGCCCATTCACGAACTTAAAGTTATTTTTTTGCTAAAAATGACACACAAAAGTTTTTAGCACTATAGCTCAAAGCTTTCGAGAGTTATGCTGTAGACAGACGCACAGACGGACAGACAGACAGTCACTCGGAATCGAGGTTTTTGAGCGACAACAAATATTTCTGTACCCTTGGCGGCTCTGTGCGAGCATTATTTCTTAGCGTTACAAACGGTAAGGCCAACACAATATACTCTCCAGATTTCATCTAGAGTATAAAATGTCACGAAAACGGTTTGTGTTGAACAGATTTTATTTTGAACCTTTTTCATATTTTTGCAGTGCTAATTTTCTATATGGTAGAATTTTCGAATTTTTTCTTTTTCTTTTTGGCATAGTCAAGTTTGATGTGTCTTAAATCTTGAAGAAAAATCGGATACAAATTGATGCAGTCGATTCAATTTTCAGAGCATTTAAAGGTACATCAAATGTTTAAAGTCAAATTTTTTCCAATCAGCTTCGGGCTCGTTTTCATCCAATTTAGAACTACTAGAACTATTTTGAGCTATTCGCATTGATCAAAATGAAATTACTTCATCTTCAACGAAAACGCTTTTTTGTGGCTCGCGCCATCTTAATGAGTTTGCGAATGAGCTTCTGCCCAACTTCTGTAAATATCACGCAAGTATGCACGTAATAATCTCGACTGATCTATTAACCGGGATACGTTAGGATGCATATAATCACATCAGCTCTTATTTATGCAATGATCAAAATAAATTTATCTAGGTACAAACTAAAACAATCGTGAAATAATCTCCTAAATAAAGGCGGGTTTATGCCTTGAAGTCTGCTTTACACGCTTTAAATTTCTGGTCGCATTTTTCCTCCTATTGCAAAAACCATACATAATTGTTCGTATTAAAAATTTAAAAAATTGCAATGCGATCAAAAATGCGACCCTAAGACCGATCGTTTAAAGCGTACTTAACTCTAAACTATACAAATTAATGTAATCTACAATTGAAAAATTCATTTGCAGTATTAAGTTGTACAATCTATTGAAATCGATGGTAAATTTTTGGAATACATTTCGCTCCAACGATTGTTTGCAATGTTAACTAATATTTGATTTCGACTCAATAGATTGTACAACTTCATCATGGTATCTACGTTTATATGAACGCCTTTTCAATATTACCATAAAATAATTTATAAATTTACATCTAACCACGCCACTACAATCAACATCAATTTTCCTATTTTCATTTGTTATTAAAAACACCAAATAAACAATAAAGACGTGCCAATTCAATAACATTCAACACTTACAGAATTGTACTTACCGAAATAGTTTTTACCAAACAATTGCATTCCCATGACGGCGAAGATGAAGATAATAATGCACAAGACAAATGTCAGATTACCCAAGGCGCCCATAGTTCGACCCATTATAGATATTAGCAAGTTTAGTGTTGGCCAGGACTTAGCTAGCTTAAAGACTCGAAGCTATTTTTGTTTTTGTTTATTATATTAAATAATATTGCCGATGATGAAAGTTTCGAGTCAATTTTTATTATAATTTGAGCAATGGTCAGGAAGCCAGGACAAAGCATATTAGGAATAAGAAAAAATTAAATATTTAAAAAGTTAGTAAATTGAAAAAAATGCGAATAAATAGCGAGCGATATTGCTCATGTAATCGCAATATGTATGTATTCATATAAATTATTTTAGTTAGTCAAATTAGAATAAACTAAATGTTCTTGTTTGTTTCTTAAATTAGCGATCCGAACTTAAAAAGACGATTAAACCACCGAAAGACATAAACGCAGTGTATAATTTATTAATTTTTTTTTCTAATATCTTCGATTGATGTAATAATGAAAGAATTTTTAATTTGGTTTTTCTTTCAAATACAATAACATAGCGATAGGTTTAAAAATATTAATTTTTCAATTGAATCTATTATTGGAATTTTAATTATTAATATACATAATATAATTTAAAAGCAAATGATTTGTATGGCGTAATTAAAAAGGACTTTGCTAAATTTCATGCGTAGATCATTTTGAATAATTTCTAATGTTTGGAATGCTTGAGAAGTTTCAAGGAGTCTAGAAAATCAGTTTTTAGTGAGATTTTGAGTGTTTCAGTGAAGAATTCCGATCTAAATTTAGAACCTGTGAATCGAATATGTAGAAAATTGCCCAAATCGCGTATAGGAAAAGCCTTCCTATGGACCTAACGTAGTTTACCGAAGTAGGAGAAGTGATTTGTTGCAAACGATTGGCTACCTAAAAAATGGTCCTACAGAAAATAATTAGATACATTTAGGAAGGTATTTTCTTGAAGGGTTCAATTATCTGCACAGAAATATGCCAGCGTGCTCATAAATCATTTAATGCATTTCGCATTGCATACACACGAACTTGAACTGAAAACCTATTCAAACCGCGACAAACATTGCTTCAACCAAGAGCTAAACAAAACACTCGAAACTCGTACAACTATCAGTGTTACTGATTTGTTAAATCAACTGTTTGGTAGTTTTAGTAATATTTTGTAATGAAAGCAGTGCAATTTTTTATTCGTGCTTTAGGTGTTACAAATAGAATACATAACCATAAAGGACAATTGTATATAGTTCAATTTGAAATCTAGCAATACTTGTATACATCCTGGACCTCTTTTATTTGTTATTGTGGATGGGTTGATAGTTCTTTACACAACCCTCTCTTTTTCTTCTACGATGGCACTACAGCCCGAATCGGGACTTGGCCTCTTGACCTTTAGGTCCCTTAACATTTTTCATTATTTATTGTGGAAGGCTTGTTAGACCTTCGCACAAGTCTCTACCTACAAATTTTACATTTTTGTAGGTTGGGGTACCCAAGCCGGCAGTGTGATGGAATTATGCGTCAATCGGGATTTGAACACACGATCTTCGCATTATAGGCCAACACACTACCCACTAAGCTGCCACCCTAGCACAACCCTTCACCTAAGAGTATTTTTATTTCGCAAATTGTGATGGCACCGTTTTATAGTCGCAAACAGTCTTTCGGAATTTTACGTCGACATGAATTTGAGCTCACGACCTTCGCATTGAAGGATCAAGCGTTACTCACTTGGTTGTTAACTCCTTAAGATAAATTCCTAAACTTTCTCAGCCTTCTTTGGTGAAAATGTCAGTAAGAAAGGCAATTAAAATATTTTGAGCGATTAGCAATGCTATATAAATTTATATTGTGGCCCTGTGCGATTGGGGTTAGAATTTTTCTACTGCACGCCTGCTTGTCGTAAAAAGTGGATAATTATGCCCTTCTGTTGGATGGGAGCAGTAAATTTCACCCAAATGTAGTTCTGCTTGTTCGAACACTAAATGATAGCGGATGGAGTAAAGTTCCTGGATGTAGCCTAGTAGGTTGAGTGTTGGTCTCCAATGCGAAGATCGTGAGCTCAAATCATGGTTGACGCATAATTCTAGCACACTAACGGGGTACATATGAGTTACCTCAATCTATGAAAATGAAAATTTGTAAATACAGGTTTGTGCCAAGGACTAAGACCCTTTCTACAATAACAAATAAAATGTTAAGAAACCTCATTGTCAGGAGGTGAAGACTCGATTTGGCAGAAGGATGGAGTGGAGTAAGTCGGTCCATACACTGGCAATCAGTGACCGTCCGTAAAATTGAGCACAATTACATCCATATACTAGGCTTGAGTGGGATTAGGTGGACTGGATCTGGAGAAAAACCAACCCGAGCAGTCAAAAATGACGTAGCGATCGAGAAACAGTCTCAATAGCTGAAAGCCAGTCTTGGGCGGGCTTATCGCTCAGAACTAAGGTCATAGCAACTCGATTCTATACTATGCAGCAACTAAGGCTGCAACTCGAGCCAACAAAGTGGAGTTTTATGACCAACAGAGTGCCACCTCGGAGCTTGTTCTCCGAGGTGAAATCCTTGTAACCACGCATTACGACCTTGGATTTAGAGACCAGAAAACGCAAATTGTTTTTTTTTTTCATTAACGGAATGACCTGTGCTATAGGCAATTTCGGCCTTTGTGTACAATGCATAAACATAGTCATGGAGGTAAGGAATTGGATTAGAAAGGTAGGGAAAGGGGAGTGAGAACGACCGTAACGAGTGGAGAAGCTGGTATATTTGTAAGTTGTACTGGCTGCTACTGATAAATGTTTGCAGATGTTATGGGGGACTAAATGATAGAAAGCAATCAGAAACCATCTACTGAGTACTGATATAGACCTTCTTGAGGTGGAACTGTTTCACTTTTACACCGTTTATTTCGAATATTTTTTTCGCCAATATATAATTCCAACACATCGCCTGCTTGGATATACCTTGGTCACCTCATTCTACGAAAATGAAAAATTCGTAGAAAGAGGGTTGTGCGAAGGGCTAACAACCTTTCCACAATAAGTAATGAAAATGTTAGGATCCTTCATGTCAGGAGGTCAAGGTCCGATTTGGGCTGTAGCGCCATTGTAGAAGAATAGGAAGTAATCACAAGATGATTATCTGCGTAAGATTGTGTATAGCAGTTGTCTGACGGCTACAAATTGCTCAGATAAAACGCAAGCTCAATGTGGATAAACTTTTGGATTTCAACAAAAACGCGATTACAACACTATTCTACGTGACAAGCCATCCACACTGGACGGAAATGAAATTGGCGCACACAAAGCCACATGTGGCAAGCAACCAGAAATATGTTCTTACAAAGCTTTTATAGAAACAATGGGATATGTGCAAAGCATTATGAAACCTTGGACATCGTAATACAAATAGGACGTAAAAAAAGCTCTTGCTACTGACTTAAAAAAGGCTTAATGACGAGACAAAATCATGGCGATGACTGAGCTTGCCAATTTGGAGGCATTTGTGGCTTACCTTGGGTATATGGACCTGCTTATAAAACAGTCGATGAACAGAAACTCACCGCTAAAAACCTAGGGAGTAATTTGCACGAAAACTTCCTTAATTTGAGTGAATAATAGTTGCAGCGAAGCGAGAAACACTTTCCTAATATTTCAAATATCTTGTCAGATGAAGACATTCACAAGACATGGAGGATATGGTTTCCGAAATAGAAAGCGTCAAGTATAGACAGACTGTAAAAAGCAAACTCTTTAAAACGGACCCTAAGCTTGCAGCTCCCGCTTCTCTCACTCACACTTATTGAGATGTGGTGGGAGGCAAGACTGGTTGACTGAAAGGATGGTATCATTGTCAAAATATTTTGGAAGAGTGACCTTCGGGATTGTGGCACTTGGAATAGTATAAGTTTACTGACTGCCGTATCGAATATCATTACTAAGCTAAATTTTCAATACTCTCTAAAGTATCGCTATCTATACTTTGGATAGTATTCTTGAAGGTTATCAGGTTGGATTCCGTGAAGGGGAGTCTTGTACTGCCCACACAAATATCCTACGGATATTATTGGAGCAGTTGACCGAAACGAAAAAAAGGAAAAGTCAATGGACAAAAGCCGGCCAGAAAACCAAGAAAACGCTTAGAGAATTCTATTGACGTACACAGCAAATCACTGCTAAAATTTTCAAACTGGAGGACGCTGTCACTGAACCAAGATGGATGGAGGCGAAATATACAGGAAGCCAAGGCCCGATTTCGGCTGTAGCGCCATCGTCCAGAGTTTGCCGAAATGGGTTCGCTACTGATTTTCATGTTTGTAGACTTCGAGAAGGCTTTCAATAGCGTGAAGCGATATTACAAATGAAATGCTTTGCGTAGGTGAGGTGTTTCAGATAAGATGTAAAAATGGTACGAAGATGTAAGATGTTCTTATGTCGCATTTAAAAGAGAACTATCCAAGATCTTTCGTGAGCGAAAGGGTGTCAGACGGAACTGCATTTTATCAGCTGCGATATATCTGGAAGGTGGGGGTGAGAGGCAGGTCTGAAAATAAATGAGTTTAAAACCAAGTACATGAACATGAATTCGAACACAAGCCTGCCTATTGTTTATAACGTACAAGATGAGGGAGGTGAGTAAGATTTTTTTTACCATGGGAGCATTGTTCGCACGAATGGTGGAGACGGAAGGCATATTGTAGTCCGTATAAATGAAGCTCGCCAGGCCTTCGGTAGTTTATTGAAAGGCGGAAGTGGATGCGAAACATCTCCCATCTCCAAGAAAGCTCTGGGTTCAGAGCGCTCTAAGGGAGCAGTATCACAAAAAGACGGGAACGTTTAAATCATTTTGTAACGAAATAGATAACTCTATGCTGTCAGCAGATAAGCGGCTTCTTCGAGACCCCAAAGCATGGTTGCTGGCAAGTTAGGGCGTGGGAGATGATTTGGTCCGGAGGAGACACCGTCATTGAAATGCCGTGTTGAAAGGAACGAGAAAAAGGAAGGCGTAAGGAGTTCACGTTGCCTATCGATACAATGTTAGATCCCACGTTGGGCGCCAAAGTAACGAAATGAAAATCTCCGTTCCAATAGATAATGGGCTCCATCGTGATGGGGTGTCTGTGGTGGGAGTGTCTGCTTCACAGGACCTTCTTTTAACGAATTTCCCAAATCAGTCTTACCAATATACCTGTAGGCAACGTGGACTCCTACCGCCCGCTATTTTGTTTCTCCCTTTTATTATAGCTCTTTAAGGTTCTAAGTCCTCCTCATCCAATACACGTCCCAGTTCTGACTTGCCCAAAATTTGCCATACCAGATGTTTGCATCGACTCTCGGTTCACTCATTTACACAATAATTTTGTTGCTGTCGTAATTGAGAAAAAAGAAATGAAAGTTCAAATTTCTGTCGAAATTGTTAACCACAAGGAGCTAGCTGTATTAGGCTTTTGAACTTGCGTTAAAATATCGCCCCATGTTCAAAGTTTGCCATGACTCGTAAATGCGGAATTTTTTTCTCACAATAATGGTTCAAAATTTATTGTTCAGAAATTTGTCCCAAATTTTGTGGTTTTAAAAAAAAGTATGATTACAAAATTTCAGTTTTCTGTGTTCCGACATTGTCGTATTTTTTTCGTCAATTTCACAGAGCAACACTTTGTAAAATTTTTATCCAAACATTTCTGGCAAACAATGTCCCAAATTCAATCTGAAGTGTCACACATTAAACTCTTTTGTCACAAAATTTTGTCGAAAAACAAAATTTTTTCTCGTCAAATTTTGTAGATATTCAATCTAAGAATTATGGCGAGATATGTGTCGGATATATCAAATGTCCTGTAGCAATATATGTAAGAGTTCTATTGTTAAGGCTCTTTTACTGATGATTACATGAGATTAACCTTTGATTCCAATAAATCATGTATCAAATTCTTGTTGTTGGGCGTAACAATCAATGAGGTACAATATAGCATCACAATAGGCTCTCGGCTATAAGAAAAGTTATATCCAGGACGTGCTTTGAATAAAATGATCCGGGCGGCAAATTAACTTATACCGGTTCTGTTTGCGTTATAATCTCCAAGGAAAACATCGGGTTTGTCGACTATGAAAGCGAGCAATTGTAGAGAAGATCAGGAGAATAAACTGGTTTTGGCGGCACCTAGAGGCCACGATCGCACTTTGTAAAACCAAGCTGTTTCTGTCCTAAGTCCCTATACTATAGGTGGTCTTAGCAGGAAATCGATTGAAAAAAAAAATTATAGCCAAATGGAATCTCCTAATCACGGTGTGACTGTTGCGATTATTTAAACTAGTGCTATTATTTAAAACTGAAAAAAACAGGTCCATGTTACCATTGCACTATAAATTGCAACCACTCTACGAGCAGTTTAATTGATTCTTGTAAACCTTGTATGTATTTGTAATAATGGAATATTTAGCTTATTCGTAATGATCCATCGCACATTAACATTTAGCAGCGTCGGTTAAAATCACCCCATTCCAATATCAGTAATTGTTAATAACTTAGGAGCATATGCGAGCATGATACGTAAAGAAAAAGTATAGAAGAAGATTTGAAGAAGATAAAAAAGAAGAAGAGGTTTTTATCATTTTTGCCATAAGATACCTGTGTAATTCTTTCCGAACAATTGCATTCCCATAACAGCAAAAATGAAGATAATTATACATAAAACAAAAGTAAGATTGCCTAAGGCACCGACAGTTCGACCCATTATCGATATTAATAAATTAAGTGTAGGCCACGACTTGGCTAATTTAAATACCCGAAGCTGTAAGTTTTAATATTATTCGATGGGTTTATTTAATTTTAGTGAATATATTGTTGTTATGTTGTTCTTTTAGATAACGATTGTAAGTACATATTTCTTAAAGATCTTACCAAACGAAATGAACGCAACACTGACAATCCCTGAACACCTTCGAGTCCAAGTTCAAGTAACGAAAGCGCGACAATAATAAAATCAAAAATATTCCATCCTTCTTGAAAATAATACTTCGGACTCATAGCTATGAGTTTAAGTGTGGCCTCAATTGCGAACGTTGCAGTGAAGAACTTGAAAGATATTAAATACGAATTAGTGAATTGTTTCAAAATGTAAATTTCAAAAAAAATTCAACAATTGCATTTGCTTTGAATACTTACATAGTTGCCACTTTTAAGTGCTCTTTCCATATCCTTATTCATATCGTGATGATCCAGTGCCATAAACAGTGTATTAACGACAATACAAAGTGTGATGAAAAGTTCTATAAATGGATCAAAAACTAATAATACGACCCATTCTTGAAACTTGAGCCATGGCCAACAGCAGTCCCATACGCAGAATATATCGATTCCTTTTAATAAGGCCTCTAATGCTTTATCCTTTAATGTAGGACCGTCTTCGTCGTCATCGTCTGTTGGAAAATAGTAGACAGAGACTGAACATAAATTTTTGATTAGTACACAAATTATTGACTCAGCCATTTTGTTGTTGTTGTTGTTTTTGTTGTTGAAGTTTGTTGTTTAATTTGTAACAATTGTAGTTTCTCTAAAAGTAACGTTTTCGGTTCACAAGTTTTGTTTTCGATTAAATGGGAAAAAGAGGCTCGTCAATTTTTATGAACTAATGTGTATCGAGACGAACAATGGTAATATGTAATTTGAAATGTTTTAATACAAAATTCTATGATTACATTACTTATTATTTATTAATGTTACTGCGTTTACTTTTGACAGACGATGAGAGTTAAATAGATGATCTTACTACAGATAATAAAATATTTAGATATGAAAATTTGTGCTAGAATAAAAGTTTAACTTTTAGTATAAAGCATCAGACCAATGACCCTGTATTTTGCGAATTCCATTTGTAAATTTTTGTTTACTACTGAGTATAACCGAAGACTATTAATAATATAAGATATCCTAAGTCTATAGAAAAAATTATACCCAATTCTATGGCGATGAGAACGACGAAAAGGTTTTAAGCACCCATCCGGCCGCCGATTGAATCGATTTGCTCTTGGATATGGGCGCGCGGGTAGAAGCCAATGAGCGGGATTCAGGTGCTTTGGGTGCTTAAAACCTTTTTATCGCTCTCAACGCAGTAAAATTCGTTATAATTTTTTACATAGGTTTGGAACATCTTATATTATTCATATTCTTTGGTATAACTTAGGGGTTCACCCTATAATATAATGATCAGTTTATGTCGTTATAAGAATTGGACTGTAAACTAGAGTTATAATGAGGATCATTTAGGTGGATAGAAACGAAAGTGATACAGCACAATGCATTTGAAACACCGCAGTTTGTAGTCGTTGGTAAACACCCTACCATATTAAATATTTTTATTGAATTCAAACCCACCTCAGAGCATCCTAGACCACTCAGGACTCCACACAATGAGACAGTAGTGCGTAACTATACCTACTAGTGTCCGCTAGGAGTTTCTGTCGAGTCTCAATATTTTTTATTGACTCCCTCCATCAAACACACCCCATAACATCTTCGTGGTGTTATACGACTCGCTTTGTAACCATTTCAGATTTTCCTTTCCACACACTTTATTAGTGTACATTGTCTTAACTACTCTTCAGGCAATGCCAACATTTTCCGTTTCCTCAACGGCGGCAGATCTGTTTCTGGTTATCCTGCCCACAATTTCGTTTCCAGATACATCTCGATGTCCCGAAACCCAACAAAGTCTCAAAGTTCTGGTTTTCCCCAATTCTTTCAATATGACCATACAATAGTTTAAGTATCTTGAATTGCAACTTTAAGCGGAGAGGGCCTTCAGTGCAGCCAGGCTGTCCAAGTAAAAACTAACTCGTTTACCATTTACTCTTATACGCAAGGCCAATTCATGCGGTTTCTCAATAGTCATTGCCTCCGAATTTCTGGAGATTTCCAGATCAAGGCTTTCAGAAAAGATGTCATAACCTACTCCATTTTCAATTTTCGAACCATCGGTAAATATCGCAGTCTTGTCATTCTGCATGACATGACTGTGAGTCAGGCAGAGCGACTTCATAGTGCTTCACAAAGTGCACCTTTAATAGCATTGTATCACTAATATACCTTGGGAAAGAGGATTCCATGCACCAAAAAGTTTCACCGCCGTAGAATTACAGCATTCGGCGGAAGAAGACCCAAAATGGCTTTCAGCCCGGCTGTGGGCATTGTACAAAATGGCCCAGTTGTGTTAGTGCTGGCGATTCACTGAATGGAATTCAACCTTACCATATCTGGCTTTAGTCCCCATTTTTGTGCTAAAAGCCTTTCCACTTATGAGGGCATTATTTATTTATTTGGGAAGTGAGTTACAGTTACTATTTTTCACTGTTCGAATCAATTGGAATCTATCCCGATAGAGCCTTTGGAGAATGCGGTCTCTAAGTGCTTGAAGCGGATTGCGAAATGCAACTGGAAGCAGCTTTCGCGTTACGAAGCTGGACCAGAGGTTTTCTGGTACCACCTGTGTCGGAAAGCCCATCGAAGGTTACTTTTATCCCCAGGAATGGAGATGGCTTTTCGGGGAGTATAGTAGTGGCTGTGGCGTACCGCCCCAATGCAGATACTGTTCTTAGGTTTACGGAGTTTTGTGTTCCCAAGAGGATGCTGTGACCCGCAGATTTGAAGATTTAGATAGGTCCCGTATCCACCAGTATGAATGCTGAACTTGTAATCGATATGAATAGGTACTTTCGAGGGCTCTAATGTATAGTCGTTACAAAAACAATAACCGCGGGAGTAAGATCTCGTGGCAGGTACTTACGTTAAATCACGGATATTGTCTGTACGAGAAGGCCCCTGGAGGGTAGTAATGCTGGACTAAAGTACGGCAATTCTGCTATTGGTTTTGAAGCATTTCCACGGACCCAAGATTTTTGATCAGTTTCATGTTTGGGGGGTTACACCAAATAGGTGGCGGCTTATCATCGCGTAAGACCGGGGATCATGACGCATAGACCAACAAAGTGTTGGATGAGACTTGAGTGTAAATACCGTTCCTGGGAAAACAGTATAGATTGGAACTTTCATGCAAATGTAAAAGGCGGAAATTGCTATTTATAAAATCTATCCGTGGTTCTAGAAAACCTTGGGATTAAGCCTACGCGACACTCAAATAAATCTTCCGACAGATCGTTGCTCCGCAAGGCAAAGGTTTGACGGTATTTAAAAGTATTAGTGGAGGAACGAATGCGCTTAGTGCATTAATATTGATAGTAACGAAAGTAACTGCTAAGCACGAGCACTCAGGCATTTCTGTGATACTTGAGAGAATCGATAGAAGGCGTGATAGTTTCGTTTCCAGTTAGTTAGAACGCATGTTTCTGAATGCTATCGGGCAACGTGAGGTGTGTTTTGGATGCCCCATCCCAATGCCTAGGTGTAACCTAGAGGAGTTCAAATCTCGGTCGACGTGTAATTCAATCACACTGCAAATGTGGGGATCACATCAATCAGCGAGCATGAAAA
This sequence comes from Chorisops tibialis, assembly GCA_963669355.1. NCBI lineage: Eukaryota > Metazoa > Arthropoda > Insecta > Diptera > Stratiomyidae > Chorisops > Chorisops tibialis. The sequence goes on along the minus strand of OY770263.1, from coordinate 113,489,706 downwards.
TTCCTGGCTAGAGGTTTGCGCGAAGGAATAAGAAACCTTTCAAAATATTTAAGGAACCTGAAGTTCATGAGGTCTTACAGGTGGTTTGCTAGAGCGTGGGGCGTGAAATATTTTTAGCACTTCTGGAGAACATCTAAACATTTAGATGCGTCGAGTACAACTGCAAAGTTGCTCTGGACTCAACTCAGAATTATGACCCATTGAAGCTAACATTGTGTGACAATACTGTTACGTCCCGTTCGAGGCCTGAGTTTCCAAAGTTTTGATCTTTACTCTATTCCTTCCGCCCTAGTAGAGATTGGAATTCAGCGAACGCAATAGCTTCCTGCTTTAACTAGGTGTGGCCGTGTTGGTCTACACTCCGAAGGTCGTGAGTTCAAGTCCCGATTGACGTATAATTTCAGCACGCTACCTGCTTGGGTCACCTCAATCTACGAAAATGAAAAATTTGTAGATAGAGGGTTGTGCAAAGAGCTAACAACCCTTCAACAATAAATAATAAAAATATTAAGGAACCTGCAGGTCCGGAGGCCAAGGCTCGAATAGCGCTGTAGTGCCATTGCAGAATTAGTAGAAGAATATCTTCCTACTATGTAAAGCAATAGAATGCTTGTTTAATTCCGCAGCAGAGTCAAATTCATACGAGGGTCGTTTGATAAGTCCCTGGCCCAAGTAAGAAAAAAGCATTTTTTTTTTATTTTTCAACATAATCTCCCTGGAGGTTAATACATTTGGTCCAACGTTTCTCAAGTCCTTTCATACCGTTCAAAAAGAAATTTTTGTCACAGTCTGCGAAAAATTGGGAAACGGCGTCTTTCACCTCTTGGTTCGATGAAAATTTTTGTCCACCGAGGTGAGTTTTCAATTTGGGGAACAAAAAAAAGTCACATGGGGCCAAGTCGGGCGAATAAGGTGGGTGGTCAACGATCTCATACCGCAAATCGTGTAATTTGGACATGGAAACCGTGCAGGTGTGGACAGGGGCGCTCGGTACTGGACGTGCTCCATCGTTGACGATTCGCGTGACACGTCAACTTAGAATGGCTGCCAAAAACAAACTGTTACCTACAGAAACCTGAAAAAATTCATGAGACCGTTCGCAAGTGCCATCTACCTAGCGATAGCAAAAACTTTTTCGTGAAACCACGTTTTGTCATTTGGGCCAGGGACTTATCAAACGACCCTCGTAGGTCTTGTTTAAAAGTTTTATCATTCGTAAAACTATGGTTTGAATTGAAACGAGAGAAGGTCATTTACGAAAACTGAGAAAAGTCTGGAAGATAAAACAGAGCCTTGAGGGACGCCGGAATCAATTGGGAAGAAGCGAGAGGTAGCCCCATCTAGTATTATTCGTATAGTGTGTTTAGAGGGGCAACTCTCAATCAGTTGAACAAGGGTGGCGCTTAACTGAGAGTCATTTATGCCAAACTCTGGCAAAAGATTTTGCAATTTCAAATGCCAGAACTTGGGCTTCCCCGTATTTATCTTTTCATGAGCTCGAACGTTTTGTTATTAAGACCCAAATATCTACTGCCGATCTTCTAGACCGGAACTCGTACGAACGATCATGGATTAGGTATTTATTTTAGGGATATTGAACGATCTTGCGATTGAAAGTAGGGATTCAGTTTGCTTCCTTTGTTGAAAATAGGCTGACGATTCGCAACTTTACACTTACGCAAAACCTTCCAGAAGAGTAAGAAAGAAAAAGATTGTGTAGACGTTAAAGTTAGAATACCGTCTGCACCAGAAGAATTGTGGATATTGTAGGATTCGAGAAAAATAGTCTTGGGCAAAATTGTTGTGTTGGCGATTGTTTTGAAGTTGAAAGACGAGAGTTTTCTTGCAAAACTATCTGCTAGTAAGTTAGCTATTTCGACAGACTCAATCACGGTACTATCGCTATCAACCAAAGGTGAAGTTGAAGAAGCAATAAAGGCATTCTTTATTAAACCCTGAGTCCTTCGACGATCTGAATCTCAATTGACTCTTGCTATGTAGAGTTTCATGCTATTCAGGATAGTCTCGGTGAAAAGTCTATAGCCTTTATCGCAGTCAACTTCCAAATAAAGGTATTGAAGAGATCATTTAGCGCCAACCCCATTGGATCTTTTCAAGTTCCAAAAAAAAAAAATTTGACGTATGATGGTAAAGGTTTGTAATTCCAATTGGCGTTAGGAATATGACAGAAACGGAATGTTTCTCAGGCTGGTTGACAAGAAGAAGATTTTTTCAACCCCTTATTCTGCGATGTCTCGTAAACGAGTAGGTTCATCTGTCAGCTGTTTAGAGCCGTTTATAGAGGCGATATTTTAAACATCTTGCCAGAGGAAGATATTCCAGAAACGGAACAACTACCAAACATCCAACCGCAACAATCCTCTATTAGGGACGATCTCCCAGATAATGAAGAGATAGTTTCCGCCATTTGGTCAATGGCGGGCAGGAAGGCCTCAGGTAAAGACGGACTACCAACCGAACTCCTCAAAGCGGACCCGGAAATAACAGCCGATATATTTAATCTGCCCACTCTTTACTGAGGTGTGGAATGAAAGAAGATATCCGACTGAATGGAAGAAGAGCATCATTGTAAAAATTCCGAAGAAGGGCAACCTTCGGGATTGTGACAATTGGCGTGGTATATGTCTACTTACTGCCGCATCGAATATCATAGCTAAGGTAATTCTCAATAGGATTAGTGATGTTGTGGAGAGCACTATCGAAGTTTATCAGGCTGGATTCCGTAAAGGGTCGTTTTGTACCGACCACACAAATAACCTACGGATAATATTGGAACAGTCAGCCGAAATGGTTACTACATCTCATGTTTGTGGACTTCGAGAAAGCTTTCGACAGCGTTAAGGGAGATTCCATATGGAATGCTTTGCGTATGAGAGGTATACCAGATAAGGTCATAGCTATGGTTGAAGAATCCTACGAAGAAGCAAGGTGCCGCGTCTTGCATAGAGGGGAGTTGTCCGAGAGCTTCACTGTGCGAACGGGTGTCAGACAAGGCTGCATATTATCACCAGCCCTATTTCCGATGGTAATAAATGACATCTTGAAAGCTGCACTGGAAGGTGGGGAAGGTAACGGTCTTCAATGGAGACTATTTAACATCTGAAGTAACCTTGTTTATGCTGATGACGTGTGTTTGCTTGCACATAGCCGTTAGAGTCAAATGTTCGCTCGTTGCATTCTAAATGCAAAGAGGCAGGACTGAAAATAAATGTGCGTAAAACCAAGTACATGCACATGGGTTCGAACGCAAGCACTCCGATTGTTCTTAACGGACAAGATGTGGAAGAGGTGCAAAATTTTTGTTATCTCGGAATCATTGTCAACATAGACGGCGGAGCCAAAAAAAATATTGAGGCTCGTCTAAATAAAGCTCGTCAGACCTTCGGTATTCTTTCCGGTGGTTGAGAGAGATCTCCCTTCGCACGAAGCTGCGAGTTTTAGACGCATGCGTCAAATCCGTGTAGCAATATGGTTGTACTACGTGGAAAGTGACCGTTCCACTTACCAATAAACTACAGACTTTCGTGAACCAATGCTTCTGACGCATTTTAGGAATAATCTGGCCAGAAGGGATTTCCAACGACGAACTTTGGAGTACAACGGCCAGACTGAAATAGGGAGAGATTCAAAGGCGAAAGTGGCAGTGGATCGGTCACACTTTGAGGAAACCAGAGCAAAACATCGCTAACAGCTTCTGGACTATAATCCTCAATGAAGACGTCGGGTTGGTCGACCATGTAACACATGGAAGTGAGCAGGAGGCCAGAATAAACAAGTCCTAGCAACAGCTTAAGGATCGCCATAAATCTATTTACGGGGATTCTTACTCTGGAAAAACGATGATTTGTAGGTGTCAGTTTATTCAAGCAAGGCAGAGAATCAATTGAAGCACTCGGACCGGCCGATTGTGGCTACTTGTGCAAAAATCGTCGAAAAAGTGGACAAACTTGATCTCGAAGATGCTCGTTTAAAGAAGAAACATATCACATAAATGGTGGGAGTATCAGATACAACCATTTTGAATATCCTCCACGATCATCTCGCTATGTTTAAAGCCCGCGTAAGATGGGTACTGGAAATGCTATAGCAGTTCAGAAAAAACAGCGCGTCGAGTGTTCACGCGAGTTTTTGGATCTCTGTAGCGAGAATGGAATGAAATTTTGACCTGGATTGTTACTGGATATGAAACTTCAGTTCGTCATTATGAGCCTGAATCAAAAACTCAATGCAATGGCTTCGAAAAGGCGCTTCACCCCCCAAGAAGCTTAACGTCTCACAATTCGCCGGAAGAATCATGGTCACTATTTTTTAGGATTCAGAGGAGGCTTTGATAATTGACTATTAAGACTATGTCAACCTGCTACAAAACTGATAGGATGCCATCAAAGAAAAAAAAAGGAAAGTGGACTCGAGGTGTGCTGCTTTTGCATGATAACGCACCTGTTCACAAAAGCTGCCCTACAGGAATGCAGCTACAGAATATTGAACCACTCCCTTTATAATCCAGATCTGGCCCCTTCCGATTACTTCTTGTTCCAAAAACTGAAGAAAGAAGTTCGAGTAAGAATATATGCCAACGATGAAGAGGTGAAGTTGGCAATTTCAGACTATTTACAAGGAATTAATAAACTTTGTGTGAGATGTGATAAATGTATTAGGCTTGAGGGCTATGGTGTAGCCTAGTTTGGTAGCGTGTTGGTCTACAATGCGTAGGTCGTGAGTTCCAATCCCGGTCGACGCATAATTCAAGCACACCGCTTGCATGGATATACCTTGGTTACTTCAATCTACGAAAATGAAAAATTCGTAGATAAGGGGTTCTGCGAAGAGCTAACAACCCTTCTGCAATAAGTAGTGAAAATGTTAAGGAGCCTGAAGGTTAGGAGGCCAAGGCCCGATTTGGACTGTAGCGCCATTGAAGAAGAAGATTAGGCTTAAGGGGGAATATAATAAAAAGGAAAAATAATAACTTGTTTAATTTTACCTCCCTTCCCTGTCATTCCGCGAAATTTTTAACACCCCCTCGTTCTTTTTAGAATTGTATATCCTATTTGAGTACATCTCTCTCTCGCTCGCTATAATGCTGTTTATCTGTGATTTTGCGATGAAATTTTTTACTGTAGTCGTGCTATGTGTTAATTTAACTGTTTTTTTTTCTTAAATTAAGTCTATGATTTGAGTCTAACTAATGTGACTATGAAATTAATCTACTTATGAAGTTATGAGCACGTAGTAAGACTCTAGTGCAAATAATACTTTTACTAAAATTATATTATCGATTCGCTTAGTATGATGATGCACAATGCAATTCACATTCAATTTTTTTTTGTTTCTTTAATTTTAATAGTAATGTCATAATTGCATAACTATATCTACCATACAAAGGCTGTGGAGATATTTTTCCCCACAATTTTTTAAATGCGTAATAATATTGCAGTGGTAAAGAAAAATTTTAAAAAAGATTCTACCGAAACGAACGACCGAATTTTTAAAATTAACTACAAAGATTCTTCCACAGATGATTTCTGATTCTTCCTAATATATTAAAGTTGGTAATTTACTTCTGTTTGAATAATAGTGCAGTATAATCCGCAACAGATTAATGATACCGATGTGTTTTTTGTATTTTAAATTATGTTATATTGAGTATGAAAATTTACTATAATTATCAAAATGTATTATTAAAAATGCCTATTATGTAGGTATAAAATATGGTATTTGTTTGAATTGGAATAATTATTTCTTAATTCAAAATTTAATTACAAGCATTCACTACTTCTTATATACACATTTATTAAGTTCTATGAACAATATGCACTCTATTAGTGCATAAAATTTTGCAAGTTTCTAATATCATGCATTAATTTTACTAATTTTTATTTCTATTGTGAAGAACTAATATGCAAGCAATCGAAAATAAATTTTCGAAAACTGTAATGAAGAACCAAATAAAAAACAAAGTTTTAAATGAAACATGTGAAATGCTTGAATGTGGACGAAAATGTTGAATGAATGAACAAAAACCTCTCTTTCCCCACCCGGAGAGAACAAAATTATAATACGAAAAAAAAGTAAATAAGTAACGTTCTAATTTTTCAAAATTAGAGTGTACATTTGCGTAAAAAAATCGCCCGATAAAAATAGAAATAGAAATTTTAGTTGGGGATAGACAAAATTTGTAAAATAAGAAGAAGATTGTTAGCAAAAAGGGATGAGTCAGGCAATTTGTGTTTCAATTCATTATAAGAAAAAATATATGCAAAAAAGTTTCGTTAAAAATAATTGTTTACTTAAGAGTAAGAATTATTTATGCAAAATAAAAATAAAACTCAAATTTTATTGATAAAATTAATAAAATGTGCAAGGGAAAATTTAAATAGTATTATGCATATTTAGGAGTAGATTGTGTTATTATTAAAGCCAAGAATAAAGCTTTACACAGAGATCAAAGATTAGTTCAGTTTAACCTGTGGCGGTTCATGGTAAAAATTCTTTTTGTGGCTAACCCGGTTCGCCAACTTATTTAGTCCGTTTATATTTTTCCATTTTTAATCCAAATTGAATCGAAATCAGAAACATAACAGAATTATGATTGGGCGCGGAGCCGAATCATGCGATAGTCCAGACGGAAAGAGGAAAATATGTTATTTCAAATTCATTTATTTTGTACTGATTTTAATATTTGCAGCTTTCATAATTTTCCAGAAAATCGTTTATTGTCTTTCAGAATTCGTGGCTTTTGTATTGGAGGTGGTAGAGGGTGTGGAAGATTTTGAATGACTTTCGAACTGCTTATCAAAATCCTTATCGTCATGCTTTGCACCAATTTGAAATTCAATAGCTCTTTTATGTTGTTAATTATTTCTTGAATTCTAATATAGAAATTTATGTGGAAGGTGGTAGAAAGAGTTCGGTGAAGTTGAACATTTTTCTAATATTTGTTGTAGCTATTAAACACCAAAGTTTGCCGGAATTTCAAGTTTATACCTTTTCTAGTTTTCATGGAAATCGACAAAAGGTATTTTTCAAAGTTTTGCATTAATATGAGAGGGGGTAGAAGTAGCGAGATGAAGTTAATTTTTTTCCTCAGCATTTATTGCAATTTAATAAAGAAAAATTTAGGTAAAATTTGAAGTTATTAATTAATAGCTTCAATGATAATCGATATACTAAAAATTGGTTTGGGAGGGAGTACATGGAGTGGGCGAATTAAAACAAAATATTTCGACATTAGTCAAATTAACGTTATTAAATTTTGCTCAAAATTTCAAATTGATAGCTTTAATAGTTTTAAAGAAAAATAATTTTGAAATTTCGTGAAATTTGTCGGAGTGGAGTGAAGTTGCTAATTATACTCTACATTAAATCTGAGAGTATTTTAAGTTTGCTCTAAAGTTTGTAACGCTAAGAAATACGGCTCGGAGAAAAAAATGGAAGATACAGAAGTTCATATTATCACTTGAAAATATAAAAACCAGATATCCGTTTGTTCGTCCGTCTGTCCGTTCGTGCGCTCTCTAGCTCGAGAATGCCTTCAGCTAGAAAGTTCAAATTGTGTACACGTACGTTTTAGCGCAAAAGTAAGGTCAAGTTCGTGAACGGGCCAAATCGCTCCACTCCTTTTACCCCTTCCCATACAATATGACTCATTTTCAAAAATTTACACCAATCACATTTTTTTGGAAACCATGTATAAAATCTATTAATTTAAAATTTGGAATACATAAATTTTCTCTCATATAACATTAATCAAGCTCAAATTGTGTCCTAAAACTTAATTAACATCATTATTTAAAAAAAAAGATCATTACCTTTACTTCTTTTACCCCCTCCCATACAATGTGACTCAATTTTATAACGTTTTAAAAAATCGATTTTCTTGAAAAGTATAATTATACTCTAGATGGAATCTGAGAGTATTATAAGTTTGCTCTAAAGTTTGTAACGCTAAGAAATAAGGCTCGGAGAAAAAAATGAATGATACAGAAGTTAAAATTATTACTCAAAAATCTCAAAACCGGATGTCTGTCCATCCGTCCGTCTGTGCGCGCTCTAGCTGGAGAACGCGTTGAGCCAGATAGTTCAAATTTTGTACACGTCGTTTTTGACAAAAAAGTAAGGTCAAGTTCGTGAACGGGCCAAATCGCTCCACCCCTTCTACCCCCTCCCATATAAAATGACACAATTGTGCAATTTGACAATAAACGGATTTTCACAAAAAGTATAAAAGCTATTGCTCTGAAATTTGGAATATGTTACTTTTATGATAATATCAATCTACTGTATAAAAATTATGTGTGTCCTCCCCTCCTTCTACCACCTCTACTTTCATGAATTACTCTAAGCCAATTTACTCAGTGCGTATACAATTAAGCTGGCTGAAATTGTGCACAAAATATTTATTTAAAATTATTAGTAAGCCTAAAAAAATTTAGACGATTAGCTTTACCCCTTCTCCCCCCTCCCATACAAAATGACACGATTTCGCAATTTGACAATAAATGGATTTACTCGAAAAGTATAAAAGACATTAGTCTGAATTTTGGGATATATTATTTTCATAATGATTTTAATTTACAGTAGTAGTGTTTGCGTCCTTTCTCTCCTTCCACCCCCTCCCATACAAACTAAACTTTTTCATGAAATGCTCTAAGACGATTTTCTCAGAACATGTAACATTTATTGAGCTCGTATTTTGTAATAAATACTTAATTAGTATTATCACTAAGATCAGAAAAAATTATTTGATTAGCTTCACTACTTCCACCCCCTCCCATACAATATTACCCAGTTTCACAACTTCACAAAAAATCGATTTTCTTGAAAAGTATGATGGCACTGGTCTGAAATTTCAGGGATATCAATTTTATAATATTCCTAGTTATTTCTGAAAAAATCACTAAAATCCCCCCACTCTTTCTACCACCTCCCATACAAACTGCACATTTTCATTAAATTTAACTCACTAATTTTTTCAGTTCCCATTCAATTTGTGGAGTAAGCATTTCGTATAAAACATTTTTGTAGCTACTTTAGCATGATAGGGAAAATAAACTGCCAACAAGTCGGGCGAAACTTTATTATTCTTGGGACATGTTGCGGTGGAGTGGAAAGTCAATATGCAGGTTAGAGTGGTTAGGGAAGACTAAGTGAAAGGGAGTTCTTGGGCAGGGCTGTTGTCTATTTAACAATATTTCATTCGTTTCTGCAAGTTTAGGTTTTTATTAAGGGAGGAGGAGCGGTAATAGTAAGAGTGGGTGGATGTTAATAGCTTTTTAATTAATTGCTTGCATCACGTCCAATACTCTCTGTATAGAATGTGTTTCATAGACGAAGTTGCATAGAATTTTCATAAAATTTAGTGTATTTTACATTCACGAAACCGAACATTTGTATGGGAGGGGGTAGAGAAGGTAGGGGAATCGTAAAATTTGATATGTAGTTTTATTTTGCTTCTCTTGTAAGGGGCTTGTATAAAATTTCAAATTCGTAACTTTTAGTTTGTTGGTTATTAGTTGATTTAATGAAATTGGTCGAAATCATAGTTTTGTATGGCAAGGGGTAGAAGGGCAAGCGCAATTTCAAAACTTTTAAAACAACTTCATTTGAATTATTTTTATAAGTTTTTCTGCAAAATTTGAAGTTGATAGCTTTTAAGAGTTAGCTGACAACTTATTTCTTAAAAATGCTAGAAAATATAATTTTGTATGGGAGGGGGTAGAGAAGGGAGGGGAATCGTAAGACTTGTGATGCAATTTTCTTTCTTTTCTATTGTAAGATGCTCGTACAAAATTTCAAGTTCGTAGCTTTTAATTTGTTGATTATTAGTTGATTTAATGAAATTGGTCGAAATCATACTTTTCTATGGGAGGGGGTAGAAGGGCAAGCGCGATTTCAAAACTTTTAACGTAATTTCATTTCGATTATTTTTGTAAGTTTGTATGTAGAATTGCAAATTGATAGCTTTTAATAGTTAGGTGATAATTGATTTCTTAGAAATGGTCGAAAAAATAATTTTGTATTGGAGGGGGTAGAAGCTTTAAAGGTTTTCGACCAGTTAATATTTCGTATATTTAGGGATTTTTTTTAAATACATTTTGCAAATTTTCAAGTTTCTACCTTAAAATTTCACTCAAAAATTTTCAGTTTATGTGTTTTTTTCAATGCACATGAAACACCTTGTGCACGTTAGACCGGGGGGATCGGTTTATAACAATTATGGATCAAGTTATTATTATTTTTTTATGTACATCAAATAGACGTATCCACATGCAAAATTTAAACTTTGTATCTTTCACCAGAGCCTCAAAAAAATCACTCAAAATTTTTGACATTTTTGCTTATCACCTCCCTCCCCTTACACCTCCCAACTTAAAATTTTTATCAAAATTAACTATTATGTAGTTCTACAATCTGACAAATTTTTGATTTGATATCTGTATTATTTTTTGAGATATAAGGATTCGTAATTTTGAAAAGTGCGCCATTTTTGAAATGCTTCCCATTTCTCCCCACTACTATTATTTCAAGATCTTATATTTTTTTTGTATTTTTCCAGTATAGCTTAATATAAGTTTCAAGTTTCAATTACATAGCTTAAGAGATAGTTGAGATATTCAGTTTTAAGTGTTTTTCTTTGCACCCCTCCTGACCCTTCCCCTTACAATAATTAACCACTCTCTAAGCTGATTCCAATGGAACTATATGCTACCTTGACGGTCCCAAAATATGAATTTTTTACAATAAGTAATTTCGAAGATATAATCATTTGAAAAAAAAATTCGGCCGACAATTTGTTTTTAGCCCCCCCTTTTCGGACGCCAATGGATAAAAAAATTAAATTATTTTTAAAAGTTGTCCCACAAACTTCTCTATATGTGTGTTGAGTTTTAGCTTCCTAGCTGTTACTTTGGTTGAGATATTTGAATTCGTATTTTTCGGCCTAAGCGCTCCCCCCGCCTCCCCCTGAACTCGTACACCCCCGAAAATGGGTATCTGCCTGAGATCCGCCACTATCTACAATCCCCCCAAAAATGAACTTTCTATCTTGAAGGGTTTGGAAGTTAATGTGCGCTGAGCGTACACACCGGCGTACGGCGTACGGCGGACGGCGTACGGCGGACGGCGGACGGCTTACGGCGGACGGCGTACAGACAGACGGATTTTTTTTTTTTGCTTTTTTAGGCTAATTTAGTTATGAAACGCGAAAAAAAAAAATTTCAGGGTAGCAAATTTTTTTTTTTTTCCAAGTCGATCACAATACTTTATTATTAAAATAATAAAGTAAAATTAGTTCAATGCTGTCATCCCTTCTAACACTTCCCATGCAAAATTTCTTGGGATCACAAAAAATTCTATTTAATCTAGAGTATCGTAAGATTGCGCTTTACGCGCAATCGTAGCCCTGTTATGTTTATACTCTAGATGGAATCTGAGAGTATTATAAGTTCGCTCTAAGGTTTGTAACGCCAAGAAATAAGGCTCGGAGAAAAAAATGACTGATACAGAAGTTAATATTATCACTCCAAAATCTCAAAACCGGATGTCCGTCCGTCCGTCCGTCCGTGCGCTCTCTAGCTTGAGAACGCGTTGAGCTAGAAAGTTCAAATTTTGTACACGTCGTTTTTGACAAAAAAGTAAGGTCAAGTTCGTGAACGGGCCAAATCGCTCCACCCCTTCTACCCCCTCCCATACAAAATGACACAATTTGACAATAAACGGATTCTCTCAAAAAGTATAACAGTTATTGGCCTGAAATTCAGAATATATTACTTTTATGATAATATCAATCTATCGTATAAAAATTGTGCGTTCTACCACCTCCCATACAAACTGTACTTATCATGAATTACTCTAAGCCAATTTCCTCAGTGCTTATAAAATTCAGCGGGCTGAAATTGTGCACCAAATATTTATTTAAAATTGGTAGTAAGGTCAAAAAAAATGAGATGATTAGCTTCACCCCTTCTACCCCCTCCCATACAAAATGACACAATTTCGCAATTTGACAATAAATGGATTTACTCAAAAAGTATAAAAGCTATTGGTCTCAATTTTGGTATATGTTTTTTTTTTAATGATTTAAATCTACAGTACAAAAATTATTTGCTTCCTCCCTTTCCTTCCACCCCCTCCCATACAAACTTCACTTTTTCATGAAATGCTCTAAGCCGATTTTCTCAGAACATATAACATTTGTTGAGCTCATATTTTGTAATAAATATTTAATTAATATTATTACTAAGATGAGAAAAAAAATATTTGATTTGCTTCACTACTTCTACCCCCTCCCATACAATATGACACAGTTTCACAACTTCACAAAAAATCGATTTTCTTGAAAAGTATGAATGGCACTAGTCTGAAATTTAAGGGATGCCAATTTTATAATATTCCTAGTTATTTCTGAAAAAATCACTAAAATCATCAATCATTCTACCACCTCCCATACAAACTGCACATTTTCACTAAATCAAACTCACTAATTTTCTCAGTTCCCATTCAGTTTTTGGAGTAAGCATTTTGTGTAAAACATTTTAATAGCTACTTTAGCATGATGTCGAAAAAATTAGTTCAATGCTATCATCCCTTCTAACACTCCCCATACAAAATTTCTTGGGATCACAAAAAATTCTATTTCATCTAGAGTATCGTAAGATTGCGCTTTACGCGCAATCGTAGCCCTGTTATGTTTTTTTTTATGGCCGTCGAAAATATTATAGGGGATCACCCATTAATGCGCGATGCACAGTTAAGTCGGGATGGGTACGGGGAAAAAAGTGGATATAGGACTTAGAGTCAAATGTTCGCTCGTTGCATTCTAAATGCAAAGAGGTTGAACTGAAAATAAATGTGCGTAAAACCAAGTACATGCGCATGGGTTCGAACGCAAGCACACCGATTGTTCTTAACGGACAGGATGTGGAAGAGGTACAAGATTTTTCTATCTTGGAACCATTGTCAGCATGGACGGCGGACCCGAAAAGGATGTCGAGGCTCGGCTAAATAAAGTTCGTCAGGCCTTCGGTATCCTTTCCCCTTTCTGGAAGTTAAGAGAGATCTCCCTTCGCATGAAGTTGCAAGTTTTTGACGCATGCGTCAAATCCGTGTTGTTATATGGTTGTACTACGTGGAAAGTGAACAACGTGAACCAATGCTGCCGATGCATTTTAGGAATATTCTGGCCAGAAGTGATCTCCAACGACGAACTTTGGAGTACAACTGGCCAAAAGCGGAAGTGGCAGTGGATCGGTCATACTTTGAGGAAACCAGAGCAAAACATCGCCAAACAGAGAGAGTTTTTTCTGTCCTATGCCTCTATAGGGGGTCTTAACAGGAATTTGATTGATTGATTCCATTTACCATGGAAGTATCTCTAGTAAATGCAGAGTATTCCGATATTTCGACGATGCTCGAGGTGACTCCCGATAAAGTTCATCTCCAATCTCCGATTGCATGTTTCTGGATACAGTCAAGAAGAGCCAGATGTAATTTTGGGGCCCCAGCCCAAACATGCGAGTTGTACTGAAGACGTGGTCGGATATAAGCCTTATAGATGGTAGCTAGTTCGGAGGCAGAAAAATATTTTTTACACTTCCGCAGAATACCCAGACGTTTCGAAGCATCAAGAGTGACTTCGTAAATGTGTTGGCTCCAATCTAGGCGATTGTTAAATTTTACGCCTAGTAATGTAAAGTCTGCAGAAGGTGAAATCTGTACGCCATTTAAGGGCATATTAGTGACCGACGTCGGAACGTTATGTTTGAGGGATATATGGCATGATTGTGTTTTTAGAGCATTAATCTCTATTCTGCTTTTCCTGCCCCATTCCAGGATTAAACTGAGGATTGTATTGACTCATTACAACAAGATGCCACCGATGTCGGACGAGCATCCGCAGGAGAGTCGAATTGATAGATGTATCTAGAGTGCTGTCATCTGCGAAACAGTGAATAGGATTGAGAGTAGACGACAGAAGGTCGCCTATGAAGACTAAAATAAGAGTGGATATAAAATTGAGCTCTGAGGGATGCCGGAATCAATAGAAAAGGGTGCAGAAGTTACTCCGTCTAGTACGACTCGAATAGAGCGCTCGGAGAGGAAACTCTCAATCCATTGAAGAAACGAAGTGTGAAAACTAAAGGCCTTTAGCTTGGGTAAAAGACATTTGTGCCAAACTCTGTCAAACGCTTGGGCGATATCATGACCAAAAACTTTACCACCAAATCTGTGGATGCAGGCACTCCAACGCTCGGTAAGATAAATCAGGGGATCGCCTGTAGAACGACCCGAGCGAAATCCACATTGGCGATCATGAATGAGATTTTTATCCACAAGAAAGTTGACTATCCTGCAATTGACAGCAGTTTCCATTAGCTTTGAAAACACAGAAGTATGGGGTGGTAATAAGCGGGGTTCGCTTTGCTTCCTTTTTTTGGAAAATTGGTTGAACATTCACGACCTTCCAGATCTTAGGAAAGCACCCTGAAGAGTATGAAAGATGGTAGAAATTACGAAGACGTTTAGCAAGAGAGGAAGCGCAGTTTTAAGGACAGTAGGGGAGATGCCATCTGGCCCAGTAGACTTGTGAATATTGAGCTCTTACAGGATCTTGAAAATAATCCTAGTTCGGAAACGAAGTGGTGGCAGCGAGAAACCAGAGTCTGGTAATATGAAGGAATCTGGTCCGACTGTGGAAGCTTCGAGTTTCTGGCGAAGTTTGCTGCCAAAAGGATTGCTTTTTCAACAGTATCAACAACGATTCGGTCCCCAGAGGGGAGGAGGTGTTGAAGATGTGATGAAATTCTAGTTGACCGATTTCACAAATGACCAGAAATATCTCAAGTTTTTGGGATTCTCAATGATCTTAAGTCGACGTCTCCGATCATGTTCGAATTTTGCTCGCTTTAAAATTTTATTGCAGGCATTTTTTGCCACTTTTAATGAGTCCCTAGTTTTTATCGTCGGATTATTGCGGAAGATAAGAAAAGGCTGCTTTTTGGCTCTAATTGCTTCGAGGCACTCATTGTTGAACCATGAATCAAAAGCAGGTCTAATCCTTTTTTGCATGGAATAAAAAACCTCATGCCTGTTTAATTGTCTCGGTCACAAGTTGCGAGATGGTATCACAATTTCCGGATTCAAGGCACGGCCTCCAATCAAAGGCGCTATAGATTGAATTAAGATCTTTCCAATTGCTTTCCTGCAGTGCCATACAGTTCTACGTGGTGTCTTTGTAGTCAGTGGTTTTGCTGCTCTGATATGAAACTGTGCCCGAATCATAAAATGGTCAGATGTTCCTACTGGAGCCAATAACGAGACCTCATACATTAATGGGTGGATGGTTAAAAACAGGTCAAGTAAATTTGAAGACTGGATTGTAATATCAGATAGACGAATGGCGTTATCTACCAGCCATACTAAGCCGTTGATAGATACGAAGAGCTCAGCGTCACGACCCAACTGGTCCGTATGCGTGGAATGTTTAAGCCAGACAGCGTTATGAACATTGAAATCGCCCGCGACAACGATATCAGCGTCAGGTTGTGCAGCACATATAGCTTGAATAGCGGTTGATAGCTTATCAAGTTCTACGGTGGCATTTGCTGTACTCATTACCGGACTTTTATAAACATAGCAGAAATAAATGATGTGCTTTTCAACATTTGTTGTTACTAGTCTGAAATTTAAGAGGTGTAAATTGCATACTAGCTAGGGTGTCGCCTAGTGGGTAGCGTGTTGGTCTTGTAATGCGAAGGTCGTTAGTTCAAATCAAGGGCGGCGCAAAATATAATTCCTATACATTGCCTGCTTGGATATACCTCAATCAAATTCCTGTTAGGACCCCCTATAGGGGCATAGGACAGAAACAACATGGCACGGTTTTCCATTCAAAATCCGATCTGAAATACTCGGCACCCATAATTCAGTAGCAATCAAAAGGCTTGGTGTCGACTTGCGATCAGCATCATAAATCTGGACGGAAATACGCCTATAATTCAATAGCAAGCAAGAGTTTCGGTGAATTTGGTTGCTCGCCAAAAAAGAGACGCAAGCGGAAAAAGAACTGCCCTCACCGGAGAAAAATCAGAGCAGAAATGTGACCGGAAATTCGACCGCTTCGTATAAAATCTAACCTGAAATACCAGGCGACCATAGTTCAGAACTATTTGTTTTTATCAAAATATTTGGTGAAATGTAAACGGAGATGAGTGGGCGCGTTTTTCTTTCATTGGCGTCTCGTCAGAGCGAATATCGCCGACATCGCCCTGAGCTGTTACTACTCTGTTTACTTTCACTTTCGGTTCATCAAATTTCACTTGAAATTCGGCTCCTACCCATAAGAAATCTGGACGAAAATACGCCCATAATTCTGTAGCAAGCAAAAATTTCGGTGAACTCGTTTTCTCACCAGCAAAGAAACGCAAGCAGAAAAAGTATTGCCCTCAATAGAAAAAAATCAGAGCAGAAATGCGGCCAGAAATTCGACCGCTTCGTACAGAATCTGACCTGAAATACCAGGCGACTATAATTCGGAACTATTTTTTTAATCAAAGTGTTTGGTGAATTGTTGACGGAGGCGAGTGGGACGCGTTTTCCTTTCATTGTCGTCTTGACAGAGCAAATGCCGCTGACATCGTCTTGAGCTGTCGCTGCTCTGTTTACGTTCACCTTCGACTCATCAAATTTCACCAAATAGTGGTCGAGGGATTGCAAATTTTTAGAACTTCTCCTTCAAATCCGACCTGAAATACGAGGCATCCATACCTTAGCAGCCGGATTTTTTTCGAACGGATCTTTTGAGTTGGTCGACATTCTTGTGGCTATTGCTCAGTTGAGATTATGGGCGCCAGTTAGAGAGATAAGACTCACGGTAACGAATTTGGTGACTTACAAAATTTTTGGTACAGTTAAGCCATTAGAAATATCTATGTTAAAAATAAAACAAAATGGAGCAAACTAGCTCCTTCAAGCCGAATTGGTGAAATGTTGAAGGAAGCGAGTGGGACGCGTTTTCCTTTCATTGTCGTCTTGACAGAGCAAATGCCGCTGACATCGTCTTGAGCTGTCGCTGCTCTGTTTACGTTCACCTTCGACTCATCAAATTTCACCAAATCGTGGTCGAGGGATTGCAAATTTTTAGAACTTCTCCTTTAAATCCGACCTGAAATACGTGGCATCCATAACTTAGCAGCCGGATTTTTTTCGAACGGATCTTTTGAGTTGGTCGACACTCTTGTGGCTATTGCTCAGTTGAGATTATGGGTGCCAGTTAGAGAGATAAGACTCACGGTAACGAATTTTGTGACTTACAAAATTTTCGGTACAGTTAAGCCATTAGAAATATCTATGTTAAAAATAAAACAAAATGGAGCGAACTAGCTCCTTCAAGCCGAATGTGATTCTCAACTGTGAGAATTAAAGAACAGAGGTATCCATTTCTCTCTCTGGAACTATTTTCCTATAAATAGGAGATAATTGACATAAAAATGGAAAGGTCCTGTACGACGTATTAAATACGGCCACATCGGTTGCATACAGACCTTCTTACTTGATATTCTAGGATATCTAAGATTCTTATGACACCTCTACCCGCCCCAAGTAAATACCAGTAAGAGATGTCGCTCGTTGATTGCAACATTTCTTTCAAATTTTACATACAGCTCTTAGTTTTGGAGGAGAAGTAATGAGATCGACAAGCTGGCTACATTTTGCTTTTCATAGAAAATCCCAACCCTTAGTCATTCATTTTTATTTGACTACAGAAAATGAAATAATTGTCTCATTGTGTTTGGAGGGATTTGGCTCGTTCACGAACTTGACCTTACTTTTTTGTCAAAAAAGAGGTTTGCAACATTTTAACTTTCTAGCTCAACGCGTTCTCGAGCTAGAGAAGTCACGAACGGACAGACAGACGGACGGACATTAGGTTATGGGATTTTTGAGTGATGATATAATAACTTCTGAATCATTCATTTTTTTCTCCGAGCCTTATTTCTTAGTGTTACAAACTTTACAGCAAACTTATAATACTCTCCAATTTCATCAAGAGTATAATGAATGTGCTTTAAGATGTGTAAGAGGTGCAAGATTTTTGTTCCTCGGAAGTGTAGTTATAACTTAACTATGATATGTATCGAAGAATGAGCACCTATGTCATAGTTACCGCCATAAAGGCAAAACCTGCTGGGCACACAGTTGAAAACAATAAGTTGATGTTTTTTTTATTTATTACGCCCCTTCCCTCAGTCGAAAAGTAGTTGGCTCGCCCCTGAAGTCGAGTACTGTTGTTGTTGTTCAATGAAAAAAGGCATCCGGTGTTCAATTATTTCGAATATTTTTAAGCCAATTATCTTATAGTACATTGGGACTATCACAAAGTCAAGAATTGATAGATATTATTGAAATTGATGATAATTTGACAGTAATATGCACAAAATGGGGTCTTAATAGAAAATTGAAGCATAAAAAATAATAAAAAATTTAGTGCTAACAACTAAAGTTTTAAAACAAAAACAGAGCTAAAAACTTTTTTTACACAAAATCAAATGTGTACTAAATACAACAATTTGGTTAATTTAATCCATTCTGTTGACAAAGTCAAGCAAAACACTTAAGAAAAAAAAAACCTTAAAATATTTTACAACATTCGAAAATAGAATACGAATATAGTAAAAGAATTTTAAAAGAAGTTCTCCTCTCTTAAAAGGAATCTCGCAAAAAAAGAAATTCAATAATAATAAAAAATTGGAATCTAAAAAGCAAAACTGCAAAAGTGTTACCTCCTCGATCGCTAGCACGACTCTGTCGACCAGCCTGTTCAATTATATCATTCAGGACCATGACATCTGTGTTAAGTTTATTTTCATTTGTTATATTGAAATTTATTAAATTATTCGAAAACGGAAAATATTGAAACAAATATGTATATCATATTATGTAAAGATGTAACAAAAAAAGTACCTTTCATATCGACAACGGTTTGTGCTTGGACGGGCTCAATAAAAGGATTGTCGTGATGTTTTACTTTGCCAGCTTCGTCTGTACAGTCTGTGGATACTTCCTGTTGAAATTAAAATAAATGCTTGTAATGTAAATATTTATAGTGCATAGAGAAAAAATTTAAAAAAAAATTCTTGTCAAACAACTTAAAGTATCAATCAATTTCCAGCTAAGTCCCCCTGAAACAGTTCCCTTCCAAAATGCGCGATCCTGGGCATCGGCCTTTAGTTGTCGCCAGGACTGGTTTATTTCTAGTGAGAGCCAACTAAACCAATTATACCACTATAAAAGTATGTTCTCGGGGGTATGCCTTTTCTGGCTTCCAGGCAGTGTTGACAAAACATATTTGGACAATATGTGCTAGAATTATCACTGGTAGATTAGTGTGCATTTGCACGGAATGAGTATAGACTGATCTCAGCAGAAACTAAAGATGAAGGGATGCAGCAAGCATTGGATCACTCGTTGCGAGAGTGTTTATACTTGAATGTAAGATACGAATCCTTGAAACACCAATACTCACAGGTCTTTAGAACACCCCAAAAAGCGGCATGAGAAGCATACTACATTTTTTTCCAGGCATCGAAACCTTTGAACTCCGCCATAGCCGGTCCCAAGCACGGTTGAGAAAGGAGGAGGGAGCATGTAGTTTTAATGGTGTAATAGATAAGTAGGACCGGTTCTCCAGGTCGGGGGTTGGGCGACGCGTTACCAAAAAAAAAAGAAACACTGTCCAGAAAACTGAAGAACATTCTCGGAAAGGATGGGCTCAACGGCAATGACCCTGCAAACGAAAAATGGACAACTCTATTGGATCTTGGAATGTTCGATTTTTATTTAGGACAGGAGATCTGAAAGCGTTTCTCGAAGAAGTGGCAAAACACAACATCAATATAATAGCAGGTCACGAGCTTCAAACCAGTACACTTGGTTGATCAACGTTCACGCACTAACAGAAGACAAGGGCGATATAACCAAAGACGAATCTTATGCCACCCTAGAGACAACCTATGATTTACCTCCCTCGAACGACCAAAAAATTGTCTCAGAGGATTTTAATGCAAAAGTCGGAAAGGAGGAGGCTGATAGAGGAACAACAGCAGAGCACAGTCTCCATGACATAACCAATGACAATAGCTAACGTCTTACAGATTTCGCAAGCAGCAAAATCATGATAGTAAGCTCCACGTGCTTCCCACATCGCGATATTCACAAACGAATGTGGGCATCACCAGATGGTCACATCTTCAACCAAATAGACCACGTCCTAATTGAGAAAAGGGCTGCTTCCGGTATACTTGCTGTACGAACCCTCCGCAGTGCGAATTGTGATTCTGATAACTATCTAGTCAGTGCTAAGCATGGATGCCGAATAGCTTGCCGTGGATATTCGAAAACGAGTAAACGCAAATTCAATGTCGACAAGCTTAAAGACTAAACGGTGGTACAGGCTTACATGTCGGCATGTAATAAACACCTGACACTAATATAAGAAAACATCCTAAATATGCCAGTGGAGAATGCGTGGATAAAATACGAGACGGCATCAAATCCTCCGCAGAAGAGGTGTTAAGATATCCAGCACGACGAAAAAATAATGATAAGTTCGAACAAGAATGTCGCGATGCAATAGATAGAAAGAACGAAGCTTACGAAGTTTTTACTGAACGATCAACACGAAAATAGATATATATGACAAGCTTAGGCGATATGCCAAAAGGACCTGCAGCCGAAAACAAAGGAAGTACCATATTGAAAAGATACAAAAAATGGACGACGATATGAAACAAAATAAACGCATACGCTATAGAAACAGACATAAAAAAGGAATATAAGCCAAAAACCAGTCTCTGCAAAGACGCAGAGGGCAACATCATCAGGAACACACAAGAAATTTAAATTGACGCTTCAACTGGTGAAGAAGAAGCATCATCGACAGTCGAATCGAAGCAGCCCTATGTGACCAAAAACTAAACAGAGCGCCAGAAATTGACAAAATACCAGTTGAACTTCTGAGAAACGGTGGAAACTGTATCGCTGAAATACTACACGACTTGATATGCAAAATTTTGACAGAGGAAAATTGGCGAAAAGTATCATATGTCCAATTTACAAGAAACGAGGCAAAATCTGCTGTGAGAATTACAGAGGAATATTGTTGCGAACCCTAGCTCGCCGGGATTTCAAGTAAAACACAATTCGTTTAAAAATAAGTGATAATTTATTTATTCGCACTTTGACTTAATTCGCACTATATGGCACCACCGATATTGTTCTATCGCGTTCTTGCACCGGTTCGCGTTCTTCCACAGATGTCGCTGAATGACTGACTCCCGTCTGACAGCTTCGTGCTTTTATACCAGTTTTTTCCCAATTCTCGAAGCTTCCGTCAGGTGTCGTTGGCTGTGTGTCTAGACTATTCGGGAAAGTTCTAGATCTTTAATTGCCTACTTTTTGGAGTATACTGTCGGGTGTATGTCTAGACTATATCGGAAGGTTCTAGATCTCTGATTATGGCTTTTTACATATTGGGGGACTGTTCTGGCTTATTCGGGAAAGATCAGTATTGCGTGGTTGCCAGATCTATAACAATATCATTGTTGTGCACGTCCTAGAAAATAATGACAAAAATAATTGAACGTCGTTTTAAACCCTACACTAATGAAATAATTGGCGAATTCCAAGGTGAATTCAGAGCCTGACGATCTACAACAGACCAGATATTCTCTCAAGCAAGAGTTCCAACGTTTCGTCAGATAGACCAAGAGATCTGCCGTCGACCTTCCAGAAGCCGTATTGGTGATAAGCTGTTTATCCTCGAGATAATGAAGAATTTTGCGATTGATAGCATTTTCTATTAATTTCGAGAGCACTGAAGTAAAGGCTATTGGGCGGTAGTTGGCGGGGTTCACTTTGCTTCCTTTCTTCGGAATGGGCTGAACATTCGCAACTTTCCACATACGCGGAAAGCACCCAGAAGAGTAAGAAAGATAGAAAAGATTGCGAAGAGGTTTTGCTAAAGAAGAGGCGCACTTTTTAAGGGTAATGGGGGGAATACCGTCCGGACCAGCGGATTTGTGGATATTGAGCTCTGTAAGGATCCAAGAAATAAGTCTCGTGCGAAAATGCAATGCAGGCAGTGAGAAACCAGAAGGATTTGCAGCCGGAGGCGATTGTTTTGAAGGTGGAAGATGAGAGTTTCTTGCGAAACTTGCTGCTAGTAAATTGGTTTTTTCGCTAGGATCAACCACGGTAGGTCGCCAACAACTAGAGGTGGTATAGTAGAAGAAATGAAATTGTTTTTGACCGTTTTGACAAATGACCAATAAGACCTCGAGCCTTTAGGGCACTGGAGGATCTTCCGTCGAAGTTTTTGGTCATGCTCAAATTTACCACGATTGAGTATGGATTTGCAGGCATTTCTTGACGCATTGAAAAGTTCTCTGTTGCAGGTGTTTTACTGCCTCTAAATGTTTGAAATGCTTGTTTCTTGGTCTGAATTGCATCGAAACATTCTTTGTTGAACCAAGAGTCCTTCGACGGCCTGACTCTTTTATGACTGGAAGGTATGTAGAGCTTCATACCCTTCAGGATAATCTCAGTGACAATTCTACAAGCTCCATCGCAGTCATTCGTGCCTTGACTATCAGTGGCTTAGTTGCTGCAACTGGAAATTGAGCACGAATCAAGAAGTGATCAGTATTTCCATTTGGCGATGGGGATATGACAGAGACAGAATATTTCTCAGGTTGGTTCGTAAGGAATAAGTCAAGAAGGTTAGGAAAATGATCTGCGATGTCTGGTAAACGAGTAGGCTCATCCACCAGTTGTGTTAATCCGTTTAAAGAGGCAAAAAGCTCAGTATCACGTCCCCCCTGGTCCGTAGTGGAGGAATGTTTAAGCCAGGCAATGTTATGAACATTGAAATCGCCCGCGATAATGACTTCAACGTCAGGGTTTGCAGTATATGTAGACTGAATAGATTTAGATAGCCCATCCAGTTCTGATAAAGTGTTCGCTGCTATCATTGCTGGGCTTCTATACACATAACAAAAGTACATGATATGTCTTTGGATTAGTAATTTTATCCAGATGTAATTAAACTCTGGATTGGAGCAATTTCCTAAATGGGAAACTAACTGGAAAGACACATCATCGTGGGTGTAGAGTGCGACACCCCGCAGGCGAAAAAAAGCTGGATCAAGGTGATTTCCGGGAACAGAATAAAACTGTTCACTTCCCGGTAACACCTTACATTCGCCAAGTGCTAGAATATCCGGTCTTGTAGTTTGGGTATGGATGTACAGCGACAAATAGGCAGAGTGCAGACCCCGAACGTTAATCTGATCGATCGTAAAGTTAGCCATGATCAAATCGATTTAAAGACTTATGTCTATTTTTGTTCTTTTTCCTTTTTTTTCTGTTTCTGGAAAATAAATGGAAAAATAAGAAAATAATAAAAAAATAATAATAAATAATAAGAACGATAATTAAAAATTAAATAATGACTAGCAGGAGAAAAAAAAAACAAGCACCAAAGAAAGACGATAGAAAACGATAAATACCACGGAAAAAAAAGGACAGTACGCGGAAAATTTAACTATTTAAAATTAAAATAAGACATAGAATAAGAAACAGAACACAAAAATAGCAGTAAGGATAAATAAATTAAAATCAGCGAAAAAAAAAATTGACACAAATCTCGAAGAAAAAAAAATAACAAATACAACCAGCAATAATAACAACAACAACTTTGCCAGCTCGGGATCTAAAGCAATAAAGTGCTATAAACCCGTACAGTACTAGGCATGGCACGGATAATAGTACTACACTGAAGATCCCGCTAGCCGACACTTAGCTTGTTTTAGGAATGAACGACGGTGCCGTGACCCCCTGATGTAGCGCGCACATGATAAGAAAAACAAACAAAACACTCGCGACTCAGGTAATAAAAACAAAACTATAACGAGTTAAAATTTATTGGTTGTAGGAGATCAAAAAAAGGAAAAAAAAAAACGTGGATAAAATATAGATAAAATTAAATTAAATGACAGTAACAAAAAAAACACGTCCGTCATTGTTCAACGTTTGAATCTCTCTGATATTTCTTGATTCTGTCTGTCTGTCTGTCTGTCTACAGCATAACTTTCGAAAGCTTTGAGCTATAGTGCTAAGAATTTTTGTGTGTCATTTTTAGCAAAAAAGTAACTTTAAGTTCGTGAATGGGCTACATCCCCCACTCCTTCTACCCCCTCCCATACAAATTTCATGAAATTTCGAAAAATTAAGAAATTGATTTTTCTTTGAAACTATTTAAGCTATCGGCTTGATATTTAGGTCAAAGTATTATGATATAGATGTCATTGATATCACGGAATATTGACCTGATCCCCTTGCTACTTCTACCCCCTCCCATACAAATGCACAATTTTGAAAAATACACATTTTCAATTCTCATTGAAACTAGTAAAGCTGAAAAGACGAAATTTTGTCAGAAATAATTCTACTATAATTGCAATTTATTTTAAAAATAATTATCATCTTCACCTCACTCCTTCTACCCCCTCCCATACAAATTTCACAAAATTTAAATTAAATTATTTTTCTTCGAAACTGTTAAAGCTATCAACTGGATATTTTGTATAAAGTATACAAATAGAAATAATATTAATGCGCAAGAAATTTGTTTTGATCCGTACACTCCTTCTACCCCCTCCCATAATTTTTGTTAAATGCATTTTATAGATTTCCATTCAAACTAGAAAAAGTACAAACTTCAAATTTTGCCAGAATTCGTTTCTTAATAATTCAAATAAGTGTTAAAAAAAATTATCAGCTCCGCTTCACTCCTTCTACCACCTCCCATACAAATATCTGTATTGTAAATTCAAGAAAAGCATTTCTCCTTCAAGTATATGAGCTATCGATTTTGAAATTGAATCAAAGCATGGTGATAAGGATGATGATAAGCAGTTTCAAAATCACTTTAAATGCTCCACTTCCTCTGTCACCTCCCATACAAATGCCCCAATTTCAGGAAAACTATGACTAATTTCTTTAAGAATAATGAAAATTAAAAACTTTAAATTCAGCAAAAAACATTTTGCATGCCATGTTCGGTGTCATATACGAAAAATATGAACCTCCCCCTCTACTTCTACCACCTCCCATGCAAAAGTCTCTATTCACTATTCGAAAGAATTTGAGGTGACATATTTTCCGGTATATTAAAGTTATTTCCATCTAATCTAGAGTATCATATGATTGGGCTTTAAGCCGAATCATAATTCTGTTATGTTTAAAATTTTAAAACGACTTTTTCTTCGTGTGAATTGCAACAAGACATCCGTTTGTAAACTAAGAGTCCTTCGACGGTCGGACTCTCATAAGACTGGAAGGTATGTAGAGCTTCACACCGTTTAGGATGGTCTCGGTGACGAGTTTGCAGGCTATATCATAGTGACAGTGAAACGTGAGCGTTATTAGAGGCATCAGAAAAAATGGTTAATGCCTTAGAGAGGAAGAGATTACGATGAATCCTCGGACCGATTAGAGAACAAAGCGAATGGAGTATATCGGTTCAATAAGGAATTGTACCCAGAAGTCTCTACTCCCATCAAATATCGAAAGCTACAGTTGGCTGGCTACGTATAGCGAATGGAGGACAGAAGAATAACCAAACGTGCACAAAATGGAAGGACGGAAAACCAAGAGAACGCTGGGAAGATTCGCTTCATAATTTTCGACAAAGAGGATTGAACCGCAAAAAATGGAGATGACCTGGTCTATAGCACCATGATCCATAATCGAGATATAAGCAATATTAGATAAACACAAAAGCACTATGTTTCGGAATTAACGCAAAATGCAATCAAATTCCCATTCCTTAACTTACATATTCCCTATGGCCTTTATGATTTGTATCGGCATAGCTGGCTGCATTCGATGGTATCATTGAGTGGTTACGTGATGAACGACTACGTAATTTGCTTTCTTTCGTCATGCCTCCGAGAAGATCTCCATGGGATGTATATGATATTCTTGACTGATGCGAGGTATATGAGGAATGGCGAGATCCTTTGATTTGTGCCAAATTTTTTTGGAAACATGAATAAAACAGGGCAATGTTAAAAATCTTACATTATCATATATGAACAGACTACCTAAGTTTCCGTAGTAGACGGGCACTATTATGGCACCATTTTCTTCGGACATTGGTGTCACAGCGTTTGAGTCATCCGCGTACGGCAAATGCTCCTGTGCATCTAGATATGTCGATAATACCAGTGGCTTTCGATCGCTGCCCGGTATACCGAAACGACCTCTTCCGTTTCGTATCGTAAACTGAAATGATAAAAATTATAATTTTTCAATCAAAATAAACTTTTATTAGCAACTTATTAGTGCTTACTTGATGAGACCCCCGGGATCCTCTGCGGATATTAAACGGCGAGCCCGGTAGAGAAAGAGAAGCCTGCGAATATTCAATTTTAACATTTATTAAAAATTTATTACATCAATATTTACAATTTTCTGTTCAATTAGTGGGATTAATAATTCGCTTAATGCATGAAATTAATATCGAATTCGTTTTTGGAATTGAAATGTTTTCTTCTTTTTCTTTTGAACTTATGCGTATTTTGCAGGATTCGAAATTCAGGTGGATTCTGGAACAACTCATTAATTCTCAATCCGAATTCTAAGAAACAATTCTTATAATTAGAATTACGACATGAAATTTTTTCTTGGAAATAATTGAAAGTTTAAAATTTTAGGAAACCACCTGGCTTGCAAAAACTGCCAATTTTAGCTTTAAAAGTATTAAGTTTCGGACAAAATCCCACCGACCGGGCACCGTAGGAAAGGTTTTTGAAATTGGGAAGCAATTTATTATTTAATTAATTAATTACAAGAAAATCAGTTTTCGAAATAGTTTTTAATTAAGGCACACATTACCGTTCAATTAATGAAAAAATGAAAAAAATTATAATATTGTAATATATATTTTTTTTTATAAATGCAATCAACGCGTCACGTAAAATAACTTTTGTTCTCAAATGTTATAAATTATTGTAATGAAAATAGAATCAATTTATGCATTTCTAGCGAATTATAAAAATACCAATTTAAACAACAAATTTCTTAATGTTATGTAATATTCGTGTTGTAAAATAAATTGTAATGCTTCAACATTTTAACAGCTTATTTTTTGTGTTCAATTAGAAATTTAGTTTTTTATTTTAACTAATTTGTTATCAAATGTATTTTATTTATATAGAATTTTAGACCTACCTTAGAATATGTTGACATTAAGATTTCCATATTTATTTCTTATTCAGCAAAATTGCCAAGATTAATTAATAAAAATTTCTCTATAGATTTTCGATCTACAAACAGTCCGAGACTTTTCTAACTTTATTTTTACAAAAAAAAATGATATAAGACAGAAAAAAAAAACTTTTAAGAAAAAGAAAAAAATTTGCGAAATTTCAGGCGAGAGTTTATGCTCCATTTAAATCTTGATGGCTGTTTACATAATTTTTGTCAAAATATTGTTTAGCTTTTTAACAATTAGATCGGGTTTGTAGAATCATACTAAGATATATTAAATAATTTTTGTAAGGGTGCATTTTTTAATTTTTAGTTCAGCAGTTAATAAAACGCCCAGGTTGGCTCTGACAACACTGGACTAGAACACGTCATAGGGAAGCATGGGTCGACGTGTCATTACCTTGGATTAAGAGACCCGAAAACACCGAAATATGTGTAGAGTTTTGCAGTACTCGGCAAATTGTCATCGGCGGGACCCTTTTCACACACAAGAGTGACCATAAAACATCTTCGGTTTTCACTGATGGTGTTACTCAGAACCAGATCGACAATTGGGCTAAAAGTAGCCGATGGATGTGCGAGCGAAGCGTGGAGCTGACGTGGGAAGCGATCATCACTTGATGGTTGCCTGCTTGAGATTGTGCACAGCAGCTATCCGACGGCCACGATTTCTTTAAATGAAGCGCAAACTTAATGTGCAAAGATTTAGAGACCCCTACAAAAAGCGCAAATACACCACCAACCTACGCGAAAAGTCAGCCATATTGGACGGATAAGAAATATGCATACTTGGCACCGAACTCCGCCATTGCCTGTTGGGAAAGGAGGAGGGAGCATGGAGTTAACCGGAATGGCCAGTAACACAAATGCGTCTCAGGAAGTAAGCAAAATGTATGATATAGTTTGACTCGCAGCAATGCTGTGAGAACTTCAGCATGCAGGACTGGTCCTCAAGGACGGGGGTTGGCGCCGAAAACGCATCACTGAAAAAAAAACACTGTCCAGAAATTTGATAATGAGGCCAGGTCTCGATTCGGGCTGTCGCACCCATTGAAGATGATGACACTGGACGCAAAGGGAGTCAACTAGAAACACGTTTCTAACTAGTGCTGAAGAATCGTTATGTGCAAAATGGTGCGAAACCCTGGATATCGCAAGACAAATGGGACAAGGTGGGAGATCGGAAAAAAACCAAATTGGCAATCAACTCTTAACCTGATGTTAACCAAAGAACTCCCGACTTGAGACGGAATTACCGCAATGCTCATATACAGTTTAAAAAGGCTGTTAGACGCAATAAGAGAATGGCCATTGAAGATCTAGCTAATAAGGCTTACCTTGGGGATATGGGCTCACTATTTAAAATTCTGAAACAGTTGACAAACTAAAATTTCACCGCCAACCACCTTTTCAAAGATGTCGACGGAACTCTTCTTAATATGAGTGAATACCAGTTGCGACGATGAAAAAAATACTTCTCTGATATTTTAAACATCTTTCCAGTGGCAGATATTCCAGAAACAGAACAACTACCAAACATCCAGCCGCAACAATCCTCTATTAGGTACGATTACCCAGATAAGGAAAAGATAGTTTCCGTCATTCGATCAATGGTGGAAAGGAAAGCCAGCTATAGACGAATTACTAACCGAACTCCTCAAAGTGGACCTGGAAATAACAACCGATATACTCCTCCCACTCTTTACTGAGGTGTGGAATGAAGGAACATATCCGACTGAATGGGAGGAGGCGTCATTGTGAAAATTCGAAGAAGGGTTACCTTCGGGATTGTGGCAATTGGCTAAGGAAGTTCTCAATAGGATTAGTGATGTTTGGGAGAGTACTCTCGAAGATTATAAGGCTGGATTCCGTAAATGGTCATCTTGTACCGACCATACAATTACTCTATGGATAATATTGCTGCCGTCAGCTGAAATGGGTTCGCCACTACATCTTATGTTTGTGGACTTTGAGAAGGTTTTCGACAGCGTTAAGCGAGATTACATATGGAATGCTTTTCGTATAAGGGGTATTCCAGATAAGGTCATAGCTATTATTAAAGAATCCTACGAAGATGCAAGGTGTCGCGTCATGCATAGAGGAGAGCTGTGCGAGAGCTTTACTGTGCGAACGGGTGTCAGACAAGGCTGCATATTATCACCAGCTCTGTTTCTGGTGGTAATAAATGAAATCTTGAAAGCTGCAATGGAAGGTGAGGAAGGTAAAGGTCTTCAGTGGAGAGTATTTAACATCTTAAGTCACCTTTATTATGCTGGTGACTTATGTTTTCTTGCACATAACAATTCGAACTTAGAATCAAATGTTCGCTCGTTACGTTCTACATATACATATATATGCAAAGAGGCGAGACTGAAAATAAGTGAGCGTGAAAAGTACATGCACATGGATTCGAACACAACCAAGAGGTGCAATATTTTTGTTATCTCGGAAGCATTGTCAGAATTGAAAAATATTAAGGCTCGTCTAAATAAAGCTCGTCAGGCCTTCGGTATCCTTTCCCCTTTCTGGAGCTTAAGAGAGATCTCCCTTCGCCCGAAACTGCGAGTATTTGATACATGCGTCAAATCCATGTTGTTCTATGGTTGTACCACGTGGAAAGTGAACTTACCAAGAAACTACAAACTTTCGTGCACTAATGCCTCCGACGCATTTTAGGAATATTTTGGCCATAAATGATCTCCAACGACGAACTTTGGAGTACAACTGGCCAAACTAAAATAGGCATTGAGATTCAAAGGCAGAAGTGGCGAAGGATCGGTCACACTTTGAGGAAATCAGAGCAAAACCGCCAAATAGGCTCTTAATTATAATACTGAAGGAAGACGTCGGGTTGGTCGACCATGTAGCACATGTAAGCGAGCAGTTGAGCAGGAGGCCAGAGGAATAAGCAAATCCTGGCAACAGCTAAAGCCGATGCTCAAGATCGTGTATTGTGAAAGAGAGCTGTTTCTATCTTAGCTCCTATACGGGGTCTTAACAGGAATTTGATTTGATTGATTGAGTTAATAAAACTATGCATCCTACGAAACCATCACTGAATATCATTACTATCATACCACCACTGCCAAATTAGGAGCTCACTACTGATTTTTTTTTGTACCTTTTACGTATTACTTATGGTTTTTGTGCTAGATTGCCATGAATTTGGAAATTATTAATATTAAATATTTTAATGTCTTCTATGGGCACAAATATTAATTACAATAGGCTTTAAAAAAAATTAATTTATTTTTATTTGTTTTTATCAAATACATAGACTTGTTTTCGTTAAAATCGTGGAAAACAAATAATTCGTAAATATTGCGAATTACCCTTTAAAAGGGCTAATATCTGCCTGATGTAAGCCCGAATGCGACTACAGACGGTAGTACTGGGAGCAGGAGTGGTAGCAATGATTTTGGAGTGATTGTATGTAAAGTCTGCATCTTCTTATTTGTTCCCACCAATCGTGAAGTATTTGGTGTGCTCCTGACACAATAACTGAGTTTTTTTTAAAGAACAGACTTATTGTAAGATTATTTCAAAACTTTTTTCTCAAGTTTCACGTTTACAGAATCTTAAACTATCAAATTCTGATTTTTTGACTGATAAGAAAACGTATATATTTTGACAATTAAATTTTGAATTGGAAAATCTTTTGTGGGACCTCTTTTTGTGTCTGATAATATTTTGTCCTTAGTTTCGGCAGTTAGAAAGCTTTTTAGACTCATTTTGAATATGTACTTCACGAAAACAGAAAATTGTATAGGGTGTTTGAGCAAGAGGCGTAGGGTGGGAAGAGCCCATCATTCGACAGCTGGTCGCCAGTGCCAAATGTTGGCATTTGTCAACTATAAACGCGGGAAATTTACCATGTAACGCTGCACAGTCGCTGAATTTTTTTTTTCCGAAAATTTGAATTCAATAGCAAAATTCGTTCGAAATTTTGATCATAATCATGTGCCTTCTGAGACGTGCGTGTAGTACCTACTCAAAAAATTTCAAGATGTTAAGACACCAAAACGACCTCTCTCGGACATTCGACCGAAAATATCGCCGCAGTGAAGGGCAGTGCAGAAAATGATCCAAAAACCTCCATTTGTCACCGTGCTCAAGAGCTCGATTTCTCAACGTCTATACTGCAGCGAATATTGACGAAAGATTTGGCTCAGTCTGCGTACAAAGACCAACTGACTTAAGAACTGCAACCGGCGGACCACCAGCAACGCCGTACGTTCTCTGATTGTGTCTTGGAAACAAATCCTACATCTCTTCTTGATAGACACCATATAATAAAATTCTGCAATCATTCTCATGATGCAGATCTATTGACCAAAAATCAGTTTACGTAATTAGAATCCTCAAGATTTAAATGTTTTGACCGGTAAATATACATATATATAAAAAAAATTAGCCACATGAAATTGAATATTTTCGCATTACCAAATAGACAAATTGACAATATATAATAAAAATGTACGTTATTGATATTTGAAGTGAAAATTATAGGAAATATATTGCACGTAATTTATTCTTTCATTTTCATCTCAACAAGTATGTAAAGCAAAATGCAATGATGCATTCAATAAAGACATAGGATCGTACCGACTTTAGACTGATACTGTGTGCTATCATCGCACAGTTATGAGCCATATGATTTGCACGGAGCTAAGAAACTTTAACAAACCCATTTTTTTTCATTCAAAAGCTTTAATTTATTCAAAAATAAAATTTGAAAATTTACAATAAATATTTTAAATTACCTATTAATTTTCTTCTCTCCTTCTACCACCTCCCTTATAAATTATTCAATTTTGAAAAGTCGGATTTGTAAAATTTGTTAAAATTATGATAGAGTGTTTTCATGTCAGTAAGCGCGGCATTATTTAAAGCTCCAATGATGTGATTTAAAAGCTGTAAGGTTGTTATACGCCCAAGTTTAATTTTTTCGCTAGCCCAATCTATTATACTTTGTTCACAATTTTTTAATTTATTTTATTTACTCAAATGTGAAAAGTAGGACGCATCGACATCGCATTTTCTGCACAAAATTTTCTGGATTATTTTTCATTACAAAGATTTTGAAAATCAACCCATTTTAAACTAACTACCGTGCAAATGAGAACATTTCATAAAAAGGACTAAGTACATAAATGTTCTCGAAACATGAAAAATTGAGATTATCATAATTAATTAAACTTAACATTTATCATTTTATCATTTAGTACAAACTCAGTCCTTCTGAGAGTGGAAGAAAAAGATGACTGCCTTTTAGAAAGTGGCGTACAGAAGGTAACAGATAAATTTTATCTGTAAGGATCGACTGCAACCACTTTGGACCGAAAACCATTTCAACTTTCGTTATTTTTTGTGAAAATCTGAAGAGAAATGTTAAAAATGCATGGTAAAACATTTTCAATCATTTGGGCATAAATACAATCTCACAAAACATAGCATAACTATGTTTGGGCTTAATGTTAGTATCGCCGCTCCTGTTGCTAACCTATCCGGAGCTGATAGAAAGAAAAGGATCGCAGCAAATGTGAACGAAAACTACTGGCGAACTCCTCAGGCAAAGTCTGTGAACCCGTTTACTTTCAAGCGACCGGACCAACACAAACAGCGCAAGGTCAACCAGCGAAAGGAGACAAATGACGCAAAAGCAGTCTCCGCCACCAGGAAGAAAACGGCAAGAAGAAGGATAGAGAGGAAATTTGCTGTGAATGCCGCAATTGCCTAGTGGATAGCGTGTTGGTCTACATTGTGAAGGTCGTGAGTTCAAATCCCGATCATCGAATAATTTACGCACACTACCTGCTTGGGTATACTTTAGTCACCTCAATCTATGAAAATGAAAAATTCGTAGAGAGAGGGTTGTGCGAAGCGGTAACAATCCTTCCACAATAAGTAATGAAAAATTTTAAAGAACCTCTTGGTCAGGAGGCCATGGCCCGATTAGGGCTATAGTACAATTGTAGAAAAATTTTGTATCGACAACCTGTTTTTTTTTACAGAATGACTTTTTAAGTGCAATGCCCAAACAGCATAGAGGGAATGATCAATGGTAATGGGAAGGTAGGGGAAGGGGAGTGAGAACGACTGTAATGAGAGGTGGAGGTGGTATATTTTTTTTAGATCTACTGGTGGCTACTGACAAATATTTGTAGAGGTTTTGGGGGACTGAATGATAAAAAGTGAACAGAAACCATCTACTGAGGATATGGGTCTTCTAGACGTGGAGCTGTTTCACTTTGTACATCGGTTGCCCATTTTATTTCGAATAATTTCTCTTTGTAGTAACAACTGAAAAATTTCTGCTCAAAATAAAAAATCTCGCTGCCTGGAGTGGGAGTGAAACTCACGACCAATTGACTTTGAAGCAAGAACGCTGACCAATACGTCACGTAGACCTCAAATAGTTGCGACCATTATAGTGTCCACTGCCAGTGTAAGCAAGCACAAGCTAATTATTTGCTACAGCTATGGGACTCAACTGAACCTATCCCAAAGAATGTCAATCAATCAAATTCCTGTTACGGGCTTAGGACGGAAACAGTTCTCTTCCACAAGGCGCGATCCTAACCATCGGCCTTATCTGTTGCCAGGACTTGCTTATTCCTCATGCCTCCTGTTAAATTGCTCGTTTCCATTAGAGATACTCGATACACACTAATAGTACTCTCTTAATAGAGTTTGGACAATGCTATAATACCTACAGTTCAGCGTGAGGTTAGAAGCACAAGAAGGTAACTTAAGAAACATGAAAAACATGCAAACTTGAGTTTGACGGTTTTCAAATGTAAGGACACGAGCACAAACTTGCGTTAAACTACAAGTTTTTGAATGGAATATTCAATCAAAAATAAATTTGACTTTCATAAATAACAATTCATTATGATTGTGTTGAATTCATAAGAGAAAAAGAATTGACAAAATTCAAATTTCGGACAAAATTTTCAGCGCAATCGCTGTACATGCAAACTCTTCTACAATGGTACTACAGCCCAACTCCTGCCTTGGCCTCCTGACTTTTAGGCTCCTTAACATTTTATATTATTTAATGTGGCAGGGCTATTATACCTTCGCACAACCCTCTATCTTTGAATTTTTCATTTTCGTAGATTAAGGTGGAGAAGGTATACTCAATCAGGCATTGTGCTGGAGTTATGCGTCGACTGGGATTTGAATTCACGACCTTCGCATTGTAGACCAACATGCTACCCACTAGGCTACAACCTAGCTACACGCAAACTCTATTAGGACAAAAGTGTTAGTGTGTATCGAGTATCTCTAGCTTCCTGCTACATGGTCGATCAATCCGACAACTTTCTTGAAGATTATAGTCCAGGGCCTGTTTGGCGATGTTTCGCTCTGGTTTCGTTAAAGTGTGAATGGTCCACTGCTACTTCCGCCTTTGAATCTCAATACCTATTTTAGGCTGTCCATTTGTACTCCAAAGTTCGTCGTTGGAGATCACTTCTGGCCAAAATATCCCTTAAATGTATCGGAGACATTGGTTTACGAAGGTTTGTAGTTTCTTGGTGAGTCCAACGGTCACTTTCTACGTACTAAAGCCACATAACAACACGGATTTGACACATGCGTCAAATACTCGGACCTTCGTGCGAAGGAAAATCTTTCTAAGCCTCCTGAAAGGAGAAAGGATACCGAAGAGCTGACGATATTTATTTAGACAAAAATCTTGCACCTCTTCCACATCTTGTCCGTAAAGAACAATCGGTGTGCCTGTGTTCGAACCCAAGTGCATGTACTTGTTTTAGATTTCGCACATCTATTTTTATACTCTAGATGGAATCTGAGAGTATTATAAGTTTGCTCTAAGGTTTGTAACGCCAAGAAATAAGGCTCGGAGAAAAAAATGATGAATACAGAAATTAATATTATCACTCAAAAATCTCAAAACCGGATGTCCGTCCGTCCGTCCGTCCGTCCGTCTGTCCGTCCGTCCGTTCGCTCTCTAGCTTGAGAACGCGTTGAGCTAGAAAGCTCAAATTTCGTACACATCGTTTTTGACAAAAAAGTAAGGTCAAGTTCGTTAACGGGCCAAATCGCTCCACCCCTTCTACCCCCTCCCATACAAAATGACAAAAATGCGCAATTCGACAATAAACGGATTTGCTCGAAAAGTATAAAAGCTATTAGCCTGAAATTTGGAATATATTACTTTTATGATAATATAAATCTACCGTATAAAAATTATGCGTGTCCTCCTCCTCCTTCTACCACCTCCCATACAAACTGTACTTGTCATGAATTACTCTAAGCCAATATACTCAGTGCGTATAAAATTTAGCGAGCTGAATTTCTGCATTTAATATTTATTTAAAATTGTTAGTAAGTGTAAAAAAAATTAGACGATTAGCTCCACCCCTTCCACCCCCTCCCATACAAAATGACACAATTTCCCAATTCGGCTATAAATGGATTTGCTCGAAAAGTATAAAAGCTATTAGTCTGAATTTCGGGATATATTACTTTCATAATGATTTCAATATACAGTATAAAAATTATTTGCGTCCTCCTTCTCCTTCCAAACCATCCCATACAAACTACACTTTTTCATGAAATGCTCTAATCCGATTTTCTCAGAACATATAACATTTATCGAGCTCACATTTTGTAATAAATACTTATTTAGCATTATCATTAAGATCAGAGAAAATTATTTGATTAGCTTTACTGCTTCTACCCCTTCCCATACAATATGACACAGTTTCACAACTTCACAAAAAATCTATTTTCTTCAAAAGTATGAATTTCACTAGTCTTAAATTTAAGAGGTGTCAATTTTATAATATTCTTAGTTATTTCTGAAAAAATCAATAAAATCCCCCCACTCTTTCTACCACCTCCCATACAAACTGCACATTTCAACTAAATCTAACACACTAATTTTCTCAGCTCCTATTCAATTTTTGGAGTAAGCATTTTGTATAAAACATTTTTTATAGCTACTTTAGCATGATGGGGAAAAAATTAGTTCAATGCTATCACCCCTTCTAACACTTCCCATATAAAATTTCTTGGGATCAGAAAGAAATCTATTTCATCTAGAGTAAGGTAAGATTGCGCTTTACGCGCAATCGTAGTCCTATTATGTTTAGCCCCACGTTTTTGCATTGAGAATGCATCGAGCGAACATTTGACTCTAAATCCGAACGATTATGTGCAACCAAACACACGTCATCAGCATAAACATTGTGACTTAAGATATTAAATAATCTCTGACTGACACATTTCCAGTAAAACCTCCTCTCAAGATTACAGGCAGATAAAATTTGGCTTAGGGAATTACTCGAAGGAGGTGGTAATGTTTCGTAATATCAAACTCATGAACTTAACTACGTTTAGGTTTAGATAGGTGGTCTCGGAAAGAGAACCACATTGCACTGGGACCATCTAGTTGGGTCCATTGTACTCCCCATATTGAAGTTTATGAGATAACTGAGAACTCGACTAACTATAAAGCACAGTTGGAATATCATTATGGAAGTATCACAAGCAACATTAAGCCTGCACAGTTATACAGGTTGAAAAAAACCCGTAGCATCGAGCGTCCTCGGGTGGAACAAAGCAGTGACATCGCACTACGGGTTAGGACAGACACTTTAGCATGGCCGAGGACTCGAAGAACTTTGAAGAATACAGAGCGGCCTTACCAAAGTAAAACAAAGAATCCAGAAGGCGTGGAGAATCGCAAGGCTCCATGAAAGTTTGTTGCAAAAACTTCGTTAAGAGCTAGGTCTCCTGAAATGTCCTTGACTTTGACAGAAGACAATTCTAGAGCTTATCGTTGTAACACACTTTCCTGGTGATACACACAAACGCGCACAGGGTAATCGGAGAGACCCTTTTCCGCCTAGAAGTCCCCATAAAAAATTTTAGGCTCCTCTGGCGATGTAAATCAAAACCGAATCGATCCTTTGGCTATAAGTTGCCAAACGAGAAGAAATTTCCTTCTCGAACGAAACGCGGACTTGATTAGGGTAGTAATCACCACCAGATGACTGCCTGCGTAAGATTGTGTACAGTAGTTGCTAGATGGTCACACATTCGTTGAATGAAGCGCAAGCTTATTGTGAACAAATCTAAAAGTCTCAACAGTGAAAGCGAATATTTCACCGAATAGTCATCCACATTGGGCGAAGATGCACACTAGTTACCACGGGCGAGGAAACACTGTGAAATGAGCCAAAAAGCCCTGGATGTGGCAAGACAAGGCTTGGCGATCGCAAAAAAGGCCAGATTTGGTAATCAACTGGGAACCCGATGTCATTGAAAGAATTTTTGACTACCGACAGAACTACAGCGAAGGATATATACCTAGTCGTGCCATAAGTTCTGTCACACGTATATGGGCAATTTTTGTATAAATGAAAAAGAGTTTTTGACAAAGGAAAATATATTTTATTTTAGCATACTAATGGAAGTAAAATAAGCAACAAATTATTCAAAGTGGCCGCCTTTAGCCTTAACACAGCTCTTTAATCTGTTGGGCCAGTCATCGATAGCAGTACGCACTGTTTCTAGCGGAAAATTAGCTACTGCTTCTGTCAAAGATCGCTTAAGGCTCTCGTTATTTGGGTGTCGTCTCGTGCACACCATGGACTCTAACTCCGCCCACAGTTTGTAGTCCAGGAGATTCAAATCTGGGCTCCCAGAAGGCCATTCCGTCGCCCTTATAAACTGTGGAATATTGGTTTCCAACCACGCTTGTGTGGTTCGAGCTTTGTGGGCTGGCGTAGAATCTTGCTGGAAAACCCAATGTCGATTGTTGAATAGCGTAGAGTTCAGCGGCTTCACACATCCCTCCAGGATGTCCGTTTGATAATTTTTAGCTGCAGTTTTTACGCCTTTTTCGCAAAAATGAAGCTCGGTGACCCCTTCGTAGCTGACACCCCACCATACCATGACTGATGCTGGATGATGTCCTCGCTGTACCCTAGTGGCAACTTCTCGGGCTTCTATGGAGCTGTGGGCATACACCTTATAATTTTGGCGGTTGAAATGTTCCTCCACCGTAAAAATTTTTTTATCGGTAAATAAAATTTCTCGATGTTTGTTGTTGCCGTACCGCCGAAGGAGCTCTTTCGATCTGGTGCTCCTAATTTGCTTCAACTGCTCAGTCAGCAAATGTCCCGTTGATCGTCGAAAGGCACTCATCCCGAGGTCAGATTTTATGATACGAGACATACTTCGGGTGGAGATGTTCATCTCTCGAGCCATGATTCGTTGTTTACGAAGCGGATTTCGACGAATTCGACTCTCGACCGCTTTGATGGCAGCAGAAGAACGTACATCACGCGGACGTCCAGAACGAGGTCGATCTTCAATAGTCTGGATCGCGTTATATCTCTGGATCGCACGATACACAAATCTTTGCGTTATTTTTAACGGGCACAACAACTTGAAAATTTCACTCGCGGATTTTCCACACTTATATAGTGCAATCACTGCAGTTCGGTTTTCTATTACACCCCATTCCATCTTCACACGTTAACGAACACACTTTAAATGACCATCAACTGTCAACAACATTATGACGTTTATAAAACTGGCCGATATTGAAATGTCACTCATAAAATAAAGTTGTTGCCAATGTGAGAAATTATGTGACAGAACTTATGGCAGGACTAGGTACAGCTGTTAGTAGTGAAAAAAGAAAAGATATTACTGAGCTGCCCAATAGATCAAAATCTATGGCTTACCTTGGAGATAAGTGTTCACTATCTACAATTATGAAACAGTTGCCGAATCACCTGGGAATGAAACCCTTCTTAATATGAGTGAATAAAAGCTACGGCGATAAGAGTGATATTTTGCAGATTGCACGTTTTCTCCGATGTAGATAAGCACAACAATCCTTTGTAAGAGATAGATCCGAGGTATGGAAGAAATATTTTGCGCCACTTAGTTAATGACGGGGAAGAAAACCTCAGCTCAAAAACGGTGATATTTTCAATTATACAAAAGCAGAAAATAAAAATATTGATGGAATAATTCAAACATTGAAGATTAGTGTACTTTCTCTATTTTTAAATAATACGAAAGAAGTAGATCAAGATCTACGTTGAAGTTGATCGTAGTTCCTTTATATT
Source organism: Chorisops tibialis (assembly GCA_963669355.1). Classification (NCBI taxonomy): domain Eukaryota; kingdom Metazoa; phylum Arthropoda; class Insecta; order Diptera; family Stratiomyidae; genus Chorisops; species Chorisops tibialis. Next base: position 113,450,233 of record OY770263.1, on the reverse strand, counting down.
TTTAGCATCCTGGTCGAAACTGTTCGTAGTCGAAAATTCAGGTCATTACAGAGTACCTACCTCTAAGCAAGAAGTTGTAAAGTTTGAAGGGGAAGAAAGTATCGAGGAAGGTCCATCGTAGATGCAAAGGCTAGAGTTGAAGTGCTTCAAGTCTACCATTTTAGAAGATGTGTGGCTTTGTTAATCTGTAGAAAAGGGTTGGAGTAAATTTCCGCTGAACGGATACGATGGCTTCAACATAGCAAGAATGGTGAGGGTTCCGCACGATGGAGCAGTATTCTAAAATAATACGGACGAGAGTGGAAAAAAGCGTAGCAGCTGTTCTTCGACAGTTGAACCAGACTGTTGTACGGAGGACGAAACCATCAACTCGGTATACCTTATTTGTTAACTCAAAATAATTATTAACGAATTTAATCTTGCGATCGAAGATCACTCCTAGATCCTTTATTGTAGATACTGCCGTAAGGATGGATCCGTTAATAGAGTAAGTAAGAACAAAGGAGGTAGTCTTATACGGAAACTTCATGGCAAAGTTCTTCTGAATGTTCAAAAAGATATCACTGTTAGAACTCCAACGAGACCAAGCAGTCGGAGTAAGATGAAATTTCACGGAACACTTTGAGGTCTTCCGTGAATAAGCTACAATTTCAAGATAAGAATTTGGAGAAATCATTAATGAAGAGTGCAAATAGTAGAGAACCAAGAATCGATCCCTGTGGGACACCTGATTAAGCCAGAAACTCGGAAGATGTGTGTTCATTGAACATAATTCACAGACTAGTGGGTAGCGTATTGGTCTACAATGCAAGGTTGTGAGTTCAAATCCCAGTCGACTCATAATTCCAGCACACTGCATGCTTGGATATACCTTGGTCATCTCAATGTACGAAAATTCGAAGATAGAGGGTTGTGCGAAGGGCAAAATGAATATTGAAAATATTAAGGAACCTGAAGGTCATGAGGCCAACCCCCGATTTGGGCTATAGTGCTATTGTAAAAGAAGATCTGTGCGGTAAGAATTAAACCAATTCTGGAGAGAGCCTGTGACATCGTATCTTTCTTTCGAAATAAACATTTTACTATTAACAGAGTCAAAAGCTTTCGAAAAATCAGTATATATGACTTGGACAGTGTTATGACTATCTAAAGATTGTGCTACGAAGTTAGTGAATTCTCATAAATTGGTGGAAGTTTATTTTCCTTTCACAAATACATGTTGGGCTGGTGATACTAAATCACAAAATTTGTCCCAGATCGCATTGTGGACTATCAAAAATTTACCGAAGCAGCTTAAGGCAGAAATTGGGCGATAGTTGGGAAATTCTCGGTATCTCCTTTTTTTTTAAATAGTTAGTATGTTATTTATTTCCCCCGTAAACAGGAAAAGAGCCTTCCTCAAGTATATGTTGAATAAGAGAGAAAGTGGCACCGAGAGTGATTTATTGAACAACAAATAAAGTAGCACCGAGAGCTCTGAGTAGACAGATTTCACAAAAAGATTGGAGAACCCATCACAACTGGTCCTTGGAGCTGGAAAATTGATAATGGAGATATTATCATTATCGCTAATGGAAATTTTACTGAGGGAGATTTGATGTGGGATGAAAAAAGTCATAAGATAAGTCTTCGTTAAAAAGGCTAGAAACAGCGGATAAATATTTGGTGAAAAGTCCACACATTTCTTGCAGAGTAGTGTCTCCAAACTTAAGTTGAGAAGAAGGGGTTTTCTTTTCTTTCTTACGTGAGACCAAGGCGGTTTGGTTTTATTACGTGACAGAGACGCCTCTAGTTATGAAATATATTCGAAGAAAGCCTTCTTGATTACTGATTTTACTTGATTACTTAATTTCTGAGAGAAAAGTTTTTTCATGAAGAGTGCTTGAACCATTCCGAGTATTCTTGTTTAGAATTGACTCGATAGGGGACACGGCCATAAAATATGTCATCCACAATGGAATATAGTTGCACAGAAGATTCATCGGAGCTTTTGTTATTAAAGAGTTTAACCCAATTACGAGGTTCACGACAAATTTGTTCATAATTGTAGACATTGTATTTCTTGACCTCACCAATAAGAGAGGAAATCGACAATTCAATTTGCAGATTGATCTGGAGTGGTATCCCCTCCACTCCAGGGTTGGGTTGAACTAATCCAATAGTGGTGCAAACACCGTTCCTAGAGCTACTAGCAATGAAAAAAATCAGAATCACGATAATTAGTGTTTTTATTGTGTTGAGCTATTGAACATAGGTTTATAAAATGATCGACATAGAAGTCTCAGGTAGTCAGGTAGACAGTGAACGGGGTGTCCAGTCGGCATTCCACTGTAAGTTAGGAAGATTGAAGAAATGCAAAGATAGGGCAGCTGAGGCATAGATGCGCTACCAGCTGAACTTCTTAAAGAGTACCTGGCACTGGCTGCTGATATACTCCTACCAATCTTTCTTGTGTTGTGGGATGAAGGAAGGTATTCAGCCATTACATTACGAAGGAGAGCGTGCTTCGAGAATGAGACAATTAGTGCGGTATGTGCATTCGTCGTTTCGAAATTCAAGACATTTCCAATAGGATTGGTGATGGTGTGGAGTGCACTCGGAAAGTTTATCAGGCTGGATTCCGCCAACGAGCTACCTACCTGCAGTAACCCGAAATCTTTTAACAAAGTGGCGTGGAGAGCTGAGTTCAAATTCGGAATGACGAATTCAGCCCTATCCTCGTGCAGGGGAGTACTGTATTCGCAGTTCGCTTACTTTGACTGTATAAAGAAAACTAATCGGATGACGCATGCTAGAACTCTCCGTGCTGCCAATGATCTGTTGTGTTTTGAGTACTAGCTGGGATCGTTGGAAACGATGACACGATATTATGAAAGTAGCGTAATATTAAAAAAAACGATTTAAATTAATGACAAACCTTGATCTTCTTCTGTTCCCCCCGCTTAGGGAAGCCAGAATATGGATCTGTAGGGCATGAGTGGAAACTTACATAACCTGGTACAGAAATAATGTAACATCCAACTCTAAGTATGCTGACCAATGAATTGTCAACAACTTTTGAAACCATTCAGAATTCGCATACGTTTTCGGTATGGTCTAAACTATGAGTGAATTAAACAATGTATATACATTCGAAAATAGAGCCTTTGTAGGCAGATAGTTCAAATACGTACAAACGAAAAGGGGTGGAAATATACCTATATATACAATACCCCAAGGCTAGAATCTCATAGAATCTAGGGGAACGTTGTTCGAGGTCTATTATCTCACTCATGGAGAAGAGGATCTATGTTCGCTCTGATGGTCAAGTCGGACTCCTGACAAACTTGTACGAAATCAAATCGAAAACCTAGTGCAAACTAATACCTCACACTTTGCTGGGTGCCTGTGCTAAAAATGGTGCCCCCACGCAGATAATACACCAGAAATAGATCTAGATCCTTACCCATTCTACAAACATCATTATAACATTCGATAATCTAGCTATAATGAGAAAGTTTATAACACATCGAAATTATATTATCTAAAATTATGGTAAAAGGCATTTTTATGGGAGGTGGCAGAAGAAGTGGAGGGAGGATAAAAGTTTGTTGAAAATGTCACTGCTACTAAGTGGGAGGATTTGAATGAATTTTTTTAAGGTACCGAATGTAGCTTAGAGGGTCACCCTATAATGCTATGCACAGTTATGTCAGTGTAGATACTGGAAATTTTTTTTTAAAGAGTTATTAAAAACAGTCTAACATAAATGGAGAGAGACGAATGTGACGGTGGACATTGCTCTTGAAGCACTGGAAGTTGTACTTGTTGGCACTTTGGCTGGTAATATGTTCCAAAGTCTTGATGTTCGAGAAATGAATGACTGCCTACATTTTATTGTACGAGAAGGCAATAGTTTACCGGTGTACTCGTGCGCACCTTCAGCTTGACGAATATTCCCGGGAAAAGTATAGAGTGGAGGGATGAGTGCGCTTAGTTCCGCACTGCATTTACCATGGAGGTATCGATAATAAATGCTGAGTACTTCGACATTTCTGCGATGCTTGATAAAGAATCGATAGAACACGTGATGGTTTCGTCTTCAATCAGTCGGAGCGCATGTTTTTGAATACGATCCAGCAACGCGAGGTGTGTTTTGGGTGCCCCAGCCCAAACATGCGAGTTGTACTCTAAACGTGGTCTAATGTATGCCTTGTAGATGGTTGCAAGGTCGGTCGGTGTTAAATTTTTTTTGCACTTTCAAAGAACACCTAGACGTTTATAGGCGTCGAGGGCAGCATCATAAATGTGCTGGTCCCAATTCACGTGGTCATAGCGCCTAGAAGAGCAAGATTATCCGAAGTACAAAGTTGTGCGCCACTAAAAGCCACATTGCTAGATAATACTGGAACATGGTCGACCATGTACCACATGGAAGCGAGCAGTTGAGCAGGAGGCCAGAGCAATGAATAAGTCCTGGCAACAGCTAAAAGCCGATGGTCAGGATCGCGCCTTACGGAAGAGAGCTGTTTCTGCCCTATACCCCTAGGCATAACAAGAATTTGATTGATTTCACTGACTGGAACATCACGTTTCGGAGGCGTTGAATTCTACTGTATTTCTCCTGCCTCATTCCAGGATCAAGTTGAGATCTGCGTTCAGCGAACTGAATAACTCCCTGCGCTTAGAAGCAATAGAGTGCTTGTATGATTCTGCAGCAGATTTAAATTCATATGTGTTAACTTAAGTACTGTCATCTGAAAAACTATGGATTGGATTGAAAGTAGATGGCAGAAGGTTTTTGGTGAAAACTAAGAAAAGAGTTGGAGATAAAACAGAGCCTTGTAGGACGCCAGAAGGAGAAAGAAGCAACACTATCTATTATTATTCGTATAATGCGTTCTGACAGAAAACTCTCAATCCATTTAACAAGCCGTAAGCTTAACTATTAGCCATTCATGCCAAACTCTGCCAAAAGCTTTTGTCAAACATTTCTTCCCTTAGATTTCTAAAATATGCTAAATTTGTATAGGAAGGGGTAGAAGAAGTAATGCGAAGATGGTAATTATCGTATTATAAAAGAAATTCTGGCGAAATTTCGTGTCTTTATATATTTTTTAATGTAAAACGAAATAATGTATTTTTGAAAAATTCACCAGTTGTATAGAAAGAGGCCAGAAGGAGTGAGCAGATCGGGATAGCATTTTGCGGAAGTTAATGGTACTCATATCATTATACTTTGATCAGACTTTTAGGCCGATTGCTTTGATATTTTCGGAAATTTTATGAAACTTCTGTGGGCAGATAGATAGACAGTCACTCAAAGTCTAGGTTTTTGGCCGAAAACAAATATTTCTGTACCCAGAGGTGTGAAGGATATGGTGCTGCTGCGTCCCCATATGTGCGGCTACCCCCCCAGATTTTGGAGTGATTCGTATACAATGTCCAAGTATCTTCTTGTACTTTAGCTCTCTTAGTCCCCTCTCTCCAGTCGTGAAGTAGTTGGCTTGATCCTGTCTGCACCCTTGGTGACAGGGTGCGAGTTTTAATTCTCAGCGTTATAAATCTAATTACTATGGTTTAAACAAATTGTCGCGGATTTCCTTTTACAACTCACGCAAAGAACACTGTAACCGAGCTTAGGGGTTCCTTATTGAGCTCACAACTAGAATTGGTACGAACTATAGCGCTTATATTCCTCAATGTCCAGAGTATGAGCAATGTAAAACTCAGCTTCGTAATATTTCGAAATTTATTTATTTTTTTTTCATAATGATACAGGTGGTCCTATGAAATAGTAGAAGTGCATGACGTCACACCTATTAAAATAAAACCATCTAATGAGGTCGTTAAAAAAAAGACACTTTCATACGTGCATTATATTTCTGAAGGTACGATCTAATTAATGAAATCTTATTGCCCTTTATTTCAATAATTTTCACAACAAATATCTGCTTATTCGAAGAGATTTTATAAGCCATACTTTAAAAATGATTAATTAATAAGAAAAAATGAATGAAAATAAACTTTTTATCGGTGCGACAAAGCATGTAGTTATGTAATTTTTTTTAATCCTTTTCGAAAATTATTTATTCATAAAAAATAAGCGTTAAAATATTATTATAAATTTTCTTGAATTGTGTTGCTTATTTGTATTTAAGTTATGGAAAGACTATAAATAATAAAAAGAATTTTAATTGCATTTGATATTTTGTTTGCGTGTTAGAATTGAGAAATCTTATAAATTTTGTTAAAAAAAAATGTTAAAAAAAACCTTAATTTTTATGGTGTAATAAAAAAGGAGCCTGTGCAGTTTGTACTTTGGCGCTCCGATGGGTTTTAATGCAATCAACATGCTACAACGGAACATTCAGTGAAAAGGCTTGATAGAACAAATATTTAAAGAGTGCGAGAAGTAGAATAAAAATGGACGGATTTTTAGTAATTATTTCAAAACTCTGTACGAGTGCAATTTTGAAGAATCGAAACTTAGCACATAAGTGACTGAGACGAACCAGTGTAATATTTAAAAGTTATACATTGCAAGACAATAATAATTAAAAGTAATAATAGTAAGAATATCAAATAAGATTTGTAGTTCGATTTTCCTCGTAGAAATGGGGCTAGAATTATTTCAGAAAGCCTGTTAGCTTAGGATAGAATCACCACTCATAGAGTCTATCGTCAACTAGTACTGCTTGACTTAAAATTTGCAAAAGGACACTAACAGGCTTATCACTCGTGTTCATAAGACACTAACTAATATGATGGATTCTACGATAACGACCTTTGGTGGTTGAAAATGAACTAATCTTGGCTTCCGGCCGTGCACTGAATGATTGTGGTAGGAATGAAGTAACACGCTCCATACATCACGTTTCACTCACCAACAATGGCATGATGATAGTCGTCAAACTTTGAAGCCAGCCATGGACTCCATTTTTTGAGTTTTGCAACATTCGTTATATGGTCATTGGTGAGACCTTTTTTTCATTCAAGAGTCAACATAAAACATCTTGAGTCTCAATGCAGAGGCAAGAACTTAGTCCCTAAAGGTTTCAAAATCGTGGGCACATGGGATAACCATCGTAGCAAGGCTATTTTGAAGAAAGCGAGTCAGCAGCTCTTGACGCATGCCATCCAACTCAAGAGGACTAAGCTGGACTATCTCAATAAAGCTATCCCTTCACCTTCTCCTCGGTAACCTTCTACCGAGGGATACCTTTAATTATTTTGATTCTTTCATTTCAGAACGCAGAGAAGCAGAATTCACCAAGAAGAAAACGACACAGTAACGGAAATTCAGGAGTTTAGAAGCATCGCAACCAATGGGGACGAGAAGCAACAACGTAGTAGTCAACCTTTCATCAATGCAATTAACCAGGGAGCAAGAAGATTTGTTTAGCAAAGGATTCAACTTCGCGCTTACTCCAACAAGTATTCCAACCGAAGAAATCATTCAGCAAATAGAGCCGACCATCAGAGGCCTTCTGCAAGCGATTGAAATCAGAGGTCTCTCACATCATCAAGCGAGTAGTGCCACCTGCGACGAATATCCCCCCGAAAGATCGGAAAGCTCTAAAGGAGCTTAAGCAGATGAAGGAGATAGCGATTATGCGAGCGGACAAAGGAAACGCAACGGTAGTTATGGACAAGGAACAATAAGAGGAGAAGATACGAGATATTCTACAAACAAGACCATATACCGAAATAAAGACAAATCAAACCGCTGCTCTCCACCGAAAATTAGCGCTATCCATCAAGAAAAATCCAATTTTAGCGGAAAAATATGCAAAATTAAACCCTTCAGACCCTTATACTCCAAAAATGTATGGGCTTCTAAGAGTGCACAAGGAGAATACCCCGCTTCGACCCATCGTCAGTTCGGTAAAATAACTTACCCAAAAACTGGCTAAGGCTCTCGCGACTGAGTTACGCCCACTAGTAGGTAACATCACACTCTGTTAAAAATTCAGCTCATCTAGTGGAGATCCTTTAAAAAATCAACTTGGAACCAACAGATATTTTAGTCAGCCTTGACGTGAAATCACTGTCCACCAACATCCCGATTAAGGACACCTTAAGTATCATCAGGAAACCCATTCCAGACAACAGATATGACTTAATAGAATTTTGTTTACATAACACTTTCTTTTTAGCTCTAGGAAAACTCTACAAGCAATCGGAAGGAGCTGCAATAGGATCTCCAATTTCAACAGTGGTAGCGGAAATTTTCATGGAAGAATTCGAAAAGAACGCGTTAACACCGAAATTATATCTACGGTATGTGGATGACACCTTCATCATATGGCAACATGGGAAAGAGGAGCTCGACAAATTTTTAGCACACCTGAACTCACACCATGAGAAAATTAAGTTCACGATGGAAACAAAAACGTCTCTGACGTATTTTTGGGATATTATTGACTTCACATCCAATGACGAACTTTGGGGTACAGCAGGACAGACTCATCCATGCATTGAGATTCAAATGCTAAAGCGGCATTTATTGGCCTCACTTTAATGACTCCAACCAAAATCTTTTCTACTACTTCTACTACAATGGTGCTACAGACCAAATCGGATCTTGGCCTCCTGATATTCAGGTTCCTTAACATTTTTCATTACTTATTGTGGAAGGGTTGTTAGCCCTTCGCACAACCCTTTTTCTACGAATTTTTCATTTTCTTAGATTGAGGTGACCAACGTATATCCAAGCAGGCAATGTGCCGGAATTATATATTGCGCCGACCGGGATTGAACTCACGACCTTCGCATTACAAGACCAACACACTACCTACTAGGCTATACCCAGCTTACGAATAATTTACTGAACGACCAACGAGAGCCAAGAAAGACCTATTTGACGAACTTAGACGATATGCTAACAAAACATGCAGAAACAAGAACTACACAAAATGGAAGAAGATTTTCAATCCAACAACACGAGATCGGCTTACACTCGAGTCAAAAAGCAGAAACGAGGATTGCAACCGAAAGCAAACCTTTGTAAAGACCTAGCACAAGGCATAATTAGCAGTTTGGAAGAGATAAAAACGGGATGGGGGCAATATTTTCTAGAGTTAATGACCACCTAACCGAGGCACCTGCTGACTACGAAAACATATTGAACCTCCCAACATTAGAAGAAGTGAAAGATGCCCTTATGAACTTAAAAAACAAACGCCGACGACATACCAGCGCAACTTCTGAAGAGCGGTGGCGACTGCATTGCTAGGATAATTCACGATTTGATGTCGTAAATCTGGACAAATATACACTACCTGATGATTGGCGTAAAAGCATTTTATGTCCGATCTACAAAAAGGACGACGAAAACATTAGAAGGATTTCATTACTGTGTACGCCTTACAAACAACAATGATCATAGAGTCCCGAATTAAACTCTAAGCCGAAAACATAATTGGAGAATACCAAGGTGGATTCAGAGCCGGACAATAAACTACCGATTAAATATTCACAGTGAAACAGGTGCTATAAAAGATCCAGAACGACTTGACAACAAGCTTCTAAGCATTCTCCGCGCTGAAGCAAGGAGATGGCTTTGCACCTATACTTTTTAATCTGGCTTTGGAATGTGTTGCAAGTAAACTCCCAGTTTACACCAGTTAAAATCATCGCTGATAGTAGCTTACGTAAACGACATAAGCATAATGGCGCGATCACAACTGGGTGTCATGGAAGGCTTGGTTAATCGTGACACGGTAGCACGAGAAGTACAAACGAAAACAAAACGATAGTTATGTTGCAATCACGAAGAAACACGCCAATCAGACGAAATCTAATGATAGCGCAACTTCATATATTTAGGAGCCAATCTCTTCAAAGACGGCAATAAAACCAATGAACTAAAAAGACGCATAATGGTAGCAAACAAGACATCTACTCGGTACGTCCGATAATAAAATGTAAAGCCGTGCATAGAAAAACGAAGCTGCGAATCTACAAAACCATAATAAGACCTGTACTCTGCTATGGCAGTTAAACGTAGACGTAATACAGGTATAAGAAAAAATGGTTAATGCCTTCGAGAGGGCATTATTACAACGAATCCTCGGACCGGTGAGAGAACAAGGCGAATGGAGAATTAGGTTCAATCAGGAATTGTACACCATTTTTGAGAATCAGGAAGTCTTTACTATAATCAAACTTGGAAAGCTAAAGTAGGCTGGTCACGTTCAATGAATGGAGGACAGAAAAATACCCAAACGAGTACAAAAAGGAAAGGTGGAAGGAAAAAGGTCAGAAAAGGAGTCAGGTCTTAAACAAGGAGATGGTCTCGCCCCAACGCTCTTTAACTTGGTGCTCGAGTATGTCGTCAGGACAGCAACTTCAGTAACCTCAGTGGACACCAGAGGTACGCTACTCGTAAAATCCGCACAATTGGTGGCGTATGCAGACGACGTGGATATTTTGGCCCGATCAATACTTGGCGTTAAGAAGGTATTCCAGGAGTTGGAGACGGCAGCGGATGAAGTAGGGCTCAGGGTCAATGAAGCGAAAACTAAATACATGACCCAGACACGAAGGACTGTCCCAGAGAGGCAGAACATTACAATAGGCGAATATAACTTCGAGCAGGTGGATGAATTCGTATACCTGGGAGCCCTTCTCACAAAGGACGGCAATGAGCGACATGAAATTCAAAGAAGAATCACGGCAGCTAACAAAGCATTTTATGCGGTCCTCCCCATAATGAAATCAAGGAAGGTCCACCGAAACAATAAACTACGCATCTACAAGATATTAATTCGTCCTGTGCTGCTATATGGATGCGAAACGTGGACCATGACACGGTTTTCGGAGAAGTTAATCGACACTTTTGAGCGAAAAATTCTTCGGAGCAGTTACGGAAGGAGATGATTGGCGAATTCGATACAACCATGAGCTGTATCAACTATTTGACGACCCACCAGCATCTATAGTGATCAAACTGCGCAAGCTGCATTGGGCTGGCCACGTGGAACGAATGCACGAGGAACGAATTCCAAAACGAGTGCTCAAGGGCAAAGCTCAAGGTAACCGACCGCAGGGGAAGCCACGAAAGCGATGGGAGGACTCAATCGACGCAGACTGCAGATCGCTTCTCAATTTTTCAAATTGGAGGACGCGGTCGTTGGACCGAGACAACTGGAGGAGGTGCATCCGAGAGGCCAAGGCTCGATATGGGCTGTAGCGCCATTGCATCATCATCGGAAGGAAAAAGGTCAGTTGGAAAGCCGAGAAAACGCTGGGAGGATTCAATCGACGAAGATTGCAAATCGCCTCTGAAATTTTCAAAATTGAAACGCGGTCATTGGACCGAGAAAATTGGAGACGAAACATACAGGAGGCCAAGGCTCGACTTTGACTGTAGCGCCATTAATGGTGAACTCCGTGTGGGGTTTCGTCAAAAGATGGTGTAAGACTTCAAGGAGCCTTATATAACTAAGACTTGGTACTGTGATGTTGTACGCTATATTCTTGAGATATTTGTCAGGTGTGGAATCCGTATTACAAGAAATATAAGAGAAGGATCGAGTTTGTACAGCGAATGCTCTTAAGGTTTGCCCTAGCAACCTTCCCTGGTCTGATACGTTTCGTATTCCTCCGTAGCATAGCGCCTTAAACTCCTTTCTCTAGAGTCGCTTGAGAATAGATGGATTATCCTTAGGACTCCTTTTGCGCTTAAATGAATAATAGGAGAAATTGATTCCTTATATTTGCTCGAAGCCAAAACTTTTACTATTTCGTGTCGATCCTTGAGTAACTATGTGCCACTTCACATTTCTTATCATCGGACCAACTGTAGACAAAACGAGCCAATGGCTTCTCTTTCAATTTTAAAAGCAGGTGGCCATGACAGATGGATTAATATCTGTAATATAAGAAACCATCATTATTTTAGGAGCGTTTGGCCAAGTGGGTGGCCATCCGCTTCGTGGTCTTGTAGATGTGGGTTCAATACCTATGAAAGAGAAAACGCAAAATGGTGAGGGGGGACTATATAGCTTCCTTTTCCGGTTAGCGGTCATGTTCAAGCCCCATTGAATACTGTCCGAAGCGGAACCCGATTTTTTGCGACCACTGTCACCCAATTCTGTTGAGATTTACTCAATTTATCGTCAGGACACACACAAAGACACACAGCCAGACATCACGGAGAAATCCATCAAAAAACGGATGTTGAAAATTTTTACGATTATTAAAGTTACCAACTATTATTTCATAATATGGGAAAGTACAAATTATAGATTTATTGATGGTTTGCCTATAGTCAAACAGCTTCAAAAATATTATAGATAACGCATTCGATCTATAATATTTTTGAAACAAATCAAAAAGAATGTTCGAAATTCGCGAAAATTTTGAATACTTATGAAGACAGGGTAGAAGGAGTGTTGGCAAAAGACACCCCGACTGATATCGAACTTTTAGAGAGATCAGATGGATCCTTAATGAAAACAGCATGGAAACACTGGAAGTATTATTGGCAACACACCTTCCAGGCTGCGAATTAATTAACAATAATGAAGATTGATAAGAAGAGGAAAGGATGTATCGTCAAACTTCATTCAGCAATAGTATTGCTGGTAAAATTTTCATTCTGGAAAAGATAAGATGGGCAATCAATACCTTTAAGCCCCACAAGTCAGCCCGAGTAGATAAAATCTTCACTGCTTTACTGCAGAAAGTGTTAGAGATCTTAATGCCAACAATGATTAAGATCTTTAAAGCAAGTTTTACATGGGGATATATCCCAATTATTTGGAGGAAAGCAAAGGTGGTATTTGTACCGAAGGCAGGGAATTGTCCCAGTGATCAGCCCAAGTCATATCGCCCTACAAGTCTTACCTTCTTCTTCGTCAAGACGATGGAGAAACTAGTGGACTTTCACATAACAACAGGACCTAGCAAAGTATGTCTTAATAAGAATCAACATGCTTACCAGAAAGGCAAATCAACAGAGTCAACCCTTCACGGTCTAGTTAGATAAATAGAAAAGGCTAAATACTAGAAAGAAATTGCCCTTTGCGCATTCCTAGATATTGAAAGAGATTTCGACAATAGTCCACATGATGCCATAATAGCGGCAGCTAGGAAAAAAGGACTTGAATCGGCTACAGTAAAATGGATACATGCCGAGCCGATTGACAACCGCGGATCTAGATGATAGCACATTGACTGCACAGATCTATAGGGGTTGTCCCCAGGGAGGAGTATTATCTCCACTTCTTTGGTCAATCGTAGTAGATGACCGTCTAACAGAACAAGGCTACGAGGTAATAGGATATGTTATTATCATTAGAAGTAAATATTATATAACTTTGTCAGAAAGGCTGCAATCTGCCTTGGAAGTGTTAATGAACTGGTGTCAGTCTAAGAACTTGAACATCAACGTGAGTAAGACTGAGATAGTACCATTTACAAATAGTGGGAAAATTTACATAACAACTCCTATAAATGGATCGTCAATACCCTTTTGAGATGTCAAATATTTCGATGTGATACTTGATAACAAACTCAACTGGAACAAACATAAAGAATGGACTCACGTCGAAGCATTAAAGGCGTTTCGGGCCTGCAAAAACCTATTTGGTACAGCCCAAGATGATCTACTGGTGCTGCAGATCAATCGTCCTCCCAATAGTCACATATGGATCAATAGTCTGGTGGACTAAAATGTTAGAACAAAAAGCACAACTTACATTACAAAAAATTCAAAGACAAGCGTGTCTTAGTATCACAGGTGTAAGGAAAACTTGTCCTACTGCAGCAATGAAAATATTCTTAAACATCCCTCCGATACATATCCAAATAAAAAAGGAGGTAATTACGCATACAGAAGTATAACAATTACAAATCGGGAAATTTTAGAGGTCACCTCAAAATTCTAAAAAATTCGAGAATTGAAGTTCTAACCTCAACACTGTCAGACACTATGCCGACAAAATTCAATTTTGAAACCCCATTCAAAGTAATAATCAGAGAACGCAAGGAATGGCAGTCCATGCTACCTTATATGGAAGAGGGATTAACCATCTGGTACATAGATGGCTCGCGCACCTCAGAGGGGACTGGAGCCGGAGTCACAGGTTCTAGCTTCTCGGTTTTAAAACCTCTTGGTAAAGAAGCCACAATCTTCCAAGCCGAACTTATTGCAAAGGAGCTATGTATCCAAGAAAATATTAGGAGAGCTTATCGCAACGTATCTATTTGTATCTTATCGGATAGTCAGCCAGTTTTCAAAGCTCTTGCATCCATCAAATACGGATCGAGGATAGTTTGGGACTGCTTTCACAACTTAATCATCCTGGAAAGGAAAAACAAAGTAACATTAAAGTGGGTCCCAGGACATTGAGAGAAAGGAAGGGGCAGACCGCCTCGCAAAAAATGGAGCGGAAACAAATTTTATTTGACCAGAGCCATTCTGTAGAAAACCAAAATGACATTTCAACCTTATACTTAGAGAGTGGATTGAACAAGAGCATAGAATTTACTGCAATAGTCTTATCAATCTAAAAGAAATTTATCCTACCACAAAAAAAAAAACAAAGTGAAGATTATTCTAAAATTCAGCAAAAGTGACATTATTACTCCAATCGGCCTATTGCCGGGGCATAGTGGAGTAAACCACCACCTCAAAAATATGGACCTCGCTGAAACCGACATCTGCCGCCTTTGTCTCAGAGACTCAGAAACGACAGAGCGTGTCCTCTGTCCGAGGCAGTAGCAAGCAAGAGATTCAATCTTCTAGGAAAAGATTTCCTGACAACTGATAAACTGGCCAACATGGATCACTTAAATTTACTTAGATTAGCCAAAGCTATTGAGTTATGGTAGGGTAAAGTGGCAATAAACGCCCAATAGACCAAAAAGGTCACAGTGCTTTCAAGTGTTTCCGTAATTAAAGAAAATAGATAGAAGGATTCCGGTCGCATCAAATCAAGAAATTCCGATATCATTCTCAAGGTTCCTTTTATCCGACTTGTAGATATTTTTTTCCGAATTGAAATTATTCGAAATACTATACCTAATATACTAAATAAACAGATACAATAGAGAAATACATGCTCAATAACTAAATAAACACAAAAGGACAACAATCAGACAAAAGACAGAATAGCACATTACAGCATACTTACCGTGCTGACTTTGCGGACCTTGGTTGCAGTTGAATAAGCTGTAGGTGCTGTTGGTCTTTGCATTTCGCTCACCGACTCCAATCCTTCGCTTCGTATTGACATTTTTTCCTTGTTGTTGTCATCATTGCCTTTCTCTTCGCCCACAAAGGATTCGTAACTGTGACATGAAAAATCCGAAGGACTTTTCGCCATGTTATGGTCCTGGACAGGATTAGCAGCAGCTTCAGCAGCAGCGGCAGCTGCATGCGCTCGTTCTTCTAATTTAGCTGCCTTGGCCGCGGCAGCTTCTTCTGCTTCCTAAAAAGAAATTCCAGTTGATGTATTAGTGTGAGTCATGGAACCATGTATTTCTTATAACGCTTACTCTTAGAGCTTCTTCTTCCGCCAACTCTTCTTCTTCGGCTTTTTTCTGTAACTCATCGTACGACATGGCGACAATGGCCAAAATCAAGTTCACCAGATAAAATGAGCCCAAAAATATGATCACAATAAAGAATAACATATGCCATGGACCGGCTGACCTTAATACTAATTGATATAAATTTTCCCAATAGTCCTGAGTCATAAGACGAAAGGCGGAAAGGAATGCCCAACCGAAGGTATCGAAACTTGTATACCCGTAATTTGGATTTGGACCGAAACCCTGCAGGCACATGTAACCTTCTTTGCATTGACTGTGAATGGAGAAATAGTTAAGTTATGTTAAGTTTTAAGTTTTTTTTTTATTTTTATTTTAATCGCCAAACGAAACTAACCCTGCACCTGATGAGTTACCACAAAGCGGTATACTCACACCGTCGTCCAATATGAACCAATTACTCTTATTATTATTAAAATTATTCCAATTCTCATCTGTTAAGTTGCCCCACGAACCGTCCATTGGGAATTTTTTAATGCACTTTTGTGTCAGAACGCCCATATAAATTTGCAAGCCCATTAGCGCGAATACGGATAGCGAGAACATTGTTAGGATTATCACATCTCGCAGATTTTTTACAGATTCGATGACAGCACCGACGATTGTTTTCAGGCCTTCAAACAAAAACAATTTCAATCATTTTCACCCGAAATAGCATTGCATTTAGATTTATGTAATTCCTTACCTGGCACGATGGCGACCGTTTTGAGCGCTCGCAACACTCTGAACGTCCTCAAAGCTGCGAGATTACCCAAGTCGATACCCATTGTAACATAGCTAAAAAAAGGATAATTTGCAAACATTTGTTTTTTGCTACAGGACAGTAATATATATGGGAGAAGCCTTTCACTTCAAATAAAAAAAAACAATAAAAATAATAACAAAAAAAAAAATAATAATAATACAAATAAGGAGTGCACCACAATTTATTAAAATCAAGTGATTTTCAAAGAAAATTGTCCTGACAAAACCTGTATATCCGCTATTATCTATTAATCTATTTATTAGTTATTAACTCATGATTTGAACAAATATTTGTAATCGTGATTGACGTCAACGATAAACTACATTATGTAGGTATTATATTATGCTGCGAATTAAATAATACTATAAGATCATGAAGAAGAGACCAATTCGGAATCTCAATTTACCCAACAAAGTGTTACCTTCCGACACCACGGATGTTACAACTGTCGATTAACTTTCAAATAGATTTATGCAATACATATCAATGATCAACTATCAATAAGGGTTGAATTATTTAACTCGAATCAATAATTACATCAAAGTTTTTGACGGTTTTGATATTAAATGTTTTCGAGATATCTTTACCAGGTGTATAAGCTCAAATCTGCTGGTTTTTAATCAGAAGAACACTTTTTTTTCATTGAAAGCAAAAACAAATTCATTCAAAGTACTTGCCCTCGCTACTCAGCAAACAAAATAATTCGTTAAAGAATCGTTAATGAATTATGTTAACGAGCGATTTGATCGCTAACGAGCGTCGTTAATGATACATTAATGATTCATCAAGCGGACTAAATGGACATTCGTTAATGAATTACTTTTAACAATTCATTAATGAATTTTAAGACGCTTACAAAAAACGAGTATAAGAAAGTATTTATGTATAAGCAAGTATATGATCGTTATCAATGAACCATTAATGAGTCGTTAAAGATTTTTATTTTGAATCCTTAATGAATATCTTTAACGATTCATAAACGATATTTTTTTTCGAAAGATTATCGTTTAATTAAAGAACTTGACACAAGCACACGTGATCTTCTCTGCAAACTCCAGGTTTTTCACCGTTTGCATATCGACACGAAAGAGTTATTGGCTCTGTTCGTATGCATGCTGAAATGAAAACTCCAAGTATATAACAAGATCAACATTGAGCGACCCTTTTTGTTTGGTTTGCTTAAGATCATCACGCAGTTTATTTATTTTGTGGCATTTCATGCTCGTTTTACGTTCGTTATTAGCAAGCGCTTGTTAAATTGTTTGCTTGGAAGTACATAATCGTTATCAATGAATCATTAATATATCATTAATGTTTTTTGTTCTAATTCATTAACGAATATCGTTTAAGATTCATTAACGATATTATTTATGAAATATTATCGATTTTTTTAAAGAGCTGCAATTTTGAAACGCACTATCCTCTACAAATTAAATCTCTACGTTTTCGGCCGTTTACGTTTGCAATGTTTGAGACATCGACATGAAATCATATTTGGCACTGTCAATGCGCATGGTGATAAGAAAACTGCTATATTACAAGATCGAAGTCGTGTGACTCCTCTTGTTTACACTAACGTTTGGTTTGCCTTAGATTATCGCGCTGTTTATTTGTCTTGACACATTTTTGGCGTCCATCGGGCAATTTGTGGATGCCGCGACAAAAAAAAAATCGGCTTGGAGGTTCCAGTTGATTGTCTCCAAGTAGTTTCGAACCAGTATGGATATGGGCGATGGAGCGTTATCGTCGAGGAAAATCAACTTATCATGTCTTTCGTGATAATGCGGCCTTTTTTCGAGCAGAGCACGATGCGATTCGTCCAGTTGTTGGTGGTAGCGGTGGGCATTGACAGTTTCACCATCTCCCAGTAGACGACACCCTCCTAATCTCACCAAACGCATAGCATCGTCTTCCTTCCGAAGCGATTTGGTATTGGGGAAAATGTTGAAGATGTTGCCAGGGAACAACCGACGATTTCTTGCGTTTAGAATTCTTGAAATTTATCCAAGTTCATCATCAGTCACAATCTGATGCAGGAACGATGTTGTTTTTATCTGGCGAACTAGATTTCGCATGTGTTTTGGCGTTGCTCCATCCGCCTATCGACCGATTTTCCGATCTTTTGAACATTTCCCATGGCACGTACACGTATGGAAATGGCTGGTTGAATAACACCCAATTGCTCGGCAAGTAATTTTTACGATTGGATATGGTCATCGTCCAAAAGAGCCTGCAATTGATGGTCTGCAATCTTCCTGGACCGATTTTCATTTCATCACTCAGGTCAAAAACGCCGTCTTTGAACCGACAAAACCAATCTCTGCACATTGTTTCCGATCAAGCACCATAGGCTTCCACAAATTCTTCAAATCAAAGCAGAAAAGCAGAGCCTTCCGCATATGCTTCTTTTCTGGCACAACACTAAACATGATTACCAAAGGAGAAATGTACGTTGTTGTACGAAGTTGCTGTCGATGTGCACTGATTATGTTGACAGATGTCATACTCATAAAACAATATATGGTGCGTGCATGGCAGCTTAATATGCTCACTAACGCCATCTATGAGCAAGTAGCGAATTTAAGTTTATACACCTAGAATACTCAGAGTAGAGAAGAACAAATAAAGAATGTATTAATAAAAATGTATTATTTATTTCAAAAGTATGAATGTCTATACTTTATATGAAATCTGAGAGTATTATAAGTTCGCCACAAAGTTTTTAGCGCTAAGAAATAAGGCTCGGAGAAAAAAGTGAAGACACAGAAGTTAATATTATCCCGCAAAAATATCCAAATCAGATGTCCGCACGTCCATCTGTCCGTTTGTCCGTAGCTTGAGAATATATCCGTTGGGCTAGCAAGTTCGCTCAAATTTTTTACATGTCGTTTTTGACGAAAAACTTGGGTCAAGTTCGTGAGCAAATGTCAAAGCTCTACCTCTTCTACAAAGTTTACAATAATCAAATTTTGTTGGAAACTGTAAGAGCTAATATTTTAAAATTTCAAAGAAATTTTTTTTACCATAGTTGTGATGTGTGGTATACAAATCTTCCCATCCCTTCTACCACCTCCCATACAAACAGTACTTTTTCACAAAATGCTTTAAACCAATTTTCTCTGTACGTATAAAATGTATCGATCTCAAATTTCGTACTAAATACTTAATTAGCATTGTTATTAAGATCAAAAGAAATCAACCGATCAACTTCACTCCTTCTACCCCTCCCATACAATACGACACAATTTCACATCTTTAGAATAAATCGATTTTCTTGAATAGTATGTATGATACTGGTCTGAAATTTGAAAGAAGTCAATAGCATAATATTCGAAGCTATGTCTGAGAAACTCACTAGAAACCCCCACTCCTTCCACAACCTCCCACATAAACTGCTCAATTTCAATAGATTTCTTCAATAGCGATTCAATTTTTGAAGCTGTAATTTTGTATAAAATATTTTTATAGCTACTAATGTGAAAAAAACTAGTTTAATACAGTCCGCTTTACGCGCAAACGTAGTTCTGTTATGTTTTTATTCAGTTTTCTCGATTTCTATGCTTTGCTCGAACGTTTTATTCTCCATGACTAACCTCGATCCTGATGCCAGCTAACTATGTTGAGCTCCTTACATCGTACTTTCCGACCATAATTTTTAGAATATTAAAGTAAATTTTCGAACGACAGAAGCTAATCAGATGAAAAAAAGAGACAAATTATGATTGAAAACAAAAAATATAAAAGTTTTATTTGCAACGAAACCCTAAACGAAAACAAGATAATAATAAGGGCTTTGCAATGATATGGCAACAAAACATGGTGATTAACTCAGGTGTCTGAAAAAATTTCTGAGTTGTTTGCTCTCTTCAACAATCCATAAGTATCAACCATCATCAAATTCAAAAATTTTAACGGATGGGTCACGTGTAGCAGACGGACGACGGGAGAATTCTCAAACGAGTACAGTACGAGTTTTAAGTATTAAAATTTATGGACATTGTCAGTAAATTCCTTGTAAGAATTCCAAATTAGAAAATTCGATGGAAGCGCAGGATGTATACGGGATAATAAAGCTCGATCTAGGCTGTAAGTATGCTATGGTAAATTTGGCACTAATCAGATAATTTTTGCTGAGGCTACCCGGTATAAACATTAAATCAGATAAAAATTGTATCATTATTCTTAGCACGTTGACCGCAGCACGAAATTTTTCCATTCGGAATCAGATGATCAAGCTCCAGTTTCCGGAATTACTTTGGCGTATTTAAATCTGAATAATACGTAAGCTATAAAACAATGGCTTGAAAGATACAAGGAAAGAGAACAATATGTACCACCAATGTACAATGTCATTGAAGAGGTATCTTGGCCTACTCCCACTTATACTCTAGCATTACAGTTAAATTGAAATAAGCCCGAATGAGGGCTATTGTTGTCAGCAAAATTCGTTCTGATTTCTTATTTTTCTTCATTTCGCAAGGTAACGTGAGTACAAGGTCTGCAAGATAATTGATAATTCCAATTCTGTTTAAAACGATTTCTGTGCAACTGAACTAATCTTGTTCAGGGACAAGTACCATATCTTTGACATTGAATTTGATTTTATTAGGTCCTTATTTCTGCGTGTGGCAAAGACAAATTTATTATCTTAGCCGTCAAATGCTTCACCATAATTTTTGAATAACTCATTTAGAGCTCAAACTCCAAATAGTTGGTTTTTCCGCTGCTTTTAGGCTGCCTAGCTGAAACAGCGCGAATCTCACAGAAACTTGAGCACAGCTCTCAACCATTGCAATCCTTTTAAGGCTCTTTTGTCTTCTTATTTTTGTTTATATATTATGAAATCTGAGAGTATTATACGTTCGCTACAAAGTTTGCAACGATAAGAAATAAGGCTCGGAGAAAAAAATGAATGATACAGAAGTTCATATAATCACTCAAAAATCTCAAAACTGGATGTCCGTCTGTCCGTTCGTACGGATCCTCTCTAACTCGAGAACGCGTTGAGCTAGAAAGTTCAAAATTTATTCTTGTCATTTTTTAATGAAAAAGTAAGACCAAGTTGCTCCAACCGTTCTACCCCCTCCCATACAAAATGCTCAATTTCGGAATTTCACAATAAACAGATTATCTCAAAAAGTTAAACAACTATAGATCTGAAATTCAAAAAAAATATTCATTTTATGATGGATACAGTATAAAAATTAATTGAATTGCATCTATCCTTCTACTACCTCCCATACAAACTGTACTTTTTGTTGAAGTACTATAAATCAATTTACTCAGTACGTATAAAATTTATGGAGCTGAAATTGTCCACTAAATATTTGTTTAGAACTATTAGTAAGATCGAAAAAAAGAAATAACTGATTAGCTTCACTACTTCTATACTCTCCCATAAAAGTAAGTAATCCATTTTCAGAGCTTTACATAAAAGCGATTTTCTCGAAAAGTATTAATGTTACTGGTCTGAAAATTTATTACTGAAAACAGCACTGGAAACCCTCTACTCCTTCTATCACCTCCCATGCAAACTGCACAATTTCACTTAATCCAATACACTAATTTTCTCAGTACCTATTAAATATTGAATCCTAAATTTTGAATAAAACATTTTGATAGCAACCTTAAAGTGATATGAAAAATTAGTTCAATGTCGTCACCCCCTCTACCACTTCTCCGACAAAATTTCTCAAAATAAAAAAAAAATCCTCTCTCATCTAGAGTATCGCACGATTGGGCTTTACGCCCAGTCGTAGTCCTGTTATGTTTATACTCTAGATGAAATCTAAGAGTATTATAAGTTTGCCACAAAGTTTGTAACGCCAAGAAATAAGGCTCGGAGAATAAAATGAATGATACAGAAGTTCATGTAATCACTCAAAAATCTCAAAACCGGATGTCCGTCCGTCTGTCCGTCCGTGTCCTCTCTAGCTTGAGAACGAGTTAATCTAGAAAGTTCAAATTTTGCACACATCGTTTTTGACAAAAAAGTAAGGACAAGTTCGTGAACGGGCCAAATTGCTCGACCCCTTCTACCCCCTCCCATACAAAATGACACAATTGCGCAATTTGACAATAAACGGATTTGCTCGAAAAGTATAAAAGCTATTGGTCTCAAATTTGAACATATTACTTTTATGATGATATCAATCTACAGTATAAAACTTATGCGTGTCCTCTCCCTCCTTCTACCACCTCCCATATAAACTGTACTTTTTCATGAAATGCTCTAAACCAATTTACTCAGCGCATATACAATTTAGCGGGCTGAAATTGTGCACTAAATATTTATTTGGAATTATTAGTAAGACAAAAAAAAAAAATTAGACATTCAGTTTCACTCCTTCTACGCCCTCCCATACAAAATGACACAATTTCGCAATTCGACAATACAATTTTTTACAATTCAACAACTTTACAAAAAGACGATTTTCCTGAAAAGTATGAATGCTTCTGATCTGCAATTTAAAATATGTCAATTAAATGATGTTTACAGTTATTTCTAAAAACGTCATTAATAAATCCACACTCCTTCTACCACCTGCCATACAAACTGCACAATTTCACTTAATCCAATACACTAATTTTCTCAGTACTTAATACTGAATCCCAAATTTTGTATAAAACATTTTGATAGCAACCTTAGAGTGATGTGAAAAAATTAGTTCAATATCGTTACCCCCTCAACCACTTCCCCTACAAAATTTCTTACAATAAAAAAAAACTCTCTCATCTAGAGTATCGCACGATTGAGCTTTACGCCCAGTCGTAGTCCTGTTATGTTTATACTCTAGATGAAATCTGAGAGTATATTGTGTTTGCCTTACCGTTTGTAACGCTAAGAAATAATGCTCGCACAGAGCCACCAAGGGTACAGAAATATTTGTTGTCGCTCAAAAACTTCGATTCCGAGTTGCTGCCCGTCCGTCTGTCCGTCTGTCCGTCTGTCTACAGCATAACTCTCGAACGCTTCAAGCTATCGTGCTGAAATTTGTTGTGTGTCATTTTTAGCAAAAAGGAAACTTTAAGTTCGTGAACGGGCCACATCCCCCTCTCCTTCTACCCCCTGCCATACAAATTTCACGAAACTCCTAAATTTTCAGAAATTGATTTTTCATTGAAACTATTTAAGCTATCGATTTGAAATTTGGGTCAAAGTATTATGTTATAGATGTCATTAATATGACGGAATGTTGATCCGATCCCGTCAGTCCTTCTACCCCCTCCCATACAAATGCATAATTTTGAAAAATGCAGTTTTTCGATTTTCATTGAAACTAGCAAAGTTATAAAAACTAATTTTTGCCAGAATTAATTTTATTATAATTCCAATCAGAGTTGAAAAAATTATCAACTTCACCTCACTCCTTCTACCCCCTCCCATACAAATTTCACGAAATTTTGAAATTTAAATTAAATTATTTTTCTTCGAAACTGTTAAAGCTATCAACTTGATATTTTGTATAAGGTATAAAAATAGAAATATCAACAACGAAAAAAAAATGTGTTTTGATCCGTACACTCCTTCTACCCCCTCCCAAACAAATGTATAATTTTTTTTAAGTACATTATATCGATTTCCATTAAAACTAGAAAAAGTATAAGCTTAAAATTTTGCCAGAATTTGTTTTTTAATTATTGCAATAAATGCTAAAAAAATTTATCAGCTCCTCTTCACGCCTTCTACTCCGTCCCATACAAATTTCTGTAATATAAATTCAAGAAAAGCATTTCTCCATCGAATATATTAGAACTATCGAATTTGAAATTGAATCAGAGCGTGGTGATAAGGATGATGATAAGCAGTTTCAAAATCATCTTAAACGCTCCACTTCCTCTGCCACCTCCCATACAAATGCCTCGATTTCAGGAAAACTATGTCCAATTGAAAATAATGAAAGCTACAAACCTTAAATTCATCACGAAATATTTTACATGCCACATTAGGTGTCATATACAAAAATTACAAACCTTCCTCCTCTCCTTCTACCACCTCCCATACAAAAGTCACTATTAATTATTTAAAAGAATTGGAGGTGACATATTTTCCGGTACATTGAACTCTTTCTCATTTCATCTAGAGTATCATATGATTGGGCTTTACGCCCAATCATAATTCTTTTATGTTTTTTGAATAACTTTAAATATCAAACTCCAGTTGGTTATTCCGCTGCCTAGCTGAAACAGCGCGAATCTCACAGAAACTTGAGCACAGCGCTCAACCGTTGCAATTCTTTTAAGGCTCTTTTGTCTTCTTATTTTTGTTTATACTCTAGATGAAATCTATGAGTATTACAAGTTTGCCACAAAGTTTGTAACGCCAAGAAATAAGGCTCGGAGAAAAAAGTGAATGATAGAGAAGTTCATATTATCACTCAAAAATCTCAAAATCGGATGTCCGTTCGTCTGTCCGTCCGTCCGTCCGCTCTCTAGCTTGAGAACGCGTTGAGCTAGATAGTTGAAGTTTTGTACACGTCATTTGTAACAAAAAATTAAGGTCAAATTCGTGAACGGACCAAATCGCTCCACCCCTTCTACCTCCTCCCATACAAAATGACACAATTTCGCAATTTATCGATAAACGGATTTGCTCGGAAAGTATAATAGCTATTAATCTGAAATTTGGAATATAATATTTTAATAATAATAACAAATTACGGTATAAAAAGTTTTTGTGTCCTCCTTCTTCTTCCACCCCCTCCCATACAAATTGAACTTTTTCATGAAGTGCTTAAAACCAATTTACTCATTACGTATAAAATTTATCGATCTCAAATTTTGAACTAATAACTTAACTCCCATACAAATGCATAATTTTGAAAAATGCAGTTTTTCGATTTTCATTGAAACTAGCAAAGTTATAAAAACTAATTTTTGCCAGAATTAATTTTATTATAATTCCAATCAGAGTTGAAAAAATTATCAACTTCACCTCACTCCTTCTACCCCCTCCCATACAAATTTCACGAAATTTTGAAATTTAAATTAAATTATTTTTCTTCGAAACTGTTAAAGCTATCAACTTGATATTTTGTATAAGGTATAAAAATAGAAATATCAACAACGAAAAAAAAATGTGTTTTGATCCGTACACTCCTTCTACCCCCTCCCAAACAAATGTATAATTTTTTTTAAGTACATTATATCGATTTCCATTAAAACTAGAAAAAGTATAAGCTTAAAATTTTGCCAGAATTTGTTTTTTAATTATTGCAATAAATGCTAAAAAAATTTATCAGCTCCTCTTCACGCCTTCTACTCCGTCCCATACAAATTTCTGTAATATAAATTCAAGAAAAGCATTTCTCCATCGAATATATTAGAACTATCGAATTTGAAATTGAATCAGAGCGTGGTGATAAGGATGATGATAAGCAGTTTCAAAATCATCTTAAACGCTCCACTTCCTCTGCCACCTCCCATACAAATGCCTCGATTTCAGGAAAACTATGTCCAATTGAAAATAATGAAAGCTACAAACCTTAAATTCATCACGAAATATTTTACATGCCACATTAGGTGTCATATACAAAAATTACAAACCTTCCTCCTCTCCTTCTACCACCTCCCATACAAAAGTCACTATTAATTATTTAAAAGAATTGGAGGTGACATATTTTCCGGTACATTGAACTCTTTCTCATTTCATCTAGAGTATCATATGATTGGGCTTTACGCCCAATCATAATTCTTTTATGTTTTTTGAATAACTTTAAATATCAAACTCCAGTTGGTTATTCCGCTGCCTAGCTGAAACAGCGCGAATCTCACAGAAACTTGAGCACAGCGCTCAACCGTTGCAATTCTTTTAAGGCTCTTTTGTCTTCTTATTTTTGTTTATACTCTAGATGAAATCTATGAGTATTACAAGTTTGCCACAAAGTTTGTAACGCCAAGAAATAAGGCTCGGAGAAAAAAGTGAATGATAGAGAAGTTCATATTATCACTCAAAAATCTCAAAATCGGATGTCCGTTCGTCTGTCCGTCCGTCCGTCCGCTCTCTAGCTTGAGAACGCGTTGAGCTAGATAGTTGAAGTTTTGTACACGTCATTTGTAACAAAAAATTAAGGTCAAATTCGTGAACGGACCAAATCGCTCCACCCCTTCTACCTCCTCCCATACAAAATGACACAATTTCGCAATTTATCGATAAACGGATTTGCTCGGAAAGTATAATAGCTATTAATCTGAAATTTGGAATATAATATTTTAATAATAATAACAAATTACGGTATAAAAAGTTTTTGTGTCCTCCTTCTTCTTCCACCCCCTCCCATACAAATTGAACTTTTTCATGAAGTGCTTAAAACCAATTTACTCATTACGTATAAAATTTATCGATCTCAAATTTTGAACTAATAACTTATTTAGAATCATTAGTTAGACCAAAATATAACAGGACTGCGACTGGGCGTAAACCCCAATCGTGCTCTAGATACTCTAGATGAAAGAGAATTTTTTTTGTTTCAAGAAATTTTGTAGGGAAAATGATAGAGGGTGGTGACGTCATTGAACTAATTTTTTTATATCACGCTAAGGTTGCTATCAAAATGTTTTATACAAAATTTAGGATTCAAAAATTTAATAGGTACTGAGAAAATTAAGTGTATTGGATTTAGTGAAATTGTGCAGTTTGTAGGAGGTGGTAGAAGAAATGTGAATTTATTATTGACGTTTTTAGAAATAACTGAAAACATCATTTAATTGACATGTTTTGAATTGCAGATCAGTAGCATTCTTACTTTCCAGGAAAATCGACTTTTGGTAAAGTTGTTAAATTGTGTCAAATTGTATGGAAGGGGCTGGAAGGAGTGAAGCTAACCGCCTAAATTTTTTTTAGTCTTACTGATAATTCTAAATAATTATTTAGTGCAAAATTTCAGCTCGATAAATTTCATACGTACTCAGTAAATTTATTTAAAGTATTTCATAAAAAGGTGCAGTTTGAATGGGAGGTGGTGGAAGGAAGGGGAGGACTCAACTAATTTTTATACAGCAAATTGAAATTATTATAAAAGTAATATATGACAAATTTCAGATCAATAGCTTTCATGCTTTTTGAAATAATTCGTTTATTGTCAAATTGCGAAATTGTGTCATTTTGTATGGGAGGGGGTAGAAGGGGTGGAACTAAATGTCTAATTTTTTTTGGTCTTACTAATAACCCCAAATAAATATTTAAAGCACAATTTCAGCTCACTAAATTATACGCACTGAGTAAATTGGTTTATAGTATTTCATGAAAAAGTACAGTTTGTATGGGATGTGGTGGAAGGAGGGAAAGGATACGCATAGTTTTTATATGATAGATTGATATCATCAAAAAAGTAATATGTTTCAAATTTGAGACCAATAGCTTTTATACTTTTTGAGCAAATCCGTTTATTGTCAAATTGCGCGATTGTGTCATTTTGTATGGGAGGTGGTAGAAGGGGTTGAGCGATTTGGCCCGTTCACGAACTTGTCCTTAATTTTTTGCAAAAACGACGTGTACAACATTTGAACTTTCTATACCAACGCGTTCTCAAGCTAGAGAGAACACGGACGAACAGACGGACGGACGGACGGACATCCGGTTTTGAGATTTTTGAGTGATTATATGAAATTCTGGAGCATTAATTTTATTCTCCGAGCCTTATTTCTTAACGTTACAAACCTTGTGGCAAACTTATAACACTCTCAGATTTCATCTAGAGTATAAAAATTATACGATAAGCTTTATCCCTTCTACCCCTCCCATACAAAATGACACAATTTTACAATTCGGCAATAAACGGATTTGCTCCAAAAGTATAGATGCTATTGATCTGAAATTTCGAATATATTACTTTTATGATAATTTCAATCTACTGTTAAAAAATTATTGAAGTCATCCCTTTCCTTCCACCACCTCCCATAAGAACTGTACTTTTTCATAAAATACTCGAAACCAATTTACTCCATGCAAATAAAATTTATCGAACTGAAATTGTGCACTTAATATTTATTTAGAATTATTAGTAGGGCCAAAGAAAGATTAGCTTTACTCCTTCTAGGGTAGAATCAATCTGAGACAATTTCACAACTTTGCAAAAAGTGGATTTTCCTGAAAAGTATGAATGCTACTGATCTACAATTTAAAAGATATCAAGGGCATGATACTTATAGTTATTTCTGGAGAAGTCTTTAAGAACTAGCCCCTCCTTTTACCAACTGCACAATTTCACTAAATCCAATACAACAATATTCTCAGTACCTACTAAATTTTTGAATCCTTAATTTTGTATACAACATTTTGATAGCAACTTTAACGGGCTGGGAAAAAATTAGTTCAACGTCGTCAACCCCTGTACCACTTCCCCTTCAAAATTTCTTCAAATCAAAAAATTTCTCTTTCATCTAGGGTATCACACGATTGAGCTTTACGCCCAATCGTAGTCCGATTATGTTTATCGCTAAATTTTTCACTTTTAAAGTTTAAATGTGAACTTTCGGCTAGTAGTACGCATACTTACATTAGTTACCAAAGTTTAGAATGTGATGAAATGTATAATTTCGGCAGTGCGTGTTCTCGCATTAGTTACTGAGGCTATATCATTCGAATCATCGTGAAAGTATGCATTTGAAACCTGAGAGTATTATAAGTTTGCTCTTAAGTTTTTAACACTAAAACATAATGTTCGGAGAAATAAATGGATTGAACAGTGTTCAGTCGAAGCAATAACTTAACACAAATGTAATTATTTCATAAGAACGGAATGCTCAATTGTAGCAATAATAGACCGTAGCATAAGTTTCTTAATAAGAAAATAAGAATGGCATAAATTTTATCGCACATGACTTGTTTTCTTGTATTACATTCGTACCTTACTCATTGTTTACATTCTTGCTTGCACTAATTATTATTGTTCGATATTTATATTTTTTTTTGTGGTATAATTTTTGTTTGTAAAGTAATTCCGTAGAGAAATTAGTAAATAAGACTGATTTCATTTAATAAAAAGTAAGCACACGTAGTAAAACGTTGTTTTAATTTATCTTAAACGAGGTTGACTGGTTTATGTGCCAAGTCCACAAGTAGCAGCTAGTTACGGCAACAGGAGCCCTAACTAATAATAAATTAAGATAATCGATTTGAAAAATTTGATTTGAAAATCTCAAAACTGGATGTCCGTCTCAAAGACCATCAGCACGATTAGCTAAAGACACGTCAATGTCGCTCACCCCTCGCGGTCCGTCAAATGTGTATGACTCACTCGGCTCGTTCATGAAATACACATCATCCGCAAGTACCAAATCTCCACGACGCAATCCACGATGGCTGGACGTACTGTCAGCAATCTTACCGAACCACTTTGGGAAGAGGGCTTTGGCGTCCATTCCAATGATGACAGGTGTGCTACGTACATGTTGGACGGTCGCGTCAAATCTGCAATACACAATCGCCAGGTAGGCAGAACCGAATGGTCCACTAATGTACGCAAGCCTCTACTCGCTCGAGAGTAACGCACTCGATATTGTGAGGACATTGCGAATTCAGTATGGAGACTTCACATTAATAATAAGAAGACACATTGAAGCTGAACCTTTAAAACCAGATACGTGCGAAATATCAAGCATTTACATTTCTTAAGTTACGGTGCATTAAGTGAAAAGCAGACCAAGATACATAACCTTCCCCAACCTATTAAATTTCTGATGCTTGAATTTGGTATAAAACATTTTTATAGCTACTCTAGCATGATATGAAAAAAATTAGTTCATTGCTCACTCCTTGTACCACTTTTACTTCTACAATGGCGCTACAGCCCAAATCGGGCCTTGGCTTCCTGACATTCAGGTTCCTTAACATTTTTTATTATTTATTGTGGAAGGGTTGTTAGCCCTTCGCACAACCCTCTATCTACGAATTTTTTATTTCGTAGATTGAGGCAAGCAGGCAATGTGCTGGAATTATATATTGCGTCGACCGGGATTTGAACTCACGACCTTCGTATTACAACACCAATGTGCTACCCACTAGGCTACACCCTAGCTCCTTCTACTACTCCCCATACAAAATTTTTTAAGATCAGAAAAATTTCTATTTCATCGAAGGTATCATAAGATTGGGCTTACGCGCAATCGTATTCCTGTTATGTTTAATTTGAAATTTAAGAAATTATTCCAATCACTTTCGACATTTCAAATTACGCGAAGTTATTTCAGTGAGTCTGGTTTCATTCCTCATTGAAATAAATTACTCGAAAGTCCTAAAATCGAAAACTCAAATCATTCTACTGCACTGCACAATCTTTTTACTTTTGTAAAAAAGGAGACTTAAAAATAATGTCCAGGTAGTAATTTACAGACACATCTATTGAAAGTAATGCTGAATTTTTCAGATAACATGATCTATGCATGACCACCACCAGGAGATCCTAAAACATCCAGATGTTTTTTGTCTCCTTGTCTCGCTCGTAGCATTCATAAACCAACAATGCGGAATGCTAGCGTCAACTGTACCGTCGAGATTTTTGCTCGACTGAATGCCCCCCCTCCATTAAGCATATTTTTAAATTTCGATTCATTAGCTGAGTACCTCACCAGGACCTCTCCCATCTGGTGGGCAGCGCCACAACTGGTATATGCAGTTTATATGCGAACGAAGAGAAGTGACCCTCACACCCATTCGACGAGCTAGAAGGTGCATGCACTAGCTGTACGATCCGACACTTCGTGGGACACCGCTATGGTGGCAGGTCTGTAGATAGTAGAGACACAGAATAAATAGACCAGGGAACGAAAAGCCTTATAGAACCCTATAAAGTCAACTGAAGTAATTCCCACACATTAGTACATAAAACGATCCCTACTTGCCGCCAACCGCTCTCAGGTAACCTCAATCAAATCAGTCAAGTTCCTCTTAGGACACCTTATATAGGCATACGACACTAACAGCTCTCTTCCACAAGGCACGATACTAAGCATCGGCCTTTAACTGTATCCAGTACTTGTTTATTCCTCTGGCCTCCTGCTCACCTGCTCGCTTTCATTTGCTACATGGTTGACCAACTCGACGTCTTCCTTGAGTATTATAATCCAGAGCCTGTTGGGCGATATTTCGCCCTGGTTTTCTCAAAGTGTGACCGATTCTCTGCCACTTCCGCCACTGAATCTCAATTCCTATTTAAGTCTGTCGATTTGTACTCCAAAGCTTGTCGTTGAAGATCACTTCTGGCCAAAATATCCTTAAAATGCGTCGGAGGCATGACGAAAGTTTGCAGTTACGTCACGTAGTACAACCATATAACAACACGAATTTCATGCATGGTGCGAGTATTTGACGCTTCGTGCGAAGGGACAGCTATTTATGTCGATTCTTGTGAGTCACTACCGTAAAGGTACAGCCACACCGTTGCCATTAGCAACACGAATTGAAATTCTATGCGACAATTAACGCACACATTTACTGTGCTTAACGATAGTCGTAATGACGACATTGAATGATGCCACAGTCACTACGCTTAACAATATATCGTAAGGACGATATAATTGTATCGCAATGAATATGGACACTATCCATCTAGCTTAACGAAATATAGTAAGGACGATATTATCGTATCACAATCATTGGTACCAGTCTATGCGTATTGTGTGTTCAGCATTCACGCTGGTAGGTGCAAGGCCTATCTTAACGCCTTTCCCTATTTTTGGGTCATGGGACCCGGTCGATCCGCAATTCCACGTTGAGTACAAGGTTAGTACTAGGCATTCCAAGGGCACTGAATACTGCACAAGTACAGCAAAACGGAGAACGCTCTGCTCCCGAAATAGGTTGTAAGCCAACAAGCTACCCGAAGGAACCTCATCCATGGATGTATTGGTTTGTCCACACCACATCGCATCGATCATGTCTCAATCCTATTCTATACTTCGTATGATATTAGCTGTTTGATCTATACCCTCTATTTGGCTCCCATGTTGTCTTACTATAACATCTTGAGGTCGTGCTCCCAAAAGTGTGATTTCAGACTACATAGTCGTTACTCTTTTATGCTAATAAACGATGTATCACCAATTTTCACATTAAGTTTTATGCTTCGTTACTACTAGGCAGCCTCGGCTGTACCGAACACTTACTTTGCGCTTCCTTCAGTCCGTCCAATTAACCTTAGTCCAACATTCCATCAAGCTAATTTCACCTCCTTCAGTTTGCTACCAGGCCATCCCGGCTGTACCGAGCACCTGCTTTTTGCGCCCTTCAGTCAGCTACTTTTATCGTCAATTGGCTTAGCATCAATTTTCCTACCTTCAATACGCTACTCTACAGGACAGCTTTAGTATTTCACTCTCTAGGGTAACTACTTGTATCCGCAAAAAACATCCTTCCTCAAATTTAAATACTTACGGTTTTAGGTACTTGCTAAGGAGCGTTTCCCTCGTCTAAACCTGGCACCTCTTGAGACATGATCTATACAACCTGGTACAGGGTCCCCAATACATCCTCCAGTAGTACAAAGTTACCCACTTCAGTCTAAGTTCACACTAACCTTGATACTGACCGATCAGTTCGAGTTCGTGGAGTCGCCAAGCTCCAAAATCAGTTATTGGAATCGCGGAAGCTTTCTGGACCAGCACTTACTCCCCTACGGCACCTCGAGTCTGTGGAGGCGCTAAAATCTCCAAAGATACGCGTATGATTCAACAGTCTCCTCAAACATCTACCCCCTGCAGGGGGTGGAATGGTCACCTCTCTTAACCTCCAGAAAAGAAAAAGTATGCCGAAAACCTGACGAGCTTTATTTAGACAAGCCCCAATATCCCTTTTGGCACCGCCGTTCATGCTGACAATGCTTCCGAGATAACAAAAATCTTGCACATCTTCAACTTCTTGTCCGTTAAGACAATCGGTGTGCTTGTGTCCAAGCCCATGTGCATGTACTTAGTTTTACGCACATTCATTTTCAGTCCCACCTCATTGCATTTAGAACATTTGACTCTAAGTCCGACGGAATATGTGCAAGCAAATACACGTCATCAGCATAATCAAGGTGACTTAAGATGTTAAACGGTCTCAATTGAAGACACTTATCTTTCTCACCTTTTAGTGCAGCTTTCAAGATGTCATTTATTACCACCAGAAACAGGGCTGATAATAATATGCAGCCTTGTCTGACACCCGTTCGCATAGCAAAGCTCTCGGACAGCTCTCCTCTGTGTAAGACGTGACTACTTGCGCCTTCGTAGGATTATTTACTCATAGCAATGATCTTATCTGGAGTACCTCTCCTACGCAAAGCATTCCATATGTAATCTCGCTCAACGCTGTCGAAAGTCTCCTCGAAGTCCACAAACATGAGATGAAGTAGCGAATCTATTTCGGCAGACTGCTCCAATATTATCCGTAGGGTATTGTTTTAATCCCGGAGGTCGCCCTTCTTCGGAAATTTTACAATGACTCGTTTCACACCTCAATAAATAGTATGAGGACTATATCGGCTGTTATTTCCGGTTCCGCTTTGAGGAGTTCGGTTGGCAGTCCGTCTACACCTGGGGCATTCTCGACATTGACCGAGTGACGGAATCTATTTCTTCCTTATTGGGGTATCTTCCCTAATAGAGGATTGTTTCTGTTGGATGTTTGGCAGTTGTTTTGTTTCTGGAATATCTTCCTCTGACAAGATGTTCGAAATATCAGAGAAGTATTCTTTCCTTCGCTGCAACTGGTGCTCACTCATATTAAGTAGAGTTCCGTTGACATCTCACACCAGATGGTTGGCGGTGAAATTTCTGTTCGTCAACTTTTTCATAATTTTAAATAGTGAACCCATATCCCCAAGGTAAGCCGCAGATTCTGCCTTGTTGGCCAGATCTTCAATGGCGTTTCTCTGTACATGAGTATCGCGGTAGATCTGTCTAAGTCGGGAGTTCTTTGGTTGACATCGAGTTGAGAGATGATTGCCAATCTGGTTTTTTTTTTTCGATCGCCAATCTTGTCCCATGTGTCTTGCGAAATCTAGGGTTTCTCCCATAGATTCTTCAGCACTAGTTAGAAACGTGTATCTAGTCTCCCAATTGGCGTTCACTGTGCGCATTTCATATCCACCCAATGTGGATGACTTTTCGCGTGGAATGATGTTGTACGTGCGCTTTTTGTTGGGGTCTCTAAGTCTATCCATATTAAGCTCGCGCTTCATGTAAAAAGTTTGTGGCCATCGGATAGACGAGCTGCTGTGCACAATCTCTCCACGTCAGCTCTACGCTTCGCTCGCATATCGCGGAGACATTTTCTACATCGACGACTTATAGCCAAAAGGTCGATCTGGTTTTGAGAAACACCGGGAATCCCAAGGTTTTTTATAATGTCCCTCACATGACCGTTTGCCGAGTACTCCAAAACCCCACAAATAATTCGCTGTTTTCGGGTCTCTTAATCCAAGGTCTTGACGCGTCGACCCAAGGCTCACCATACCTTTCCATGACGTGTTCTAGTCCAGTGTTCTCGGATCCAAACTAGGCGTTTATATCTCCTGAGATGATAATAATATCACCTCTTGGAATACATTCGAAGGTAGCACTCAGTTGGCTATAAAACTCCTCTTTGTCACCAGATATTCCGGTATTAGTTGGTGCGTTTCTGACACTGGTCCTGAGCCTGACGACGATAATCCTGTCCGAGATTGGTTCCCAGCTGAAGTGGCTGTTTCTCGCTTTCGGTGTAAGGACAACCGCTACGCCATTTTTTGCGTCACTCTCAGGATCAACTTAAGATTTCGGTTCTCTATCGTAAATCATTCTTCTTGCATTTAACCTCCACAAGCTCCTACAAAACCGGCTTAAGCCGTTCGTGTCCCGTCGTATTTTTTCGATGTTATGCTTCACGTGGCAGAAACGATAGAAAAAGCACTCGAACGAAATCTAATTTTCTTAAAGTGATTTATTTAAAGATATGGTATCGTTGTTTGGGAAGAAAGTAAAAGTGGTCCTAGTTGTTTTTTGTGGTTTTTCTTCAGTTTTAATGGAAGAATCACGAAATTTTAAAATGTTTCAAAATGAAAGGCGTGGTAATTTTTAGTGTAGTGGCGTTGTACAAAGAGTTATAATGGTCGGGAATATATTCTCTGCTTCCATTCTCTTTCAGATTTGTTCTATGGCTAAAGGTGTTTTTTATTTTTGAAACCATCTCTCACACAAACTTTTTGTTACGGAATTGTAATTAGATTCAATTGAAAATGATATTTAAATCTCGTAAAATTATGTACAGGATTTAAAACTTCTACCTATAGTAATGTACAAATTTTTAGCTAAATACCTTCTAATTATATTAAATTAACAAAAACATATCTAGTTTGAATTTAAGCTCAACTTGACATTATTTAAACACTGATGCCTAGTTTCAAATGGAAACGGAACGATAGTGAAAAAAAACTAAAAAGTGTGTACACAATGCTTAACGTACTTCATCAAATCGCGTCTGTTTCACTTCCAGTTTTAGCATCTTTGTACTATTTTTGCATTTTGTATGAATTTGACCGCAAATTTCGTTCCGCTTCTAGTTAGTACTAGGACCTAAGTAGAGTTACTGTTTACGAACAGAGTAGACTTTAGGCAATTGGTTCCGCCACTGTCGGAATAATTCTCAAATCGAAGATTGCATTTTTTTTCACTATAGTTCTAGACTAATTATACATTTGAACTACTGTTTCAAATAAATTTTTATTAAATCACAAGTTTTTAGTTGCATTTCTGTACGAGCTGTAACTCGTTGATTTTTTAAATCTCACCGTGCGACAGCTCGATTAAAGGCTCTATAGTCGAACTCGATATGAGCAAAGACCCTCTTTCGCTTACAGTAACTCTATCCCTAAGATATAATCACTTTAAACTTTTTAAGAAAGCTACAATATATTAATTAGATACATTATAAGTATCAAAAAATTAATTCTACTAAATAATGTTAATTAATTGTATATACGATAATATCTTTTAAGAGCTAGCTATTTAATTAGTTCTAAGATAAAAAAAAAAATTTAAACTGAAATTGCTCTAAATAACAAAAATAAAAGTAATAAAAACTATTTCTGTTAATAATAATATTAATTAATCGTTTAAAAAATAAAAATTTTAGATATTTATTTTCGTTTATTGTTATTAAACTCACGCTAAAGCTATTACTACGAAGTCCAGCCAATTCCATGCATCTCTAAGATACGTAAACGGGCATAAAATGAAACCTCGTGCCATCACTTTAACAGCTGATTCAAATGTGTAGATTCCGGTGAATATCACCCTAAAAACGAATCAAATAAATAAATTTCTTCTCTGTTTGTTGTTTTCTGTATTTTGTATAAATCATTAGAATAATGCCACTGTTATTAAATATAAAATTAAATCAGAATAATTTGTTTTTCTTTAGTTTTCATGAAATGATTGAAATAAGTGAAGATAAAAGAATCTTAATTATATCTAAATATTTGTTTTTGATTTAAAAAAATAAATCACATTCGAATAAATATTAACATTGCTTTGGAATAATCGCGGCTGACATGGAATTTATGATGATTTCAAAATATTATACTTAAAAAAAAAAGTTTGAGCTGATTTCATAGCATATACATTTATTATGTTTAGGAAAATGTTTGTTCTTTATGTTAAAATTAAAAATTGTAATCATTATTTATTATTTTAACTGTCATTGCATAATTACCTTGGCGTAGCCAAGTGAGTAGCGTGCTGGTCTACAATGCGAATGAGTTCTGGCCAGATGTCATCTCCAATGACGGAAGTTGGATACAACAAGACAGGATAAGATAGGCATCGGTTACACTTTGATGACGTCAGATCAAAAGATTTCCAAACAAACTCTGGATTCTTACCCGCAAGGAAGATAGGTCTTAGCACACGGAAGCAAGCAGTTCAACAATATATGCCTATGCCATATGCTCCTATATGGCACCTAAGCAGTAATACCTGTTTGCGATGATTATATTTTATCAAATGGCTCTGAACAGGAGAAACACTTCCATAAGTACCTATAGGGACAAAAATTCATCCACGAGATGAATAGAGAGACTGGAGTCCTGTGATTTTGAGTTAGTTCATCGAAAGGGCAAAAATCATGGCAATGCTGATGCACTTTTACGACAGCCATGCCAGCTGAACTGCAAACATTGCCATCGTCTCGAGGAAAAAGAAACTTACGACTGGTAATAGCGAATCCAACGGATGGATGGAATCAGCAGGAACTGAAAACGCACAAAGAGATGATCGAAATATTGCACCGATTCTAGACTCAAAAACCATAGTGGACTGAACTTAATGAAAATACATCTCTGAGCGAAGCAAGATTCTAACAACTATTTCAGGGTCTTTAATTGGAAATTGTGTTTCGAGTCTAGTAATTGTGATACAGCTTCTCAGCTTGTAACCGAAACTATCTTTAAGTGTATGGAACTCTTCATACCCTTTAGTTATAAACGAATCAATTGTCTTATCATCCGTCACAAGAAATATTATTTTCAAATGTTTAAGAGCAACCCAACTTTTGCCAATTTACAACGTGTCAAGAAATACCTGCAAATCTATTTTCAGAAATGATAATTTTCAACACGACCAAAAATTCTCGAAACACCAAAAGATTCGAGATGTTTTTGGTTATTTCTTAAAAAGGTCAACAACAACCATGTAAAATCATCTACACCACCTCTTCTAGATGGGGACCACATTGTAGCCCATCTTGTTGAGAAAACCAATTTTCTGGCTGCAAGTTTTGCATGAAACTCCAGGCTTCCAGCGACTAACCAGTCTCCTCCACATGTAACACCTTCTGGATTTCGTTTACCTTTTCATTTTCGCACACAACTTAC
This sequence comes from Chorisops tibialis, assembly GCA_963669355.1. NCBI lineage: Eukaryota > Metazoa > Arthropoda > Insecta > Diptera > Stratiomyidae > Chorisops > Chorisops tibialis. Next base: position 113,412,115 of record OY770263.1, on the reverse strand, counting down.
CTCCAAAATTCTTCGTGAGGTCAATGTTTAGGAATTTGCAGGTCCGGATGGCATTTCCCTCTTCAATCAATCAATCAAATTCCTGTTAAGACCCCCTATAGGGGCATAGAACAGAAACAACTCTCTTCCACAAGGTGCGATCCTAAGCATCGGTCTTAAGCTGTTGCCAGGACTTGTTTATTCCTCTGGCCCACGCTTCCATGTGTTACATGGTCGACGAACCCGACGTCTTCCTTGAGGATTATAATCCAGAGCCTGTTTCGCTCTGGTTTCCTCAAAGTATGACCACTGCCACTTCCGCTTTTGAATCTTAATACCTATTTTAGTCTGGCCAGTTGTACTCCAAAGTTCGTCGTTGGAGATCACTTCTGGCCAGAATATTCCTAAAATCCACAAATGACAATGCTTCCGAGATAACAAAAATCTTGCACCTCTTTCACACCCTGTCAATCGGTGTGCTTGCGTTCGAACCCATGTGCATGCAACTTGATTTTACGCACATTTATTTTCAATCCCGCCTCTTTGCATTTAGAATGCAACGAGCGAACATTTGACTCTCACACACGTCATCAGCATAATCAAGGTGATTTAAGATTTTAAATAGTCTCAATTGAAGACCTTTACCTTCCCCACCTTCCAGTGCAGCTTTCAAGATGTCATTAATTACCACCAGAAACAGGGCTGGTTATAATATGCAGCCGTGTCTGACACCCGTTCGCACAGGGAAGTTCTCGGACAGCTCTCCTCTATGCAAGATGACCTTGCATCTTCGTAGGATTCTTTAATCATAGCTATCTGGAATACCTCTCCTACGCAAAGCATTCCATATGTAATCTCGCTTAACGCTGTCGAAAGCCTTCTCGAAGTCCACAAACATGAGATGTAGTGGCGAATCCATTTCGGCTGACTGCTCTAATATTATCCATATGGTATTTGTGTGGTCGGTACAAAACGACCCTTTACGGAATCCAGCCTGATAAACTTCGAGAGTACTCTAGACGACATCACTAATCCTATTGAGAATTACCTTAGCCATAATTTTTGATACGGCAGTAAGTAGATATATACCACGCCAATTGCCACAATCCCGAAGGTCGCCCTTCTTCGGAATCTTCAAAATGACGCCCTCCTTCCATTCATTCGGATATTTTCCTTCATTCCACACCTCAGTAAAAAGTGGGAGGAGTATATCGGCTGTTGTTTCCTGGTCCGCTTTCAGGAGTTCGGTTGGTAGTCCGTCTATACCTGGAGCTTTCCTTCTCGCCATTAACCGAATGGCGGAAACTATCTCTTCCTTATCTGGGGGATCGTCCCTAATAGAGGATTGTTGCGGTTGGATGTTTGATAGTTGTTCTGTTTCTGGAATATGTTCCTCTGACAAGATGTTTAAAATATCAGAGAAGTATTCCTTCCATCGCCGCAACTGGTGTTCACTCATATTAAGTAGAGTTCCGTTGACATCTCTCACCAGGTGGTTGGCGGTGAAATTCCTGTTTGTCAACTGTTTCATGATTTTGAATAATGAACCCATATCTTCAAGGTAAGCCGCAGATTCTGCCTTGTTTGCCAGATCATCAATGGCCGTTTTGAGCTGTATATGAGCATCGCTGTAGTTCTGCCTCAGGTCAGGCGTTCGTTGGTTGACATCGGGTTGAGAGATGATTGCCAATTTGGCTTTTTTCCGATTGCCAACCTTGTCCCATGTGTCTTGCGACAGCCAGGGTTGTTCACCGCTTTGCACACATCCCACAGATTCTTCAGCACTAGTTAGAAAAGTGTTTCTAGTTGCATGCTAATTGGCGTCCAGTGTGCGTATTTCATATTCACCCAATGTGGATGACTTTTCGCGTAGAATGGTGGTGTATTCGCGTTTTTTCTTGGAATCTCGGAGTTTATCCACATTAAGCTTGCGCTTCATTTGAAGAATTTATGGTCGTCGAATAGCTGCTGTACACAATCTCAAGCAGGCAACCATCAAGTGGTGATCGCTCCCCACATCAGCTCCACGCTTCGCTCGCACATCGAGGAGACTCCTTAAGAATTGTTTTTTTTTCGTTCTTTTGGGCAATTTCCATTACTCGCCAACTACGGCCCAATCGTCATTATTTCCGTTCTATCTAAAGTGATAGAGACGGCTGTCAATCGTTGAATAGTCCGCTATCTAAAAGATATCAAACTTATCAATGATCGCCAATACGGTTTCCGTTTAGGTCGTTCTACAGGTGACCTCTTGGTCTTCTTAATAATAACTCCGTAATATGGATTGAGAGTATCTTATATGAACGCACCATACAAGTCGTATTGGATGGCGTGGCATATTTCTCCTTTCCCATAGATTCCGGAGTTCCCCAAGGCTCTGTTTTATCACTCACAATCTTTCTTTTTTTTACTAGTGAACTTCTGCCCTCAGCGCTCTATCCGTTAGGTTGCTTTGCAGATGAGAATACTCTGGATAATATCTAGGAATTCGACACGATTACCTACGCTAACCATGTCCTGGGAGCATCTAAACGTGCCGAAGAATTTAGTTCATTGATCTCTGACCAGATCCTAATCTTGGAATGAGGCAGGATAAATATAGTAGAGGTCAACACTTCAAAACCACAGGCCTGTCATCTTTCCCTTAAACGTGATGTTCCAGTGTCGGGCTCTGATGTAAACTTCGGTGGTGTCCAACTAGACTCTCTCTTTCCTTAGCATTAAATTAAATAACCATCTTCATTAGAACCACCACATACTCGACGTAGCATGCTTCCAAACGCCTAGGAATTCTCCGAAGATGAAAAAATATTTGACTCCCAGTGACCTAGCAAATATTTGCAAGGCCTACATTAGACTACACCTCGAGTACAGTTCGCATTTATGAGCTGGGGCACTCAAAGCACAACTTGTGATGCTCGACCGTGTCCAGAGACAGGCGTTCCGACTAATGAAGATGAAGTCAACACGTTTGCTATAGACTCCCTAGAGCATCGCAGAAATGTTGGAATACTAAGCATTTACTACCGCTACTTTCATGGTAAATAAAGTGAGGAACATTCTCTCTTTCCACATTTCCTAAAAATACTCGCCTAGTTTCAAGCGCACACTAATTTATTGTTAAGATTCCAACTGGCAGTGAAATATAGGCAGTCATTCATACCCGAACCTTCAATGCTTTGGAATGCATTGCCAGAAGCTGTATTCCCATTGTTATACGACCTTCGCCGTTTCAAACTCAACGTCCACCGGCATTTTAGGCTTTTACCTCCTTTTAATACCGTTTAACCTTCACTCATTTTTTTCTTCTTTATCAACATGACTGTGTAAATTGCATTAAAGGGTGACCCCTAAGTTTTGTTCGGTTGGGTAAAAAAAAAAACAAGTTATTGGGCATAATAGAAATCTCTTCATATTCACGAGTTATTGAAACGAAAATGGAAATCTGCAGATGGGAAATCGCACCTTATGCAGATCATCATTCCACGCACCAAGATTGAGGACGTTCTAAAAGTGTGCTACGAAGCAAGGAGGACGTCAGGGTGTGAATAAAACATTGGCCAAGATCAAGGAAAAATTCGAGTGGATTCACCCGCGTGATGATGTGGAAGACTGGTGCCGTAAATGCACTATCTGTACATCAAGTTAAAATTCTCAGCGAAGATCAAAGGGTGAAATGCAAGAGTACGACGTTGGAGTTCATTTCAAAAGAATTGCAATTAATATCGCAGGACCTTTTCCAGAGCCAGAGAAATGTAATCACTACATCCTGGTAGCCACTGGTTAATTTAGTAAATGGCATGAAGCATAAGCCATCCCAAATCAGGAAGCCACAATCGATACCAACAAATTTTTCTCAAATTGGCTAAGCAGATTAGGTGTTCCATGCGAGCTATACTCTAATCAAGGCCGTAGGTTTAGGTTTAGTTAGTAGGAGGGTGTTTTCGAAGAACCACATTGTACTGGGGCTATCTAGTTGAACTCATTGTACTCCCCCTATTGATTATGAGATGGATGTTACTCCTCTTGCGCTAGCCACTCGGTATGGTTTGACGCCTCTGAGGTTGTCTAGCTCTGAGAAGAATGTAGAAACGTCTGTTGGAGATTTGCGGACAATGAAAAAGATAATGTTTGATAGATACTTCGCCTTAATCGCAACCTACGCTAAAGTAACCGCTCGCCATCCGCAACCTGAATGCGTGCAGTTTGGCAAGCAACGAAAATAGTTCGGACGCCATAGCGACTATATTGGTTGTAACAGCTGAGGTATGATTTTTTTATTCAGTTCTTCCCAAAAGTAGTTGGTATCCACCTGCCGCCATCCCGTCAAGAAATAATCTAGAATAGTTTGTCTGAAGCCAATCTGAAGCACTATTGTTGCTATATACTTCCTAGTAGAGTTAATGTTTGCAGATCTTTGCTGGGCAAGCATGTCTGCTTCGTCGTTTCCTAAAGCGGATCCAAATTAAAAATACTTCGGTTATAGTCGCTAGGCGATTCAAATTGTGTCGAAAAATGGACACTGGTTTGGACGTGGTCATGTAGGATTGGAGTACCAGAAGTGCAGCCCTGAGAACATGTAACAATTTCCGAGACTAATCCACATGGATCAGCAGACTCTATTGGGATCAGCATATTCCGTTATTCTGGATGACCTACAGGACATCAATCAACAGGAGAAACACCATCTCGAGTCATTTTTGGGAGAAATATTCGGATATTTGCAGACCTTATGTTTGAAACGGCTCCGGATCAGCCAGCACTTTCAAAGCATTACGTCCGGATTTGCGACATCAACATCAAATGATCCACAGCCTAGTCAAGAATAACACCCAAATCGCTACCGACCGCATGAAAACCCGGTGCGATATACGAGCCGAATCTTCAGGGTTTCGAGAGTGCGACGTTTTTTTTAAGTTACTGAGTATAACATAGGAGGTCATCCTTTAATGCATTGCACATTTAAGTCGGTAAAGGAAGTGGATTAAAATTTGGTGTATTATGGAAATTCGAATGGAGAGAGACGGAAATGACAGTAAACATTATTTTTGAAGGACTGGAGGTTATACCCGTTTGGAGAAATGTTAGTCGTTCCACAGTCTGGATGTTCGGGAAATGAATGACCGCCTAAATTTCATTGTACGGGAAGATAAAAGTTTGACAGTATACTCGTGCGCAAGTTCCGCTTAACGAGAATGTCGTGAAAAAGTACAAAGTGGAAGAATAAGTGCGCATAGTTCCGAACTGCATTTACTGTGGAGGTAGCGATAAATGTTGAGTATTCCGATATTTTTGTAATGCTCGAGGGACTCAATAGAAGCCGTAATGGTTCCATCTCCAATAAGTAGAAACGCATGCTTTTGGATTCGATCGAACAGCGCAAGGTAAATTTTGGGTGCCCCAGCCAAAAGATGCGAGTTGTACTCTAAGCGAGGTCGAATGTAAGCCTAGTAGATAGTAGCTAAATCGTGAGGCGTAAAGTATTTTTTGCATTTACGAAGAATACCTATGCGTTTGGAGGCATCAAGGGCAACTTCAAAGTTTTACTGACTCCAATTGAGATGGTTATTGAACTTTACGCCATTAAAGGTTACATTACAAGACGACGCTGGAACATCAGGCTTAAGAGAAAGATGGCAGGTCTGTGTTTTACCGGCATTTAACTCTACTCTATTTTTCCTGCCCCATTCCAGGGTTAAATCGGGATCTGAGTTCAGCGAACGGAATAACTCTCTGCGATTGGAAGCAATAGAATGCTTGTTTGATTCCGCAGCAGAGTCAACTTTATAGGTGTTATCTAAAGTATTGTCACTCGCAAAACTATGGATTGGATTAAGAATTGAAGAAAAAAGGTCGTTTGTGAATACTGAAACAGAGTAGGCAATAGGACAGAACCCTGAGTAACACCAGAAATAGTTGGGAAAGAGGAAGAAGTAACGCCATCTAATATGACTCGTATTGTGCGTTCGAACAGGAAACTCTCGAATGAGAGTAGCAACGAGGCCAATGGTCATTAGCTTAACAAGAAGACATTCACGCCAAACTCTGTCAGAAGCTTTTGCAATGTCAAGTGCAAGAGCTTGACCTTCGCCGTATTTGTGCAAGCAAGAGCTTCAACGCTTCGTCAGGTAGACCAAGAGATCTACCTGCGACCTTCCAGAACAGAAACCATATTGGCGATCGTGGATAAGCTGTTTATCCTCGAGATGTTTAACGATTTTGCGATTAACAGCAGTTTCTATCACTTCGAAAGCACTGAAGTAACGTCTATTGGACGGTAGCTGGCGGGGTTTCGCTTTGTTTCCTTTCTTCAGAATTTGCTGAACATTCGTGATTTTCCACAATAGTGGTAAGCACCCAGAAGAGTAGGATAGATAGAGAATATTGCGAAGAAGTTTAGCTAGAGAAGAAGAGCACATTTTAAGGGTAATGGGGGATGCCATCAGGGCCAGCGGACTTGGAGTAGCAGTATAATCCTTGACGCCAGAAGAGAAGGTCACCGAAACTGCAGCGTAATTGGGAAAGACCGAATCAAGTCATCATCATCTTCATCAAATGATTTTTAACAAAGGGCGAGATATTGTGAGTAAAGAGATGATTAAAAATAAAGCCAGTGTTCAATCTAAATTAAATTGACCAAGTTTTACATTTACTTGAAATCCATCGACCCCTAGGGCACTTCAATATATAGTAAGGAACTTGGAGAGGGAAAGGATGCCAGTTAACAAGTCCTAATGGCAAAAAAAGCACGAAGATCAAAAGTGCTAGTTTTGAAAGTACATGTACGGGTCTTAACAGTGATTTACTTACTACTTTTCACTTTTCAGCATTATTCTATACGCATTCTTAATATATAATACTAGTAAACTCCTCCTTCCAGGCGAATTAAGATGAATTTCAGTTACGATTATCATCGATCTTAAATTGAATTGAACAATGTTTATTTGTGTAATCCATTAAAACATCGCATCGCTTTTTGCATTCACTGTGTTCATCGCACAGGAGTACGAGCAGAGTGAACTGATGTGAAAAAGTATATTCAAGCAAGAAAGTGGAACCACGAAAAGAGAAAAGATGTACAGGACCTCCGCTGTACGGAAGTACATACATGGATATGTCTTCGTATTTGGTTGCGCGATTCACACTTCCGTCCGTAATCAAAGAAATCCTTGAAACCTTTCAATTTCTGTAGTAGTTGAACTGAATGGCATATTGTGAAGAAACTGCATAAACTTGTCGCTGCTACATAGTTCGTTTTCTCGCTTATACGACTCGCGCTCAGTCGGACTTAGATTTTGGAGAAGAAGTATATCGGCTGTTATTTCCGGGTCCGCTTTGAGAAGTTCAGTTGGTAGTCCGTCTATACCTAAAGCTTTCCTTCCCGCCATTGACCGAATGGCGGAAACGATCTCTTTCCTATCTGGGGGATCGTCCCTTATAGATGATTGTTGTGGTTGGATGTTTGGTAGCTGTTCTGTTTCTGGAATATTTTCTTCTGACAAGATGTTCGAAATATCAGAGAAGTATTCCTTCCATCGCCGCAACTGGTGTTCACTCATATTAAGGAGAGTTCCGTTGACATCTCTCACCAGGTGGTTGGCGGTGAAATTCCTGTTCGTCAACTGTTTCATGATTTTGAATAGTGAACCCATATCCCCTAGGTAAGCCGCAGATTCTGCCTTGTTTGCCAGATCTTCAGTGGCTTTTTTCTTATCGCGTCTAACAGCCTTTTTATGCTGTATATGAGCATCGCGGTAGTTCTGCCTCAAGTCGGGCGTTCGTTGGTTGACATCGGGTTGAGAGATGATTGCCAATTTAGCTTTTTTCCGATTGTCAACCTTGTCCCATGAGTCTTGCGACATCCAGGATTTCTCACCGCTTTGCACATATCCCACAGATTCTTCAGCACTAGTTAGAAAAGTGTTTCTGGTTGCCTCCCAATTGGCGTCTAGTGTGCGCATTTCATATTTACACAATGTGGATGAGTTTTTCAACCAACTCGATCAAACTTAAATTAAAACTGACTAAAAAAAATCTTCTTTTTTTATACATATATGCAACCTACTCGATCAAAGAATACACAGAATGCCACAGGCGGGAAACGAATCGAATACAAGGAATCAGATACAAGGAAAAAATACACAGAATGCTAAAGGCGGGAAACGAATCGAATACAAGCTGCTGGACAAACCGGGCTCCGATTAACAGGCGCCCATAATCTCAACCGAGCAGTAAGTAAAATAATCAGAGCACAAATGCAGCCCTCAATGCGACCGCATCGCATGCAAAACTCGAATACCAGGCGACCGTAATTCAGTAGTATAAAAGTGGGCAACAATTCTGCAGCTCGACAAGAGAAACATCGTAGTAATTTCACAATTTTCATACCAAATCTAAGCAACTTGGCAACTCTAGTTCTGCATGCCTGATATTTAAAATTCATTTCGGTATGGGAAAATGCGGATTTTTCGGCTGGCTGAGAGAACATGCGTGGACTGAATATTTTATTTGCTTACTGCTCAGTTGAGATTATGGGCGCCTATTACAGAGATAGTCTCACGGTAACGATTTCGAGACACACAAAAGATTTCGTTGAGTTCAGCCATTAGAAATATCCATGTCAAAATTACGAAACGTCTTATCGCTTCTTGCTTATATATATTATATATTTTTATCGATATTAAAAACTGTAAACAGTTTTATGTCCTACTAATTGGCCGAATCCTCAGCACAGTATGCTCATTTGATTTATCTGGCTCTGGAAAAATTAATTGCTCTTCATGTTAAAAAGTAAAAAGGTACGAAGAGAGTTATAGCATATCGAAACAAAATCTGGAGTATAAGAATTGAGTCGGGAAAATTTAAATTGTACTCGTTCTTCATAAGAAATTGTTTATTTGTGTCACTTTAATAAATATTTTTTGATATGCTATGGAATCAGCTCGAAAACCTATAATTTTAATTAAAAAAAAACTTGTGTATAATTTTTTCGCATTAGTACTAAATTTGTGTTTCTCAGTTTCTATTGACTTTATGGAACGATTATGTTCGTGTGATTGAATATTGATATCAGCAAATTAAACCTATTTAAATTTTCTAGCCTGTAAACTAAATAACTGAATACTGAAACGAAAAAAATCCATGTTGTCTTTACTCTAGTTTTGGAATTATTATATTACACTTTTAATGGTGATTAAAAATAATTATCTAAAATTGAAGTTATATTACAAAAAATAAACAATAATTATTACTGTATTAATAAATTGGAAAATATTGAGGTTTATACATTTTGTAAATTTCTATTCTAAAGGAATAATGATTAAGAAATTAATTACTTTCTACGAAGAATTAGCTGAGACATCTAATAAATATTAATATGTACTTATGTTTTATTTAATATTAAAAAAAAAACTGAATAACATGTACTATAAACCTTTGACGAATTAAACAAAAATTATACGGAGCTATCCATAATATTTCACCAACTCACACTTAGAGTGCGATAGATTTCCAGTTGTTATATAGTCCAACAAAAGTAAAAGAATGAAATTTCACTTAAGAGAAATATTCGTACATAGATGTTAATTACTGTATGTAAAGTTTCATATCTACATTTATTTAAAATGGCATTTAATTTAATTAATTTTATATCTATTTGCATGTTTTATCGCGAAAATTAAAAGACGAACGATAAAGTATATAAATGATATAATAGACAATGTAATGAAAAATTTATTATGTTAAGGGTTTGTATCGGTGAAGTTACACAAAGGTAGTTTATTGGTCATTAAGTACCTCTGATTATATTTACGTTTACTCTAAAAGATAGTTCTCTAATTATGAGTAAATGAATCCTTTGACCATAATCAAGCTGTATTGATATTCATTATGACTAAGTATGTTTGATGCACAATAGCGTGGAATTGGAAATTATATGGAATATTCTAGATCCTTTTACTGTATTAAATTTTATTTTGCGTAATTAAAAAAAAAAAACGGTGTAGTCACGACCGCCTAACAATTTTAATATTTTCTTTGCCTAAGTTCTAAATAAATTGGCAATAAACACGAGAATTTCAGTACATCCTTCTATTTAGAAAGTGATGCTATACACAATATAGCCTTTCCCGATAAGTAGAACGTGCTGAAATCTCATCTACAAATTCATTTAATGTACCTAGTTAATAGTATTTGATATTTGAAACAAAAATCGAATATTAAGTGAGTTACCACATTTTAAGTAATCAGTTTTCTAGAAATATTCCATATAATAAATGTTTGAAGTGTAAGTTAGCAGAAAATGTAATATTAACAAAGATTTATTTTAATTATGTATGTTATTTCATTGCTTAGGAATTATAAATTTTATGAAATTTATGTATTTAATCAAAATTTAACTTACTCAGTAGATTCGACTGTTGGTGTGGTCGGCATTATCATCAGAATACAATTAACGAGGATCGTTGTAATTATAAAAAGTGAAAATAGGGGGTGTACCAAAATATAAATAGCTACGCGACGTATTGGATTAAACGGATCGAGCAGCCACATTGCTTGTGATGCAGAAAATCGAAAAATATCTTTTCCTTTACTAACAACTACGAATGTCTGAAATTAAAAAAAAGTTATAATTGTGTTAATTAAATAAATAATATTAGTTCCAGTTTGATGATTTATAATATAAGAATATTAAAAAAATTACAAATTTAATTTTTTTAATCTATACATAGTAATATAATTGTAGTGTCTGTCTGTAATTTGCTTATAAATGGCTATAAGTTAGTTTTTTGAGTTATTTTAGCACTAACTAAGCATAAAAACACATTTTTGAAATTTTTGTCTGTCTGTCTGTCTGTCCGACCGCTTTTCACGCACAAACGGCTGAACCGATTGTAATGAAACTTGTACAGTTTGTTAGGTGTCCATCGGAATGAAATCTGCACTTGGTTTCATTTCACTCCCCTCACGCCTTCTACCTCCTCCCATACACAGTGACTCATTTTCAAAATATATATTAATCAAATTTTCTTGGAAACCATAAAAACTATTAATTTGAAATTTGGAATATATTATTTCTATTATAAATACAGCCTTTTGGTTTACAAATTATTTGAGTTTCCTCACTCCTTTCACAACCTCCCATACAAACTACACTTTTTCATGAATTATTTTACACCAAATTTCTCAGTACGTGTAACTTCCATCGAACTAAAATGTTGTATGAAATCCTTAATTAACATTATTATCAATATCGGGAAAAAATTAACCGATTAGCTTCACTCCTTCTACCCCCTCCCATACAATGTGACACACTTCACAAGAATTTGATTTTTTTGAAAAGTCTGAATGTTACTGATCTGAAATTTCAAATATATCAATTGCATGACGATTATAGTTGTTTTTCAAAAAATCACCACAAACCCCCTTTTCCTTCCACCACCTCCCATATAAACCGCACTTTTTCATGAAATACTCTAAACGAATTTTCTCAGTACATTTAAATTTCATCGAGGTAAATATTTGGATTTAATCCTTAATTAGCATTATTAGTAATATTGGGAAAAAAATTAACCGAGTAGCTTCACTCCTTCCACCTCCTCCCATACAATGAGACACATTCCACGACTATGTAACAATTCGATTTTCTTGAAAAGCGTGAATAATACAGATCTGAAATTTAAAGTATATCAACTGCATGATAGTTATAGTTGTTTCTCGAAAAATCATCAAAAACCCCCCACTCCTTCTACCACCTCCCATACAAATTGCACAATTTCATTAAATTCAATGCACTAAGTTTCTCAGTACCTACTCAATTTTTGAAGCTTAAATTTGGTACAAAACATTTTTATAGCTACTCTAGCATGATGTGAAACAAATTAGTTCAGTGCTGTCACCCCTTCTACCACTCCCTATACAAAATTTCTTAACACCGCAAAAATTTCGATTTCATCTATGCATAGTATCGTATGATTGGGCTTCGTAGTCCTGTCATGTTTTTAAGCTTAACGTTGTTTTATTTTTTTTTTATTATTTTTTAATTAACACCAGCTAGAATTATTCACATGTCCTTAATGCTCTTCGACACGATCACGAACCTGTCCCATACAAATGCGAGTATCATTCTTAGTAATTTATGGTTCTGATTCCAACAAAATACAAACCATTTTCTTCAAAGAGTCATTATAGTAAGCAGATTATGTATTCCACATAATGTATTACTAACTACACTCTCAAAAATTGCTTATTATTGCTATTTTTACGCGGACGAAGTCGCGGGCGTTTGCTAGTGTAATATAAAAACCATAACAGAATCATAAAGCCCAATCATTTGATACTCTAGATCAAATAAGAAAGAGTTTATTGTACCGGAAAATATGTTCTCTCAAATTCTTTCGAATAGTGGATAGTGACTTTTGCATGAGAGGTGATGAAAGCAGAGGAGGGGAGGGGGAAATTTTATGCTCTAGATGAAATCTGAGAGTATTATAAGTTTGCCACAAAGTTTGTAACGCCAAGAAATAAAGCTCGGAGAAAAACATGAATGATGCAGAAGCTATATATATTTCTCCTTCATCTAGAGTATCGCACGATTGGGCATTACGCCCAATCGTAGTCCTGTTATGTTTTTATATAACACCGAACGTAGTATACAAAATGTTTCATGCTAAATGTGAAGGTTATAGCTTTCATAATTTTTGAGGAAAATTTTTGTTTAAATTTATGCCATTTGAATGGGAGGTGGTAGAAAAAGGATGATTTTGAATCTGCTTATCAACATCCTAATCACATTGTTTTGTAATAATTTTAAAGTCGATAGCTCTAATATGATCGAAGGAGAAATACTTTTCTTGAATTTTCAATGCAAAAAATTGTATGGAAGGTGGTAGAAGGAGTGAAACGAACATCATATTTTTTTAGCATTTATTACAATTATTATTATATTAAGGGACAAATTCTGGCAATTTTAAGCATTCTAATTTTTCTGGTTTCAATGAAAATCGATGAAATGCATTTACTGTACATTTGTATGGGAGGGGGTAGAAAGAGTATGCGAATCGAAACCAAGTTTTTCGACATCAATGATAAATATCATAGCATATTTTTCTCAAAATTTTAAGTTGATAGCTTTGACGGTTTTGGCGAATAATAATTTAATTGAAATTCCGGGAAATTTGTATGGGAGGTGAAGTTGATAGTTTTTCAAAAACTAGTTGCAATTGAAATAAAATTAATTATGACAAAAATTGGTTTTTTTAGCTTTGCTAGTTGCAATGCAAACCGAATAAATGGATTTTTAAAAATTGTGCATTTGTATGGGAGAAGATAGAAGGAGTAAGGAGATCGGATCAATATTTTTTGACGTTAACGACATTTGCATCATTATACTATGATCTGATTTTCAAGTCATTAGCTGAGATGGTTTCGGGGAAAAATTAATTTCTTTATATTTCGAAATTTCATGAAATTTGTATGGGAGGAGGTAGAAGGGGGTATGTGGCCCGTTCACGAAATTAAAGTTACTTTTTTGCTAAAAATGACATATGAAAAGTATAAAAAAAATCTAACCCGAGACCCTCCAAATGAAAAAAAAATCGGTAGGCTCACTATACTACTTACAATTTTCACTTACAGATATCAGTTTCGTAGAAGAAGAAGAATCTATCGAACATTATCTTTGCCACTGTCTGCAAATCTCCAACAATCGTCTCGTTTGTTTAGGCTCTAGATTCTTCTCAGAGCTAGACGACCTCAGAGGCGTCCAACATACGAGTCTGCTACGGTTTGCAAACCGAACCAAATGGCTAGAACAAGAGGAGTTACTTCCATCTTATAATCAGTGGGGGAAGTATAATGGGCCCAACTAGATGGTGCACTGTGGTTCTATGAAACCACCCTCCTATAACCTAAACCTAAACGTACCAGTTTCATAACTTATTACCAAGTTTTCTTGCAAGTAAATGGACATATTACGCGATAGTTTTCAAGGGAAGAATACATTTTTTGAATGAACACAAGTTCCACAATCTTTCTTGCCTGTGGTCACATCGCGGGTGAGGGCCACCGCAAAGAGCGATCGCTTTAGGCGGCATAGTTTTGGGGCGGCAGCTTAAATCGGAATACAAGTCACAAAAGATGATTTAAGGACGAAATAAAACTGCATTTGACAGTCGAGAGTTAACTCTAGATGCGTCTCATTTTTTTATTATTATTATTTTTTTAAGGCACTGAGTATAATTTAGGGGTCACCCTTTAATGCTATTCACAGTCAAGTCGGTAAAGGAAGTGGATTAAAATTTGGTGTATTATGGAAATTCAGAGAGAGACGTAAATGACGGTGAACATTTTTCTTGAAGGACTGGAAAAACGTTAGCCGGTAATGCGTTCCTGAGTTTGGATGTTCGAGAAATAAATCACCGTCCAAATTTTACTGGACGGGAAAATAAATATTTGACAGTATACTCGTGCGCATGTTCCGCTTAACGAGTGTGTTGTGGAAAAGTGTAAAGTTGGGGAGTAAGTGCGCATAGTTCTGAACTGCATTTACTCTGGAAGTAGCGACGGTAAATGCTGAGTACTGCAACATTTCTGCAATGCTCGAGGAAGTCAATAGAAGCCGTAATGGTATCATCTCCAACAAATTGGAACACATATTTTTGGATACGGTCGAGCAGCGCAAGGTGTGTTTTGGGTGCACCCAGCCCAAAGATGCGAGTTGTACTCTAAGCGAGGTCAAATGTAGGCCTCGTAGATAGAAGCTATGTCGTGAGGCGTAAAGTATTTTTTGCATTTACGAAGAATACCTAGGCGTTTCGAGACGCCAAGGGCAACTTGAGGCTTTTTGAGGCTTCCGTGGCGTAGTGGGCAACGTGCTTGCTTTTCAGTTAATAGTTCGTGGGTTCGATTCCCACTCCAGACGGGATTTTTCTAAGCACGAATTTTTCAGTTGCTACTGGCGATGAAAAATTATTCGAAATAAAATGGGAAACGGTGAAAAAGTGAAACAGTTCCACTTCAAGAAGGCCTAGATACTCAGTAGATGGATTCTGTTCGCTTTCTATCATTCAGTCCCCCATAACATCTCCAAATATTTGTCCAGTACAGCTAAAAAATATATATCAGCTTTTCCACTCGTTACGGCCGTTCTCACTCCTCTTCCTCTACCTTCCTAGTCCCATTCCTTCCCTCCATGACTGTGTTTGTGCATTGCACATGAAGGCCAAAATTGCCTATAACACAGGTCATTCCGTAAAAAAAAAAATTTCAGAGATGTGTTGACTCCAATCGAGATGGTTATTGATCTTTACGCCTAAGAGGATAAAATCTTAGGAAGAGCAAAATTGTACGCAACGAAAGGCTATATTAGAAGACGCTGGAATATCACGTTTAAGGGAAAAATTACGGGCCTGTATCTTAGCAGCATTGAACTCTACACTATTCTTTCTGCTCTATTCCAGGATTAAACCGAGATCTGAGTTCAGCGAACGGAATAGCTCTCCGAGATATGAAGCAATAGAGCGCTTGTTTGATTCCGAAGCAGGTGTTAGGCTTAAGGTACTGTCATCCACAAATTGATTGGATTGAGAGTAAAAGACAAAAGGTCGTTGATACGAGGGTAAGTAAATTATTACCCGCAATATAGTTATATTACTTTATTATTCTAATAATAAAGTATTGTGATCGACACAGAAAAAAAAATAAATTTGCTACCCTGAAATTAGGTTTTTTTGGCGTTTCATGACTAAATTAGCCTAAATAACCTGCCAACAAGACCGGCAAAATTTTATTATTCTTGGGACCAGTTGCGGATGAGTGGAAAGCTAATATGCAAGTTAGAGGGGTTAGAAAAGACAAAGTGAAAGGGAGTTGTTGGGCAGGGCTGTTCTCAATTTAACAATATTTCATTCGTTTCTGCAAGTTTGGTTTTTTATGAGGGGAGGAGGAGGGGTAATAGTAACGGTGGGCGGATGTTAATAGCTTTTTAATTGATTGCTTGAGTCACGTCCAATATTCTCTATATAGAATGCGTTTCATAGACGAAGTTGCATAGAATTTTTATAAAATTCGGTGTATTTTACATTCACGAAACCGGACATTTGTATGGGAGGTGGTAGAGCGGGTAAGGGAATCATAAAATTTGTGATGCAGTTTTATTTTATATCTCTTGTAAGGTGTTTGTACATAATTTCAAGTTCGTAGCTTTTAATTTGTTGGTCATTAGTTGATTTAATGAAATTGGTCGAAACCATACTTTTGTATGGGAGGGGGTAGAAGGTCAAGAGCGATTTCAAGACTTTTGACGCAATTTTGTTTCAATTATTATACTCTAGATGAAATCTGAGAGTATTATAAGTTTGCTCTAAAGTTTGTAACGCCAAGAAATAAGGCTCGGAGAAAAAAATGATGAATACAGAAATTAAGGTTATCACTCAAAAATCTCAAAACCGGATGTCCGTCCGTCCGTCCGTCCGTCCGTCCGTCCGTTCGCTCTCTAGCTTGAGAACGCGTTGAGCTAGAAAGTTAAAATTTTGTATACGTCGTTTTTAACAAAAAATTAAGGTCAAGTTCGTGAACGGGCCAAATCGCTCCACCCCTTCTACCCCCTCCCATACAAAATGACACAATTGCGCAATTTCACAATAAACGGATTTGCTCGAAAACTATAAAAGCTATTGGCCTGAAATTTTGAATATATTACTTTTACGATAATATCAATCTACCGTATAAAAATGTTGTTGTTATGCGTGTCCTCCCCCTCCTTCTACCACCTCCCATACAAACTGTGTTTGTCATGAATTACTCTAAGCTAATTTACTCAGTGCGTATAAAATTTAGCGGGCTGAAATTGTGCACTAAATATTTATTTACAATTGTTAGTAAGGTCCAAAAAAATTAGACGATTACCTTCACCCCTTCTACCCCCTCCCATACAAAATGACACAATTTCGCAATTCGACAGTAAATGCATTTGCTCGAAAAATATTAAAGCTATTAGTCTGAATTTTGGAATATATTACTTCCATAATAATTCCAATCTACAGTATAAACTATATTTACGTCCTCCTTCTCCTTCCACCCTCTCCCATACAAACTTCACTTTTTCATGAAATGCTCTAAGCCGATTTTCTCAGAACATATAACATTTATAGAGCTCATATTTTGTAATAAATACTTATTTAGCATTATCACTAAGATCAGAAAAAAATATTTGATTAGCTTCACTGCTTCTACCCCCTCCCATACAAAATGACACAATTTCACAAGTTCACAAAAAATCGATTTTCTTGAAAAGCATAAATGTTACTAGACTAAAATTTTAGAGTTGTCAATTTTATAATATTCTTAGTTATTTCTGAAAAAATCATTAAAATCCCCCCACTCGTTCTACCACCTCCCATACAAACTGCACATTTTCACTAAATCTAACGCACTAATTTTCTCAGCTCCTATTCAATTTTTGGAGTAAGCATTTTGTATAAAACATTTTTATAGCTACTTTAGCATGATGGGGAAAAAATTAGTTCAATGCTATCACCCCTTCTAACACTCCCCATACAAAATTTCTTGGGATCACAAAAAATTCTATTTCATCTAGAGTATCGTAAGATTGCGCTTTACGCGCAATCGTAGTCCTGTTATGTTTTTTAAAAGTTCTTAAACAAAATTTTAAATATATCGCGATCTCGAAACTTTTGACGCAATTTTGTTTCAACTATTTTTAAAAGTTTTTCTGCAAAATTTCAAATTGATAGCTTGTAATAGTTTGGTGATAATTGATTTCTTGAAAATGGCCGAAAAAATTATTTTGTATGGGAGGGGGTAGAAGTTTTAAAGGTTTTCGACCAGTTAATATTTCGTTTATTTAGGGATTTTTTTTTAATGCATTTCGAGAATTTTCATGTTTCAACCTTAAAATTTCACTCAAAAATTTTCAGCTTATGTGTTTTTTTTAATGCACATGAAACACTTTGTGCACGTTAGGCCGGGAGTCGGTTTATAACAATTATGGAACAAGTTATTATTATTTTTCTATGTATATCAAATAGATGTATCTAGAAGCAAAATTTAAACTTTGTATCTTTCACCAGAGCCCTAAAAAATCAATCAAAATTTTCGACATTTTTTCTTATTACCTGCCACCCCTTACACCCCCCAAACTTAAAATTTTTACCAAAACTAACGACTATGTAGTTCTACAATTTGACAAATTTTTGATTTGATATCTGTACTCTGTTTTGAGATATGAGGATTTGTAATTTTGAAAAGGACACAATTTCTGAAATGCTCCCCATTTCCCCCCACTACTTTTATTTCAACATGTTATATTTTTTTCGTATTTGTCTAATATAGCTTAGTTAATGTTTTAAGTTTCAATTAGATAGCTTAAGAGATAGTTGAGATATTCATTTTTAAGTATTTTTCTTTGAAATTGCGCACTAAATATTTATTTAGAATTATTAGTGAGACCAAAAAAATTAGACGATTATCTTAACCCCTTCTACTCCCTTCTATACAAAATGACACAATTTCGCAATTTCACAATAAATGGATTTGTTCAAAAAGCATAAATGCTATTGATCTGAAATTTAGAATATTTAACTTTTATAATAATTTCAATCTACTGTATAAAAGTTATTTGAGTCCTCCACTGCATTCCACCACCTCCCATACAAAGTGCACTTTTTCATGAAATACTACAATATCAGCAAATTTACTCTGTACGTATAAAATTGATCGAGCTGAAATGGTGCACTAAATATTTATTTAGAATTATTAGTAAGACCAAAAACAAATTAGATGATTAGCTTCACTCTATCTACCCCTATGGGAGTACAATCTGACACAATTTCACAACATTACAAAAAGTTAATTTTCCTGAAAAGTATGAATACTACTGATCTGCAATTAAAAACATGTCAAAATCAGGATGTTTTGTTATTTATGAAAAATTCTTTAGGAACTCGCCCCCTCCCCTCCTACCACCTCACGGACAAACTGGACAATTTCACTAAATCCAATACACTAATTATCTCAGTACCTATTAATTATTTGAAGTTTGAACTCAAGAAATTTCTCAGAAAATTATTATTATATTTAAACCTAATAATTTTTTCTTAATAAAATATGTGCAATTGAAAATTTTACTTACCAGTACATTCGAATAGTAGGGATCAATATCCTCGAGAGGAGTGGAGGCCAATTCCGGTGGGAAGTTGCCCTGCAATCGAACAGGTATGGGTACACCCTGTTCAAGTGTAGGATCCGGCTGTGGTCCTTCATCCTCGTCTTCATCATCATATCGGATCTAAATTGTTTGCATGTCAAATATTTTATAAACAGCAATAGAAAAAGAAAAACGGGGAAAAAATTAACATTAGTTTAAATTTTGTTTGAAAGCATTTTTTTAATCGGGTGATGGTTGGTTAATGATATAACAATATTATTTTTTTATTACTGATTTCTTTACTACTCCAAATACTTTTCTAATGGATTATGTTTTTTTACTGATTACTGTACTATATTAATACCACTCAGCTTACTTAAATTACGATTTTGTACTATTCTTAGCGCTATTAAATGATGAATATCCTACTTTTATGATATCGTTCGAAGTGATAAATATATCTCTTCATTTCACATATTCAGTTATGTTATTATAACAAATGGATATAGAAAAAAAAAATCAATTCTTAAATATATATTTATGCGTAATAATCAAACATGTATTTTAGTTATAAGGAAATTAATATAAAAAAAATATTGTATTTATCATTGACACCAAGCAATGAACTAAGTTTGTTACTATGCTGTTATGATAGATTTGTGGCTTATCGTCTGCTTTGATTGGTCTTAAACTCAATAAAGTCTGAAAATTATTCTTTTAGGGACTCGTTGAACTGTTTAACGTGGTTTATTACGGGTGCCTAAAGAGGGTAACAAAAAAATTGTTTATCAAGAGAAATTCCTACAGATCTTACAGGATCATCATGAAGCCCAATCATTTCATAAGTCGCCTTGTACGAAATAATACTGTGTAATACTGGAACTACAACGTAACTATGTCAAAACTGATAGAATGAAGCTCCGTAGATCATGCAGGATATAACCGACGGGAGCAGCAATTCACATGCTGGGTCTAGATATACGTTTTTTCTTCGATAGTGGCTGTGATAGATGAACCAGCAAATCAAATCGTAAGGTGTGCGAAAAAATTAATGTTACGGTGGATAGGTCAATATCTTAGTATTAAAAGTAAAGATTAATCTTACAGTGTAAAATCCGGAAATCTTTCCCTTTAATTCAAAATGCACTATGGAAACATCCAGCAAACCATAAGTCGATATCTCACTGATCACAAATTCGATGAGTCGGTTTTGAAATAGAACTACCTTAGCATGTTTTTAGATTTTTAATCTTTACCACTAACAAGGACATATTCCCAAATGTCTCACTCCGATTTTGACAATTTTCATAAATGTTGTTGAACTCGGAAATCTAACTGACACGTCTTTCTTTTTATAGGCTGTGATGACTTACTTACTGAATATAACAAACTTTCATTATAACTGAAGAATGTAAGACTATGATATTTTGTTACAATTTCATTTGTTATAATTACAGTAAATGTTCCAATTCAATTATCCGCTTCACTTCACTCACTCTAGCCCCTCCTAGGCAAATTTCTCATTTTTAAGAAATTTATTATTCCCATTGTGTGAAAGCTACCGACTTTAAAATTTGAGTACCGATAAGAAAATTTACAAGTACTTTAAAAATCGTCCAAATTCTTCTATCCCTTCTTCCACCTCTCATACAAATGCCACGATTTCGGCAAAAAAAAACGTACGTTAGGATTGTAATTGGGCGTCTTTCCTAAATCTTTCTGCCCATTCCCATTTAAAGTTTTTCATATTTCATGTAAACAAATTCGTTTTACTTTAAAATTTTCAAAGCTTCCAAATTAAGAAAAAGTAACTTCTTGTAAATCTCGTTAATGTCAAAAGTTTAAGTTCTGCTCCTACTACAGAAAAGTTAAATTTCGGCAAATATTTATATGGTATCAATTTTCTTGGAAACTAATTAAGCTAGAAACACAAAATCTTGTCCAAATTTTAGTTCCTTGAATACTATGATTGCGTAAAATTGTTGATAGATTTCGTTCTGACGTTTTTCGGTTTGTCTATAGTTACTCATAACGTTACCTAAAGCGGCAAAAAAGGGGATAAATCCACAATTTGGTGGACTCAGCCTTAAGACGGGATGAATGCTGATCGTTTGTCTTGAGGAGCAAACCGCAGCATGGCTGGAAAAATCAGTAAGTAGAGTAACAAGCCGGATGAGTCTGCAAACATCAGGGCAGTCCGCGAGATGAATATTCCGCGGTTAGAAGTAATCACGGGATATTTTCCTCACAAGACAGAATCTTCAGAGGAGATAACTACCCTGATGCCCAAAATGCTGGTTTGTGTGCCTCAAATTGGAAGCAGGAGAGGGCACAAACACCATCGACGGCCAATTGATGGAGAAGCTTAAAGTAAATGGGCACAGAGTCTGCTATAAATTTTCAAGCGTGACTCTCCGCCCAAAGGTCAAAGAGCTCAAAAGCGGCAAGCCGCAGCTCAATGAAGATGGCCTTAACTCTAAATTCTATATAACGCCAATACAGGAGCCCAGAGCCGCGAAGGGAAAAATTATTGGTATTCCTCAAAAGATGGTTTAGTTAGTTTTCGATAAAAGCAGCGAAAGGCCAAGAGCTGTAATTCTAATATGATCAGAAATTAATTACCTGAATATGCCTATTTTAATCTGAACAGATGTAGTAGGGGTACTGCTGAAAATACCAAAGGAAGGAGGGGTTCAAGAGGGGATACTTGCCTTGGCCTACTTTCCTGGTGAGGAGCTAGATGCTCCACCTCAAGGCGTCATGAAGCTTGTGGAATACAACCGAATCCACAAAATGCTAGTTATTCTGGGCTGCGATGCTAACGCGCACCACACTATTTGGGGAAGTAGTGATATCAACAAAAGAGGTGAGTCACTTTTAGAGTATCTTATTTTACTAACAACCTAGATATAAAAGCTTCACACCGATATTCATAAATTCAGCTAGGCAGGAAGTACTTGACCTAACCATAACACGTCTTTGCCTGGTTGGCAAATGCGAAAATTGGCACGTATCAAAAGAAGCTTCATTATCAGATGATAGGCATATCTGTTTTGATATTAAGACTTCATTTGGCCATATAGAACAATATAGAAACCCTAAACGCACCAACTGGAATCCTTACCAGTCAATTCTAGAGTACGAACTAGGTATCGAAGAGGAAGCAATAAGCAGCCTAGACTGCATTGATCAAATCACGAACAAACTCGTAAACAATATTATTAATGCTTACGAACAAATTTGTCTTGTTCTACACAAAAAAGGGCCAAACAAACACTTTGGTTGAACGAGGAACTAGCGGCAAAACGTAAAGAAACTAGGAAATTGTTCAATAGAGCAAAAACTTTTGCGAACTGGGACGAATACAGAGAGTCTCTTACTGAAAATAAAAAACTTCAAAAAAAGTTAAAAACAAGAGTCTTGGAGAAGATTTTGTGAAGAGATACATAGATGATCTTGAATGGCCTCAATGCTCCAAAAGGTGTTATCGAAAGACACCCCGATAGATATCGGACTATTAGAAAGATGGGTCCTCAACTAAAAGCAGCATGGAAACTCTTGAAGTGTTATTGGCAACAGATTTTCCAGGCTGCAAGATAATTAGCAATAATGAAGATTTAGAGGTAGAGAAAAGGACGTATCGTGAAACTCCGTTCAGCAAAAGCATTGCTGGTGAAATCTTCACTCCGGAAAAGATCGGATGGGCGATCAATACCTTGAAGCCCTACAAATCAGACGGAGTAGATAAAATATTCTCCGCATTACTGCAGAAAGGGTCAGAGATCCTAATGCCAATAATGATAACGATAAGCCAGTTCTGCATGGGAATATATCCCAAAAATCTGGAGGAAAGCGAGGGTGGTTTTTGTACCGAAGGCAGGGAATCGTCGCAATGATCAATCATATCCCCCCTATAAGCCTTACTTCCTTCTTCGTCAAAACGATGAAGAAGTTAGTGGCCATTCACATAAGAACAGGTCACAACAAGGTCTGTCTTAATAATAATCAACATGCCTACCAAAAAGGCAAATCAACAGTCAGCCTTTCATGGTTTGGTAGGACAAATCGAAAAGGCAAAAAACTATGAAGAAACTGCCCTTTGCGCATTCTTAGATATAGAAGGAACATTTGACAATACTTCCCATGAAGCCATAATAGCGGCAGCTAGGAACACGCCATGCTAAAGAGCCGAATGAAAACCACGGATCTAGGTGATAGCACATTGACTGCACAGACCTATAGGGGCTCTCTCCAAGGTGGGGTACTATGTCCACTTCTTTGCTCAATTATAGTAGATGAGCTCCTAGACCGTCTAACAGAACAAGGATACGAGGCAATAGGATATGTGGCTGACCTCGCCATTATCATTAGAAGCAAATATGATTTAATAATATCGGAAAGGGTACAATAAGCCTTAGAGGTGATAGTGTCAGTCTAAGAACTTGAACATCAACCCAAGAAAGACTGAGATAGTACCATTTACAAATAGAAGGAAAATCCACATCATACCTCCTTCAATAAATGGAACATCAATACCCTTTTCAGATGAGGTAAAATATCTAGGTGTTATACTGGATAACAAACTCAACTGGAACAAACATATACATAGAAGCACAAAAGGCATTTTGGGCCTGAAAAAGCTTATTTGGCATAAAATGGGAATTACAGCCCAATCTGCTGGTGCTACAGAACAATCATCCTGCCAATAGTTACATACGGATCAACAGTCTGGTGGACTATTACTAAATATTACAACAAAAAGCGCAGCTTATATTACAAAAAATTCGAAGACTATGTAGCTTGTCTTTGCATCACAGGAGGAATGCAAACCTGTCCTGAGGAGGCAATGAAAATGTTCCTAAGCATCCCTCCAATACATCTCCAAATAAAATAAACTGCCAACAAAACGGGCGAAACTTTATTATTCTTGGGACAAGTTGAGGATGAGTGGAAAGTCAATATGCAGGTTAGAGTGGTTAGGGAAGACTAAGTGAAACGGAGTTCTTGGGCACGGCTGTTGTCAATTTAACAATATTTCATTCGTTTCTGCAAGTTTGGGTTCTTACGAGGGGAGGGGGAGGGGTAATAATAAGGGTGGGTGGTATTAATAGCTTTTTAATTGATTGCTTGAATCACCTCCAATATTCTCTGTATAGAATGTGTTTCATAGACGAAGTTGCATAGAACTTTAATAAAAATCGGTGTATTTTACATTCACGAAACCGAACATTTGTATGGGAGGGGCTAGAGAAGGTAGGGGAATCGTAAAATTTGATATGCAGTTTTATTTCCTTTCTCTTGTAAGGTGCTGTACAAAATTTCAAGTTCGTAGCTCTTAGATTGTTAGTTATTAGTTGATTTAATGAAATTGGTAGAAATCATAGTTTTGTATGGGAGGGGGTAGAAGGGCAACCGCGATTTTAAAACTTTTGCCGCAATTTTATTTCAACTATTTTTAAAAGTTTTTGTGCAAAATTTCAAATTGATAGCTTTTATTAATTAGGTGATAATTGATTTCTTGAAAATGGTCGAAAAAATAATTTGGTATGGGAAGGGGTAGAAGTCTTAAAGGCTTTCGACCAGTTAATATTTCGTATATGTAGGGATATTTTTAAAATCATTTCGCAAATTTTCAAGTTTCTACCTTAAAATTTCACTCAAGAATTTTCAGTTTATGTGTTTTTTTCAATGCACATGAAACAACTTGTGCACGTTAGACAGGGGGGTTGGTTTATAACAATTATGGATCAAGCTATTATTATTTTTCTATGTATATCAAATAGATGTATCCACATGCAAAATTTAAACTTTGTATCTTTCACCAGAGCCCTGAAAAAATCACTCAAAATTTTCGACATTTTTGCTTATCACCTCCCTTCCCTTAATCATCCCAACTTAAAATTTTTACCAAAATTAACCACTGTGTAGTTCTATAATCTGACAAACTTTCGATTTGATATCTTTTCTCTTTTTTTTGAGATATAAGGATTTTTAATTTTGGAAAGTGCACCATTTTTTAAATGCTCCCCATTTCCCCCAACTACTATTATTTCAACATATTATATTTTTTTTGTATGTATTTTTCTAGTATAGTTTAATATACGTTTTAAGTTTCATTTACATAGCTTAAGAGATAGTTGAGATATTAATTTTTAAGTGTTTTTCTTTGCACCCCCCTCTGACCCTCCCCCTTACAATAATTAGCCACTTTCTTAGCTGATTCCGGTGGAACTGTATGCAATTTTAATGTTCCCAAAATATAATTTTTTTAGAAGAATAATTTCGAAGATACAATCATTTGAAAAAACGATTCGGCCGACAATTTGTTTTTAGCCCCCTCCTTTTCGGACGCCAATGGATAAGAAAATTAAAGTATTTTAAAAGTTTATTCCACAACCCTCTCTATATCTCTACTGATTTTCAACTTCCTATCTGCATTTGTGGTGGAGATATTAGTAAGTGTAGTTTTTGACTTTTTCCCTCCTCTCGCCTCCCCCTTCCACCTAACCCCTCTCAATCAAATTTTTTTTTTCTGTGTCGGTCACAATATTTTATTATTAGAATAATAAAGTAAAAGGAGGTTGTCAAAGGAGTGTTATGCATACAGAGGGAAAACAAATACAAATCAGGGGGTCTTAAAGGTAAACTCAAAATCCTAAGAAACCCAAAAATAGAGGTTCTAACCTCCACGTTAACGGACACTATGCCGACAAAATTCAACCCCCTTCAAAGTCATAATCAGAGAACGCAAGGACAATCAATGCTACATGAAATGGAAAGGGAACCAACCATCTGGTCTAAGATGGCTCGCACAACTCTGAGGGGACTGCAGCCGGAGTTAAAGATCCTAACTTCTCGGTTTCAAAACCACTCGGCAAAGAAGCCACAATCTTCCAAACTGAACTAAATGCATCCAAGAGAATACAAGGAGAGCTCATCGTAACAAATCTATTTATATCCTATCGGATAGTCAGACGGTTGTCTAAGCCTTAACTTCCAAAAAACACGAATCGAGGATATTTTGGAACTGCCTGCAAAACCTTATCTAGGCACTTTACCATAGTTTGGCAAAGGTGAAGCCCGAAATTCGGAGCGAAATTTCAAAATTGTCGAAATTTTTTTTTGGTACGTTCCTAACATCAAGAACTGTACGCAGTTTTGAATAATTAACTAAAAAGTCACAAATTAACAAACGAAAACCATTAAACTCACCGCACCATGAATGGTGAATTGGGGAAGTTGAATTGGCAGGTGTCGATTGTGATATTTCTGCCAGACTCTGGTACAGTGTGTCTCCTTTTTGTATGGAGTGACTCTAGGTTTGTCTATGTGTTCAACAAGTTTTTTATGAAAAGTTGTAGAAAACGTCTGAACAACTGATTTTTGCTTATTGTGCTTTTCATTTGAAGATAAATGACATGGATATTAAGAATCACTCCATGGATACTCACTGTATTAGACTCTAGCAAATATGTCACAACCAACACTTGCGAATTCACCATTCCTAACTCACCATTCATAGAGTGGTGGGTTTAGTGATTTCTTTTTCAAATTTCACCCACCCTAAGATAAATTGTTCCTTCAAAATTGTTGGTTGTGACTTTTTAGCTAAGTGATATAACCCGCGCACAGTTGTTATTGTCAAGAACGTGCTAGAAAAATACTCTTTTAAATTGCGCTCCAAATATTGGGCTTCATCTTCGCCAAACTATGGTGTGTCCAATGGAGTAACTATTGTTAAATTAAACCCCTATTCCCCGTATTTCTATAGGATCGAAAAACATTTTGAGTAAAAATTGAAGAGCCCGAAGTTGTTATATGGTTGTACAACGCGGAAAGTGACCGTTCGACTTACCAAGAAACTACAAACTTTCGTCAACCAATGCCTCCGACGCATTTTAGGAACATTCTGGCCAGAAGTGATCTCCAAGAACGAACTTTGGAGTACAACTGGACAAACTAGGCATTGAGATTCAAAGGCGGAAGTGGCATTGGGTCGGTCACACTTTGAGGAAACCAGAGCGAAAAATCACCAAACAGACTCTGGATAATAATAAATATTATAACGGAAGCGAGCATTTGAGCAGGTGGTCAGAGAAATAAACAAGTCCTGGCAACAGCTAAAGGCCGATGCTCAGGATCGTGCCTTGTGGAAGAGTGTTGTTTCTGTCCTATGCCCCTATAGGGGTTCTTAACAGGAATTTAATTGATTGATTGAAGGGCACAGAAGTATTTGTCGTCACTCATTCCTCCTGTCTGTCTGTCTACAACATAACTCTCGAAAGCTTTGACCTATTGTGCTAAAAATTTCATATGTAATTTTTAGCAAAAAAGTACCTTTAAGTTCGTGAACGGGCCACATTTCCCCTCCCTCAATCCTTCTATCCCGTCCTATGTAAATTTCATGCAATTTCGAAAAATAAAGAAATTGATTTTCCTCCGAAACCATTTCAGCTATTGAATTTCAAATTAGGTCATTGTATAATAAAGTTAATATCATTAACGTCACAAAATATTGATCTAATCCCCTTACTCCTTCCAGCCCCTCACATACAAATGCACAATTTTCAAAAATGCATTTAGTCGGTTTGCATTGCAACTAGAAAAGCTAAAGGAACCAATTTTTGTCATAATTACTTTTATTATAATTGCAACCAATTTTGAAAAAACTATAAACTTCATCTGTTGATTGTTGTTGGTTATTGCAAATTCAAAACAAACTTTAAATTCAGCATGAAACATTTTGTATACTATGTTTGGTGTTATATACAAAAATCACAAACCTCCCCCTCTGCTTTTACCACCTCCAACACAAAAGTTACTATTCACTACTCGAAAAAATTTAAATGTCATATTTTTCGGTACAATAAACTCTTTCCTATTTCATCTAGAGTATCATAAGTCTGGGCTTTACGCCCAATCATAATTCTGTTGTTTTTTTTCTACAAAAAAAAAATACCATCGAAAAATTTGCTAACGAAGGTTACACCCAGAAATCACTTAATTTTGTTGATATCCTCCGGCAATGTATTTCAGCAATTTTTTTCGGAATATCTTTGTGATTGTGAACTACCTAAAGTGAAATTGGGTAATTAACTATTTGAAGATTAGAAACAAATAAAAATTGAATACATAAACAAAAAAAAAACAAATTTATTAAAAAGACAGAAACCGTAAAAAATCGAAATATTGACCCACTTTTTTTAAAGTCAATAACCATATTATTGAATCATACTCTCTGGCATGTTGGCGCGTTTATTGTTGGGTATAAAATGTTAAGGCTTTCACACACAATGGGCCATAACCAAAAAAAATATACCATTCGTCAGCGAATGGTGTTATTAATCATGGTGTTATTAATGCTCAATACTCTTTTGATGTTTATACGGAAAACCGATAAGACTGTCATTGTTAGTCATTCTCGACCACTAGACCCTCCTCACAATAATACTGACGATGGAGGTGGTCATATGGCCCGTAAAATTTTCCAATATTTTAATATTATTATTTTCAAGGGTTACTAGAAGACAGCCGTTGCTGCTTAATAACATTTGAAATGTCCCTTTGGATACATCTTTGCTAATATCCACTTAAATTCATATTATTGGAGATCAAGCCACAAAATTACGTTTAAAGGTGACATGACGCGTCTTTGAAATATTACATTACGTCTACGTAGCATAAGGCAAAATGTTAGCTGAATTAAATATTAATCGCAGTCGCCAATGGAATAACGTTTGGCTCATAGCTTGGGGAGCGTAAATAATTTTTATTGAAAGCCATACGTTTATACTGTATGCACATATGTCACGAATACCCTCATTTCATACCAGAAACGATAAATTGACCTACAAATATAATGGCCGTAATCCAAATGTTTTTTTTTTCTGTTTTTCTAATCCATTGCATTGGGCCATTCGAAAGTCCACAGCGGACGCTATATTAAAATTTTGTTAATATTTTATTAGATACTAACGCAACTTAAAAAGCTATTATTACATTTATACAATATTACATATGAGCCAATTGGGATAATTATGTTATTTTCATAGAAAGCACTATTCCAACTTTAAAATTATATATTTTAAATAATATTATAAATATTTTTTTCTATTTAGTTTAAATTAAAATGAAAATCAGTTTATTTTTCCACATTTCATGTGTAAACATTTCAAATATTATTAAATGAATATTCATATTTCTAAAGCCATAATGATAAGTTTGAAAATGACCGGTTTTAATAAATATATATATATTTATGTACATATATATTTCAAATTACAATTATTAGAATATGTGTTGTTTATAACTAGATATGAGTAGAGAATAGATAATATATTATGTAAGCGAAGGATTGGAATATAGAATATTTCAATAACTTTGGGAAACAACTAAACATGCAATCAAGCATTATTTTACTATTATTACAGATAATATCATTCCGACGGTTAAATATTAAAAAAGCTTGCATTTTAATTAAAATTATGAAATAGCCTCAACAAATAGCATAGACAAGAATAGCAGCTAAGATTTCGTTAGCATCGGCATTCAATATATTTACACTTGCTTATAGTCACTTAGTTAGATACTTAGTTAATTTCAAAGATGAAACTCAGAGATGGGTTAATCTATTTGTTTGGTATTTTAAAACTGTCCATATTACTAATAACTTTGCGAGTCGCTAAAAGAAGATGTGTAGTTGATCGGGTTAGTTAGAGTTGCAGGGTTCATCTGACGTCGACATCATGGAGATACAAAATTAACTGAATATACATGTGTATGTACCTACTTCATGGATTAGGTCTTCGAGCCTGTTCCGGCTCTACACGTCATCTTTTTTTTCGGTATGGGAGCTTTCGAGTCTCATCTGAAAATTAATGTGATTAATAACCCATTAAGTGATTTTTGAGACATGTTTCCCCCTATATTAGATGGATACGAAACATATAGCTGTATTGGCTTAACAATTGCCGCCAAATTAGATTCTTCCCTGAGATATCATTTAGGACATTTCCTGAGATATTTATCTTTTCATTTCGTGATAACTTCAACCAAACATTACACGAAAAGTGATAATGATTGTTACGGTTGTGAAAAAAACAGATGTATCGTTAGTGGTATACGCTTACAGAAATTTATATCAACAATAAAGTGTCTGATAGTGAAAGCCCAATCAAAATCTGTTCATTATTTGATAAGTGACATCGGAGCAAACAAACAAATCTATAAATATAGACATAGGTACAATTAAGCACCTCTTACAAAATCGCCGACCAGGAAGGTAACTACCCACAAGTAACTACAACTAAGACCATCAATTTCACCTTAGATTTCTACGTTAAGGTTTATATGCATAAACTAGACTGGCTAAAATGTAGGCTCCGAGCACCTTTTTATATTAATTGTAAAAAACGGTGTACAAGATGCAGAAGCTCACAAGAAACCCGCCTTTGAAGAAAAGCTGAAACTGAACAATGAGAACAAAGGCAAAAAGTTGTTTCAACCGATCCAGGAAAAGATCCGCCAGTATAATTCAACGGAATTCCAGGAAACTATTCCAAGAGGGGACGAAAACAATTTGTGAAACATCGAGATTGGAGGTTCTATGTACTTCTGAGATGTCCAAAAATTATGACTAGGGTAAATTTCAATAGGATTAACGATGCTTCACAAAGCACTATCGACGTTTATCAGGCTGTGTGCGTATGACCAAATGCATGTACAATAGTTCGGGTACATTGTCTTGAACGAACAAGATATGGAAGAGGTGCACCAAGTGAGAGAGATATAAGATTCTTGTTACCTCCGAATCATTATCGTGTGCATATGGTCGTATATGAAAAGCGGAGCCAAAAATGTTAAGGGGCATTTTAAAAACCATTGCCAGGCCTCCGATTTGGTATCCTTTGTCCTTTCTGGACGTTAAAAAAGATTTGCTTTCAAACGAAGCTGCGAGTGTTTGACTCATAAAGCTGATCGATAAGCTTACTAAGAACTGAAAACTTTCATGCACCAATGCCTGCGAAAAATGTAAGGGAGATTCAGGCCAGATGTCATCTGGAACGACGAATTTTGGGACAGCCTAACACAAGCATTAAAACTCAAAGGCGTAAGTGGCAGTGAATCGGCAACAGATTGGTGAGCCAGTCCAGAATAAATACTAGTAAGCTCGGTCTTAAAATCCTGAAGAAAAACATTAGCTAGGTTGAGAAGGAGGTCAAAGAAATAAACGAATTCTGCTGAAACTAAAGGCTGCTGCTCAGGATCACGTCTGCTGGAAACGAAGTGTGTCTGTCCTGAGACGTAGGAGGTCTTAACAGAAAATTGAACGATTGACTACAGATGAATTTAAAATCTCTGTGTTGCAAACACATTTCCCTGATAGAACTGAGTAGATCGAACAAACAATAAGCAAAACTAAACCAAGATCTGAACTGAAAATGGAAATCGCAGAAAAGGTAGTAAATAAGCAAAGGCTAAGCTGAGCGATTGACTCTTTCTACAATTACAAAAAACATGGATTGTAGTGAGTCAAATGAACCCTCATATTCACGTCATTTCTACTCAAAACCCTAAAGTTCTAGGTGAACGCATATATTAGTGGAAAGCTTATAATTTATAAATCAGGAAGCAAAGAGCACTATAAAGCCCACTGAAACAATGCCAATTCATAAATAAAACGATCCCAACCTGCCGCATTTGGCATTTTCTGTAGCCTTGTTGTCAGGGATTTAGGCAATGTCCCGAAAGTCAGTCACATTTTATTCTTGGTCCAAAAAAAAAAATTTTCCAACGTTCCAGATAGTGCAGCTTTGAAATCCAAGTAAATGATTTCTGCTTTACCCTCCATGGAAGGGATTTTTTAATAATTGTAATGAATCACTCTTCATCAAGTTTTTTCCTCATATTAAGTTAATTTATTGGTATATAACCAGAATTGTATTATGCACTTGGTTCGGATGACTGCTGAATAGATGAGAAAGCAAACGTGGGAAGTGTTACATATTCTGGTAGGGACATATGCTTGAAAATCGGGGTTAATAAGTACATCTAGCGAGATGGAAATCAGAATGGCCATTTCGATCACAATTATATATGTGAACAAGAGCTAGAGTATAAAACATATTGTACAATAATCTAATTGGAAACTGAAAGTGCTTTACGGAAAGTAGGGGCCGTTAATTTACTTGCTGCTAGTAAGAGCTTGGTCTCATCAGTAAGGTTCTGAATATTAATCTAGCCAGACTTGTTGCGTAATCTGTCAAGTCTAGTTTTACTAAGCTTGAGACTTTATGTCTCAATCCCCCCCATAGCCCCCTTAACGTTCCTTATATTGTTAAGTTAGGTTTTTAGGAGACTTTCCAAACAGTGCATAAAAGATATTCATCTAATACTCAATACTACATCTTACAAAAATATACAAAAGGCAGCTGAAACAAATGGATCACTACTTGTACTGTGCGCCAAATATAATGTAAGCACTGTAGAAAGAAGGTTTTATCCACCAGCTACAGGAAGACGGAGCTGATCATGTTTAGATACAAAAGACAGTATGGTGAAGATGTTACACCTCCAATGGAGCGCAAATCCAAATCAATTGCAAATTCAAATACGTATCTAGAAGTTGTCTTAGAAAGAATAAGGCGACAAGAAAAATCAAAACATACTTTGGGAGGTATTAAATCGTGTACCTAATAATACAGTGCGGATTTTCATTCTTCAAATGCTCCCATCTCTCAGAGGGGTGGAGTACATCCACATCTAGTCCTGTTGTGATCTTAAAATCTAACTAATACGGGAAACGGATACAGCGCCTTGGATTCGGACGAATTCTATAGTAACTGCTTTTGGCACGAATTTGGCTTCTCAAACGTTCGAAAATAGAATGACGGGGAAACTCGTTCCATGTACCGGCAGTGATCGACCGTAAAATGGTCCAATATAACATCTAAATCTTGGGCTTGAGTTAGGTCAGGTGAACATGATCAGGAGAAGAACGAACTCCGAGGGGAAACACCATTCTGTACGTTGGCACTGAGTGTGAGGCCAAAAATGGCGTGCTGATCTATCCCATTAGCTGGGAACCAATCTCGGACAGGATTATCGTCATTAGACTCAGGACCAAGGTCAGAAATGGCAGAATTCTGCCACCAACTAATGCAGAAACACATAGTGACGAAGAGGTTTTTTAAAGCCAACTCCGTGCCGCATTCGAGCAAGTGCCAATAAGTGATATTATTATCATCTTAGGAGATATGAACGCCCAAGTTGGTTCTGACCATTTTGGACTAGAGCACTTCATGGCCAAGCATGGTGGCCCTTGATGCAACATTAGGCCGACATGGAATGAGTATGTTAAAACACTATTGGATGAATTCTTTGCGGGTCCGGAACCGAGAGATCTTGTGATTGGGTAACAGTAGAGGGAGAGTTCCCGAGCTTGAGCCCAAAAAGATTGAACCAAGTTTCAGTAGTGCCCTGGGGTCGACTGAATGGCGGGCGAGATTCGTAAAAGCATCTGGCACGCCATTTCCAAGACGTATCTTGCGTTTTCGACTAATGCTTTCGAGATCGTGTTTTACATGGAAGATAGCATGGAAAGGCGTGCTCCTAAAGTACTTGAAGAAAGTGACGAGTAACCTACGGTCCTATCGGAGACATATCCTTCCTCCCTCTTCTTGGAAAGATCCTTTAGATGACTATGATCCATAGACTGGAAGAGAAACTGACTCATCTGGCGTTTGAATGGCAGTCCGGCTTCCGTATCGGGAAATGCACGGAAGGTGCTTGGATGCACGTGAAAGACTGCGTTACAAGGAGTGCTAGCAAGTACGTCATTTAAACATTTGTAGATTTCAATGGCGGATTTGATTTTTGAAGCTGGGATGTAGTGGTTCTGCGAGTGTCAAGAAATAGCCCTCTGGAAAAGATGTATCTCTGACAGATTAGCAAACGTTAGAGGCTTGCGCGATACTGTATGGAAGGTTGTGGAGCATGGCTGTCCACAAGGCTCCATCAGTAGCTAACTCATATAGAAATTAATGATGGATGACCTTCTGGTACTGCTCGAGGAATCATCAAATGCTGCAGAGTATGCTGACGATCTGCTTATACTGGTGGAAGCAAACTTTAAAATTGAGCTCGAGTATAATGTCGAGGCTTTAATGGCAACCATTAGCGAAAGGGGATTGAGGGTTGACGTTTCGATATCGAAGGATAAGATGGTGATTATGATGCTGAATGGTCATTGTCACAAATACGTCATCCTTCGGTAAAGCCTGAGAGAAGAGGGCTAAGAGGGCGAATGGCGTCAAATTACTGAGCATTAGAGTTTCCAAGCCGTTGGGGCTCAAGTTTGACCTGTGAGAGCTCAGGAGCGTGTCTTCACCAGTATGAACCAGATCCCCAGGAATCTGCGATGCAACTGGGGCCTCTCAGGTGCTCCATTCGTGTGATTTACGTCGGACTATTCTTTCCTTGCGCGACTTATGGGTCGGCAATATGGTACGAATCGTTGGCGAGGGCACTCATTCAAATAACTCGTTCCTAATAGTAGGCTTTGGTGTATGTTCACCTGTATGCGCACGGTTTCCACTGTAGCTACGGAGGTACTCATGGGTGCTCGGCCGCTGGATTTGGAGGTGAAGCTCATCTATAAATTTCAGAAAGGATAACCATTGCTGGTTAAAAATTGGTTACACTCGAAAGAGGTTAGTGAGAAGAGTTTTCACGAATGCAAAGAACTCCTTGAATTTAAGTTCACGTCATTATGGCAGGCCAGGTGGGACAAGAGCAACAAAAATAGAGTAAAGCCCAGGTTTATTGGGGTCACAAGCTTTGCGAGAGATATCTTGAAAGACCAAACCAACACGAATGTATTCCTCCACAGGGTGGGTCGGACTGAGACGACGGGCTGCGCTTGTGGAGCGTTTGAAAGCTGGCTGTATATCATGGCTGAGTGACCAAGACATGATTATCTTAGGCAGCTGGATGAAATGATCATTTTGGGGGGTAGGGATGGGCTAGATGTAAGGAGGTGCTTTGCGAGTAGATTAAGTTTTGAATGCCTTCGCGTCTACGCAGTTGAGGTAGGTTTCTGTCCTTTGCCCCTACGGGCAGCGTTTCGAAGATACCCGAAATAGCCTTGAGTGCGAAACTGAATGAAAACAGATCCGAAATACTCGGCCAACCTTCTCATATTCACACTCGCTGAAAGAATTTGAAGTCTCACCAAACAGGAAATCAAGACTACTCCTACAAGTCATTGTCTTTTGAAATATTTCGTAATTTTGTAACAACTTTCGTTATAATATTTCGTTTGACGCTTCAGCAACTCCTTCTTTGGGGTATTAAGCAAGCTGATTTATTAGCTAGAAAATGGTCCGAATTTGATTTCATGGAACCTTTGCGAGATACCACTCAGTACTGCAAAAATGGCTAAAATCACAGTGTCCCCTTTACTAAGACTGGGTACCAGCCAACTAGCACGCTAAGCTATATATGCCAAAACACTCAGTTAGAAGAACTTCTGAATATCTGCAATTAAACAGAAATCAGACTAATAATCTAAAATAAGCAACATATTTTATGTGAATGTGACTCACTGGTGAGCAAAAAACTTCTTCATTTCGGTCAACGATTCGCGATAGCAAGTGGAATTTTGACCATTTCTTTACGTGATATCCTAAACTTCATCAATGATACGGAGCTCGATGAGAAACTCTAAAATAAATATACCGGGAGACATCACAGGAGGCCCATCAGTGGCAGCAGTGATAGAGGAAACCAAACCTACTCCACCGAGAAATTCATCAGGAGTGCAAATTGAAACCCCCCGTTTCCCAACAGATGGCACCACCAGCAAATGCTGATAAACAATGGCGGATCAGAAACGTCACATGGTAAACTTAGGTATTTGTCAACAACTCTTCACCACACCATTAGATTTGTGAAGTTTTATCGGCGTCATATAATTTTTTCTGCACGAATATGTCGAAGTTTGAGCTAAATAAGCATCAAGTTTTGCCTTTTGCCTTCAATTCGATAAAATCTGCGTCTCAGGCGCTTCGAATGATTGTTGAAACTTATAGTG
The DNA here is from genome assembly GCA_963669355.1 of Chorisops tibialis. NCBI lineage: Eukaryota > Metazoa > Arthropoda > Insecta > Diptera > Stratiomyidae > Chorisops > Chorisops tibialis. The sequence goes on along the minus strand of OY770263.1, from coordinate 113,375,879 downwards.
AGGGTGCTATTAGTGAAAGAACTTGTCGCAAATGGTTTTAGAGCTACAAAATAGATGATTTCAGCGTGAAAGACAAGGAGCGCCCCGAAGCGTTTAAAAAGTTGAAGGCGCAGAATTGGAGGAAGATTCATGTCAAACGCAGCAACAACTTGCAGATTCATTGGGCGTGAGTCAACAAGCCATTTCACATAATTTGAAAAGTTTAAAAATGATGCAAAAACAAGTCCTCGAACGACGTTTGTACATGCGAACAGCTGCTCTAACGGCAGAAAAGGAGGGGTTTTTTGCATCGCATTGTCACCGATGATGATAAGTGATTCCATAAATATAATCCAAAGCGAAAAAATCGTGGGGATACCGCGGCCACGCATCAATATCGACGGCCAAGTCCATGGCTCGAGAGTCATGCTGTTTTTAGGACCAGCTCGGCGTGGTGTATCATGAGCTGCTGCAACTAGGCGAAACCATCACGGGTGATCGTTACAAAAAATAACTAATGCGTTTGAGCCGAACATTGACGGAGAAATACCCGTAATACGAGGAGAGATACGACAAAGTGATTTTGCTGCACGACAACGCTCGGCCACATGTAACTCACCTTGTGCAAACCTACCTAGAAAAACTGAAATGGGACATACTACCCCACCCGCTGTCTAATCCAGACAACACTCTTCTGACTACCACCTATTTCAATCGATGACGCATGGTCTGGCTGACCAGCACTTCCATTCTTAGAAAGAAGCCAAAAATTGGGTCAATTCGTGGATCGGCTCAAAAGAAGAGCAGTTTCTTCGATGTGGAATCCCTATGATGCCAGAAAGATGGGAAAAGTTTTGGCTAGCGATGGACATTCTTTTGAATAATAAATATTTAACCATTTTTGCACAACAAAGGCTGGAATTTTTAAAAATAAAAATAAAACGGCAGTTTTCAATTCGTAAAATTAATCTAACTTCTTCTAATTAAAGAAAGGAATTAGCTATACGATATGTTTATCGGTTTCACTGAAAACTGTTAAGGCAAATTTTCGGCTAATGGGAACGTTAGTAAAGCAAATTTCGGCCTATAGAATGAGTCCGATTCTGATGCAATAGGCCAAATCTCTAAAAGTGCACCAGTTGCTGATTACATATTGCATTATAATTGAACATAGTTTTAGTACTCGTATATTAAACTCTGTTCTGAACGGAGCTTAAACTAGACCGGACACAAAAAAAGTGTTTCCAATTCTGAATTCGGTAGATCCTGTAAATTTTAATAAATGCAAGCAATAATTATAGCAAGCTTAAAGCTATTCAGCCAGAACGACGTCTAACTAATAAGTACTTCAAAATAAATAAATTCAGAAATTAAACGTAAATGTAAAGTAGAGATTAATTAAATCTATTAAATATCCAATTATCGCAATTTTTTCAGTTTTTGTTTTGCTTTGACATTCTTATATTTTAGAATGTCACGAAATTCAATCTTCAAACCAATCGTTTTTTTTTTCAAATTTTTCAAAATTTAGTATCAAAAATATATATACCTGTATCAAAACAAATTATTAAAAATTCTAATATACATTATGGTACAATTTATGTATACAGCTAAATAATAAATTTTCAACTAAAAATCTAATCTATATTTTGTTTCAGAATCAAATGCAAAAGTCTATGATGGCGCGTAGTTTCGAAAAAAGTGAGTCCTTCAAATTGTAAGAAATATTCAAAATAAAAAAATAATACAACCAAAAATGGAGAGAGTGAAAGTTATATTAAAAAAAGGGTATAGAAGAGGCAATGTAAGAATGCAGTACTCGGTTTAAATTATAAAATTTAAATGAATAAAAAGAAAATGAAAAGAATGAAATTAAAACAGTAAATGAACTCTTACTTCTTTTTGCTTTTTCTTGCGACCATATTGCGGCTGAAAAGTTTCAAAATAGGTCCATTATATCATTTGTTTAACTATTATTTGGTTTTAATAAAGATATAATACGAAATAAGTTTAATAAAATAATATTGGATAATTGCAAGGTATATAGATACAAGATTTTGATATTTTTATTTGAAATTGTGTTGTGTGTTTTCATGTTGTCGACTGCTTTTACAAATCTTATTTGAAAATAACGACGATTTTTTTGGTGAAAATGTTACAGTGTGTGGAAAATGGACTTTTAAAACCGTGATTATTTATTTTTATACGCTATGCTTAATGATTATTTCGGTATCAGTAAGTTTTGTAATCTTATGTTATTGGTTTTTCTTGAATATACATATTATTTAATATTTTTTAAATATGGAATAATTTTCCGTATATCAGACGTTGCAACTCTCTCCCATATAAAAAAAAACTTATTTTTTTACGCTACACCGGAACCGGGGAGGTTGCCCTTTTGTACTGAATCACATCTCCGGTGAGGAGGGAAGGATTTTGGTTTTTGGGTCATGAGGGGATAGAGACGGAGGTGGCTATGGATATTTCTTTTGAATTGTTGAATGTTGTAGCCATGCGGGAATACTGAGATGGGCAACGAGTTCCATATTCGAACAGTCCGCTTTAAAAACGAATCACAAAATTTCACAGTATGACTAAAGATAGGGTTGAGAGAATACTTATGAGCGCGTGACACAGCTCGACTATTACGAGGTAAAGGCATACGTAGAGGTAAGAGATTAGAGATTTCGTCTCTATTGGTGATGTTAAATATATGATCGTTCCAAGACAAGTTATTTGTGATTTGGATACCTAACATCTTAACACTTGAAGAGTTGGTTAATGGCTGACCTCCAAAGATGATTGGATCAAGGTTAGATTCACGTTTGTGGGACACAAGACAGCACCGGGTTTTCGAAGCATTAAATTCGATTTGATTATTGCCCCAACTAAGAATTTTAGCCAAGTCGTCATTCAATGATTGAACCATGTACCTACGTTGTTCCATTAAGCTATTACATCGGGATAAGGACACAGTGTTGAAGTGATAGCAGAAGTCTAATGTACTGTCATCAACGAAGCTATGTATAGGATTGAAAGTTGAAAATAGCAAGTCATCAATAAATATTAGAAAAAGGATGGGAGAAAGAACCGATCCCTGTGGGACACCAGCTTTAATTTTATAAGAAGAGGAAACAACACCATCCTCTGGACGACATGGATTGAACAAATGGCTAAAAATCGTTCAATTCAGGAAATAAGGTCCAAGCTAATAGCTATAAGTTTGATGAAAAGGGAGCTGTACCATACTCTGTCGAAAGCCTTGGAAATATTGAGAGCAATAATACAAGATTCACCAAACTGGTTAATGTAATTGTTCTAACGTTCAGAGAGGGTAGTTAAAAGGTCTCCTGTGGAAAATTTTTTTGCAGAATCCATACTGTTTGTCGTCAATAATATCATTGATGTTGAGGTATTTTATTACTCTATTGTTGGTGATTGTTTCCATGACTTTTGACAGAAGTGGAGGTTATTGCTATTGGGCGATAATTAGCGGGATTGATGTGTTCTCTTTTTTTGGGACTGGCTGAACATTTGCAAGCTTTCATGAAGATGGAATAGTGGAGGATGTGGAGCGACGGTAAAGTTTGTATAGAGGTTTAGCAAGAGAAGCACAGCCATTTTTAAGGACAAGGGTAGGGATTCCATTTGGACTGGATAATTTTTTAGCATTTTGATTCTTAAGAACTCGGTGGACATTACGCAGATGAATGTTAATTTGTTCTAAGAAGGAATTAAGCGCAGTATACGTTGGAATGCTAAAGTTCGTTGGCAGCAAATTGAGCCACTAAGATGTTTGCCTTCATGTTAGGATCCATAATCATATCATTGTTGTAGACTGAAGGTGGAATTAATAATGTGGAACTACCTCTGATGGAACGAGTGAGAGACCAAAAACTTTTACTGCCCTTGGGACATTTCAAAATTTTTTGCCTCAGTTCCTGGTCATGCAAATATTTTTGTCGTTGTAAGCTGGATTTACAGAAATTCCTTTCTTTTGTGAAATTAAACCAATTAATTTCAGAGGTAGCTGCTTATAAACACGGTAAGCTGCCTCTTTAGCCCGTATCGCAGTACTGCATTTTTTTTTTAAACCAAGCCTTAGAACTGGGCTTGATTGGTTTATAGCTTTGGGGGATCAAAATGTCTCCTGACCAACAAGATGGTCTCATTTACTGCAGAAGAAGCGTACTCAACGCCTCTGTTGAAGCGTATTGACCAATCAAATGAATGATAAAATTGCTTAAGACCTCAGCACTTCCGTAATGCCATACCAACTTTTTTAAAGTTAGTGTGATTGGGTTCGAGATGGAAACTGGAAAACAGGCGGAAATTAAGCAATGATCTGAGCTTCCGAGTGGAAAATTAATAGAATTCGAGTATTGAGCTGGGTCTGAAGCTAAGGAAACATCAAGAAGATAAGATCCGGTTCCTGCAATGTCAGGGATACGAGTACCCCTGTCTACAGTTTGGCATAGGCTATTCGATGATGCAAATAGTTCAACCAATCGGCCGGCTGGAGATGTGTTACGGCATTATTGAAGTTAATTTATGTTACGTACATTAAAATCGCCTGCTACTGCGATTTCGGATTCAGGGCTTTGGAGAGAATTCGATCAATTGAATCAGAAATATTTTCAAATTCATTGATTTTGTCTTTCTCCGATATATTAGGGCTTCGATATAAGCAACATAGATAAATAATGCGCTTTTGGATGAAGAACTTAACCCAAATGAAATTAAACTCGGGGTTAATACTAATTCCGTATTTGGGCAGAAGCTTTGTCTAAATAAATACCGGACCAGGGCATAATTTGGAACAAAAAATTGATCCAAATCGTCGTCATTAGAAACTTTAGTTTCACTAAGTGCCAGTATCGCTGGACTTTTAAAGGTGAGATGGTAATACATTCCAAAATGATTCGTTCTTAGCCCTTGTATATTTGTAAAGTCAATTCCAAATGAGCTTTGCGTTGACAAGTGTTGTAAATCTAAATAGATCTTCTACTTCTACAATGGCGCTTCAGCCCAAATCGGACCTTGGCCTCCTGACATTCAGGTTCCTTAACATTTTTTTTATTAGTTATTGTGGAAGGGTTGTTAACCCTTCGCACAACCCTCTTTCTACGAATTTTTCAATTTCGTAGATTGAGGTGACCAAGGTATATCCAAGCAGGCAATGTGCTGGAATTATATATTGCGTCGACCGGGATTTGAACTCACGACCAATGCATTACAAAACCAACCCGCTACCCACTAGGCTATACCCTAGCTTCTAAATAGATTACAACAACAAACAACGCAACAACAACAAGCTGAGATGTAGCCTAGTTGGTAGCGAGTTGGTGTACAATACGAAGGTCGTGAGCTCAAATCCCGGTCGACGCATGATTCTAGCACACTGCCTGCTTGGGTATACCTTCGTCACCTCAATCTACGAAAATAAAAAAAATCGTAGATAGAGGGTTGTGCGAAGGTCTAACAACCCTTCCACAATAAATAATGAATAAATGTTAAGGAACCTGAAGGTCAGAAGGCCAAGGACCGATTTGGGCTGTAGCGCCATTGTAGTAGTAAAACAAACAACACAAGACAAAAAGAAAAAACAATTGTTTTTGTTAACTCTGTTGCAAAATGCTACAGCATTGACCGCTGGCATAGTACGTATAGAATAATTAACCATGAATGGCTAGTCTGCGATATAACCCGATCATTCCAGGATATGTATGAATCCTGGAATGATCGGGTTATATCGGATTTTTTCAGCATGAACTGTCGATAAAAATGGTTTTTGAGGAATCTTTCTGCAGGTTAAAAGATATCTCCCATCGCACGAAGCTCCACATGTTTTACAAATGAGTCAAACTCATGTTGTTAAATGTACTGCATGAAAGCTTATCTATTTTTTAATATCACCGGAACTACAGAGGTTTTGGCGGAAAATGGAATTGAAGCTTAGGAGGACTTATTCACCGTTTTAGACATGGATGACGCATTTAACCACGTCAACATTGATGCCATACTTGATGCCTTGCGTAGCCATAATGAAGAGACTCTCTTGACTGCATGAATAGGTAGGCTTCTTCGCGCACGAAAAAATCGTAGCTTGGATGAGTAACGAGAAAAAAAAGGCTCGGCTTAAAAAGATATACCACAAGGCGGCATTATATCGCCTCTCCTATTGGTTCTACCTGTAAATGAACCTCATCTCATTTTAAATCGCAACAACTACCCCACTGTAGCATATTCAGATGATCTTATCGGTATGCTAAGCTCGAGGAGATTGGGGGGGACCTTACGAAGTCCGCTCTATAGCTGTTAGATAGCTGGGCACTTGATAAAGGACGTATCAGTAAGCCTCAAGAAACAGACCTGGTCCTCTTCTCCAGAAGAAAAATACCATAATAAACGAAGTATGACTATGGTCCTCTCGAAACAGGGTAACTAATTAGGTCTTATTCTAGATAGCAAATTATCATGAAGGCCAACATTTACGAATGAGCAAAAAAGGCAAGCGTAGCCTTCTTCACTTACAAAATGACATTCAAATTGATGTGGCCTTAAGCCGCATCTCGCCCACTGGATGTATAACCAGTATAGTTTGACCAATTATTCGCTATGGCACGCTGGTGTGATGGATAGCGGTGGCATAAAAAACCAACCTTGCACTTTTACAACTAGCCTAACGAATGGCTTGATTGTGTATAACTGGTGCTCTTAGAACCACAGCAACTGCGGCCCTGTAGATAATTCGCTTACTACCTCAACTTGATCTTTTTATAAGACAAGCAGCAGGCCTTGTTGCCTTTGGATTAAAAGCTTCTAATTCAATTCAAATTTCAAAATTCATTACAGGCAGATCTTCCCTTTTCGACTTCAACTACGATTTAATGGACCAACCGCAGGTTGAGAAACGAAGGTTTCACATCAACTTTCCGAAGGGAAATAAAAGGGCAACACTAAAAGCTAACCGGTGAATAGGTGCAGATATCTATTCCCACAGCCTCGACATCCATATTTCTTTCCGTCTTCCTGAACATGGAAATCTGTTCCAAGCGGAAGTATTATCCATTAACGAGTGCACAAACATTATTTTAGATATGCAATACAGCCCTGGGAATCGTTAGACATTTTCAGACAGCTGGGCTGCATTTCTGGCACTCCAATCTTATAGGACCACGTCCAAACTAGTGTCCATTTGCAGACACAATTTGACTCGCCTAGCGGCTAGAACCGAAATATTTTTGATTTGGATACCGATCTGTTAGATAATGACGCAGCTGACATATAAGTAGGGATCTGCAAGCATTAACTCCATTACAAAGTCAGTCGGTAATATTTTGAACTTTTTCGACGGGATAGTGGCAGCTGGATAGCTGTAGAAAAACTCAATCCTTTTTAGGAAGAACTGAATAAAAATATCACACCTCAGCTGTTACAACGCAGTCGCTTTAGCGTCCGAACTATTCTCGATCTAACCACGGATCATAGCCTGCTTAAGCAATTCATTAAGTGCAAATACTTTTTTGGACCGCCTCAGTACTCTTAAATATTGCGATATCGTCATAGCAATATCGTTTACGTTAACGACAGTACCGAAAATTTCCAGGCTTGGAGACCTAGTTAAAACCTGCTTACAAACTCTATATCTTGAACTCGCTGGAGAGATTATATCTACAACACTGGTTTTTCGATTTGTTGAATTTCACCATGTTCTTCTCGTCCAATTGCAGAACATCAGAGGGATCTACATTCAATACACCAATAAGATTCTTACGTTTTACTTCAGAGTTAGAAGATCAGACTGTGGAGGAGGTGTTGAAATAATCGGTTAAGTTAAGAGTATGTTATAAAGAATATACCATCCCCTCCATTACTACTTAATAAAAAATTTCAATCGTCTGGACAAGATAATAAAACATTTAACCCAATTACATTGATTTGGCTAAAAAAAAGGTTATGCCATACTCTATCGAATGCCTTGGGAATGTTTGGAACAACAGCGCAAGACTTATCAAATTGGCTGATATTTATGTTACAGGGCTGTGTTAATACTTGCCAGATCAAAGTTTTTTTCGCCGAAAACAATATTGATGGTCATTGAGGATATCGTAATGTTCGAAATATTCCATCGCTGTGTGATTAATGATAATTTCCAAAACCTTCGACAAGATTGAAGTGATTGATATTGAGCGATAATTAGCATAATTTTTTCATTTTTTGGAATAAGCAAGACATTAGTAAGCTTCTAAGAAAAGGGCACGATAACTGCGAAAACTCGCATTAGGAATAGCTTTCTTGCAAACAAGGAGCAACAGTTTTGAAGGAGAATAGCACAGATCCTACCAGGTCCGGACGATTTGTTGGTATCGTGGTATTGGAGAATTCGGTACATATTTCTACTTCGGATTTTGATTTGTCCTAAGAATATTTGAAGAGGGTGTACTGAGGTGGAAGAGTGTTCGTTGACGGAATGATTAAATTTGCGGTAAATTGCTCTGCGAAGATATTTGCTTTACTAGTGGAGTTAGTAATAATCTCATTGTTGAATTGGAAAGACATTGTTCAATGACACTGCCGCTCAAATCCGGCATTGGCCTCCTGATCTTCAGGTTCCTTAACATTTATTTGTTATTATGAAAAGGTTGTCTTAACTATTTCGTAGCAATGTGGAATAAATAATTTCATTCCCAACATAATTGTCCCAATGACTGTCAAATTTTTCGAAAAAGTTCTGGAATTGCTTGAAAACCAATCAGTCGGCATATTAGTCACATTAATGCCAAAACAATTTCGAAGGAATGTGAACAACTGGTGTCGAAGTCTTGATGGCAAATCGAATGAAAACCAAGCTTCCCAGAGAATCGAAGTCAGTTTTGCCTATGAACGTTAAATTTGCCCGCACCAACGATTTCAGATTGAGGATCTTCCAGAATCTTGTGAATTGAGTCTGAAATATTGAAAAATGTTTACAGTTTTAAGATCAGAAATATTCGGCATTCGATACAACTGGCAGAAATATATATTGCGCTTATCGATCGAACCTTAGATCCGAACGAAATTAAGTTGACGATTTAAGTAAAACTTTGAGTTCAGGAAGAACTTTGTACGAGACATCGTTGCGGATATACAGGCGATTCCACTTTGCTTAAAAAATACTGTCATATTCGATATCATCTGTTTCGAAAGCCTTAGTCTTAATAAGGGCTCGCTCTACAATAGACGTTCGTAGATCGCGTAAACGGTCAACATCGAACCAAAATGTACCGCAAATGAAAGCCATCAAATTATTTTCGGTACCCACATTTGAGAGCTACTACGAACTTTAGCGAACCAAAGCCTCTGAAGCCTTTTTTGGATATTCTGTCCAGACGTCTTCTCTAACGACAAACTTTGGAGTGCAAATGGACAGAATAAGATTGGCATTGCGATTCAAAGGCATAATTGGCAGTGGATTGGTCACACTTTAAGGAAACCATATCCAGACAAGCTCTATATTATAAAGACGTCGGGTTGGTTGACCCTGTAGCACATGGAAGCGTTCAGTTGAACGCCAGCACCGCGTTCAACTCGTAAAACAGGATGTTCGGTAGAAAGTGGGGTTGGTATCCGAATATAGCGTACTAGATCTACAAGGGTATAGCCAATAAAGTAACATACTGCCAAAGATTGAAAAAAACACAAAGACTGGCATGTCCAATAATCCACTGAGGCTCTTAAGGCCACATCATCAGATTCGTTGAATGTCGTGCTCTATTTGCCGCCAATTGACCTATTCGCAAAAAGCGTGGCATCAAAGTGCAATCTTTGACTCAAGGAGGCCAAGTAAGTAACTAAGAACGCGCACGCACTGGCATAGTAAAATAAGCCTACCTGCAATAACCACAGATTCCATGGTCACAAAGTCTGGGCTTAATAGGAGCTTCTCGATACGTATTCCAAATAGGGAACGCTGGGAAACAAGAGCCGGGGACCTTATGGAACAATAAATCTTTTCACTGACAAATCTAAAACGGAAGGAGTGTATGCAGTATTTTTCAGGCGGAAATGCTGGAAATACAGAAGGCAGTCGAAATCGTCGATACGCCGCGTCGAAATCGTCGATAACGGAAAAATTAATGTCAATACAGATAGTCAGGCTGTCTTAAAAGCACTAGAATCATGTATTTTCAAATCTAAAGACGGGTTTTCGTAGCCAGCATTTTTTGTGTACCGCGTACAACGTAATACGCTCAGCGTAACACGTCGGCATTCCTCTGTTGGAATATAGTGCTAGTGTTCACCTACAGAGCACAATACGTTCCACTCCGGCGTCGTACGTCGAGTGTGATAAGACCGACTGCATTCGAAGGAGTCTTTTGCGTCTTACGCTGCGTATCTCACTGCGTATATTCATTATTTTGTGATAGTGGCTGTCCGCTCTTGGTTTGTATTGGTTTGCATTGTTATAGGTATATATGTACATACATATGTACAATAACACGCTCCTGCCGACGTGAAATTTCCCATTCAGATCACGCTGCGTATTAGATACGCTGGCTAGGAAAACCCACTTTAAGACAGTATACAGCTGTAATCGCGCACTACAGATTCTCTATGCCAAAAGAAAGGTCGAACTTTGCTGGGTTCCGGGGCACAGTGGCATAACAGGTAATGAAGTAGCGGACGAGCTAGCGGACAAGCCAGCAAAAAGAGGTGCTATCCTTAAACTAGATTCCGCAGAAAACTTAATTCATATCATCAAGGACTCTATAGATGCGCAGATGATAAATCTAGACCAAGCTAATTGGAAAAGTACCCCAACCTGGAAAACCATGAAATTAATGTGGAATGCAAATGACGCGAAGAAGACAAAACTCTTGTTATCATTACCCAGGAAGCAATCTGCGACAGTAGTTGGTATGGTTACTGGCCATGCTTACAGAATGGGTTTATTAACGCATGATCTCTGCAGGAATTGCAAGCAGCTTTGCGAGAGAAGTAGTTGTAGGATGAGGTTTTACCAACTCCTACAACTATCTTTGGAGACTAGTGACTCCACGGACCTGAGAAAACATACCCCTGTGGGATGGGGGCAGTAGTTTTCGCACACAGCCAGTCCTACTTGCCCTAAAAATGGTAAATGGATAGTCACTGGATCTTGATGAAATTGGGCATATCACCCGTGATCCTAAGCCCTAACTGATACGAGAAATGGATATAGCGCCTATGATTGGCTTCTAAAACGTTCGAATATTGAATGACGGAGGATGGGCTGGGGTCACTCGGTCCTTGCACCGCCAATCAGTGATCGACCGTGAAATGGAACACTATAACATCCAAATCTTGGGCTTGAGCGAGGTCAGGTGGATTGGATCAGGAGAAGAATGAACCCCGAGCAGAAACGCCATTCTATTCGTTGGTCCTGAGAGTGGTGCCAAAATTGGCGTGGCGGCCGTTCCTACGCCGAGAGTGCGAAACAATCTCATCAGCTGGGAACCAAAGGAAAGCCCCAGGTATAGACAGACTAGCAACCGAACTCCTCAAAGCGGACCCAGAAATAACAGCCGATATACTCCTTCAACTCTTAACTGAGGTGTAGAATGAAAGAAGATATCCAACTGAATGGAAGAAGGGCGTGATTGCGAAAATTCCGAAGAAGGTGACCTTCGGAATTGTGGTAATTGGCGTGGTATTACGTGGTCTACTTACTGACGTATCGAAAATCATAGCCTACGTAATTCTCAATAGGATTAGTGATATCGTGGAGAGCACTCTCGAAGTTTATCAGGCTGGATTCCGTAAAGGGTCGTCTTGTACCGACCATACAAATACCCCACGGATAACATTGAAGCAATCCACCGAAATGGGTTCGTCACTAGATCTCATGTTTGTGGACTTCGAGAAGGCAGCGCTAAGCGAGATTGCATATGGAATGCTTCGCGCTGGAGCGGTATTCCACATAAGGTCATAGCCGTGATTAAAGAGTCCTACGAAGATGAAAGTTATCGCGTTTTGCATAGAGGCGAGCTGTCCGAGAGCTTTCCTGTGCGAACGGGTGTCAGACAAGGCTGCATATTATCACCAGCCCTATTTTTGGTGGTAGTAATACATCCCGAAAGCTACACTGGAAGATGGGGAAGATAAAAATCTTCGATGGAGACTATTTAACATTTTAAGTCACCTTGATTATGCTGATGATGTGTCCTTGCTTGCACATAACCTTTCGGATTTAGAGTCAAATGTTCGCTCGTTGCATTCTAAATGCCAAGAGGTGGGACTGAAAATAAATGTGCGTAAAACGAAGTACATGCACATGGGTTCGAACGCAAGCACACCGATTGTTCTTAACGGACAAGAGGCGCAAGATTTTTGTTATCTCGGAAGCATTGTCAACATGGACGACGTAGCCGAAAAGGATATTCAGGCTCGTCTAAATAAAACTCGTCAGGCCTTCGGTATCCTTTCTCCTTTCTGGAGGTTAAGAGAGATCTCCCTTCGCATGAAGCTGCGAGTTTTTGACGCATGCATCAAATCCGTGTTTTTATATGGTTATACTACGTTGAAAGTGACCGTTCGACTTACCAAGAAACTACAGACTTCCTTGAACCAATGCCTCCGACGCATTTTTGAAATATTCTGGCCAGAAGTGATCTCCAACAACGAACTTTGGAGTTCAACTGGACAGACCAAAGTAGGTATTGAAATTCAAAGACCGGAGTGTCAGTGGATCGGTCACACTTTAATGAAACCAAAGCAAAATATCGCCAAACAAGCTCTGGATTATATTCCTTAAGGAAGATGTTGGGTTGTTCGACCATGTAGCACATGGAATCGAGCAGTTGAACAGGAGGCCTGAGGAATAAACAAGTCCTGGCAACAGCTTAATGCCGATGCTCAGGATCGCACCGTATGCGAGAGAGTTGTTTGTGTCCAACGCTTCTATAGGTCTTAACAGGAATTTGACTGATTGATTGAAATCCATCTACAATCCACTCAAAACTGAATTTTCTATTTTGAAATGTTTGGGATTGAATGTACGCTGCGCGTACTTGTACGGCGGACGGCATGCGGCGTAGAGACAGACGGATTTTTTTTTATATTTTTGGGCTATTTTAGTCATGAAACGCGAATAAACAAAATTTTAGTTTATTAAATTTTTGTTTTTTTCCAAGTCAATCACAATTATCAAAATAATAAACTACAATTACACGATATACGTAGATTTGTATAATGTTTGCTAGACCAGCCGTGATTTTTTTTTTTTTTTTGTTTTTAATTTTTTTTTTTTGTTTTTAATTTTTTTTTTTTACACCGGAGATAGAGGCGTTGCTCTTTTGTACTGAAGCACAGCTCCAGTGACGTAGGAAGGATATTGGATATTGGATTTTGGAAATTTAGGAGATAGAGACGGCTATGAATATTTCTATTGAATTTTTGAATGTTGCATTCATGCGGTAATACTGAGACGGGCGAGTTCCATATTCGAACAGCCCTGTTTAAAAACGCATGACGAACTTTGACAGTGCGAAAGAAGATAGGTTTGGGAGAATACTTATGAGTGCGTGAAGCAGCTCGAGTATTACGGGGTAAAGGCATACAGGAAGTAGAAATTTTGTCCCAACAATCTCCATTGAAGTAGCGATACAAAAGGGTTAGGGAGCTTACAATTCGTCCCTGCTCGAGAGAAGCGAGCGATGTAGTAAAAACTCCGAAAATGATTCCAATCATAGCTCGCACATAATTACAATCTTTATTCTGATACCAAAATAATATTCAACATTAGTTAAAATTTATCTAAAATTATGACTTTTTATACAAATTTCAATGAAGCGATAATGGAAAGTTAAAAATAAAATCAAATGGGTATATACAAGGAAAATATAAAAATCCTTTGAACGATGAAACTTCAATAGTAAATTTAATTAAACGAAATGAACAACACAAAATCAAAGCAATTAATGTTCGGATGAAATAAAATTTACAAGAAATCAATTAGATACTTTATACAATTGAAAAAAATCTTAAACAATTAGTAAGAAGAAAACAATCAATCCATATAATATTAATATACTTTACAGAACACACACACATATATTATAGTATTTATACGATAGAAACATATATATTTAAAACAGATACACACATCGAAATTAGACGATTAAGCCAATTTTATAGTTATAGAGAAAATCAAAATTTAATTAATTACATAAACATTAGGTAGGTAGATAGCTAGGTATATTAGTTTGCTGTTTTGTTTTTGTGAACATACTTTTTTTACACAGGGTGAAAATTGAAAGTGAAGATTTATACGAAAGAGCATTAGGTAGATACATTCCAATATTTAGAAACAGGAAATGTTTGTATAGTTTAAGATAAAGATACAATGAAGACTTCGAGAAGCAGCCTTATAAAGTTTTAAATACAATTTGTTTTAAATAAAATATAATATATACATATTTTAGTAATAATAATTTGAATCGTAAATTATTTATCGGGAAATGAACTTGTGGAAATTGTTGTTTGTTATAAACGATTCCTGCACTCGTTTCGAAAAACAGATTTTTAAGTGAAGTTTAAGTATTTATTCACAAAAGATTATGAAAAAAAAAACTTTAAATATTTTTCTCAGAAGCATATTTCAAATGGCGAGACAGATAACTTTCGCAATTTCGATCCGTTTGACTTGAAATTTTTGACAACACTTTCTACTATTTCCAGTTTTTCGATTGGTTGGTTCGTACGAAAATTTCAATTGAAAAGAAAAACGTCGTTTTCTTCAAATAATTCCCATTTTGCGGGAAATGAATATTTTAGAAAACCCATAAATACTTCTCTGCCTATTGTCATGGTGAATTTTGGATCTTTGTTTTAGATATAAATCTCCAGGAGTTATTTGTCTCGCCGCGTGACTTTGAGAAATCTAATGCCGCCATTTTCAAGCAAAAAAACCATTTTTTTTTCAAATCATTTGAACATGTGTAATACATACCTATAAATAGTTTTATTTAAAAGCCTTTTATGTTATCCACACAAAAAAATACACAAAACTTTGCCTATTTTTTGGTCATCTACTGTAATGTAACACCTTCAATGTCCTCTTTATACATAGAGAGAAGTTTTATTTTATCAATGTCACCTATGTTTGTAAGATAAATCTGATAAGCGACCAATGTCTTAAATTTACCAGTGCGAGTGGTATTACGTTTAAAAAATTTTCAAATTATTATTAAACACTAAGAACACGATGTAAATGTTTAAAAAAAAAGGCGAATAAAATTCAATCCAAGCTGAAGTACCGTTAAAGCATATTAAACTGATACACAGTTTCAATATCGATAATTAAATCAGATTTCCTAACATTTAGTGACTATCTTAAATACTATATTTCGACACAAGTTCCTAATTTTTTTTCCAATAATCCATATTTTGCATTTCAATCTTTTAGCTTGACATATGTGTGTGCATAAAGCAAAACATTCCACTCTTTTGTTTGCTTATTTATATTAATTTTGTTTTAAATTTTGTAGTCTTATGCTATTTCACTCAATTGCATGATTTCAACTAAGTATATAAATTTGTATTGTTAAAAAAAAAACCAACAGAGAACGACAGAAATGAAAAAAAAACTGAAAATACTATTAAAATTGATAAAAATAT
Source organism: Chorisops tibialis (assembly GCA_963669355.1). NCBI lineage: Eukaryota > Metazoa > Arthropoda > Insecta > Diptera > Stratiomyidae > Chorisops > Chorisops tibialis. The sequence continues at coordinate 113,360,261 of OY770263.1, read as the reverse complement.
TGAGTTTTTAAATTGTATGTTATGTCTTTTCAATTTCCTTTTTTTTCATAATTAATAATGTACTGATTTTCATAAAGAGTTTTCTTTTCAATATTTGAAAAAGTGGTATTCTCGTATTCCACTTCTGATGGTGGGATACGATTTTTAAAATAGTAGAATAATATAATAAACTTTTATAATACTACCACCTCTCCCTCTGCTCTCTTTTTTTCCAGCTCCTTTTGTTTAGCATGTTCTATGGCGATACGTGCTTCAATAGCTACCAATGATTCGCGGGTAAAGGGACGGAACAAACTGCGTTCTTCCTCAGATATCGAGTCGGAGTCTTCTGTCATTGTCTATACGGCCAACGGTGAGAGCCTTAGTATTCCAAGGCCTGAAAGTGAAAAGAATAAAATTGATAAATTATTATCGTATTGAAATTACAAAAAAAAATTTTTTTGTTTTTAAGTTGCTAGAAGTGATTAATCTTAATTCACAGTTTACTGACGAACACATGATCTTTCTTCTTTTCCCCTGTAGAAATGAGGTCAGGGCATGTCAATTCACACACCCACACCCCGCCGCACTCTATGGATAGGATGCATGGCCTTTTATTTTCCTTTGTCTTCACATTCCAGTTGAATTTCGTATTCAGCGAGCGACTTGTGGTATTTTCAATTGCCACAATCCCGAAGGTCACCCTTCTTGAAAATTTTCACAATGATGCCCTGCTGCTATTCAATCGGATATCTTCCTTCGTTCCACACCTTAGCAAAGAGTGGGAAGAGGACATCCGCTGTTATTTCTGAGTTCGCTTTGAGGAGTTCGGTTGAAAGTCCGTCTATACCTGGGGCTTTCCTTCCCGCCAGCGGAAACTATCTCTTCCTTATCTGGGGAATCGTCTTTTATAGAGGATTCTTGAGGTTGGATGTTTGGTAGTTGTTCTGTTTCTGGAATAGCTCCTCTGGCAAGATGTCTAAAATATCAATGAAGTATTCCTTCCATCGCCGCAGCTGGTGTTCACTCATATTAAGGAGAGTTCCATTCATATCTCTTACCAGCTGGTTGACGGTGAAATTCCTGTTCGACAACTGCTTCATAATCTTAAATAGTGAACTCATAACCCCAAGGTAAGCCGCAGATTCTGCCTTATTGGCCAGATCTTCTATGGCCTTTCTCTTGTCGCGTCTAACAGCCATTTTAAGCTGTGTATGAGCATCGCGTTAGTGTCGTCTCAAGTCGAGAGTTCTTTGGTTGACATCAAGTTGAGAGATGATTGCCAATTTGGCTTTTGTCCGATCGCCAAGCTTATCCCATGTGTCTTGCGACATTCAGGGATTCTCACTGCTTTGCACATATCCCACACATTCTTCAGCACTAGTTAGAAAAGTGTTTCTGGTTGCCTCCCAATTGGTGTCTAGTATGCGCATTTCTATATAATGTAAAAAAATTTTGTAAAAAATCAAGTTTGGATTTGGTGATATAACCGAATTTAATTGGAATATAGAATACGGCTCCTAGATGGACTGGAAGGGAGACGGAAGACAAGTTGTCACTGGAGTTAGTTGAGGTTTGGCTGTCAAACGAAAAAGGACCGCGAATTATAGTCAAGGAGTGGTTGGATGGGTTTAGGTAGGGTAGGCATCTGATTAGAGTCATTAGACGATGCTGATTATTGTAACTATCATATACACATCAATTGTGCTCATCATACTTCCATGAGGTAACCACCGAGACTTGATTTGCTGAGTGCGAGTGCTATTGAAACAAAAAATTTCAACCACTATAGTATGGCCTTCCATGTTGGGGGTTAGGCGATGTGTTCTCATCCTCGGAAAAGCCAGACTTGTTCGGAAACTTTTTAATGAACGATTGTATGCAATCCACACAACGGAACAAAAGTCTTTAATGTTTGGCTTAATGTTGTCCATGCCCCAACGGAAGACAAAGTTGATGAAGCTAAATAAAATTTCTAAAGCACCTTAAAATCAAGATTCGACTCTCTTCTGACGATCGATATTAAAATAGTATTAGGTGACTTTAACGCGAAAGTGGGCAAAGAAGAAACTTACATAGGGACAATTGGAAGCCATAGTCTCCATGACTTCAGTAATGCTAACGGCCAGGAGCTGACTAATTTCGCCAGGAGTAAAAAGCTATCGTATCATAACATTCATAAGAGAACATGGGCATCACCCGACGGACGAACATTCAACCAACCAACCAATAGACCATGTTAATAGAGAAAAGAATGCCCTCCTGCATTCTCGACGTACATACACGTCTAATTGCGAAGCAGATCACTATTTCATCAAAACTAAGTTCCGATGTCGAATCGCAAGCCGAAGGCACTTAAGAACACAAACGGTTCCCAAATTCGACATTTGAAAATTCAATGACGAGAAAATAGTAGCGAAATATGTATCAGCCTTAGATAGACACTTCGCAACAATGATGAACAACAACGCCAGCATGCCAATAAAAGAGATGTGGTAAGACATCAAAGATGGTATTACATCTGTTGCAGGGAAGGTAATGGGACAACAACCCCGGCGCAAAAGAAATGATTGGTTGGACAACGAATGCCAAGATGCCTCAGAGCGAAAAACTCAAGCTTACAAAATATTAACGAAACGACAGACACGACCCAGAAAGGACAAATATAATGACCTCAGACGATTTGTAAACAAAATATGCAGACAGAAAAAAAAGGAAGCACAACAATAACGAAATTAAAAAAAATGGACGAAAATTTTAAATTACACAACACAAGAGCCGCGTATTCCCTAGTTAAAAGGTTGAAAGAGTAATACCAACCAAAGATGACCCTCTGCAAGGATATAGAAGGCAAAATCATAAGTAATGCGGAAGATATAGAACTAAGATGGCACAATACTTTGAACAACTCCTCAATCCGAGCTCATCATCCTCACGAACAGCAGCAGCAGACATAATATCAGGTATTATTGATATAACAGCTGATGAAGGATACTCTTTGAGTTCTCTCACTCTCGAAGAAGTAAAAACGGCCCTGAAGAACCACCCAAACAACAAAGCACCGGGCGCTAATCCAGCTGAGCTTTTGAAAGCCGACGACATCTGCAAAGCACATCTCCTACATAGATTAGTCATTGCTATATTTATAAAAAAAGGTGACAAACTCTGCTGCGAAAGCTACCGTGGAATATCTTTCCTTGTGTACGTCCTATAAGATCTTGACGAAAATTCTGTAAAGGAGAACTAAGCCCTATGCTGACAGGCAGAGTAGAAAATGATCTGGCTTTTAGCTTTAAAACATACAATGGCCTTAAACAAGGAGTCGGCCTCGCACCAATGCTTTTCAACTTGACAATCGAATATTTTGTTCGAAAACTTCCCGTTGGCACTAAGGAAATACTACTCTTTAAATCCACACAACTCAAAGCATCATCATCATCATCAATGGCGCGACAGCCCAAATCGGGCCTTGGCCTCCTGAAGTCGTCGCCTCCAATCATCTCGATCCAAAGACCGCGTCCTCCAGCTGCTAATTTTTAAAATGGCTTTGCTGTCTTCATCAACCGAGTCTTCCCATCGCTTGCGTGGTTTGCCTACTGGCCGGTTACCACTCGCTTTGCCTTTAAGAGCACATTTGAGGAGTCTTCTGTCTTCCATTCGCTCTACATGGCCAGCCCACTGCAGTTTATGTAGCTTGATGAACGTTCAAGCTTCCGGCTCGTCGTAGAGTTGATACAACTCATGGTTGTATCTTATTCGCCATTCCGTTCCTTCCTTCACAGGTCCCAAAATTCTTCGGAGGACCTTTCTTTCGAAAGCGTTAACTGCTTTTTCGGAAGTTCGCGTTAATGTCCACGTCTCGCTGCCATAACAGAGCACAGGTCGTATAATAGTTTGTAAACCCGCAGCTTATTGTTCCTGTACACTTTCTTGGATTTCATTATTGGAAGTACCGAATAATACGTTTTATTTGCAAGTATTATCCGTCGTTTGATTTCATCTGTTTCATTACCGTCCTTTGTTAGATTAGCCCCAAGATATATGAAGTTGTCCACACTCTCCAAATTATATTCCGCAATTGTTATGTTTTGTCTGATAGGCGTTCTCCTTCTTGTTTGCGCCATTACTTTTGTTTTGCTTTCATTAATGCGCAACCCGACTTCTTTTGCGGCGGAGTCAAGATTGACAAATACCTCCTTAGCACTAGGGAAGGATCTTGCTAGGATGTTAATGTCGTCAGCGTATGCTACTAATTGGGTGAACTTGAATTGTAGTGTCCCGTTGGTGTCGACTGGGATTTTTCGGACGACATACTCTAGTGCTAAGTTGAAAAGCATGGGGGATAGACCATCTCCCTGCTTTAAACCACGTTCCGTTCGAAAGCTGGTTGTGGAATCGGTTTGTATTCTCACTTGGGATTCAGTGTTCGTCATTGTGAGTCTTGTTAGTCGGACTAGTTTTGGGGGAATTCCAAAATCAAGCATGATTTGATACAGTACGCTCCTGTCGATACTGTCGTATGCTTGTTTAAAATCTACGAAGATTTGGTGCACATCTGTGTCATGTTCCCACCATTTCTCAAGCACCTGTTTCACCGAGAATATCTGGTCTGTTGTAGATCGTCCGGTTCTGAATCCACCTTGGTATTCGCCAATTATTTCATTAGTATAGGGCTTAAGACGACGTTCAATTATTTTTTTTGATACCACTTTAGTAACTGAAAAAAGTACTGCACAACCAACAACTGAAGTTACAACCACTTCCATTGCACAAGAAACCACAGTAGAAACTGAAGAAAGTATTGAGACGTCAACGTCTGTTGAGGCTACAGCCACTTCTGTTGTAGAAGAGACAACTTTAGTAAAATATGATGAAATCGGAACAGAGACTGAATCAGCAAGCACTGAAGAGACAACCTTAGTTGCTGAAAACGTATCGCTACATCATTCGCTGAAGGAGCTATAAGCAGCTCCGTTGCAGAAGCAACCACTTCAGTAATTGATAAAAGTGTTGCTACATTGATTGCACCACTATTCATCTACAACTACTGAAACTGGACTTCCGATTACTTTAGAAGCTACAACAACAGCTATTGCAGAGAATTTAACATTTCCAGCAACAATACAAGAGATTCACTCTACAACAGCCTTCGGAATGATTTGCCATTCTCAAATCAAAAATTGCTCCCGAATCGGATATTCGACAACGAGTCTTGTCAAAGATTTTTTCCTGAACAAATTATGTCCACCTGATGCCGATATGAAACCATTCATCCAATTCGAAGACCAAAATAAGAGAATGGTTGTATAATTTTGTAATTGGTCCGATATAGTGAACTTTGAGCAGTCTGGAGATTATCTAAATCAATATCGAACAGATAAGAATGATGGTGCAGAATCTCTACAACGTTTTGGTAGCCAGCTGGACTATTCTAAAATGTCGAAAGTCAAGTTGGAGACTCGCCGATGAATGTTTGTCTTACCATTTTACATCCGTTGCGATGCTATAACTTTGAAATTGGAACAAATGACGATGATAAGAACATTGGCAAGCAGTTAAGAATCATTCAAAATCAACTAGTACACATCCTCCCATAAAAATGTAACATTTTCAGAAGGACAAAGTGCAATTACCTTGAAAATTAATAAATTCAATGCGAAATATTTCCATACCGCGTATGGTGTTATATTCAAAATATTTGTCAACAAGTTACGTGCAACTTTATTATTTTTGTGGCAAGTTGTGGATGTGTGGGAAATCAATATGCATTGTATCTAGCGGTAGAAGATAGTAGAGCGGAAAAAGCGAGGGGGTGTAGGAACGATCTCAGTGATTCAACTCCTACCACCGTATATTACCAATAGCTCCAGAGCATAAATTCATAAATCCCATTCGTTTATATAATTTGAATTTTTATGGGTGGCAATAGGAGGGGTTGGTCGATGACAATAATTTTACTTTATTATTCTAATAAAAAAGTGTTGTGATCAGTCCAATGAAAAATTTTACATAGCTTGACTCCGGCCATCAGTCGTCCGATCTGCTCCCGGAACTCCCATTGGCAATGCCGAAGAACCCTCGTCATCTGCGTGCACAGTCGTTGGTGACAATCACGAACTACTGAAGCAGAATCACAAACGAATCAGATCGGATGATACTAGTACGACGATACCTACAGCGAAAGCCCAGTTGAGAATGGCTGCTCACAGCGATACCGCTAGAAGTACCGTCCAGGCAGCTATCATCAACACGAACAACTTGCTGGGCATCATACCGGAGTCGATGAACCCTCAGATCTACGTTTAATTGCGTAATATTCAGAGGGAAAACCTCATAGGGAAACCACCATCTAAGCCAAGCTTTTTGAAGTGTAACTTTGAGCCGGGTTGCCATAAGATAACTCGTGCTGGCGAAAACACTCTGGCCTTCCTTCAAGAAGCGGTTCCCAAAATAAACCAGATCTTGAAGGACTTCAAGCTACAGATGATGGGAATTGATGAGGCTCCTAAACCGCCAAACGAAAGTGTCTGTACGGATCCCGGGTATCATCGAAGATCCAGACCTCCTATTATAGGACATTAAACTACAAAACGATCCTATGACCTATGAAAACTTTTCCAAAGAGAACAGAAAGACAAGAGTCAACTTTTTGTTCTTGGAATTGACCAAAGCTCCATGGAAAACTTGTCAGTAGCAAAAGTTTTCGCGGATTGTGGACTTAATGAGATATATTTCAAATTCCCGGATCCAAATGCTGCCAACCTTCAGAGCTGGCATGTGAGTGGTTCAAGCCAATCTACATTACAGTAGTTCAGCTTCCGCCACTCTACAACAACACATCTTAAGAGGACACTCGGATGTTGCACTTGTCCAAGAACCGTGCTTGAGAGGCTTAGACCACATTTAAGGCTGGAGTAACAAAACATTCACAATCCTTCATGGACCCAAAACAAGTACGCTACACTAAAAGAAATGAGTAAATAAACTACCTAAGCAATAGACGATGTTCAGTCTACTAATTGATTTAGACAAATTGACTAATTAAAATAGTTCATCTTCTTAACATTTCGTGTTATCATCTAATGCAATAGTTGTTAGATCGATTTAATTAGTAAATTTTTCTAAATCAATTAGTAGGGTAAAAAATAAGTCAATTTATCTATTCATTTCGTTCAGTGTACGGACATGTGTCGTTGCAAAGAAATCACTATATTTAACATTAATTCCGCAATTTAGCAGTCCAGACTAAACAAAGACACTCTGAGAGAGGTCCCTTTTCTGTACTCTGCAGCTTGTTAAACTCCATCATACCAGCTAGGATGTAGACTGCAATGCGAAGATTGGGAATTCAAATCCTAGTCGAGATGTAATTTCAACACACGTCTTAACCACGTCAATCTATAAAAATAAAAATTCGTAGATAGAGGGTGCTAAGAACCCTTACAAAAAAGCAAATAAAATGTTAAGAACCTGAAGGTTAGAAGCCCATTACCCGATTTAAGCTGTAGTGCCATTGAATAAGAAGCCATTGGATGCAAGGGATATTAAACAGACCTGAACCGGCTTATCTAGTCCAACGCGATAAAATGTTGTGATGCCAATGCCCATTTAACCTACTGCTCTTGCACAGACTGTAACGATCGCGCTAAGTCAATCCACAAATTTTTTGGAATGAAAAATTTGAATATTTGTAATGTTGATAATGGTCCAACCCTCAACAATAGAGTGAGAAGTGATTTTCGCAACTAATTCTAAATCACTAGATGTACGCCACTGGAAGGTCTCAATAGAACCACATGTGGATAAAATTTTAAATTGACGGATCATCAAAAAAATAGCCGGTATTACAGGAATCCAGCAAGAACGGGTTGGGTTAAATATCATCTAATAAACTGTAACCTACTGGCAACAGTTTCTCGCCCAATAAAAACGCTCAACTCCTTAGATAGAAGAGTTGTTATGCTAACGAATATACTAACAGAAGTCCGCCAAGGATAGTAAAAATGCTGTCTGGTGAAATAGCGATCTTGATATTCTGCAAAAAAATGCTAGGAAGCTCTTTCACAAAACTAATTCCAGCAAACGTTACACAGACTAAGATCAATATTCATCACTTCTACAATAGCACTACAGATCAAGTCGGGCCTTGGCCTTCTGACCTTCAGGTTCCTTAACATTTTTCATTATTTATTGTGAAAAGGTTGTTAGACCTTGGCACAACCCTCTATCTACGAATTTTTAATTTTCAAAGATTGAGGTAACCAAGATACCTAGTCGTGCCATAAGTTCTGTCACACGTATATGGGCAATTTTTGTATAAATGAAAAAGAGTTTTTGACAAAGGAAAATATATTTTATTTTGGCATACTAATGGAAGTAAAATAAGCAACAAATTATTCAAAGTGGCCGCCTTTAGCCTTAACACAGCTCTTTAATCTGTTGGGCCAGTCATCGATAGCAGTACGCACTGTTTCTAGCGGAAAATTAGCTACTGCTTCTGTCAAAGATCGCTTAAGGCTCTCGATATTTGGGTGTCGTCTCGTGCACACCATGGACTCTAACTCCGCCCACAGTTTGTAGTCCAGGGGATTCAAATCTGGGCTCCCAGAAGGCCATTCCGTCGCCCTTATAAACTGTGGAATATTGGTTTCCAACCACGCTTGTGTGGTTCGAGCTTTGTGGGCTGGCGTAGAATCTTGCTGGAAAACCCAATGTCGATTGTTGAATAGCGTAGAGTTCAGGGGCTTCACACATCCCTCCAGGATGTCCGTTTGATAATTTTTAGCTGCAGTTTTTACGCCTTTTTCGCAAAAATGAAGCTCGGTGACCCCTTCGTAGCTGACACCCCACCATACCATGACTGATGCTGGATGATGTCCTCGCTGTACCCTAGTGGCAACTTCTCGGGCTTCTATGGAGCTGTGGGCATACACCTTATCATTTTGGCGGTTGAAATGTTCCTCCACCGTAAAAATTTTTTCATCGGTAAATAAAATTTCTCGATGTTTGTTGTTGCCGTACCGCCGAAGGAGCTCTTTCGATCTGGTGCTCCTAATTTGCTTCAACTGCTCAGTCAGCAAATGTCCCGTTGATCGTCGAAAGGCACTCATCCCGAGGTCAGATTTTATGATACGAGACATACTTCGGGTGGAGATGTTCATCTCTCGAGCCATGATTCGTTGTTTACGAAGCGGATTTCGACGAATTCGACTCTCGACCGCTTTGATGGTAGCAGAAGAACGTACATCACGCGGACGTCCAGAACGAGGTCGATCTTCAATAGTCTGGATCGCGTTATATCTCTGGATCGCACGATACACAAATCTTTGCGTTATTTTTAACGGGCACAACAACTTGAAAATTTCACTCGCGGATTTTCCACACTTATGTAGTGCAATCACTGCAGTTCGGTTTTCTATTACACCCCATTCCATCTTCACACGTTAACGAACACACTTTAAATGACCATCAACTGTCAACAACATTATGACGTTTATAAAACTGGCCGATATTGAAATGTCACTCATAAAATAAAGTTGTTGCCAATGTGAGAAATTATGTGACAGAACTTATGGCAGGACTAGGTATATGCAAGCAGACAGTGTGCTGGAATTATGCGTCGACGGGGATTTGAACTCATGACCTTCGCATTGTAGACTAATACGCTAACATAGAAATTACGTTAAGTTCTTTCAAGGGTTTGAAAGACAAGTCATAAGGACTGGACGAGGTCTTTTCCGCAATGATCCAGAATGTGGGCGATACAATAATTCAGTACGTGGTTGACATATGCAAAGCATGTATCAGTCTTTGCCAAATACCAAAGTTTTGGTAAGAAGCTAAGGTGGTTTTCATACATAAACCAGGCAGAGACTCCCATATAATCTCGAAGGCATTCTGACCAATCAGCCTATATTCCATCCTTCTTAAAGGTTTAGATAGACAGGTGAGCCGCTACCTACATGTAAATCTGACCCTCTTGGTCAAGTCTCCACACCAAACACCCCTATCTAGTGATAAATGGTATAAAAAAAATAACAGAATTATGATTGGGCGGAAAGCTTAAAGTTTATTGCACCGGAAAATATGTTATCTCAAATTCTTTCGAAAAGTGAATAGTGACTTTTGCTTGGGAGGTGGTAGAAGTTGATTCGGAAGTTTGTAATTTTTGTATATAACACCAAACATAGTAAACAAAATGTTTCATGATGAATTTAAAGTTAGCAGCTTCCATATTTTTCGAGGAAATCGAACAATTTTCGTCTGAATTTATGGCATTTGTATGCGAGGTGCAGAGAAAGTGAGACGTTTTGGATTGTTTTGAATCTGCTTATCAACAGAAATACTTTTCTTGAATTTTCAACATAAAAATTTATATGGGAGGTGGTAGAAGCAGTGAAGCAAAGTTCATATTTTTTTTAGCATCTATTGAAATTATTAAAGGACAAATTGAGGCAAAATTTTAAGTTTGTGCCTTTTCTAGTTTCAATAAAAAATCGAATAAATGCATTTACCCAAATTTGTGCTTTTGTTTGCGAGGGGATAGAAGGAGGATCACAACCAAATTTTTCGACGTCAGTGATATAATAGTATAATTTTTTCAAAATTTAAAGTTGGTAGCTTTGATGGTTTTGGAGAAAAATAATTTAATTAAAATTCCGAAATTTCGTGAAATTTGTATCTACTCCCTAGAAGGGGGTGAAGTTGATTGTTTTTTTCAAAATTGGTTGCGATTGCAAAAAAATTAATTATGGCAAAAACAGTTCTTTTATCTTTGCTAGTTGCAATGCGAACCGAATAAATGTATTTTGGAAAATTGTGCATTTGTATGGGAGGGCGTAAAAGGAGTACTAAGACCAAATTTTCAAGTCAATAGCTGAAATGGTTTCGAAGAAAAATCTATTTCTTCAAATTTCGAAAATTCATGAAATTTGAATGGGATGAGGTAGAAGGAGTGGGGGGGATGTGACCTGTTCAGGAACTTAAAATTACTTTTTTGCTAAAAATGAGCACGTTAGGTCAAAGCTTTCGAGAGTTAGTTGTAGACAGACAGACAGACAGACGGATAGATGGATAGACAGACGGACAGACGGATGGATAGACGGACAGACTGACACACAGACGGGGAGACGGTCACTCGGAATCAAGGTATTTGAGCGACAACAAATAATTCTGTACCCTTGGCGACTCTGTGTGAGCACTATTTATTAGCGTTACAAACGGTAAGGCAAAGACAATACTCTCTCATATTTCATCTAAAGTATAAAAATTTTGAAATAAATATTAAAGTTTTATTACTCGTAAGAATCATTTCAAATAACATTAATAAAATGTTTGTGGAAACCGAATCTGCTGAACTTATCATGATTTTATTGCAAACATTCATTAACAATATTAATATTTCGTTAACAGCTAATCAAACTGCCTTTGAAATCACAAGAATCAACGAGCTTAATTATTTTGTGTTCTACCAAAATCGAAATCGTTAAAGATAGCATTGCCATTAGATGGTAAAACACATTAAAAAGCTTTACTTACTTAGAAAAACAAAAAAAAATAATCGTCTTACAATCCCTATCATGATCAATTTTCACAAAAAACAACGATGAATCTATTGGAAATTCAATTCCATACTGGTAAAGTAAACAATTTGAAAAACATTATAAGCGTAAAATTTGTCGGTTTCGAGCTTTTCCAGCAATTCTATAGATGTCGAACAAGAATAATCAGTTTTATTCGCAGCATAAAACTCGAAGGGAATCCTTAGAGCACAAAAAAAAGAACAATAATTATTCTTAATTTAATGTGATAAAATTCTTCGTCATCTCGAAAATTATGTAAATGGAGGGAGACAACCGGGAGATTTCACCACTTAAGACTTTAAAGATTCAGAATTGACAATATTACAATAATAGGGTTCTGGTGAAAATGTTGTGCAAGTTATATGGTAGATGTAGAAAGCAAAGCTGGGCGACCTCAAAATATTTCATCCTTACAACCGAGCGAGTCATAACATTTAATCCTTGCAACCGGGCGACCGTCATAATATTTCATACGAGCATTCTGAAATATGTACCCAGGTGCTTAAAATTTGCATTTTAAGCCTAGTACTCTATTCAAATGAAATTAAATTCTCGAGTGAAGAATCAACAATGACGATCCTGGTAATGATTACGCTCCATTGCGGACTGTGCGGAAAGTTGTTGAGCTCCGCAGCCCAAAAGATACCATCAGTGGTCACTTCATTTGCGTCGCGGTATATGCTGATGAACTGCTCATTTTGGTGAAGAGAAACTCCAGACTTGAGCTCTTATGTCAAATGTTCAGCAAGGGGTCCTGAACGGTACCCTTCACCTATAGATTTCGCGATATCGACCAAAAATCTTATTTTCACACTCATGTTATATGTAGCAATGCGGGAGGGGTCTAGCGACATACGAGTACATAAGTTTCTTATTCGTTCCTTGTGCACTGTATGAGGCGTTAGTATAGTATGTAAGAAACCTCGGCGACTGGTAAGGGAATTCGTTTGACTAATACGTGCTAGCGATTGATTCTGAGGGAATCTATCTCTATATCTTTTTGTTTCTACCGACGTCATGCAGGTGCTCATGGGTGTCATGCAATTAGAGTTCGAGGCGAAGCATCGCACTGTCGCTTTCAATGAACTCTACAATTTTTTAACCTTTTATTTTTGAAGGCACCGACTTACAACTTAAGGGTCACCCTTTAATGCATTGCACAGTTATTTTGGAATAAGAAAAGGAAGAAATTTGGAAGTGTTATGGGAATTTTGGAAGAGAACCGAAAATGACGGTATTATATTTGAAGCGTTAAAGGTTATACTTACTTGGGAATATGCTAGCAGGCAATGCGTTTCAAAGTCTGGACGCTCGTGAGATGAATGAATGTATGTATTTCACAGTACGAGTAGGAATAGCGTTGACAGTATGCTCGTGTACGCAAAAAGCTTGACGAGTATTTCGGGGAAAGGTGTAAAGTGAAGGAATGAGTGATCTAAGTTCCACACTACATTTACCATGAAAGTAGCGATAGTAAACCAGAGTCATGGCACGATATTAAGGCTGAGAGAAGCTTTTTTTTGGCAAGATCTTTTAATCTTTTAAATTGTAAAATTATTATAGGTATTAGTGATATCAAAAAAGTAACTATTCATTACATGAGTACTCGTTACCGACCGAAATCCGAAGTAACGAGTACCGCCGCAGATTGATATTCGTTACTTAAGTAACGAAATGAGCTCCTGAAAAAGTAACTGAACTGTCATAACGTTTCGTTACTGTTCCGTTACTCATACATACACAAAAAAAGTACCAATACCGAAAGTAACATTTAGTTCGATTTTTTGTTACATCACAGGAAGAAAATGAAATGTTTTTTTTTTCGTTTCACTTCTTTCACAGCAACAATGTCGTCGAGTGGATTTGTGGCATGGCAAGGGCATTCGATACTAGTGTTAGGGTTGTTCGATCAGTGATACCAGTTTGTGGAATCTTATAATGTTTGACTTGATAAAGAGATTTTGTTTTATTAATCTGAAGGATTTTTGTTGAAGACATTTTTTTTAATAAAAGTTATTTCCTTCACATTGTCGTTTTATTTTTTATTTTGAAGAAAAATTTATCGCGTACTAGGCGAAAGAAATCAAGAGCGATTTACAAGCGATATTTGTTGCATATAGTTACTGCATGGGGCACTCGAAGCGGTTTATCATATTTTGGTAAAGATAAAGCTCTACAATCGGGGCTAAACTAAAAAATCGATATTTTTTTGGTATTTGGTATTTTAAACTACAAGAACTGTTTTATGAAATGTTTTTTTTTTTAATAAAATGTATCAGCTGACATATTTTAAAATGTTGTTCCATCTAAAATTGAAAATAAATAACTATAACGTAATTAAAAAATATTTCTATACCCTTGGCGCCTCTGGGCAAGCATTATTTTTCGGCGTTACAAACTTTACAGCAAACTTATTTTACTCTCAGATTCCATCTAGAGTATGAAAACTTGTTTCTTATTTAAATTCATATTTTTAGCATTATAGCACAAATTTTGTTTCCTCTTTAGTTCTTACTTCTATTCGCATTTCTGATGTGCAAAACTGGCTTAGCTATCCGTCCAACATGATGTGACGGTCATTTTAAAAAACGAGTACCTAGTAACCATTACTTTCTTTAAAGTAACGAATAGTTTCTGGTACTGAAAAGTAACGAAACTTGACATCTCTAGTATGTACGCGCATGTATGAATTTTCATTAAATAAAATCATTGACAAAGTTTTTGAATTTGAGAGTTTTCAATTCTTGGGTCCGTATCAAATTTAGAACATAAAATTAATGATTTTAAATGATTAGCACGAGAACAAATTGTGCAAATTATTCATGTCACAAAAAGCTTCAATAATGTTTATCACTAGAAATTAATTAATACAATAGTAGTAAAATAATTTTAGTTATTCAATAATGTCGTTTTTCTAAACAATTAACCCGAGATCTGTATAGAATCTGAAAAGGTAATCAATAATGCAGAATTGATAAAAATCTAAAAGCTAGGCTTGTAAAGATCTCTAGATCTACAGTTCTAAGACCGATTCATCGTACTAATGAGTGATAACGCACCTTCCGTTTGTTTAGTTTAGTTTCGAACCAAAATAGAAACAAATAATATGAAAAAACAGATGTCGCCAAGATCTATAAAAATATTCATAGAACTTTGATCAAAGCTCCCCTCTCCGGCGATATTATCATACCAATGCTCTCAAACTTACGATGAAAAGTCGTGGGAATGAGAGAATGAGAGCCTGGAAGCAATGCTTCCCTTGCATCAATGGACGCCACGCCACTGTAGTAAATGCTGAATACTCCGACGTTTCTGCGACGCTATAGAGAGTCAATATAAACCGTAACGGTTTCATCTCCAATTAGTCAGAACGCATGTTTTTGGATTCGATCGAGCTGCGCAAGGTGTGTTTTGAGTGCCCCAGCCCTTAAATACAAAAGCTACATTACCCAGGCATTTGAAGGTATCCAGGGCAACATCAAAGAAAAGTTTGCTCCAATCAAGGTGGTTATTTAACTTTACACCTAATAAGATAAACTCATCTGAAGAGCAAATTAGTATACCACTAAAGGCTAAATTAGTCTAAGGAAGTACGTCTAAGGGAGCGATGTTGGCTAGTTCATCAGTTGTAAGGAAACCTTTTCCTAGAAGATTTAATCTTTTCCTTGCTACTGCCTCGCAGGACATACTCTGTCGTTTCTGAGTCTTTGACATAAAAGTGGCAGATGTCCGTTTTAGCTAGACCTATATTTTGGAGGTGGTGGTTTACTTCAGTATGCCTCGTCAATAGGCCGATTAGAGTACTAATATCACTCTTGCTGAAATTTAGAACAACCTGCACTTTGTATTTGGTAGAATAAATTTCTTTGAGATTGATAAACCTAAAAGTCGATTCCAGTAGATTCTCTGCTCTTGTTCAATCCACTCTCCAAGAATAAAGTTGAAGTATGCTTTTGGTTTTCTACAAAATAGCTCTGGTCCAATAAAATTTGTTTTTGCGTCATTTATTGCGAGGCGGTCTGCCTCTTCTTTTCCCTCAATCCCCATATGTCCTAGGACCCACATTAATGTTACTTCATTCCTTTTTTCCAGGTTGCATAGGTTTTGAAGGCAGTCCCAAAAAAGCCTCGATCCGTGTTTGTTGGATGCTAGGTGCTTGAAAACTGCCTGACCATCCGATAAGACATAGATATTTTTATTTCGATGAGCTCTTCTAATATTCTCTTAAATACATAGCTACATTGCAATAAGTTCGGCTACGAAGAATGTGGCTTCCTTACCAAGAGGTTATGAAACCGAGAAGGACCTATGACTCTGATTCCTGTCACCTTCGAGGTGCGCGAGCCATCTATGTACCAGAAGGTTGATCCCTCTTCCATTTCAGGCATCATGGACTGCCATTCCTTGCGTTCTCTGATTATTACTTTGAATGTGGTTTCAAAGTTGAATTTTGTTGACATAGTATCTCGCAGTATTGAGGTTAGAACCTCAATTCTGGGCTATTCCACGATTTAGTCGAGGTTGGAGTTCAGCGAACCTAATTACTCCCTGCATTTGGAAGCAACAGATTGCTTGAGAGATTCCGCAGTGGAGTTAAATTCAAAGGTGTTATCTGAATATTGTCATCTGCAAAACTATTGATTGGATTAAGAGTAGAAGAAAACATAACAGGACTACAATTCATCATTCATCAATTCAATCATGCGATACTCTAGGTGAAAGCGAAATTTTTTGATTTGAAGAAATTTTGTAGGGGAAGTGGTACAGGGGTTGACGACGTTGAGCCAATTTTTTCTCATCACGTTAAACTCGCTATCAAAATGTTTTATACAAAATTTAGGATTCAAAAATTTAATAGGTACTGAAAAATTAATGTAGTAGATTTAGCGAAATTGTGCAGATTGTATGGGAGGTGGTAGAAGTAGGGACGAGTTCTAAAAGATTTTTTCATAAATAACTACATATAAACATCATGTTTTTGATATGTTTTAATTTGTAAATCAGTAGCATTCATACTTTTCAGGAAAATCCACTTGTAGTAAAGTTGTGAAATAGTGTCAGATTGCATGGGTGTGGGTAGAAGGGGTAAAGGTAATAGTCTAATTTTTTTTGGCCTTATTAATAATTCTAAATAAATATTAAGTGCACAATTTCAGCTCGATCAATTTTATACACACTGAGTAAATTGGTTTAGAGTACTTCATGAAAAAGTGCAGTTTGCTATGAAGGTCACTTCATTGAATCACTTTTGTATAACCGATTGAAAATTTTAATTTTTTTTTGTTTAAATCTATCGGCACACTCGTATAAACGTTTTGTACCAAGCACTTCAAAAGGGTTCCATTAACTTCTGGATTAATATTTTCTTCTTCTACAATGACACCACAGCCCGAATCCGGCCATGGCTTTCAGGTTCCTTAAAATTTTTTCATTATATATTGTGGATAGTTTGTTAGCCCTTCGCATAACCCTCTATCTACGAATTTTTCATGTTCGTAGATTGAGATGGCCAAGGTATACCCAAGCAGGCAGCGTGTTGGAAAAGAGATATATCTATCTATCAACTCAATTTTAAATAACTTCGAAAAAGCTTTATTGAAGATGTCTGCGGCGTGAAAAGGAGCTGTGGAGGGTTTGTCACCACAGTTCCCATAGTTTTTCTATTTATTACTTTTCATTTAAAAATTATATCTGTATTGAAATTTTAATATCATTTTTCATTTTCAGCGCAGATGAACCTAGTAAGTTTTTTTTAATAGTTCAGTTCAGTTTTTTATCGCATTAGGTTAATTAAGGAAAACTACGTGAGCATGTGTTTGTGTAATTATTTTATTTCTTGGCAATACCTCTTGTACTGGTGGTTATTATTATGATTGGAAACATGCACTAGAAACGTGCTGAACAGCTCGACATTTAATCGGTTTGAAGTGACTATTATAGCTAAGTTTCGCCTCATGAAATGGAAGAGTTGGATTGCTTTATTTCATTAAAATAAGTGCACCATGTTAAGAATCAAGTGGTATGAGTTGCCAGTAAAAGTAAACATAGTAGATATTTATGGTATATATGGTATATGGACTATACCTAACCCAATTATGCAGCAATGAAATTATCTTCTCTGCCTGTGTTGATATATCGAGTTGACTTAGACGTCGAACTGGATACATATTATTCTCAAAAGTGACGAGTTTTTAAATTTTCTTTAAGCCTAAAATTGTGGGACTAGGGTAATATTTTAGGCTTGAACGAACGTACGATTGGATCAGCAGGAGGAACGATTTTGAGTCGAAGCCCCATTCTGTTCATCTGTTTATGAAGTCAGAGATCATCTATATGACTAAAGTTTGAAACTTGGCAACCAATTTCGGATCCTGGGTGTAGCCTTGTGGATACCGTGTTAGTCTACAATACGATGGTCGTGAGCTCAAATCCCGGTCGACGTATAATTCCATCACACTACCTACGTGGGTATATCTGGCTCAAAATCTTATGGAAAGCCAGGAGGCCAAGGTCCGATATGGGCTGTAGTGCCATTGAAGAAGAACCAATCTCGGAAGCTATTATCGTTTCAGACGCAGCATCAGGGTTAAAAATATAACAATTCTTCAGTTGTTCAGGGCTTAAGGCCAGCGAAGCCATTTCTAAATACACTAGCTGCTTCCATGAATGCTACGAATGTTTTCTTAAAGGGAGTATCATATCAATAAGAGGCGTAAGATTTATTTTTTGAATAAAATGTACAATTGTTTGGATGTATCTGAAATTTTTATTGTATTATAAAGTACTCACATGGAGATTATATATGAAATACAATACCTGTCGAATGGCCGCCTCCGCTTTGAGAGGTGGAATGGTTTGCGGATGGTTAGCGCAGACATTACTCTTAACATAGCCCCAAAGGAAGAAGTCGAACGGTATTGAATCACAAAATCTTGGTGCCAATTGGGGTTTTCAAAGCGCAAAATTACATGACTTCGTGCGCAATAACTCGATTGTGTCGGAACTTGTATAGCACCTAGCATAATCCTGTTAAAAGTCGAGGTCACTTGTGTCCATACAATCCATCTCCGGCCACAAAAATTATTTATCATGCGCTGTTCCGCCCACCATTGACTGTAATTGCTCTTCCGTCGACATTTTCGAAAAAGTCCCTATGACGCCTCCGGACAACAATCCGCACTAAACAATCACTCATTGTGAGTGCGTTGGCTTGTCCTGAATCATTTGCGGGTTTTCGATTCCCCATTTGCAGCAATTTGGCTTATTAACGTAGCCGCCAATATAAAACTAAGCTTCGTCAGAAAACACAATTTTTTTCAAAAATTACCATCTTCATTCATGTATTCCAAGAGAACGTATGGCGCTTCTGGTGGTCCACCGGCTGGAGTTCTTGAGCCAATTGGACCTTGTACGTATGCAGAGCCAAATCTTTCGTCAATATTCGCTGCAGTGTGGACGTGGAGAGGTCGAGTTCTTCAGCACGGTGACGAATTGTGATATTTGTTGTTTTCAACACTTTCTTTCACTGCGGCGTTATTTTCGGGGCGAAAACGTTTCGGTGCTTTCATATCTTGCACTGAACCAGTCTGTCACACACGTCTCAGAAGGCACATGATCGTGATCTCTTGCTGCTACACCCATTATTTCACATGATTATATAATAACTTATCGTCGAAATTAATTAACACAAGTACATGTTTTAGGAACGTATAAGTAACGTACAGCTTCTCCGAAAGAAAATGGCCAGAAAGAGCCCAAAAAAAATATTTCGACTAACTTACAATTTACGAAGTTGATACTTGAACATATATATATGTATGTACATATATAGATAACATATTAAGATGTACTAGTGGAATAATAATAAAACCATACGACAACGATTGCGATACTCTAAAAGCAATTTGTTAATTTTAAGAAATTTTGTATGCGGAGCGGTAGAAGCGGTGACGGCATTGAAGCAGCTAATCGCCTAATTTTTTTCAGTCTTAATGGAGGGAAAGAGTAGAAAACTACGCTTGTTAATATCTCCACTACGGACTCATATAGAAAGCTGAAATTCGACAATTGTGTATATTCTAAAAAGTAAAAATAAGTTCATTTTTTATCCAGTGGGGAACAAAAAAAAAGGAGGGGGGGGGCTTAGAAATAAATAGTCGGCCGATTTTTTTTTCCCAAATGATCATATCTTGGGAATTACTCAACACAATAAATTCATATTTTAAAACCAATTAAGTGGCACATAATGAACGGATAAGAGACTTTAGAGAGAGTTCAATACTCCCAAAGAGGCGGGGTGCAAACAAAAAGAATTAAATGATAAAATCTCGACTATCTCCCAAGCTTTATAATTGAAATTGGAACCAATATTCAGATGTATTAGCAAAATATGAAAAATATATCACGCTTCAACATAATAGTAGTGGGTGGAAATGGGGAGCATTTCAAAAATGGTGCACTTTTCCATATTTCAAACCGTTATATCTCGAAACCCAATGCAGATATTAAGCTGAAACTTTGTCAGATTGTAGAGCCGTATTACCCACAACTTTGAAAAGGCGCAAGGGGAGTGGTAGGGAGCCAAAATGTCGAAAAATTGAACAATTTTTTTAGGGGTCTGGTAAACGATGCAAAGTTCTAACTTTGCAGGTTCATTCATCCTTTTGATATACATAAAAAATAGTAATTTGAACCAGAATTGTTGTTCACCGAATGGGTGCTCTATCATGTACGATGTATATCAAGTGTATGGAAAAAAATACAGAAACTAAAAATTTTTCATTGAAATTTTAAGCAATAAACTTAATAAAATTTGCGAAATTTATTTAATGCTTAAAGTTTTAAGATATTAAAAAGTCGAACACCTTCAAAATATCTACCCCCTCTCATACAAAAAAAAATTTTTTTTTTTTGTTTTGAACACTTTTAAGAAATTAATTATCCCAAAACCATTAAAAGCTATCAACTTGAAATTATGCACAAACACTTCTTAACATATTCAAAACAAAGTTGCGTCAAAAGTTTTGAAATTCCTATTGCTATTCTAACTTGGAAATTTGTAGCAATATCTTTCAAAAGAAATGAAATAAAACTGCATGAAAAATTTTACGATTGCCTCACCTGCTCTGCCGTCTCCCATACGAAATTATGGAACACGTCACGACCTTGGATTAAGAGACCCGAAAACGGCGAATTATTTGTGGAGTTTTGTAGTCCTCGGCTAATGGTCATCGGAGGGACCCTTTTTCCACACAAGAGTCATCATAAAACATCTTGGGTTTCCCCTGATGGTGTTTCTCGACCATTTGGCTATAAGTTGCCGATGGAGAAGATGTCTCCTTGATGTGCGAGCGAAACATGGAGCTGACGTGGGAAGCGATCACCACTTGATGGTTGCTTGCTTGAGATTGTGTACAGCACCTATCCGACGACCACAAATTCTTCAAATGAAGCGTAAGCTTAATGTGGATAAACTTAGAGATCCCAACAAAAAACGCGAATACTCCACTATGCTACGCGAAAAGTCATCCACATTGGGTGAATATAAAATGCGCACACTGGACGCCAATTGGGAATCATCCAAAAATATTTTTCTAACTAGTGCTGCAAAATCTGTGGATATGTGCAAAGCGGTGAGAAACCCTGGATGTCGCAAGAGACTTGTGACAAGGTTGGCAATCGGAAAAAAGCCAAATTGGCAATTATCTCTCAACCCGATGTCAACCTATGAACACCCGACCTGAGACAGAACTACCACGATGCTCATATACAGCTCAAAAAGGCTGCTAGACGCGACAAGAGAAAGGCCATTGAAGATCTGGCAAACAAGGCAGAATCTGCGGGTTACCTTGAAGATATGGGTTCATTATTCAAAATCATGAAACAGTTGACGAACAGGAATTTCACCGCCAACCACCTGGCGAGAGATGTCAACGAAATTCTACTTAATATGAGTGAACACCAGTTGCGGCGATGGAAGGAATACTTCTCTGATATTTTAAACATCTTGTCAGAGGAACATATTCCAGAAACAGAACAACTACCAAACATTCAACCGCAACAATCCTCTATTAGGGACGATTCCCCAGATAAGGAAGATATAGTTTCCGCCATTCGGTCAATGGCGGGAAGGAAAGCTCCAGGTATAGACGGACTACCAACCGAACTCCTCAAAGCGGACCCGAAAATAACAGCCGATATACTCCTCCCACTCTTTACTGAGGTGTGGAATGAAGGAAGATATCCGAACTAAATGGAAGGAGGGCGTCTTTGTGAAAATTCCGAAGAAGGGTGACCTTCGGGATTATGGCAATTGGCGTGGTATATGTCTACTTACTGCCGTATCAAAAATTATGGCTGAGGTAATTCTCAATAGGATTAGTGATGTCGTCGAGAGCACTCTCGAAGTTTATCAGGCTGGATTCCGTAAAGGGTCGTCTTGTACCGACCATACTAATACCCTACGGATAATATTGGAGCAGTCAGCCGAAATGGGTTCGCCACTACATCTCATGTTTGTGGACTTCGAGAAAGCTTTCGACAGCGTTAAGCGAGATCACATATGGAATGTTTTGCGTAGGAGAGGTATTCCAGATAAGGTCATAGCTATGATTAAAGAATCCTACGAAGATGCAAAGTGTCGCGTCTTGCATAGAGGAAAGCTGTCCGAGAGCTTCACTGTGTGAACGGGTGTCAGACAAAGCTGCATATTACCACCAGCCCTGTTTCTGGTAGTAATAAATGACATCTTGAAAGCTGCACTGGAAGGTGGGGAAGATAAAGGTCTTCAGTGGAGACTATTTAACATCTTAAGTCACCTTGATTATGCTGATGACGTGTATTTGCTTGCACATAACCGTTCGGACTTACGAGTCAAATGTTCGCTCGTTGCATTCTAAATGTAAAGAGGCGAGACTGAAAATAAATGTGCCTAAAACCAAGTACAGGATGTGGAAGAGGTGCAAGATTTTTGCTATCTCGGAAGCATTGTCAACATGGACAGCGGAGCCGAAAAGGATGTTGAGGCTCGGTTAAATAAAGCTCGTCAGGCCTTCGGTATCCTTTCCCCTTTCTGGAGGTTAAGAGAGATCTCGCTTCGCACGAAGCTGCGAGTTTTTGATGCATGCGTCAAATCCGTGTTGTTATATGGTTGTACTACGTGGAAAGTGACCGTTCGAATTACCAAGAAACTGCAGACTTTCGTGAACCAATGCCTCCGACGCATTTTAGGAATATTCTGGCCAGAAGTGATCTCCAACGACGAACTTTGGACACTGCCTGTGTTGATATATCGAGTTGATTTTGACGTCGAACTGGGCAAATATTATTTTCAAAAGTAACGAGTTTTTAAATTTTCTTTAAGCCTAAAATTGTGAGCTAGGGCAATATTTTAGGCTTGAACGAACGTAGGATTGGATCAGCAGAAGGAACGACTTTCTGTTCATCTGTTTATGAAGTCAGGGATCATCTATATGACTATAGTTTGAAACTTGGCAACCAATTTCGGATCCTGGGTGTAGCCTTGTGGATACCGTGTTAGTCTACAATACGATGGTCGTGAGCTCAAATCCTGGTCGACGTATAATTCCATCACACTACCTACGTGGGTATATCTGGCTCTGGAGTACAACTGGCCATACTAAAATAGGTATTGAGATTCAAAGGTGGAAGTGGCAGTGGATCGGCCATACTTTGAGGAAACCAGAGCGAAACATCGCCAAACAGGCTCTGGATTATAATCCTCAAGGAAGACGTCGGGTTGGACCATGTAACACATGGAAGCGAGCAGTTAAGTAGGAGGCCAGAGGAATAAACAAGTCCTGGCAACAGCTTAAAGCGATGCTCAGGATCGCGCCTTGTGGAAGAGAGTTGTTTCTGTCCTATGCCCCTATAAGGGGTCTTAACAGGAATTTGATTGATTTGATTGTAAAAATCGCTAACTATTATAAATAAAAATAAAATAATAAATAATAATAAAATAATAAAATAAATATAATAAAAAATTATGTAAATATATAAATAAAATAGTAATATAAAATTATTGTTTATACAGAAAAAATTTGATTTGCCGGGGTAGTGGTACTGGTTTTGGGAAGGGTGGTGATTAAATCAGGGGGCCGGCGCGGCTAGGGAGTGAGCCGTGCACCAAGCTATAGCCGCCGCGTCAATTTGCATGACTCGACAAGTTTACATCATTATTTGAAACACTTCTACTCTTCCGAGAGGTGTGCGGTTTTCGGCAATCGATTTAGAATCTACATTATTAATCAGAAATAAAAAGAAATCGATTTTTTTTTCAAATATTTTAGGTAGTGCTCCCCTTAACAGATAGTTGATATATTCATTTTTAAGTGTTTTTCTTTACACCTCCCCTCCCTAACCCTCCCCCTTACAATAATTAGCCTGCTAGCTGATTCTGGTGGATCTGAATGCCGCCTTAATGTTCTCAAAATATGATTTTTTATGGTAAGTAATTTCGAAGATATAATCATTTGAAAAAAAAAATCGGCCGATAATTTGTTTTTAGCCCATCCGCCCTCCCCATTTTCGGACACCAATGGATAAAAAAACTAAATAATTTTTAAAATTTGTCCTACAACCCCCTCTACACTTATGCTGATTTTTAGCTTCCTATCTGCATTCGTAGTGGAGATATTAGAAAGTGTAGTTTTTGACTCTTTCCCTCCCCCCGCCACTCCATTCCACCTGACCCAAAATTTAGATAATGGAGGTCACTTACGCAATAAACAATCTACCCAAAAACAAACATTCTCCCTTTAACGGCCTCGGAGATATGAGTCCATATGTACGGCGTAAGGCGGGATGAATTTTTTTTTGCATTTTTGGGCATTTTTAGGCTAAGTTAGTCATGAAACGCGAAAAAACGAAATTTCATAGAAGCAAATTTTTTTTTTTCTGTGTCGATTACAGTGCTTTATTATTAGAATAATAAAGTAAGCCCACAATATAATTTCGGCCGATCATAAATTAAAGGTACGTGAGATAGTTTCTACCTTAAAGATATCAGCAAACAGTGTATTCAACATTTTGCATGAACATCTGTCCATGGGAAAGCTGTGTTCGAAGTGGGTACCGCATTTGCTCACAGTCGATCAAAAACAACAACGCATGTATGATTTAGAGCGCTGCTCGGAACTATTTAAGCGCAATGAAAACACCTTTTTCATGCGGTATGTGATAATGGATGAAACATGGATAAATTACTAAGGTTCTGGCAAAAGTTCTTTAGGACGCGCAAGGTGTAATATCCATTGACTGTGTTCGAAAGGGTGAGAAAATCAATAGCAAATATTATATGGCATTTTTGGAGCGTTTGAAGTAAGAAATTGCCAAAAAACAACCCCAAATGATGAAGAAAAAAGTGCTTTTTCAAAATACAATGTGACTCGGTCACAAGTCGATGGTAACGATGGCCAAATTGCCCGAATTGAAGTTCGAATTGCTTCCCAACTCACCGCATTCTTCGGATCTAGCTTCCGACTACTACCTGTATACAGACCTAAAAAGAATGCTGCCTGGAAATAGATTTGCCTCCAATGAAGATGTGATTGAACTAAAGCGTATATTGAGGCCAAAAATAAATCGTTCTACAGAAAAGGCATCGAAATGTTAGAGGAGCGTTGGAATAAATTTATTACTCTTGAAGGAGACTATGTTGGGGAATAAGAATTTTGCCTAAAAGTTGATGATTTATTAGTCATCCTAGGCACTTATTAAACGATGTGGTATTTGTATGGGACAGGCCCGAGCACGGGCGGAATGATTTGAGATCATATACATATTGAAGAGCGTTAAGGAAATGTAAATAGTTGTAGATTGTATTAATCCTAAAAAAAAGTTTAAAAAAAATAACATTAAGCTCAAAAACATAACAGAGCCACGATTGTGCGTAAAGCGATACGATACTCTAAATGAAATAAAAGTTTTTACGATCTGAAGAAATTTTGTATGAGAAGTGGTAGAAGGGGTGACAGTATTGAACTAATTTGCTTCACATCATGCTAGAGTAGCTATGATAATGTTTTATACCAAATTTAAGCTAAATTGAAAATGTACTGGGAAACTTAGTGCATTGAATTTAGTGAAATTGTGCAATTTGTATGGGAGGTGGTAGAAGGAGTGGAGGGTTTTTGGGGATTTTTCGAAAATCAATTATAATCGTCATGAAATTGTTATGTTTTAAATTTCAGATCAATAACAAACTGTGCAAGTTTCATTACAATCGGTTCAGAGGTTTGTGCGCGGAAAACGGCCGAACATGAGACAGACAAAAATTCTAAAACGAGTTTTTATGCTTAGTTATTGTCCAAATAAAGCATAACAGTTACTTATAGCCATTTATAAACAAATAACAGACAGACACTTCAATTATATTTATATGTATAGATTCATATATCATAGAAATTCTATAAAACTTCATCTATGAAACTAACATTCTATACAGCGAATTTTGTACGTGATTCAAGCAATCAATTAAAAAAGAATTAACATCCACCCACACCTTGCCGACCCCCACACAAACCCAAACTTCCATAAATAAACGAATGAAATATTGATTCCTTGTACTGGAGCTACTGATTCTAATCGCGATGAAATGTTCAGTAATTGATAACAGCCCTGCTCTAAAACACCAATTCATTTAGTCTTCCGTATCTACCCTAACCTGTATATTAACTTTCCATGCATCCTCAACTCGTCCAAAGAATAATAAAGTTGTACCCGACTTGTTGGCAGATACTTATCTCCGAGCCTTATTTCTTAGCGTTACAAACTTTGTGGCAAACTTATAATTCTGTCCGATTTTATCTACAGTATAATTAGAGAAACTGAGAGTTCATTCCCCTCAATTGCAGACATTTGTGTGCTTAACTAACGCAATCGAAAATATTAATTGATATTATGTTATCACAACAATATACAGACGATCGATTTCTTTTTCTTCGTTGATTTTTGGATAAAATATTCATTCTTCCATCTTTAGAAAGTCAGGGGAATTCAGTACTACTTTGAACTTCAAATTATCGCCAAGACTGTAGTTTTCATCTTTTAGTTAGAAACATTAATTAAGTTTGTTTATTTCTTATACTTCGATTTTCAACTTGATTAAATGCTTGTTTGCGACGAATTAAACTTTGCATTGAAAATATTTGTTAATAATAATAATTTATTCAATTTCATCAAAACAATTATTACTCACAAATAATAGTAAAAAAAAACTTGACCTATCATACACGAAATTGCATATTATGGGAAATAATATAAACAAACAATTTGGCCGAAGCAGTTGGAAACATGATCTTTTCTTTTGAAATATATTTGAATCAAAACCATGGTGAGGGAACTGGCTTAATGGTAATGTGATTGGTTAATTGGTTTTGAAGTTATTAACACTTTCGTGCAGAAAGTTTTTTAAAAAATACAAATAATACAAATTTTATTAATAGCCATTTTGTTAAATTTTGTGGGGAAGTGTTATTTTTTCCCCATAGGCGAAAAACAAACTCCTCCACGGAGGGAACTGACTAGAAAGTTTTCCAAATTTCCAAGTTTTTATTAAGAACAAGAAATAATGAAATAGCTATTTTTTACTGAAAAAGTTTGATTTTGAATTATTAATTCGTTGATTTTAAATGTTATTTTTTCAACCCTGTTTCTCTATTAGTATAAACTTTGATTTGTTGTGAGTCGACCAAAAAAATAAAAATAATAAAAGTTACGCTATCAGTTAGATTTTGTGACCATTTTAAGACACATCGAATTTTCAAAGCAAATTTTTTTCCAGCCAGCTCCTGGCCATCCAACTAATAGAATGACTCTTTTTTATACAGTTTATCATTACTACAAAAATTTTCAGCTATTCGTATCATTTTTTGGTTCCAAATTACTTCATCTTCAACGAAACCATTTCGGTATACTTAACAACATTTTAAAAAAATTTAAAATTAAATTTAAATAATTAACAGAATCAACAATTTATTTATAGCATAAAGCTGACATGAACAACGTGCTAAGATAAAATATAATTAGTTCGGTACTAATTATTATTGAAAAGCAATTGGTTCGTATTTTCCACAGTTGGTACGATGATAAGGAAAATGAAATGGAACATAGTTTCCCAAAGATCGACGCTGAATAATAAACGTTAAAGCACAAATGTGTTAAGTGACAAATTTGTGGAAAACCGGATTAGGTGAAAATATGAAGTTTTTTTATGTGTTACATACTTTCGAATGCATAGTTGTGATAAACTGATGAATTGGCGATACAGCGGCTCGCCGATAGTGGTAAATATATACATTCACTACACAAGAACTTTGGGTCGAATCCTAAATTCAAATGTGTTCATCTCAAAATCAACAGGTAGGCACTAAACACATTTGTGTACTATGGTATCGATATGGAGAATCATTTTGTCCTAAAATTAATTTAAACGCAAAATCAGCCCCAAGGATAATCCGTTTATTCTCAAGTGGCTCTAAGGATCGAAGATTGAGGCGAAGTTGATAAGGATGAAGACGCCACGTATCTGACCAGGGAAGATCCTTATGGCAAACCTTAAAAACCTTTGCTGTACATTCTCAATCCTACTCTTATATTCCTCTTAATACGCAGCCCAGACCTATTAGGCTCAAATATAGAGCGTACAAAGCACAGTATAAGGTCATAGCCCTGAAGAATGGCAGAGCGATATCGTCTAATTGATTATGTATGGCAGAAAAGCTCATAACAAGGGTAATCAGAATCCGGCTTATAAATTAGTTGCACTAGATGTGGTCCTATCAAACCTATCCTTAGGACGGTTCAACTATTGCAAATTCAATAAGTTTTAACTATACGAAAACATCTAACGACATAGCAACATTTTTGAAAAGCAAAAAATCGAGCTCAAAAGCTATATAACATAATGCAATTACAAAAAAAATCCAATTCGACTAATAAGCGATGCGGTTATTGCATCTTCGTTAGTCTTTATTGAACAAAGTAGATATGTTTTCAACATAACATTGCCAGGTCCCGTATTATTAATATACTGTAATACCACGCGTCTTTGTCCGCTTAAGAATCGAAGTAATAAGCAATTTTTGAGAAAATAGTTAGTAATACATTATGTGGGATGTATAATCTAATAATGGCTCTGTGAACATAATGTTTTGTATTTTGTTGAAATTAGAACCTGAAATTATTAAGAATAAAACCATGACACTCGCATTTGCATGGGACAGGCTCGTGATCAAATCAATCCCGTGATTTGAGATCATATACGTATTGAAGACCGTTAAGGATATGTGAAAAGCTGTAGCTCCGAGTTAATTTAAATAAAAAAACTCAGATAAAAAATATGAAAGGATTTTTATGATCTTAAAAAAATTTGAATAGGAGTGGTAGAATGATGTTTCATATCATGCTAGAGTAACTATAAAAATGTTTTATACCAAACTTAAGCTTCAAAAATTAAATATTGTAGATACTGAGAAATTTAGTGCATTGGTTTTAGTGAAATTATGCAGTTTGTATGGGAGGTGGTAGAAGGAATGGGGGTTTTAGTGATTTTTTGAAAAACATCTATATGTAAACATCGTGCAATTGATATATTTTAAATTTTAGATCAGTAACTTTCATACTTTTCAAGAAAATCGAATTTTAAAAAAAAGTGTGTCACATTGTATGAGAGAGGGTAGAAGAGGAGAAGCTAATCGGTTTACTTATCCCCGATATTAATTATAATACTAATTAAGGATTTAGAATAAAATTTTAGCTCGGTAGATGTTATACGTACTGATCAAATTGGTTTATAGTATTTCATGAAAAAGTGCAATTTGTATGAGAGGTGGTGGAAGGAGTGGGAATATTCAAATAATTTGTATACTATATAACACATTTATGATAAAAAAATTATATTCTAAATTTCAAATTATTCGCTTCTATGGTTTTCAAGGAAATTTGTTTATTATATATTTTTGAAAAAGAATCATATAGTATGGAAGGAGGTAGAAGACGTGGGGTTACTGAAATAAGACCAAATGCAGATTACATCTCAAAGCATACCTAATAATCTCTAAAAATTTAATTATAATCGGTTCAACTGTTTTTGCGTGGAAGCCGGACAAACAGACAGAGAAGAATTTTAAAAACCTGTGTTTCTGCTTAGTTATTATCCAAATAAGGCAAAACACTAACTTATAATCATTTAGCAAATAACAGACAGACGCTGCAATTATATTTATCTGTATAGATAAAATCCAGCTTTTGCAAAATAAAGCCCGCGAACAGTTTGAAATTATCTAACTTGACTTTATTCCAACCCTTCCAAGTTTATCAATCTGAAAAAAATTAACCCTACCACAAAACAAAAATGGAGGATATTCTAAAGCAAGGGTGAGATTAGTACTCTAATCGGGTTAATGATGGGGCACAGTGGAGTGAACCACCATCTCAAAAATATGGGTCTAGCTGAAACCGACATCTCCCACCTCTGTCTCGAAGACTAGAAACGCAGAGCACATCCTATGTCACTGTTAAACAACAGCAAGGAAAAGACACAATTTTGTAGCCAAAATAGCTTCCTTAAAGATGCTTAGATTAGCCAAAGCTATCGAATTATGGTAGGGTAAACGCACAATAGGCCGGGAAGGCCTCAGTGCTTTCACCTCTTCCCCAAATAATAACAATAATAATAATAACTTCAACCCTAGGTCGACTTTATTGTCAATCAATTTCCTGTTAAGACACCCTATAGGATAGAAACAGTTCTCTTACATAGGTCGCGATCCTAAGCATCGGCCTTTGGCGCCAAGACTTGTTTATTCCTCTGGTATCCTGCTCAACTGCTCGCTTCCATGCTACATGGTCGACCAGCCCTACGACTTCCATGAGGATTGTAGTCCAGAGCTTGTTTGGGGATGTTTCGCTCTAGTTTCCTCAAAGTGTGACCGACCCACTGCCATTTACGCCTTTGAATCTCAATGCGTATTTGAATCGGTCCAGTTGTACTCAAAAGTTCGTTATTGGAGATTTTTTCTGGCCAGAATATCCCTAAAATACATCGGAGGCATTGGTTCACGAAAGTTTGCAGTTTCTTGGTAAGTTGAACGGTCACTTTCCATGTGGTGCAACCATATAACAACACAGATTTGACGCATGCGTCAAATACTCGCAGCTTTGTACGAAGCGAGATATCTCTTAAGCTCCAGAAAGGGGAAAGTATACCAAAGGCCTGACAAGCTTTATTTATACGAGCCTCAGTATTCCTTTCGGATCCACCGTCTATGCTGGCAATGCTTCCGAGGTAACAAAAATCTTGCACCTCTTCCACATCTTGTCCGTTAAGAATAATCGGACTTCACTGTACGTGCAATAAAAATGTTAAGGGTTGAAACCTAAATATGATCGGGGCTAGAAAGAACTAGAATCTATAATTCGCCAACAAGAAATAAAGCACTTGCAAAGTCTTTAAATGAGGAATTAAAGCAAGCAGTGAAACGCTCCGAATATGCTTGACTTTTAAGTAAATTTAACATTGCGTTTCATTGCAGGCAACAACTTAAGCAGCATGGAAACTTTTGAAGTGTTATTGGCAACACATTTCCCAGGCTGCAAGATAATTAACAACAATGAAGACTTAGAGGCAGAGGAAAAGACGTGCATTAAACTCCGTTCAGCAAAAATATTGCTGGTAAAATTTTCACTCCGGAAAAGATCAGATGGGCGATCAACACCTTACAAATCAGCCGGAATAGATAAAATATTCCACGCATTACTGCAGAAGGGGTTAGAGATCCTGATGCCAATAATGATAAGGATCTTTAAAGCCAGCTTTATATCGGGATTCATCCCAACAATCTGGAAGAAAGCGAGGGTGGTATTTGTATCGAAGGCAGAGAATCGTTCCATTGATCAGCCTAAGTCATATCGCCATACAAGCCTAAGCCTCCATCTTCGTCAAAACGATGGAGAAGTTAGTGGACTTTCACATAAGAACAGAGGCTAACAAGGTCTGTCTAATATAACCAACATGCCTACCAAAAAGGCAAATCAACAGAGTCAGCCCTTCATAGTTTGGTAAGGCATATCGAAAAAGCCCATTCCTAGCATAGAAGGAGCATTTGACAACACTCCCCATGAAGCCATAATAGCGGCAGCTAAGAATAAGTGTTTAGAAACGCCCACGATAAAATGAATACACGCCATGCTAAAGAGCTGAATGATAACCACAGATCTAGGTGATAGTACATTGGCTGCATAGACCTATAGGGACTATCCCCAAGGTGAGGTACAATCTCCAATTCCTTGGTCA
The DNA here is from genome assembly GCA_963669355.1 of Chorisops tibialis. Taxonomy (NCBI): domain Eukaryota; kingdom Metazoa; phylum Arthropoda; class Insecta; order Diptera; family Stratiomyidae; genus Chorisops; species Chorisops tibialis. The sequence goes on along the minus strand of OY770263.1, from coordinate 113,328,386 downwards.
ATTGTAGCAGATGCTACAAGTTCCTGGACCGTTAAACAGAACAAGGATACGAGGCAATAGGATATGCCGATGAACTCGTCATTATCATTAGAGGCAAATATGATTTAATAATATCGGAAAGGATACAATCAGCCTTAGAGGTGATAATGAACTGGTGTCAGTCTAAGAACTTAAACATCAACCCAAGTGAGACTGACATAGTACCATTTAAAAATAGAAGGAAAATCTGATATTGACACCACTATTATCGACACTCTGTATAATAACGACTTACATCAGGTAGTGAATTTTCCCAATAAAAATGGGAGATGGCTTGAAATGATCTTTACCGACGCATACGATGAAGTGATTGTTAGCCCTCCCTGTGACGCGGAGAATCTTTTCTATAATACACAACATCGCTCTGCTATCCTAGTAGAACTACCATGCGACAACACTAATTTTGTTCACTCTAACAATAATAATATTGCATTTGACTTCCGTAATGCTGATTTCAATTGCATTAATAATGAACTGTTTTCGATAGACTGAACATCCCTTTTCTCATGTAATGATCTTGACAATGCCATGACATCGTTCTATGATGTGATCTTTAAAATTGTCGATAATTATGTCCCTGAAATAAAGGAAAAGATAAAGTTTCAGAACCCTAACTAGATAAAAACCTCAGATCACTGCGGAATAGAAGAAATAAGCTATTTAAAAAACTTAAGAAAACGGGCGCGATTACAGTCAATTTTCAGAGACAATATGATACGCTGGCCTCAGAGTTCTCTTCTAAGTCCCGGGTTGCGTATGAGTGTTACGTAAAAAAAATTGGGGAAGATATCATAACAGAACCAAAAAGATTTTTCGAATTTGTTAATACAAAACAAAAAAGCTCGGGTTATCCCGTAATGATGTCCAATGGAATCACGCAATCTTCCTGCCGGCGTAATAGCTACGATGTGTTTGCTGACCGTTTTCAAGAAGTTTTTGGTGCCCAGTCAAATTCAACCCACAGCAAACCCAACATTTCGGTTCCTCCACTAGTTGACAATATCTCGTTGTCTATTGAGGAGGTGCTTGATGCTCTCAAAACTATTAATATGAAAAAAGGTCCAGGTCCTGATCTTATTCCTCTCCTATTTTTATCAAAGTGTGCGCATCAACTTTTAGCACTTTTACATTTTTTCTTCAACAAGTGACTGTCGTTGGGAACTTTCCCATCGGCTTGGAAATCGTCGCATCTCACACCCATCCAAAAGAATGGAGACAAACGTAAAGTTGAGAACTACAGATGTATAGCAATTCTATCAGCTATACTGAAATTATTCGAAAATAAACTGCCAACAAGTCGGGCGAAACTTTATTATTCTTGGGACATGTTGCGGTGGAGTGGAAAGTCAATATGCAGGTTAGAGTGGTTAGGGAAGACTAAGTGAAAGGGAGTTCTTGGGCAGGGCTGTTGTCTATTTAACAATATTTCATTCGTTTCTGCAAGTTTAGGTTTTTATTAAGGGAGGAGGAGCGGTAATAGTAAGAGTGGGTGGATGTTAATAGCTTTTTAATTAATTGCTTGCATCACGTCCAATACTCTCTGTATAGAATGTGTTTCATAGACGAAGTTGCATAGAATTTTCATAAAATTTAGTGTATTTTACATTCACGAAACCGAACATTTGTATGGGAGGGGGTAGAGAAGGTAGGGGAATCGTAAAATTTGATATGTAGTTTTATTTTGCTTCTCTTGTAAGGGGCTTGTATAAAATTTCAAATTCGTAACTTTTAGTTTGTTGGTTATTAGTTGATTTAATGAAATTGGTCGAAATCATAGTTTTGTATGGCAAGGGGTAGAAGGGCAAGCGCAATTTCAAAACTTTTAAAACAACTTCATTTGAATTATTTTTATAAGTTTTTCTGCAAAATTTGAAGTTGATAGCTTTTAAGAGTTAGCTGACAACTTATTTCTTAAAAATGCTCGAAAATATAATTTTGTATGGGAGGGGGTAGAGGAGGGAGGGGAATCGTAAGACTTGTGATGCAATTTTCTTTCTTTTCTATTGTAAGATGCTCGTACAAAATTTCAAGTTCGTAGCTTTAAATTTGTTGATTATTAGTTGATTTAATGAAATTGGTCGAAATCATACTTTTCTATGGGAGGGGGTAGAAGGGCAAGCGCGATTTCAAAACTTTTAACGTAATTTCATTTCAATTATTTTTGTAAGTTTGTATGTAGAATTGCAAATTGATAGCTTTTAATAGTTAGGTGATAATTGATTTCTTAGAAATGGTCGAAAAAATAATTTTGTATTGGAGGGGGTAAAAGCTTTAAAGGTTTTCGACCAGTTAATATTTCGTATATTTAGGGATTTTTTTTAAATACATTTTGCAAATTTTCAAGTTTCTACCTTAAAATTTCACTCAAAAATTTTCAGTTTATGTGTTTTTTTCAATGCACATGAAACACCTTGTGCACGTTAGACCGGGGGGATCGGTTTATAACAATTATGGATCAAGTTATTATTATTTTTTTATGTACATCAAATAGACGTATCCACATGCAAAATTTAAACTTTGTATCTTTCACCAGAGCCTCAAAAAAATCACTCAAAATTTTTGACATTTTTGCTTATCACCTCCCTCCCCTTACACCTCCCAACTTAAAATTTTTATCAAAATTAACTATTATGTAGTTCTACAATCTGACAAATTTTTGATTTGATATCTGTATTATTTTTTGAGATATAAGGATTCGTAATTTTGAAAAGTGCGCCATTTTTGAAATGCTCCCCATTTCCCCCCACTACTATTATTTCAAGATCTCATATTTTTTTTTTGTATTTTTCCAGTATAGCTTAATATAAGTTTCAAGTTTCAATTACATAGCTTAAGAGATAGTTGAGATATTCAGTTTTAAGTGTTTTTCTTTGCACCCCTCCTGACCCTTCCCCTTACGATAATTAACCACTCTCTAAGCTGATTCCAATGGAACTATATGCTACCTTGACGGTCCCAAAATATGAATTCTTTACGATAAGTAATTTCGAAGATATAATCATTTGAAAAAAAAATTCGGCCGACAATTTGTTTTTAGCCCCCCCTTTTCGGACGCCAATGGATAAAAAAATTAAATTATTTTTAAAAGTTGTCCCACAAACTTCTCTATATGTGTGTTGAGTTTTAGCTTCCTAGCTGTTACCTTGGTTGAGATATTTGAATTCGTATTTTTCGGCCTTAGCGCTCCCCCCGCCTCCCCCTGAACCCATACACCCCCGAAAATGGGTATCTGCCTGAGATCCGCCACTATCTACAATCCCCCCAAAAATGAACTTTCTATCTTGAAGGGTTTGGGAGTTAATGTGCGCTGAGCGTACACACCGGCGTACGGCGTACGGCGGACGGCGTACGGCGGACGGCGGACGGCGTACGGCGGACGGCGTACAGACAGACGGATTTTTTTTTTTTGCTTTTTTAGGCTAATTTAGTTATGAAACGCGAAAAAACAAAATTTCAGGGTAGCAAATTTTTTTTTTTTTCCAAGTCGATCACAATACTTTATTATTAAAATAATAAAGTAAAATTATCTGCAATAAATTTACCAATATGATCAAACCTGTTCTTAATGGCTTTAGAAAAGGTTGCTCGACCACAACGAATCTCATGATTCTTATATCTGATACGCTCTGCGAACTTCAAAATGGGCATCAAATCGACACAATATACAACGACTTTAGCAAAGCGTTCGACCGAGTTGATCACAATGTCCTGATTTTAAAGTTAAAACAAATTGATGTGACATGATCCTTACTTGACTGACTTAAATCCTATTTAATAATAGAACTCAATTTCTTAAGTTTCAAGGTTTTATCTCCAAGGAAATATTATAATAATATATTAGGAAGTCACTTGGGACCTCGTTTTCATCTCATATCTATCAGAAGTATTGGAAAATGTTTCACATCTGATGTACGCTGATGATCTGAAAATATATCATGCCATAACCTCGTCCGCAGATGCCGCATTCTTGAAATCGCTATTGCGCGAGATCATTGGTGCAGTCAGAACAAATTAGAGCTTAGTGTCAGTAAATGACATGTGATAAGCTTCTCAGGTAAATCATCCTCATATTACCATGACTATATTCTAAGTGGATCAACTACATCGTGTTGATCAAATTGAGGACCTCGGCTTACTACTGGACAATAAACTGTGCTTCAAACCTCACTATAATCGAATAATTTCAAAAGCCAATAAACTTCTTGGGTTCATTAAGAGCAGAGCCAAAGAGTTTAAGAATGTATGGGTTACCAAATCTTTATTCTGTTCTCTTGTCCGCCCAATATTTAGAATATATATGTCCCAGTTGGGACCCCTTCTTCCAGTTATATCGCAACAGTAAAGAGTTAATCCAGAAGCAATTCCTTCTTTTTGGTCTTACGGACTTGAATGATCCTAGAGACTTTGAAAACCTTCCACTCTACACAGTTAGGCTCCAATTATTAAATTTTTTACCTCTTGGTTCTAGAAAAACTATCCTCATATCCTGTTTTACCTTAGATGTTTTGAATGGCGATATTAAGCTTGACCACATCTCAAATAAATTCAGACTCAATGACAATGTCAGGCTGACAAGACATTCAAGACCACTTAAGGAATATTCACATTGTACAGATTACGGACAAAATGAACCTATTAAAAGATGCTATAGAGTATTTAACAAATTCTGCGCACACTGTACACCTCCAATAAGTATTCTGACATATAACCTGAGACTACGATCCGTTTTATAAGGTCCCTACTACACCCCGTTTGACCCGATCACCTGTGCCTATCATACTTATATCAAATTGGGTTTAATTAATTAAGGTAAATTTAACTATATTAAGTTATATTAAATTAAATTAAGCAATTATTATGTAACTAATTATCTTGTTATGATAAATAAATAAAAAAACATAAAAGAATTGAAAAATGTGTCATCTCAAATTCTTTCGAATAGTGAATACAGACTTTTGCATGGGAGGGGGTAGAAGTAGAGGGGGAGGATTGTATTTTTCGTATATGACACCGAACATGGCATGCAAAATGTTTTTTGCTGAATTTAAAGTTTTTAGTTTTCATTATTTTTAAAGAAATTCGTCATAGTTTTCCTGAAATTGGGGCTTTTGTATGGAAAGTAGCAGAGGAAGTGGAGCGTTTAAGATGATTTTGAAACTGCTTATCATCATCCTTATCACCATGCTTTGATTCACTTTCAAAGTCGATAGCTTTCATATATTCGAAGGAGAAATGCTTTTCTTGAATGTATAATACAGCTATTTGTATGGGAGGTGGTAGAAGGAGTGAAACGGAGCTGATCATTTTTTCTAACTCTTGTTTCAATTATTAAGAAACAAATTCTGGCAAAATTTGAAGTTTGTACTTTTTCTAGTTTGAATGGAAATCGATAAAACGCATTTAACAAAAATTTTACATTTGTATGAGAGGGGGTAGAAGGAGTGTACAGATCAAAACAAATTTTTTTGGAATTATTAATATTTCTATTTGTATACTTTATACAAAATATCAAGTTGATAGCTTTAACAGTTTCGAAGAAAAATAATATAATTTAAATTTCAAAATTTCGTGAAATTTGTATGGGAGGGGGTAGAAGGAGTGAGGTGAAGTTGATAATTATTTTTAATATAAATTGCAATTATAGTAGAATTGATTCTGACAAATCTTCGTCTTTTCAGCTTTCCTAGTTTCAATGAAAATCGAAAATATGTATTTTTCAAAATTGTCTATTTGTATGGGAGGGGGTAGAAGGAGTTTAGGGATCGGGTCAATATTCCGTGGTCTTAATGACACTTACATCATAATACTTTGGCCTAAATTTCAAGTCGATAGCTTAAATAGTTTCAAAGAAAAATCAATTTCTTAATACTTCAAAATTTCATGAAATTTGTATGGGACGGGGTAGAAGGAATGGGGCGATGTAGCCCATTCACGAACTTAAAGTTACTTTTTTGCTAAAAATGACACACAAAAGTTTTTAGTGCTATAGCTCAAAGCTTTAGAGAGTTATGCTGTAGACAGACGCGCAGACGGACAGACGCACAGACGGACAGACGGACAGACAGACAGACGGACGGACAGACGGTCACTCGGAATCGAGGTTTTTGAGCGACAACAAATATTTCTGTACCCTTGGAGGCTCTGAGCGAGCGTTATTTCTTAGCGTTACAAACGGTAAGGCAAACACAATATACCTAGTCCTGCCATAAGTTCTGTCACATAATTTCTCACATTGGCAAAAACTTTATTTTAAGAGTGACATTTCAATATCGGCCAGTTTTATAAACGTCATAATGTTGTTGACAGTTGATGGTCATTTAAAGTGTGTTCGTTAACGTGTGAAGATGGAATGGGGTGTAATAGAAAACCGAACTGCAGTGATTGCACTACATAAGTGTGGAAAATCCGCGAGTGAAATTTTCAAGTTGTTGTGCCCGTTAAAAATAACGCAAAGATTTGTGTATCGTGCGATCCAGAGATATAACGCGATCCAGACTATTGAAGATCGACCTCGTTCTGGACGTCCGCGTGATGTACGTTCTTCTGCTGCCATCAAAGCGGTCGAGAGTCGAATTCGTCGAAATCCGCTTCGTAAACAACGAATCATGGCTCGAGAGATGAACATCTCCACCCGAAGTATGTCTCGCATCATAAAATCTGACCTCGGGATGAGTGCCTTTCGACGATCAACGGGACATTTGCTGACTGAGCAGTTGAAGCAAATTAGGAGCACCAGATCGAAAGAGCTCCTTCGGCGGTACGGCAACAACAAACATCGAGAAATTTTGTTTACCGATGAAAAAATTTTTACGGTGGAGGAACATTTCAACCGCCAAAATGATAAGGTGTATGCCCACAGCTCCATAGAAGCCCGACAAGTTGCCACTAGGGTACAGCGAGGACATCATCCAGCATCAGTCATGGTATGGTGGGGTGTCAGCTACGAAGGGGTCACCGAGCTTCATTTTTGCGAAAAAGGCGTAAAAACTGCAGCGAAAAATTATCAAACGGACATCCTGGAGGGATGTGTGAAGCCGCTGAACTCTACGCTATTCAACAATCGACATTGGGTTTTCCAGCAAGATTCTGCGCCAGCCCATAAAGCTCGAACCACACAAGCGTGGTTGGAAACCAATATTCCACGTTTATAAGGGCGACGGAATGGCCTTCTGGGAGCCCAGATTTGAATCCCCTGGACTACAAACTGTGGGCGGAGTTAGAGTCCATGGTGTGCACGAGACGACACCCAAATATCGAGAGCCTTAAGCGATCTTTGACAGAAGCAGTAGCTAATTTTCCGCTAGAAACAGTGCGTACTGCTATCGATGACTGGCCCAACAGATTAAAGAGCTGTGTTAAGGCTAAAGGCGGCCACTTTGAATAATTTGTTGCTTATTTTACTTCCATTAGTATGCCAAAATAAAATATATTTTCCTTTGTCAAAAACTCTTTTTCATTTATACAAAAATTGCCCATATACGTGTGACAGAACTTATGGCACGACTAGGTACTCTCAGATTTCATCTAGAGTATAAAAATATATATAATGGACTCATGCTAAAGCACTAAGGACGTTTTGGGCCTACAAAAGCTTATTTGGCAGAAAATGGGAGTTAAAGCCCAATATGGTTTATTGTGTTACAGAACAATCATTCTTCCAATAGTCACGATATGGTGGACTAAAATTTTGCAATGAAAAGCACAGCTTATGCTACGAAAAATCCAAAGGCTAACTTGTCTTGGTATAACAGGGGCAATAAAAACCTATCCTAATGCGGCAATGGAAATGTTCCTATGGCAAACATCCCTCCGATACATCTCTAAGTTAAAAAGGAGGCTATCAAAGGGGTGTCATCCATACAGAGGGAAAACAATTACAAATCAGGGGGTTTTAGAGGTCAACTCAAAGTCCTAAAAGACTCAAAACTAGAGGTCCTAACCTCCACACCATCAGACGCTATGCCGACAAAATTCAACTTTGAAACCCCATTCAAAGTTATAATCAGAGAACGCAAGGACTGGCAATCCATGCTACCTGAAGTGGAAGAGGAATCAATCATCTGGTATACAGATGGCTCGCGCACCTCTGAGAAGACAGTAGCCGGAGCCATAGATCCTAGCTTCTCGGTTTCAAAACCACTCGGCAAAGAAGCCACAATCTTCCAGGCTGAACTAATTGCAATGATGCTATGCATCCAGGAGAATATAAGGAAAGCTCATCGCAACAAATCTATTTATATTCTTTCGGATAGTCAGGCGGTTTTCAAAACCCTAGCATCCAATAAACACGGACCGAAGATAGTTTGGGACTGCCTTCAAAACCTAATCATTCTGGGGAAAAAGGAACGATGTAACCTTAATGTGGGTACCAGGACATATGGGAATTGAGGAAAATCAAGAAGCTGATCGCCTTGCAAAACGGCGCAGAAACAAATTTTATTGGTCCAGAGACATTCTGAGGCAAAACCAAAAGGGCGCTCCAACCCTATACTTAGAAAGTGGGTTGAACAAAAACATAAAATATACTGGAATAGAATTCCAGGCTTATCAATCTCAAAAAAAAAATAATCCTACTAAAAAAAAAAAATGGAGGATATTCTAAAATTCAGCAAGACATTAGTATTCTAATCGGCCTATTGACGGAGCATAGTAGAGTAAACCACCAAGCCTCCACCTCAAAAATATGGGCCCCGCTGAAACCGATATCTGCCGCCTCTATCTCAGGAACTCAGAAAAAACAGTACACATCCTATGTCACTGTGAAGCAGTAGCTAGGAAAAGACACAATCTTCTTGGAAAAGGTTTCCTTTCTACATAGGAACTAGCCAGCCTTAAACATAATTAGATTAGCCAAAGCTATTGAGTTATGGTAGAGTAAAGGGGCAATAAACGCACAATAGCCCGAGAAGGTCGCAGTACTCTCACATGCTCCCAAAATTATAAAAAAAAAAAAAAATTTCAGGCAAGCATTCTCGCCTTGCTTGAAGCGCTTGGAAAGCGCACCGGAAAATATTTTTGAAAGCGCTTTATCGAATAGTTCCTAAAAGCGCAACCCACTGCAAATAAGTGTTGCGCTGCGTTACGTTAAAGAAATTTTTTTGGGAGTCAAGAAGCACTCGCAGATTTGAACTTGGAACCTAGAATCGCAAAGCGACTGCATTAACCACTGAGCTATCTGTACCCAAAGGTTGAGTCAGTCAAATCCGGATAACTACACATGTATATAAAGCGCAACGGAAGCTCAAAAAGAACGAGGCATGTGCTTTTCCCTATCGTCTTTAGAAGCAATTGTAAAGCACTTGATATTTTCCATTGAAAGTAGCGCTCGAAGCTTTTTTTCTAAGAATTTCTTTTTATTTTGCAAATTTTACGCGCTTTATAAGCGGTTCAGTGTAAAGCGCTTGAAATATTTAAAAGGAATGTGCTCTTACTACACTTGTGAAATCTCTTACCGGTCGCCTTCCTTTTCCACCTCACCGGCATACTTTGCTTACGCACTAAAGAGGAATCCCTTATTGACACTTAACACAATATCGTTAAAGCTTTTATAGAAACATACTCCTAGTCATGTAGATTATTCTTATTTATATAAAGCATTAAATTTTAAGTTTTAACTTAATAAACAGTGATAACTGTGCGTCAGGAATTAAACCGAATATACTTACATGAGGCACATGGATGTCGCCTACTACACTATAGTTACGACTATATCCGAGGCGCCATATTCGTGAGGCGCCCGCCGACTATCACGAGTTCTGCAATAAAAAAAGAAAAATTGCAATTAAAATTAAGAGCTAGGTAAGATAAATAAATAGATATATATGTATATGTATATAAAAAAGATAATAGCTGTTATATAAATACTAAAAAATAAATTACATCTTCTTCTTTCAAATGTCATATCGTCCCAGAATAAGGAATGGAAACTGTTTGTTCACTATGCTCACCAACCACACTACCAAATTTAAACCACACTACATATATTTCGAATGGAAAAAAGCTATACGTACTATTTATAGGGGTAGGATGCATGGGAAAATACTGGAGAAAAAGCTTAACTCCAGGAGTACGACGATAATGATAGATAAAATGAATATAGACTTCGGTCAATTCGTTGTGGGTTTCCAGGACAACACGCTTTCCGCAATGTGGAAATCTCTGTAGGGTGACGTCAGAAACGACTTGCGCACTATCCGGAACTTTCCAACACAGATGGGTGTAGAAAAATTTGTGAATTAACTGGGCTGTCAGGACGAGAAAGAGATGCTGTTCGCAATTTAAGTCGCGTTTGTTGATTCTGCGGAGCCCCGAAATATTGTGCTTCATCAGCTGTGATTAGCCAACAAGTTTACGACTTTAACAACGAGACAATTGATACTGACCTTTGTTCCCTTTGACACAATTCGACAGATAATTTTATAAAATTAAGAATATAAAATAAATATTGCGGCGCAATGCTTTCTGTTTCAAAATAATAAATAATATGCTCTAAGCAATGTGGGAATTGGGATTGGTTGATAATATACGATATGTCTAGTCGAATGAATGTGTACGCATACACACACAATACTTTATTTTTCTGAAAGTTGGAAAATTGCCGTGAATTATTCAATTGAGATGAAGTATAATCTAAGAATTTGTATAAGTCTTTAACTGTTTGTGGGATGGGGGCACCCACAGCCAATCCAGCTTGTCCTAAAAATATCAAATGGACACTCACTGGATCATGAGCTTATCACCAGTGATCTTAAAACCTAGCTGATTCGAGAAACGGATACAGCGCCTCGGATACGGACGGATTCTACGGTAACGACTTTTGGCATTCGAAAACGGACTATGATTGGCCTCTGGAACGTTCAAACATTGAATGACGGGGAAGGACTGGGATCACTCGGTCCTTGCACCGCCAATCAATGATCGACCGTGAAATCGAGCACTATACCATCCAAATCTTGGGCTTGAGCGAGGTCAGGTGGACAGGACCAGGAAAAGAATGAACCCCGAGAAGAAACACCATTCTGTATGTTGGTACTGAGAGTGAAGCCAAAAATGGCGTAGCGGTCGTCCTTTAGACCGAGAGCGTGAAACAGGTGGGATCCAATCTCGGATAGGATTATCGTCGTCAGGCGCAGGACCAGTTGCAGAAACGTCATAATTCTGCAGTGCTACGCACCATATAATACCGCAACACCTGGTGACAAAGACGAGTTTTATAACCAACTCAGTGCCACCTTCTATCGTATTCCTAGAGGTGATATTACTATCATCTCAGGAGATATGAACGACTAGGTTGGCTCTGACAACACTGAGCAAGAATACATCATGGGGAAGCATGGTGACTCTTGGGTTGACGCGTCACGACCTTGAATTAAGAGACCCGAAAACGGCGAATTGCTTGTTGAGTTTTGTAGTACTCAGCAAACGGTCATCGGAGGAACCCTTTTCCACACAAGAGCCACCATAAAACATCTTGGGTTTCCCCTGATGGTGTTACTCAGAACCAAATCGACCATGTGGCGATAAGTCGCCGATAAAGAAGATGTCTCCCCAATGTGCGAGCAAAACGTGGAGCTGCCGCGGGGAGCGATCACCACTTGATGTGTCCTTGCTTGAGATTGTGCACAGCAGCTATCCGACGATCACGAATTCTTCAAATGAAGCGCAAGTTTAATGTGGATAGACTTAGAGATCCCACAAACAAAAGCGCGAGTATTCTACTATCCTACGGGAAAAGTCATAAACATTGCGTGGATTCGAATGAGCACACTGGACTCCAATTGCGAGCAACTAGAAACACGTTTCTAACTAGTGCTGACGAATCTGTGGGATATGTGCAAAGCGATGAGAAACCCTGGATACCGCACGACACATGGGGCAAGGTTGGCGATCGGATAAAAGTCAAATTGGCAAACATCTCTTAACCCGATGTCAACCAATGAACACCCGACTCAAGGCAAAACTACCACGATGCACATATACAGCTTAAAAAGGCTATTAGAAGCGACAAGAGAAAGGCCATTGAAGATCTGGCCAACAAGGCAGAAACTGCGGTTTACCTTGGGGATATGGGTTCACTATTTAAAATTATGAAACTATGAAACAGTGGACGAGCAGAAATTTCACCGCCAACTATCTGGTGAAAGATCTCAACGGAACTCTCCTTAATTTGAACACCAATTGCGGCGATGGAAGGAATACTTCTCTGATATTTTAAACATCTTGTCAGAAGAAGATATTCCAGAAACAGAACAAACCACCAAACATCCAACAATCCGCCAGATAAGGAGCAGATAGTTTCCGCCATTCGGTCAATGGCGGAAGGAAAGCCCCAGGTATAGACGGACTACCAATCGAACTTCTCAAAGTGGAACCGGAAATACCAGCCGATTACTCCTCCCACTCTTTACTGAGGTGTGGAATGAAGGAAGACTGAATGGAAGGAGGGCGTCATTGTGAAAATTCCGAAGAAGGGCGACCTTCGGGATACTGGCAATTGGCGTGGTATATGTCTACTTACTGCCGTATCGAAAAGCATGGCTAGGGTAATAGGTTAGTGATGTTGTGAAGAGCACTATCGAATATTACAAAGCTAGATTCCGTAAAGAGTCGTCTTGTACCGACCACACAAATACCCTACGGATAATATTGGAGATCGACAGCGTTAAGCGAGATTACATATGGAATGTTTTGCGTAGAAGAGGTATTCCAGATAAGGTCATAGCTGCACTAGAAGGTGGGGAAGGTGAAGGTCTTCAATGTAGACTATTTAACATCTTAAGTCATCTTGATTATGCTGATGACGTGTGTTTGCTTGCACATAACCGTCCGGACTAAGAGTCAAATGTTCGCTTGTAAATGCAAAGAGGCGGGACTGAAAACAAATGTGCGTAAAACCAAGTACATGCACATGGGTTCGAACGCAAGCACACCGATTGTTCTTAACGGACAAGAGGTGCAAGATTTTTTTCATCTCGGAAGCTTTGTCAACATGGACGACGTAGCCGAAAAGGATATTGAGGCTCGGCGAAATAAAGCTCGTCAGGCCTTTGGTATACTTTCCCCTTTCTGGAGGTTAAGAGAGATCTCCCTTCGCACGAAGCTGCGAGTTTTTGACGCATGCGTCAAATCCGTGTTGTTATATGGTTGTACTACGTGGAAAGTGACCGTTCGACTTACCAAGAAACTACAGACTTTCGTAAGCCAATGCCTCCGACGCATTTTAGGAATATTCTGGCCAGAAGTGATCTCCAACGACGAACTTTGGAGTACAACTCGCCAGAATAAAATAGGTATTGAGATTCAAAGGCGGAAGTGGCAGTGGATTGGTCACGCTTTAGGAAACTAGAGCGAAACATCGTCAAACAGGCTCTGGATTATAATTCTCAAGGAAGACGTCGGGTCGGTCGACCATGTAGCATGGATGCGAGCAGTTGAGCAGGAGACCAGAGGAATAAACAAGTCCTGGCAACAGCTTAAGGCCGATGCTTAGATTGTGCCTTGTGGAGGAGAGTTGTTTCTGTCCTATGCCCCTATACCAATTAACAAGAATTTGACTGATCGAAATCTTAACAGCTGCTGTTTCTTTACTTAAATAGTCAGAATTGTCGTAAACTAAAATATGTAGAAAATTAAATTATTTTTCCTAGCTTTGGCTTCTGACATTATTAAAGCTTGAACTTATAGCACTTCAGATTTTATCCTTTCCATGGAAATAGCACAAACAATAAAAAACTGTCCTAACTACCCATATCGATTGCCAGAATCACTTCTTAAAGTCAATACTGACCGCGCAACATTACTAAAAATATCTTTTCTTATTGATTTTCTCATTTCCCAGCAGAACATTCGTTTCCGCCGCTAGAGCTGCAGCATGAGTCTTTTTTCAAAAGCACTTTTTCAAAACCCTGATAGCCAATCAATGAACTTAACTCCTCCAGACCAGATGCATATGCGACTGTTACAATATTGCAAAATTAGCGGATAAGTTTATTGGAAATTACTTATGTGCAAAGCCAAGCACTTGATTCCGGCTCACCTATGAGGTAAATTCAACAGTACGCGTGCAGTGCACTTAAACTAATGCTTTAATAAGTTTAACAGATATTGTTTATAAATTCATGTCACTAAAAATAGTTTTGTGAAAGGAAACACATAATGCGAAATTAAAGCTTAACCATTAGAAAATTCCATCTTACCTAAATGAATGCGGCTTTGTGCTATCAACCATAAAAAAACAGAGTGACCTCGTAGAAACTTGACTTATCGATTACAAGGAATAGCGTCGGTCGATATTACGACGACTGTGACTTGTGTGTAAGAAATTGTTATTATTAGAAAAAAAATAAGGAATCGTGTTTAGCTACAAGTTTACATACACTAATTGCATTTATGTTTGAAATGTTTGTTCATTCTACCGAATTTTTCGTTTAAATCGAATGAGAAGCCAAAAATCCAATAATCGGTACAACAGGATTAATTTTATTAGTTAATTGATAATTCTCCATACCGAGTACATACAATAGTATGTACAATACTTTGATAAAACCCCTTTCGAATCGTGCAGACGCAAGATTATGTACGTGATGGATAACAAAGACATTTGTAAAATTTTGTCTGGAAATACAGAAGTTTGACTTATTGGTAATTTATTATTTATATTTTACAATAGCACTGCAGCACAAATCGGGGCTTGGCCTCCTGAATTTCAAGTTTTTTAACATTTTTTCATTATTTATTGTGGAAGGGTTGTTAGACCTCCGCACAACTCTCTATCTTCGAATTTTTAATTTTTCGTAGAATGCAGTGACCAAGGTATACCCAAGCAAGAAGTGTGCTGGAATTATGCGTCGACCGGGATTTGAACTCACGACTTTCGCATTGTAGATCAACACACTACCTACTAGGCTACACTCTACCCAATTAGTTATATTCGTTAGTTATATTCCTTAACAAATATATCGTAAGAAAAATTGATTAATTTCTGTACACACTGGCAGATTTCGAATTACTTTTGATGCAATCGCACCAAAAGCAAGTTAAAAGTAAACTAAAAGTAAGAAAAAACATTTTCCCAGGAGCGCAAAATTCAGTCCGATCTGCCAAATTCATTTAACATTTTTGGATTCACTCTCAATAAGTGGCCATGTAACTCCGCCATAGCCAGTCCCAAGCCCGGTTGAGAAAGGAGGGGGGAGCATAGAGTTAACCTGAATGGCCAGCAATACCAGTGCGTCTCAGGAAGCAGGTAAAAACTATGACATAGTTGGACTCGCAGCACCACCGTGAGAACTCCAGCATGTTATATTTAGCTCCCACCCTTTTTCTTCCAGGGTGTAATAAATAAGTAGGACTGACCCGCCAAGTCGGAGGTTGGGCGAGGCGCCGACAATGCATGTCCGGAAAAAAAACACTGTGCAGAAACCTGAATAACAACCTCAGAAAGGAAAGACTCAACGGTAGCAACCCCGCAAACACACAATCTATCCAAGTGGAAAATTGTCGGGAAGCAGAGAGTTCGGAGTTGATTTTGTCGTTGACAAAAAATTTAAACAGCAGGTCACGGGCTTCAAACCAGTAAGTGAAAGATTGTGTGCAATCCGAATAAAGACTAAATTTTTCAACGTTTGGTTGATCAACATCCACGCACCCACAGAAAACAAGGACGATATAATTAAAGACGAATCTTATGGTACCCTAGTATAGTCCAGTCGGATTAGAATTTTGGGGCGAAATGTTGCAATATCGATGTTTTTTGTAAACACCATTGTTTTTTTGAGTAAATCACGATAAAAATAGCAAAATTTTGCAAATTTTCGCCTATCTTATAGGTTTTTTGAGTTTTACGACGTTATACTAAACTATATCGAAAAACTAAAAATGGGGTTCAATTCAAAAATTCAGACCTTTCATTTGAGTGGCATGTAGTTCAATTTAATTTATCTGCACTTGAGTTATAGTAGTACTGCAGAAAAGATATTCTACCAAAACTTGCGGAATTGCCTCTTACAAAATACACTTTAAGTAATTAAATCAAAATTCAGCCCAAATTTAGCCGGTTTTATAGAAATTTCATCCGACGAAATTATTAGAAAATGACTTTTCGAGCAAAATTTTTCTTCCAGTATACTTGATGTACGAACCCTTAGCGGTGCAAATTGTGATTCTGATCTGCAACTAGTCAGAGCTAAGTATAGATGCTGAATTGCTTGTCGTGGATATTCGAAAACGAGTAGAGCTCGTGAATTCAATGTCGACAAGCTTAAAGACGAAACGGTGGCGCAGCACTGGATCAATATTTGAGACCAATATATTAAAACGTCCAAAATATGGCAGTGGAGAATATGTGGATGAAAATACGAGAAGGAATCAAATCCTCTGTAGATGGGCTTTCCACTTCGAACATCTTATCAATCCCTCTCCACTAGAACCGATAACAACAGACAACATCTCAATTAAGGTTTCAACTGAAGAAGAAGAATCATCATCGACACTACCCACGCTTGACGACATCAAAGCAGACCAAAAACTCAAGAAAGCGCCGCGAATCAACGAAATACCAGTTGAACTTCTGAGAAACGGTGGAAACTGTGTCGCTGAAATACTATACAATATGTTATGCAGAGTTTGGTCAGAGGAAAACATACCCGGCGAAAAAGCATAAAATATCCAATTTACAAGAAAGAAGACAAACTCTGCAGTGAGTATTACAGAGGAATGTCACTGTTGTGTACATCCTATAAAATGCTGACATAAGTAATTGAATGTCGACGTGAGACCTACACCAATGAAATGATTGGTGAATACCAAGGTGGATTCAGAACAGTAGATTGAAGATTTTAAACAAGCATACGACAGTATCGGCAGGGGAATACTGTACCAAATAATGATTGTTTTTGGAATTCCTTTAAAATTTGTCCTGCTAACAAGACTCACAATGAAGAAAACTAAATCCCAAGTGAGACTACGAAACGATTCTGCGACCATCTTTTGATCGGAATGTGGTTTAAAGCAGGAAGATGGTCTAACCCCCATGCTTTTCAACTCGGCATCATAGTATGTCGTCCTAAAAATCCCAGTCGACACCAATGGGACACTACTATTCAAGTCCTCCCAACTAGTAGCATACGCTGACAACATTAACATTCTAGCAACATCGTTCCCTAGTGCTAAGGAGGTATTTTTCAATCTTGACTTCGCCGCAGAAGAAGTCGGGCTGCGCATTAATGAAAGCAAAACAAAAGTAATGATGCAAAGAAGTAGAACGGCAATCAGGCAAAATATAACAATTGCGAAATATAATTTGGTGAGTGTGGACAACTTCACATATCTTTGGGCTAATGTAGCAAATGACGCCAAAGAAACAGACGAAATCAAACGACGGATAATACTAGCAAATAAAATGTATTATTCGGTACTTCCAATAATGAAATCCAAGAAGTGCACAGGAACAATAAGCTGCGAATATATAAAACTATTTTACGACCTGTGCTCTGTTATGGCAGCGAGACGTGGACATTAACGCGAACTTCCGAAAAAGCGGTTAACGGTTGAAAAAAAGGTCCTCCGAAGAATTTTGGGACCTGTGAAGGAAGGAACGGAATGGCGAATAAGATACAACCATGAGTTGTATCAACTCCACGACGAGTCATAAGCTTCAACGTTCATCAAGCTACGTAAACTGCTGTGGGCTGGCCTTGTAGAGCGAATGGAAGAAACAAGAATCCCCAAATGTGCACTTAAAAGCAAAGCGGTGGGCAAACCACGCAAGCGATGGGAAGACTCGGTTGATTAAGAATGCAAAGCCATCTTAAAAATTAGCAGCTGGATGATGCCGTCTTTGGATCGAGACAATTGGAGTCGCCGACTTCTGGAGATCAGAGCCCGATTTGAGCTTTCGCGCCACTGATGAATGAACGGGAGGGTGTAAAAGCAGTGGGACGAAGCTGATTTTTTTTTGCATATATTGCAATTATTAAAATGTAAATTCTGGCAAAATTTTAAGTATGTACTTTTTCTAGTTTGCATGGAAATCGATATAATGCATTTACTAAAATTATGCATTTGTATGAGAGGGGGTAGAAATAGTATACGGATACGGATTTTAAATTTGGGGGAGGGGGGTGAGGGGTGTAAGGGGAGGAAGCGAAAGATGCAGAGTTTAAGTCCATAACGCTGCCATTCTATACAGAGAATATTGGACGTGAATCAAGCAATCAATTAAAAAATAATTAACATCCACCAACCCTTACTACCATCCCTCCCCCTCCCCCTCCCCCTCCCCTCAGCCAAACTTGCATAAACGAATGAAATATTTATTCAATGTACTGGAGCTATTGATCGTATCCGCAATTAAGTGTTAAATTGTTAAATAAAAAACAACAGCCCTGCGCATGCACCCCCTTTCACTTAGTCTTCCCTAACTACTCTAACGTGCATATTGACTTTTCACGCATCTCAACTTGCCCTAAGAATAATAAAGTTGCGATCTGAAATTATGTCACATTGTATGGTAGAAAACATGAAGCTTATCGGCAGATTGTGGGAGGTGGTGGAAGGAGTGATGGGATTCAAATAAGTTACATACCATAGATCATTCTTATAAGTAATATATTTTAAACTAGCAAACGCCCGCGACTTCGTCCTCGTAAAAATCGCATTAATAAGTCATTTTTGAGAATGTAGTTAGTAATACATTATATGGGATATATAATCCGCTTAATTTAATGGCTCTTTGAACACAATGTTTTGAATTTTGTTGGAGTCAGAACCAAAAATTATTAAAAAAGATAGCATGATACTCGCATTTGAATGGGAGAGGCTCGTGATCAAATCAAACCCGTGATTCGAGATCATATGTATACGTGTTAAGGACATGTGAATAGTTGTAGCTTGTGTTAATTGAAAAAAGCCCAAATAAAATGACATTAAGCATAAAAAACATAACAGGACTTCGATTGTGCGTAAAGCCCCATTATATGATACTACCGATGAAATCGAAATTTTTGTAATCTTAAGAATTTTTGTGTGGGGAGTGATAGAAGGGATGACAGTACTAAATTAATTTTTTCACACCATGCTAGAGTAGCTATAAAAATATTTTACGCTTAAGGCAATTGCTACGATACAAGTTAATGATTAGAACGATGGCGTCAATATATTCAAAATATTCAAAGAAAAGTGAATAAAATTCGAAAACTTATGCGATTTCTATGGGAGGTGGTAGAAGGAGTGAAAGGAGTGAATCGAAACAATTATTTTTACAATAAAAATATTTCTATTCTTGTACTGTGGTAAAATTTTTTAGTAACTTCAAAAGTTAACCAAAGCTTTAATTGTTTTGGAGAAAAATAAAATTTTAATGAAATTCCAAAAATGCATGAAGTTTACATGGAAGAGGGTTCAAGGACAGAGGGTATGTGGTCCGTTCACGAGCTAAAAGTTTAATTTTGCTATGCCTGATAAAAAAATTTCAGTTTGATAGCTCAAAGCTTTTGAGAGTTATGTTGTAGACAGACAGACGGACAGACAAACGGATAGACAAACGGTCACTCGGAATCGAGGTTTTTGAGTATAACAAGTATTTATGTACCCTTGGCGACTCTTTGAAAGCATTATTTCTAAGCGTTGCAAGCAATAAGGCAAACATAATATACCAACTATCAGGTTTTATCTAGAGTATACATTTTTTTTAATTTTTGGACGGGTAAAAATACCCAATTTACGTTTGGGTATGTACCCTCTGTATATCTAGAAATAAAATATTAACTAAATGATATTTGATCAGCTGTTTAATAAAAGCTGCAATAACTGTTAGTAACAATCGAGTTATATTGCTGAATAATTAAAATTTTAAGAATTATGGAAATTTCATATTTGTTCTTTAATTAACGTTCCATTGTCTATCGTGGTCTTTTTTTGCATTATTGCGTAATGTCGATTAATTAGTCTTATATAAAACACTTTGAATCGGAGCTGAAAATTATCATAACAACATTTGTACCAGAACTATAAGCATTGCCTCAAGTCGATAATAATTATTGTCATACTAACTACATAAAATGAGATTAGTTCTTCGTGCTTTGTTAACTTTTCTTGTGATTGCTGTTTGCAGCGAAGCCGTCGATACCGGAAGTATGTATTATTATTTCTCTCGATACTTCGTAAATATTTCGTTGGAATTAAAAATTGACTACCATTCTTAAAGGCAATACAATCTGTCCATTAAATGAAGAATATTTTGGTTGCGGACCAAATTGTCAGGCTGAGTGTGCTACTTTAAACGAACCTTGCACAAAAACTTTCAAACGATGTCCCGATGGATGCTACTGTATTCAAAATTATGCTCGAAAATCAGATGGAACATGTGTACCGATAGCTCAATGCTAATCAGTTCGGTAGGAATAACGAATCCTTAATGTGACCGCTTTCACGAATGCGACATGTGGTTTAGTTTTATTTTTACTTTACTTTATCAATTAAAATTAACTTGAAATTAACTAATCTTAAAATTATATAACATTTTCGAAAAATTTAAAAATCCTGCTGCCTTTAACGTAATTATTCGAAGGAACTTGAACGTTTGATTTTCAAACATTCTATTTTATAAATAGTTATTAGCAGTGCGGAGGGAAAATTTCGCCCGGAGCAAAAGTAGAATTTGGCGCCCCTTTTATTATACTCTAGATGAAATCTGAGAGTATATTGTGTTTGCCTTACCGTTTATAACGCTAAGAAATAATGCTCGCACAGAGCCGCCAAGGGTACAGAAATATTTGTTGTCGCTCAAAAACTTCGATTCCGAGTTGCTGTCTGTCCGTCTATCTGTCTGTCTGTCTGTCTGTCTGTCCGTCTGTCCGTCTGTCTACAGCATAACTCTCGAACGCTTTGAGCTATCGTGCTGAAATTTATTGTGTGTCATTTTTAGCAAAAAAAGAAACTTTAAGTTCGTGAACGGGCCACATCCCCTCACTCATTCTACCCCCTCCCATACAAATTTCACGAAATTTCGAAATTTTCAGAAATTGATTTTTCTTAGAAACTATTTAAGCTATCGATTTGAAATTTGGGTTCAAGTATTATGATATAAATACCATTAATATGACTCAATATTGATCCGATCCCATCACTCCTTCTACCCCCTCCCATACAAATGCATAATTTTGAAAAATGCATTTTTTCGATTTTCATCGAAACTAGTAAAGTTATAAAAACGAATTTTTGCCAGAATTAATTTTATTATAATTTCAATCAGCACTGAAAAAATTAGCAACTTCCTTTTACTCCTTCTACCCCCTCCCATACAAATTTCACGAAATTTTTAAATTTAAATTAAATTATTTTTCTTCGAAACTGTTAAAGTTATCAATTTGATATTTCGCACAAAATATAAAAATAGAAATATCAATAACAGGAAAAAAATTGTTTTCATCCTTACACTCCTTCTACCCCCTCCCATACAAATGCATCATTTTTGTTAAATGCATTATATCGATTTCCATTAAAACTAGAAAAATTACAAACTTAAAATTTTGCCAGAATTTGTTTTTTAATAGTTGCAATAAATGCTGGAAAAAATTATCAGCTCAGCTTCCCTCCTTCCACCCCCTCCCATATAAATATCTGTATTATAAATTCAAGAAAAGCATTTCTCCTTCGAATATATGAGAGCTGTCGACTTTGAAATTGAATCAAAGCATAGTGATAAGGGTGATGATAAGCAATTTCAAAATCATCTAAAACTTTCCACTTCCTCTGCCACCTCCCATACAAATGCCTCAATTTAAGGAAAACTATGACCAATTTCTTTAAAAATAATGAAAACTAAAAATTTTAAATTCAGCACGAAACATTTTACACGCCATTTTCGGTGTCACATAGGAGAAATACAAACCTCCGCCTCTACTTCTACCACCTCCCATGCAAAGTCTCTTCTCACTATTCGAAAGAATTTGAGATGACATATTTGCCGGTATATTAAAGTCATTTCCATCTCATCTAGAGTATCATATGATTGGGCTTTAAGCCCAATCATAATTCTGTTATGTTTTATAGAAACGATTAAATAAAGGTGATACAAACGAGTACTTACAATGAGTTCTTCTTTGGATCATATTTTCAAAGATGTGTTTACGTCCACGTTTTGCTACCGTAAGACTAGATCAGATCATTATAGGCATGCGTCCTTCGTTTTTCTTGTTATTATTTCATTAATTATACTCTAGATGAAATTTGAGAGTATATTGTGTTTGCCTTACCGTTTGTAACGCTAAGAAATAATGCTCGCACAAAGCCGCCAAGGGCACAGAAATATTTCTTGTCGCTCAAAAACTTCGATTCCGAGTTGCTGTCTGTCCGTCTGTCCGTCTGTCTACAGCATAACTCTCGAACGCTTTGAGCTATCGTGCTGAAATTCATTGTGTATCATTTAGATCAAAAAATTAACTTTAAGTTCGTGAACGGGCTACATCCCCCCACTCCTTCTACCTCCTCCCATACGAATTTCACGAAATTCCGAAGATTTCAGAAATTGATTTTTCTTTGAAACTATTTAAGCTATCGGTTTGAAATTTGGATTGAAGTATTACAATATAAATTTCATTAATATAACTGAATATTGATCCGATCCCGTCACTCCTTCTATCCCCTCCCATACAAATGCATAATTTTGAAAAATGCAGTTTTTCGATTTTCATTGAAACTAGCAAAGTTACAAAAACCAGAATTAATTTTATTATAATTCCAATCAGGATTAAGAAAATTATCAACTTCACCGCACTCCTTCTACCCCTTCCCATACAAATTTCACCAAATTTTGAAATTTAAATTAAATTATTTTTCTTCGAAACTGTTAAAGCTATCAACTTGATATTTTGCTATAAGTATAGAAATAGAAATATCAATAACGAGAAAAAAATGTGTTTTGATCCGTACACTCCTTCTACCCCCTCCCATACAAATGTATAATTTTTGTTAAGTGCATTATATCGATTTCCATTAAAACTAGAAAAAGAATAAACTTAAAATTTTGCCAGAATTTGTTTTTTAATAATTACAATAAATGCTAAAAAAATTATCAGCTCCTCTTCACTCCTTCTACCCCCTCCCATACAAATATCTGTATTATAAATTCAAGAAAAGAATTTCTCCTTCGAATATATTAGAACTATCGAATTTGAAATTGAATCAAAGCGTGGTGATAAGGATGTTGATAAGCAATTTCAAAATCATCTTAAACGCTACCCCTCCTCTGCCACCTCCCATACAAATGCCTCAATTTCAGGAAAACTATGTCCAATTGAAAATAATGAAAGCTACAAATCTTAAATTCAGCACGAAATATTTTGCATACCACATTAGGTGTCATATCCAAAAATTACAAACCTTCCTCCTCTGCTTCTACCACCTCCCATACAAAAGTCACTATTTATTATTTAAAAGAATTGGATGTGACATATTTTCCGGTACATTGAACTCTTTCTCATTTCATCTAGAGTATCATATGATTGGGCTTTACGCCCAATCATAATTCTTTTATGTTTTTAATTTTATCTTTGTTTTGTACATACATATTTATTAGGTTGTTGCAGATGAAATGGCGACTTTCGCGATGAAGTGAAGTTAGTTGCAATTTTCATGTCTCAAACTGCCGCCAGGTGGCTCTGGTAGGAATGAATATTGAAGTATAAATACTCCTACATTTGGTCATGGAATCATTTCAGTTGTGGACTTCATTGAGACTGCAGAGAAAAAAATTAAAAAAAAACATGGAATCGAGTCAAAAACGGTTACTTTTTCTTTACGTGTTCAAACTTGGCCACAACGCAAGGGAGGCAACCAAAAACATCAACTGGGCATTTGGAGCTGACACAGTAAGCGAACGAACCACACAGCGATGGTTTGAAAAATTCCGATCAGGAGATATTACCTTCAAAGTGAGCCATGTGGTCACCCAGAGCCATTGATAGACAACGACGAGCTGCGTTTACTAGTGGAGTCTGACTCACGCTAAACTGGGCGTACACTATTCGACAGTTTCCCGGCACCTGCAACAGCTTGGAAAAGTCAAAAGCTTGATAAATGGGTTCCGCATGAGCTTACTGCGCAAAACATGACTCGTCGAATGGAAATTTGCAGTTCTTTGCTCTCCCGAAACAGAAGCAATCCGTTTCTGAACAGAATAGTGACATGCGATGAAAAGTGGATATTGTACGACAATCGTTGACGATCGGCACAATGGCTAGATGCTGATGAGGCCCCGAAACACATGCCGAAACAAAATCTTCATCCGAAGAAGATAATGGTGACTGTTTGGTGGTCTGCAGCTGGCATTATTCACTATTCTTTTTTGCAACGTGATGAAACCATCAATGCAGAGAAGTATTGTAGCCAACTCGATGAAATGCACCAGAAATTGCGCGTTCAACGGCCTAGATTGATCAACAGAGATGAAGCTATACTGCATCATGACACCGCACGGCCTCATGTATCAAGAATAACGGTCGAAAAATTAAACGAGTTGCAGTATAAGACTCTTCCTCATCCACCATATTCATCAGACCTCTCACCAACCGATTACCACTTTTTTAAATATTTGGATCAGTTTTTGGCGGAGAAAGAATTTAACAATTAAGCAGCCATCAAAAATGCCATCGAGGAATTTTTTCAGTCTAGAAAGTCGGGCTTCTACGAAACTGGCATAAATGCACTTGTATCTCGTTAGGTGAAGTGTATTGCATCTGCTGGTACCTATTTTGATTAATAAAATTAAGTTTTATAAGAGTTAAAGTTGTTTGAAACTTCACTAGCAAAGCCGCCATTTCATCTGCAACAACCTAATACATATCTCGAGATCTTGCAAGAATATTTATGTCGTGGGTATATACTGTAAGTTGAACAGGTTTAAAGCATACTTTTAACTGGTATCAATAAAAATTTTTCGACAGTTTACTGTATTTTTTCCTTACCCAGTAGCAGTGGGTAGGGGTAGCATGGAACTGAATAGCCAGGAGCTGACTAGAAAAATTATTTTTGAAAAATAGGGATAAAATCTAATTGATTGCGTGAATTTATGTATATCCGATTTACCCCAATACTGAAATCATCAAAATTTGTCCTACAGAAAATAAATGAAAAAATTCAAAATTAAACGTCTCTTTTGTTTAAAATATTATTAACAAAACTTATAAAAATAAAATAAACTATTTATAACGCAAACCCTTTTCGTTATCTTTATACTCTAGATGAAATCTGAGAGTATTATAAGTTTGCTCTAAAGTTTGTAACGCCAAGAAATAAGGCTCGGAGAAAAAAATGATGAATACAGAAATTAATATTATCACTCAAAAATCTCAAAACCGGATGTCCGTCCGTCCGTCCGTCCGTCCGTCCGTCTGTGCGCGCTCTAGCTTGAGAACGCGTTGAGCTAGATAGTTCAAATTTTTTACACGTCGTTTTTGACAAAAAAGTAAGGTCAAGTTCGTGAACGGGCCAAATCGCTCCACCCCTTCTACCCCCTCCCATACAAAATGACACAATTACGCAATTTGACAATAAACGGATTTGCACGAAAAGTATAAAAGCTATTGGCCTGAAATTTGGAATATGTTACTTTTATGATAATATCAATTTACCGTACGAAAATTTGCGTATCCTCCCCCTTCTTCTACCACCTCCCATACAAACTGTACTTGTCATGAATTACTCTAAGCCAATTTACTCATTGCGTATACAATTTAGAGAGCTGAAATTGTGCACCAAATATTTATTTGAAATTGTTAGTAAGCCCAAAAAAATTTAGACTATTAGCTTCACCCCTTCTACCCCCTCCCATACAAAATGACACAATTTCGTAATTTGACAATAAACGGATTTACTCGAAAAGTATAAAAGCTATTAGTCTGAATTTTCGGATATGTTATTTTCATAGTAATTTTAATCTACAGTAGAAAAATTATTTGCTTCCTCCCTCTCCTTCCACCCCCTCCCATACAAACTACACTTTTTCATGAAATGCTCTAAGACGATTTTCTCAGAACATATAACATTTATTGAGCTCATATTTTGTAATAAATACTTAATTAGTATTAGCACTAAGATCAGAAAAAAATATTTGATTAGCTTCACTGCTTCTACCCCCTCCCATACAATATGACACAGTTTCACAACTTCACAAAAAATCGATTTTCTTGAAAAGTATAAATGGCACTAGTCTGAAATTTCAGGGATGTCAATTTTACAATATTCCTAGTTATTTCTGAAAAAAATCACTCTAATCGCCCCACTCTTTCTACCACCTCCCATACAAACTGCACATTTTCACTAAATCTAACTCACTAATTTTTTCAGTTCCCATTCAATTTTTGGAGTAAGCATTTTGTACAAAACATTTTTATAGCTACTTTAGCATGATGGGGAAAAATTAGTTCAATGCTGTCATCCCTTCTAATACTTCCCATGCGAAATTTCTCGGGATCACAAAAAATTCTATTTCATCTAGAGTATCGTAAGATTGCGCTTTACGCGCAATCGTAGCCCTGTTATGTTTTTTTATTGTTATAGCAAGAAAAAAAGATTATTTAATATATTCAAAATATATGTAGGTAATAATTTCGTTAGAAAACCGTAATTTCTTGCAGTTTTTCAAAACTATAACCGGTTTGCTGGTCATATTTCAATTCCGAAATGCAATTTTTAAATTTTATTCAATCCAAACTTTGGAAAATTAATTAAAGATTACAATGAAAAATAAGAGATTTCATTATCTAGTCAGGAACATTCGTTCGAAAATAGGAAATTTTCGAAGACAGTCGGCCTTTTTGATACACAGCCCCTCGTGGCTGATATTTTTGCTTTTTTCCAATTCAGATTTCATTGTCCTTCTTGGAGTATTGGTCATCTCCAGGTGCTTTTTGACTGTCCAGGTCGTCTATTACCTTAACAATTTCACCCGAATGCATGTGGCGCTATTGTAATGCTTTCTTGTGGTTGCCCAATCCAACTCCTCTTTCGCTTCTTGATCACTACGCTAAAATCTAGCCAGTCATGAAACCAAAATGTTGTGCCACCTTTAGAAGTTCTTCGAATCTTCAATTTAGTCGCTCGATTATTGTAGCAATAGCCTCTATTTACAAAATTCGGAATCTACCGGCTGCATTTATTTCTGCTTCTTCTGGAACTTAATGTTTCCTGTTCTATTCAAATGTGGGGCTCACATTCAATGTTTTGGCAATTTCTCTACACTGCTTTTGAAAAGTGGAAAACAATTCATTTCTTATTTCGAGCATTGAGTTTTTTAGACTTCCTTTACAGAAAGAGATGTTTATTTTGAAAATAAGACCTTCACCAAAAAAGTGGTAAAAGGGGTAAATAGACATTAGTCGGTGAAAAGTAATAGCATCAGGTTGTTAAGTTATTTTTGGGTAGTTTACGATTCGTTGTGAGCAAAGTGCACCCCAAGGGGGTAGGCTTAGGTTGTATGAGGGAGGTTTCGTAAGACCACAATGCATTGGGGTCATCTAGTTGGGCCCATTGTACTCCCCCTATTTATTATGAGATGGTTCTTACTCCTCCTGTGCTAGCCACTTGGTTCGAATTGCGAACCGAAGCAAGCTCGAATGTTTGACGCCTCCGAGGTCATTTAGTTCCGAGAAGAATCTAGAGCCTAAACAAAGGAGACGACTATCGGAGATTTGTAGACAGTGAGAAAGATAATGTTCGATACATTCTTCATTTTCATCGCAACCTCTGCAAAGGCTGCCGCTCGCGATCCGCAGCCTGAAAGCGTGCAGCTTTAGAAAGCAATGACCTGTGATCAGACTAACAATAGTTCGGATGCTAAGTTGTAACAGCTGAGCTGTAATATTTTTATTCGGTTCTTCCCAAAAGGATTTTACCGTTCTGCAGCTGTCCAGCAGCCCCACCCCGCCAAGAAAGAATCCGAAATAGTTTGATTGAAGCTAGTCTTCAGCACTGTTGGTTGTACATCGACGGACTTCCTGGTGGAATTGATGTTTGTAAATCCTTGCCGTGAAAGCGTGTCTGCTGCCTCGTAACCTAGCAGGTCGCTATGACCCGGCATCCAAATTAGAAAAACTTTCGTTATTGCCGCTAGGCGATTCAAATCGTGTCTACAAATGGACACTAGTTTGGACGTAATCCTGTAGGATTAGAGTACCAGAAGCGCAGCTACTATCCGGAAAATTTAACAATTTCCGAGACTGTTCTGCATATCTAGAATAATTTTTGTAAACTCGTTAATAGCTAATACTTCCGCTTGGAAGACTGTCACGTGTTCTGGAAGATGAAATGAAGTGTGGACGTCGAGGTCGTGGGAATAAATCCCAGCCCCTGTCCTAGTCTACAAGGGAGTTTGACGTTTCAAATTTTGCCATGACCAATTTGTGGCGCTGACCACGAATTAGTCTGTTATGCACAGACATTCCATCCGTTGGATTAGCTGTAAATGTGCTAGGTGGGTTTTTAGTACCACCGCTGGCCACCACACCAGCGCCCCATAGCAAATAATTTGTCTGAAAATACTGGTATACATCCAGTGGATGAGGTGCGGCTTAAGGTCCCATCTCAAACCAAATGTCGTTTTGCAAGCAAAGAAGGCTACGGTAGCCTTTTTTGCCCGTTCTTGAATTGGCCTTTTAGGATAATTTACTATCAAAAATTAAACCTAACTATTTAACTTGGTTCGAGAGGATCTGTTTTTTGAGGGTAAATGGTAAGTCCTTAATCTAGTGCCCAACTGTCTAACAATTGTAAAATGGACTGCGTAAGGTCCGTCCGTCCGTCTGTCCGACCGTGTCCTCTCTAGCTTGAGAACGCGTTGATCTAGAAAGTTCAAATTTTGTACACGTCATGTTTGACAAAAAGGAAAGGACAAGTTCGTAAACGGGCTAAATCGCTCCACCCCTTCTACCCCCTCCCATACACAATTACGCATTTTGTCAATAAACGACTTTTCTCAAAAAGTATAAATGCTGCTGATCTGAAATTTGGAACAAAATACTATTTTAAGGATTTTATTCTACTGTATAAGAATTATTTGTGTCCTCCCCCTCCTTCCACCACCTCCCATACAAACGGTTTTTTTTTTCATGAAATGCTCTAACCCAATTTACTTAGTGCGTCTAAAATTTATCGATTTGAAATTTTGCTCTCAGCAGAGACCGAAACGTCACGAATAATAAAGCGTAACAGTGTAGAGTCCGGAAATCTTTTCTTTCATTTCAATTCCAATCTTACTCACTTACGATGGCGCTACAGCCCAAATCGGGCTTTAGCCTCCTGAATGCTTTGCCTCCATCCATCTCGGTTCAGTGACCGCGTCCTCCAGTTTGAAAATCTTAGCAGTGATTTGCTGTCTGCGTCAATCGAATCCTCCCAGCGCTTTCATGGTTTTCCGACTGGTCTTTGTCCGTTGACTTTCCCTTTTAGTGCGTTTGGGAATTCTTCCGTCATCCATCCGCTCCACATGACCAGCCCATTGTAACTTTTTAAATTTTATGAGGGTTGACACTTCTGGATTGTCGAAGATGGCATACAATTCTCTATTGTATCGTATTCTCCAGATCGAGTCTTCCCTCACAGGTCCGAGGATTCTTCTGAGGACCTTTCTTTCAAAGGCGTTAAGTTGTTTTTCGGACGCCTGAGTTAATGTCCACGTTTCGCTGCCATAGCATAGCACAAGTCGTATAATCGTTTTATATAACTTAAGTTTTGTTTTCATATGTACATTCTTGTTTTTAATTATTGGAAGTACCGAATAATACGTCTTCTTTGCCATAATTATTCTTCTTTTAATTTCGATGGGTTCGCTTCCATCCTTCGATAGGTTCGCCTTTAGGTATATAAAGTTGTCTACGTTTTCTAGGCTATAGTCTCCTACTCTAATATTTTGTCTGATTGGCGTCTTATTCCTAGATTGCGTCATAATTTCTGTTTTATTTTCATTAATACGTAGTCCAACTTCCCTTGCTACCGAGTCAAGGTTTACAAATACTTCCTTAGCACTCTCCAGAGATCTTGCAAGTATATCTATGTCATCGGCATATGCTACGAGTTGTGTGGATTTGAGGCATAGTGTTCCCTTGGTGTCAACGGGAAGTTTCCGAACAACATATTCGAGTGTTAAGTTGAAAAGCATTGGTGGGAGGCCGTCACCTTGTTTAAGGCCATTGTCTGTTTTAAAACTTGAAGTCAAATCATTTTCTACTCTGACTTGTGACAAAGACTCAGTCATTGTCATTCTTGTCAGTCGGACCAGTTTCGGTGGGACTCCAAACTCCAACATGATTTTATACAGTACGCGCCAGTCGATACTGTCGTATGCTTGTTTGAAATCAACAAATATCTGGTGCACATCAATATTATATTCCCAGCACCTGTTTAACTGAGAATATCTGGTCCGTGGTCGAGCGTCCAGCTCTAAATCCGCCTTGGTATTCACCAATTACTTTGTCAGCATAGGGCTTAATTCTCTTTTCTAGAATTTTCGTCAAGATCTTATAAGACGTACACAACAGAGATATTCCTCGGTAGTTTTCGCAGCAGAGTTTATCACCTTTTTCAAAAATTGGACATATGATGCTCTTGCGCCAATCTTCAGGAAGTATTTCTTACGTCCATATGTCCGTGACTAATATATGTAGGAGATGCGCTATGCAGGTGTCGCCGGCTTTCAGAAGTTCAGCTGGGATTTGATCAGTGCCCGGCGCTTTGTTGTTTGGGTGGTTTCTTAGGGCTGTTTTTATTTCTTTGAGTGTGGGAGGACTCAAAGAGGATCCTTCATCAGCTGTTACATCAGTTATACCTGCTATTGTATCTGCTACTGCTGTTCGTGTAGGTGATGGGCTCGGGTTAAGAAGGTGTTCAAAGTGTTGTGCCCATCTTAGTTTTATATCTTCCGCGTTACTTATAATGTTCCCTTCTGCATCCTTGCAGAGGGTCGTTTTCGGTTTGTATCCTTCTTTCATCCTTTTAACAAGGGAATATGCGGCCCCTCGGCATGTACGCACGTCGAGAATGCAGGAGGCCGTCCTTTTCTCTATTAGAACATGGTCTATTTGGTTGAATGTTCTCCGTCGGGTGATGCCCACGTTCTCTTATAAATGTCATGATGCGAGAAGCATGTCGAGCTTACAATAAGGTTTTTGCTGCTGGCAAAATCAGTCAGCCTCTGGCCGTTGTGGTTACTAATATCATGGAGACTGTGCCTTCCAATTGTCCCTATGTATGTTTCGTCTTTGCCCACTTTCGTGTTAAAGTCACATAATACTATTTTAATATCATTCGACGGAAGGGAGTCGAATGTTGATTCTAAGGTGCTATAGAAATCGTCTTTAACTTCGTCGTCTTTGTCTTTCATTGGGGCGTGGACATTAATAAGCCAATCAATAATTCCAATCTGCTGTATAAAAATTGTTTGAGTCCTTCCCTTTCCTTCCTTCCAGCACCTCCCATACAAACTGCACTTTTTCATGAAATACTCTAAACAAATTTACTCAGTACGTGTAAAATTGATCGAGCTGAAATTGTGCACTAGATATTTATTTAGAATTATTAGTAAAACCGAAAAAAATAGGCGATTAGCTTCACTCCTTCTACCCCCTCCCATACAATTTGACACAATTCAACAACTTTACAAAAAGTCGATTTTACTGAAAAATATGAATGCTACTGATCTGCAATTTAAAATATGTCAAATAAATGATGTTTACAGTTATTTCTAAAAAGGTCATTCATAACTCCATCCTCCTTCTACCACCTCCCATACAAACTGCACAATTTCACTAAATTCAATACACTAATTTTCTCAGTACCTATTCAATTTTTGAATCTTAAATTATGTATAAAACATTTTGATATCAACCTTATCGTGATGAGAAAAATTAGTTCAACGTCGTTACCCCCTCTACCTCTTCCCCTACAAAATTTCTTAAAATAAAAAAAAATTTCTTTCACTTAGAGTATCGCACGTTTGGGCTTTACGCCCCATCGTAGTCCTGTTATGTTTTTTATACAGTGTAAGTGCTACTTGGTGTTTGTCCCAGTCTTTGTCAAGTTTGCTGGAGTTAGCTTTGTCAAAGAGTTTCCTTACTCGTTTTTTTTTCAGAATATCGAGATCGTTATTCCACCAGACATCGTTCTTACTATCTTTGCGGACTCCTGAGGACAGGAATTCTTATATAAGTTTGTTAGTATATTTTTTAACATACCCACTCTTTTATCTAAGGTATCTGGTGTTTTTATTGGGTAAGGAACTATAGCCGGTAGTTGTGATCCCACTATTTCAAATCTTATCAACATGAGGTCTGACAAGGATGGCTCTTTCGAAACTATCCAGTTGCTGACCACTAGTGATTTAGAGTTAGTTGCAAGAATCAGGTCGATAACGTTGCATCTTGCTCTATTTATGAAGGTGAGACTGTTATCAAACATTTAGATTGCTTATGCTAAGAAATTCTACCTATAGAATTGACCTACCACGATCGATGCATTCTGTGCTAATCCAGTAAGTGTGATGGGCATTGGCATCACAACCCCAAGAGGATCAATCTAATAGAATTGCAATAAGACGGTAATTTAGCTTTGCTGCTCTCCTGTATTCTGTGCCATACATGCGATTATGGGCTTAGATTAGTATGATAATATAAGGAACTTTGGCGCTCCCAGTGTTTTGGATTTACGGTTCTCCTCATATAGTTTCTTGTGCTGTATAACTATGGCGCTATCTTAATAGCGATCTCTGGTTATTAGAAACTTTGCTGCTCTCGCATTGAGCATCGTTTCTGACTCATAAGAAAAAAAATCGCTAAGGCTAAAATTCATCCGTATTAGCATTACTATAAAGTCAGTAATCCAGCTTTGCTGTTCTTCTGTTTCCTGTGCCATATATGCGATCTTTGGTTAAGTTTGGTATGCCAGTATGAAAAACTGCCCCCCGAAACACTATCACAATGCAGCAGTGTTTCGGCTTTGCTATTCTCCTTATTTAGTTTCTTGTGCCGAATAGCTATAGCGATATTTTGTTTAGTTAGAGTTACTGGAGCGCCCCCGTATTCTATTGCAGTACGCCAGTGCTACAGGTTTGCTGTGAGTATCTTATAGCATCTTGTATTGTGCAACCATCTTTTATTTCGTGGGACATTATCAGGAGCATTTTCGTTCCTGTATTTTCATTGCAATAAGTAAGCGTTTTACCTTTTCTGTTCATGTTACCTATGCCGTGTCTAGCGTCTGGAGCGGTTGCCCCCTTCGACCCCCACCTTAACACGGCCCTGGTTAGTAGTATTCTATTCCTTATTTTAGTCACGACTAGTTACCGACCACTTCCCTGAAAATTCGAAATCATAACTAAAAGGAAAATATTGTATTATACTAACACAATTTCTCATTCTTACATCCTTAATTTACACATTCCCGTATATTTTGCATTTCACGGATACAAATCACTTACGAGTGGAGTTAAAAACTTTGTTATTTATGAGTTGAAAATACCTAGATATTCAGGAAGTTTTACTTTTTGCTTTTGTTTCACAATAAATGTAGATAATTTTCATTTTGACCACGATAAGGTACGAACATTGATGAAAAGAGACCGAAAAATGGAGTCCTGAGCCAATCAAGCAAAATCTGCATCCCTTAATTTTAAAACAGAACTATATTACATGGAACTGATTGCACGAGAAAAAATTTGTTTGTCCGGATATTAATAAACTTACTTTTTTTTTATGTGACTGAAAAATTTTCCACAAGCTATGTGTTTACATTTTCTTTAGAAAAGAATAATTCATATATTGCCTAGGAAAACAGAAAGCTTTTCATCCCTATTTGGCAACAGTGCCTTATAGTGTGAGACTTTAGCGTAGATTTTAAGCTTTGCAATGTTGCAATATTTCCACCTAATGATATCCACCTAATAAATTTTATGACAATTTGGCGATTAAGTCTCAATTATCTACGATATTAGCATTCTTACTGCACCGGCATCTAACTCTCATATTGCAAGTTGTGCAGAATAATCTGTATGCACCTATGTCAAATATTTGTTCTTACTTCTCGATTAGTATTTGCTTGTACCGGAAAATATGATGAAGTCTGATGATGAAGTCTCCGCAAAAATTTTCATATTCATCCAGACATGAATAGAAACAGAAAATATGAAATGTTTCTCTCTGCATTGTCATGGCAGTAGGATTGCATTGTTATGGATCATGCCTGATAGCTAAGTATGTATAATGACGTCATAGTTCACAATTAACATTATAGATATATTTACATTGGAACACACCATGAAAAAAAATCAGATGGACATCATGTTTGAGTAGGCTGCCGTCGTCCTTCCTTCTAGTGCAGATTTCGCCTTTAAAATAGAAAATGGGACTCTACAAGGCAATGTCAGCTTCTAGAAGCTTAAGGTTTCAGTAGTATTTGTGAAAATAGATAGAAAAAGTTCTCTGGATTTTCGATGGGATACATGCTGGAGGATAGTATGATTACAACACTTGTAGGGTAAATAAGAGAGAGAATGGCAATCGATTCTAAACCCCCTCTAGGTTTTTATCTAGATTGAACATATGTACAAAATCAATTTCTTTTTTCTGTCATGTTTGAAATTACGAATAAAATACTTGATTTTTTTTTTTTTTTTCAATTACATAACGTATAGAATTGCTCAGATTTTTGGGATATTTAGACTTATAACTTTACTATAATTGATCTTGTGATGACAAGTACTTGTAAGAGGAAAGATAATAAAAAAACATAACAGAATTATGATTAGGCTTAAAGCCCAATCATATGATACTCTAGATGAGATGGAAATGACTTTAATATACCGGAAAATATGTCATCTCAAATTCTTTCGAATAGTGAATAGAGACTTTTGCATGGGAGGTGGTAGAAGTAGAGGGGGAGGTTTGTATTTTTCGTATATGTCACCGAACATTGCATGCAAAATGTTTTTTGCTGAATTTAAAGTTTTTATTTTTCATTATTTTTAAAGAAATTGGTCATAGTTTTCCTGAAATTTGTGGCATTTGTATGGGAGGTGGCAGAGGAAGTGGAGCGTTTAAGATAATTTTGAAACTGCTTATCATCATTCTTATCACCATGCTTTGATTCAATTTCAAAGTCGATAGCTCTCTTATACTTGAAGGAGAAATGTTTTTCTTGAATTTATAATACAGATATTTGTATGGGAGGTGGTAGAAGGAGTGAAGCGGAGCTGATAATTTTTTCTAACACTTATTTTTCTTATTAAGAAACAAATTCTGACAAAATTTGAAGTTTGTACTTTTTCTAGTTTGAATGGAAATCGATAAAATGCATTTAACAAAAATTATGCATTTGTATGGGAGGGGGTAGAAGGAGTGTACGGATCAAAACAAAAATTTTCACATTATTAATATTTCTATTTGTATACTATATACAAAATATGATAGCTTTAACAAATATGATAGCTTTAACAATTTTGAAGAAAAATAATTTAATTTAATTTTCAAAATTTCGTGAAATTTGTATGGGAGGGGGTAGAAGGAGTAAAGTGAAGTTGATAATTATTTTTAAAATAAATTGCAATTATAGTAGAACTAATTCTGACAAAATTTCGTCTTTTTAGCTTTACTAGTTTCAATGAAAATCGAAAATATGTATTTTTCAAAATTGTCCATTTGTATGGGAGGGGGTAGAAGAAATAAGGGAATCTGGTCAATATTCTGTGATATTAATAACACAACATTTCAAGTCGATAGCTTAAATAGTTTCAAAGAAAAATCAATTTCTTAATATTTCGAAATTTCATGAAATTTGTATGGGAGGGGATAGAAGGAGTGGGGGGATGTAGCCCATTCACGAACTTAAAGTTACTTTTTTGCTAAAAATGACACACAAAAATGTTTAGCACTATAGCTCAAAGCTTTCAAGAGTTATGCTGTAGACAGACGCACAGACAGACAGACAGACAGACAGACAGACAGACAGACAGACGGACAGATGGTCACTCGGAATCGAGGTTTTTGAGCGACAACAAATATTTCTATACCCTTGGCGGCTCTGTGCAAGCGTTATTTCTTAGCGTTACAAACGGTAAGGCAAACACAATATACTCTCAGATTTCATCTTGAGTATAAAAAACAATGAAAATTTAATATTTCGAATATCTTTTTAAGATATCAAATTGAAATTTGCCACATTCATACAAATCCCCATATTTTGAAATTTAAATATAAACTATTCTCGGTATTAATTTAATACAATCCCGATTTATATCGCGAAATATTCTTTTTAGATAAATCTTTTTTTGAATAATACAAAATTCTATACAATAACTTAAATTTCAAATGTCGGCTGAAATTTTCGGAAAAAAGTGGAAACAAAAATATTTCAACTGTTCTCGAATTAAACTTCGTTTGCTACTAATCCAGCTAGCGAATTAGATCAACTTAGTTCTCGCCTTTAATACAGCTTATTACTTCTTATTAGGCGCTAATGCGAATCAAGTTAATACCGATGTAAACATGGCTAATTAGACATATCGACTTGAAAGTCGGGCGGCCTAAGAATAACTTTTTTAATTAGATAAATAACTTTTGAACGACGAGGAGAAGATCTATTTTTTGGTCATCATAATAATTATTAATTCATTTTATTTTATTATTACTGTACGGTTATATGTTACGAAAAATTTATGTAAATATCACAAAACCCTTTAATTGCTTGTAATTAATCAACTCATTTAATGCTACTGGGGTAGCCCAGTTTACTGATTTTCAAAAGATTTTAGTGGAAATAATTGTTTAAACAAATTACGGTATTATGAATATTCTTCTTGATTTTAAAAGTGGGATCCTCAGGGATATTCTTGCATCTTAGCCCTAATCAAATATCCGCCACAAAGAACGCTATGCGAATGTCAAGGATGTAAAGAACATTTGAATTGCATTTTTCTCATCATACTCGAAAATAAACACGTATACGATCTTGAACGTTCCATCAACTAGCAAACTACACGAGACCCACCCGACAGGAAAAAAGAACCGAACATGAATGAATTAATTTCGAATATCGACTGGAATGATCAACAACAACAGGGAAAAGACTCGAAGATGATCGTTGATGAACGGGAGCGATCGCGTGGACTCGAGTAATGACGAAGTGCTTGAGAGAAGCGGTCGACTGCAATCGGGTAAGCTCGGGCGATGATTAAATGCTTTGTGGAAAGCAATAAAAATAGCCGAGCGTTTTTGAGACTCAGAAGCGAAAGAGTCTGGCTTGGACCCGTCGGTAAGTGAGTCGTATGGAAAATTGAAAGTGAAAGACTTAGAAGCGATCATTTTTGAGTGAATGTGAAGCGAATTAAAATTAGTTGGGTTAAAAATAAAGTTTTGCAGTAAACTAATAAAACTGGTAGTTTTACTTCTTTACTTGTAATCCAGAGACTCCTTGCGCACTTCAATTGGTGTCAGAAGTGGGATTTTGAGTAAAACCGTGAGTGACGATTGCAAAATTGTGAAAATTGTGTAGAAAATTCCAGAACGTTTAAAATGAGAATTTTCTGGAATTACAATTTAGTGATCGTGTAGAACGAGTGAAAAATCTTGTACGGACAAAAAGAGAATTTTTAAAAATTGTGAAACGTGAAACCGTGAAAGAAATTTTCAACCGGGATTGAAAGTAGAACCACAATGCACTGGGGCCATATAATTGGGCCCATTGTAATCCCCCATTGATTATAAGATGGAAGTCATTCCTCTTCTTCTAGCCATTTGGTTCGGTTTACGAACGGTAGCAAACTCGAATGTTGGACGCCTCTAATGTCGTCTAGTTCTGAGAAGAATTTAGAGCCTAAACAAATGAGACGACTGTTGGAGATTTGCGGACTGTGACAAAGATAATGTTCGATAGCCTACAGACAATCGCACTCGGTCAAATAATTGAAGAACAGTTAGAAGCGAAGCAAACGCTACTGCAACAAAAGATTACTGAAAGTATTGGAAAGATCGATAGCATCTCCAGCGAAGTAGAGCGAACTTCGAGGTAGTTTAAACAACTGGAGTCATCAAATCCGAGAAAAATCTAAGGGTTCCATTCTTCGATGATCAAATTGGTATAAATGGTAGAATTGCCCAAGACCATCATCGCCGTCTCCAGACTTCACCGCGGCGAAAATAACCTTGGGATAAATGGCCACATTGGAAATGTCGAACATAAAAGAGGTAAATGCAGAAGAAACAGCGAAGAGGAATGAATTGCTCAGGCTATGTCGCCAAACAAATGCCGCTGAATGATTGGCGAGCTCGGAGAATTAATGTCGGAACTGTACAATGATTGGGCCAGAGGTATGAGCCTAATAAGTTGAGCAAAAGCAGCAAAGGTCCACGAAGCAATTCCAAAATCGTGGACCTTACGTCGTGACTGCTAGAAATGAAGGAGAACATCAATTCCTGGGGCAGAAGGTGCTTCCAATTTAATTTTCGAAATAATTTCCAAGATGGCAAAAAACCAGGCTAGGGCAGAGAAAGCCCTAGAGTGGAGCTAACAAGGTAGAATCTAAGACCTGGAGCTTCACGATGTTGAGATTGCAAATAAACAGGTCATGTAAGACATGATTCCGCAATCCGAGAACAACGCCGAGAGTTATTTGAAATATACTACTCATATCGGAATGCAGAACTGGAGACACGGCCAGCATCCAGAGAATAATTTGCGACAGATAGCGGCTAGCGTATCACCCAAGCAGGCAGTGTGCAGAAATTATGTGTCGACCGGGATTTGAACTCACGATCTTCGCATTGTAGACCAACACGCTACCTACTAGGCTATACCCTAGCTGACTTCTTAACTGACTTATGGCATTTTCGGATCCTCTAATTTCTAACCTTAGGGCAACAACTCAGGAAAAGAATAATACCATATCGTATGAAGCGACTAAAATATTACCGTCATCCAATAGTTTTCCATGCTTCTCTGCTGAAAATTACGTTATGAGCACATCGAGAAACCGAATTTTCCACTTCAAGAATGTCTATATAGTCAGTAGATGGCCTCTGTTCGCTTTCTATCATTCATATTTTTATATCAAGTGCCCCATTATATCTGCACATATTTGACAGTAGCAGCCAGTACAACTGGAAAATATACCAGCTTCTCCACTCATTACGGCCGTTCTCACTCCCCTTCCCCTACTTTCCCATTCCTTCCTTCAATGACTGTATTTGTGCATTGCACATAAAGGCCAAAATTGCCTCATTCTGTAAAAAGAAAAAAAAACTTCAAATTTTCATCTTCTGCCACCTCCCATACAAAATGTGTCATTTTCAGGTTTTTTTTTACTATTTTCTCGCAATGTGTCGAATTTTTTCACCTAAAATTTGGTAAATGACGTCATAATGGTAATTGGGGTTATCACATTGGAAATTAATTGAATTTCCAGCCCCTTTTTGCACGTCTCATACCTTAGCGCACAGCTAGGGTGTAGCCTAGTAGGTAGCGTGTTGGTCTTGTAATGCGAAGGTCGTGAGTTCAAATCCCGGTTAACGCAATATATACCTAGTCCTGCCATAAGTTCTGTCACATAATTTCTCACATTGGCAACAACTTTATTTTATGAGTGACATTTCAATATCGGCCAGTTTTATAAACGTCATAATGTTGTTGACAGTTGATGGTCATTTAAAGTGTGTTCGTTAACGTGTGAAGATGGAATGGGGTGTAATAGAAAACCGAACTGCAGTGATTGCACTACATAAGTGTGGAAAATCCGCGAGTGAAATTTTCAAGTTGTTGTGCCCGTTAAAAATAACGCAAAGATTTGTGTATCGTGCGATCCAGAGATATAACGCGATCCAGACTATTGAAGATCGACCTCGTTCTGGACGTCCGCGTGATGTACGTTCTTCTGCTGCCATTAAAGCGGTCGAGAGTCGAATTCGTCGAAATCCGCTTCGTAAACAACGAATCATGGCTCGAGAGATGAACATATCCACCCGAAGTATGTCTCGCATCAAAAAATCTGACCTCGGGATG
Source organism: Chorisops tibialis (assembly GCA_963669355.1). Classification (NCBI taxonomy): domain Eukaryota; kingdom Metazoa; phylum Arthropoda; class Insecta; order Diptera; family Stratiomyidae; genus Chorisops; species Chorisops tibialis. The sequence goes on along the minus strand of OY770263.1, from coordinate 113,288,315 downwards.
AGTGCCTTTCGACGATCAACGGGACATTTGCTGACTGAGCAGTTGAAGCAAATTAGGAGCACCAGATCGAAAGAGCTCCATCGGCGGTACGGCAACAACAAACATCGAGAAATTTTATTTACCGATGAAAAAATTTTTACGGTGGAGGAACATTTCAACCGCCAAAATGATAAGGTGTATGCCCACAGCTCCATAGAAGCCCGAGAAGTTGCCACTAGGGTACAGCGAGGACATCAACCAGCATCAGTCATGGTATGGTGGGGTGTCAGCTACGAAGGGGTCACCGAGCTTCATTTTTGCGAAAAAGGCGTAAAAACTGCAGCGAAAAATTATCAAACGGACATCCTGGAGGGATGTGTGAAGCCGCTGAACTCTACGCTATTCAACAATCGACATTGGGTTTTCCAGCAAGATTCTGCGCCAGCCCACAAAGCTCGAACCACACAAGCGTGGTTGGAAACCAATATTCCACAGTTTATAAGGGCGACGGAATGGCCTTCTGGGAGCCCAGATTTGAATCCCCTGGAATACAAACTGTGAGCGGAGTTAGAGTCCATGGTGTGCACGAGACGACACCCAAATATCGAGAGCCTTAAGCGATCTTTGACAGAAGCAGTAGCTAATTTTCCGCTAGAAACAGTGCGTACTGCTATCGATGACTGGCCCAACAGATTAAAGAGCTGTGTTAAGGCTAAAGGCGGCCACTTTGAATAATTTGTTGCTTATTTTACTTCCATTAGTATGCCAAAATAAAATATATTTTCCTTTGTCAAAAACTCTTTTTCATTTATACAAAAATTGCCCATATACGTGTGACAGAACTTATGGCACGACTAGGTAATACCAGCACATTTCCTGCTTGGATATACCTTGGTCACCTCAATCTACGAAAATGAAAAATTCGTAGAAAGAGGGTTGTGCGAAGGGCTAACAACCCTTCCACAATAAGTAATATAAAATGTTACGGAACCTGAATATCAGGAGGCCAAGGTCCGATTTGGGCTGTAGCACCATTGTAGAAGTAGATACCTGAGCGCACCATATACATATATGCATATATATTATATATCCGATTGGTTTCTTTAAGATATTTTTGAAATTAATTACAGATACTCTTGATGAAATCTGAGAGTATATTGTGTTTGCTTTACGCTAATATTGCTCGCCAAGGGTACAGAAATAATTGTTGTCGCTCAAAAACTCCGATTCCGAGTGACCGTCTGTCCGTCTGTCTACAACATAACTTTCGAAAGCTTTGACCTATTTTAATGATAAATTAAATTAAAGTTTCGTGAAAGGGCCACATCCCCCATTCCTTCTACCTCTCCCATACAAATTTCATGAAATTTAAAGAAATTGAATTTTCTCCGAAACCATTTCAGCTATTGACTTGCAAATTAGGTCATAGTATAATGATGTGAATAATATTAACTTCAAAAAATATTAATTTGATCCCCTTAATTCTTCCCATACAAATCCACAATTTTCAAAAATGTATTTATTCGGTTTGTATTGCAACTAGCGAAGCTAAACGAACCCATTTTTGCCATAATTAATTTTATTACAATTGCAATCACTTTTGGAAAAAACTATCAACTTCAACTCACTCCCATAAAAATTTCGGAATTTTAATTAAATTATTTTTCTTTAAAACCATTAAAGCTATTAACTTTAAATTTTGTGAAAAATATAAAATCACAAATATCGTCGATATCGAAAAATTTTATTTTGATTCGAATACTCCTTCCACCCCCTCCCATACAAATGCACAATTTTGGTAAATGGATTTAATCGATTTTCATTGAAACTAGAAAAAGTGCAAGGCTAAAATTTTACGAGAATTTGTCCCTTAATAATTGCAATGAATGCTATGAAAAAATATAAACTTCGCTTCATTCCTTCTACCACCTCCCATACAAATTTTTGTATTGGAAATTCAAGAAAAACATTTCTCCTTTGAACATATAATAGCTATCGACTTTAAAATTGTAACAAAGCAATGTGATAAGAATGTTGATAAGCATATTTAAAATCATGCAAAATCTTCCACTTTCTCTGCCACCTCCCATACAAATGCCAATTGAGACAAAAATTGTTCAATTTCCTCGAAAATTATGAAAACTAAAAACTTTAAATTATACATGAAACATTTTGCAGACCACGTTCGGTACATACAAAAATTATGAACCTCCCTCTTCTGCTTTTACCACCTCCCATACAAAAGTTACTATTCACTATTCGAAAGAATTTGATATGACAATTTTTTCCGGTACAATAAACCCTTTCCTATTTCATCTAGAGATATATTATGGTTTATGGTTATGGTTTTTCGCTAATCGTCGCGTATGTTTATACTCCAGATGAAATCTGAGAGTATTATAAGTTTGCCACAAAGTTTGTAATGCCAAGAAATGAGGCTCAAAGAAAAAAAAGAATGATAGAGAAGTTCATATAATCACTCAAAAATCTCAAAACCGGCTGTCCGTCCGTCCGTCCGTCCGTCCGTGTCCTCTCTCTTAAGAACGCGTTGTGCTAGATAGTTCAAATTTTGTATACGTCGTTTTTGACAAAAAAATTAAGGTCAAGTTCGTGAAAACGCTCCACCCCTTCTACCCCCTCTCCCATACCAAATTATACAATTTCGTAATTTGACAATAAAAGGATTTATTCGAAAAGTATAAATGCTATTGATCTGAAATTTGGAACGTAGAACTTTTATGATGGTTCCAATCTACTGTATAAAAATTATTTATGTCCTCATCCTCCTTCTACCACCTCCCATACAAACTGTACTTTTTCATGAAATGCTCTAATCCAATTTACCTAATGCGTATAAAATTTATCGAGTTGAAATTGTGGACCAAATATTTATTTAAAATTATTAGTAAAATCAAAACAAAAAATAGATGATTAGCTCTACCCCTTCTACACTCGCCCATACAAAATGAAATAATTTCGTAATTTGACGATAAGCGAATTTGTTCGAAAAATATAAATGCTATTGATCTGACATTTGAAACATACTACTTTCATGATGATTCCAATCTACTGTATAAAAGTTATTTGAGTTCCTTCCCTCCTTCCACCACCTCCCATACAAACTGCACTTTTTCATGAAATACTATAAACAAATTTACTCAGTACGTATAAAATTGATCGAGTTCAAATTGTGCACTAAATATTTATTTAGAATTATAAGTAAGACCAAAAAAAATTAGACGATTAGTTTCACTCCTTCTACCCCCTCCGATACAATCTGACACAATTTAACAAGTTCACACAAAGTCGATTTTCCTAAAAACAATGGAACAATGAATTGATCTGCGATTTAAAACATGTTTTTAATTATTCCTAAAAAGCCATGAAGACTCCCTCCTTTTACCACCTCCTGTACAAACTGCACAATTTCACTAAATTTGCTCAGTACCTATTGAATTTTTTAATTCTAAATTTTCAATAAAACATTTTGGTCGCAACTCTAGCTAGATGTGAAAAAAGTAATTCAATGTCGTCACCCCCTCCACCACCACTTCCCCTACAAAATTTCTTAAAATCAAACAATTTTTCTTTCATCTAGAGTATCGCACGATTGGGCTTTACGCTCAATCGTAGTCCAGTTATGTTTTTATCCTGCATTTGATTTCGTTTCCAATTAATTATGCAAAGATAACATTAAATTTTGGTTTCATGCTGCACCTTTAATAAACTGGAAAAATTTAAATATTACATTTTTTTTAGTTTTCAAAAAAGTAGGTGTATCACAGGAGTGAGCCAACTTCTTTGCGACTGGGGGCGACAGAGCTCATAAAAAAGATAGTTTGATACTACATTCGGCCACGACCACGATTTCTAAAATCGTTAATTTTAAGTATTTCTGCTTTTTGAGTTATAAATTATACCTAATGGAAGAGAAATCAAGAAATTTTTTTTTTGAATTGGTAATGAATTAGTTAGCTGATAGAATAAGCTTTCCATCGGTATTTGCTTGTTTATAATATCTGGGCATTAAGTGCAACTTTCAAAAGCTTTGAAATAAAATTTAATTGTGGTCTAAGCTTCTACATCCAATCTCAAATAATTACAGATTGGTCCAAAATTTCCAAAAGTATAAAATCATTCCAAAATCAATTATTATCATGATATAAGAAAACTACAAAAACATTGTGCGAATATTCCACATAGAGTATGAGTTGAATACACACATACATCCATTTTCAGCAGAACGAAGATATGAAAATTAATGTTTCCACATTCCCATACTATGTAAAAGCGAAAGAATATAAGCTTATTAGTAGGCTCCGTTAAAGAAGCGTCTATGCGATAACCTCATGGGCACTATGCTACTAGTATAGCCTCAGAGCTATCATGTGGAATCGATCGAATCCATGGCTCGGAAACATTTTCACCAGTCAGAAGCCAAACAGAACTTCCTTTGGCCTATGCAAATGTTGTCGCATACATTAATTCAAATGATATAGTGGCTGTGATCGATGGAGTTCGAGAAAAGGGGAACACCGTGCTATTTTGGGGCTCATGACTGAAAAAATAAATCAGTTGGCTTGAAAAAAGCTTTCATATCTAAGAAATTGAGTCAATTTTGTACTATCATCCTGAGAGGTCTGCCAAGTTTTACTACTTTAAAAATTAATGTTTGTGTGTTGCAGAATAACGCTGAGTTGATTTATGCGGCGTTTTTTTTTCGCCAGGGCAAGAACCACAGCAGTTTCCGAGTACTTCGTTCACATTTGCGACTTGAACTCTGTTACAGCCTACCTCTAACAAATGCGGCCAGGTGAGATACTTCGAAGATGAACGATTTATTTTGACTAGTGTCGCCGGTGGTCGACAAATTGTGTGTGTAAAATAACGAAAATCATATTTTCAATATGAATTCGCCTAATATTAGGCATTCTTTAATTAGACGTTTTTCCATTTCCCTTGGATTTGCCGGTGCTCGTTCGATCACCAAAGTCAAGCAGCAGAGAAGGAAGGAAGGACTCAACTAATTTTTATACAGCAATTGTAGTTTTGAAATGGAATCCTGCTTTATTTTATTTGCCTCAACGGCAGGATACAAACATGATTTTTGGTTTGTGCATAGCTATGGCACAGTACCTTTTTAACGCTATAAGTTTCACTTCCCTCCTTTTATAATAAATGAAAAAAAAAGTCACCAGAAACTTTAGATGCTCACGTATTAATATATAAGATACTTTCCAAAACTAGTGTGGCAGAAAAGTTTAAGGTTCGATCGAGTTTCGACGTCCGACATTCAACCGTCGGATAGCTACGATTTGATTGGCTGACGAGTCTGCTTTATTCCACTGAGTCTGACGAAGAAAAATGACGAAAATATAAGTCCAGCATCAATCACTTCCTTTGATGTCGGTAGACAATTTTATTTCACCTTTGCGATTTCAATCGCAATGCGGTTTTACATTTTTGTTGTACGCGAAATTTTAATTTATTTCAACTGGAAAATAAAGTTTATGAATCGTCCAAATAGATTTACAGATTAGTTTTTACAATTAGTCATCTTGGTTGGATTCCTGTGAACTATAATGTGGATAGACAAATTGTCGCCATGCTATGAGAATTGAACAACATGGTAGTCATCGAAAAGAGAAAAAAAAGTTTATACAATACACATACACAGCTTTCTTTCTTTTTTTTCTATACTAATACACTTCTCGTCTTTTGTAAAAATATATAAGAATGAAAATTACGTTCCGAAGCCCTTGACAAGTCCTTCTAACTTAAATGTGAATAAAAGTCTGGAGTTTTATTTCTGTAGCTAGTGGGCCTTGGCGCCAGTCAGTTTTTCAAAAGGAAAAATCAGCTGAAATGTGATCTGTTGACTTTACAGACATTTTTTCCAGATTATTCAAACATATTAATGGAAACGAAAGTAAGACGTTTCTTCAGTATCGCAAAGAAAATTTCTAGGTACTATTTGGAAAATATTAATTATTGAAAATATGGTTGACTTGACAGTGAATGCAATGCATTCAAGGGTGTACATAAAATCACGAACGAATTATTTTGTCCAACTGAAATTGTTTTTGATTTTTTTTTTCCAAAAGTAAAATTCTTCATTTTTTTTTCGCCTCAAATTTTCACTTACGATGGCGCTTAAGCCCTAATCCTGTATCAAACATTGCGTACAGTGACCACAGCAGAACTTGAAGCTATTTAGGAATTTCTAACGCTGAATGCTAAAAATCTGGAGATGCCTGCCTTACGGCAGTGAGACTTGAAATTTTTGGCGCATGGCTTGGCAACAATTCAAAAAAATTGCGTGCCACCATCCTGGAGCGTATGATACAATGGGATACAATGTTTTCAAGGAGCACTTTGTGAAGCAGAGGTAATGACAGCCAAACTGCACTGGATGCCCTCTCCGCTTACAGCTGCAATTAAATATGCTTGAAGAAGAATTAGGGAAAACCTGCACTTTGCCAGTTTGTTGGGTTCCGGCTAATTCAGACTTACCTGGGAACGTAATGGCGGACAAGCTGGCAGAAACGGATCAACGGATCTGTCGCTCTCACCGTTGAGGAAACGGACAATGCTAGTATTGCCTAGCGAGTCATTAAGACAATCTACGCTAGCAAAGACGGAAAAAACTCAAATGGTTACAAACCCACCCGTGTAACACCACGTAGATGCCTTGGGGTAGGCTTAGGGCCGTAGTCGTAAGTTCAGCAGAGGGTATGCGCTGTCGCAAGGCCAGAGTAGTCACCGATGACCGATGTTGCTAAATTTATAAAATCATCGTATCATAAATAATATTAAACTGAATTTTAATTTTTCTACCCAAAAATGTATTATACACTTATAACGATGAGCTTCCAGTTCTAAAACAAAGTTCGTGTGGTGATCAAAGGGATTGCAACAGCACTTAAAGTTTTTTGCTGATAGACAGGAACACGTCGTCGAATGGGCGACGGCCGGTGACAGTCAGTAACACATCGTCGTATGGGCCGAGCCGACGAGTCAAGAACACGTCGTTGTATGGGCGACAGTCAGACACACATCTTCGTATGGGCGACGACCGGCGACAGTCAGTGAAATACGTCGTCGTATGGACGGCAATCGGTGATGGTGAGCAAAACACGTAGTCTTATGGTGACGGACGACCGGCGACTATCAGCGAAATACTTCGTCGTATGGGCAAAGACCAGTAACAGGCAGCGAAACACGTCGTCGTACGATGGATTGTATTTTTATACTCTAGATGAAATCTGAGAGTATATTGTGTTTGCCTTACCATTTGTAACGCTCGCACAGAGCCGATAAGGGTACAGAAATATTTGTTGTCGCTCAAAAACTTCGAATCCGAGTTGCTGGCTGTCCGTCTGTCTGTCCGTCTGTCCGTCTGTCTACAGAATAACTCTCGAACGCTTTGAGCTATCATGCTGAAATTTGTTGTGTGTCATTTTTAGCAAAAAAGTAACTTTAAATTCGTGAACGGGCCACATCTCCCCACTCCTTCTACCCCCTCCCATACAAATTTCACGAAATTCCGAAATTTTCAAAAATTGATTTTTCTTTGAAACTATTTAAGCTATCGACTTGAAATTTGGGTCAAAGTATCACAATATAGATGTCATTAATATGACTGAATATTGATCCGATCCCATCATTCCTTCTACCCCCTCCCATACAAATGTATAATTTTGAAAAATGCAGTTTTTCGATTTTCATTGAAACCAGCAAAGTAAGAAAAACTAATTTTTGCCAGAATTAATTTTATTATAATTCCAATCAGCTTTAAAAAAATTATCAACTTCAACTCACTCCTTCTACCCCGTCCCATACAAATTTCACGAAATTTTGAAATTTAAACTAAATTATTTTTCTTCGAAACTGTTAAAGCTATCAACTTCATATTTTGCATAAAGTATAAAAATATAAATATCAATAACGAGAAAAAAATGTGTTTTGATCCGTACACTCCTTCTACCCCCTCCCATACAAATGTACAACTTTTGTTAAGTGCATTATATCGATTTCCATTAAAACTAGAAAAAGTACAAACTTAAAATTTCGCCAGAATTTGTTTTTTAATAATTGCAATAAATGCCAAAAAAAATTATCAGCTCCTCTTCACTCCTTCTACCCCCTCCCATACAAATATCTGTATTATAAAGCATTTCTTCTTCGAACATATTAGAACTATCGAATTTGAAATTAAACCAAGGCGTGGTGATAAGGACGATGATAAGCACTTTCAAAATCATCTTAAACGCTTCACTTCCTCTGCCACCTCTCATACAAGTGCCTCAATTTCAGGAAAACTATGCCCAATTGAAAATAATGAAAGCTACAAACCTTAAATTCAGTACGAAATATTTTACATACCACATTAGGTGTCATATCCAAAAATTACAAACCTTCCTCCTCTGCTTCTACCACCTCCCATACAAAAGTCACTATTAATTATTTAAAAGAATTGGAGGTGACATATTTTCCGGTACATTGAACTCTTTCTCATTTCATCTAGAGTATCATATGATTAGCTTTACGTCCAATCATAATTCTTTTATGTTTTTGTTTGAAATTGATCCAATAGTGGTGCGTTTAAATTTAAACGTATTAAGTTTGAGACATTTGATATTGATAAAGAACATTACAAATCAGTTGATATATTGTTCAGCTATAGAAGATGGCCACGTTAATATCGGTTTTAAGTAAGGCTTGAATTTTTCTGCAATAATTTCACGATTGTCGTGAAGATCTCTCAACCCTTCAATCGCCTAGATTTCTTCCACTTTAAATCGTCTTCCCATCATTTTTATACTCTAGATGAAATCTGAGAGTACTATAAGTGTGCCACAAAGTTTGTAACGCTAAGAAATAAGGCTCGGAGAAAAAAATTAAAGATGCAGAAGTTCATATAATCACTCAAAAATCTCAAAACCGGATGTCCGTCCGTGTCCTCTCTAGCTCGCGAACGCATAGAGCTAGAAGTCTCAAATTTTGTACACATCGTTTTTGGCAAAAAATTAAGGACAAGTTCGTAAACGGGCAAAATCGCTCCACCCCTTCTACCCCCTCCCATACAAAATGACAAAATTGCGCAATTTGACAATAAACGGATTTGCTCGTAAACTATAAAAGCCATTGGCCTGAAATTTGGAATATAATACTTTGAAAATATCATTCTATCGTATAAAAATTATGCGTGTCCTGCCCCTCCTTCTACCACCTCTCATACAAACTGTACTTGTCATGAATTACTCTAAGCCAATTTACTCAGTGCGTATAGAATTTAGCGGGCTGAAATTGTGCACTAAATATTTAATTAAAATTGCTAGTAAGGCCAAAAATACTTTTAGACGATTAGCTTCACCCCTTTTCCCATACAAGTGACACAATTTCGCAATTCGACTATAATTTACTCTAAAAGTATAAAAGCTATTAGTCTGAATTTTGGGACATATTACTTTCATAATGATTTCAATCTACAGTAGAAAAATTATTTGCGTCCTCCCTCTCCTTCCACCCCCTCCCACACAAACTACACTGTTTCATGAAATGCTCTAAGATGATTTTCTCAGAACATATAACATTTATTGAGCTCATATTTTGTAATAAATACTTAATTAGTATTATCACTAAGATCAGAAAAAAATATTTGATTAGCTTCACTGCTTTTACCCCCTCCCATAAAATATGACACAGTTTCACAACTTCACAAAAAATCGATTTTCTAGAAAAGTATGAATGGCACTAGTCTGAAACTTAAGGGATGTCAATTACTTTATTATTCTAATAATAAAGTGTTGTGATCGACACAAGAAAAAAAAAATTTGCTACCCTGAAATTTTTTTTTTCGAGTTTCATGACTAAATTAGCCTAAAAATGCAAATAAAAAAATCCGTCCCGCCGTACGCCGTACATATGGACTCATATCTCCGAGACCCTTAAAGGTAGAATGTTCGTTTTTGGGTGGATTGCTGTTGAAACACATTCTATACAGAGAATATTGGACGTGATTCAAGCAATTAATTAAAAAGCTATTAACATCCACCCACCCTTACTATTACCCCTCCTCCTCTTCTCATAGAAACCGAAACTTGCAGAAACGAATGAAATATTGTTAAATTAACAACAGCCCTGCCCAAGAACTCCCTTTCACTTAACCTTCCCTAACCACTCTAACCTGCATATTGACTTTCCACTCATCCGCAACTTGTCCCAAGAATAATAAAGTTTCGCCCGACTTGTTGGCAGTTTATTTTATAATGTTCCTAGTTATTTCTGAAAAAATCACTAAAACCTCCCCACTCTTTCTACCACCTCCCATACAAACTGCACATTTTCGCTAAATCTGACACACTAATTTTGTCAATTTTTGGAGTAAGCATTTTGTATGAAACGTTTTTCTAGCTACTTTAGCATGATGGGGAAAAAATTAGTTCAATGCTATCATCCCTTCTAAGACTCCCCATACAAAATTTCTTGGGATCACAAAAAATTCATTCAATTTCATCTAGAGTATCGTAAGACTGCGCTTTACGCGCAATCGTAGCCCTGTTATGTTTAATTATTAAATTAAAAAAAGGATAATGTTGGCAAAACAAGAATGTAGACAGGAAAACTAAACTAAAAACATAACAGGATTACGACTGGGCGAAAAATCCAATCGTGCAATACTCTAGATGAAAGAGAATTTTTTTTATTTTAAGAAATTTTGTAACGACATTGAACTAATTTTTTCACATCACGCTAAGGTTGCCATCAAAATGTCTTATAGAAAATTTGGGATTCAAAAATTTAATAGGTAGTAAGAAAATTAGTGTATTGGATTTAGTGCAATTGTGCAGTTTGTATGGGAGGTGGTAGAAGGAGTCTGAATTTATTAATGGCGTTTTTAGAAATAACTGTAAACATCATTTAATTGACATATTTCAAATAGCAGATCAGTAGCATTCATACTTTCCAGGAAAATAGACTTTTTGCAAATTTGTTGAATTGTGTCAAATTGTATGGAAGGGGGTAGAAGGAGTGAAGCTAACCGCCTAATTTTTTTTCGGTCTTACTAATAATTCTAAATAATTGTTGAGTGCATAATTTCAGCTCGATAAATTTCATACGTACTGAGTAAATTTATTTCGAGTATTTCAGAAGAAAGTGCAGTTTGTATGGGAGGTGGTGGAAGGAAGGGGAGGACTCAACTAATTTTTAAACAGCAGATTGAAATTATTATAAAATTAATATATATATTACAAATTTCAGATCAATAGCTTTCATGCTTTTTGAAAAAATCCGTTTTTTGTTGAATTGCGAAATTGTGTCATTTTGTATGGGAGTGGGTAGAAGGGATAAACCTAAATGACTATTTTTTTTCGGTCTTACTAATAAGTTCGTATAAATATTTAGTGCACAATTTCAGCCCGCTGAATCTTATACGCACTGAGTAAATTGGTTTAGAGTATTTCATGGAAAAGTACAGTTCGTCTGGGAGGTGGTGGAAGGAGGGAGAGGACACGCATAATTTTTATATGATAGATTGATATCAATATAAAAGTAATGTGTTTTAAATTTGAGACCAATAGCTTTTATACTTTTCAAGCAAATCCGTTTAGTGTCAAATTGCGCAATTGTGTCATTTTCTATGGGAGGGGGTAGAAGGGATGGAGCGATTTGGCCCGTTCACGATCTTGTCCTTACTTTTTTGTTAAAAACAACGTGTACAAAGCTTGAACTTTCCAGATCAACACGTTCTCAAGCTAGAGAGGACACGGACGGACAGACAGACGGACGGACAGACGGACGGACGGACGGACATCCGGTTTTAAGATTTTTGAGTGATTATATGAACTTCTGTATTATTCATTTTTTTCACCGACCCTTATTTCTTAGCGTTACAAACTTTGTGGCAAACTTATAATACTCTCAGATTTCATCTACAGTATAAACTTAACATGACTACGATTGAGCGTAAAGCCTAATCGTACGATACTCTAGATGAAAGAGAAATTTTTTGATTTTAAGAAATTATGTAGGGAAGGTGGTGAAGGGGGTGAGGACATTGCACTATTTTTTTCACATCATGCTAGAGTTTTCATCAAAATGTTTTACACAAAACACAAATTTAATTGGTACTGTGAAAATGAATGTATTGAATTTAGGAAAATTATGCGGTTTGTATGGGAGGTGGTAGAAAGGGGGCTAGTTTTTGATGACATTTTCAGAAATACCTAAAAACATCATGGTTTTGACATGTTTTAAATTGCAGATCAGTAGCACTCATATTTTTCAGGAAAATCGACTCACAGCTTTACATGTGAAAATGTGTGAGATTGCATGGGAGGGGGTAGAAGAAGTAAACCTAATCGTTTATTGTTTTTCATCTTACTAATAATTCTAAATAAGTATTTAGTCCTCGATTAATTGTATACGTACTGAGTTAATTTGTTTATAGTATTTCATGAAAACCTGCAGTTTGTATGAGAGCTGGTGGAAGAAAGGGGAGGATTCAAATAATTTTTAAGCAGTAGATTGAAATCATTATAAAAGTGATATAGTCCAAATTTCAGATCAGTAGCATTTATGGCTTTCGAGCAAATCCGTTTATTGTCAATGTAATGTGTAATTTTGTATGGGAGGGGGTAAAAGGAGAGGAGCGATTTAGCCCGTTCACAAACTTGGCCTTACCTTTATGTCAAGAACGACGTGTACAAATTTGAGCACTCTAGCTCAACGCTTTCTCAAGCTAGAGAGGATACGGACGGACGGACGAACGGACAGACAGACGGACGGACATTCGGTTTAGGGATTTTTGAGTGATTATATTAACTTCTGTATCATTCATTTTTTACGACCTGTGCTATACTATGACAGCAAAACGTGGACATAAACTCAGAAACCCGAAAAATTGCTTAACGCCTTTGAAAGAAAGGTCCTCAAAAGAATCCTCGGCCCTTTAAGGGAAGACTTCATCTGAAGAATACCATACAATAGAGAATTGTATGCCATCTTTGAAAATCCTGAAGTGATACATATACATTTAAATATCTCCATGTAAAAAATACGCGCTACAACCCACTTTAAAAAAAAAATCAGGATATACGACGTACATAACAGCGTATACCACCGTATACAGCTCTGCCACCAGAAGATATACGCTATTTCTAGGAACAAAGACGACCGCCCTGGGAAAGCTTGATAGAGGGAAATCAATAAAAAGTTTGTGATAGAAACTCCCTATGGACACTAGAACGCAAATCAGACAAAACATAACAATTGCGGAATATAATTTGGAGAGTGTGGACAACTTCTCATATCTTGAGGCTAACCTAGAAAACTACGTCAATGAAACGAAATCAATCGACGGATAATAGAAGGAAATAAAACGTATTGTTTGGCACTTCCAAAAATGAAATCAGGGTTGTGAAATAGAACTTAGCCTAGTGAGTGGCCTTGTGGAAGAGACTCGGGCTGTAGTGCCATTGTACAAGTTGTACAATAATAAAATGATGAAAGTGCACAGGGACAATAAGCTGCGGATAAATATAACTATTATACCACCTGTGCAGCGAGACGTGGACATTAACGCAAACTTCCAAAAAAAAGCAGTTGACGTATTCGAAAGAAAGGTCCTCCAAAAATTTTGGGACATGTGAAGGAAGGAACGGAATGGCGAATAAGATACAACCATGAATTGAATCAACTCTACGACGTGTCCGAAGCTCCAACGTTCATCAAGCTACGTAACAGCAGTGGGCTGGCCATGTAGAGCGAATGGAAGAGAGAAGAATCCCCAAACATGCTCTTAAAGGCAAAGCGATAACCAATTCTACAATGGCACTACAGCCCAAATCGGACCTTGGCCTTCTGACCTTCAGGTTCCTTAACATGTTTCATTTCTTATTGTGGAAGGGTTGTTAGCCCTTCGGACAACCTCTATCTTCAAATTTTAATTTTTGTAGATTGAGGTAACAAGATATACCCAAGCAGGTAATGTGCTAGAATTATGCGTCGACCGGGACTTGAACTCACGACCTTCACACTATAGACCAACACGCTACCCTCTAGGCTACACCCTAGACTGATAACCAACCAGTACGCAAACCACGCAAGCGACTGGAAGACTCAGTTGATGAAGACAGCAAAGCCATCTTAAATAAACTGGCAACAAGTCGGGCGCAACTTTATTATTCTTAGGACAAGTTGAAGATGCGTGGAAAGTCAATATGCAGGTAAAAGTGGTTAGGGAAGTCTAAGTAAGAGGGGATTCATGGGCAGGACTGTTGTCAATTTAATAATTGCGAATACGTAGTTCCATTTTAGATAATCAATATTTCATTTGCTTATTTATGTAAGTTTGGGTTTTTATGAGGGGAGAGGGCAGGGGTGATAGTAAGGGTGGATGAATGTTAATAATTTTTTAATTGATTGCTTGAATCACGTCCAATACTCTCTGCTTAGAAGGTCAGTTTCATAGACGAAGTTGCATAGAATTTTCATAAAATTCGGTACGAAGCCAAACATTTGAACTCCCTGGTGTGTGAATCGTAAAATTTTTGATGCAGTTTTATTTCGTTTCCCTTGTAAGGTGCTCGTACAAAATTTCAAGTTCGTAGCTTTTAATTTGTTGGTTATTAGTTGATTTATTGAAATTGGTCGAAATCATACTTTTGTATGGGGAGATATCGAAACTTTTGACGCAATATCATTTCAACTATTTTTAAAAGTTTTCACGCAAAATTTTAAATTGATAGCTTCAAATAGTTAAGTGATAATTGATTTCTTAAAAATGGTTGAAAAAATAATTTTGTATGGGAGGTGTTAGAAATTTTGAAGGTATTGGAGCAGTTAATATTTTATACTTTTAGGGATTTTTTTTTTTTAATTCATTTCGCAATTTTTTTGTGTTTATACCCTAGATGAAATCTGACAGTATATTGTGTTTGCCTTACCGTTTGTAACGCTGAGAAATAATGCTCGCACAGAGCCGCCAAGGGTACAGAAATATATGTTGTCCCTCAAAAACTTCGATTCCGAGTTGCTGTCTGTCTGCTGTCCGTCTGTCCGTCTGTCTACAGCATAACTCTAAAACGCTTTGAGCTATCATGCTGAAATTTGTTGTGTGTCATCTTTAGCAAAAAAGAAACTTTAAGTTCGGGAACGGGCTACATCCCACCACTCCTTCTACCCCCTAAGTTATCGATTTGAAATTTGGGTCAAAGTATTATTATATAGATGTCATTAATATGACGGAATATTGATCCGATCCCGTCACTCCTTCTACCCCCTCCATAGAAATGCATAATTTTGAAAAATGCATTTTTTCGATTTTCATTGAAACCAGCAAAGTTATAAAAACGAATTTTTGCCAGAATTAATTTTATTATAATTCCAATCAGAATTGAAAAAATTATAAACTTCACCGCACTCCTTCTACCCCCTCCCATACAAATTTCACGAAATTTTGAAATTTAAATTGAATTATTTTTTTTCCAAACTGTTAAAGCTATCAACTTGAGATTATGCATAAAGTATAAAAATAGAAATATCAATGCCGAGGAAAAAATGTGTTTTGATCCATGCACTCCTTCTACCCCCTCCCATACAAATGTATAATTTTTGTTAAGTGCATTATATCGATTTCCATTAAAACTAGAAAAAGTAAAAACTTAAAATTTTGCCAGAATTTGTTTTTTAATAATTGCAATAAATGCTAAAAAAAATTATCACCTTGTCTTCACTCCTTCTACCCCCTCCCATACATATATCTGTATTATAAATTCAAGAAAAGAATTTCTCCTTCGAATATATTAGAACTATCGAATATGAAATTGAATCAAAGCGTGGTGATAAGGATGATGATAAGCAGTTTCAAAATCATCTTAAACGCTCCACATCCTCTGCCACCTCCCATACAAATGCCTCAATTTGAGGAAAACTATGTCCAATTGAAAATAATGAAAGCTACAAACCTTAAATTCAGCACGAAATATTTTGTATACCACATTAGGTGTCATATCCAAAAATTACATTCCTTCCTCCTCTCCCTCTACCACCTCCCATACAAAAGTCACTATTAATTATTTAAAAGAATTGGAGGTCACATATTTTCGGGTACATTGAACTCTTTCTCATTTCATCTGGAGTATCATATGATTGGGCTTTACGCTCAATCATAATTCTTTTATGTTTTTCCATTGCGTATGAAAAACCTTTTCAACTTTAGACCAGGGTGGTCGGTGCATAACAATTTTAATACAAATTATTATTTTTTTTTCTATGTGCAATAGATGTATTCACATGCAAAATTTAAAATTTGTATCTTCCACCAGAATCCTTAAAAAATCATTAAAAATTTTAGATATTTTTGCTTACCACCTCTCTCCTCTTATATCCCCCTACTTAAATTTTTTACCTAAATTAAAGACTATGCAGTTCTACAACCTGAAAAAATTTAAATTTGATATCTGTTCACAGTTTTGAAATATAATGGTTTGTATTTTTGGAAAGTGCGCTATTTTTGCAATGCTCCAGATTTTCCCCTACTAATGCTATGACCAAATTTTATATTTCTTTGTATTTCGCAAGTATAGCTTGTTTTAAGTTTCAATTACATAGCTTAAGAGATAGTTGAGATATTCATTTTTAAGAGTTTTTTTTTTGCACCCCCTGACCATTTCCCTTACAATAATTAGCCTCCCTCTAACCTGATTCTGGTGGATCTGTATGCCACCTTAATGGTCCCAAAATATTAATTTTTTATGGTAAATAATTTCGAAGATACAATCGTTTGAAAAAAAATTCGTCCGACAATTTGTTTTTAGCCCCCTCCACTTTTGGACGGCAATGGATAAAAAAAGTAAATTATTCTTAAAATTTGTCTCACAACCCTCCCTATACTTATGATGATTTTCAGCTTCCCATCTGCATTCGTAATGGAGAAATTAGCAAGTGTAGTGTTTGAGTATTTCCCTCCGCCCGCCTCTCGTTTCCACTCGACACTCCTCAAATTTGTAAATAATTTTGTAGTTCCTATCAATTCTTTCATACCTTTTGCTTTAAATGTATAACCTGTGATGAGAAGTCTTAAACGTATCGATCCCATGAGGGGGCCCAAACCCAGCTTAAGCCCCTTAATCGGTGGTCAAGTTTATTTGAACTTTACTCATATCTTAAGAGTTTGCACTGTTAGTGATTGTATTTGTCGAGTAATAAATGTGTTGAAGAGCGTAAAAGAAAATGTATAAGGCTGTTGGTTATACTAATCCTAGAAAAAAATTTAATAAGAAACTTTAATGCTGCATATATAGTTAAACTTTAAAACATAACAGAACTACGATTGGGCGTAAAGCAAAATCATGCAATACTCTAGATGAAAGAGCAATTTTTATGATTATAAGCAATTTTGTATGGGGTATGGGGTAGTAGGAGGAGTGATGGCATTAAACCAATTTTTTCACATCATACTAGAGATATTTTTTTCGAAGGTGGTGGAAGGAGTTTTACGATTGGAATAATTTTTATATTGCTGATTGGAGACATCATAAAACGAATATATTCCAAATTTTAGATCTTTTAAAATTTTTGAAAAACTTAGTTTATTAACAAATTCCGAAATTGTATCATTTTGTATGGGAAGGGGCAGAAGGGGTGAAGCAATTTGTCCCGGTCAGGAACTCGACCTTACTTTTTTGTCTCAGCTCAGCGCGCCCTCGAGCTAGAGAAGACACGGACGGACGGACAGACGAGCGGACGGATAATGGTAGAAAATGTGAATTGCTTAAAATTACCCATTAAAGCATTTCCAACAGCACAATAACGCCATATCTATCCCACAGTACTTTTATCATAATAGTTCATTGGATTTATTTTTATCAATCTACATTAATGAAAATACATTTTCCGGATTTATTGTGTTTCGTGGAAATTGCATACCTCTGAATTAATTATAATGAATTGTAGAATATTTTTGTGTTAATTATGTAGTTAAACAAGATAAACTTTATTTTCACTCTCTTAATCGATTATTAAAATATTGGCAAACATTTACAAAATTAAATTGAAAGTGAAGCTATGTGAATTAATATTGAAGCCGACGATTTATTAAAAAAGGTCCTTCAATTCTCAATATGGCTTAAAACTATATTATTAATCAAATTATTATTTTTTTATTTTTTTTAATAATTATTTTTATTTTAAGCAATTATTCTAGACATTTTTCAACATTTGTATTGCCGCAACTAAACTGTAAAAGCTTGAGAAGGTAACATGGAAAATCGATAGAGCTTTGGTCGGTGTAAAAGTGATGATATTCAGAAAATTGTAGTATGAGTGCATTTCTTTTAGGAGAATTCCTTTATGACACGAAATCTTGTATATTATCTTCACTTAACTATTTTACTTTGCCATACTTTGACGGATCATTTTTATCTGACTTTGACGAAATCAAGATATGAGACAATTGTTCTTTTATTGCGCTTTCTTATACAGGATACACAGAACAACGTGTTTACCACTTTAAACCAAATCAGGAAAGCTTCAAATGCTCCTTAGTCGTGTGCGTATTTTGCTACAACTCCTTTACAAATCAGGTCAGGCCAAGTCTCGTTAATAAAATAATCCATACAACTTCTTTCCAGCAGAGCTTAGCTGGGAAGAAATATTATACTACGTATACGTTTTATCACGCTATTTGCTAAAATTCCTTTTTAATAGTTTTAACTTGTACCATATTTTGTACCGGCGACATACTTCTCATTGCGTGCAACGTATCCCCGGGCAGTAGTGTACTTTCGAATAAAATTATTGAATTTTCTGAACCTATTTCGGTCAGGAATTGTTTTATGTTAAAGCTCTCAAGTAGCTGATAGCCTTTGACATATAACACTAAAAAATGAGCAAAACAATAGTTATCGATTTATCCAATGCACCCTGAAAGCATGGTGAACCTGAAGGATTGCAGAAAAATCTAAAGATTTCGTTAGGTATAAAACGTTAGCCTGATCTATTTATTGTGATCTTGATTCTCAAGAAGTTATTTTATTTTTCGTTATTTTTTTCTTTAGCAACAGATCTAAGCTATCATCAACTCGAGGTTTAAACCTCAGAAATTCCTATCTGAGGAGAGTTGCAAAAATAGTCGTCGTATGTTTAAAACCAGGAGATTTGAATAAAATTCAAAAAAAATGAATTATGCAATTTTGTCTTTTCTTACTTATAAAAATATAAGAAAAACATAACAGGGCTACGATTGCGCGTAAAGTGTAATCTTACGATACTCTAGATGAAATAGATTTTTTTGTGATCCCAAGAAATTTTGTATGGAGAGTGTTAGAAGGGGTGATAGCATTAAACTAATTTTTCCCCATCATACTACAGTAGCAATAAAAATGTTTTATACAAAATGCTTACTCCAAAAATTGAAGAGGAGCTGAGAAATTTAGTGTGTTAGATTTAGTGAAAATGTACAGTTTGTATGGGAGGTGGAAGAAGGAGTGAAGGAGTTTTAGTGATTTTTTTTTTCAAAAATCTTACGAATGTTATGCAATTGATAAATTTTCGATCACTAACATTCAAACTTTTCAAGAAAATCGATTTTTTGTGAAAAAATGAAAATGTGTCACATTGTATGGGCGGTATAGAAGGAGTGAAGCGAATCAGTCAATTTATTTTTATCTTATTAAAAATGCTAATTACACATTTATTACAAAATGTAAGCTCGATTAATGTTATACGTACTGAAAAAATTGGTTTATAGTATTTCAGGAAAAAGTGCAGTTTGTAAGGGAGGTGGTGGAAGCAGTATGGGAACTCGAATAATCTTTATACTATAGATCAGATTTATGATAAAAATTATACATTCTAAATTTCAAATTATTGTCTCTTATAGTTTTGAAGAAAATTTGATTAAGGTAAATTTTTGAAAATGAGTAATTTTGTATGGGAGTATATGGTGAATAGCAAGGAGAATTCAGAGCTGGACGATCGATGAAGGACCAGATATTCTCAGTTAGTCAGGCCCTGCAGAAGTGCTGAGAACACATCATTGATGTGCACCAGATATTTGTTGACTTCAAACCGGCATACGACAGTATCGACTTCGTTTTCTATCATGACATTTGTCAGTAGCAGCCAGTACAACTGAAAAAATATACCAGCTTCACCACCCGTTACGGTCGTTCTTACCCCCTTCCCAATCCCATTCCTTCCCTCCATGACTGGGTTTGTGCATTACACATAAAGGCCGAAATTACTTATAACACAGGTCATTCTCTAAGAAAAAAAATCAACAGGAGCGTACTATATAAAACCATGTTGGAGTTTGAAGCCCCACCGAAACTCATTCAGATTACAAAAATGACAATAAGAAACCTTGTCAGTAGTCAGAGCAGAAAATGATCTGACTTCCAATTCGAGAACTGAAAATGGCCTTAAACAAGGTGACGGTCTACCCCAATACTTTTCAACTTGACACTCGACACTGTACGTACATTTTCTTTTTACACCAAGGGCCGACAACATAAACATACTTGCAAAATCTCTGGAGAGTGATAGATGAGAGACGATAATATGGCAGAGGCGAAAGTATGAAAACATTAATTCAGGCATCTGAAAAATTACTTAACGCCTTCAAAGATGGACCTGTGAGAGAAGATTCGATCTGGGCAATACGATTTAATAGACACTTTTATGCAATCTTCGACAATCCAGAATAAAAACTCTAATAAAATTCAAGAAGCTGCAACTATTCATAAACTACCCTAAGACAGTCCCAAGTCAGGATTGAAAACGGGGAAGAAGACATCCTGAATGGTCAGAAATACCAGTGCGTCTTAGGAAGTAGGCTAAGAATGGATATATTGGACTCGTAGCTTAGCTGAGAGAACTTCAACATATACTTTTCAGCTGGAATTGTCCAGCCATGTCTATGCGGGTAAGTACACAGACTAGATCTTCCAGGTTGGAGGATGAGTGATGGGCTAATAACCTGTCCCCCAAAAAAAAAATACTTGTTTCGTAACCTGAAGTTTCGCCTCGGATTGGACGGATTCAACGGAAACGACCCGGCAAACGAAAAATTTAACACTCTTTCGTAACATGGAATGTACGATTCTTGCTCAAACCTGGAGCACTAAAATCTCACCTAATATTAACGTTCGCACACTCCAGGAAAAAGTAGAAAACCATCGGGAAGCCATGAGTTTGGTGTAGTTTTTGTCGTCAGCAAAGCATTTGGACAGCATATCACTAACTTCAAACCCATTAACGAAAAAGTGTGTGCACTTCGCATAAAGACAAACTTATTTAACATCTGGCTCTTTAATATTCACGCCCCAGTGGAAGACAAGGACGATGCAACTTAGGATGAGTTTTAAAGCCACCTCATTGCCCTCAAATAGCATCAAGATCATTTTGGGTGACTTCAGCGCGAAGGTTGGGAAGGTGGAAACACATAGAAGATCAACTGGAGCACACAGGCTACACAACATTAGCAATGACAACGGCCAACGTCTAGATGACTTCGTCTGCAGTAGAAACATCATCGTTAGCTCAGCATACTTCCCCCATTGAGCATCCACAAAAGAACGTGTGCGTTACCCGATGGAAGGACGTATAATCAAATAGACCACGCTTTTATAGACAAAAAAGCAGCCTCCAGCATCCCATGAATAAAACCTTCAGAGGTTCTAACTGTGACTCAGACCACTATTTGGTCAAGGCCTCATTTCGATGTTGGATAGCAAACAGTAGACCTGCAAAACGCCAGCCGACACTTAAGTTTGACATCGGGAAGCTGAAGGATGAGTCTATCGTAGCCGCATGCACATCAGCTTCAGGAAGACATTTTGGCCGAATATTCAACCTCGATGAAATACCAATAGAGCAGTTTTGGCTCTCCATTAAAAAGGGTATTAAGTCCATCGCAGAGGAGGTTATAGACCACCAGATGCGACGAAAGCAGAATCATTGGTTCGATGATGAATCCCGAGATGCAATATATAAAAGGAATGCAGCTTAAAAAAATTTACTGAACGACGAACGAAAGTCAAGAAAGATATATTTGACGATTTGCGAACAAAACCTGCAGTAAAAACCAAAATATGTATTTCAAAGATGAATTATGCAAAATGGATGACGATCTGAAATCCAACAACACGAGAACGGTTTACGCTCTAGCTTAAAAGCAGAAACGAGGATTCTAACCGAAAAGGAGCCTTCATAAGGATGCAGTGGGTGGCAAAATTGGCGATACATAACAGACAAAAACAACGTGGGGCATTATTTCTAATAATTGCTTAACCCGAATTCAATATCGGCTTCTACTGTAAATGACAACCTGAATGAGGCATCTGCTGACGACGAAAACATACATATTGAACCTACTAAGAAGCAGTAAAAGACGCCTTTAAGAATTTAAGAAAACAGATGCATAGACATAGGCGACATACCAGTAGAACTTCAGAATAGCGGTGGTGACAGCATTGCTAGGAAATTCATATTATGGCATCGCGAATCTGAACACTTAAAACATTACCTGATGATTGGCGTAAAAGCATTATACATATGTATGTCCGATACCCAAGAAGGGCGATAAACTCTGCTACGAAAACTACAGAGGAATTTCATTACTTATAAAATCTAGGGAAAGTTCATAGAGTCCCGAATTAAATTAAAAACATGACAGAATTATGATTGGGCTTAAAGCCCAAGAAGAAGTGAAGCGGAGCCGATAATTTTTTATAACTTATTTCAATTGTTAAGAAACAAATTTTGAATGAAAATCGATAAAATGCATTTAACAAAAATTGTGCATTTGTATGGGAGGGGGTAGAAGGACTGTACGGATCAAGACAATTTTTTTTCGTATTATTAATATTTCTATTTCTATACTTTATACAAAATATCAAGTTGATAGCTTTAACAGTTTCGAAGAAAAATAATTTAATTTAAATTTCAAAATTTCGTGAAATTTGTATGGGAGGGGGTAGAAGGAGTGAGATGAAGTTGATAATTCTTTTTAAAATAAATTGCAATTGTAGTAAAATTAATTCTGACATAATTTCGTCTTTTCAGCTTTACTAGTTTCAATGAAAATCGAAAATATATATTTTTCAAAATTGCCAATTGTATGGGAGGGGGTAGAAGGAGTGAGGGGATCGGATCAATATTCCGTGATTTTAATGACATCTATGTCATAATACTTTGACCTAAATTTTAAGTCGATAGCTTAAACGGTTTCAAAGAAAAATCATTTTCTTATTATTTCGAAATTTCATGAAATTTGTATGGGAGGGGGTAGATGGAGTGGGAGGATGTAGCCCATTCCCGAACTTAAAGTTACTTTTTTGCTAAAAATGACACACAAAAATTCTAAGCACTATAGCTCAAAGCTTTCGAGAGTTATGCTGTAGACAGACGGACAGACAGCAACTCGGAATCGAGGTTTTTGAGCGACAACAAATATATATTTCTGTACCCTTGGCGGCTCTGTGCGAGCGTTATTTCTTAGCGTTACAAACGGTAAGGCAAACACAACATACTCTCAGATTTCATCTAGAGTATAAAAATTAAAGTGATGCTTCCGTGGCGTAGTGGGCAGCGTTTCCATTTTTGAAATTTATTGAAAGTTGACTTTCTTAGGCAGCAGTTTCACAAAAACTGAACAAGGTATCAGGCTAAGCCTTTGCAGGTAATCTATTTAAGGATGAATCAGGTAAAAAAAAATATCAAATTCCTTAAATACCCCCTCCTTCTTAATTTTTAGACGTCATTATCGATCCGCCCTCGTATATTCCAAATTTCAGATCAATAGCTTTTAAACTTTTCGACAAAATCCGTTCACTATTAAATTGCGAAATTGTGTCATTTTGTACCGGAGGGAGTAGAAGGGGTGGAGCGATTTGGCCCGTTCACGAACTTAACCTTACGTTTTTTTTTATCAAAAACGACGTGTACAACATTTGAACTTACTAGCTCAACGCGTTCTCAAGCTGAAGACGACAAGGACGGACAGACGGACATACAGTTTTTAGATTTTTGAGTGATTATATGGACGTATCTTATGTCCTCGCAGGGGGGGGTAGTTGTAGGATGAGGTTTTACCAATTCCTGCAACTATCTTTTGAGACTGCCACCTTCGAACGTGTTCCAAGAGGTGATACTATTATCATCTCAGGAGATATGAGCGCCCAGGTTGGATCTGAAAACACTGGACTAGAACACGTCATGGGGAGGTATGGCGATCCTTGGGTCGATGCGTCACGACCTTTAATCAAGAGACCCGAAAACGGCGAATTATTTGTGGAGTTTTGTAGCACTCGACAAATGGCTATCGGATGGAGCCTTTTTCCACACAAGAGTCATCCTAAAACATCTTGGGCTTCCCCTGATGATGTAACTCAGAACCAGATCGACCATTTGGATATATGTCGCCGATGGAGAAGATATCTCCTCGATGTGCGACCGAAACGTGGAGCTGACGTGGGGAGCGATCACGATGTGTACAGCAGCTATCCGACGACCACAAATTCTTCAAATGAAGCGCAAGGTTAATGTGGATAAACTCAAAGATCCCAACAAAAAACGCAAGTACACCACTATTCTACGCAAATAGTCATCCACATTGGGCGAATATGAAATACGCACACTGGAAGCCAATTGGGAGGCAACCGGAACCACTCTTCTAACTTGTGCAGAAGAATCTGTGGAATATGTGCAAAGCGGTGAGAAACCCTTGATGTCGCAAGACACATAGGACAAGTTTGGCGATCGAAAAAAAGTCAAGTTGCCAATCAGCTCTCAACCCGATATCAACCAACGAACGCACGACCTGGGGCAGAACAACCGCGATGCTCATGTACAGCTTAAAAAGGCTATTAGACGCGACAAGAGAAAGGCCACTGAAGATCTGGCCAACAAGACAGAGTCTGCGGCTTACCTTCAGGACACTATTCAGAATCATGAAACAGTTGACGAACAGGAATTTCACCGCCAACCACCTGGTGAAAGATGTCAACGGAACTCTCCTTAACATGAATGAACACCAGTTGCGGCGATGGAAGGAATACTTCTCTAATACTTTTTAACATCTTGTCAGAGGAAGAAATTCCAGAAACAGAACAACTACCAAACATCCAACCACAACAATCCTCTATTAGGGACGATCGCCCAGATAAGGAAGAGATAGTTTCCGCCATTCGGTCAATGGCGGGAAGAAAAGTCCCAGGTATAGATGGACTATCAACCGAACTCCTCAAAGCGGACTCGGAAATAACAGCCGATATACTCCTCCCACTCTTTACTGAGGTGTGGAATGAAGGAAGGTATCCGACTAAATGGAAGGAGGACGTCATTGTGAGAATTCCAAAGACCATCGGGATTGCGGCAATTGGCGTAGTATATGTCTACTTACTGCCGTATCGAAAGTCATGGCTAAGGTAATTCTCAATAGAATTAGTGATGTTGTGGAGAGCACTCTCGAAGCTTATCAGGCTGGATTCCGTAAAGGGTCGTCTTGTACCGACCACACAAGTACCCTTAGAGCAGTCAGCCGAAATGGGCTCGACACTACATCTCGCGTTTGTGGACTTCGAGAAGGCTTTCGACAGCGTTAAGCGATATTATATATGGAATATTTTGCGTATGAGGTATTCCAGATAAGATCATAGCTATGATCAAAGAATCTTACAAAGATCCAAGGTGTCGCGTCTTGCATAGAGGAGAGCTATCCGAGAGCTTCCGTGTGTGAACGGGTGTCAGACAAGGCTGCATATTATCACCAGCCCTGTTTCTGGTGATAATAAATGACATTTTGAGAGCTATACTGGAAGGTGGGGAATGTAAAGGTCTTCAATGAAGACTATTTAACATCTTAAATCACCTTGATTATGCTGATGACGTGTGTTTCCTTGCACATAACCGTTCGGACTTAGAGTCAAATGTTCGCTCGTTGCATTCTAAATGCAAAGAGGCGGGATTGAAAATAAATGTGCGTAAAACCAAGTACATGCACATGGTTCGAACGCAATCACACCGATTGTCCTTAACGGACAAGATGTTGAAGAGGTGCAAAATTTTTTTTATCTCGGAAGCATTGTCAACATGGATGGCGGAGCCGAAAAGTATATTGAGGCTCGTCTAAATAAAGCTCGTCAGGATTTCGGTATTCTTTCTAGAGTTTAAGAGAGATCTCCCTTCACACGAAGCTGCGAGTTTTTGACGCATGCGTCAAATCGGTTTTGTTATATGGTTGTAATACGTGAAAAGTGACTATTCGACTTACCAAGAAACTGGAAACTTTCGTTCTCCAACGACAAACTTTGGAGTACAATTGGACAGACGGCGGAAGTGGCAGTGGGTCGGTCACACTTTGAGGAAACCAAAGCGAAACATCGCCAAAATTTCAGAGTAGCAAATTATTTTTTTCCTTACAATACTTTATTATTAGAATAATAAAGTAATTATTAACATCCACCCGCCCTTGCTATCAGCCGTCCTCCTCATGAAAACCCAAACTTGCATAAATAAACGAATGAAATATGGAGTGTATGTACTGGAGCTATTGATCGTATCCACAATTAAGTATTAAATTGACAACAGCCCTGTCTAAGGACCCCCTTTCACTTAGTCTTTCCTATCCACTCTACCCTTCATATTGACTTTCCACGCACCCTCAACTTGTCCCAAGAATAATAAATTTACGCTCGATTTGTTGGCAGTTTATTTTCTGATATTAATAGTAGTACCAATTAACGATATAGTACAAAATTTGAGTTCGCTAAATGTTGTATGTACTGAGAAAATTGGTTAATAGTATTTCGTGAAAAAGTGTTGTTTGTATGGGAGGTGGTGGAAGAAGTTCAGCCGTTTCTGAGATAAATCCGGATATACAGGCATACAGTCAGAGAAAAATCTCAAAAACTTGCTTAGTTATTGCCTAAATAAAGCAAAACACTCACTTATAGCCATTTATGAAGAACAACTTTATTTACGTGTTTAGATATTAAGTGGGTCACAAGTGCATGGCGTAACATGTATAATAAAAATAATAATAAATTAAATTCATAGTATTTTCTATCGTATTAAACTATGCCAATTTTCAATCCGAAAGCTCTTATAAAGTCTGTCCCTTTAACATCACCTATTTCGGATTTAGCTTCATTTTTTTATATCAGTCGTGCAGCGTTAAGCGGAAATACTATTCCATACAAAATCTAAATTTCTACACTCTTTATTAAAATGCAAACATAACAGAATTAGGACTGGGCGTAAGGCCATCTCAAATTCTTTCGAATAGTGTATTGTGACTTCTGTATAGGAGGTGGTAGAAGCAGAGGAGAGAGGTTTGAATTTTACTTTATTATTTTTTAATAATAAAGTATTGTGATCGACACAGAAAAAAAAAAAATTTGCTACCCTGAAATTTTGTTTTTTCGCGTTTCATGACTAAATTAGCCTAAAAAAGCAAAAAAAAAAAATCCGTCCCGCCGTACGCCGTACATATGGACTCGTACCTCCAAAACCGTTAAAGGTAGAATGTTGGTTTTTAAGTGGATTGTTAATTTGGTAAGTGAGCTCCATTATCCAAATTTTGGGGAGTGTGGGGTGGAAGGGGGAGGCGGGGGGATGGAAAAAGTTGAAAAATACACTTGCTAATATCTTCACCACAAATGCAGATAGAAAGATGAAAATCAGCATACATATAGAGAAGGTTGTGGGACATACTCCAAAAATAATTTAATTTCCGAAAAGGGGGGGCTAAAAACAAATTGTCGGCCGAATCTTTTTTTGAAATGGTTATATCTTCGAAACTACTTACCATAAAAAATTCATATTTTGGGACAATTAAGATGGCGTATAGATCCATCAGAATAAGCTTAGAAATAGGCTAATTATTGTAAGGGGGACGGTCAGGGGGGTGCAAAGAAAAACACTTAAGAATTAATATCTCAACTATCTCTTAAGCTATGTAATTGAAATTTAAAACATATACTAAGCTATACTAGCGAAATATAAAAAAAATATAAAATTTGGTCATAATAGTAGTGGGGGGAAATGGGGAGCATTTCAAAAATGGTGCACTTTTCAAAATTAGAAATCGTTATATCTCAAAATTGAGTGCAGATATCAAATCAAAAATTCGTCAGATTATAGAACTATATAATTTATAATTTTGATAAAAATTTTAAGTTAGGGGGTGTAAAGGGAGGGAGGTGGTAAGCAAAAATGTCGAAAATTTTGAGTGATTTTTTTAGGACTCTGGTCAAAGATAGAAACTTTAAATTTTGCATGTGGATACATCTATTTTATATACATAGAAAAAAAAATAATAATTTGATCCACAATTGTTACGAACCGACCAGCACGGTCTAAGGGGCACAAGGTGTTTCATGTGCAGCGAAAAAAACACGAAAACTGAAAATTTTTGGATGTAATTTTAAGGTAGAAACTTGAAAATTTGGGAAATACATTTAAAAAAAATCCCCAAACGTATAAGATATTAACTGGTCGAATACCTTTGAAACTTCTACCCCCTCCCATACAAAATTATTTTTTCGACCATTTTTAAGAAATTAATTATCACCTAACTATTAAAAGCTATCAATTTGAAATTTTGCATAAGAACTTATAAAAATATTTAAAATAAAATTATTTTAAAAGATTCAAAATAGCACTTGCCCTTCTACCCCCTCCCATACAAAAGTATGATTTCGACCAATTTCATTAAATCAACTAATAAACAACAAATTAAAAGCTACGAACTTGAAATTTTGTACGAGCACCTTACTAGAGAAAGAAAAGAAAATTGCATCACAAATTTTGCAATTCCCCTACCTCTTCTACCCCCTCCCATACAAAATTATTTTTTCGAGCATTTTTAAGAAATCGGTTATCAGCTAACTCTTAAAAGCTATCCATTTCAATTTTTGCCGGAAAACTTATAAAAATAATTGAAATGAAATTTTGTTAAAAGTTTTGCAATCACGCTTGCCCTTCTACCCCCTCCCATACAAAAGTATCATTTCTACCTATTTCATTGAACCAACTAATAACCAACAAGTTAAAAGCTGCGAACTTGAAATTTTGTACGAGAAGACTACAACAGAAAGGAAATAAAATTGCGTCACAATCTTTACGATTCCCCTACCTTCTCTACCCCCTCCCATACAAATGTTGGTTTCGTGAATGTAAAATACACAGAATCTTATTCTATGCAACTTCGTCTATGAAACTGACATTCTATACAGAGAATATTGGACGTCAATTAAAAAACTATTAACATCCACCGACCCTTACTATCAACCCTCATCCCTCCCCTCAAAAAACTCAAACTTGCATAAATAAACGAACGAAATATTGGTTATATATACTGAAGCTTTTGAACGTTTCCGCAAAGTGTTGACAACTATCCTGCCCAAGAACCCCCTTTCACTTAGTCTTCCCTAACCACTCTAACCTGCATATTGACTTTCCACGCATCCGCAACTTGTCCCAAGAATAATAAAGTTTCGCCCGACTTGTTGGCAGTTTATTTGTATATGATGCCGAACGTGGCATGCAAAATGTTTCGAGGTGAATTTAAAAATTGTAGTTTTTATTATTTTCAAAGAAATTGGACATAGCTTTCCCGAAATTGGGGCATTTGTATGGGAGGTGGCAGAGAAAGTAGAGGATTTTATAAGATTTTGGAACTGCTTATCAGTATCCTTATCACCATGCTTTGTTTCAATTTCAAAATCGATAGCTCTCATATGTTCGAAGGAAAAATGCTTTTCTTGAATTTATAAAATAGATATTTTTATGGGAGGGGGTAGAAGGAGTGCAGCGTAGCTTATAATTTTTTCCAGTATTTATTGCAACCATTAAGGAACCAGTTCTGGCAAAATTTTAAGTTTGTACCTTTCTGGTTTTAATGAAAATCGATATAATGCTTTTACCAAAATAATGCCTTTGTATGGGAAGTGGTAGAAGGAATATACGGATCAAAACAAAATTGTTCGCCTTCAATGATACTTCTATTATTAAACTTTCAACTAAATTTCAAGTCGATAGCTGTGACAGTTTCGAAGAAATATAATTTAATTGAAATTTCAAAATTTCGTGAAATTCGTATGGGAGGAGCTAGAAGGAGTGAGGTAAAGTTGACAATTTTTTTGAAATTGATTGCAATTGTGATGAAATTAACACTGGCAAATATTTGCTTCACTAGCTTTAATGAAAATCGAATATATATACATTTTGAAAAATTGTGCATTCTTTTGGGAGGGGATGGAAGGAGTGAGGGGATCGGATTAATATTTTGTGATGTTAAAGATATTTACATCAGTATACTTTAACCTAAATTTCAAGTCGATACCTTAATTAGTTTCGAAGAAAAAACAATTTCCTAAAATTTCGAAATTTCATGAAATTTGTATGGAAGAGGGTAGAAGAAGTAGGGTGATATAGTCCGTTCACGAACTTAGAGTTAATTTTTTGCTAACAATGACACAGAGAGCTATGTTGTAGACAAACGGACAAACAGAAGAATAGGCAAACGGACGGACAGACAGACGGTGATTTGACAGGGGTGTTGTCGTCTCGTCTGGAAGGATGTCTTGGTCCTTCGGTTGTTTCTTCGTTAACGAAAACTCGCTGATTTTACTCTAATTTTTCTTTATTCACTACTAAAATCAAAAATACATAAACGGTTGAACTGCGTATTAACAACTGTCTGGTCTTAACGAACTGCCTAGTAAGAACTTTATTGATATTGATAAACTGCCTATTACTAACGAACTGCCTATTGCTAGTATCGAACTGCCGTAGCTTACTGATATTGACGAACTGCCTCGAGGTCAGGTTATCCTGATCTATTTATACTGTCCTGATTCCCTGCTAAAAGGCGCTGACTTCGCGGTAGGTCATCTAATATTCCAGTGTTTACTGGTATTGTCCTAAAATAACATTCGTACGATCTTCAGCTACCGAAATGGATCACGTATTTCCAGCTGCGAGCAAGTTATCTGATCTTTTTTTGTAAGGACATTTGTTGCATGATAGCATATCATGTATGTTATGCAATAAAAACATGTACCATTCGTACGACCTTTAATTACCCGAAAAGGGTCACGTGTGTCCAGCTGCGAGCAAGTGATCTGATCCTTTAAGTAATTGTTATTGTTACGAGATCAAATGTCATAGCGCTGGCCCCTTGTGTGGATGGGTTATGCTGGGGACAGGGTGATCTACGTTATTTTGTTGTTTAAGTTAAGTAGAAGAGTGGGTAATAAATTGTGAGGCGATTTATTACAACGATCACTCGGTATCGAGGTTTTTGAGTGACAACAAATATTGCTATACCCTTGGCCACTCTGTGCGAGCATTATTTCTTAGCGTTACAAACGGTAAGGTAAATACAATATACTCTCAGATTTCATCTAGAGTATAAACATCAGAGCTTTTCAAA
Organism: Chorisops tibialis; assembly: GCA_963669355.1. Classification (NCBI taxonomy): domain Eukaryota; kingdom Metazoa; phylum Arthropoda; class Insecta; order Diptera; family Stratiomyidae; genus Chorisops; species Chorisops tibialis. Next base: position 113,256,889 of record OY770263.1, on the reverse strand, counting down.
TAAACACTGCGTTTTGTTTTCTCAAATTTCAAAATATATAACACATAATGGGACTCCCCTTGCATTCGAAGATTGATTGATTTCTTTGAATTTCAAAATTTTATTCGATCTGTATGGAGGCCATCAACGAATTTGAAATTTAGAAGAGTTAACTAAACCTAGAGCATATAACATGTATCATGTTAGACGGTTTGTATGTATAGGGGAAGGGGACATTTTGCTTTTATTTCAAAAATAATTAAATACTAAATTAAAGGCAATCAAACTATATATGTATGTTATCCTTTTCTTGGCAGTCGCAGTGTGTATGCGGCTTGGAAGATCCGTCCAGTATAACATTAATGCGAATGGTATTAAAATTAAGCCAAAACTATCACAAAGCTAAAACTATAATTTTATTAAAACCTTTGAACTTTTCACACACTCCGCATTCATGTCATTTCGCGATCTATAATATTAACTAACGTTAGCGTTCCATAATTTATTATACCTACATCGTGCACTACGCTTATGTAAATTCCGATTACCATACGGTCAATTTAAACAGTGGACGCATATGCGAGCAGATACCACAGTCTTAAGTCTAATTGAAAAACAACACGCAAATGAGAACCACTATAGAATTACAAATTAAGTTGAAATTTTGAAAGGATTTCTTTAAAAATCTTTGGAGATACTTTTTTGTCAACGAAATTCAAAACAATTCGCGATTGTATAACCGTCGAAGCCACTTCGCATGTTCTCTCGCCGTTCTTCAAATGTGTAACATTTTCGGATTCCGCACAGGCATTGCTGCTGCCATAGGCTCTGTCACAGCATAGCAAGGAGCAAAGAAGTAGCACCTTAAGTAAGCCACTTGAAGCCTACAAATCCGAATCCTTTTATCCTTGGCCTGACAAGTGTGCACACGGTTGTGAGTCACAAAACTTAAAAACGATACGAAAACCATTCACACATCCTGGCCATGCCACCACGGAATGGTGTAGTTGTAAGCAAATTACAGTACGTCACGTCACTGCAGGATAAAATTATACACTTGGTTCGAATTTCGAAAAAGGACGATGGCGACAACGAAGCTTTTCTTTGGGTTTTTCTCTAGATTCGTTTTCCAGTGGTGGTGGCCTTGGCTGTTTGCGATAGGGGCTTACTAGGGAAAACAACGGAAAGGAGCTTTTTTCTTCCATAGCTCCCGAAGTGGAATAATGGCGCAAATGAATGGAGCATGTTGTGATCGGCCGAGGAGGCGCGACGTAGCGACTAGGGAATTTCGAAAAGCGCTAACATGCGGACAGCTATGACGGTCGGACAGAGGGGTTGGTTTCTAAAGAAATTTTCGAAAAGAAAACGAATAAGACAAAAAATATATAGATATGTGTGTATAGATTCTTTTGCGCTTACCGTTGAATGGAGCGAAGGATCGAAGTTTTTCGGGCGGGTCAAACGATGAGAATGGGACGTTCGCTAGAGGACCCGATCCGGTGACGTCCTTGCTCGCTGCACGATGGCGTTACTTTGACTGTTACTGCTGCTATTTTAACTGCTATGGTTACTGCTGCAGCAGCACACTATTTTTTATACTTTTTCAAACCAATATAATTATCCACTGTATCTTCTTCTTTTTTAATTTCGTTGTTTCCTTTATTATTAACTTGTTTACTAACTAACAATCACTACAAGATTTAAAAATAAAAAATATTCTTCAGACTGACATAATCGCTTGATTTTTTGGATTTTTTTTTAGCAATTCTTCCTGGTATGCAGTTTTTCGAACTTATTTTCAATTTTCATTTTTATTTGTTCTCTGCAAAATGAAATTAATCGTATAATTCAAAAACTCCAACTATTTTCCACACTTTCTTTTTCGATTGGAAGCTTTTCTTTGATGGTGTGCACACATTCACCTCTAAAGTGCCCTTCGATTGCAAACCGTATCCTTCCTACGTAGTATTTTTAACATTTTTCACTTCAAGAATTTACAAAATTTCACTGAGGGATTAATTTTTAAATTGGTATAATAAAAAAGCACTTCTAATTTTTTTTTTTTAATAATCTACACAATTTACAACTCGTTTTGCAAGCACTTTATTTGGTTAGCGAGAGAGAGAAAAAAGCGAATTATTTAAAAAAAAAATGCAATACTTGTAATAGAAAAGAACACACTCATTTTAAACAATTTCATAATTTACACATTTCAATTAATTTATTATATTTATTCTCGTGTGGCAGCAATTTAGCACTAAAAAAGTATTTTATTTTTTTTATTTTTCAAATATTAAAAATTTCGTAAGTAGTAAAGGATATTATGAACCGCGGTAGTCGATTTTTAAGGCAGGGCCCGTTTTGTTCTAAATGCGTGTTACAGAAAAAATATATCTAGACATTTAATTTTATTATTAATACGAAACTATATATGAGTACAACTGCACTTGAATTTCGGGGTGGTGGAGAATAAGAAAGTATTTTTTTATTTTTTTTAGCTATATTAATTACCCAAGGCGTGCGATGCGAAGACGAAAAATCTACGATAAAAGGTGCGAAAAAATAAATAAATTGAAATAAAATTACACAATAGCCAGAACCAACTTTTTTTCTTCCACTGAACTGTTGGAAAAGGACTCCCAAAAAAATTTATTAACCGAAGTACTCTTGCACTAAGGGAGCGTTTCAAGATAAAACTTTTGCGATCCGATTAAGGCAGCGTAAAAACAGTAAATAAGGATGAAATGAAATAAAGTTGCGCGTGTTCTTACAGTGTAAATAAAAATGTTTCTTTAAAGAAAAATTTCAATTTTTTTTTTTTTTATAATTTTTAAGTGAAAAGTACTTTTGCCCGGATCCGCTCTTGTTCGTGGTTCGCTTAAACTGCAGTCCGCATCGCGGCGACACCGATGTCAAAGCTCCACATTTCGATTAACGTTTTCACCGAGGCCACCCTTTTCTGTGTAAGCATATGAAAATTGGTGATGTATTAGTGGGGGATTTCAACGGAATTTCGAATGTGATGATAGGGCTTTTTGGGAACAAAATGGGGAATGGTTGATTTATTTTCCTACCCCAACGTCATTTCCGAACAGTAAGTTTGAATTGGAATTCACAATTTGGAACAGGGTGAGTACTGATTTCATAGAATTGATAAATTTTTTTTGTTAATAGCTCAACAGCTCAAATCAGGCCTTAGTATCGTGATCTTTAAGCTCCGGAATATTTTTGTTTTAGATAATAGATATGAACATGAAAATGCGTTGTATACAAAAATTAAACTCGACTCTTAAGATTTAGAAATCAATTGTAAAACATAACAGCACTGCGATTGAGCGTAAGGCCCAATCATGCGATACTCTGGATGAAAAGAAATTTGATTTTAAGAAATTTTGTATGGGGGGTTGTAGAAGCGGTGATGGAACTGAGACAATTTTTTCACATCATTCTAGAGTTGCTATCACAATGTTTCATTGAAAATTTAATATTCCAAAATTTAAAAGGTACTGAGAAAATTAGTGTATTGGATTTAGTGAAATTGTGCAGTTTGTATGGGACGTGGTAGAAGGAGTGGGAAGTTCTTAGCGAGTTTTTCAGAAATAACTATAAATATCATTCATTTGACATGCTTTCAATCGGAGATCAGTAGCATTCATACTTTTCAGGAAAACCGACTTTTTGAAAAGTTGTAGAAGATAGAAGGAAAGAAGCTAATCAACTTATTTTTTTCGGTCTTGCTAATAGTTCTAAATAAATATTTGGTGCACAATTTCAACTCAATAAATATTATACTTCTTCTGCAATGGCACAACAGCCCCAATCGGGTATTGACCTCCTGACCTTCAGGTTCTTTAACATTTTGTTTTTCTTGCATCACTTATTTTGGAAAACTTGTTAGCCCGTCGCACCACCTCCATCTATGAATTTTTCATTTTCGTAGGTTGAGGTAACCAAGTTATATCCAAACAGGCAGTGTGCTGGTATTATATATTACGTCGATCGGGATTTGAACTCCCGACCTTCGCATTGAGAAACCAACACGCTACTCACTAGGCTACACCCTAGCGATAAAATTTATACGTACTGAATAAATTGGTTTATAGTCATGAAAAAGTGCAGTTTATATTGGGTACTCTGAGTAGTATACCCAGAGACCCGGCAACTCGTGATTGACGCATTTTTTTGTTGTCGTCGGGCCTTGTAGTCGGGCAATTTTACTTTATTATTCTAAGATTGTGATAGATACAGAAAAATAATGTCCTACCCTGAAATTTTTTTTTGTCGCGTTTCATGACTAAATTAGCCTGAAAAGCAAAAAAAAAATCCGTCCCGCCGTACATATAGACTCATATCTCCAATGCCGTTAAAGGTAGAATGTTCGTTTTTGGTTGGATTGTTGATTGGGTAAGTGAGCTCTATTTTCTAAACTTGGGAAGGGGTTAGGTGGAAGGGGGAAGAGGGGGAGGGAAAAAGACAAAAACTACACTTGCTAATATCTCCACCACGAATGCAGATAGAAAGTTGAAAATCAGTAGAGATATAGAGAGGGTTGTGGGACAAACTTTAAAAGTTATTTAATTTTTTTATCCATTGGCGACCAAAAAAAAAGGGGTGGGGTAAAAACAAATTGTCGGTCGAATCGTTTTTCAAATGATTATATCTTCGAAATTACTTATCGCAAGAAATTCATATTTTGGGACCATCAAGGTGGCATATAGTTCCATCGGAATCAGCTTAGAGAGTGGCTAATTATTGTAAGTGGGAGGGTCAGGGGGGGTGCAAAGAAAAACACTTAAAAATTAATATCTCAATCTCTTGAAACTAAAAAATACAAAAAAAATATAATATGTTGAAATAATAGTAGGGGGGGGGGGGGGGGGGGAATGGGGAGCATTTTAAAATTGGCGCACTTTTCAAAACTAAAAAACCTCATATCTCAAAAAAAAGTACAGATATCAAATCAAAAATTGTCAGATTGTAGAACATAGTGGTTAATTTTGGTAAAAATTTTAAGTTGCGAGGTGTAAAGGGAGGGAGGTGATAAGCAAAAATGTCGAAAATGTTGAGTGATTTTTTTAGGGCTCTGGTGAAAGATACAAAGTTTAAATTTCGCATGTGGATACGTCTATTTGATGTACATAGAAAGATAATAATAACTTGATCCATAATTGTTATAAACCGACCCCCCGGTCTACCGTGCACAAGGTGTTTCATGTGCATTGAGAAAAACACATAAAGTGAAAATTTTTGAGTGAAATTTTAAGGTAGAAACTGGAAAATTTGCGAAATGCATTTAAAAAAAATCCGTAAATATACGAAATATTAACTGGTCGAAAAGCTTTAAAACTTCTACCCCCTCACATACAAAATTATTTTTTCGACCATTTTCAAGAAAACAATTATCACCAAACTATTTAAAGCTATCAAGATTTTTTTTGAAATTTTGCACAAAAACTTACGAAAAAAGTTCAAATGAAATTACGTTAAAAGTTTTGAAGTTACGGTTGCCCTTCTACCCCCTCCCATACAAAACTATGATTTCGACCAATTTCATTAAATCAATTAATAACCAACAAACTAAAAGCTACGAACTTGAAATTTTGTACAAAACGAAATAAAACTGCATATCAAATTTTACGATTACCCTACTTTCTCTAACCCCTCCCATACAAATGTTCGGTTTCGTGAATGTAAAGTACACCGAATTTTATGAAAACTCCATGCAACTTCGTCTATGAAACTGACATTCTATACAGAGAATATTGGATGTGATTCAAGCAATCAATTAAAAAACTATTAACATCCACCCACCCTTACTATCACCCCTCACAACTCCCCTCATAAGAACTCAAACTTGCAGAAATAAACGAACGACTACTGCCCTGCCAAAGAACCTCCTTTCACTTAGTCTTCCCTAACCACTCCAACCAGCATATTGACTTTCCACGCATCTGCAACTTGTCCCAAGAATAATAAAGTTTCGCCCGACTTGTTGGCAATTTTTTTGACTCGATTCCATGTTTTTTTTATTTTTTTTCTCTCCGATCTCAATAAAGTCCAAAACTGAAATGATTCCATGACACCGAGGTAGAATATTCGTTCTTAGGTGGATTATTAATTGGGTAAGTCAGATCCATTACCTAATTTAGGGAGTGTCAATGGCCGGGGGAGGGAAAGAGTCAAAAAATACTATTACAAATATCTCCACCACGAATGCAGATAGGAAACAGAAAATCATCATACGTATAGAACCAAACCTTGAACGTACTGACAGAAAGCCACGAGCTCATGGCTGTCTTTAGCAGTCACGGATTGTTTCTGACGACAATCATTAGCGCCCGCATCCTCCAAGCTTGACGCTAGTCATCGACCAACGTGTCTCGGCAGATGATACCAGTCTATGCTTCTTCGTGTGTTCTGTAATCCCACTGGTAAGAGCAAGGCCTATCTAAAACCATTCCCAATCTTTGGATCATGGGATCCGGTTGAAACGCATCTCCACGTCGAGCACAAGGTTCGCACAGGGCATTCCAAGAACCTGTATACTGTACAAGTACAGCAAAACAGGAGATACTCTACCCGCGATGTAGGTGGTAAGCCACAGCCACTACGTGTTCTCCGAAGGGACCTCATCCATGGCTGTATTGTTTGCCCATACCCCGTCACATCGATCAGTCTCAAATCATTCATGCTCATTCGTATGATCAATCGCTGTTCAATTCATACCGTCTGTGCTGCGTAAGATTTTGCTCTCCTATGTTCTACTATATATATATATATATGTATATATATACACCGGGGGGGCTGAGATCCAATGTATCACCTCGAACATAACATCGCTACTTTCTTACGCAAAATACCATGTACTTCAATTCGACTCTATCAATAATACAATGTCAGTTCTGCTTAATCATTGCTTCAATTAGCTTTCCTCAGGTTACTACTACGGCCGTCCCAGCTAAACCGAGCTCCTACCCCTCACACATCTACAGCCAGCCTAATATTCACATTTAAGGATCAATTTTCACTTCCTTTGGTCGGTTACGCAGTCCACCTACGACTTCTCGCCTTCCTCAGTCCGCTACATACACAACATACATCCATTGCCTTACATTCTTCTTGCTTCATTTTTCGCACTTTTCGGTTGGTTGCTCATTCCAAGCTGGCTTGTCCAGACTTCCGCATTTCACCTGGCTTACTAGTTGCTACTAGTATCCACATACAGCAACAACATTCAACTTTCAACTTTAGCATCACTATATTCTTTGTTATTGCTTCGATTTCTGCATCCTTCAGTTAGCTAATAAACCGTGCCGGCTATACCGGACACCTGCTTTTCGCCTCCTTCAGTCAGCTACTACTCTCCGCGACTTTCTGATGCTTAGATCTTATATTCTGCATTCATTCATTGAGACATGATCGATGCAACTTGGTACAGGGTTGCCAATACTTTCTCCAGTAGTACCAAGTTTCAAGTCCTTGGTGAGGACCTTTGTGAAGCAGGCTTCACTTCGGTCTTAGCTCACACGCAACTTGATACCGATCGAAAAGCTCGAGTTCATGGAGTTTCCAGGCTCCAAAATAAGTTACTGGTATCGCCGTAGCTTTCTGGACCAGCACTTACTTCCCTGTGATAGATAAGATTCGGAGCTGATTGACTATTCAACCTGATCCCCCCCACCTAAATGGGTTTCGGAGCTGACGGTCTGTTCAACTTGCCGATGGTAGTATAGTATAATAAATTGGGTTAGATCAATTCAATATACCTACAATTCGACTTACTGCCCCCTACTTGCATCTACTTTCGCTGCTTAGAATACACCGTACAACTACTAATTTCAGCATTAGTTCAACAAATAAAAATCTAATTTTCCTTTATTGCCTCTTATCCTTAGTACAACATATAAAACTCAGTTAGATTTCACCCATTAGGTTAGAGGTCCGCTTATAACACCGATAGCTTCATGTCTTCACTCAGTTATTACATCCTGATTCAACCAGATTTTCATCACATCCTCTGTTCCTCAGTTCCTCGGTTCATCAGTTCCTCGGCCTACCCTAAGTCAGAGACGGCAGCACCTCGGTTCCTCTATGGGTGATAAATTTCTAAGCCGACACAATACGTTCAACTTTATCCCCCCACCTAAATGGGTTTCGGAGCTGACGTTAGTATGCTACCTTGTCCCTCGTCGATGAGTTCAATAAATTGAACTCAAGGCAACTACACCGATAGATTCCCCCCCATCTGTAGACCTCTTAGCGTTACCCATGTTGCACCACGAGGAGGTGGTAATGCATACTTAGGGACCATAAAGCTGTCATACAGATTCACTAGAGTCAGGAGGGGGGCTAATTGTTCTAAGGGGGAGGGTCAGAAAGGATGCAAATAAAAACACTTAAAAATGAATATCTCAACTATCGCTTAAGCTATGTAATTGAAACTTAAATCATATATTAAGTTACACTAGTAAAATACAAGAAAAATATAAAAATTGGTTATAGCAGTAGTGGGGGAAAATCGGGCGCATTTCAAAAATGGTACACTTTAAAAATTTCAAACCGTTATATCTCAAAACTGAGTACAGATATCAAATCGAAAATTCGTCAGATTATAGAACTATATAGTCCTTAATGTTATGTTATGGGGTGTAAGGGGAGGGAGGTGGTGAGCAAAATTGTCGAAAATGTTGAGTGATGTTTTTAGGGCAAAGCTTAAATTTTGCATGTGAATACATATACTTTATATATGTATGTACATAAAAAAAATAATAATTTGCTCTATAATTGTTAAGCACCGACCCCCTGGTCTAACGTTCAAAAGGTGTTTGAAATGAAAAAAACACATTTTAAAGTAGAAACTTGAAAATTTGCAAAATGCATTTAAAAAAAATCCCTAAATGTACAAAATATTAACTGGTTGTATAAAAAAAAAAATTTTAAATTTTTAAAAATATTTAAATCAAAATTGCGTCAAAAGACTTGACATCACACTTACCCTTCTACGCCCTCCCATACAAAATTATGATATCGACTAATTTCAATAAATCAACTAATAATCAATAAATTAATAGCTACGAACTTGAAATTTTCTACGAGCATCTCACAAGAGAAACGAAATAAAACTGCATCACAAATTTTACATTTCCTTTACCTCCTCTATCCACTCCCATATAAATGTTTGGTTTCCTAAATGTAAAATACACCGAATTTTATGGAAATTCTATGCAACTCAACTTCGTCTATGCAACTGACATTCTATACAGAGAATATTGGACGAGATTCAAGCAATTAATTAAAAAATTATTAACATCCACCCACCCTTACTATCACTCATCACCCCTCAGCCTTCTACTCATAAAAACTAAAACTTGCATAAATAAACGAATGAAATATTTATTATATGTAATGGAGCTATCGATCGTATTCCCAATTAAGTGTTAAATTAACAATGTATGCGCTGCCAAATCTATATACATATGTATATATCTATATATGCCCTAGAACCTCCTTTCACTTAGTCTTCTCTAACCACCCTAACCTGCATATTGACTTTCCACGCATCTTCAACTTGTCACAAAAATAATAAAGTTGCGCCCGACTTGTTGGCAGTTTATTTTTTTATTTCATCAAATTTAAATTTTTTTTTTTAAATATAAGAATATTAACATTTTTCTGCTTGAGGCTTGACCTTCTGTAATTTACCATTAAGTCTGCAGCACTAAAAACTCGAAACGGAAGCAGCTGGAACAATTAAATATTTCTTGGTGCACTCATTGAAGGTGATCATATCGTTGTTTTCCTAAACTTATAAAAAATGTAATTATTTTAATTAGTTTAAATAAATTTTTCTAACCTTCCAAAAAAGAAGTGCAGTAGTGTCGTTACGACACTAAAATAGCGCGATTTACAGGTATGATGAAGCACGAACAAGAACAAATGTAACAATTGACTCACCCAGCTGTCAGTAGCAGTGACGGAAAATGGGACCTCATTTTCTTGTGTTGTCAGCTTATCGCATTTTGGCTGCCGCTCAGGCCTGTTTCACAATTAACGTAAACTTTGCGTAACCGCTGTCAGTTCAAGTCAAAATGTATGAACTGACAGTGCTTACGAGTAGGCTGCATAAGGCTTACGTTACATTGTCATTCTTAAAACGATATATCGATATTTTCAGTTTTCTATCAATATATCGAAAAACTCGCGCTACTATCGATACTTCGAAATTACTATCGATAGTTTTGGAGCTCTACAGTCCATTACAGTTTACGTAAATTGATGAACGTTCTGGCTCGTCGCAGAGTTGATACAACTCATGGTTGTATCTTATTCGCCATTCTGTTCCTTCCTTCGCAGGTCCCGAAATTGTTCGGAGGACCTTTCTTTCGAATGTGTTAACTGCTTTTTCGGAAGTTCACGTTAATGTCCACGTCTTGCTGCCATAACAGAGCACATGTCGTATATTAGTTTTATATATTCGCAGCTTATTTTTCCTGAGCACTTTCTTGGATTTCATTCTTGAAAGTTCCGAATAATACGTCTTATTTGCTAATATTATCCGTCGTTTGATTTCGTGTGTTTCATCGCCGTCCTTTTCTAGATTAGCCCTAATGTACAGTGGCGGACAAAAGCGGATACATAAATTAAAATTCTTGGTAAACATAAGTTAGTAATTTTTTTTTGCATTGCATACTTTGAACTCTCTTCTTAAATTATTAAGAAGCAAACCAAAACAATTCATACGACGAATACAACACTTCCACTAATTTCTTTTCAAACTGCATCTATCCAGTTTTGTCCATATTAAGTTCCTTTGATCACAACATGATTCACGGCTGCAATTGTTTTTTGCATTCCTACTTTGTGGTCTTCTATTTGTTAGTTTTATTCAAGCAATCAAGCAACAATCACTCCTTGAATAAATTTAAATTTAAATCCAAGTTAAAATGAGAAGAATTTCAACTCAAGTCGAAAATGATTAACTATTTTTAAGCCAAAATGGATATTCTTGTCGAAAAATAGCGGTGAAATTAAAAATAATTCACCGAACAGTAAGTTTAGTCAGAAAACGACGAAATTTTAACGCACCTAGCAATCCTGGTGACAGGCCAAGGTTGTTGTCTCATAACGATGCTTATATGATGGAACGATTGATGGCGACAAGGAAAGCGAGAACACCTACAATTGCTGCAGAAGCACTACCCAAAGCCGTAAGTACAGTAAGGAGATCCTTGCATAGGTAAGGCTTAAATTTTGCAAGGATCCTGGGAAGTGGACTACTGAAGACTGGAAACGAGTTATTTGGTCAGATGAGACCAAAATTAATCGATTCCAATCAGACGGTAAAGAATATTATTGGCATCGATCTCATGAGAGTATTCAAAGGCACCAAGTTAAACAAACAGTGAAGCACGGCGGCGTCTTGACGAAAATTCTAGAAAAGAGAATTAAGCCCTATGCTGACAAAGTAATTGATGAATACCAAGGCGAATTTAGAGATGGACGCTTAACCACGGACCAGATATTCTCAGTTAAACAGGTGCTGGAAAAGTGCTGGGAATATAATATTGATGTGCACCAGATATTCGTTGACTTCAAGCAAGCATACGACAGTATCGACAGGCGCGTACTGTATAAAATCATGTTGGAGTTTGGAGTCCCACCGAAACTGGTCCGACTGACAAGAATGACAATGACTGAGTCTTTGTCACAAGTCAGAGTAGAAAATGATCTGACTTCCAGTTTTGAAACAGACAACGGCCTTAAACAGGGTGACGGCCTTGCACCAATGCTTTTCAACTTAACACTCGAATATGTTGTTCGGAAACTTCCCGTTGGCACCAAGGGAACACTATGCTTCAAATCCGCACAACTCGTAGCATATGCCGACGACATAGATATCCTTGCAAGATCTGTGGAGAGTGCTAAGGAAGTATTTGTAAACCTTGACTCGGTAGCAAGGGAAGTTGGACTACGTATTAATGAAAATAAAACAAAAATTATGACGCAAACTAGGAAAAAGACGCCAATCAGACAAAATATCACAGTAGGAGACTATAACCTAGAAAACGTAGACAACTTTATATACCTAGGGGCGAACCTATCGAAGGATGGAAGCGAACCCATAGAAATTAAAAGAAGAATAATTATGGCAAACAAGACGTATTATTCGGTACTTCCAATAATTAAAAACAAAAACGTACACAGGAAAACAAAACTTAAGCTATATGAAACGATTATACGACCTGTGCTATGCTATGGCAGCGAAACGTGGACATTAACTCAGGCGTCCGAAAAACTACTTAACGCCTTTGAAAGAAAGGTCCTCAGAAGAATCCTCGGACCGGTGAGGGAGGACTCGATCCGGAGAATACGATACAATAGAGAATTGTATGCCATCTTCGACAATCCAGAAGTGTCAACCCTCATAAAATTTAAAAAGTTACAATGGGCTGGTCATGTGGAGCGGATGGATGACGGAAGAATTCCCAAACGCACACTAAAAGGGAAAGTCAACGGACAAAGACCGGTCGGAAAACCACGAAAGCGCTGGGAGGATTCGATTGACGCAGACAGCAAATCACTGCTAAGATTTTCAAACTGGAGGACGCGGTCACTGAACCGAGATGGATGGAGGCAAAGCATTCAGGAGGCCAAGGTCCGATTTGGGCTGTAGCGCCATCGTAAGTAAGTAAGTAAGAAGCACGGCGGTGGAACCTTGGTCCTTTGGTTAAGATCGACGGTATCATGAAAAAGAAAGGCTAAGGTCTTTTGCGTAGTAATTTACCCGACGTCGTTGATGAATGCGCTTATCCAGTAGACGAGGTAGTGTTTAAATAGGATGGAGATCCCAAGCACACTGCAATTATCGTGAAAAAATGGCTTGCTGAGCAACAGTTTCAAACTATACAGTGGCCTGCACAAAGTTCAGATTTGAATCCAATCGAAAATCTATAGTCGATTACAAAAAGAATGCTTTCGCATCACGAACGTGCTCCAACTAACATGCAGAACTCTGGGAAACAATACAAAACTTGGTAGAAAGTATGCCAAAACGTATTGAAAGCGTCTTAGTCAACAAAGGGCTTTGGACGAAACTGATTTGTCAAACAACTAAAATGGACAAAACTGGGTAAATGATGTTACAAGGAATTTTAAATTTTTCTTAAGTTTTGTACATAAATTGTTTTTGTTTTTATTTTATTAATTTAAGAGAAATGTTTTAAGTAATTGTTGCAAAAAGAATTTCTTAATTATCTATATAATAAAAAAAACACCGATTGTTCTTAACTGACAAGATCCTGTGGGTGGGGCAACATATCAGGCGCGTCCTCGGGTGGTGGATGGTGGACGCCGCGGTGTGTCGCAAGACCCTCGTCCGCGGTTAGCATGGCAAAAGTAATTAAGTTTGACAGTTATACTCTCTTCAACGCACGTAGGCAACCGCCACGTTGTGAGCCTAAATGAATGTACATGTTGAGGTGGATATGGCAGCAAATTTCTTTCCTGTAAAAACCATGCCGCGAACCAGCCCAAAAAACTATGAGATGGAGTCCCCCCGTATTGGCCCTCAGTCCTCGGCAAAAGAGGGTGCTAGAATCACCGGGTCCGAACGCGGTTCGGGAGCTACTAGAACGGGCAACCAGGTTTTAGTAGTGCTGTGCTACTGGCAAACACCCAGTGCACTGAGTCTTCCATGTCCAAAACTCAGTGGTCTCGCTTTTATAATGGCATTAGAGGATGCAGACTCAGAACCGAGTAAGCCAATGGAGATGAGTATAGTTGTTGGTCATGCTTCGACGTCGACAATATCCTGCACAACTATCTCGGCTGACCTTGCTACTGAGGCGATCCAAACCCCTCATGGCGGAATTAGCAACCGAGCCCGTCGCCGTGCTAAAACCACCCCAAAAAGAAAAACTGCAAAAGCGAAGTTTGAAAATGCGGTAAAGGCTAAAGTGGCTGCAATTCTCAGTCGACTGTCTTCCGGGACGGACGATTCACGAGCTGCAGAAGCTTCACGCCCAGCCAGCGTGCTGGCGGAAGTGATCAGAGTCGAGGCCAAAAGTCTTAGGACCCCAGCAACGTCTCTGAATAATAAAGCTAGTACTTCTAAAGCGAATGTGGACAGAGTAGTAAAGCCTCCTGCGAAAGAGTCCTTTCAAGCTCCGACCACTCCGCTGAAAGGAGTATCAAACATTGCAACGGATAGCGCTGTGGTTCCGAAACTGTCGGCAACAAAAAGGAGAAATATGCTCAGAAAGGCAGCCCAACGAAGCAAGACTTATAGCTTGACTCCGGGTCCCCAATCAGCTGTGACTCCCATTTTCCAGCCGTCAGTGGAAAATGTCGAAGTGGCTCAAATAGTTTCATCCCCGCTGGCTTCGGGACGATCGGTTCATGGCACCGCCTCTGGCAAGGCCAAAGAACCCTCGGGCACAGTCGCCGGTAAGAAGCTTGAACCACTGAAGCAGAAACATAAGCGCATCCGTTCGGATGATAGTAATACGCCGATACCTGCAGCGAAAAAGAAACAGCCGAGATCGGCTACCTATAGCGACGTCGCTAGGAGTTCCCTCCAGGCAGCAGTCATTAACACCAACGACTTGCTAGGCATTATACCAGAGTCGGTGAGGCCTCAGATCTACTCTTCAGTGAGGAACATTCTGAGGGAACACCTCTTATGTAATCCACCAGCTAAACCAAGCTTTTTGAAGTATGACTTTGAGCCAGGTTATCTTAGGATAACTTGTGCTGACCAACACACTCTGGTCTTCCTTCAGGAGGCAGTTCCCAAGATGAACGAGCTCTTGAAGGACATCCAGCTACAGGTGGTGGAAGGTGCCGAAGCTCCTAGACTGACAAAAGTGTCTGTATGGATCCCGGGTACCGTTGAAGACCCTGAAATCCTATTGCAAGATATTAAGCTGCAAAACAATCTTTCCACGGAGGTATGGAAGCTTCTCCATAGAGAACAAAAAGACAAGGGCCAACTTCTTGCTCTCGGAATCAACCAAAGCTGCATGGAAAGGTTGTCTGTAGCGAAACGTTTCGCAGATTGTGGACTCAACGAGGTCAACTTCAAACTACCGAAACCAAACGCGGCCAACCTCAGAAGCCGGCAAACTCAGAGAGGTTCAAGCCAATCTACATCACAGTACAGCGGCGACCACCACTCTCCTACAACACCTCTTAAGAGGTTACTCGGATGTTGCACTTGTCCAGGAAACGTGGTTGAGTGGCATAAAACTTGTACGGTCCTTCACGGACCCAAAACAGGTAAGCTACGGACATGTGTCGCTGCGAAAAAAGCACTAAAATTAACTTTAATTCCGCAATTCAGCAGCCCAGACCAAACAACGATGTGTTGGGAGAGATCACTTAACGGAACACCGCAGCCAGTTAATATGGTTTCATCATACCAGCCATACGACGCAAGGGTTGTTCCAACGACTGACCTGTGCCAGCTTGTCCAGTCCAACACAGGGGACTTGGTAATAGGTTGTGATGCCAATGCCCATCACACCTACTGGTCTAGCACAGACTGCAACGATCGCGGTAAGTCAATTCTAGAATTTCTTAGCAAGAACAATCTAAACGTTGGTAATGTTGGTAACAGTCCCACCTTTATAAATAGAGCAAGAAGCGAGGTTATCGACCTGACTCTTGCAACTAACTCTAAATCACTAACGGTCCACAACTGGGCAGTTTCGAAAGAACCATCCTTGTCAGACGACATGTGGATAAGTTTTGAAATAGTGGGATCAACAAAGCCGGTTTTACAGGAATCCAGCAAGAAGGGATTGGGTTAAATATCAGGAGCTAATAAACCAAAGACTACCGGCAACAGTTCCTTACCCAATAAAAATACAAGATTGCTTAGATAAAAGAGTATGTATGTTAACAAATATACTAAAAAACTCATACAAGAGTTCCTGCCCTCAGAAGTCCGCCAAAGATAGTATGAACACTGTCTGGTGGAATAACGATCTCGATATCCTGAAAAAACGAGCAAGGAAACTCTTTAATAAAGCTAACTCCAGCAAACTTGACACAGACTGGGACAAATACCAAGCAGCACTTACACTGTATAAAAAACAGCTAAGAGGCGTCAAACGAAATTCATGGAAGAGATTCTGCGAAGAAATCGATAACGCCAACGAAACTGCTAGGATAAAGAAGACTCTATCCAAAGACCCATACATGCCTGAATTACTGGATAAAGGCAATGGTTCATGGACGGGGTCTAGCGGCGAGTCACTTGAACTTTTAATGCAAACGCATTTCCCTGGTTGCTTTGAGCCATACTTGAGGCCTTGCGCAGTGTGGAACCTCTCCTGACTGCATGGATAGCAAAGCTTCTTCGTTCACGGAAAATCGTAGCACGAATGGGTGAGACAAGAAAATGCTCTGTTCACAAAGGAACGCCACAGGGCGGTATAATATCGCCTCTCCTGTGGGTCCTAACAGTCTTAAATCAGAACGGCTAGCCCACAATAGCATATGCAGACGATCTTGTCATCATGCTAACTGGTAAGTTTGAGCAAGTTCTAGGAGACCTCATGCAATCCCCTTTACAACTGTTAGACAGCTGGGCACTAGATAAAAGACTTACTATTAACCCACAAAAAACAGATCTGGTCCTCTTCTGCAGAAGAAGAAGACCATATGCTTTCAATCCATCAAACATTTGAGGTATCAATATCAATCAAATTCCTGTTAAGACCCCCTATAGGGGCATAGGACAGAAACAACTTTCTTCCATAAGGCGCGATCCTGAGCATCGGCTTTAAGCTGTTGCCAGGACTTGTTTATTCCTCTGGCCTCCTGCTCAACTGCTCGCTTCCATGTGGTACATGGTCGTCCAACCCGACACCTTCCTTGAGGGTTATAATCCAGAGCCTGTTTTGCGATGTTTCGCTCTGGTTTCCTCAAAGTATGACCGATCCACTGCCACTTTCGCCGTTGAATCTCAATACCTATTTTAGTCTGACGAGTTGTACTCCAAAGTTCGTCGTTGGAAATTACTTCAGGCCAGAATATTCCTAAAATGCGCCGGAGGCATTGGTTTACGAAAGTCTGTAGTTTCTTGGTAAGTCGAACGGTCACTTTCCACGTAGTACAACCATACAACAACACGGATTTGACGCATGCGTCAAAAACTCGCAGCTTCGTGCGAAGGGAGATCTCTCTTAACCTCCAGAAAGGGGAAAGGATACTGCAGGCCTGGAAAACTCGCAGCTTCGTACGAAGGGAGATCTCTCTTAACCTCCAGAAAGGGGAAAGGATACTGAAGGCCTGACGAGCTTTATTTAGCCGAGCCTCAACATCCTTTTCGGCTCCGCCGTTCATGCTGACAATGCCTCCGAGATAGCAAAAATCTTGTACCTCTTCCACATCCTGTCCATCCTACGCAAAGCATTCCACACCTGAAGAGTGGGAGGAGTATATCGGCTGTTATTTCCGGGTCCGCTTTGAGGAGTTCGGTTGGTAGTCCGTCTATGCCTAGAGCTTGCCTTCCCGCCATTGACCGAATGGCGGAAACTATCTCTTCCTTATCTGGGGGATCGTCCCTAATAGAGGATTGTTGCGGTTGGATGTTTGGAAGTTGGTCTGTTTCCGGAATATCTTCCTCTGACAAGATGTTTAAAACATCAAAGAAGTATTCCTTCCTTCGTCGCAACTGGTGTTCACTCATATTAAGGAGAGTTCCGTTGACATCTCTCACCAGGTGGTTGGCGGTGAAATTCCTGTTCGTCACCTGTTTCATGATTTTAAATAGTGAACCCATATCCCCAAGGCAAGCCGCAGATTCTGCCTCGTTTGCCAGATCTTCAATGGCCTTTCTCTTGTCGCGTCTAACAGACTTTTTAAGCTGTATATGAGCATCGCGGTAGTTCTGCCTCAAGTCGGGCGTTCGTTGGTTGGCATCGGGTTGAGAGATGATTGCCAATTTGGCTTTTTTCCGATTGCCAACCTTGTCCCATGTGTCCTGCGACATCCTGGGTTTCTCACCGCTTTGCACTTATCCCACAGATTCTTCAGCACTAGTTAGAAAAGTGTTTCTGGTTGCCTCCCAATTGGCGTCCAGTGTGCGCATTTCATTTTCACCTAATGTGGATGACTTTTCGCGTAGAATAGTGGTGTATTCGCGTTTTTTGTTGGGATCTCTGAGTTTATCCACATTAAGCTTGCGCTTCATTTGAAGAATTTGTGGTCGTCGGATAGCTTCTGTACACAATCTCAAGCAGGCAACCATCAGGTGGTGGTCGCTCCCCACGTCAGCTCCACGTTTCGCTCGCACATCGAGGAGACATCTTCTCCATCGCTGACTTATAGCCAAATGGTCGATCTGGTTCTGAGTAACACCATCAGGGGAAACCCAAGATGTTTTATGATGACTCTTGTGTGGAAAAATGGTCCCTCCGATGACCATTTGCCGAGTACTACAAAACTCCACAAATAATTCGCCGTTTTCGGGTCCCTTAATCCAAGGTCGTGACGCGTCGACCCAAGGGTCACCATGCCTCCCCATGACGTGTTCTAGTCCAGTGTTGTCTGATCCAACCTGGGCGTTCATATCTCCCGAGATGATAATAATATCACCTCTTGTGACACGTTCGAAGGTGGCACTCAGTTGGCTATAAAACTCCTCTTTGTCACCAGATGTTGCGGTATTGGTTAGTGCGTAGCACTGCAGAATTGTGACGTTTCTGACACTGGGCCTGAGCCTGACGACGATAATCCTATCCGAGATTTGTTCCCAGCTAATGAGACTGTTTCTCGCTCTCGGCGTAAGGACGAACGCCACGCCATTTCTGGCTTCATTTTCAGGGCCAATGTACGGAATAGTGTTTCCGCTAGGGGTTCGTTCTTCTCCTGATCCTGTCCACCTGACCTCGTTCAAGCCCAAGATTTGGATGTTATAGTGCTCCATTTCACGGTCGATCACTGATTGGCGGTGCAAGGACCGAGTAACCCCAGCTCTTCCCCCGTCATTCAATGTTCGAACGTTCCAGAAGCCAATCATAGTCCGTTTTCGTATGCCAAAAGTCGTTACCGTAGAATCAGTCCGTATCCAAGGCGATGTATCCGTTTGTCGTATCATTTGGGTCTTAAGATCACGGGTGATAAGCCCATGATCCAGTGAGTGTCCATTTGCCATTTTTTAGGGCAAGCAGGACTGGCTGTGGGTGAATTCTACAGCCCCCATCCCACAGGGGGATAGTTAGCTAAGGTCCGTGGAGTCGCTAGTCTCCAAAGATAGTTGCAGGAATTGGTAAAACCTCATCCAACAACTACCCCCTTGCGGGTATCAATATGGTCCTCTCGAATCAAGTTAAATATTTAGGTCTGATTCTTGATAGCAAATTATCCTGGAAGGCCAATATTCAAGAACGAGCAAAAAAGGCTACGGTAGCCTTCTTCGCTTGCAAGAAGACATTCGGTTTGAGATGGGGCCTTAAGCCGCACCTCATCCACTGGATGTATACCAGTATTGTTAGACCAATTATTTGCTATGGTGCACAGGTGTAGTGGCCAGCGGTGGTACTAAAAACCAACCTGGCACCCTTAGAGCTAATCCAACGGATGGCATGTCTGTCCATAACAGGTGCCTCCACTTGATCTTTTTATAAAACAAGCAGCGGATCTAGCAGCCATTAGATTAAAAACCACTAAATCGTGGTCAGCGCCACAAATTGGTCATGGAAAAATTCTAAACGTCATTAGAAACGCAAACTCCCTTTTAGACCGCGAGTATGATTGCATGAACCAACCGCAGGTTGAGAAACGGAAGTTTCATATTAAGTTTCCTGAACGAAACGAATGGGCAACAAATACGATACTCAGCACCTGTATAGGTTCTCATCTCTATACGACGGATCTAAAACTAGCCAGGGGACAGGTGCAGGGATTTATTCCCACGACCTCGACATCCAAACTTCATTTCATCTTCCAGAACACGCGACAGTGCTCCAAGCAGAAGTATTAGCCATTAACGAGTGTACAAAAATTATTCTTAATATGCAGAACAGTCTCGGAAATTGTTACATTTTCTCGGACAGCAGGGCTGCGCTTCAGGCACTCCAATCCTACAGTACTACGTCCAAAGTAGTGACCATTTGTAGACACAATTTAAATCGCCTAGCGGCCATAACGGAAGTTTTTCTAATTTGGATACCGGGTCATAGCGACCTGCTAGGTAACGAGCGGCAGACACGCTTGCACGGCAATGATCTGCAAACATCAATTCCACTAGGAAGTCAGTCGATGTAGCACCAACAGTGCTGAAGACTAGCTTCAAACAGACTATTTTGGATTCTTTCTTGGCGGGGTGACAGCAGCTGGAAAGCTGTAAAACGGCCAAATCCTTTTGGGAAGAACCGAACAAAAATATTATAGCTCAGCTGTTTCAACGTAGTCGATATAGTATCCGAACGCTATAGTATCCGAGCAATGGCCTGACCACAGGCCATTGCTTGCTAAGGCTACACGCATTTAGGATGCGGATCGCGAGCGACAGCTTATGCAGAGGTTGCGAGGAAGACGAAGAATCTATCGAGCATTATCTTTGTCACTGTCCGCGAATCTCCAACAGTCGTGATTGTTCCTTAACATTTTTTTTTATCTATTGTGGAAGCCTTGTTAGACCTTCGCACAACCCTATATCTTCGATTTTTTTTCATTTTCGTAGATTGAGGTGACCAAGGTGTACCCAAGCAGGCAGTGTGCTGGAATTATGCGTCGACCGAGATTTTAACTCATGATCTTCGCATTGTAGACAAACACACTACCCAATAGGCTACACCCTAGCGAGTTTTTGACATATGCGTCAAATTCGTGTTGTTATATAATTGTACTACGTGGGAAGTGACCGTTCGACTTACCAAGAAACTAGAAACTTTCGTGTACTAATGCTTCCGACGCATTTTAGGAATATTTTGCCCACAAGTGATCTCCAACGACGAACTTTGGAGTACAACTGGACAGACTGAAATTGGCATTGAGATTCAAAGGCGGCAGTGGCAGTGGATCGGTCACACTTTGTGGAAACTAGAGCGAAACATCGCCAAACAGGCCCTGAATTATAATCCTCAAGGAAGACGTCTGGTTGTTCGACCATGTAGCACATGGAAGCGAGCAGGTGAGCGGGAGGCCAGAGGAATAAAAGTCCTGGCAACAGCTTAAGGCCGATGCTTAGGAGTGCGCCTTGCGGAAGAGAGTTGTTTCTGTCCTATAGGGGGTCTTAACAGTATTTGGATTTTGAATAATCGATACGTCAGAGCTGGATAGTTTTGGGACAGCCTACGTACTGCAATAAAATTTAGTTTAATTGAAGCAGTAGCGGCTCTTCAAGTCGAGCAAGTCCTATAATTGTTGAATATCTTTGCTGAGTTCTGACGGAGGAACATCTATTGAACTTGTGATTTGAGTTATAAAAGAAATTTTTTTTTATTTCAGCGATATTAAAATTTGATGAATGTATGTATGTTCTTAGTAGTTTGGACTTGAGAGACCTCAACAAATGTGCTCTTTTGGCAGTTCCCCATTTTTTGGCTCTTTCATAATTGACTGAGGTCGGAATGGTAGGCAATCGTCATTGTCAGCTTTTTTTTCAAAATAGTCCACATTATTAGTTTCATGCTTCCACCATTCCAATAGAAACGCTAAACCATGTAACGCATAACATTAGAACGAAATTCCATGCGAAATTTAAATCTACAAAAGATTTTTCTTAAATTTTCATCCAGTCAGTGATGTCGAAATGAGCGATATTTCTAGAAAGTATTGTGGTTCTAACACTGAGTTGCGGGATTTTCTATAGAAATTCATATAATTTCGGCATAACTGCTTCCAGTTCCAATACGGGAAACCTGAAAACGATTATTTTTTGAGAGCCAAAGCTTTTTCAAAGCTCAACAAATAAATGTATCGTTCTTTATCTTTGGTTATATTTACTACGCCAGGAGTATTCTCGAATTCGTCCATGAATCTTTCTCGTTTCGTCCCTGTTCCAGTTTCCAATTACTCGTCATCGATAAGTCTATTCGAGTAAGTGCGGAGCGGACACGCTGTGGAGGGTGAGCTAAAGAGCTTTCAAAGGCTTTCGAGAAAACTCGGGTGAGGGTCAAAAGTTCATTTATGTTGGTAACAAGAGCTAGTCCTTGCCGTTAAGTACAAACTTAGTGCATTGTTCGTAAGTAAATCACGAAAAGGACATGCCAACAAATTGGCGCCGCTATGGCTAACCACCCCAAAAATTGCGTTTAAATTTTTTTCCTGGGAAAACTTCCAGACAAGGAATGTGTATCTAACTGCAGTCTCCAGTTGAATTTTAAAGGGTATGAAAGTATTTCCCACGACGCGTTCTTAAATTTTAAAGAAACATTCAATTCACTTGACACGATGTCAGTACTCTTACTTTCCATTCATATTTTATGAGCTCGCTATAGGCTCATCCTTTTATGTTGTATTCGTTCCAATTTACACATGTAGCTACCCTTGTACCTTTCGTACCTGTGCCGTGGTGACACACACAGGCCACAAGGTGATATTGGGGGTCATACACAAGTCGGTGTAAATTATAAAAAAACAAATAGCCATCCACTTTCGAATTTAGGGATCGAGAAACGAAGGACGTGATGTGATGCTCGCCTAAAAAATTTCATGCTTCTCAAGGTTGAATATTGGGCTTGACAAGTAAAAAATACGAAGTGTATTCGAATATATTTGAAGGGTTCAGGGAAAAAAAAACCTGACTATTTCATTTTTCAGATGTAGCGATTTAGTTAAAAGTTTCTTGTACGGTGTAAGATTTAGATTTTTTGCTCAAGTAAAAAATTGTACTTCAAAGATTTGATAGCTTGTTATTTACATATTATATGTATTATCTATTATGTCAATTCTGTGAATGCTTCATTGATTCAAATTTAATTTAGAGAGCCCAAAATTTTCGCGTCGCACTAATTTTACGTTTGCAATTTCAACTGCTATTGGAAATTGTTAGCTGTCAGAAAAAACAACTCTCTACAATGAAAGCTATTTCTGGGATAGAAAATTGTCTGCAGTACACTATGAATCATGGATAAAATCCATATCTTAAGACAAGACTATCTTCCTTGGATCATGAGACTCAACGAATACTCCGCATACTATTAATCGCAACATTTATAATTTTATGTTATAAGTGGATTCAACGCCGGATTAGGGATGGTAAAATCTGCTCTTTTTCAATCGCAGTGATCAACTGCGATTGCTATTTTTCAATATCTATGAAAAAGAGCAGCTATTCTAGTAGCAGTGATTTTTTCACCTCTATTCTCCATGCTAGTGCGCAAAGATGGCAAAAACTATTATTGCTGTGTTAATATCTTCGGAAAGAGCAGAATTTTTTTTTATTTAGCAATAATTTAATTTGAAACAGAAAAACGATATAAATTAAACAGAAGAGCACAGAAAACTGAAATGAAATTAAATCCAAAAAATTCAAAGTATTTATTTACATGTTGGTTAAAATAACATAACTCAATAAAAAACATAACAGAATTATGATTGGGCTTAAAGCCCAATCATATGATACTCTAGATGAGATGGAAAAGACTTTATTATACCGGAAAATATGTCATCTCAAATTCTTTCGAATAGTGAATAGAGACTTTTGCATGGGAGATGGTAGAAGTAGAGCGAGAGGTTTGCATTTTTCGTATATGACACCAAACGTGGCATGCAAAATGTTTTTTGCTGAATTTAAAGTTTTTAGTTTTCATTATTTTCAAAGAAATTAGTCATAGTTTTCCTGAAATAGGGGCACTTATATGGGAGGTAGCAGAGGAAGTGGAGCGTTAAAGATGATTTTGAAACTGCTTATCATCATCCTTATCACCATGCTTTGATTCAATTTCAAAGTCGATAGCTCTCACATACTTGAAAGAGAAATGCTTTTCTTGAATTTATATTACAGATATTTGTATGGGAGGTGGTAGAAGGAGTGAAGCGGAGCTGATAATTTTTTCTAACACTTATTTCAATTATAAAGAAACAAATTCTGGCAAAATTTGAAGTTTGTACTTTCTCTAGTTTGAATGGAAATCGATAAAATGCATTTACCAAAAATTATGCATTTGTATGGGAGGGGGTAGAAGGAGTATACGGATCAAAACAAATTTTTTTCGCATTATTAATATTTCTATTTGTATACTTTATACAAAATATGAAGTTGATAGCTTAAACAGTTTCGAAGAAAAATAATTTAATTTAAATTCCAAAATTTCGTGAAATTGAGTGGGAGGGGGTAGAAGGAGTGAGGTGAAGTTAATAATTATTTTTAAAATAAATTGCAATTATAGTAGAACTAATTCTGACAAAATTTCGTCTTTTCAGCTTTACTAGTTTCAATGAAAATCGAAAATATGTATTTTTAAAAATTATCTATTTGTATGGAAGGGGGGTAGAAAGAGTAAGGGGATTGGGTCAATATGCCGTGATATTAATGACATCTATATCGTAATACTTTGACCTAAATTTCAAGTCGATAGCTTAAATGGTTTCAAAGAAAAATAAATTTCTTAATATTTCGAAATTTCATGAAATTTGTGGGGGAGGGGGTAGAAGGAGTGGGGGGATGTAGCCCATTCACGAACTTAAAGTTAATTTTTTGCTAAAAATTATGCACACAAATTTTTAGCACTATATCTCAAAGCTTTCGAGAGTTATGCTGTAGACAGACGCACAGACGGACAGACGGAAAGACGGACAAACAGACAGACGGACAGACAGACAGACGGACAGACGGTCACTCGGAATCGAGGTTTTTGAACGACAACAAATATTTCTGTACCCTTGGCGGCTCTGTGCGAGCGTTATTTCTTAGCGTTACAAACGGTAAGGCAAACACAATATACTCTCAGATTTCATCTAGAGTATAAACAAACAAACTGCAATTTTCTGCGAAATCCTGCATCTAACAATCAGGCAGACCCAATCTCATGCTCAGTACCACCAGCTCAGTGCGCATAGTGAACATCTCCCCTCGGAACGAAAAGATTTTCTTTTACTATTCAAAGTACGAAAAAACGATCGAGTGCAATCGAGTCAAGATGGCAAAAATGTCAATCGCATCGCATGTACAGAAACCAAATAAAAAGAAAAACCTGATCTTTTTCACACGATATTACACACACAAGCAATTTCATCAATCAAGAACGTAAAGCTCTTACAGACACAATGAGCTGCAACATAAATCGGCGGAACTTGCAATAGCCGCAACTCACATGTCCCACCTAACCCCGACGAGATCGTAACTCAGAACGAAGCTCGACAAACAAATCGCTGCTTACCCAGGATAAAACTAATGAAGAATAATTTATCCTTTTTATACTCTAGATGAAATCTGAGAGTATTATAAGTTTGCTCTAAGGTTTGTAACGCTAAGAAATAATGCTTGGAGAAAAAAATTAGTGATACAGAAGTTAATGTTCTTCTTCTTCAATGGCGCTACAGCCCAAATCGGGCCTTGGCCTCCTGACCTTCAGGTTCCTTAACATTTTCATTATTTATTGCGGAAGAGTTGTTAGCTCTTCGCACAACCCTCTATCTACGAATTTTTCATTTTCATAGATTGAGGTAACCAAGGTATATTCAAGCAGGTAGTGTGCTGGAATTATGCGTCGACCGGGATTTGAACTCACGACCTTCGCATTGTAAACCAAACACGCTACCTACTAGACTACACCCTAGCTTAAGTTAATGTTATCACTCAAAAATCTCAAAACCGGATGTCCGTCTGTCCGTCTGTCCGTCCTTCCGTCTGTCTGTCCGTCTGTCTGTCCGTCCGTCTGTCCGTCCGTCTGTCCGTCCGTGTGTCCGTCCGTCTGTTCGCTCTCTAGCTTGAGAACGCGTTGAGCTAGATTGTTCAAATTTTGTACACGTCGTTTTTGACAAAAAAGTAAGGTCAAGTTCGTGAACGGGCCAAATCGCTCCACCCCTTGTACCCCCTCCCATACAAAATGACACAATTGCGCAATTTGACAATTAAAGGATTTGCTCAAAACTTATAAAAGCTATTGGCTTGAAATTTGGGATATATTACTTTTATGATAATATCAATCTACCGTATAAAAATTATGCGTGTCCTTCTCCTCCTTCTACCACCTCCCATACAAACTGTACTTGTCACGAATTACTCTAATCCAATTTACTAGTGTGTATAAAATTTAGCGGGCTGAAATTGTGCACCAAATATTTATTTAAAATTGTTAGTAAGGCAACAAAAAATAAGACGATTAGCTTCCCCTATTCTACCCCCTCCCATACAAAATGACGCAAATTCGTAATTTAACAATAAATTAATTTACTCGAAAAGTATAAAAGCTATTAGTCTGAGTTTTGGGATAAATTACTTTCATAATGATTTAAATGTACAGTAGAAAAATTATTTGCGTCCTCCCTCTCCTTCCACCCCTCCCATACAAACTACACTTTTTCATGAAATGCTCTAAGACGATTTTCTCAGAACATATAACATTTATAGAGTTCACATTTTGTAACAAATACTTAATTAGTATTATCACTAAGACCAGAAAACAATATTTGATTAGCTTCACTGCTTCTACCCCCTCCCATACAATATGACACAGTTTCACAACTTCACAAAAAATCGATTTTCTTGAAAAGTATGAAT
This sequence comes from Chorisops tibialis, assembly GCA_963669355.1. NCBI lineage: Eukaryota > Metazoa > Arthropoda > Insecta > Diptera > Stratiomyidae > Chorisops > Chorisops tibialis. The sequence goes on along the minus strand of OY770263.1, from coordinate 113,230,233 downwards.
GGGACTATCCTGAAATTTAAGGGTTGTCAATTTTATAATATTCCTAGTTATTTCTGAAAAAATCACTAAAATCCCCCCACTCTTTCTACCACCTCCCATACAAACTGCACATTTTCACTAAATCTAACTCACTAATTTTCTCAGTCCCCATTCAATTTTTGGAGTAAGCATTTTGTATAAAACATTTTCATAGCTACTTTAGCATGATGGGGAAAAAATCAGTTCAATGCTATCACCCCTTCTAACACTCCCCATCCAAAATTTCTTGGGATGACAAAAAATTCTATTCCATCTAGAGTATCGTAAGATTGTGCTTTATGCGCAATCGTAGCCCTGTTATGTTTTTAACAGAAAATCACAGTTAAACATAAACAATAAAATATTCATATTTAAGTCAATTTTTCAAACTGTGTTACTGAATAGTGCTCCCTTGTGGATAAACTACGGGAAAAGTCATATGAATAAGCTCCAGATAGCTCAGAACAAAATCTTAGAGTCGTTCCATAACCTTCTAAAATATTTTTCTACTAAAAGATTACACTCTTTAGCCAACTCTGAATTTATTAAAGCTAAAGCACTTACACTAATAAATAAAATCAGAAATAGAATTGAACTAGCTGATAACAGGCTGATCAATAGAACCTATTATTTTAAATTGTATTTCTTTTCATTTTAAATTTATGTATACATAGTTATACTTATAGTTCATAGTTAGGTTAAGTTTTTAGTTATAGTTAAAATTCATTGATTAGGTTTCTATACTCTAGATAAAATCTAAGAGTATATTGTGTTTGCCTTACCGTTTGTAACACTAAGAAATAATGATCGCACAGAGTCGCCAAGGGTACAGAAATATCGTTGTCGCTCAAAAACCTCGATTCCGAGTGACCGTCTGTCTGTCTGTTCGTCTGTCTACAACATAACTCTCGAAAGCTTTGACCTATCTTGATGACATTTTTTATGTATCATTTTTAGCAAAAAAGTAACTTTAAGTTCTTGAACGGGCCGAGTCCCCCCATTCCTTCTACCACCTCCCATACAAATTTCATGAATTTTCAAAATTTAAAGAAATTTATTTTTCTCCGAAACCATTTCAGCTATTGACTTGACAATTAAGTCATAGTATAACGATATGAATATCATTGTCGTCAAAAAATATTGATCTGATCCTTTTACTGCTTCTACCACCTCCCATATAAATGCATAATTTTCAAAAATGCATTTATTCGGTTTTCATTGCAACTAGTTAAGCTAAAAGAACCAATTTTTGTCATAATTAATGTTATTACAATTGCAACCGATTTTGTGAAAGCTATCAACTTCACCTCCCTCTTTCTACACCCTCTCATACAAATTTCACGAAATTTCGGAATTTTAACTAAATTATTTTTCTCCAAAACCGTCAAAGCTATCAACTTTAAATTTTGAGGAAAGTATTCTATTATAAATATCATTGATGTCGAAAATTTAGCTTTGATTCAAATACTCCTTCAACCCTCTCCCATACAAATGCACAATTTTTGGCAAATGCATTTAATCGATTTTCATTGAAACTATGGAAATTACAAACTTCAAACTTTGTTAGAATTTGTCACTTAGTAATTGCAATAAATTCTAAAAAAAATATGAACTTCGCGTCACTCCTTCTATCACCTCCCATACAATTCCTTCCAACATATGAGTGACAAGGCAATGTGATTAGGATGTTGATAAGCAGATTAAAAATCCAAAACCTCCCACTTTCTCTGCCGCCTCCCATACAAATGTCATAAATTTAGACAAATTTGTTCAAAAATTATGAAAGCTACAAACTTTAAGTTTGCGTGAAATATTTTGTATACTACGTTCAACATCCTCTAGATTATCATATGATTGGGCTTTACGTAGTTTTTCTGACTGTGAACTCTTTAGTTCAGACTTCCAAGTCTTTCGTAGGGATCGCTGTGTTTCCGATCTGAGATTGAAGGGTGGTGAAGCGTTATTAGCAATCCGTAGCTGCACTAATTTTTTAGTTGTTCCTGTGCCGAAGCCTCACGGTCTGGAAATCTTGTGTCTTAAGCTCGTGTTTAGCCATAAGAATATTTATGTCTTTTTGACATATATTCCTCCATCGAGTCCTCGTGCTTTATACGAAAAAACAGTTGATTGGATAACTGTTGTTGTAGTGTGAATATCTCTGACGAACTCATTTTACTGGGTGATTTTAATATTCCAGGTCTTTCTTGGTCTCTCTCTCTCTCTGATGATTATTCTACTCTCTTAGTTTCTGATTCTTCCGTCCTCGCTTGAATGTTTTATTGTAGACTAGCAAACGCCCGCGACTTGGTCCGCATAATAATCGCACTAATAAGCAATTTTTTAGAATGTAGTTAGTAATACATCATGTCAATCAAAATCAATCAAATTCCTGTTAAGACCCCCTATAGGGGCATAGGACAGAAACAACTCTCTTCCACAAGGCGCGATCCTGAGCATCGGCTTTAAGCTGTTGCCAGGACTTGTTTATTCCTCTGGCCTCCTGCTCAACTGCTCGCTTCCATGTGTTACATGGTCGACCAACCCGACGTCTTCCTTGAGGGTTATAATCCAGAGCCTGTTTTGCGATGTTTTGCTCTGGTTTCCTCAAAGTATGACCGATCCACTGCCACTTTCGCCGTTGAATCTCAATACCTATTTTAGTCTGGCGAGTTGTACTCCAAAGTTCGTCGTTGGAGATCACTTCTGGCCAGAATATTCCTAAAATGCGTCGGAGGCATTGGTTTACGAAAGTCTGTAGTTTCTTGGTAAGTCGAACGGTCACTTTCCACGTAGTACAACCATATAACAACACGGATTTGACGCATGCGTCAAAAACTCGCAGCTTCGTGCGAAGGGAGATCTCTCTTAACCTCCAGAAAGGGGAAAGGATACCGAAGGCCTGACGAGCTTTATTTAGCCGAGCCTCAACATCCTTTTCGGCTCCGCCGTCCATGCTGACAATGCTTCCGAGATAGCAAAAATCTTGCACCTCTTCTACATCCTGTCCATTAAGAACAATCGGTGTGCTTGCGTTCGAACCCATGTGCATGTACTTGGTTTTACGCACATTTATTTTCAGTCCCGCCTCTTTGCATTTAGAATGCAACGAGCGAACATTTGACTCTAAGTCCGAACGGGTATGTGCAAGCAAACACACGTCATCAGCATAATCAAGGTGACTTAAGATGTTAAATAGTCTCCATTGAAGACCTTTACCTTCCCCACCTTCCAGTGCAGCTTTCAAGATGTCATTTATTACCACCAGAAACAGGGCTGGTGATAATATGCAGCCTTGTCTGACACCCGTTCGCACAGGAAAGCTCTCGGACAGCTCTCCTCTATGCAAGACGCGACACCTTGCATCTTCGTAGGATTCTTTAATCATAGCTATGACCTTATTTGGAATACCTCTCCTACGCAAAGCATTCCATATGTAATCTCGCTTAACGCTGTCGAAAGCCTTCTCGAAGTCCACAAACATGAGATGTAGTGGCGAACCCATTTCGGCTGACTGCTCTAATATTATCCGTAGGGTATTTGTGTGGTCGGTACAAGACGGCCCTTTACGGAATCCAGCCTGATAAACTTCGAGAGTGCTCTCGACGACATCACTAATCCTATTGAGAATTACCTTAGCCATAATTTTTGATACGGCAGTAAGTAGACATATACCACGCCAATTGCCACAATCCCGAAGGTCGCCCTTCTTCGGAATTTTCACAATGACGCCCTCCTTCCATTCAGTCGGATATCTTCCATCATTCCACACCTTAGTGAAGAGTGGGAGAAGTATATCGGCTGTTATTTCCGGGTCCGCTTTGAGGAGTTCGGTTGGTAGTCCGTCTATACCTGGAGCTTTCCTTCCCGCCATTGACCGAATGGCGGAAACTATCTCTTCCTTATCTGGGGGATCGTCCCTAATAGAGGATTGTTGCGGTTGGATGTTTGGAAGTTGTTCTGTTTCCGGAATATCTTCATCTGACAAGATGTTTAAAATATCAGAAAAGTATTCCTTCCATCGTCGCAACTGGTGTTCACTCATATTAAGGAGAGTTCCGTTGACATCTCTCACCAGGTGGTTGGCGGTGAAATTCCTGTTCGTCAACTGTTTCATGATTTTAAATAGTGAACCCATATCCCCAAGGTAAGCCGCAGATTCTGCCTTGTTTGCCAGATCTTCAATGGCCTTTCTCTTGTCGCGTCTAACAGCCTTTTTAAGCTGTATATGAGCATCGCGGTAGTTCTGCCTCAAGTCGGGCGTTCGTTGGTTGACATCGGGTTGAGAGATGATTGCCAATTTGGCTTTTTATCATCATGTGGGATATATAATCTGCTTACTTTAATGGCTCTTTGAACACAATGTTTTGTATTTTGTTGGAATCAGAACCATAAATTATTACGAATGAAAGCATGATACTCGCATTTGTATGGAGCAGGCTCGTGATCAAATCAAACCCGTGATTCGAGATCATATACGTGTTAAAGAGCGTTAAGGACATGTAAATAATTGTAGCTGGTGTCAATTAAAAAATTTTAAAAAAAACAAATAAAATAACATTAAGCTTAAAAACATAACAGGTCTACGATTGTGCGTAAAGGCCAATCATACGATACTATGTATAGATGGAATTTTCGCGGTGTTAAGAAATTTTATATGGGGAGTGGTAGAAGGGGTGACAGCACTGAACTAATTTGTTTCACATCATGCTAGAGTAGCTTTAAAAATGTTTTGTATCAAATTTAAGATTCAAAAATTGAGTTGGTACTGAGAAAATTAGTTCATTGAATATAATGAAATTGTGCAATTTTTATGGGAGGTGGTAGAAGGCGTGGGGTTTTTTTGGTGATTTTTCGGGAAACAACTATAACTGTTATGCAAATGATATACTTTAAATTTCAGATCTGTACCATTCACACTTTTCAAGAAAATCGAATTATACAGGGTGTTTGGTACTCCGTCCACCTTGTAAGGGGTTATTCCTAGATATATTTTGAGAAAAAAATTGGTCTACGGAGATGGTCAATTTTCAATATCCGCGAAGATACAGGGTGATCAAGAAAAGGGTCTCGGACCAGTGCCCTCACTCACTCAAAACGCTATATCTTGAAAACTAATAATCGCAATTTAAAGTGTTATAGCTTGTTTTTTGGGGAATCAAATTACCTTTTATTCGGTGTAATAGTCCGCATTGTAACTGTTCCCAATCTTGAGGTATTTGCCTCAGAACACAAATTTTTGATACTTTGACTCTCAAAATTCTGGGATCAATGTAGTTTTTCTTATAACTTAGGTTTTCTCGTTTTCCAGGTAATAAGCGAAAATACATACGGCTTAAAAATGAAATGTGCCATAAAGCAACCCTCGTTCTAAAAAAACTGCCTGAAATGTTGTTAAACTGAAATATTCTTATTGTCCTTTAATTACTATTTAAATTATCGAGGAATGTCCTTTAATTAGTATTTTAATTATCGAGGAAATGAATTAAATTAAAATGAGTTCCAACACAACTTGGTGCAACACTTTGCCTTTTTTAATAGGGTACCTAACAAAACGAAAAACGTATAAAAGCTAATCTAATCTCATATTTTTATCAGTTTTAGTTACATTGTTAAAAATACAAGGTGTCACTAAAATTTAGATAAGAATTTCGAAATGCCTGAGTACACGAATGAAGAATATGCTGGCATCATTTTCATTTATGGAGAGTGTCAGAGAAATACACGAGCGGCGCGATCTTTGTATCATCAGAGATTTCATAATCGTCGGATACCTGACAAGAGAGTATTCCAAGACGTTTACAGAAGGGTTCAAGAAACAGGCAGCGTTAGAACAAGCAGAGTAAATGCAAATCCTGCGCCGATAATCGCTGTTCCAACCGGTGAAGGAATACTACATACAGTTCAAAATGATCCATCAATCAGTATCCGACGCTTGGCATTGCAGTTAAACGTCTCTACGTGGAAAGTTTTGAGTGTCCTAAAAGCAGAGCGTTTGCATCCCTACCACCACACACCAGTGTAGGAGCTGTTACCCATTGATTTACCCAAAAGGATGGAGTTTTGCAATTGGCTCCTTGAACGACAACTAAGTGACGAAAATTTTATGAACAACATTCTTTGGACGGATGAGTCCCAATTCACTAGGGGCGGTATAACAAACTTCCACAACTTACACATCTGGGCTGAGAACAATCCACATACAAGAAGAGAGGCATCATTTCAGCACAGATTCAGTGTCAATTTATGGAAAGGTGTGATTGGTGACGATTTCATTGGTCCAATTAGGCTTCCGCCTACCTTAAATAGTTTCAACTACTTGCATTTTTTGACAAATGATCTACAGGAGTTATTGGATGATATGTCACTGCAACGATTGGCTTCCATATTTTACCAACACGATGGTGCTCCAGCTCATTACGGCCGACAAATCACAGATTGGTTAAATTCCAATTATAGCAATGGATGGGTAGAAATGGACCGATTCACTGGCCTGCAAGATCTCCTGATTTAACTATTATGGATTTCTTTGTATGGGGACGGATGAAGGACCTTGTCTACGCAACCGAAGTAGTAACGTTGCAAGATCTAAACACCAGAATCGATGCGGCAGCAACAGAAGTAAGGAAGCAGTTGAGGAGTATGAACACAAAGAGAACACTGGCAAAACGAGCTTTAGCGTGCATTCAAAATGAAGGTGGCCATTTTGAACATTTATTTTAATTAAATAAATTTGAAATAAACCATAAAAACCATTCTCAAGTTCTTTTAGTTCAAGCGGAGAGTGTTGATCAACATATTCTTGTTTTTTTTGATAAAAGTGCTAAATTGTTGGAATGATAGTTTTTGCTTAACTATGAAACTTATGCAATGCAAGTGTATACATCTTTTGTAGGCAATAATATGGCACATAAAAAAACAACATTAAAATGACATTTTGAGAAAAGCTACATTGATCCCAGAATTTTGAGGGTCAAAGTATCAAAAATTAGTGTTCTGAAGCACATACCTCAAGATTGGGTAAAGTTACAATGCGGACTATTGCACCAAATGAAAGGTAATTCGATTCCTTAAAAAACAAGCTATATCACTTTGAATTGTGATTATTAGTTTTCAAGATATAGCGTTTTGAGTGAGTGAGGGTACAGGTCCGAAACCCTTTTCTTGATCACCCTGTATCTCTGCGGATATTGAAAATTGACCATCTCCGTAGAACAATTTTTTTCTCCAAATATATCTAGGAATAACCCCTTACAAGGTGGTGCACGGAGTACCAAACACCCTGTATATGATTATTTGAGTGTTTGCATAACGGCAACTCGCCAAAACGAGTAGGTTTGTGTATTGAGTTAGGTATCACTCAAGATAACCACCAATTTAGAAGTGGAAATAAATCTGGAAAGCAGCACTACGAACAGCTGTTTATTTCGCTGAGCTATGACGCCATCGCTCCAGATGTAAGACCTGTAAGAAAAAATGGCGGCGGAGTCCGATTACAGTGAGTGCTTGTGCGGGTGATTTTTTATTAAATTTGTGCATCGGAGCAGCAATAACATATTGCGGGAACGACATTAGTGATTTGCCGCTGTGACTGTGAATTTAAAGAAAAATTAAGCGGCTCCTGAATTTTTATTATGCTTAAAGCGAAAATCAATTCTCTGAGCAAATTGACAAGCCGAACAACTGAAGCTGGACTTCAACAACAGAGCCCGAAGACATATATCGCGAAATCCAACGCGAGTGATCTTTTTACCGCGGAATTTGAGATTAACGACGCACGAATTTCAGCCAGAAATGTACTGACCAAGGTAAGAAAGACGTCTTCGGGGAAAGATCTCAATTCGGAAGTTGTTTCCGTCGCTTGCCAATGTCAAATTGACGGCCAGCGCAAATCACCCCGAGACGATTTCTAAAATTTATTTTTCATTCTTTGTTTGTAAAAGCGGTTGTCGGAGACACGCAAATTTTCTTGTTTGGATCGCGGCCCAAATTGCCAATCCTGTCTTCTCCGCAGACGATTTCTATGCAACTCGGTTTCGATGAAAATATGATAATTATCTGCCTATTGATGTTTCTGCGATCCCAGGCAAGGTGCCAACAATTATGATGTATTGCTGATATTCGCGCTAAGTTTTGAAATCAATAATTATTCATCGTGCACCAAAATATCACATCTTGCAGCTAATTTTATGGCTTATAAGTGCATTTCGAGAGGATGTTGTCAGTATTGTAAATACCTCAGTGAACTGTATCGCGCTTAAGGCTATCATGATTTGTACGGTCGACATTTTGATTGTTCTCTGGCTGTCGCGTAAATTTGATTTTTCGAAAACCATAAGTTTATTGTTTTCGCCCTATAATTAAGTGTTATAATTTATTTAGTAGTATGTAAATGAGGTTTTACCAATTCATGCAACTATCTTTGGAGAATAGCGACTTCACGCACCTGAGCTAACCAACCCCCTGTAAAATGGGTGCGGTAGAATGCACCCACAGCCAGTCCTGCTTGCACTTAAATGTCAAATGGACACTCAGAAGATGGGCTTATCACCCCTGATCACAAAACCTAACTGATATGAGAAACGTATACAGAACCTCGGATACAGACCGATTATGCGGTAATGACTTTCGGCATTTGAAAACGGACCTTGATTTACTTCTGGGACGTTCGAACATTGAATGACGGTGGAAGGGCTGGGGTCACTCGGTCCTTGCACCGCCAATCAGTGTTCGAACGTGAAATGGATCACTATAACATCCAAATGTTGGACTTGAGCGAGGTCAGGTGGACAGGATCAGGAGAAGAATGAACCCCGAGCAGAAACGCCATTCTATACGTTGGTCCTGAGAGTGGAGCCAAAATTGACGTGGCGGCCGTTCCTACGCCGAGAGTCCGAAACAATCTCATCAGCTGGGAACCAAAGGAAAGGATAGTTGTAGGATGAAATTTTACCAATTCCGGCAACTATCTTTGGAGACTAGCGACTCCACGGACCTGAGCTAACTATCCCCCTGTGGGATGGGGACTGTAGAATTCACCCACAGCTAACCCTGCTTGCCCTAAAAATGTCAAATGGACACTCATTGGATCATATGCTTATCACCCGTGATCTTAAAACCTAACTGATACGAGAAAAGGATACAGTGCCTCGGATACGGACTGATTCTACGGTAACAACTTTTGGCATTCGAAAACGGACTATGATTGGGTTCTGGAACGTTCAAATATTGAATGACGGGGGAAGGGCTGGGGTCACTCGATCCTTGCATCGCTAATCAGTGATCGACCATGAAATGGAGCACTATAAAATCCAAATCTTGGGCTTGAGCGAGGTCAGGTGGACAGGATCAAGAGATGAACGAGCCCCGAGCGGAAACACCTTTCTGTACGTTGGTCCTGATCGTGGAACCAAAAATGCCGTAGCGTTCGTTCTTACACCGAGAGCGTGAAACAGTCTCATAGGCTGAGAACCAATCTCGGATAAGATTTTCGTAGTTAGGCTGCCGCGACACCTGGTGACAAAGAAGAGTCTTATGGCCAGCTGAGTGCCACCTTCAAGCGTGTTCCAAGAGGTGATATTATTAGGAGTACGAATTGAAAACCGCCGTTTTTTTTTGAATTCGAGCCCTTATTATGCAAAAGTGGTTAATTATTTATTATGCAAAAAAATGCCCATCGCTAGCCACAACTTCCCCTATCTTTCTGGCAGCATACGGATTCTGCTCTTCTTTTGAGTCGATCTACAAATCGCCCCAGTTTTTGGCTTCTTCGTGAGAATGGAAGTGTTGCTCAGCCAGGCCATGCGTCATTAATCGGAATAGGTGGTATTTGGAAAAGGCCTGGGGAACATGTTGACGTTGTTGTGCAGCAAAATCAGTTTGACGTGTCGCTCCTCGTATTCCTCCTTCAAACGCATTAGTTGTTTTTTGTAACGATCTCCCGTCATAGTTACACTCGATTGCAGCAACTCATAATACACCACGCTGAGCCGGTCCCACAAAATACCGTCGATGTTGATGCATGGCCGCGGTATCAACACAATTTTTTTCGCTTTCGATTATTGTAATGGATCCACTTCTCATCGCCAGTGCCGGTGCGATGCAAAAAACCATTCCATTTTTGCCGTTGGAGCAGCTGTTCGTAGATGAAAAAACATCGTTCGAAATTTTTTGACTTCAACTCGTATGGCACCAAATTTCCTTTCTATTTCATCGTTCCCGAACTTGCCCAATGAATCTAAGTTTTTGTTGCGTTTGGCATGAATTTTCGTCCAGTAATGCCTCCAAATTTGCGTCTTCAAACTTTATTGAAAAATAACCCTTTTATTCCTTTGTAGAATACAAAAAAATAAATAAATAATCCTTAAATGGCCTGGCATTCTGGTGTGAGTCATTCCAATGTTAACGTATCCTTTTCTGCATTCAAAATTGGGCTTAAAGTATTCAAAACCATTTTATTGTAACCGTTTAAAATTTCAATTTCAGTTTCATCGAGCAGATCCTTTTTCACCATTTATGTCTGTTTCGGGCACATTGTGATAGTTCTAAATGTTGGTGCATCTCGGCCAGAAAAATCATATTTCAATTTAGCAGGCACGATTTGAACAATGTCTTCAATTCGAATTCCAAATTCACCCACTTTATAGAAACCGGGTTCATTCGAAATAAACATTTTTTCCTGTAGACCGGGATCGTCTGGATACAGCCGTGTGCCAACACCCATTGGAGCTTCATGTATATTTAAGAAATGTCCAATTCCATGTCCAGTACCGTGTCGATAGTCCAGGCCAACATCCCATAAGGTTTTGCGGGCCAGCGTATCTAAAACTATACATTTTACATACTTCGAAAAAATTGTGGATTCTAAAGTTAACTGTCCCTTAAGAACTCGAGTGTAAGATTCCTTTTGGAAATCGGTTAGATTACCAAAGTGAATAATTCTGGTCACATCAGTAGTTCCATCAAGAAATTGGGCGCCTAAATCACACAAATAAATTTCCTCCGTTGTAATTGCTCGATTGGTCTCCTTCATTGGATGATAATGAATAACTGAACCATTCGGTCCCAATGCACTGATTGTTGTAAAACTTAGTCCCATATATTTCGACTGTTCAGATCGGAGCTGTTCAAGTTTTGTAGCTCCTTATGTCTCATCAATATATGTGCCATCCGCCAAAACCTTTTCGAGCCATGCGAAATATTTACATAATGCCACTCCATCACCAATATGACAATTCTTCACACCCTCAGTTTCTGTTTCATTCTTGATAGCTTTCATTATTGTCTGCGGTATAATCTCCAGTTGTACTATTTTTTTCGGCACCATTGCTACGAGAAAACAGCTTGAGGTTAGTGCTATCCAGATTCTTTCTTCTGATTCTAAGATGATTTTCTTAAACGTTGGCTGAATTACATCGTAACCTTTAATTTGAATCTGAACGTGATTCAAACGCAAATATTCTTGAAATATGACAGGCAATTTTTGACTATCGATGAATAAATATATTTCCTTTTTGGTAACAATTAAGTAAGCAAAGAAAACAGGATTATAGTCAATATCTATTCCATGCATGTTAAGGAACGAAGCAATTTCATCTAAGGCACTAACGACAAATACGTTTGAGTTCTTCTCTTCCATTTCCTTACGAACCTCTTCGACTCCTACTGTTTTACCAACAATTGAATGATCCAAGCAAATTACTGGATTAATGGTACGTACCGGCTGATTATCCCAAACTAGATCAATTAAATCTATCAGGATTGGTACGAATTCCGAATCATTAGTTGTTACGGTTTTGTTTATTGGGTTCCACGATCTGTGCGACATTAATCGTGGATCGAAACCAATTTTACTTCCTTTGGTAAATTTTTGCATGACCAATTTCCAATTGCAGGAGTTGATGGTAGTCCATCTTACATTAAAGTCCAGTTTCCGCCCATTTGTTTCTCTGCTTGCTGATAGTATTGACCATCGGTCCAGAGAAGCGCTTTATCGTTTGTGCCTAGAGCAGTACCAGCTGATCTGTCGAAGCCGGATATGAAGGCGCGACGTTCATCATGGGGACAGATGACAGATGCCACTCTGATGTGCATCATCGGATGGAATAATGTAGGCGGCGATAGGATGTTCATAGCCAGGCCGATCCTTCATCGGGTTCCGCAATCAGTTTAGCGCGGAAGTTCTCTTCATTGTGCAACCAGTTTTGTTACGATGCGGCAGCTTCTAAGAGAAGTATATTTTTCAGTTCTAAACACTCCGGTACGCTCCTTGTCATCCACGCCGAACTCACCCATTTTGTAGCGTTGAAACCATTCGCGTCACGATTTTTCACTACCAGCACCCTCGCTATAAGTTTCAACATTTGACGTGCCTCAGCCGCAGATTTTTTTTGAATTGAAGGCATAAAGCAAAGCTGGCTGCAAATTACGCTATTTGGCTCAAACTTCGACATATTCGCACACAAAAAAGTATATGACGCCGATAAAACTTCACAAATCTGATGATGAGGAGTTGTTGACAGATGCCTAAGTTTACCATGTGACGTTTCTGATCCGCCATCGTTGATCAGTATTTACTGGTGGCGCCATATATTGGGGATCGGCGGGTTTCAATTTGTACTCAAAATATCATCTCACGATATATGAGCGCCCAGGTTGGCTCTGACAATACTAGACTCGAACACGTCATGGGGAGGAATAGTGATCTTTGGGTTAACGCGTAACGACCTTGAATTAAGAGGTCAGAAAACAGTAAATTACTTGTAGAGTTTTGTGGTACTCATCATAAAACATCGTGAGTTTCCCCTGATGATGTTACTCAGAACCAAATCGACCATTTGGTTATAAGTCGCCAATGGGGAAGATGTCTCCTCGATGTGCGAGCGAAGCATGGAGCTGACGTGGGGAGTGATCACAACTTGATGGTTGCCTGCTTGAGATTGTGCACAGCAGCTATCCGACGGCCACAAATTCTTCAAATGAAGCGCAGGCTTAATAGAGAAAAACTAGGAGACCTAAAAAAAACGCAAATATACCACCATTCTTCGCGAAAAGTCATCAACATTGGCGGACATGAAATGCGCAATTGGGAGGCAACCAGAAACACGTTTCTAACTAGTGCTGAAGAATCTGTGGGATATGTGCAAAGTAGTGAGAAACCCTGAATGTCGCAAAACACATGGGACAAGGTTGGCGTTCGGAAAAAAGTCAAATTGGCAATCATCTCTCAACCCGATGTCAACCAAAGAACTCCTGAGTTGAGACAGACCAACCGTGGTGCTCATATACAGCTTAAGAAGACTGTAAGGCGCGACAAGAGATAAGGCAGAATCTGCGGATTACCTTGGGGTATAGGTTCGCTATTTTAAATTATGAAGCAGTTGACGAACAGGAATTTCACCGCCAACCACCTGGTGAGAGATGTCAACGGAACTCTCCTTAATATGAGTGAACACCAGTTGTGGCGATGGAAGGAGTACTTCTCTGATATTTTAAACGTCTTGTCACAGGAAGATATTCCAGGAACCGAACAATTGCCAAACATCGAGCCGCAACAATCTTCTAATAGAGACGATCCCCCAGATAAGGAAGAGATAGTTTCCGCCATTCGGTAAATGGTGGAAAGGAAAGCCCCAGGTATAGACGGACTATCAAAGCAACAGCAGATACACTCCTTCCATTCTTTACTAAGGTGTGAAATGAAGAAAGATATCCAGCTGAATTTAAGAAGGACGGCATTGTTAAGATCCAGGAGAATGGCGTGCTGGTATATGTCTACTTCTTGCTGTTAGCAGATGAGGCAGATGAATTCCCTCCGCTTGGTCCATTCAGGGTGAGAATTTGGCATTCGTCGTGGTTTGCGACAATCACGTTGTAGATGTCATGCCCGTCCACAATTCAAGTAACCTGGAACTCCACCCCCTTCGCTTTGCCTCGCAAATTTCGCCCCCTAGCAGACGTATGCCTCGGTCTCCACGTTAATTTCTCAGACCCGGCAATTACCTTGCAACACTTGTTTCGTATCTTCAAAGGTTAGAGCGTACATCAAAGCCTCCTGTTGTAGCTCTCTATCCATCGACAAATACGTCCACTATCCGTTCATTATGGTTTCCCGGAACCAAGATCGGGTAGGACAATAACGCCAGCCTTTCAATGTCCTGTTACACGTTTTGCTGGATTTCGCCGGACTTCTAAATAAAATTGCGGAGTTGAGTTTTATAAATTTCCCGCATGTCATCTCCATCGTATCGAAGGTCCAAGGTCTGCAGCAGGAATCGAAAGTCGCTTTTATGTTCGATTGTAGGTGGTCTGCAGGATTTCGGACACAGATCCCCATTATGCCAATATTAAGGTCATCGATCGCTCCTGATTCGATCAATGATTGGTGCTGGCCACCGCCTCAAATTGGGTCTTGTAGTTGGTTCATTGTGTTTGACCATCGAAGAATAGTGTCTTTAAGTTTTTGTGAACGACACTCTCGGATTCGATCTCTTGTTGATTATCACTTCAAGAAAGCTGATCGTTTTGTTTAACTTATCTTCTATTTTCTTACCGAGTGCAGTCGTCTGTTGGCCCATTTTCTGTTTTAAATCATTTAACTGTTGATTTTGCTAGTTAAGATCCATTTTATTGTTGAGATCTCTAGCCTAGCCTATTAACTTTGCTCGTCCCTTTTCGCCATCATCGGGTCCAACGATCGAGAACTTTTCGCTTAACTTTCATCGAAAATTTGCTGCACGATTTGTTGTTCGACCTCCTTATCAGCCCCTGTTCGATGGAGAACTCATAGTTTTTAGTACTGTGTTCTTTAGCTTCTAATGCGTACATCATCCGGCTTAGGAGTTCTGCCTTGTTCCCGGCCGTAGGCAACACACCGAGTTCCTCTTTCAACTCGGACACTTTTAAGTCTTTCACATAACGTAGCATTTTTATTTATTGTCCGTCAAGAATTTCACACTCAAAATTGCGCTGCGGAAACAAATCAGAAAAATTCTCACTATTTGTTCGGAAATTCTCCACCGGTTACGCGATTTCAACCACAAAATCCCGCTCGAGAACTTTCCCTGCGATAACCTGTTTCTCCGCTAGGACTGACATGCAACAATAAGTTGTCTCTAGGGTGGCATAAAATTCTTCTTTAGTTATATCGTGCTTGTCTTGTGTTGGTGCGTGGACGTTGATCAACCAAATGTTGAAAAATTTAGTTTTTATTCGGATTGCACATAATCTTTCTCTTAGGCTACCGACACACGATGCGAGTTAATATATATTATCTCGCTTTTCAATATTACTAGTATCATTATCCTATACATAATTCGGCCTACTTATATCAAAATAGGAAGTTAATATAAATTAACTCGCATCGTGTGTCGGTAGCCTTACTGGTTTGAATCTCATGACCTGCTGCTTCGTTTTTTTTTTTTTTTTCTACGGCACCGAGCATAACCCTTTAATACAATGCACAGTTATGTCGGTAGGAAGTGAAGGTATTAAGATGGAGAGAGATGAAAATGACGGTGGATATTGTTCTTGAAGCAATGTGGGTTGTACTTGTTGGAAAACAAATTAGCCTACAAATCGTTTCAAAGTTTTAACGTTTGGGAAATGAATGACTGCCTATATTTCACTGTACGAGAAGGCAAGGGTTTGACCATGTACTCGTGTACGCGTTCAGCTTGGCGAGTATTCCGGGGAAAAGTATACAGTGGAGGAATGAGTGCGCTTGGTTCCGTACTGCATTTACCGTGGAAGTATCGATAGTAAATGCTGAGTACTCTGACATTTCTGCGATGCTCGAGAGAATCTTTAGAAGACGTGATGTTTTCGTCTTCAATCAGTCGGAACGCATGTTTTTGAATACGATCGAGCAACGCGAGGTGTGTTTTGGGTGCCCCAGCGCAAGCATGCGAGTAATACTCTAAACGTGGTCTAATGTAAGCCTTATAGATTGCTATGTCGATGGGTGTGAAATATTTTTTGCACTACTCGTATAGTGCGTTCAGAGAGATAGCTCTCAATCCATTGAACAAGGGTATCATTATAGCTGATGGCCCTAAGCTTAACTAAGAGACATTGCCAAACTCTGTCAAAAGCTTTTGCAATGTCAAGTGCGAGAACTTAACCTTCGCCATATTTATGTAAGCATGAGTTCCAACGCTTTGTCATCTAGACTAAAAGATCTCCCGTCGACCGTCCAGAACGGAACCCATACTGACGATCATGGATGAACTGTTTAGCCTCCAGATATTTTACTATTGACAGCAGTTTCCACTACTTTCGAGAGCACTGAAGTAATGACTATTGGGTGATAGTTGGCGGGGTTCGGCTTGTTTCCTTTCTTGGGAATGGGCTGAACATTCGCAACTTTCCACATACGTGAAAAGCACGCAGAAGAGTAAAGAAGATAGAAAAGATTGCAAGGAGGTTTAGCTAAAGAAGAGGCGCACTTTTTAAGGGTAATGGGGGGAAATACCGTCCGGACCAGCGGATTTGTGGATATTGAGCTCTGTAAGGATCCGAGAAATAAGTCTCGTGCGAAAATGCAGTGCAGGCAGTGAGAAACCAGATTTGCAGCGGGAGGCGATTGGTTTGAAAGTGGAAGGTGAGAGTTTCTTGTGAAACTTGCTGTTAGTATATTGGCTTTTTCGCTAGGATCAACCACGGTGCGGTCGCCAACAACTAGAGGTGGTATAGAAGGAGAAATGAAATTGTTGTTGACCGTTTTGACAAATGACCAGTAAGACCTCAAGTCTTTAGGGCACTGGAGGATCTTTCGTCGAAGTTTTTGGTCATGCTCAAATTTAACACGATTGATTATGGACTTGCAGGCATTTCTTGACGCATTGAAAAGTTCTCTGTTGGCAGGGTTTTTATTGCCTCTAAATGTTTGAAAAGCTTGTTTTTTTGGTCTGAATGGCATCGAGACATTCATTATTGAACTTGTCCTAAACAAGGATCGAACATTCCAAAATCTAAAAGAGTAGTAAATTTTTCGTTTGCGGGGTCGTTGCGGTTGTATCAATCCATTCTGAGGCTGTTCTTCAGGTTTCTGGCCATTGTTTTTTATTAATTAATTAATTGAACTTGGTTGTGTCAAAAGTGAATTAATCTTGTGTGCATTTGATAAAGATGAAAAGGAAATATTTGACTTTATTCAATCAATCAAATTCCTGTTAAGACCCCCTATAGGGGCATAGGACAAAACAAAACAACTCTCGCGATCCTGAGCATCGGCCAAGACTTGTTTATTCCTCTGGCCTCCTGCTCAACTGCTCGCTTCTTGTCGGAGGCATTGGTTCACGAAAGTCTGTAGTTTCTTGTTAAGTCGAACGGCCACTTTCCACGTAGTACAGCCATATAAAAACATTGATTTGACACATGCGTTAAAAACTCGCACCTTCGTGCGAAGGGAAATCTCTCTTAACCTCCAGAAAGGGGGAAGGATACCGAAGGACTGACGAGCTTTATTTAGACGAGCCTCAATATCCTTTTCGGCTCTGCCGTCCATGCTGACAATGCTTCCGAGATAAGAAAAATCTTGCATCTCTTCAACATCTTGTCCGTTAAGAACAATCGGTGTGCTTGCGTTCGAACCCATGTGCATGTACTTGGTTTTACGCACATTTATTTTCAGTCCCTCCTCATTGCATTTAAAAGGCAACGAGCGAACATTTGACTCTAAGTCCGAACGGTTATGTACTGGCTCTATTAGGAACCTTTGATATTCCCGCGAAACTTGTTAAAACACCAGAGTTAACGAGCTGGAATTCGTAGTTTAAAGCTGTTTTTGTTTAAATTTCTATATTGAGCATATTTTATCATTTATTCAACAATGTGAAAAGCAAAATTCCAGTATCTTAAATTTAATAGTTTCATTGAAATTGGCCTTTTCGAGATATTTTTGGTTTTTTCTAGCTCCAGAAATGCGACTTATTCAACTTGATTTCGCTTCTATTGTTATTAGACTTTCATATCTACTGTTTGAATTTGGATAATTTTAAGTTTACGTTAATATGTGGTACCACATTCTAACAACTATTGTGACCACATAGTATGCTAAATGATTCAATTCACACCTTAACTAGAACTGAAATTTTTTACATTTTACCGGTTAACAAAATAACGTCAAACGTTTCGAAGTAAATAATGCTACTAATCTAAACTTTCGCATTCACATATAACAGAGAGTAAATAAATCTTAAAAAGACTGGAGTTACATAAGATTCGTGTTATTGTGTTAGTACTGTACGTATTTAGGTTATTAAATTTCGAAAAATGAACATGAAAAGTTTCATAATTATTCATATGCGATTAACTTTAGTTATGGTTTCGGTCTTATGATTTATATACAGAAAATTACAATGAAGTTATTGCGAATGGTTTTTTAAATCATCAAAACTATTATGACAAAAAATGATTTGTCATCCGTTTCAAAATCTTGGCTGTATTATGGGGAAGAGAGGGAGCGGAAGCAAATTATCACGCTCAATATTAAATTGTTGTCTTAGAAGATCAAGTTTTGTTCTAAAATCGGAATTTCTAATTGATTCAGGGTCAAACACATGATGAAATATCTCAGTATTCTGGAGCTTCAATATCTACACGAGGGAGATACATATCTTCATCAGAAAAAGCAAAAGGCTTCAATCATTCACGATCGTTGTATCTTTTTATTCAAAGTAATACACAAAAATCAGTTTCATGTAAGTTTTGCTCCTATAGCCTAAATTTATTAGTAAATTATTTTTGCAAAATTTAGTGGCAATTCAAAAAATAAACGAAATAATCGCCAACGATCAAAATCAACACAGTAATAACAATCCCAATATTCGCATGGCCAAATTCAATACGCGCCCGCCACCCACAATGGCGCAACAACAAAATTCGAACCAAGCGAATTCGACATTCGTTGAAAAACTAATGATAGGTCTGGAGCATGCTCCGCCATCATTTAACTTACGAGAACAAGTTATTGGAGCGGGTGGTGCCAATTTACACTATATTAGAAATGAAACAGGTTTGGTACTACTAATTAACATATTTGAGTAAATGCAAGACGAATTAATCATTTTAGGTGCCATTGCGACATTGCGAGGTCGTGGTTCACTTTTTATAGATCCTATTTTAGGCACAGAATCGCCGGAACCTATTCATTTGTACATAGAACATCACAGATTTGATGGATTACAATCGGCCAAACAATTGGCAAAGAACTTGATTGAAACCCTTCAACAAGAAGTTGTGCATTTGCAACAATCAAATCCGAATGCATCCACTGTAGCATTTTCGAACAGTGGGACAATTATTCAACAGGGCCAGTCCATAGCTCAGATAAACGTCCCGCCACCGATGCTTGCTGTGCCACCACCAATTATTCAACAAAACCAAATTGATCAACAGGGAAACCAAGCGACTATTGTGCAGCAAAATTTCATACAACAAAATCCCCCGCCAAGCTTAGGCGGTCCACCGCAAACGGTGCAATCTCAACAGCAGACCATTATTCATCAACAAATCATACCGCAAACTGTGCCAATTCAATTGCAGCAAAGTAATATGGTCATTCAGCAGGCAGTACAACAGCCGCCCACGCTAGGAAATATCAACATACCTCCTCCTGGCATTCCTATTCCAATCAAAACCGGTCAAATAGTACAATTCCAAACGCCACCGCCAGTACCACCAGGTGGTCCACATTTAACTCAACCGCCACCTAATATTCAATTGCAACATCAACAACCAGCCACACAAATTGTTCTGAACCATCCTCAAAGCTATCAGTATCAATACATTCAACAACCGATTCAGGCAGGTGATCCACAACTTCAACGTAATTCACTTAATTTGTATGTAACCGATCCCGGCCTTCTATATAATTTTTATTCCAGCTAATCAAGTAACCATACAACACATTTATCAACCTCAACAACAAATTCAAGGAATTGTGCAGCAAGCTCAAACTCAACCGCAAACACAAACCTTTGAACAATTTCAACAGGTGCGTTCACAGCAGCTACATGCTGGTCCACCGCAACAGTATATAACTGTACAAGGGAATACAGCCTATATGGTACCGCCACCAACAATCATACATCAGCAGCCGACTTCTCAACATAACCCTCACACTCAAGTTCAAACCCAAATCGCAACATCAAATCCCAACATTATTTTTCAACCGCCACCACAGCTACAACAACTTCAAATGCATATGAGTCAGGGAATATCGGTGCAAAATCTTCCGCCTCCGCTTCCACCAAATGCTGCATCTGGACAGGAAAACTTAAACCAACCCAATGCTTCTGACGAAAATGCAAACACTTTGTCGTCTGTAAAAGAGGAACAAAAGTCAGATGGTGACCAATTGGACAGCCCATCTCGTAAAAGTCCCGAAGAAAAGACCGAAGGTGATACTCAGTCGAATGATAGTAATGGTGATGCAGGTAATCAAACTCAGTCGACTACAACTGCAGTCTCAGTGGCAGCACCACCTCCCCCACCAGCTCAATCACAAACAATAGCTATTCGGCAACCTCCACCATCAATAGCAACTACCATCACACTTCCAGTTACACAAATGCCTCCGCCAATAATGGCAGTGCCCCCGCCAATGTCATGTGTCCAGCATTTTGTTGGTAACACATTAATTACAACTCAGCCAACGGCTCAAACCCATACACATCAGATATATAACCAAGTTCCGGTCTCGATCCAACAAATACCATCGACCGGTCAACAAATTCATGTGTCAACGCCCAATGGACAACATTTTCTCGTCAACACAACTCCCCAGTGGCAGGGAGGACCACCACCAAACGCAACCTTATCTCAGCAACCTCCAATTCATCAAATCTCTCAAAATGGTACAATTCAAAACGTACAAATTACACATCAAATTGGTATAAAATTAAATGACCAAAAAAAATCACGTCAATAATTATTCCAATATTTAACAGCTCACAATGGTACTGATTTTCGAGCGATTCCACCACCAACGCTTGCTGGCCAAGCCAGTCAGCATCAAACGGCGCAGCAAACACCGCTGGCAATGACATTCAATCCTCATGTTCAAGTCCAATTTCAACCACAACTGCTGCAACAGCTACCGCCTGCACAAACAATCGATTCAACTCAAATAATTGGTAGCCAGATGTCAACTCATTCACAGCAACATTTCAACGTTGTTCAACAACAGCCTCATTTATCGTATCAACAAACAGTTATGACACCATTTCAACAACAAATTAAACAAATTCAGGTAAAATATCCGAAAAGAAATCGTTCTTATATTTGACTAAACGAAATTTTCAGTATCAGGAACAGAGTCGACCTGGACAAAAAAGAAAACACGACGATGAGGATTTAGCGTCAGTCAATCATCAGCCAAGAATGGGAATGGGGTAAGCACATTATGAAATTTATTGTTGTAAATAAGAATCCGTAAGATTAAGATTTCTTTAGTTAATAAGGTTCAGGATAACTTGACAAAGTCGTGTAAATATCGAGGCGCTTTAGGCAACAGAAAAGAACTTATACATTTTTATTTAATGATTTAAATTATTTTGAATTTCATTCGCAATAAACCACTTCATAGGCTTTTTAGAGGCAAATCGTGATTTTCGCATTTATATATATTTGTTTTTTTTTTTCTTAAATAATCCGAATATTGCATTTCTTTTAATTAGGTGATGGTGTGATAATTTTTTCCTCTGATTTCATTTGACATGTCGATGAGATCTTGAGTACAATGTGAAAATGAAGCTCATTAGCCCAATTACATATTTTTTTCATTCTATCAGTCGAATTTCTAGGAACTTCAACTAGTGCCGGGGTTTTTTTGAAGAGTTGCCGAAGAACTCAAGTAGCTAGATTACCGCTAGTCTGCATTTGTTTCTCGCCTTAATTACTCGTTGCCAGTTGAAAAATTGAGAAACTGGCGAGACAAGCGATTTAGTACCTGTTCTTCTCGCATTTGTCGCTGTATTTTTTAAATTATAATTAATTTTTGATCAATAGTGCAAGTAGTATTGTTTATCATTCGAAAAAAGGTGTATACTCCTGTGCTGCGAAAAAAAAACTAATCCGAAAATTTTGTTTTTACGGATTTTTATTATCGACTTCTTCTCTGTTCGTTTTGGTTAATCGACTCTTCCGATGTAACAAAAATCTTGTACCTCTTCCACATCTTGTGTTTGAACCCATGTGTATGTATTTATTTACGCACATTTATGACTCTTAACTCCGAACGTTTTTGTGCAAGCAAGCACGTCATCGGCATAGTCAAGGTGACTTAGGATGTTGAACAGTTCCCACTGATGACCTTTATTTGCCCCACCTTCTAGTGCAGCTTTCAACCACCAGAACAGGGCTGGTGATAATATGCAGCCTTGCCTGACACCCGTTTGCGTAGGGAAGCTCTCGAACAGTTCTCCTCTATGTAAGACACGACACCTTGATCTTCGTAGGGTTTTTTAATCATAGCTATGACCTTATCTGGAAAAGAGATATTCGCAAAGCATTCCATATGTAATCTCGCTTAACGCTGTCGAAAGCCTTCTTGAAGTCCACAAACATGAGACGTAGTAACCATTTCGGCTGACTGCTCCAATATTAGCCGTAGGGTATTTGTGTGGTCGGTACAAGACGACCCTTTACGGAATCCAGCCTGATAAACTTCGAGAGTGCTCCTTACGACATCACTAAACCTATTGAGAATTACCTTCGCCATTATTTTCGATACGGCAGTAAGTAGAAATATACCACGCCAATTGCCAAAATCCCGAATGTCGCCCTTCTTCGGAATTCACAATGACGCCCTCCTTCCATTCAGTCGAATATCTTCCTTCATTACACACCTCAGTAAAGAGTGGGAGGAGTATATCGACTGTTATTTCCGGGTCCGAATGGGGGAAACTATCTCTTCCTTATCTGGGGGGATCGTCCCTAATAGAGGATTGTTGCGGTTGAGTGTTTGATAGTTGTTCTATTTCTAGGATATCTTCTTCTGACAAGATGTTTAAAATATCAGAGAGTTATTCCTTCTATCGCCGCAACTGGTGTTCACTCATATTAGGGAGAGTTCCGTTGACATCTCTCACTGGTGCTTGGCGGTGAAATTCCTGTTCGTCAACTGTTTCATGATTTTGAATAGTGTCCCCAAGGTAAACCGCAGATTCTGCCTTGTTGGCCAGATCTTCAATGGCCGTTCTCTTGTCGCGTCTAGCAGCATTTTTAAGCTGTATATGAGCATCGGGGTAGTTCTGTCTCAAGTCTGGTGTTCGTTGGTTGACATCGGGTTGAGAGATGATTGCCAATTTGCCTGTTTTCCGATTGCCAACCTTGTCCCATATGTCTTGCGACATCCAGGGATTCTCACCGCTTTGCGCATATCCCACAGATTCTTCAGCACTAGTTAGACAAGTCTTTCTGATTGCCTCCCAATTGGTATGTGTCCATTTCATATTCGCCCTATTTGGATGATTTTTCGCGTAGAATGGTGGTGTATTCGCGCTTTTTGTTGAGGTCTCTGAGTTTATCCACATTAAACCTGCGCTTCATTTGAAGAATTTGTGGCCGTCGGATAGCTGTGGTACACAATCTTAAGCAGGCAACCATCAAGTTGCTCCCCACGTCAGCTCCACTGTTCGCTCGCAAATCGAGGAGACATCTCAAGATATTTTATGGTGATTCTTGTTTGGAAAAAATTACCTCTGTTGCACAGAAGTACATAACATTGGAACATGGATATGTCTTTGTATACATATATATTTGGTTGCGCGATTCGCACTTACGAACTCCGACCAACCAGGCGCCCATAATCTCAATGGAGCAAGGGAAAAAAATTTCGACCAACTCGGGAAAAAAAATCCGGCCAGAAAATTCCACAATTTTCATATCGAATCGAATCTGAGCAACGGCGACCGTAGATTTGCGTGCCTGGTATTTCAGTACTACATAACTCCACAAATAAATCGCCGTTCTCGAGTTCCGTATTTCAAGGTTGTGACGCGTCGACCCAACAGTCACCGTGTTGTCAGAGCCAACCTGGGAGTTCATATCTTCTGAGATTATAAGAATATCACCTCTTGGAACACGCTCGAAGGTCGCAGCTGAACATAAAATTCCCCTTTGTCACCAGGTGTTGCGGTATAAGTTGGTGCGTAGTACTGCAGAATTGTGATGTCTCTAATACTTGTCCTGAGCCTGGCGACGATAATCCTATATAAGATTTGTTCCCAGCTGATGAGACTGTTTCTAGAGCTAAGGACGACCGGCACGCCATTTTTAGCTGTACACTCAAATTCAACGTACAGATTGCTGTTTCCGCTCGGGGTTCATTCTTCTCCTGATCCTGCCGACCTGATCTCGCTCAAGCCCAAGATTTGGATGTTATAGTGCTCCATTTCACGGTTGATGACTGGTTGGCGGTATATTATATTACTGCCCCTATCTCACAGGTGGTAACTTTTCCTAAATTGCTTCAGTATGATGTGGGAGTTTTGAAGCCCATAGGTCGCTTAAAGCTCCTTTGAAAACATGATCCATGGTTGCTGACATAATTTTTTTTATTTCGCTATGTTTGCTATAATCAAAACAAATATTTGCCGCTTCGAGATATTCACCATTAATAACAGCGCGTAAAAGAGCATTTACTATTCGTCAAGCCAACTAGCCAAACCATGGAAAAAGATCCAAACACAATATCTGTCCCTTTTCCACTTTTCTGCAACAGATATCATGTTTGGAATTTTTTCCCGTGGTTTTATTGTCTAGTATGGCGGATGGAGTTCGTGCCATAATCGTATAATACCGGCGGTCATCTTCTACGACGCTAGAAGCTCAAACCCAGGAGTCCATTCACATGAAGAATGCGGCCATAGCCGACAAAGGAACAATTGGATAAGCAGCGATAGGGGGTGATTTGGTCGCATGAAGCCATGTCATTACCGGAATGCAGTGGCTCTGTGCTTCTACATGTTTCCGGCCACCAGTTATAGGCATAGTTCAAACAATTTATTTAAAGTTAATTAACGTGAAAACAAATTTATCATTGAATCGTTGTTTTTCTTCTTGAGGCTTCCGTGGCGTAGTAGGCAGAGTGCTTGCTTCACAGTCAATAGGTCGTGCGTTCGATTCTCACCCCAGGCAGTGGGATTTTTCTTAGAACGACTTTTTCAGTTTTTAGTGAAACAGTTCCACTTCAAGAAGGTCTAATATATTCAGTATATGGTTTCATTTCGCTTTCTTTCATTCAGTCCCCCATAACATCTGCAAATATTTATCAGTAGCAACCAGTACAACTGAAAAATATACCAGCTTCATCACTCATTATGGTCGTTCTCACTCCCCTTCCCGTACCTTCCTAATCCCATTCCTTCCCTCCATGACTGTGTTTGTGCATTGCTCATAAAGGCCGAAATTGCCTATAAGTCAGGTCATTCTGTAAAAATAAAATCGTTGACAAATAAATTAGCTTAACAGAACATTGTTTATATTTCTCACATCCTACAGCACATCAATTTTGTAATACATTTAAATATAATTTCTATATAATTTGTGAGACTCTGGATCATCATCACCAATGGCGCGACAGCCCAAATTGGGCTCTGGCCTCCTGAAGTCGTCGCCTCCGATCGCCTCGATCGAAATACTGCGTTCTTCAGTTGCTAATTATACTCTAGATAAAATCTGAGAGTATTATAAATTTGCTCTAAGGTTTGTAACGCTAAGAAATGAAGGTCAGAGGAAAAACCGAATGACACAGAAGTTATTAACACTCAAAAATGTTTTCTCCGTTCGCTTCGTAGCTCAAAAACGTGTGGAGCTAGAAAGATCAATATAGGGCGTATGGCTACTGAATGAATATACTGTGGTCACAGATGCGCGCATTTTCGGCGGCTTTTCGTTTGTCTGCATTTTGCCTGCTAGTCCCATCTGCTTTTTCGCCTGCATTTCAGTACCCACGAGCAGTTCGCAGTCAAAAGCAATTGATGATCGTGGATTGTCAATGATGTGTGTGTGCGCAGATGATAAGAACAGATAGCAGATGTTTTTATAGTTAAAGACCTTGACATTCCAATCAAGTCGCATAGCAAATCCAAATTTAGATCGCCGCCGAGAATTATTGATCTTTCTTAATATTAAAGCTCAGCAAGTTATTTAAATAAATCTTTCAGCTTTGGGCTATAAGCTAACAAATTCAAGATGCAGTCGAACATCCCAACGACGCAAAAATGTAGCAAACTGGAGCTGCGAACAATCGGAGCCGACAAAATGACCTCAGACAACAGGCGCCCATAATCTCGACCGAGTAGTGGGCATACCCTATACATATATACACAAAACTGCGAGAGAGAGCCCCTTCCTCTCTCTATCTTCTTCAAGGTGTGCGTTCCTGAGCAGCGCGGTCCGCGAATCCTCTGGTGTTCTGTTCGCCTTCTCGCTACACGGTTGACAACGCAGAATCCAATAGCAACAGCACAAAACCCAGGTAGCCAACAAGTGAAAATCTCACAAAACGAGCTCCGACCAACAGGCGCCCGTAATCTCAACCAAGCAATTTGGAAAAAAAATTCGGCCGACTCGGGAAAAAAAATCATCCGGACAGAAATTTCACAATTTTCATACCGAATGGAATCTGAGCAACCTGGCGACCATAGTTTTGCGTCCCTAGTGTTTCGGATTCAGTTCGGTATGGGAAAAAATTAATTTTTCGGTTGGCTGCGAGCGCATATGTAGTGAGTTGACTGAAAAAAGAGAGAGGATAATGACTCGAGCTTCGGATGCTTGCTGCTGAGTTATGGTCGCCAGATTGCTCAGACTTTACTCGGCATGGAAATAGTGGAATTTTTGGCCGAGTTTTTTTTCGAAAGAAAATTTTGAGCTTGTCGACATTTTTCTGCTTATTGCACGATTGATATTAAGTGCGCCTATTAGAGAAATCACTCACGATAACGAATTTCGGGACGCACAAAATGGTTGAGTCCAACTATTAAACATATCCCTGCCAAAAATTTTTAGGCATTACTTTCACACTGACAGATCGCACATTCTTATGACTCCAGATCGTTTAATGTAATAGATTTTAACCGACCTTTTATCGAGATTAGCACAAAACGTATTTAAATCGAATGCTGCAAGGAAATATTCAGCGTAATAAAAAATAAATCTTAGACTTTTCCGTAAAAAGAATTAACAGGCAACAGGATGGACTCCCTACGATTAGAGAAACCATAATATCGCTTTGAATACGTTTTTTATATTCTAGATGAAATCGAAGACTACATTGAGTTGGCTCGAGCGTTTGTAACGTTTGTAAAGTAAGGTCAAGTTCGTGAACGTACCAAACCGTTTCATCCCTTCTAACACCTCCCATACAAAAAATTACACATTTTCACAACTTCATAATAAGTTAATTTTCTTTGAATATATAAAGGCTAGTGATCTGAGATTTTAAACTTACAGTTTTATGAAAAAAATAAATTTTTTTTTTTTTTCAAAAATAAATTGAAATTGCCCCACTCCCTCTATCACCTTCCATACAAACTACACAAACTACACAATTTCACGAAATGCAATGCATCATTTTTTTCAGTGTATGCCATGGACGCAAAGCCGAAAGAGACATTGAGTATGGTGTAAATAAAGCTCGTGAAGTGTTAGGCATTATTTTCCCTTTCAAGAGGTTAAAATCAATTCGCACGAAGCTGCAAGTGTTTAATGCATGCGTCAAATCCGTATTGCCATTAAGATTCAAAAGCGAAAGTGGTAGTGGATCGGTCACACTTTGTGAAACATTTTCAAACCAGGTCTGAATTATAAACCTTAAGAAAGAAGTCACATTGGTCGATCATTTAGTACGAGCAAGTAAGAAGTTGAACATGTGGCCAGAAGGATAAACAAGTCCTGGCAACAATTAAAGGTTAATGCTCAAAGTCGCGCCTTGTGGAAGAGAATTTTTTCTGTCTTATACCCCTATAAGAGAACAGGAAATTGATTGATTGATGTTTTATCGTTGCTAAGAGAATTGCTATCTTTAATAATTACTTAGAGGAAATATCTACATAACAGCTAGCAAAGAATAGTCTCCTATTACTTGATTAGAACTATCAGGTGAGTGAGAACAACCAGCAAAATGAGTGTCGAATTTCTTGACCCCGTCTGTCTGTGTCTGTCCGTCCGTCTACAACATAACTCTCGAATGCTTTGACTTATTATCCTGAAATTTTTTATTTTTTGAAACTATAAGTTTGTGAACGAGCTACATCCCCACTCCTTCCACCCTTCCCATTTCATGAAATTTCGAAATTCTCAGAAATTGATTTTTCTCCGAAACTGTTTAAGCTATCGACTTGAAAATTAAATCAAAGTATATTGATGTATATTGATGATTGGATCATGGGCTTATCACCCGTGATCTTAAGACCTAAATGATACGAGAAACGGATACATCGCCTCGGATACGGACTGATTCTACGGTAACGACTTTTGGCATTCGAAAACGGACTATGATTGGCTTCTGGAACGTTCGAACATTGAATGACGGGGGAAGAGCTGGGGTTACTCGGTCCTTGCACCGCCAATCAGTGATCGACCGTGAAATGGAGCACTATAACATCCAAATCTTGGGCGAGGTCAGGTGGACAGGATCAGGAGAAGAACGAACCCCTAGCGGAAACACTATTCTGTACATTGGCCCTGAAAGTGAAGCCAGAAATGGCGTGGCGTTCGTCCTTACGCCGAGAGCGAGAAACAGTCTCATTAGCTGGGAACCAATCTCGGATAGGATTATCGTCGTCAGGCTCAGGACCAGTGTCAGAAACGTCACAATTCTGCAGTGCTACGTACCAACTAATACCGCAACATCTGGTGACAAAGAGGAGTTTTATAGCCAACTGAGTGCCACCTTCGAACGTGTTCCAAGAGGTGATATTATTATCATCTCGGGAAATATGAACGCCCAGGTTGGATCAGAAAACACTGGACTAGAACACGTCATGGGGAGGCATGGTGACCCTTGGGTCGACGCATCACGACCTTGGATTAACAGACCCGAAAACGGCGAATTATTTGTGGAGTTTTGTAGTACTCGGTAAATGGTCATCGGAGGGACCCTTTTTCCACACAAGAGTCATCATAAAACATCTTGGGTTTCCCCTGATGGTGTTACTCAGAACCAGATCGACCATTTGGCTATAAGTCGCCGATGGAAAAGATGTCTCCTCGATGTGCGAGCGAAACGTGGAGCTGTCGTGGGAAGCGATCACCACTTGATGGTTGCCTGCTTGAGATTGTGTACAGCAGCTATCCGACGACCACAAATTCTTCAAATGAAGCGCAAGTTCGATGTGGATAAACTCAGAGATCCCAACAAAAAACGCGAATATACCACTATTCTACGCGAAAAGTCATCCACATTAGGTGAAAATGAAATGCGCACACTGGACGCCAATTGGGAGGCAACCAGAAACACTTTTCTAACTAGTGCTGAAGAATCTGTGGGATATGTGCAAAGCGGTGAGAAACCCTGGATGTCGCAGGACACATGGGACAAGGTTGGCAATCGGAAAAAAGCCAAATTGGCAATCATCTCTCAACCCGATGTCAACCAACGAACGCCCGACTTGAGGCAGAACTACCGCGATACTCATATACAGCTTAAAAAGGCTGTTAGACGCGACAAGAGAAAGGCCATTGAAGATCTGGCAAACAAGGCAGAATCTGCGGCTTACCTTGGGGATATGGGTTCACTATTTAAAATCATGAAACAGTTGACGAACAGGAATTTCACCGCCAACCACCTGGTGAGAGATGTCTACGGAACTCTCCTTAATATGAGTGAACACCAGTTGCGACAATGAAAGGCATACTTCTCTGATATTTTAAACATCTTGTCAGAGAAAGATATTCCGGAAACAGAACAACTTCCAAACATCCAACCGCAACAATCCTCTATTAGGAACGATCCCCAGATAAGGAAGAGATAGTTTCCGCCATTCGGTCAATGACGGGAAGGAAAGCTCCAGGTATAGACGGACTACCAACCGAACTCCTCAAAGCGGACCCGGATATAACAGCCGATATACTCCTCCCACTCTTCACTAAGGTGTGGAATGAAGGAAGATATCCGACTGAATGGAAGGAGGGCGGCATTGTGAAAATTCCGAAGAAGGGCGACCTTCGGGATTGTGGCAATTGGCGTGGTATATGTCTACTTACTGCCGTATCAAAAATTATGGCTAAGGTAATTCTCAATAGGATTAGTGATGTCGTCGAGAGCACTCTCGAAGTTTATCAGCCTGGATTCCGTAAAGGGTCGTCTTGTACCGACCACACAAATACCCTACGGATAATATTAGAGCAGTCAGCCGAAATGGGTTCGCCACTACATCTCATGTTTGTGAACTTCGAGAAGGCGTTCGACAGCGTTAAGCGAGATTACTTATGGAATGCTTTGCGTAGGAGAGGTATTCCAGAAAAGGTGATAGCTATGATTAAAGAATCCTACGAAGATGCAAGGTGTCGCGTCTTGCATAGAGGAGAGCTGTCCGAGGGCTTCCCTGTGCGAACGGGTGTCAGACAAGGCTGCATATTATCACCAGCCCTGTTTCTGGTGGTAATAAATGTCATCTTGAAAGCTGCACTGGAAGGTGCGGAAGGTAAAGGTCTTCAATGGAGACTATTTAACATCTTAAGTCACCTTGATTATGCTGATGACGTATGTTTGCTTGCACATAACCGTTCGGACTTAGAGTCAAATGTTCGCTCATTGCATTCTAAATGCAAAGAGGCGGGACTGAAAATAAATGCGTAAAACCAAGTACATGCACATGGGTTCGAACGCAAGCACACCGATTGTTCTTAACGGACAGGATGTGGAAAAGGTGCAAGATTTTTGCTATCTTGGAAGCATTGTCAGCATGGACGGCGGAGCCGAAAAGGATGTTGAGGCTCGGCTAAATAAAGCTCGTCAGGCCTTCGGTATCCTTTCCCCTTTCTGGAGGTTAAGAGAGATCTCCCTTCACACGAAGCTGCGAGTTTTTTACGCATGCGTCAAATCCGTGTTGTTATATGGTTGTACTACGTGGAAAGTGACCGTTCGACTTACCAAGAAACTACAGACTTTCGTAAACCAATGCCTCCGGCGCATTTTAGGAATATTCTGGCCAGAAGTAATCTCCAACGACGAACTTTGGAGTACAACTCGCGAGACTAAAATAGGTATTGAGATTCAACGGCGGAAGTGGCAGTGGATCGGTCATACTTTGAGGAAACCAGAGCGAAACATCGCAAAACAGGCTCTGGATTATAACCCTCAAGGAAGACGTCGGGTTGGTCGACCATGTAACACATGGAAGCGAGCAGTTGAGCAGGAGGCCAGAGGAATAAACAAGTCCTGGCAACAGCTTAAAGCCGATGTTCAGGATCGCTCCTTGTGGAAGAGAGTTGTTACTGTCCTATGCTCCTATAGGGGGTCTTAACAGGAATTTGATTGATTGATTGAACAGATCAACCAGACGACTATATTCCCCACATTGAAATTTTTGCGATTAACATGATAAGTTTAATGTAAACGTAGTGTGTCCACAATTCGACCCTGTTAAAAATCTTATTTTACTGCAAACTACTAAAATCATACGATCAAATTGCGATATAAATATTAGTGAATCAGTAGTAGAGAATTTAGTTTTCGCATTACAATTTAACATTTATTTTGAGAGCCACTGTTACTGCTGCCCCAACTTAACATACCTTTTGTGGTATTCATTTTCACATTGTTAGAAGAAATTCACGATATTCTAATCTACGACGTGACCTTTCGTTTTCAGTTCTTACTCGAATGTGAATGTTTTTTCTTTTGGTTTATTTTTTTTCAATTCATTATCGAGATATAATTTTTATTCACGTTTATATAAATTATTGTTTAATTGCAATCTCTTGTTAAAAATGTCCGAATGTCTTGTTCGTGAATGATTCCTTAAATTTTATGCAAACTCTTTTTTAATTGTTCTTTAAATTTTGAATTTCTAAAAGTTCATTTGCTGATTGTTGTTGACTGTAAAGATATTGACCAAGTAATGCTCTTATGCAGATTTCTTCAAAGAAATCTATTTTTTTTTTTTAATAATTTGGTATTTCTCAAAATTCAGAAAAACTTGACGTTCGACAGGAAACCGAAACAAATTTTCCACAACATATATTTTTAATTTCATGCTTTACGGATAAAATTCTTTAATCCAACAGTAGATTAATTGTAAACTATTCTAACCAGAATTAATTAATTTTTGTTTCAGTTTCTGATTATACATTTCTCTTTCAAAAAAAAAAGTCCCTTCCCATCGTTTATTTGCCTTACGTTTATTTAAATGTGCTCCCACATACAAAGAATAATTTTTAAGTTATATCATTTAAGGTT
Organism: Chorisops tibialis; assembly: GCA_963669355.1. Lineage (NCBI taxonomy): Eukaryota > Metazoa > Arthropoda > Insecta > Diptera > Stratiomyidae > Chorisops > Chorisops tibialis. Next base: position 113,197,808 of record OY770263.1, on the reverse strand, counting down.
TATTTAAATTAACCAAATATGAATATATTGATGCTTTTTAGTAATCTTCTAAACTAAATATACATAAATGCCAAAATTGTGTTGTTCATTTAACACATTATATTTCTATAATTATTTTAAACTAAATAAATAATAAAAATATTAAAGCCAAAGAGATCAAAATCAGACGATGATGCATCAGCAGCAGCAGCCTCAATCTCTTCATCAACCGCCGCCACCAATGCCTCCGACATCTTCGCATGGCAATTTATCAGTAGCTCAAACGATGAATGGTTCGTCAAATAATTCAGCTAATAATGGCCAAGGTATCGTATGATTTAGTGAACAAAAAAATAAATCTAAAATCATATTTTTTTTTTTGTTAATTAGTGATAGTTAGCTTTAAGATATCAAACTTTTCGTAATAATCACAGCTTCATTCAATTATATTTGGATTTTGCAATTTCCAATAATTTACAAAACAATGAAAATTTCTTCTTAGTCATAGGTTAAATGCAAATGCTATGATTTAGCACATACTAGTTGAATCGTAGCATATGCGTTCTCAGTTGGAATGCTTGATTTTTATTTATTTTCTGTGTGTGTGTTTTTTTTAAATACATTTAAGACTTGTCGATAATTTTTTTTTGCAGGATATGCGCCAAGAGGGAAACAAAAAATACTATTTTTGATCAAAGTTTTAACATTTATTTCAGTTTTGTTTTCGTTTTATTGCATGTCAAGTGTTTGTTTGAATATTTTAATTATATTTGTTATTATTCAAAGTTTTGAAATTATTAAATTATTAAATTATTTTAATAATTGCAGTTACAGTTGCAGGAAACTTAGTGCATATCACTTTTGTGGAATATAATAATACATAAATCTTTTTAATGTAATTAAAATAAATAAGGAACTATAGTGATTGATAGATAGATAACACCATTTATATAAACGATAAAATAGAATAATATATATAATTTTATAATCTGCCAGGTCAACATCAATTCTATAGTACTATTTTATTTATTCTGTTTTTTTTTTTTTTTTGTCAAGAAATAATAGTTTAGCTATCATGTTAGAAACTTTAACCATTAAGTCCTATGTGCAGGATATGTACCAGACCGGTGGCATTTAAGGATTAGATACTCTAAAAAAAATATTTTCTACTTGTGCAGGAAATGGGCTCCAGTCACACTGTGACTTAATGGGGTCTTTAGTAGCACATTTTGCATTATAAATTGTGACCATAAAGTATCGGGAATTTGTGATTAAAATTAGTCTGGGAAATGATATTTCAAATTTTTTTTTTTGTAAGCAGGTAGGATTGTTCTTAATTATTATTCCAAAAATTAACGCGGTCCGTTAATCAGTTTGTTTACAGGAGCTGGTTGAACGGGTACACCTCAGTAGTCCACGGCGATTTTTATTTTAACACACCGGTCAATAAGTCCGTAGGATAACAAAGAAAACACAGCTTTTTCGGTTTAATTTTGCTTTATTATTCGACATAGTTTCCTTCAAGAGTGATACAATCCGTCCAACGCCTCTCTAACTTTTCGATACGAATTTTGTAGAACAACTTGTCTTTCGGCTCAAAATGTGCATCAGTTGCGGAAATTACCTCTTCATTTGAGCCATATCTTTTGCCAGCGAGCATTTTTTTCAGGTCTACGAAGAACCAGTAGTCGCCGGGGCTTAGATCTGGAGAATACGGTGGGTGCGAAAGCAATACGAACCCCAATTCATGCAATTTTGCCATTATTTTGATCGACTTGTGACACGGAGCATTGTCTTGATGAAACAGTAATTTTTTCCTCTGCATGTGTGGTCGTTTCGCAGCAATTTCTCGCTTCAAACGTTCGAGTGATGGTGTATAATAATCGGTATTGATGCTCTTTCCCTTCTCAAGGTGGTATATGAATAATGTACCATGTGCATCCCAAAAAAAAAAACATTGAAGCCGTTACCTTGCCATCCGATGTTTGAGTTTTTGGCCGCTTGGTCGCGGTTCTCTCGCTGCTGTCCGCTCGGATGACTGCCGATTTGACTCTGGTGTGAAACGATGGATCCAAGTTTCATCCATTGTCACATACCGCCGCAAAAAAACCCTTTTTATTGCGTCGAAACAGCTTCATACAGGCCTCCGAATCGTCGACACGTTGTTGTTTTTGGTCCACTGTGAGCAAACGCGGCACCCACTTTAAACACAGCTTTATCATGGACAAATGTCCATGCAAAATTGTGTGCACACAGCCTTTCGATATCTTTAGAGTGTCTGCTAACTCTTGCAACTTCACTTAACGATCGACCAAAACGATTTTGTGGACTCTTTTAATGTTTTCAGCTTCATTTGGCCTTCCACTGCGGGGCAAGTCCTCAGTCGTGCTACGACCACATTTAAACTCAGCAAACCACTTCCCAACCATTTGTCTCGACGAAGCACATTCCAAATAACACTTTTCAAGCCATACTCTTGTTTCAACGGTGTTTTTTCTCATCAAGAAGCAATGTTTTATTAACACACGAAATTCGGATTTTTCCATGTTTTTAAAAATAACAAAAGTAGCGTCACTTCGAGCACTGTAGCTTGTAAACAAAGAATCAGAATGTCATTTTGACGCGTCGCTTCTGAAAATTAGTACTCCCTGTCAATACAATTGGTTCGACCACAGAGGTGTCATCTGTGGGTCATCCTACGGACTTATTGACCGATGTGGTATATCCTCGATCGACTGAAAACGGATTCCACGGAGCAGTAATTTCAGTTTCGAGGATATGAAAAAGTCACATGGTCACATGGTGCTACAATACAATTTATTGCTTTTTGGCCTTAAATTCGGTCACAATTGAGGCTCAATGCGATGGCGAATTTTCATCGTGGAAAATCCATGAATTCTCCTTCCATAATTCCGGCCGTTTTTTAAGGGTTTGCTATATATATATCGAAAAAAAACCCCTCAGCATCATCTTGATTTTTGAGTAACTTTGGCGTGGCTTTTGCGGTTTCGGTTAATTTTTTCCTCCATTGCGATGATTGTTGACTGGTTTGCATGTCAAACTCGTCATGTCTCATCACCAGTTATGATGTGCTCCCTGAATGTGGGATCGGAATTCGCATAATCGAGGATGTCCAAAGAGACCGGTTCATAGTACTTTTTTTTAAGAAAATTCAGCTTTATCAAATGAGTCGAGCAAGGACGCATTTTATGGGCAAAGTATCCATCAAAATCGAGCGAACGGACTCGCAAGAGATGTCGAGCTCTCCTGTTATCTCCTTAACACTGGTATGATGATTTTCGAGTACCATTTCCTTCACTTTTTGGATGTTTTCGTCAGTTGAAGAGGTTGGAGGTCGTCCAGAACGAGGCATGTCTTCAACGATCTCTTGACCGTCCTTAGAGGCATTGTACCACTCGTTGGCTCGTGATTTTGATTTTACTGAATCGCCGTAAGCCTTTTCCAACATTCGCAACGATCCCGCAAACGAACACATAATTTGATACAAACTCTTTGTTCCATATTTTCATCCATTGTAAAAATCGCCGTGGTCTACTGAGGTGTACCCATTCAACCAGCTGCTCCAAACAAACTGATTAAAAGACCGCCCTAATTTTTGGGATAATAATTAAGGACAGTCCTAACTGCTTACCAAAAAAAAAATTTTTAAATATCATTTCCCAGACTAATTTTAATTACAAATTCCCAGATCGACAATTTGGCTATAACTCGCCGATGGAGAAGATGTCTTCTCGATGTGCGAGCGAAGCGTGAAGCTTGCGTGGGGAGCAATCACCACTTGATGGTTGCCTGCTTGAGATTATGCAGAGCAGATATCCGATGACTACAAATTCTTCAAGCTTAATGTGGATAAACTTAGAGACCCCAACAAAAAGCGCGTGGAACCAACAGCATTCTACGCGAAAAGTCATCCACATTAGGCGGATATGAAATACGCACACTGGATGCCAATTGGGAGGCAATCAGAAACACTTTTCTATCTAGTGCTGAAGAATTTGTGAGATATTTGCAAAGCGGTGAGAAACTCATGGGACAAGGCTGGCGATCGGAAAAAAGCCAAATTGGCAACTATTTCTCAACCCGATGTCAACCAACAAACACCCGACTTGAGACAGAACTGCCGCAATGCTCATATACGGCTTAGAAAGGCTGTTAGACGCGACAAGAGAAAGGCCATTGATGATCTGGCCAATACGGCAAAATCTGCGGCTTACCTCGGGGATATGGGTTCACTATTTAAAATCATGAAACAGTTGACGAACAGGAATTTCACTGCCAACCACCTGGTGAAAGATGTCAACGGAACTCTCATTCATATGAGTGATCACCAGTTGCAGCGTGGAAGGAATACTTCTCATATATTTTAAACATCTTGTCAGAGGAAGATATTCCAGAAATAGAATAACTACCAAAGATCCAACTGCAACAATCCTCTATTAGGGACGATCCCCCAGATAAGGGAGAGATAGTTTCCGCCATTCGGTCAATGGCGGGAAGTAAAGCCCCAGATATAGACGGACTACCAACCGAACTCCTCAAAGCGGACCCGGAAATAATAGCCGATATACTCCTCCCACTCTTTACTGAGATGTGTAATGAAGGAAGATATCCCGCTGAATTGAAAAAGGGCGTCATTGTGAAAATTCCGAAGAAGGGCGAATTGAAGATCCACTAGCGGGCGGCTGCACAGCCATCAATAATATCGAGAGGTAGCAGATGAAACAGTACTTCCAATGCTGCAGAGGGGGTTGTTCTCAGAGCCCCACTTATGCATAAATATGCTGTTCTTTGCACCTTGCCGAGGAGAGTGCGGTTTGCCTTTGTCTTTAGAACAGTACACCAAACAATCACACCATAAAGCAAGATGGGTCTGATGATGGCAACATACAGTGGCGAGAAATGAAATATTTCCACACAAAAAAAATTATGACCAGCAAGTACCGGGAATTTGTAATTAAAAGTAGTCTGGGAAATGATATTTCAAACATTTGTTTTGGTAAGCAGTTAGGACTGTCCTTAATTATTATCCCAAAAATTAACGCAGTCTATTAATCAGTTTGTTTACAGCAACTGGTTGAACGAGTACACCTCAGTAGTCCACGGCGATTTTTTTTTATGTCCTCGATCGACTGAAAACGGGTTCTACGGAGCGGTAATTTCAGTTTCGAGGATAGGAAAAAGTCACACGGGGCCAAATCTGCTGAATACTGTGGTTGATTGATGGAATTCGTTGCTTTTTTGACGTCAAACTCGGTTACAATTCAGGCACAATGCGATGGCGCATTTTCATCGTGGAAAATCCATGAATTCTCTTTCCACAATTCCGACCGTTTTTTAAGGATTTGCACACGCAAAAGCTTCAATATGGTTAAATACATAGTACTCCTAATTGACCATTTGTCCCTCCGGAACGAATTCATGATGGATCAAACCTCGAATAGCGAAAAAAAAAATGACCATCATCTTAATTTTTGAGCGGTTTTGGCGTATTTTTTTCGTTTTCGACTCATTTTTTTTGCCTCTATTCCGATGATTGTTGACTGGTTTGCATGTCAAACTCATAGACCCATGTCTCATCACCAGTTATGATGCGCTCCATGAATATGGGTTGAGAATTCTTAGGATCAAGCATTTTAAGAAAATTCAGCTTTAGTGGAACGAGTCGAGCAAGAACGCATTTCATGGGTAAAGTATCCACCGACTCTCTCGACTGTCCTTAAAGGCATTGAACTACTCGCAGGCTCGTGTTTTTGATTGTACAGAATCACCGTAAGCCTTTTCCAACATCTGCGACGATTCCGCACACGAAATTTGGTTTAAAACACAAATTTTGAGACGAACTCTTTGTTCCATGTTTTTATCCATTGTAAAAATCGCCGTGGTCTACTGAGGTGTACCCTTTCAACCAGCTGCTGCTAACAAACTCATTAAAAGACCGCCCTACTTTTTGGGATAATAATTAAGGGCAGTCCTACCTGCTTACCAAGAAAAAAAAATTTTAAATATTATTTCCCATACTAATTTTAATTACAAATTCCCGGTACGTGCTAGTCACAATGTAAGTGCGAAATTCCACTGAAAATTTTGATCAGAAGATAAAATATTTTTTTAGAATATCAAATCATAATATTAGCTATATAATATATATAGCTTGAGTTTTGTTTATAGAAGAATTGGTCAGATAGATTGATTATTCACTTTTTAGTCAAATTTCATAGAAATCGTGTAACATAAAATACTTAAAATAACTTCTAAATATTTATTTTTTCTGAATTTTTTTATTTATTACAGCATGTAAAATGTAATAATGTAAATTAAGTCAATTTTAATATTTTGTGGTGCTTCCTTTACTTCTGATTACCGCTTTTATCCTTCTGGAAATAGAGTTCATCAGATCCTGAAGTGTTTTTATGTTCATCACTTTATACCTAACTTTTCTGAGCAATTTCACAAGCTCTTACTTTGAAGTCGGTTTCGCTTTTGAAATCTTAACCTTCGTAATGGACCATAGATTCTCAATGGGCTTGAGATCGGGACTATTACCGGGCCATCCAAGGGTCAAAGGTTCAACTTCAGAAACAAAATCCTTAATCTGCAAACGAAGGAGGAAGATAAATTATACGTTTTCTTATGAAACCAATTAAGAACATTGTCAATATTAGTAAAACATAAAAAATTACCAATTCGGCGCGATGGCTTGGTGCAGAATCATCTTGAACTATGCACTCGTGACTGGAAAATGATTTTTGATCGAAGGAAATTATAGGTTGATTAAAACATTTTTATAATCTAAAGCATTCACTGTGCCTTCAAGAAGGGCATTTCTCCAATAGATTTCAGTCCAGTGTTCATTCTTTTTGGCCCATTCTAGTCTGTTTTTGAGCATTTTTGACGTTAAGAATGGTTTTTTTTTGCTGGTTTGGCCGCCTTCAAGCCACCCTTCCTCAGGTGATTTCGGACTGTGTGGACACCGATATTATTTCTTCGGCTTCTTACGTGCTCTGCTCGGAAGTTCACAGCAGTTTTAAAACGATTCCGAAGACTGGTGCGCTGTATGGCTTGATCTTCGGCGACAGTCGTAATTCTTTTCCTCTCACTACTTTTCTTGCGCTCCAAAGAACCAGTTTTCTTAAAACTCCGCAAAAACCTACCTACAGCGGTGTGACTGAAGCCAAACTGACCTGCTATCGCGCGGGTGTTTAAATTTTGATCGTAGAGTCTTATTATTTGAAATTTCACCAATTCCTTCATTTCTTCTTTTTCTACCATTTTACTGTTTTGAAATTATTGCCGACCGATAGCTTTGACGTACAAATTTTGACTGACCTAATTTTACGGATTAATTTCACCTTTAAACAAAAAAAAATACTACATACCACTTTTTGTAAAATTACCTGGAGAGGATCACTTAAAATGTTTTTTTTACCTGGAAACATTTCATTTCTTGCGACTGTACAGCTAATGCACTACTTTGGGCTGCATTCTCCATACCTTCATACAAGAGTAGTAGCTTTGTTTACACGTGCCTGAATATTAGGTATCCAGCTCAGTTTCCTATCCAAAATAAGACCGAGATATTTTGCTCTATCTGCGAAAACAATCGCGCATTTGATTCCAGTAGAATTTTCCCCTGATCTTGGTCAATGTCTTATTCACACCCTGATGATCGTTCTACTCTTTTAGAACGTTCTTAAGGAGGGACATCTGAGTAACTAAAAAAAAAGCGTATTTTCTGGATTTTTTTTTGGCCAAATGAAAGAGCCAATCAAAAATTTGTAAAGTAGGTTTTATAATAGTAGACACGAAGTACAAAATATAATTTTTTCAAATAAATCCAAAACAAAATTGCGGCTGTGCAGCATTTCTTCGTAGGCCCTTTTTTGGAAGGGGCCCATGGCCGGACAGCTAACGTCTTTAATTTTTGATCTAGAACAAAAAATCAAGTTTGGTTAGTTTCTATACATCAACAGCTATCGACACACGTAGGATTTTTGCGACATATTGATTTTTCGCAAAATGGTGAGTGATCGAAAAAAAAGTTACAATTTTCAGGAAAAAAAAACGTCACCAAATTTTTGATAAAAAAAAAAGTAAGCAATATAAAAAAAATTCTACGTGTGTCGATAGATAAAGGTATTTTGAATATACTGTCAAAATTTCGGATCGATCGGTTATGTATCCGGCCGTCTCAAAAAAAGTGGTTTCGAGAAAAACGCGATTAAAGTTTTAAGTACTGTAAAATATACCTGATATACCTGTGAGGCATCGCCGCAGAATGGAAAATTTGGACATTTAGACACTTTTGCCGGATTCTATCTTATGGTATATTATTTTTAAGACCCTAAAGCATTTTTTAAGCGAAAAAAAATTTTTTTGATTTTTTCAAAATTTTACTCAGATGTCCCCCCGTAATCTTGGATCGTGAAATGATATTCCGCATAAGGTGCAATGTTTTATCTGGAGATTCCCATTTGCGTTTCAATAGCTCGTCTTGCATGTGTACGGAATTGCACAGAGCCCAGTAACTTTGTAGAACCTCCCTGCGCTTTGAGGTGTATTTCCACTGAGGTCGCAACCAGATTACATGTGCATTTTTCGGGACTCGGAAATACAATGAAACTTACGGGCTACTTGGTTTTTTCCAATTTTTGACAGTTGCTAAGTGGGATCCTACCTTTAGCTATATTCGATGCCTAAAAAAATGTATTGCTAGGAGGTTAAGAGAATATAATACAATAATTTAGAGATGATGGCTTGTTATATGAATCACGTATATGAGATATACGATGCAAAAAACCCTTTCTTTTATGCCTGGCAAGCAGCGTTTCACACATGCAAAATCGGCGTCTCTCAACTTCAGTTCATATGGAATCCAATTTTCTTGTATTTGAATCATTATTTGCAGCGATTTTAAACGATGTGAAATCGTTTGTTGAGTCACTTCTACTGTAACTGCAAGTTCTTCTTGTATTTGTCACGAATCTTCCTTCAATAACGCTTCGTACATTTTTTCCATTACGTTCTTTGTCTTCCACGTCAAACTCACCGTTTATAAACTGTTGATACCAATCACAACAACTTCGCTCACTTAAAGCAGTCTCACCATAGCTTCGACAAGCAATTGATGCGCCTCAACTGCAGATTTTTTCAAATTAAATAAGTAAATTAAAAGTTCCCGCAAATGACGCTTATTCGGCACAAAACTTGACATTTTTGCATGAAAAAGTTATGTGATGTTGATACAAATTCAGATTCAGATTATCTTTATTGAGGCTTTATAATAGATTTATAATAATTTACATTGACTCTTTCTTGAAATTCATTAAAATGTTGACTAGATTATTATGTCTAACATATATATCTGTAGAAATTTTGAGATAATTAAACAATCCAAATGTTCTCATAGTTACATGCTTCTGCTTACATGTTATGTGAATTATTATGCACTTGCTCGCGGTGCTTATAACATCTAGATATCTTAAAATTAATATTGTTGCCAATTAGTAACTAAACTAACCTAACTTATACTAAAATTTAGGAGTGGAAGAAAAGAGAGCCGTTTACCGCCAAGATCGTTAGAAGTGACAATTTATTTTCGCGAGATTAGGCTAAGTAATCGATCCTCGTTTCTGCACTACATCTACATAAGTTATGGAAACATTTAAACATTTTTCTAGGAAATTGGGTATTGTTACTAACAATTGATTATTTATTGTATTTATGAAAAAGTGATCATTTGAGGTTCAGGAACGGTCGCTTTCAGGTGAAGATTCTTAAGCTACACTCGATACATTCCTTGTATCGAGCCCGAATAAAAATTTAATTTATAATCATTAGAATCAGATGGCTGTAGCAGCCAGCTCCAATCATTGTTCCCTAGTCCTGTTGGAAGTACATAATAATGATCGTTAGGGAGTGAGTTGCACCCGAGTTTATCCGTCTTGCGGTGTTTAGAGTGGCAATGTCTTAGTATTTTCCGTTCAGAGATTTGCATCTCTTCTGCGACCGTCGGCGATATTGTCAACCAGCAGGAGAAAGCATACGACATAATGGGTCTAATTAATGTTTTGTACATGAGTAACTTCGTCCGACGCTCAAGTTCCTTAGTCCTCTGGAGTGAACCCAACGCACCAGCTGCTATCTTAGCTTTAAGGAGAGTGTATCTTACGTGATTGTTGAATTTCAATCTGTGATGTAGTTTAATCCCCAAATACTTTATTTCATTTTTTAGAGGTACGTTGTCCCCGTTCAGTACTAGTTTTAAGCTTTTACTTTCTTTTACTGCGAGGCGGTGCCCTTTGCCACTTGCATTGCGAAAGCATATTAACTCACATTAGCTGGCATTTATTTTAATACACCATTTCGAATAAAATTCGGAAGCTTTTTGAAGATGTAGCGCAACTGAGTTGAGAGCCATATGTGGCCTTAGTGTCGTCTGCATACTGTATTGTAAACGAAGTAGCCTCAAGTTGATTTGGAAAGTCATGCATAAAGAAGTTGAATAGTTTCGGGCTTATAATTGAACCTTGAGCTACTCCCGCCTTAGCCTCAATCATTCTAGACCTTTGACCTGCCAGTTCAATAAACAGTTTACCAATAAGCGGGGGCACTTCGCTTGTATCAGTTTAAATATTAATCCCTTCATCCAAACCGAATCAAATGCTTTTTCCAGATCTAGAGCATATGCGACTGTTCATTTTTTCATACGAAGATTTTCGATGACTCTGTTAAGGAAGTAAAGTAAGACATGTTCAGACGAATGCGCCCTTTCAAAGCCGAATTGCCTAGTCGGAATTATTTTCTCACAAAATAATTCTAGTTTCTGCAAAATAATTTTCTCGAATATTTTACCTACGTTAGAGGGCATCGAGATAGGTCTTAAGTCCGAGATATTATTAGACATCTTGTTTTTTGGAATAGGCACCAGTTTCGCCAATTTCCAGCTAGGGGGAAAATATCCGTTATTGAGGCAATGCGCACTTCCGTAAGGTGAAGTTAGCTATGCCATCTGGTCCATATAATTTTTTCCGATTAACATTAATTATAAGTGATTCTACTTCCTCGGCCGAGATAAAATGGTCCGCAGCGCTCTTATCCGCAGTACCGTTAGTTGGTTTAATAGAAAAATCAATCAGCTGAGTCTCATAGTTTTCGCTATAGAATTTGTCCACCAGCCTAGACACTATCGCATTGACAGGAGGTATTGGGAAATCTTTCTTTATATCGATTCTCGTAGAAGTCAGAACATGCTCCTAGTTTTTCTTCTTAGTACTTAGTACGTCCCTGGATATACCCAATTTTAAACCTGTTCTGCTAGATATTCTATCAATTTCCTAGAAAGCGAAAGGGGATGGTCTAATCGCCTTAAGCCTCATACGGAATTGTCTGTTAAGTTTCATACGATTTTTTGTTAAGACAGCACAGTCTTGCAATGAGTTCTTTATATTAAGTATTCGTTCTTTATACTAAGTATTCGTTCTTTATACTAAGTATTCGTTCTATTGTAGTTTCTGTGAAATATACGCTTTAGTTTTCTTAACCAAATTTTTCTGATATCCAGGCAAGACGTGATAGATCACGATATTTGAAATTCTGGTATATCGAATTGCAGTTCATTCACCAAGTCTGATTGCAGAATGTGCCAGTCTCCATACTTGAATGATCTATACGTCTGAGGTGGTTCACGTAAGGGGTCACAGTGAGTTAGCTTTAATTTTAAAACTAGGGCAAAATGATCTGATAGAGCTGGAACCGTTCTGCAGAAGCAATGACTGTCAGCCGTGTTGACATCAGGAAGAAGTCTATAAAGGAGGATGAACGAGGAAAGGTGGGATTACTTAAATTTATAAGTTGTATAGCTAGCTGTGGGTTATTTAAGATCCAGTTGTAGAGCAACAATCCATTTGCGTGTCGAGTCGCCCGCGATAATAAAAGCGTCAAAATTGTTAGCTATCCCAAACAAAGTGTCAACGTCTGATTGTAAGGGTCTTCCTAATCCTGAAGGTACATATACAGATCCAACTAATAATTTCTTTTGTACAGATGTTCCATCAAGGTAGGGAACACAAATCAATGTTGCCGAAATGTATGATGTTGTTATACAGGGTGTTTGGTACTCCGTGCATAACCTTGTAAGGGGTTATTCCTGGATATATTTTGAGCAAAAAATTGTTCTACGGATATGGTCAATTTTCAATATCCACGGAGATACAGGGTGATCAAGAAAAGTCCTTCGGACCTGTACCCTCACTCACTCAAAACGCTATATCTTGAAAACCAATAATCGCATTTCAAAGTGTTATAGCTTGTTTTTTAGGGAATCAAATTACCTTTCATTTGCTGTAATAGTCCGCATTGTAACTGTATCCAATTCTGAGATATTTGCTTCAGAACACAAATTTTTGACACTTTGACCCTCAAAATTCTAGGATCAATGTAGTTTTTCTCTAAAAAGCCCATTATAAAAATGTCATTTTAATGTTGTTTTCTTATGTGCCATATTATTGAATACAAAAGATGCATACACTTGCATTGCATAAGTTTTATAGTTTAGAAGAAATTATCATTCCAATAATTTAGCACTTTTGTCAAAAAAGCAAGAATAGGTTGATCAACACTCTCCGCTTGAACTAAAAGAACTTAAGAATGGTTTTTATGGTTTATTTCAATTTTCCTGAATTACAATAAATGTTCAAAATGGCTCCGTTCATTTTGAATGCACGCTAAAGCTCGTTTTGCCAGTGTTCTCTTTGTGTTCATACTCCTCAACTGCTGCCTTACTTCTGTTGCTGCCGCATCGATTCTGGTGTTTAGATCCTGCAACGTTACTACTTCCGTTGCGTAGACAAGGTCCTTCATCCGTCCCCATACAAAGAAATCCATAATAGTTAAATCAGGAGATCTTGCAGGCCAGTGTATCGGTCCATTTCTACCGATCCAGCGATTGCTATAATTGGAATTTAACCAATCTCTGATTTGTCGGCCGTAATGAGCTGGAGCACCATCGTGTTGGTAAAACATGGAAGCCAATCGTTGCAGTGGCACATCATCCAATAACTCTTGTAGATCATTTGTCAAAAACTGCAAGTAATTGGAACTATTTAGGGTAGGCGGAAGCCTAATAGGACCAATAAAATCGTTGCCAATCACACCTGCCCATAAATTGACACTGAATCTGTGCTGAAATGATGCCTCTCTTCTTGTATGTGGATTCTCTCAGCCCATGTGTGTAAGTTGTGGAAGTTTGTGATACCGTCCCTGGTGAATTGGGACTCATCAGTCCAAAGAATGTTGTTCATAAAATTCTCGTCACTTAGTTGTCGTTCAAGGAGCCAATTGCAAAACTCCATCCTTTTGGGCAAATCAATGGGTACCAGCTCCTGCACTGGTGTGTGGTGGTAGGAATGCAACCGCTCTGCTTTCAGGACACTCCAAACTTTCCACGTAGAGACGTTTAACTGCAATGCCAAGCGTCGGACAGCGTCGTTGTGTTGAAACTCATTTTAATTTAATTCATTTCCTCGATAATTTAAATACTACTTCAAGGACATTCATCGATAATTTAAATAGTAATTAAAGGACACAAAGAACATTTCAGTTTAACAACATTTCAGGTAGTTTTTTTTAGAACGAGGGTTGGTTTATGGCATATTTTATTTTTAAGCCATATGTATTTTCGCTTATTACCTGGAAAACGGGAAAACCTAAGTCATAAGTATGTATGCATCTTTTGTATGCAATAATATGGCACATAAAACAACAACATTAAAATGACATTTTTATAATGCGTTTTTTTGAGAAAAACTACATTGATCACAGAATTTTGAGGGTCAAAGTATCAAAAATTTGTGGTCTGAAGCAAATACCTCAGGATTGGGTACAGGTACAATACGGACTATTACACCAAATGAAAGGCAATTTGATTCCCTAAAAAACAAGCTATAACACTTTGAAATGCGATTATTAGTTTTCAAGATATATCGTTTTGAGTGAGTGATGGTACAGGTCCGAAACACTTTTCTTGGTCACCCTGTATCTCCGCGGATATTGAAAATGGACCATCTCCGTAGAACAATTTTTTGCTCAAAATATATCCAGGAATAACCCCTTACAAGGTTATGCACGGAGTACCAAACACCCTGTATGTATTTGGTAACTTTTTATATTTTTCCGTACCAAAACTGCAGTACCTCTAACCAAAATTATTCCTGAAAATATTAAATTGATCAAAATGGCGTTTATGCGCTCCTTTAAGCTGAGTTTCAGAGAGCAAAGCGATCATTGGTTTCATTCTATTAAGAGCATCTTGCAATGCAATTCTTCTCTAATGGGCAACAATGGAATTGACATTCGAAGAGTAAATTTTGAGATCAATCACTTTGAGCATGATATATCAGCTATAACATTTAAGTAGCTTACAGCACTTTCCGCATCTAAGGTTATTGTTAAATATTTGGGCCAAAATGCTGTAATCTTATTCATAGGCAAAGGCAAGCCAAACAATTTTTCGGATTCATTAATAAAGTCCATCAGTAGTCTCCCATTACTACTACGTGCTTCAGCAGCAACTCTAGATCCTGTTACAATATCTGCAAAGGTATAATTTGTGTTTCTGTAACTGTTAATGGCTTTCCTAACTAATTGTTCATTGTCAAGTGCTTTTTGTAAGGATGTCGTTTTTCGCTGTTCAAGTCTCGCTTTATATTTAATTAATGTTTCACATTTCGAGTAGTTTACAGGGTGACCCTCTTTTCCACAATTAACACAGAAGGCTGGTTTAGGAGAGGGGCCTTCCTTTTGCCGATGGCAGTCAGTGTTGTCGGTATGATCTCCTCTCTCCCCCCCCCCCTCCCATTTCACGCATCTCTTTGTGTTGGCGCAATTCATAGAGACATGACCAAACCTTTGGCATCGAAAACACTGAATGGTGCTTCTATTATTTGGTCGTTCCCAGACAGTCCTTTGATATAAGAGAAATTTAATTCTTATTAGAGATCGTAAGTCTTCTTCACTTTCTAAAAATATCTTAAAGATTCATAGATCGATTTGTTCTCTCCGTGACCACGCTGTGGAAAATTTTTCAATTTTTGAAATTTTAATTGAAGGATTAATCGAGTTATCTCTTTAGCAGAAAAGTTTGCGCCAATACCCTTCAGTAAAACAGTGTTCATGCGGAGCTCCCGAGGAGTGTGGGAGAAAACCTCTGCCCGTGATTCTCTTATGAACTCTATAAAATTTCTATGAACATTAACATCATCTACTAACAATTTATGTTTATCGATACCCAATTTCGTAATTTTAATATTTACCTTATCAGAAAATTTCTTACATAAATTAATGATAGATTTGGCTTCTAAAAGCTTCACAAAAATTACGGGGCACCAGTTAGTTTTTTGCTTCAGTACTGCCGTTGAATGCTTATTTGGTCCAGAACTTGCATTAGCTGTGGATTGTTGTCCGCTAGCATTGCATACTTATTATGAGACTCGCTGGTAAGTTCTCCATTAGAATTCTCCTTGCTGACTCTCCTTTTTTTTCTTGCTTTCATTGTTATGAAGCCGTCGAGATCTTTGTTGATATCTACGTCGCTAACATTAGCTGTGATGCAGCTATTTGGCGCTGTTTATGGCATGTTGTTTGCTTCAGCTGATCCTCTGATCTAATGATTTTTGAGAGCAGCGGAACACTCTCAATATCTGTATCACATTGCATCTCCGAATTTACATTGTCGTTTCTTTGTCTTTTTAAAATCAATTTCAATTCATTGTTTTTTACTTTTTCGCTTTTGTACAAAGATTTCGATATCAATTGGGTAGCCCCTGAGTGTGATATCCCACCAACGTTTATGTCTTTGGGTTTGTTCTCAATCTTTTCAGTATTGAAATCTAGCACATTTCAATATTATATATTTTTCGGTTTATCTACTAAAAAACCGCACTTTAATAATGCAAATTAATAATGTAATTAGTTTTTTAGAATATTTGAAGAGAAAATTTATTAGCAAATTTCCGTCCGCTGACGTTTAGGTTTCAACGCCTACTCCTGTGATGCTGATACGGAATCACTAATACTTCAAGGTTACGTTGTTACCAGATGTCCAAACTTACCATATTACGTTTTACATCTGACAATTTCAACATAACTTTCTGGTGGGGCCATCTTTTGTCAAACAGCGAAAATTTATTATCCTAATAAAAATATTTTAATGTAAATAGCGAAAATACAAGTTATTCTTATTATTATTCCTAGCCAGTGCTGTGTACAGTTCATAAAATCAAGCATTTAGCTCGTATCATATCAGAATTTTTTACATATTCTTTCTCTACATTATATTACTCATTTTTTGCTCTTACAACATTCTCAAATACTTTTAGCAATAGTAGTGATTTATTAAAAATATGCCCTTGTATTTACTAAGCGTATATAAAAGTTGTTTTTAAAATTCAAAGTGTGTACAGATATTAGAATACACATTAAACACAGCAGAATTCAAGATGTCCTGAAGTTTCAAGTAATGAAGTTAAGAAAATCCTAACCGCAATGATGAAATAGCTACTGCTTTAGACATGTATTGACACAACTGTTAAACTGCAAAGTGTACAATTATTTTAATTTATTCAATTAATCGTAATAGGTCCCCGAAATTCATAATTTTTTCTGATACAATTAAACAAACTTCTCAATATCGATTAAACCTAATTCACAATTTTCACATTTTGTTGAAACTATTTCTAATCAAAATACAAAATTTTAGACTTAGTGCATATTTAATTTAAAATATATAAAGCATTAATTTCATTTCATTCAAACGAACACTTGAAAATTTTTCTATTGCGTGGATGTTTGCTTAATTACCGAATATTATTTATTATTTTGTAATAAGTTTATTAGATTTTTGCGTTTCAAATTAAATTATTTTCTAACAGAAACAATCATTTGATTATGTTTATTATTAGTATTTTTTTACAACCATATTTTTAAGGTGAGGTTAAGTTTTGCAGCTGTAAATTAAAATTTAGTAGGTGATGACTACAGTGAGGTGAAGGACCAAAACTTCGTTTAACCTTATTTTTAAGCTTAAGCGCATAATAATAAGAATAATAATTATTATTTAAATAAGTCTCTTTCACTCTAACTACTATATCTATGATTAATTCTTTCTATTAAATTTCTTTTTGAAATAGATGAAAACTTTTGCCATAAGTCACAATCGGATATTCAGCAGCAACTTGGACAACCTCCACCGCCACCACCGCCGCTATCGTCGGGCATCTTTTCGGAAAATCGATCCTTCTATCAACGTGAAATGAACGATTCATTCATGGAAAATTCATCGCGTCAACCGTTTGATGGTCCAATGAATGGAATGGGACCATCGCGTGGTCCACGTTTTCATCACAATAACGGAATGATGGGACCCGGTCCCGGTTTTCCAATGCGACCTTCATACCATATTCCACCTGATGGAAATGGCAACAATTTTCCTATGCATCGTATGAATTTCGGGCCTCCTCCGCCACCACCTCCTTATCGCGGCGACTGTCCACCAAACGGTTATGGGCCGCCACCTCCACGTTTTAGAGGACAGTGGTAAAATAATGATTTAGGTAAAGTTGTAAATAATCTAAGTGATACATAATTTGTATATGAATTAAAATTAGCAGAGGCTTGAATATTAATTTATTATTCGCAGAATTTCGACAATTTTTAGTTTTAACCATTCAAGCAGATTTTTTCTTGATTTTTTTTTTATTGTATTAGAGTGGTTTTTATTAAAAGGAAAATCACAAGTGCTGTGAAACGTGGAATAGAGTTTATTGCATTGGTTTTCAATGCCTGATCGAATAAATTTAATATTTTGTAATATAGAAAAAGAGGAATGTCCTTATCACTAGTAATTTTATTTATTTAATGACTATTTTAGGAGTAAGCATATTTTAATGAATAAAAACGAAATCTTTCGCGTAATTTTAGTGTTTTCTTTTTTTTTTTTATTTATTTAAAAGTAGAAGTGACAGCTTGAATTGCTGGCCAATTTAAAGGATTCCAATACGGATATTAGGATACGATCGAATTCCACACGGAATTCCGATGTTGGGTAGGGGAAAGTCGTAACCCGACGCGCCCCACTAACTGGAAACGCTAGTTACTCTTTCGCATAGAGCCAGCGATTCGCAAAATAGCGAAAACTTACTTCATTTTTTCCAAGCTTTAAAGAACCCTTTAATCACGAAAGGGCGAAACACTTCAAGGAAACTGTGTGCCACTCGCCTGTAGATGTTGTTATGTTAGGTTTCTAGAAAAGCGTCTGTCGAGTGCGGACATTGGTACCCGGGCGTCTCATACTTACTTGCTTATTGTATAACGGATATGACAATCCGATTGTGCGCCAAACAAAAATAAAGCACGATTCTGCAACGACGCAATTCATTCGTAGCGCCGGCTTCAGTGCTGTTGTAGTAAACACACCTGCTGAGTGGCGCCTAGAGCTGGCTTGCAATGCGAGCTGTTGTAGTAAATATAAAAATATTACTACTTGGGCGTTTTACAGCCGGTATGGCTTTGAAGGCCGGCATGGGCCAATAGGCTAGGAAGTCGGTCATCGAGTTGGGTAATTGAGAAAATATGACCGACTTCCCGGCTCGAAACGCGGCATTGAAATTGCAAGTTGCAATATCGTAGCCTTGGATAATTTAGGTAAGTAAAAAGTGTTTGTAAACTCATTTTGCCGAGTAGGACAAAACGTAATATATAAGTAGGTAAGTTAAGTAGATTAAGCGGTCTGTTACAGATGGATCTAGAAGGCCTATAACGAAGATATCTAAAACAACGATACTAAGTAACTAGAACAAGTCTAAAGAAAAAAAACGAGAATTAGTACAAGAAATAAAGGTTATTACACCAAGAAAAATTGTTATCATTCGGAAAAAGAAAGAAAAAGTAAGTATGATGAAGAGTTGCGGTGTGATGGCGGCGCTTGGGTAGCTGCGCACTTGCGCAACAAAAACAAAGTCCATCGCGTGGATGCTGTTTATACAGCACAACGGCAAGAACCTCCTTAATTCTACTCTTATCCCCATTAAACTGAGATTATCCTGCAACACAAGATAACTTTCCCCAATATACTCGTTGTTAGAATGCAACAGGATTGGGATAATCCTCTACGTAAGGATTATCCCTACAGAATCCTGTTTCCGATACGACGACAGTTGTAAAAATACAACAACGGTTGTAAAATACACAACATACTTACGATGGCGCTACAACCCAAATCGGACATCCATTTCGTGATCATGTCTTCCAGTTTGAAAATATTAGCAGCGATTTTGCTGTCTGCGTTAATCGAATCCTCTCAGCGCTGACGTGGTTTTCCGACCGGTCTTTGTCCATTGACTTCTTCTTTTAGTGTTCGTTGGAGAATTCTTTCGTCATTTATCCGCTCCACATGACCAGCACATTGTAGTTTCTTAAATTTTATGAGTGTTAACACTTCTGGATTATCGAAGATGGCATACAATTCCGCATTGTATCGTATCCTCCAGATCCAGTCTTCCTTCACAGGTCCGAGGATTCTTCTTTTCTCTCAAGGGCGTTAATTAATTTATCGAATGCCGGAGTTAAATGTCCACTTTTCGCCGCCTATGCTATGGCACAGGTCTTAAAATCATTTTATATGTTTTTAGTTTAGTTTTCCTATGCACGTTCTTGTTTTTAATTATTGGAAATACCGAGTAATACGTCTTATTTCCCATCATTATCCTTCTTTTAATTTCGATAGGTTTGCCCCTAGGTATACAAAGTTGTCTACGTTTCCTAGGTTAAAGTCTCCTACTGTAATATTAGGTCTCTTTGGCGTCTTTTTCCTACTGAAAAAATTTGCATCAATGGATTTTTGATTAAAGCTTTCAATTAACCAGAACCTCAATATAAGGTGCTGCCGTAGACTTTTGTACGCCACTTTATGTCGTTGGCATGTGCTACGAGCTGTGTGGATTTGAAGCATAGTGTTCCCTTGTCAACGGTAAGTTGCCGAACAACATATTCGAGTGTCAAGTTGTAAAACATTGGTGCGAGGCCGTCCACTTGTTTAAGGCCGTTGGCTGTTTTAAAGCTGGAAATCGGGCACTCACACTTATTAGTTCAGCAAGTCAAATCCGGATAGGCAAGACCAGCCCAGGTGGCTACCACGTGGAGTTATGATGAGCACGATTGATGTGTATATGACGCCGATCAGATGGCTACCCTGTCTATACCTATCACACCCCGGGCGTCTCATGCCCGCATGGAAAAAACTAGAGGTAGCTTTTTTTTTTACACGTGGTGTGCCGCATTTTGAAGCACATGGTTTCATCCGATAAACCTCGACGTCGTTTTCACATCAAACTCCTCACTATTATCAACAGCGCCACCTCCTGCTGACATACTAGGCGAGAGAGTTCTAGCGTCTAATCCTGCACGATATCGACCACTCTTTTGATATCCGCAACGGAGACGAAGACGCGGCATGTGGGAGACTCCTTCGGAAGCTTATTGTTGGCAACTCCACTGACAGGTTCGAGTTTTGGAGTCATCTAATCAATTGACACAACAGCCAACCTTTATTGGCCAACGCAGCTTCGACCCAGACACCGTAAGCAGGCATCTAGAACAAAAAGCAGGTCATGTGCTCTTTTCTTTAAAAAAATAATTCACTTTACTTTACTTAGTTGGTTGTAATTTTCGCCTCAATTCGGGAAATAGATAAAATTTTGGACAAAAAATTCCATTTGGCATTAAGCCTAGGTCACGCACAGTTTACGAAAAGAGAAAGTCAGGATTGGAGTTGCTATGTGGAATCGGATCTTATAAGAGTTTGTACACATGAAAAAGTTTGAATCTTCCACAGCTTATCAATAAATTAGTTTTGTTTCCTTTTTTTTAATATCTCTGATCGGTGGCATTAGTTTTACTAAAATAATAAGTGTACAAAAAATGATTAAAATCAGTCAAGCCGTTCCCGAGAAAATCATATCGCATTTTCAATGGAAAACGGTCAAGTTAGTAACCTCCATAAGGAGAAAGAGTACAGGAAAAAGCTTAGTGAAGGACTAATTAGGAACACGTTAAATAGGAAGAAGCAGAAGAAGTCCGAAAAGGGAAAAGAAGATAAATCCAACTGATTACAAACCCTTAAGTGCGTATGCTGTATGGACGAGAGACTCGTTTGATTCCATCTAGTGAATTCTCCTCATTGTCCTTGCGGATTCGAATTGGAAATAAGACAATTATTCTCCTTTTGCGTACCATTATATGAGCATCGCCGAAGTTCCCGAAGTTCAATTTTCTGAAGTTTAATTTTCGTTATCAATCAGATTTTGTTCTCGACGATGACGTATGCTGACGCTCGCAGCGGAATTTGGAGCAAGTCAATCCGAGAAATGATTCAATAGTCTTTTTATCCTCCTTTGTATTTGCTTATTTTACTCGCGGCGGTATTTTAAACACAGTAGCCATTTCGAGCATAGTTGTATTGAAGTATCACGGGTTTCGCCGTTTTATTAGTCTAGATAATACTGTTGCATATCAGCCCCAGTCGTTCATCGGATATTCGCGATCTTTAGCTATCTACAATTCTGCACACACAGATTACTCATCGACTCGGAGAATGCCGATAATCAGGAATGAAGTCACTCCATTCAAGGAGACACACTGTATCAGAGTCTGGCAGAAATGTCACAATCGACACCTGCGAATTCACCTTCCCTATTTCACCACTTGTGGAGTGGTGAGTTTAGTGGTTTTCTTTTGCCATTTTCATCCACCCTGAGATAAATTTTAACTTCAAAATTTTTGTTTATGAATTTTTAGTGAAGTATTAAAAACTGTGCACAGTTCTAGATGTTAAGAACGTACCAAAGAAAAGGTTGACACTTTTTTAAGTTATGCTCCAAACTATGGTAAAGCGAGTCTAGTGTCCCAGCAACACGACGTCATGTGGGCGACGGCCGGCGACAGTCAGAAACACAACGTTATAATAGGCGACGGCCAAGCCGAAAGTCAGGAACACGTCGTCGTATGAGCGAAGACCGGCGACTTTCAACAATCGGCAGTAAGCGAGTAAGTCCTGTGATCGACAGGCAGAACTCGTGTGATCGAGACGCAAAAGTCCTATGATCGACAGTCAGGAGTACGTCCCGTGTTCGACAGTCAGGAGTAAGCCCTGTGATCAACAGGCAGGAATAAGTCCTGTGATCGAGAGAAAAAGTTAAGCATAAATGCTATTGATCTAAAATGTGGAATGTACTACTTTCATGGTGATTCCAATCTACTGTATAAAAGTTGTTTGAGTCCTCCCCTTTTTTCCACCACCTCCCATACAAACTGCACTTTTCATGAAATACTATAAACAAATTTACTCAGTACGTAAAAAATTTATCGAGCTGAAATTGTGCACTAAATATTTATTTAGAATTATTAATTAGACCAAAGAAAATTAGACAATTAGTTTCACTCCTTCTACCCCCTCCCATACAATCTGACACAATTTAACAACTTCACAAAAAGTCGATTTTCCTGAAAAGTATGAATGCTACTGATCTGCAATTTACAACACGTACAAAAATTTAGTTATTTCTAAAAAGTCATTTAGAACTCGCCCCTCCTTGTACCACCTCCCATACAAACTGCACCATTTCACTAAATCCAATACACTAATTTTCTCAGTACCTATTACATTTTTTAATTCTAAATTTTCTATAAAACATTTTGGTGGCAACTTTAGCGTAGTTCAATGTCGTCACCCCCTCCACCATTTCCCCTAAAAAAAATTTTAAAATGAAAAAATTTCTTTCATCTAGAATATCGCACGAATGGGCTTTACGCCCAATCGTAGTTCTGTTATGTTTTTTATTATTAATAAACAAAATAAAATAAAATTCAAAAAAACAACAATTCAGCTAATTAGCATTAAAAAGGAAAGAAAAAAAACTATCTTAATAAATAAATGAGAACATTTGTATTTTGTTCTATTTTGCACAGATTACCATCAAATAATGTCTTTTTTATCGCAGTGCTCCTTATATGAAATATCTGTGAAACAAAAAGAAAAGTATTGTTATAGATCTGGCAATCACGTAATTTATCTTTCTGGAAAATACAAGAACATTATCCCCTAATGTGTAAAACGCCATCTAGAACGTTCAAGCAAACACCCGACGGAACTACAATAGTCTAGACACACACCCGAAAACATCCCAGCAGAAATTTCGCGAACTTGGATACACTTCCAGACAGCAGGCGTCAGTCAGCGACATCTGAACGCGAACGGTAGTGAAAGCGATAGAAAGCGAAATATCGGTAGTGCGATTTAAGGCGAATTAAGTTAACGTGAAAATTAAGTAAAAAGACTGCGAATAAATAAATTATCTATTATTTTTAAACGAATTGCGTTTCTCTTGAAATCCCGGCGAATCCCTAGCTCGCAACAATTGGTGTCAGAAGTGGGATTTCAAGGATAAATTCGGGTTAAAAATCGCGAGTGAAATTGAAAATTCTCGAACGGATAATTTTGTGAGAGCGAAAAAGTGAGACTAAAATTCTCGAACGGACAGTGAGAATTTTGTGAAATCGAATATTCTCGAGTGCTTTAGTGAGCAGTGACTTTAATTAGTGACGTAAATTTAAGTGAATTCGAATCGCGGAAAAACTGGAAATAATCGGTAGTGAAAATGCCGCGTTATTTAAAGGAGCTGAAGGAAGAGCTCAGTAGACGCGAGTTATCTACGACAGGGAGCAAGTCTGAACTTGTCAGCCGTATGATCGAGACACTCCAGGCTGAGGGTGAGGATGCAGATAGTTTCGAGTTCCAAATCAAAGAAGCTCGTGGAGAGGAGTGTTCTGGTGCAACGGATGCTCTAACACAGTTAATGCAGCAAATGATGAACAAATTAGATCAACAATCAGCTGTGACAACGGACATGAATCGGAAATTAGATCAACAATCTGCGGACATGAATCAAAAATTAGATCAACAATCTGCGGACATTGGTCAGAAACTAGAGAAATTAGATCAGACCTCAAAGGACCTCAACCAAAAATTGGAGCAGCAAAATAATAAAATAGACACCATGGGTAAGGCAATAGAAGAAAACGTAGAGAAGAAACTTCGAATCTTCGAAGAAGAAGTCGAACGGCTAAAAAGGGACTTCGATAACGTGAAAGCGACTGGCGTCATCAAGACAGAACACGTTGCGCACAAGGGTCTCAAGGCTCCAATCTTCGATGGCTAAACATCGTGGGCTATTTATAAGACCCAATTTCAGGCTGCCGCAAGAAACAACCATTGGAATGATCTGGAACGAGGAACGGCTCTTATACTGGCGTTAAGAGGCCCACCAGCAGAAGTTCTTCAAACGATTCCGCAGGAGCAACAACAAGATTTTTCAACGTTAGTCCGGACATTGGATCTTCATTACGGCAGTGACCACATGCGAGAGATCTACAAAACTCAACTGTACAACCGAACTCAAAAGAATGGTGAAACACTTCAAGAGCTGGCTCGCGATATTGAACGACTCACACTATTATCGCTGCCCAATGCGCAAACAGAGCAACGCAACGATACAGCTGTTTTCGCATTTAACAATGCTGTACAGGACAGAGAGCTGCTACAGGCGTTAAAACTGGCAGGTAAGAAAACGATTGGCGAAGCCTTAGTGTATGGGCTGACGTTCGAAGCTGCCAAGCAAAGCTCGCGAAGTAACTGTCGAGTTCGAGAAATAGTAGAAGAATGTGTGTGTCAGAAAGTCGAGTACACCAAGCGGAGCGAAGGATCTGGTGCTCCCCGATGCTGGAATTGTGGACAGGCAGGACACTTAAGACGCGACTGCCGCAAACCCAGAAAAGCGACCAACTATTGTTCCGGCTGCGCTGCTAAGCAAGGAAGAGGAAGGGGCGAATCGTCACGAGAGCACGCTTCGCCTAATGACAGTCCGGGAAACGAGCAAAGGCCAACTTCATGGGGCAGAAGTTGGCTGGTAGAATCGACGCCCCCAGAACCATCATCGCAGTTTCCCGACTACATCGTTGTGAAAACGACTTATGCATGGATGGTCGAGTCGGCAAATTAAACTGCATCATAACAGTCGACACAGGCGCAACACGGTCAGTGCTAAGATCTGACCTCGTAGATCGTACTTGGCTTCACAACACCAAGAAGTACGCACTTCGCACTGCTACAGGAGAAACTACAAATAGAAATAGAAATAGCTCGTGACATACAGCTTGGGGATTTGACCTTCTCGCATGTATTCGTGGTAGCTGACATTACCGATGAGTGTATCCTTGGAATGGATTTTCTGAAACCACACGGTATCCAGCTGGACTTAGGACAACGAATAATGAAGTGGCGGAATATTGAAATCCCGATGGAAATAACATCCTCCAACACGACAAAGCTGCGAGTTATACTGTGCGAAGATGCGGATATACCAAAGTCATCAGAAAATGTTATTTGGGCAGAGCTCGATGGTGATCCCGGGAACCACCGATTCTACCTCATAGAACCGGAAACGACACCTGCATTACGAAGTCTGATACTAGAAAAAACACTCGTAAAAAGGAATGAGAAGATGATGGTACCAATAAGAGTCCTCAACGTTTCGGACAGCATTACCAGCGCAAAGAAAGGAGATGTAATTGGAAGCGGTGAACCAATATCGGCGGTGACGAGTATCGACAAGGCAGAACCACATGACGTACCCTCTAAAAATAAGCCAAGAAGGAGGGACAATGTAACATCAACACTTCTTCAGTCAAGCAACCTTAGAGGAGAACAACACAAGCAAGCAGTAGATCTAATCGAGGGATTCAGCGACGTCTTTTCCACCGGTGATGACGACTATGGCAGAACAAACTTGGTGAAACATCGTATAGATACCGGAAGTGCTACACCGATACGTCAACCTCCAAGAAAAGTACCATTAGCGAAACAAGGAGAAGTCAATTCAAAGGTCAAAACTATGGAGCATCAGGGAATCATCGAAGAATCAAAGAGCCCGTGGATATCGCCAGTGGTGCTGGTAAAGAAGAAGGATGGCAGTACCCGTTTTTGTGTGGATTATAGGCTACTGAATGATGTTACGAAAAAGGATAGCTATCCACTACCTAGAATCGACGATATCATGGACACCCTGACTGATGCTAAATGGTTCTCAACGTTGGATCTGAAAAGTGGTTACTGGCAAGTGGAGATAGATGAAAAAGATAGAGAGAAAACAGCATTCTCTGTCGGCAGTGGACTGTGGCAGTTCATCGTAATGCCATTTGGCCTGTGCAATGCTCCAGCTACGTTTGAAAGACTAATGGAATTCGTTTTGCGTGGCCTGAGTTGGAAAACTTGTCTCGTTTACCTGGATGATGTGATCGTTATCGGCAAAACATTCAAGGAACATATGAAAAATCTACAGGAAGTCTTCCAGCGACTGCGTGCGGCAAAATTAAAGCTGAGTCCGGAAAACAGACGTTTTGATCATCCTTACCTGGATTACATTAATCAACAACATCATTTTGGTCCGTCGAGCCGGATAATTGATCCGGATAATTTTGTAAAGTATCCTTTGCCTTGTAATCAATCCATTGAAATTAACAAATTGAGTTGCAATTACGTTAATGCTTTGAACGGCATCTTCTAATAAACTATTTGTTGTGAATATTTAAAAAGGTGATTGTCTCTTTGAATAACATCGATCGTGTGCGTTAACTTAATTCGCCTTAAAACGCATTACCGATATTTCCCTTTCTATCGCTTTTACTACCGTTCGCGTTCAGATGCCGCTGACTGACTGCCTGCTGTCTGGAAGTGGTGTTTATTTATACTAAATATCCAAGTTCGCGAAATTTCTGCTGGGATGTTTTCGGGTGTGTGTCTAGACTATTGTAGTTCCGTCGGATATTTGCTTGAACATTCTAGATGGCGTTTTACACATTAGGGGATAATGTTCTTGTATTTTCCAGAAAGATAAATTACGTGATTGCCATATCTATAACAATATAATAGGCTCCTATTGCGAACTCTTTAGTGAAACGATTTCTTTCGATTCCGAAATCGCCATTTGGCACAGCAAATAACTTGCGTAAATTAACAGATTCCGCGGACGAAGTTATACGGGGTCTTCGCGCGTTAAATCCATTCGCGGAAAATCGGGATGTTTGGTTATCTCATATTCTCCTCGATAAACTTGATAATTACACCAAACAAAAATGGGCTGAAGTGAGAAAAATCGAATTATCGAAATTTACAACATTTTTAAACTTCTTAGAGTGCTCGAATCGGTGAACGAGTCAAAATCTGTTGTTAATCAGAAACCATCTACAAAGGGTCCTCAAAACTTTCATGTAACCCATTTCAAAATAACTGTTCTAATCAGTCAATCAAATTCCTGTTAAGGCCCTCTTTAGAGCCATAGGACAGAAACAACTCCCTGCCACAAGGCGCGATCCTGAGCATCGACCTTAAGCTGTTGCCGGGACTTGTTTATTCCTCTGGCCTCCTGCTCAACTGCTCGCTTCCATGTGCTACATGGTCGACTAACACGACGTCTTCCTTGGGGATTATAGTCCGGAGCCTGTTTTGCGATGTTTCGCTCTGGTTTCATCAAAGTGCGACCGATCCACTGCCACTTCCACCTTTTAATCTCAATGCCTATTTGAGTTTGTCCAGTTGTACTCCAAGGTTCGTCGTTGGAGACCAGAATATTCTTAAAATGCATCGGAGGCATTGGTTCAGGAAAGTTTGCAGCTTCTTGGTAAGTCGAATGGTCACTTTCCACGTAGTAAAACCATATAACAACACAGATTTGGCAATTGCGTCAAAAACTTCTTGCGAAGGGAGATCTCTCTTAGCCTCCAGAAAGGGGAAAGGATACCGAAGGCCTGACGAGCTTTATTTAGACGAGCGTCAATATCCTTTTTCGGCTCCGATGTCCATGCGGACAATGCTTCCGAGATAACAAAAATCTTGCACCTCTTCCATATCTTGTCCAATCGGTGTGCTTCTGTTCGAATCCATGTGCATGTACTTGGTTTTACGCACATTTATTTTCAGTCCCGCCTCTTCGCAGCGAACTTTTGCCTCTAAGTCCGAACGGTTATGTGCAAGCGAACACACATCATCAGCATAATCAATGTGGCATAAGATGTTGAATAGTCTCCATTGAAGACCTTTATCTTACCCACCTTCCAGTGCAGCTTTCGAGATGTCGTTTATTACCACCAGGAACAGGGCTGGCGATAATATGTAGCCTTGTCTGCATTCGCACAGGAAAGCTCTCGGACAGCTCTCCTCTGTATAAGACGCGACACTTTGCATCATCGTAGAATTCTTTAATCATAGCTATGACCTTGGCTGGAATATCTCTCTTACGCAAAGCATTCCATATGCAATCTTGCTTAACGCTGTCGAAAGCCTTCTCGAAGTCCACAAACATGAAATGTAGTGGCGAACCCATTTCGGCTGACTGCTCCAATATTATCCGTAGGGTACTTGTATGGTCGGTACAAGACGACGAATCGAGCCTGATAAACTTCGAGAGTGCTCTCCACGACAGCACTAATCCTATTGAGAATTACCTTAGCCATGATTTTTGATACGGCAGTAAGTAGACGCCAATTGCCACAATCCCGAAGGTCGCCCTTCTTCGAAATTTTCACAATGACGCCCTCCTTCCATTCAGTCGGATATCTTCCTTCATTCGGTAAAGATTAAAAGGTCCGCTTTGAGAAGTTCGGTTGGTAGTATGTCTATACCTGCGGCTTTCTTTCCCGTCATTGACCGAATGACGGAAACTATCTCTTCCTTATCTGGGGGATCGTCCCTAATAGAGCATTGTTGCGGTTGGATGTTTAATAAGTGCCGTCACCGTCAAAATTACTTATTATCGCAGTGTGAAACTTTCAGATCGCTATCTACTGAATTAAAACGTGAGTTCGTCAAACGCGGAAAACTTTGCTTTAACTGTCTTCGAGCAGGACACTCATCAAACAAATGTAATTCAAAACATAGCTGTCGTGTATGCAATAACCGTCATCATACGCTTGTACATACTCAAGCGCTCGTACCGTCCATGGCATTGTCGAGCGTTTCTCAAATTCCAGAAACAACACCAATCAATCAAATCGTACAAGTGATCTGATCAACAATCAGTCATCGCAAGTCACTATTCGTACTTCTCGGTTAAATACATTGCTACCTAAAGCTATAGCCTTTGTTCGAGGTAGCAGGGTAATTATGTGCATTGTCGCCTTCTCTTGGACTCAGGATCGCAAGTGTCATTCGTGACTAAGTCGTGTGTTCAATCGCTTTGTTTGACACGTCATCATTCCAAAATACCAATCAAGGGATTTTCTTTGGCTAACTCAGGAAGAACGAGAGGACGAACAATCTTCACACTTCGCCCTCATAATAAGAAAACGTCTATCGATATATCAGCGTACATTGTGCCAAAAATTAGCTCGAATTTTCCCAATTTCACCATTGACAAAACTCAAATTTCAACTTTCCCAAATTTAGAATGGGCAGATCCAAACTTTCACATCCCTGGTAAAATCGACGTACTAATTGAAGCTAATACATTTTTTAAGATTCTTCAATCTGAGCCAAGCTGTTCTATCAATGGCAGTGTTACAGCAAACTCCACCTTCTTCGGATGGGTTGTTGCAGGACAGATCCCTACAAGTCCATTATCAAACGGCAATTCGTTCTCACCGCATCTAGTATAAGAAGACATCGATTTAACTATGAGACGCTTCTGGGAGTTAGAACAAGTGTCCTACACTGCGGAACTAACTCAAGAAGAGTTTCAAGCAGAGCAACACCTCGCTACGACGCGCTCTCGAATACCTGATGGGAGATACATCGATCAGCTACCCTTTAAGAAACCAAATTCATTCATCCTTGGCGATTCACTCACAAAAACAACCAATCGCATGAAAGCTATCGAAGGAGAACTATTCAAAGTTCATAGAAGAGTATATATTACTTGGTCACATGATTGCAGTACCACCAGCTGACTTACTGAAATCATCGTGCTATCTGCCTCATCATGCTGTATTTAAGAAGGACAGCGCAACAACCAAAATTCGTGTAGTTCTTGATGCTTCGTCGAAGACTTCATCTAGATGCAGGTTTAATGACTGCTTATTAACTGGACCATCAATTGAACGAGACTCATTTGCAGTTTGCTTACGGTTTCGCAAACATTTTCTCAGCGGATATCGAGATGTACCGCTATATTTTAATCGCCCAGCCTCACCAAGATTTCCAAAGAATCGTCTGAAGAGACAATAGTGACGAACCATTCCATCACTATCGCCTACAAGCTGTTACGTATGGCACATCATCTGCTCCCTTTCTTGCAGTCATAACGTTAATACAACTTGCACAGAATAATATTCGCTGAAGCTGCCGCCATAATTGAAATGGACTTCTACGCTGATGACGTACTTTCTGGCGCTCACTCTGTGCAGGAAACGATACGAATCTCCAAACAATTACTAAACATTCCAGCGAAAGGAGGATTCAATCTTCGAAAATGGAATTCCAAATGTAGGAGTTTAATAAACACTCTTCCTATCGAACGTGTACGATGTACTGAACTGGACTTCGAAGCGAATTCGACAAAGTTTTGGGACTGTGATGGAAAACTGCATCAGACCATTTCTCATTTTAGATTCCTATCTCGAGTGAGCTCTCATGCACGAAACGGCAGTTTCTCTCAGAAGCCAAATTTCAATTCCGAAACTAGAGCTTTGCGCTGCCGTGTTACTCTCTCGGTTATTTGAAAAAATTAAAGTATCGTTGCAGATTGCCAACCGAAGGATTTTTGCTTGGATAGATTCGAAAATAGTACTATCGTGGCTATCACATTAACCTAGAACCCTCAAAACTTTTTTAGCTAATCGAACCACCGAAATTCTAGAAACTCTCCCAAGGTCATATTGGAGTCATGTTTCTTCTAAGAATAATCCAGCTGAATTCGGGTCTCGCGGACTCGAGCCGTCAGCTCTACTTGCTGCAAATACATGGTAGTATGGGCCAAAATGGTTGAATTCAGTTTCTTCACCAGCTTCCTTCGAAAACACATCACTTTCAGCCGATGAGACTCAGGTTGTCAAGCAAGGTCGAAAAAAATGCAATGAACTCAAACGAATAATGTTCAAACCATGACAACACACTTGAATGAACAGAATGTCGTCGTGGATAAGACTAGTTCGCATTATTGCCTATTGTAGACGATGTCTGCGTGATAAAACAAGGATTCCAGTCACTTTACAAACTTTTGAACTAACAGAATCAAAATTCGTCTGTTTTAGATTTTGTCAAACGGAGTATTACGCTTTATTGTTTGGACGAGCCATACAAAACAAGAGCAATCTTTTGAAGCTTACGCCAATATTGGACACCAATCAACTAATGCGTGTTGTAGGTAACGTTTACCAATCATTCGTCACGTATAACAGCAAACACCCAGTCATTCTTCCAAAGAATTATCGGGTCACTTAACTTTTCGTGATCTATACACACCAGAAAAACTTGCACGTCGGCGTTGAACATCTTCTTACCATCTTGAGACAAGAATTTTTTGGATTGCCACAATGTAGTTCGAAACATGGTTTTCAACTGCATTCCTTGCATTAGACAAAGAAAGGCAACGTCGCAGCAGATAATGGTTCAACTACCTCAGGAAAGAATTCCTCACGCGGAAGAAATCCGAAATTCGTTCGTGGGTACATTGCTTTATTCGTTTGCTTCACCACTAAGGCAATACACATTGAGTTGGTATCATAACTAACCAATTGCTGACAGCCCGCAGTCTGTCAGGACGCCCGAGGGTGTTCAAGATTCATTATAAATATACTGTAATATTTGCCATTACAAAATCTTGGTTAGCTTCAACCCTGTGAAAACTTAGTTAGCTTTGAATCCTTTAATGTCGAAAATTTGTAATAAATTATTATTGGAAAACAAGCGTTGACCGTACAACCTCATCATCATAAGTTTTGATCATCCTTACTTGGATTACATTAACCAACAACATCAGAATG
The DNA here is from genome assembly GCA_963669355.1 of Chorisops tibialis. Lineage (NCBI taxonomy): Eukaryota > Metazoa > Arthropoda > Insecta > Diptera > Stratiomyidae > Chorisops > Chorisops tibialis. Next base: position 113,165,729 of record OY770263.1, on the reverse strand, counting down.
TATGGCTTAGGTAGGGTGGACTAGGTGGCGTCATAACATCTGACTCCTCGTTGGAACAATTGGTGGTAACAACATCGCTAACAGTGGAAACCTTTCTATCACCCCTTCCCACTCCATACAAACCCAAACTTGCACAAATAAACGAATAAAATATCGATTATATATACTGGAGCTATTGAGCGTAATCGCATTTAAGTGTTAAATAATTGAGAACAGCCCTGCCCTGGCACCTCCGTTCGCTAAGTCTTCCCATCAACCCTAATCTGTATGTTGACTTTCCACGCATCCTCAACATGTCACAAGTATTATAAACATGCGCACGTCTTGTTGGCAGATATTTTGAGGTCGCTGATCTAAAATTTATGGTGAACTAATTTTGTCGAAAGCGTGTGGAAACTTGCGTCCAATAGTCTTTGTGGAATGCCTTCAAAAACTCAAAATTTAAAAAGACGTTTCAAATATGATCGATAGGATTTCGCTGAATACAAAAATAGCGGCTTTTGCCGTTACTAATGTTGAATCTAAGGTTGTAAATCAAATGTTTAATTTTTTTACAGAAGTTAATATATTTTATTTTTATTTCAGGTCCGCATGGACAGAAAATTGAAGTTGTAAGATTTGTAATTTTCGAATCGATCATGGGAGGCGCCCATTAAGAAGCTGAATTAAGCTTGTTTCAGAAAGAAACACAACGTTTGAAGATTTTTATTTGACGAATTAAGTATTCAGGTCTGGATGTTGGTTAATAAGCCAGAGCCTTGTTGTGGCGAACTATTATTCTCAGTATGTTTTTGTCTTTATTGAGGACCGTGGACGTCAGTTTCTGTGATGGGTTCTCTAAAATTCTCTTTGCATGCCTTTCTTTCTGTTTGGACCAGGAGCTAATAGACAGTCAGCTTCATTGTGCATAAAAACAAATTGCTACTTTGACCGTTTCAAAAAATCGATTTTTTTTCCATTTTTCGAAATGTACATTCAAAAATATTGTGAGACAAATTCATAACGGTCACTCAAAGCGAATTTTCCAGGCATTCTGCGTTGCTACCTGAGTGCGATCACGATCGTCCTACCTTGCTCTGCCCGTCGTCTAAATCACTCATTTTCGGCATTCCTTGGCATTAAATCATTCGAGCAGCTACATCTATTGCCAATGAACACATTATAAAGATTGCTCTACTTTGAGCGAATAACACTTGTGCGATTTTGTAGAAAAACAAACTTTAAACGCGTTCGAGAACTCTTCTGAGGACCTTTCTCTCAAAGGCCTTAATTAATTTTTCGGATGCCTGAGTTAATGTCCACGTTTCGCTGCCATAGCTTAACACAGGTCTTATAATTTTTTTATATATTTTAATTTTAGTTTTCCTGTGTGCGGTCTTGTTTTTAACTATGCGAAGTACCGAATAATACGTCTTATTCGTCATCATTATCCTTCTTTAATTTCGAAGGGTTTGCTTCCATTCTTCGATAGGGATGACCTTAGATATACAAAGTTGTCTAAGTTTTCTAGTTTATAGTCGCCTACTGTAATATTTCGTCTGATTGGATTTTTGGTTGCTAGTTTGTGTCATAGCTTGTGTTTTGTTTTCTTTAATACGTAGTCCAACTTCCCTTGCTACCGAGTCAAGGTTTACAAATACCTCTTTAGCATTCTCCAGAGATCTTGCAAGGATATCTATGTCATCGGCATATGCTACGAATTTTGTGGATTTAAAGCATTGGTGTCAAGGGAAAGTGTCCGAACAACATATTCGAGTGTCGAGTTAAAGAGCATTGGTGCGAGGCCGTTATCTGTTTTAAAGCTGGCAGTGAAATCATTTTCTAACCTGACTTGTGACAAAGACTCGGTCATTGCCATTCTTGTAAGTCGAACCAGTTTCGATGGGACTCCAAACTTCAACATGATTTTATACATTACGCGCCTGTCGATACTATGTATGCCTCTTTGAAGTCAACAAATATCTGGTGTATATCAATGTTATATTGGCACCAACTGTTTAACTGAGAATGTCTGGTCGTCCAGCTCTAAGTGCGCCTTGGTATTCACCAATTACTTTGCAGCATAGGGCTTAATTCTCTTTTCTAGAATTTTCGTCAAGATCTTATAAGACGTACACAACAGAGATATTCCTCGGTGGTTTGTCACCTATTCTATAAATTTGACATATTGTTATAGATCTGGCAATGATCTCTCTCAAATCTGCCAGAACTATTTAGAATATTCTTCCAACATGTAGAGGGCTTCTAGTAACTTCTCAAAGACACAAACAATGACACCCGACGCCATCTAGTAACTTCCAGAATAGTCCAGACCCAGCAGAAAAACATACACCAGAGAAGGTTCGAGACTCGGATAATACCATTATAAATAGCCAGAGCTCACGACAAGGAATGATTCACTCAGTGACAGTTTCATGGAAAACACCTATCGGTGTAAGTAAGCGAAAGTGATAGATCGGCAGTGTTCCTGGGTTGTACGAATGTTTTTAGAGCGAATTTAGTGAAGTGATCGGGAAATTGTGTATAAAGTGCAATAAATAAATTATCCTTATATTTTAAAACGAATTGAGTTTCCTTTGGAATCTGGCGAACCCCTAGCTCGCAACAATATGATACTCCTGCGCCTATCTTCAGAAAATCTTTCCTGCGTCCATATGCCTGTAGGAGATGAGCTATGCAGGTGTTGCCGGCTTTTAGAAGCCCAGCTGGATTTTGAATCAGTGCTCGGCACTTTGTTGTTTGGGGGGTTCTTCAGGGCCTTTTTACTTCTTCCGAGTGTGGGAGGTTTAAAAAAGAATCCAGTTATACATATCATGTCTGCTGCTGCTGTTCGTGCAGATGATGGATTCGCATTACGGAGGTATTCAAAATATTGCGTCCATTTTAGCTTTATATCTTCCGCAATACTTATAATGTTGCCTTCTGTATCCCTACAGAGGGTCATCCTTAGTTGGTATACCTCTTTCATCCTTTTAACTAGTGAATACGCGGCTCTTATGTGTGTGTAATTTATAATGATCGTCCATGTTTTTAACTCTGTCATTATTGTTCTTTCGTTTTTTCTGTCTGCAGATTTTGTTTGCAAATCATCGAAGATCGTTATATTTGCAGCGTTTGGCACGCGTCGGCCGTTCCGTTAATATTTTATAAGCTTCATTTTTTCGCTCTAATACATATTGGCATTCATTGTCGAACCAATCAATGCTTTGCCCCATCTTTAATGTTTGCCACATTCCTTCTATTGGCGTACTGGTAATTTTGTTCAGCATCATCGCGAAGTGTCTCTCCAAGGGTGCTACGTACTTCGCAACTACTTTCTCTCTTGAGTTTTCCTATGTCGAATTTAGGAACCGATTGTGTCTTTTGTTATTCGACATCAGAACTTGGTGTTTACCAAATAGTGATCTGTGTCGCAAGTAGAGCCTCGACATGTACGCACTTCGAGAATGTTAGAGAATGACCTTTTCTGTTTGAACGAGGTAAAGCCTGTAACGAAAAGTTCTGTCGCATCTTTTCGTGTGTAGATAACGGTTCTTTCTTTACCAAGAAAGACACAAATTTGTTTAAATGATTCTCAGAACTTCCTTACTCATTTACATAGGGTTTAATCTGCTTAACTAATCAATTTAGTAAAAATTCAGCGTTCTAGTGGTTCGGTTCGTGAACAAGTTGTGCGACAATGGCAAAAAAATCAATAAGTGTCGTTTTCAACATTGGGAAAAAAGTATAAAATTACAACAAGAACTGTACAAAGGTATATCAAACGGTTCAAGGAAGAGCTGAGTGTATCTGAGAAAGCGAGGTTAGGTCGCCCAAAAGGTCCTGTAAATCCTGTTCTCGAAAAAAGGATCCTTAACGCTTTAAAGAGAAATCCGACGATGTCTACAAGGGATTTGGCTAAAGATCTTAGAACCAGCCATCAAATGGTGCAAAGAGCAAAACAACGGAATAGTTTGAAGACTTTCAAAAATCAAAAAGCGCCGAAAAGAAGTTCTGCTCAGGAAGAACGAGCAATTAGGCGGTCAAGAAATCTCTACCGAAAAATGTTGACGAAAAAAATGTGCGTTATAATGGACGACGAAAAATATTGCAAAATGGACTTTTTCTCTACCGGGTCCCCAGTTTTTTACTGCAAATGACAGAAGAAATGTTAGTGAATCGGATAGAACAGTGTGCGCTGAAAAATTTGGAAAAAAAAATTCTGGTTTGGCAAGCTCTTTGTGAATGTGGGATCAAGTTAACAGCGTTTTTTACAATAGGAACCACAAACTCTGAAATCTACCGGAAAGAATGCTTGCATAAAAGATTATTGCTCATGAATAAAAGGCACAAGACTCCAGTTCTGTTTTGACCCAACTTGGCAATTAGTCACTATGCTTCAGCAACGGTTAAATTCCCAAGGCATTGCATATATATAAAAATCAGACAATCCTCCGAATACGCCGACACTTTGTCCAATCGAAAAATGTTGTGCAATTAATTATGAAGGGAAAATTAAAAAAAAGAAGGAGGAAGTGTAAAAACCATGGATGAATTCAAAAGATGTTGAATGAATGGGTCCTCGCGTGCACCCTCTCTCACATAGCACACCGCCTAGAAGACGATGAGGGCCCGAATGATATCCGGTCGAGTGAACGGCCTTTTTGGAGATGAAGAGTAGGATTCGCTGGTATATACATATATATGTGCCTATATCATAACTTAAAACGAAAAAAAAGCTATTTTGCTAATGGGTCTAATAATTTGGCAAGGTACTGTTAGTGAGTGGTATCCAGTTTTTAGAGATATCATGTAGGATATGATATTCCCTGGGCCTATCATTTTCAACTTTTTAGCCAGGACGTCAGCCTTCTCCTTACCTCGGAGTGTGATATAGTTGGTTTAGGTGAGTTCCCATTCGTGCGATACAGACCGATATTTCCTTTAAATAAGGACGATACTCAAGAAACTAAATACTGAATATCACGATCATACCTTATAAAGTATTACTGTTGTAGCTTAATATCACAAAGCAATAAAAAATATCACTTACCTTTCTGAAAAGGAAATATCAGTTTCAAATGATAATGCGACAATGTCTTCATTTCCCTTGTAACTTTCGACCTGAAAAAAAAATGAATTAAAAAAACAATCTGACTGAATTATTGTAGGTATACAGTGACTAAGCTCCGATTAATACTGGTGCCGTGAGCGCAAATCGTAAGCAGGTTAGTCGATTTTCTATCTCTTAGAACTTCAACAATCTGATGATATAAATTATCTTCCAATTGCTTGCAAAAGGAAATATCCAATTTTCGCAACTGAATTAAGTTCTTAACAGCTTCTATGATTCCATTTCCATGAAGCGAAGTCGAACCAGCAAAACTAATCTCTTCTAATTGCTTACAATTTCGCGAAATCTTCGATAGGAGTGCATTCCTATCGAAGATTTCCAGACAATCCAGACAATCATAACGTATTAGAGATAATTTTTTCAAATTTTTAAATTCTAAAATTCGTTGATTCAATTGTTCATCTAGTACTGCACCGCGCTGATAGATTTCCAACGATTCGAGGTCATCTTTTCGATGCTCTGCGATTCCGGTTATAATATTTTTTATATTATCATAAGTACCGTAAATTGAGGACCTATTGCAATGTATTTGAATATGTTTCAGGCGGTTCAGCTTACCAATAACACCAACATTAATCGCGACATACAAATTACTAATCATTATACGCTCTAAATCCGGTTGCGTTTCGACCAAATTTTGGAACGAAGCATCATTCAATTTATGGCACTCGACAATGTTCAGAACTTTGAGTTTCATCGACTTACACACTTCGATAAAATCTTTCGAATCGAGACTCCAGCAATTCCATAAATTCAAATCGATTATGTTTTTCAATTTCTTTAAGTGTTTCCCTGTTATATAATTACACGATAGATGCAAACATTTTAATTGCGTTAAGTGAACGAATAGACAACAAATTCGATTGTTTATACCACAATTAACTAATTTTAGTGATTTTATGTTTTTGGCTGGTAAAAACAGCCGCTGGTACGTTTTGAATATGGGCTTGTATGGAAAAATCGATTCAAAATCAATTTCGATTAGACGCTGACAATAATTTGGCACAAATTCCAGATAACGCCTGTAATTCATGTCCACTCTACCTTTTACATGGATCGTTTCTATATAGGGACCGAATTTCGATAGGATTTTTCGCATTTCCATTAATGTGAACTTTGTTCGCATATCATTGAAATCCAACTCTTTACTGACTTTTATGAAGTGCTCTGTGATGTTATTAAATCGATGATCAATAAAAGCAAGTTTTAATCGTTCGACTGAATTTAAATACGAGTATATATGTAGCAAACAATCATCGTTTAAATCTAGAATTGATGTTGCGCCGTCCGATGCGTTATATACGAATTTATCGCATTCGACTTTTGTAGGCCTCTGCATTGGCTGTTTCCAAGTGAATGCGGGACGAATGACAAACCGTTTCGATATGCTTCGATGCTTAAAATTTAATGCGCTAAAAATAGTAAAATCGAATTAATTAATCTTAAAATGATTCGGAGTTTCAAAAGGTATCAACAAGCATATTGTTATAAATCTGTCAACCACAATGTTCCCAGAAACATCTAGAAAAGTCCCTCAACCTGTAAAACGCTATAAACAAGTTTCTAGCAACTTCCAGTAAACTCCATAATGTAGCCAATCTAGAATAGTCTAGACACACACCTAAAACCGCCTGACGGAAGCTTCCAGAACTAGGGAGATTTGCTATAAAAAGCACGGAGCTGTCAGCAGTGTCAGTCATTTTAATGATCGAGACGCGAACCGGTGCAAGAGAAGCGATAGTAAACCCGCGTCGGTGTTGTCATAGGAAAAGCGATAGATAAACAAGCAGCGGTGTTGTCAGAAGAGTGTGAAGTGATCGGGAAATTGTATAAAAGTGCGAATAAATAAATTATCTATTATTTTTAACGAATTGCGTTTTTCTTTGAAATCCGGCGAACCACCTAGCTCGCAACAACTGGTGTCAGAAGTGGGATTTCAAGGATAAATTCTGGTTAAAAATCGCGAGTGAAATTAAAATTCTCGAACGGATAATTTTGTGAGAGCGGAAAAGTAAAACTAAAATTCTCGAACGGACAGTGAGAATTTTGTGAAATCGAATATTCTCGAGTGCTCTAGTGAACAGTGACTTTAATTAGCGAAGTAAAATCACGGAACTAAAATTCTCGAACGGACAGTGAGAATTTTGTGAAATCGAATATTCTCGAGTGCTCTAGTGAACAGTGACTTTAATTAGCGAAGTAAAATCGCGGAACTAAAATTCTCGAACGGACAGTGAGAATTTTGTGAATTCGAATCGCGGAAAAACTTGAAATAATTGGTAGTGAAAATGCCGCGTTATCTAAACGACTTAAAATTAACGGAGCTGAAGGAAGAGCTCAGAAGACGCGAGTTATCTACGACAGGGAGCAAGTCTGAACTTGTCAGCCGTATGATCGAGACACTCCAGGCTGAGGGTGAGTATGCAGATAGTTTCGAGTTCAAAATCGAAGAAGCTCGTAAAGAGGAGTGTTCTGGTACATCGGATGCCTTAACACAGTTAATGCAACAAATGATGAACAAATTAGATCAACAATCTGCGGACATTAATCAGAAATTGGAGCAACAATCTGCGGACATGAATCAGAAATTAGAGCAACAATCAGTGGACATTAAACAACAATCTGCGGACATTAAACAACAATCAGCGGACATCAATCAGAAACTAGAGAAATTAGACCAGACTTCAAATGACCTTAACCAAAAATTGGAGCTGCAGAATAATAAAATAGACATCATGGGTAAGACAATAGAAGAAAACGTAGAGAAGAAACTTCGAATTCTCGAAGAACAAATTATGGAAAGGATATCCGGGATTGTAGAGGAAGTCGAACGCCTAAAAAAGGACTTCGATAACGTGAAAGCGACTGGAGTCATCAAGGCAGAACACGTTACGCACAAGGGTTCCGAAGCTCCAATCTTCGATGGACAAACACCGTGGGCGATTTATAAGATCCAATTTGAGGCTGCCGCAAGAAACAATCATTGGAATGATCTGGAACGGCTCTTATATTGGCGCTAAGAGGTCCACCAGCAGAGGTTCTCCAAACGATTCCGCAGGAGCAGCGACAAGATTTTTCAACGTTAGTCCAGACATTGGATCTTCATTACGGCAGTGACCACATGCGAGAGATCTACAAAATACAGCTGTATAACCGAACCCAAAAGAATGGTGAAACACTTCAAGAGCTGACACGCGATATTGAACGACTCACACTATTATTGCTTCCTAATGCGCAAACAGAGCAACGCAACGATACAGCTGTTTTCGCATTTAACAATGCTGTACAGGACAGAGAGCTGCAACAGGCGTTGAAACTGGCAGGTAAGAAAACGATTAGCGAAGCCTTAGTATATGGGCTGACGTTCGAAGCTGCCAAGCAAAGCTCGCGGAGCAACTATCGAGTCCGGGAAATAGTAAAAGAGTGTGTGTGTCAGAAAGCAGAGTACACCAAGCGGAGCGAAAGATTTGGTGCCCTCCGATGCTGGAATTGTGAACAGGCAGGACACTTGAGACTCGACTGCCGAAAAGCGACCAACTATTGTTCCGGCTGCGCTGCTAACCAATGCGAAGATGGAGATCGGGCAGGTAGTTCTTGGTCAAGAACTAGTCGCCAGAGTTCAAATCTTACACACAGTTTTGATTAAAGACGCCGGAGTCGATCGAAAACCCCGAGTCAGCAAGATCGATTGCAACAAGAACAATACATCGGGAAAGTTCATGGAAACAAAGATAGACATTCGAATAAGGATCGCGAACAAACGGCTAAAGTCGGGACGGTCAAGTACCTCATGCGAATAATCGTGACAAGGCCGAACATGAGAAGCGATGTGATCGAGAGGATCGCGAAAGGAGGAATGCGGGACTTAAGAGAGGAAAGTCAACGTACTGCCAAGGAGGAGAAGGAGCGCGAAAAGGACATGGAGAAAGTACGCGAACGCGAGAAGGAAAGAGAAGCCAGAAAAATCATTCAGAGGATAACAACCGAACCAAAGGATGCATGGAATAAGCGAAAACCCTGTACTAAAATGAAAGTGGTACATCTCGACCGACTAACGAAGTACCATGCTGCCATCGAGGAAGTGAACAACTCTGTTCGGGACGAACAGGGACTAAGGAGAGGGTAATGTTATAAATCCGCCAACCACAATGCTCCCAGAAACATCTAGAAAAGTTCCTCAACATGTAGAACGCTATAAACAAGTTTCTAGCAACTTCCAGTAAACTCCATAATGTAGGCAATCTATAATAGTCTAGACACACACCTAAAACCGCCTGACGGAAGCTTCCAGAACTAGGGAGATTTGCTATAAAAAGCACGGAGCTGTCAGCAGTAGTCAGTCATTTTAATGATCGAGACGCGAACCGGTGCAAGAGAAGCGATAGTAAACCCGCGTCGGTGTTGTCATAGGAAAAGCGATAGATAAACAAGCAGCGGTGTTGTCAGAAGAGTGTGAAGTGCTCGGGAAATTGTATAAAAGTGCGAATAAATAAATTATCTATTATTTTTAACGAATTGCGTTTTTCTTTGAAATCCGGCGAACCCCCTAGCTCGCAACAATATGTAAATATCTTGCTCTCTTTTTTGTTGCCACATTGAAGGAATTCATTTGGGAAATAGTTGTATTCTTAAGGACAGAACTTACTGGTAACATAACGGTCGCCAGTTCCTTGTAAATTGACAACCGAATGAGCACCTACATGCTGGCAGCCAATGCGGTATTTTAGCACTCGCAGCTTCGTGCGAAGGGAAAGCATACCGAAGGCCTGACGAGCTTTATTTATGCGAGCTTCAATATTCTTTTCGGCTCCGCTGTCTATGCTGACAATGCTTCCGAGGTAACAAAAATCCTGCACCTCTTCCATATCTTGTTCGTTAAGAAGAATCGGTGTGTTTGTGTTTGAACCCATGCGTGCATGTACTTGGTTTTACGCACATTTCTTTTCAGCTGTTGCATTAAGAATGCAACAAGCGAATATTTGACTATAAGGCTCTCGACACACGATAGATATAATATTGTATTAACTCACTTTTCGATATTAACCCCCATTAATATATATTAACTTCGATATTAAGTCCCGAGTAAATATCGTTCTGTAATCTATATTAACTCGGTTAGCAAATACTCGATCCAAAAGAAGCTTTCAAACGGGGAATTTAAAATAGGAAATAGAAGAAAATTTTGTGGAATTTACGTTACAATGACATTTTATTTCAAAAAAGAGACAAAAAACTTCACAGAAAGACAATTTAAAGAATTTAACGATGCATTCATGATTTATTTGCGATACAGAATTTTTCAGGATTTCACGAGGCGTAATACAAAACAATTTCAAAATTTAAGTTTGACGTTTAAATTTGAAGCTTCACTCTGACGTAATGCCTAGAGCAGGCTGAGCCTAGAGTCACTGTATAACTGAGCTACTCGGTCCAGGAGTCTGGCAGATAGCTATTTTAGTACAAAAATCGAACGTGCTAAAGAATTTGGTACTAAAAATCGAACGTTCGAAAGATCAAAGTGTTGGTGAAAATAAGTGTAGACTGTGTAGTCATTCTGACATATCCCAGTAGGGAGTGGAATCATTACCGCGCCGATGATTCTTACCATGAAGCTATTACAGCTACTTCCTGTCGTAAAACATAGATTATTTTAACATTGCAATGTCATAGGCAAGCATTCGTTTTTTCTACTTTCTGCAGTACAAAAATCGACATTGGAATCTAGGGAAACGAATGAATAATGTAATGATTGGAAAAAAAATCGACAATGTAATGGTCGCAATAGAATCTACGATGGAATGGTTGCAAAAGAATAGAAAGCAAATTAATCTTTGAGAAGGTATTCTAATATTGAGGGAGCGATTCATTTTGAATTAATATTGAAAAATGTGATGAAATTGGATCCTGCTTTTGATATGAATTCAGTATTTTAAATTCTGTTGCTATAATTTAACTAATTTTGTTGCTGGAAAAATGCGACTTAAGATTTTTTTTCTCGCAATGAACAACTTGTAAAATTTTACGGGAATATTAGAAAGCAAACGGGTTATGATAATAATAATGTTTTCTATTATTAATCTTTCGTTTTGTGCGCGGCACGTTTTGAAGATGATCATTTATTTTATGCAATCTCCTCACATTACCATTCAATGCATATCAAATTCCCTAAATAAACTGCTACTTTATGTAATGCCTTCACATTACTTCAGAATGCATTGCAAATTTCTTAGGTCGATTTGAATGATTTCTCAAATTGAGTGATTTTCAATAAAAGGGAATGGATTGCAAAAATCCCTGTTGGGATGTTTTTCCGCCATGTGTCAACAAACAGAATCATAAACTAGACTAAAAACCTGTTTGGTAAAGATGTGTGGGTGCAGAAAATTGCAAAATAAAATTGAATTTTTGGCTGTTTCTAATGGAATGGCACAATGATATTAATTTTTCAGGGCACATAATCGAATTCCAATTGCATTTTGATAAATATCTAACCGAATATGTATATACACCAAAAAATTCAAACTTAACGGTTTCAACTCTGATACGCATCTGCCAGACTCCTTTACCGAGTTGCTCAGTTATACAGTGACTCTAGCTGAGCCAACTTCATATAGGAACACTTGGTGACTTTTGGTTCACTAACACATTTGCGTGAACAAAAATGCGTGAGCGAGAGGTAATCACTTTTCTCTTTCTAACCATGTGACACCAGATGGCGCACCGCAATTTTGATGAGTTCTTGAAGATTTCACCAGCATCAAGAGATGGCGCTTTTGAATTTTCAGAAGATTATTGTCAATTCAGTTCGTAGAAATTCTTACTGTCAAATATTTTGGTTATTTTCGCGACGGACCAGAATTTTCCACACGCTCGATTCGTGGTGGTTTCTCGCCTTTCCTTTCGTGAAAGCAATTCCCGTAAACAAGAAGTGAAAAACGAGTGCAGTGATTTTCAGAAAGTGCAAAAGAACGAACATCAAGAGCCCCCGAAAAACGAAAATGCATGAAAATTTTTCGCAGTTCGTTTTCGTGTGGTGCCGAAATTCCAGTGTTTTCTTCGTTCTTTGTTTTTTCGGTTGCTATTTATCTTTCGTTTGTTTTTCCGTCCGCCTTCGGGTCTTGTGTGAGGTGCGCGGTACGGTAGTACAGTACGGAAATTCGGCCTTTGGAGTCTCACGCAAAAAAGTGAGTGGATTTATCTCCTTGTGCGTCATCTAGGCATGTTAAGCGCTCCGCTGAACACGACAAGTCGTAAAGAACCGTGTGCGGATTAATTTGGAGTAGAACTTCTCGAATGTGAGTAGGAAAAAGTTAAATTTTTGTGTTTGAAATGTGGTGCGGAAGTGAGCGATTGAAATCATTTTGCAGCACAAATTATTGCGCCTGTAATACAATCATTTCTCGGGGATTAGGGCTACGGGCGATACCCCATTAAAAAAAACGAGTGTCGCAACTACCTCCCGGGTCACTCGGAAAAGTTGCACTTCTTTATTTTCGTGTAGAAGGCTTAATAATAGTTGAAAATGCTGTAAACAGTCGCATTGTTTACTTCATTGACAATTCTCTGACGTTTCTCAATGACATTTCTCCAGGTGAAATATCATTAAGGTTTGGTAAAATAAGAAGAAGAAGTGTACGTGAATAAAACTCACTAACACAACCAAAGGAACCAAAATCTGGAATCAAGTGGCGCTAGTCTCGATTTCAAGGGAGATAGACTTCTACAGTATATACTCTTTTCTCTGGCCTAGGGCTTCCTTAGATTGATTTAATACTGTATTAAAAATAACTGTCGTATGTCACATACAAATGCTTTAATGGAAGCTTTCATTTTACTACGATTTTATCTCTATTTTGTTTCGACAGCTTAAGTCCGAACAGTTATGTTCAAACAAACATACGAAAACAGCATAATCAAGGTGCCTTAAGATGTTAAATAGACATTTTTTTTAGAGCGATTTATTAAGGTTGTATAATCCTCGACACCGGAAAGGAAACGCGCCGAGACTCCAGCTTAATTAGGAAGAAACGTATCAAGTCATCACTAGAATAAGCGACATAATACTGCATTCAACTATACCAAAAACCAAGCACAAAGCTAAAATGAATCTGGACAGATTGGCGAAATACCATGGCCACATTATCGATAGTGGAAATGTTGGTAACAGCCCCACCTTCATAAATAGAGTAAGAAGCGAGGTTATCGACATGATTCTTGCAACTAACTTTAAATCACTTGTGGTCCGCAACCAGAGAGTCTCGAAAGAATCGTCCTTGTCAGACCACATATGGATAAGATTTTTGGGATCAGCAAAAAGTAGCCTGTTCTACAGGAATCCAGCAAGAACGGATTGGGTTAAACATCAGGAGCTAATAAACCGCAAACTACCAGCAATAGATCCTTACCCAATAAAAACACCAGATTCCTTAGAAAAAAGAGTGGGTATGTTAACAAATATACTAACAAACTTATACAAGAGTTCCTGCCCTCAGAAGTCCGCCAAAGATGGTAAGAACGCTGTCTGGTGGAATAACGATCTCGATATTCTGAAAAAACGAGCAAGGAAACTCTTTAACAAAGCTAATTCCAGCAAACTTGACACAGACTGGGACAAATACCAGGGAGCACTTACACTGTATAAAAAACAGCTAAGAACCGTCAAACGAAATTCATGGAAGAGATGCTGCTAGGATAAAGAAGACCCTATCCAAAGACCCATACATGCCTGAATTACTGGATAAAGGCGATGGTTCATGGGTGGGGTCTAGCGGATGCGGATGCTTTGAGCCCCCGCCACAAAGTTCAGTTGTTGATCGTATTCTAGCCAACTCAGAACAGACACAGTCGTGACGCCAGAAAATATAGGAATTGCGTTCAGTTCCTCCAAACCTTACAAGTCACCAGGACTGGACGAAGTCTATCCCGCAAAGATCCAGAAACAATGATTCAGTACCTGGTTGACATATATAAAGCATGCATCAGTCTTTGCCACATACCGAAGCTATGGCAAGAAGTTAAGGTGGTTTTCATATATAAATCAAGTAGAGCATCCCACAACATCCCGAAGGCTTTTCGACCCATCAGCCTGACTTCGTTCCTTCTTAAGGGCCTGGAAAGACTGGTGGACAGCTACCTACGGGCAAATCTGAACCTCTTGGTCAGATGCCCCCACCAACACGCCTATCTGAAAGGTAGGTCCACTGACACCGCCTTGCATGTGACGGTAGCCGCCGTAGAGAAAGCTTTCCATCATAAAAAAGTTGCACTCGATGCCTTTCTAGACGTGGAAGGCGCTTTAACCACGTCAATATTGCTGACATACTTGAGACCTTGCGCAGCCATAGTGTGGAACCTCTCCTGACTGCATGGATAGCTCAACTTCTTCGTTCAGGAAAAATCATAGCATGGATAGGTGACGAGACAAGAAATGGCTCTGTCCACAAAGGAACGCCACAGGGCGGCATAATATCACCGCTTCACCTAAAGGTGAATGAACCCCTTTCCATTTTAAATCGGAACGGCTACCCCACAATAGCAGACGATCTTGTCGTCATGCTAACTGGTAAGTTTCAGCAAGCTCTAGGGGCCCTCATGCAGTCCGCTTTACAACTATTGGACAGCTGGACACTAGATAAAAGACTCACTATTAACCCTCAAAAAACAGATCTGGTCCTCTTCTCCAGAAGAGGAAGACAATATGTTTTCAATCCACTAACATTCGGGGTATCACTATGGTCCTCTCGAATCAAGTTAAATATTTAGGTCTTATTCTTGATAGTAAATTATCCTGGAAGGCCAACATTCAAGAACGAGCAAAAAAGGCTACCGTAGCCTTCTTCGCTTGCAAAAAGACATTCAGTTTGAGATGGGTCCTTAAGCCACACCTCATTCATTCAATTATTTGCTATGGCGCTCTGGTGTAGTGGCCAGCGGTGGTATTAAAAACCAACCCAGCACCTTTACAGTTAATCCAACGGATAGCATGTCTGTGTATAACAGGTGCTCTTAAAACCACACCAACTGCCAGCATCAACTCCACTAGGAAGTCAGTCGATGTAGCACCAACAGTGCTGAAGACTAGCTTCAAACAAACTGTTTTAGATTCTTTCTTGGCGGTGTGGCAGCAGCTGGGCAGCTGTGGAACAGCAAAATCCTTTTGGGAAGAACCGAATAAAAATATTAAACTCAGCTGTTACAACGTAGTCGCTATAGCATCCGTACTATTGTTGGTCTGACTCAGGTCATTGCTTGCTAAAGCTGCAAGCATTTGTAGAGGTTGCGAAAAAGACGAAGAATCTATCGAACATTATCTTTGACACTGTCCGCAAATCTCCAACAGTCGTCTTCTTTGTTTAGGCTCTAGATTCTTCTCAGAGCTAGACGACCTCAGAGGCGTCCAACATTCGAGCCTGCTACTTCCATCTTATAATCAATAGGGGGAGTACAATGAGACCAATTAGATGGCCCTAGTGCATTGTGGTTCTATGGAGCTACCCTACTACAACCTAATCCTATCGATAGTGGAGACTCTGTTCGGAACGAACAGAAGCTTAAGAGGTATAATCTTGCATGTTAGACTTAGTCGTTCGTCGAGAGTTCGCGATCTTCAGTAAGGGTGGTTGTAGCATGAGGTTTTACCAATTCTGCAACTATCTTTGGAGACCAGCGACTCCACGGACCTGAGCTAACTATCCACCTGTGGAATGGGGGCTGTAGGATTCACGCACAGCCAGTCCTACTTGCCCTAAAAATGGCAAATGTGTACTCACTGTATCATGGGCTTATCACCCGTGATCTTAAATCCTAACTGATACGAGAAATGGATACAGCGCCTCGGATACGGACGGATTCTACGATAACGACTTTTGGCATTCGAAAACGGACTATGATTGGCTTCTGGAACGTTCGCACATTGAATGACGGGGAAAGGGCTGGGGTCACTCGGTCCTTGCATCGCCAATCAGTGATCGATAGTGGAATGGAGCACTATAACATCCGAATCTTGTGCTTGAGCGGGGTCAGGTGGACAGGATTAGGAGAAGAACGAACCTCTAGGGGAAACACCATTCTGTACGTTGGCCCTGAGAGTGAAGCCAAAAATGGTGTAGCGTTCGTCCTTACACCGAGAGCGAGAAATAGTCTCATCAGCTGGGAATCAATCTCAGATAGGATTATCGTCGTCAGTGGCAGAAACGTCACAATTCTACAGTGCTTCGCACCAACTAATACCCCAGCACCTGGTGATAAAGAGGAGTTTTATAGTCAACTGAGTGCCACCTTCGAACGTGTTCCAAGAGGTGATATTATTATCATCTCAGGAGATATGAACGCCCAGGTTGAAACTGACAACACTAGACTAGGACACGTCATGGAGAGGCATGGCAACCCTTGGTTCGACGCGTCACGGCCTTGGATTAAGAGACCCGAAAACGGCGAATTATTTGTAGAGTTTTGTAGTACTCAGCAAATGGTCATCAGAGGTCTTTTTCCACACAAGAGTCATCATAAAACATCTTGGGTTTCCCCTGATGGTGTTACTCAGAGCCAGATCGACCATTTGGCTATAAGTCACCGATGGAGAAGATGTCTCCTCGATGTGAGAGCGAAACGTGGAGCTGACGTGGAGAGCGATCACCACTTGATGATTGCCTGCTTGAGATTGTATACAGCAGCTATCCGATGACCCCCAATTCTTCAAATGAAGCGCAAGCTTATATGCATAAACTCAGAGATCCCAACAAAAAACGCGAATACACCACCATTCTACGCGAAAAGTTTCCACATTGGGCGAATATGAAATACGCACACTGGATGCCAATTGGGAGGCAACCAGAAATACTTTTCTAACTAGTGCTGAAAAATCTGTGGGGTATGTGCGAAGCGGTGAGAAAACCTGGATGTCATAAGACACATGGGACAAGGTTGGCGATCGGAAAAAAGCCAAAATGGCAATCATCTCTCAACCCGATGTCAACCAACGAACGCCTGGCCTGAGGCAGAAATACTGCGATGCTCATACACACTTTAAAAAAGCTGTTAGACGCGACAGGAGAACGGCCATTGAAGATCTGGCCAACAAGGCAGAATCTGTGGCTTACCTTGGGGATATGGGTTCACTATTTAAAATCATGAAACAGTTGACGAACAAGGAATTTCACCGCCAAACACCTGGTGAGAGATGTCAACGGAACTGCCCTTAATATGAGTGATCACCAGTTGCGGCGATGGAAGGAATACTTCGCTGATATTTTAAACATCTTGTTAGAGGAAGATATTCCAGAAACAGAACAACTACCAAACATCCAACCGCAACAATTCTTTATTAGGGACGATCCCCCAGATAAGGGAGAGATAGTAGTGTAGTCATTGTGAAAATTCCGAAGGGCGACCTTCGGGATTGTGGCAATTAGCGTGGTATATGTCTACTTACTGTCGTATCGAAAATCATAGCTAAGGTAATTCCCAATAGGATTAGTGATGTTGTGGAGAGCACTCTCGAAGTTTATCAGGCTAGATTCCGTAAAAGGTCGTCTTGTACCGACTACCCAGAAACTCAACGGAAAATATTGAAGCAGTCAGCCGAAATGGGTTCGCCACTACATCTCATGTTTGTGGACTTCGAGAAGGCTTTCGACAGCGTTAAGCGAGATTACATATGGAATGTTTTGCGTAGGAGAGGTATTCCAAATAAGGTCATAGCTATGATTAAAGAATCCTACGAAGATGCAGGGTGTCGCTTCTTGCATAGAGGAGAGCTGTCCGAGAGCTTTCTTGTGCGAACGGGTGTCAGACAAGTCTGCATATTATCACCAGCCCTGTTTCTCGTGGTAATAATAGACATCTTGATAGCTGCACTGGAAAGTGGGGAAGGTAAAGGTCTTCAATGGAGACTATTTAACATCTTAAATCACCTTGATTATGCTGATAACGTGTCTTTGCTTGCACATAATCGTCCGGACTTAGAATCAAATGTTTGTGGTGGAACTGAAAATAAATGTGCGTAAAACCAAGTACATGCACATCGGTTCCAACGCAAGCACATCGATTGTTCATAACGGACAAGATGTGGAAGAGGTGTAAGATTTTTGTTATTGCGGAAACATTGTCAGCTTAGACGGCGGCATTGAAAAGGATATTGAAGGTCGTCTAAATAAAGTTCATCAGACCTTCGGTATCCTTTCCTCTTTCTGGAGGTTAATAGAGATTTGCCTTCGCACGAAGCTGCGAGTTTTTGACGCATGCGTCAAATCCGGTTTGTTATATGGTTAAAGTAGATGTAAAGTGACCGTTCGACTTACCAAGAAAATACAAACTTTCATGAACCTCTAACACATTTTAGGAATATTTTGGCTACAAATGGTCTCCAACGACGAACTGAGGAGTACAGACAGACTAAAATAGATATTGAGATTTAAAGGCGGAAGTGGCAGTGGATCGGTCATACTTTGAGGAAACCAGAGCTAAAAATCGCCAAAACGACGTGGCGATATTATAAACAAAAAATGTAAAAATGATTTAATAAAGTATTAGGTTATTTTAAATTAAAGTGAATTTGTTTATTTTTACTTGAAATCTGGTGACCCCTTGCGCACTTCAATATTTTTCAGAAGGTTAAAAATCGCTCATCGCTTGAATTCCTATCGTAAGTTTCTGTAATGGTTGTAGTTACATTTGCAATTTTTTATTAACTTTAAGATGTAGTTTGGAACAAAGAGCACTAACATAACAACCGGCCTAGCTAATCCAACTAATATTCCAAGGATTTCCCTTGCAATTTTCTCGTTTTCAACGCAAGTCTAAAAGGCACAAAAAGAGTACTACTTACGCCGCAGCAACCTCGGGCTTCTCGAACGTAATTAAACCATGCATAAAAATGGTCCATTTCGGTTTTTTTAGCACAATCGACGTGACCTCCCCGAAGTTTGAGAAATATTTTCGAAGTTTTTCTCCGTTGTACTGAAAAAAGACAAAAAACTTATTCTCACTAAATTTTCCTCCCCGAAAAGCATGACTTTTATAATTTACCTGTTGCGGAACGTTACCCAAGTACAGGGTGTAAACTAGTACGCCATCCTCGGTGTAACGCACAGGTCGTCCTTTTGGAAAAACTGTGAGGATGCCGAAAAAAAACATGACTAAAATATTTGGGGGAAAACAAAAAAAAAACGGTGGTGAAATTGTTTCTTACGTCTCTTCTCCCTTTTTGCAATTTTTGTTTCGAAATCGGGATCGAACATGTTCTCGTTCACTCGGTAAAACGTTAAAAAAAAAAATTAACAACGCCAGCAGCGCCTGAATCTGTCAACTGTACTGTTTATTCAAATACTCTCACCGTTGTGGTAATGGCAGACAATTTCGCAATTGAGCTTTAAGCACCGCCATCTTCATATCGGGCCTGACCCACAAAGCTTTCATTTACCTATCATCGATTTCCCCGCAATTAACAGATTTTTTTCTTTCCGATCGATTTTTTAACCCATAAAAAATAATGTTAATATTAAAAATAAAATAAAAAAATTTTCTTTTCTTAAAAAATCTTAAATCACAAGCAGACGTAACCTTTTCAGACACGCTGATTTCAAAAATGAGTAAATCAGCTTTAAAACAAAGAAACATGAAAATTTTTCTTAAATTTTTGAGCTACAATAACTCGCGATAAATTTATTATTATTTGTTGTGTTGTTTTCTTGTCCCTTTACCCTTTGTCTAATCTACAGTGGTGGCCACGAATTTAGCACACTCGGTATCTGTAAATTTCAATGGCAAATATTTTCTACTGTTTTATGCTTTTCAGTCGACTTTTGTTTCTTGAGTGTTGGCTATGACTAGAGTCACTGTATAACTGAGCTACTCGGTCCAGGAGTCTGGCAGATAGCTATTTTAGTACAAAAATCGAAATTGCTAAAAAATTTGGTACTAAAAATCGAACGTTCGAAAGATCAAAGTGTTGGTGAAAATAAGTGTAGACTGTGTAGCCATTCTGACATATCCTAGTAGGGAGTGGAATCATTACCGCGCCGATGATTCTTACCATGAAGCTATTACAGCTACTTCCTGTCGTAAAACATAGATTATTTTAACATTGCAATGTCATAGGCAAGCATTCGTTTTTTTCTACTTTCTGCATTACAAAGAATCGACATTGGAATCTAGGGAAACGAATGAATAATGTAATGATTGGAAAAAAATCGACAATATAATCGTCGCAATAGAATCTACGATGGAATGGTTACAAAAGAATAGAAAGTAAATTAATCTTTGAGAAGGTATTCTAATATTGAGGGAGCGATTCATTTTGAATTAATATTGAAAAATGTGATGAAATTGGATCCTGCTTTTGATATGAATTCAGTATTTTAAATTCTGTTGCTATAATTTAACTAATTTTGTTGCTGGTAAAAATGCGACTTAAGATTTTTTTCTCGCAATGAACAACTTGTAAAATTTTACGGGAATATTAGAAAGCAAACGGGTTATGACATTAATGTTTTCTATTAATAATCTTTCGTTTTGTGCGCGGCACGTTTTGAAGATGATCATTTATTTTATGCAAACTCCTCACATTACCTTTCAATGCATATCAAATTCCCTAAATAAACTGCTATTTTATGTAATGCCTTCACATTACTTCAGAATGCATTGCAAATTTCTTAGGTCGATTTGAATATTTCTCAATTTGAATGATTTTCAATAAAAGGGAATGGATTGCAAAAATCCCTGTTGGGATGTTTTTCCGCCATGTGTCAACAAACAGAATCATAAACTAGACTAAAAACCTGTTTGGTAAAGATGTGTGGGTGCAGAAAATTGCAAAATAAAATTGAATTTTTGGCTGTTTCTAATGGAATGGCACAATGATATTAATTTTTCAGGGCACATAATCGAATTCCAATTGCATTTTGATAAATATCTAACCGAATATGTATATACACCAAAAAATTCAAACTTAACGGTTTCAACTCTGATACGCATCTGCCAGACTCCTTTACCGAGTTGCTCAGCTATACAGTGACTCTAGCTATGACGAGTTGATCATGTCCCGTTAATTTAGTCTGGTTCCTTTGTTCCCTTTCTTTTCTATTCTCACTTAATTGCAAGTAGTAAGTGATCAAGCTGACCACGAATTCAGCGCACCTTTGAATTCTTACTAATTTCGGGCTTTTGTTTGTGTTAAATCAAAGTAATTGGTAAGATTTGCGTTTTTTTTTTATTTCATTTATGATTGTTGTTTAAAAAATGTGTGTTTAGAAATGGCGAAAGGTATATGGTACACAGAGACTCAGCGGCAGGTAGTTCAGCAAATGAAGAGCAGTGGAAGTACCGTTACGCAAATTGCTAGTGCCTTAAGATGTTCCAGAAAGATGGTGTACAATGCATTGAGCCATATGCAACAATATGAGAGCTCCAAAAATGTTAAACAGCGACCTAGAGCACAAAAAATATAGAGCCCCAATCAAGAACCCTTTTAATAGCTCGACCATTATAAAAAAAAATATTTCGTCGGAATTTGGCATTTACGTATCCTCAAGGACAATAAGACGATGGCTCAATCAAAAACAATTGCGTGGATGAATTGCACAGTACAAGCCACTTAATTCAAAAAAAAAAAGTTAAATCTCCAATTGCGTTTGCCCATGAGCACTTGCAACAACCTTCAATTTTTTTTGGAAAAATGTGCTTTGGAATGACGAACCAAAGTTTTGTCGGTTCGGATTCGACGGTAAGCGGTATGTATGGCGTCCTCCAAACATGCAGCACCATCCAAAGTACACTTATAAGACTGTTAAGCACGGTGGTGGGAGTGTGATGATGTGGGCTGCGATTTCTTGGTGCTTCGTTATATTATTTTTGGGACAAGTTAAAGATGCATTGAAAGTCAATATGCAAGTTCAAGTGGCTAAGGAAGACTGAGTGGAACCCCCTTTTACAAGTGGAACACCCTTTCACAAGTGGAACCCCCTTTCACAAGTGGAACCCCCTTTCACAAGTGGAACCCCCTTTCACAAGTGGAACCCCTTTTCACAAGTAAAACCTCCTTTCACAAGTGGAACCTCCTTTCACAAGTGAAACCCTCTTTCACAAGTGGAACCTCCTTTCACAAGTGAAACCCTCTTTCACAAGTGAAACCCCCTTTCACAAGTCGAACTACCTTTAGGGCAGGGATTATGCCAATTCAACACTTAGTTGCGAATACGATCAATGGCTCAAGTGCATGTAATCAATATTTCATTCGTTTATGTAAGTTTGGGTTTTTATGACGGAGGGGGAGGGGTGATATTAAGGGTGGGTGAATGTCAATAATTTTTCAATTGATTGCTTCAATTACGTCCAATATTTTCTGCATAGAATGTCACTTTCATAAACGAAGTTGCATAGAATTTTCATAAAATTCGGTGTATTTTATATTCACGAAACCAATCATTTGTATGAGAGGAGGTAGAGGAGGTAAGGAAAATGTAAAATTTGTGATGCAGTTTTATTTCATTTCTATTGTAAGGTGCTTGTACGAAATTTCAAGTTCGTAGTTTTTAATTTGTTGGTTAGCAGTTGATTTATTGAAACTAGTCGAAATCATACTTTTGTATGGGAGGGGGTAGAAGGGCAAGTGCGATCTCACAACTTTTGACGGAGTTCCATTTCAACTATTTTTGACAGTTTTTGTACAAAATTTTAAATTGATAGCTTTTAATGACCTACATCATAATTTTGGTAGGAATCTGTGTAACCTTAAGCATGTAAGAACTAACCCCGATCTTTTTAATAATGTCAAAGAACTAAATTTTTATTTCCACAATATGTCAGGGTTGAGAAGTTCTCTGCCTCAATTTCGTAATGATTTGGCTAACTGTCCCTATGACATTGCAATGATTACAGAAACTTGGCTCAATCAAATCATCCCTTATGGATGGTCTATTTTTCGGAAAGATAAATTTAAACCGTCGCACTTGGTTGATCAGCGAGGAGGTGGTGTCTTCATTGCTGTAAACAATAGACTCTCTAGCTATCCCATAGCTGTTCAGTTGCACATTAATGCGTTTTTTGAGATTTGCGCATGTAGAATCCAAATGGTGGATAGAAATCTGGTAATAGTCTGTTTCTACATTCCACCTGATTCTACTGAGCAGCAGTATACTGATCTTGCGGAATCCATCACACTGATTCATTCATCTATCCTTCCAGGTGAAGAGTTCTTGTTGTATGATGATGCAAATCTCAGTGGTGTTAAATGGGAGGCCAATGAAATTTTCAATTCCGTATTTGACCCACTTAACATAAAAGAGCATCAAATTTCATTTTTATCTGAAATTCACTCACTTGGTTTGTTCCAAATATCTGATAAAACTAATAAATTCGGAAATGTTTTGGATCTCGTTTTCACCAAAGTTACTTTAAATTTTTCATTAAAAGAAGCAACCTCTAAACTCAACAACCTCTAAACTCTAACAAGATCGTAGCCTATGATTTTAACAACGCTGACTATGAAATGATAAATCTTGAAATTTAAAATTTAAAATCTTCAGTCAATAATAGTGTTGATGTGAATGAAAGTGCTGAAGATCTTGTTGCCTCTTTGATGTTTATAATAGATAAACACACCCCGTACCAAGTTGTCTTGTCCTCCGCATATGGATTAAAGCCTTAGAATATTACGTAACAAACGTAACAAATTTTACAGGATCATATTGCATTTCTGCATCTGTGCGAACAATTCGATGTTAGTGAAAAGGAAGCCATAAAACTCCATAGCCTTAAAACGGTAAACAGCTTGATTGATCACCCTAAAATGTTTTGGCAACACATTAATGACAAACGTGGTGCAAGTGGCTATCCGGCTTCTATGAAATTTGGTGATCGCTCATCTTCTGATCTTAAAGAAATTGCAAACTTTTTCACTTTGATTCCAAATTTTCCAAGCCTTTCAAGTTCGATCCTAGTAAGTTTTCCCATATACCTTTTCAGGATCCGAAATTAACTAACGTGATCCTGACTATTGACCAAATAACTTCTACACTGCTTGATATTAATATTCATAAAGGTGCTGGACCTGATCTCATTCCCCCCATTTTTCTAAATAAAACCGCATCTACTTTACCTCGATTATTGCTTCCTTTGTTTAATGCGTCGCTTCAGCAATCCATTTTTCCAATATGCTTTAAATTGGCGCATATAACACCTATTTTTAAGTCTGGAGATAGATCTGACATTCGTAATTACAGAGGAATAAGCATTTTATCATCTATTGGCAAGATTTTCGAAAAGCTGGTTGCGGGAGTACTAATAGAAAATGTAAGTCTTTTTATTCATCCTTGCCAACATGGCTTCCTAAACGGTAAGTCAACTGTATCCAATCTTTTGGAATATTCTACATGCATTAGACAATAAATTGGTAAAAGTAAACAGGTAGACTCTGTGTATACAGATTTTTCTAGCGCCTTTGATGTGGTAGATCACGGTCTGCTTCTATTCAAGTTAGAGCGTTATGGAATTAGCGGCATTTTCTCGAAGTGGTTGAAGTCTTACTTGACGGATTGTGCACAAAAAGTTCGATTTTTATCGCATCTATCCAAAATGACAGCAGTCTCCTCTACCGTTCCCCAAAGTAACGTACTGGAGTCCCCTTTTATTTATATTTTTTGTTAACGACGTGCCATTACTTCTGAACGAATGCAATTTATCATTTTATGCTGATGACTTAAAAATCTTCAGAACTATCGAATCAAAGCGAGATTGCATCATATTGCAAAGCAATATTGATATTTTATCAGAATGGTGTTTGGGTAACGCTATGCAATTGAATGTTAATAAGTGTGCAGTAATAACCTTTTCTAGAAAAAAGTCTGGCACTTTTCATTTTGTCTATAATATGTAACAGACGCGATGAGTGGTTTCACCAGAAACCCTCTCATCGGCATCCTGCTGACACGCCACCTTGGCAGTGTCCCATGAAGTGCCTACGAAGTGACTGGTGGTACATCTAGCACACGCACGTACTAGCTCGTCGGTGGGGAGGGGTTTGCCACTTCTTTTCATGGACATACTAAAAACAATGTACCAAAAAAGAGGAGGCTGACCGTACTGAACCTGAACTGTTGTAAGTGCCTGTACTGTAACTTAAAAAAAATGTTTTGGGTTCCGCTGACTTTAAAAGGGGTATAGCGGTTTTCCGAATAAATACAAAAATTTCACTAAAAGGTATAGCTGTTTAAAAATAAACCGAAAGAAACATGCAGTTTTTTTTTTTTGATTCTTCTTCTTTTTTTCCTTCCTCCTTTTTTTTTTTCAACTTCGGAGAATTTTACTTTTTTAAAAAAAAAAGGGTAATGGCGATTTTCCAAATATAATGTTATAGATCTGGCAATGATCTCTCTCAAATCTGCCAGAACTATTTAGAATATTCTTCCAACATGTAGAGGGCTTCTAGTAACTTCTCAAAGACACAAACAATGACACCCGACGCCATCTAGTAACTTCCAGAATAGTCCAGAAAAACATACACCAGAGAAGGTTCGAGACTCGGATAAATCCATTATAAATAGCCAGAGCTCACGACAAGGAATGATTCACTCAGTGACAGTCTTATGGAAAACACCTATCGGTGTAAGTAAGCGAAAGCGATAGATCGGCGGTGTTACTGTGTTGTGCGAATTAAGTTTTTAGAGCGAATTAAGTGAAGTGATCGGGAAATAGTGTAAAAGTGCAATAAATAAATTATCCTTATATTTTAAAACGAATTGAGTTTTCTTTGGAATCTGGCGAACCCCTAGCTCGCAACAATTGGTGTCAGAAGAGTGGGATTTCAAGGATAAATTCGGGTTAAAAATCGCGAGTGAAATTAAAAATTCTCGGAACGGATAATTTTGTGAGAGCGGAAAAGTAAAACTAAAATTCTCGAACGGACAGTGAGAATTTTGTGAAATCGAATATTCTCGAGTGCTCTAGTGAACAGTGACTTTAATTAGCGAAGTAAAATCACGGAACTAAAATTCTCGAACGGACAGTGAGAATTTTGTGAAATCAAATAATCTCGAGTGATTTAGTGAGCAGTGACTTTAATTAGCGAAGTAAAATCGCGGAACTAAAATTCTCGAACGGACAGTGAGAATTTTGTGAAATCGAATAATCTCGAGTGATTTAGTGAGCAGTGACGTAAATTTAAGTGAATTCGAATCGCGGAAAAACTGGAAATAATTGGTAGTGAAAATGCCGCGTTATTTAAAAGACTTAAAAGTAACGGAGCTGAAGGAAGAGCTCAGCAGACGCGAGTTATCTACAACAGGGAGCAAGTCTGAACTTGTCAGCCGTATGATCGAGACACTTGAGGCTGAGGGTGAGAATGCAGATAGTTTTGAGTTCCAAATCGAAGAAACTCGTGCAGAGGAGTGTTCTGGTGCATCGAATGCTCTGACACAGTTAATGCAACAAATGATGCACAAATTGGATCAACAATCGGCGGATATGAATCAGAAATTAGAGCAACAATCAGTGGACATTAAACAACAATCTGCGGACATTAAACAACAATCTGCGGACATTAAGCAACAATCTGCGGACATTAATCACAAACTAGAGCAACAATCGGCGGATATTAATCAGAAATTAGATCAGACCTCAAAGGACCTTAACCAAAAATTGGAGCTGCAAAATAATAAAATAGACATCATGGGTAAGGCCATAGAAGAAAACGTTGAGAAGAAATTTCGAATCTTCGAAGAGCAAATTACGGAAAAGATATCCGGGATTGTACAAGAAGTCGAACGCCTAAAAAGGGACTTGGATAACGTGAAAGCAGTCGGAGTCATGAAAGCAGAGCACGTTACGCATAAGGGTTTCAAAGCTCCAATCTTCGATGGACAGACACCGTGGGCTATTTATAATATCCAATTTGAGGCTGCCGCCAGAAACAACCATTGGAATGATCTCGAACGAGGAACGGCTCTTATATTGGCGTTAAGAGGTCCACCAGCGGAGGTTCTTCAAACGATTCCGCAGGAGCAACAACAAGATTTTTCAACGTTAGTCCAAACATTGGATCTTCATTACGGCAGTGACCGCATGAAAGAGATCTACAAAATAGAGCTGTACAACCGAACTCAAAAGAATGGTGAAACACTTCAGGAGCTGGCACGCGATATTGAACGACTCACACTATTATCGCTGCCCAATGCGCAAACAGAGCAACGCAACGATACGGCTGTTTTCGCATTCAACAATGCTGTACTGGACAGAGAGCTGCAACAGGCGTTAAAACTGGCAGGTAAGAAAACGATTGGCGAAGCCTTAGTATATGGGCTGACGTTCGAAGCTGCCAAGCAAAGCTCGCGGAGTAACTATCGAGTTCGAGAAATAGTAGAAGAATGTGTGTGCCAGAAAGCCGAGTACACCAAGCGGAGCGAAAGATTTGGTGCCCCCCGATGCTGGAATTGTGGACAGGCAGGACACTTGAGACTCGACTGCCGGAAAGCGACTAACTATTGTTCCGGCTGCGCTGCTAAACAACGCGAAGATAGAGATCGGGCAGGTAGATCTTGGTCAAGAACTAGTCGTCAGAGTTCAAATCTTACACACGGTTTGGATAAAAGATGCCGGAGTCGGTCGAAAACCTCGAGTCGGCAAGATCGATTGCGACAAGAACAATACATCGGGAAAGATCATGGAAGCAAAGATGGACAATCGAATAAGGATCGCGAACGAACGGGTAGAAGTCGTGACGGTCAAGTACTTCATGCGAATAATCGTGACAAGACCAAACATGGGAAGCGATATGATCGAGAAGATCGCGAAAGGAAGAATGCGGAACGAGAAAAGGGAAGTAAACGTGCCGCTAAGGAGGAGAATGAGCGCGAAAAGGAAACGGAGAAAGAACGCGAACGTGAGAAGGAAAAAGAAGCCGGAAAAACCATTCGGAGGTTAACGATCGAACCAGAGGATGGATGGAATCAGCGAAAACCTCGTACAAAAATGAAAGTGGTACATCTCGACCGACTAACAAAGTACCACGGTGCCATTGCGGAAATGAACGACTCTGTTCGGGACGAACAGGGACTAAGGAGAGGGTAATGTTATAGATCTGGCAATGATCTCTCTCAAATCTGCCAGAACTATTTAGAATATTCTTCCAACATGTAGAGGGCTTCTAGTAACTTCTCAAAGACACAAACAATGACACCCGACGCCATCTAGTAACTTCCAGAATAGTCCAGAAAAACATACACCAGAGAAGGTTCGAGACTCGGATAAATCCATTATAAATAGCCAGAGCTCACGACAAGGAATGATTCACTCAGTGACAGTCTTATGGAAAACACCTATCGGTGTAAGTAAGCGAAAGCGATAGATCGGCGGTGTTACTGTGTTGTGCGAATTAAGTTTTTAGAGCGAATTAAGTGAAGTGATCGGGAAATAGTGTAAAAGTGCAATAAATAAATTATCCTTATATTTTAAAACGAATTGAGTTTTCTTTGGAATCTGGCGAACCCCTAGCTCGCAACAATAATAATAAAAAAAGAAACATGCGATTTTACTTACCTTCGGTAAATTCCACTATAAACTGGGTATAGCGGGGTTATGATTACACAGAAAAAAACCATGCGGTTTTTCTTAACTTCGGGAAAACTTCACTAAAAAAAAAGTATAGCGATTCTATACATGCACCAAGGAAAAAAAAAATGCGGTTTTTCTGATTTTTGGGAAAAAAACTTCACAAAAAAATATATAGCGATTTATAAGCACCAAGGAAAAAAAACCATGCGGTTTTTCTGAATTTCGAAAAAACTTCACTAATAAAAATATAGCGGTTATATATAAGCTCCAAGAAAAAAAACATGCGGTTTTTCTGATTTTCGGGAAAACTTCACTAATAAATATATCGAATATATTGTTGCGAGCTAGGGGTTCGCCGGATTTCAAGAAAAACACAATTCGTTTTAAAATATAAGGATAATTTATTTATTGCATTTTTACACAATTTC
This sequence comes from Chorisops tibialis, assembly GCA_963669355.1. Lineage (NCBI taxonomy): Eukaryota > Metazoa > Arthropoda > Insecta > Diptera > Stratiomyidae > Chorisops > Chorisops tibialis. Next base: position 113,136,647 of record OY770263.1, on the reverse strand, counting down.
CCGATCACTTCACTTAATTCGCTCTAAAAAAAACTTAATTCGCACAACACGGTAACACCGCCGATCTATCTATCGCTTTCGCTTACTTACACCGATAGGTGTTTTCCATAAAACTGTCGCTGAGTAACTGGCTGTTTATACTTGATTTATCCAATTCTCGAACCTTCTCTGGTGTATGTTTTTCTGCTGGGTCTGGACTATTCTAGAAGTTACTAGATGGCGTCGGGTGTCATTGGTTGTGGCCCTCTACATGTTGGAAGAATATTCTATATAGTTCTGGCAGATTTTAGAGAGATCATTGCCAGATCTATAACAATATTAGAAGATTATTCGAGAACTTTCTTTTAAGTAGAGAAAGTTCATATTGCGCGGTTTGTTCTGGCATATTGGAGAAGATCAATATTGCGTGGTGGCCAGATTTATAACAATATGTATATAAGCACCAAGAAAAATAAACCATGCGGTTTGTCTGAATTTCGAAAAAACTTCACAAAAAAAATATATCGATAAGTACGCGACTTCTCTGCTCTGGGAGGGGGTCCGATCCCCTCGACGTACAAAAAGCAAGAGAGATCAACAAATCCCCATTTGTTCCCAAGGAACCTCGGCCTAACCGTTAATGAACAGTTTGCGCACGTCACTTAGGTTTTTCAGTGACGCTCAGCTGTTTGTAGCACCATTTGTGAGATGGTAACGATCAAACGCCCAGCAAAACGAATTGGTTTTAATTAATTTTGGATTATTTTTTTCTTTTTTTTTTTGTATTTTTTTTTTTAATATTTTCCTACCATCCGCGCGACCATTACAAATATTAGCAATGAAAATTTAAAACGTGTCTCTCAAATCAAAGATCTTGGAGTAATATTTGACGTTAAGTTGTCTTTTAAATCCCATATTGATAAAATTGCAAACAGTGGTATGGCTATGCTAGGTTTCATTAAGAGGAGAGTCAGGGAATTTAATGACCCACACCTGTGTAAGTCTCTTTTCTGTGCGCTGTTGTTACTGCTCCTCGGATATGCAAGTGTTGTTTGGTCACCTTCTACTCAAATCGACTCGTACAGAGTTGAAAGAGTACAAGTTCAATTTCTTCTGTTTGCTTTGCGAAGTCTTCAGTTTAGTAGCTACCGGTTGCCCTCTTACAAATGTCAGCTACTTCTGCTCAATATGACCACTCTCGAAAGAAGAAGAGAGCTCGCTTCTGCTACTCTTGCTTTCGATCTGATTAAGTCAAACATGATTTCGAGCGAGCTCCTTTCCCGCTTTACATTTGTTGACCGCAGGTTTAGTTTTCGAGACAACAGGATCTTGAAAAGTGAAACTCACCATACCGATTTTTTGATGAATGATCCTATTGCTTGCGCCATAAAAAACTTAAATTTGCATTCAGACTACTTTAATAGTTCTGTAAGCAGAAATACCTACAAAGATAAAATAATGACTAAATTTAAGGCATTATTTGAAAGATAATATTTAGGTCTTAGTTTTATGTAGTCTTTTTTTGTTTTGATTTTAATTGTTTATGTTTGTTGTAAGTAATGGTTAAAACTTTTTTCCATAAGCTTAGTATTAAGATTGTTTTTTTTTTACGATATTTTTCTAAAATAGACTTAACTTGTCTACTTATCTATATAAATATAATTGTAGTGTCTGTCTGTGATTTGCTTAGAAATGGCTATAAATAAGTTTTTTGCTTCATTTTAGCAATAACTAAGCAGAATTTAACGTTTTTAAAAAATTTCTCTGTCTGTCTTTCCGGCTTTCACGCAAAAACGGCTGCACCGATTGCAATGAAACTTTCACAGATTATTAGCTCTGCCTCTGGGAGTAATCTGCTTTAGGTTTTATTTTTCTCCCCTCACGTCTTCTACCCCCTCCCATACAAAGTGACTCGTTTTCAAAAACTTATAATAATCAAATTTTCATAGAAACTATGAAAGCTTTTAATTTGAAATTTCAAATATATTATTTCTATTATAAATGCAATTTTCAAGTATATAAATAGTTTGAATCCCCAATTCCTTCCACCACCTCCCATACAAACTAAACTTTTTCATGAAATACTATACTCCAATTTTCTCAGTACGTATAACTTTGATCGAGCTAAAATTTTGTATTGAATCTTTAATTAGCATAATTATTATTATCGGGAAAAATTAACCGATTAGCTTTACTCCTTCTACCCCCTCCCATACAATGTGACACAATTCCAATACTTTGCAAAAACTCAATTTTCTTGAAAAGTGTGAATCTAACTGATCTAAAATTTAAAACACATCAATTCCATGATGATTATAGTTATTTCTAGAAAAATTACCAAAAACCCTACACTCCTTCTACCACCTCCCATACAAACTGCACTTTTTCATGAAATACTCTAAACCAATTTTCTCAGTACGTATAACTTTGATCGAGCTAAAATTTTCTGATGAATCCATAATTAGTATTATTATTATTATCGGGAAAAATTAACCGATTGGCTCCACTCCTTCTACCCCCTCCCTTACAATATGACACAATTTCACGACTTTGCAAAAACTCGATTTTCTTGATAAGTGTGAATCTAACTGATCTGAAATTTAAAAGATATCAATTGCATGGTGATGATAGTTGTATCTAGAGAAATTATCAAAAAAACCCCACTCCTTCTACCACCTCCCATACAAATTTCACAATTTCACTAAATCCAATACACTAAGTTTCTCAAGTTACCTATTCAGTTTTTCAAGCTTAAATTTGGTGCAAAATATTTTTATAGCTACTCTAGCATGGAGTGAAAAAAATTAATTTAGTACTGTCATCCGTTCTATCACTCCCCACACAAAAATTCTTAAGATTACAAAAATTTCGATTTCATCGGTAGTATCATATAATAGAGTTTTACGCACAATCGAAGTCCTGTTATGTTTTTAAGCTCAATGTCATTTTATTTGGGCTTTTTTCAATTAACACAAGCTATAACTATTCACATGTCCTTAACACGTATACATATGATCTCGAATTGCGGATTTGATTTGATCACGAGCCTCTCCCATTCAAATGCGAGTATCTTGCTTTCATTCTTAATAATTCATGGTTGTGACTCCAACAAAATACAAAACATTGTGTTCAAAGAGCCATTAAAGTAAGCGGATTAAATATCCCATATAATGTATTACTAACTACATTCTCAAAAATTTGCTTATTAATTCGATTTTTGCGCGAACGAAGTCGCGGGCGTTTGCTAGTATTAAATAAAATAAAAAAATAAAATAATTTTTAGGTGATAATTGATTTTTTAAAAATGGTCGAAAAAATAATTTTGTATGGGAGGGGGTAGAAGTTTGGAAGGTATTCGACCAGTTAATATTTCGTATATTTAGAGATTTTTTTTAAATGCATTTTGCAAATTTTCAAGTTTCTACCTTAAAATTTCATTCAAAAATTTTCAGTTTAAATGTTTTTTCATTGCACATGAATCACCTTGTACACGGTTTACCAGGGGGTCGGTGTATAGCAATTGCAGAATTTTTATTATTTTATTTTGTTATTCTAATAAAAAAGTATTGTGATCGACACAAGAAAAAAAAAATTTGCTATCCTGAAATTTTTTTTTCTCGTTTCATGACTAAATTAGCCTTAAAATGCAAAAAAAAAAATTCGTTCCGCCGTACGCCGTACATATGGACTCATATCTCCGAGACTGTTTAAGGTAGAATGTTTGTTTTTGGGTGGATTGTTGATTGAGTAAGTGAACTCTATTTTCTAAATTTTGGGGGGTGTTAGGTGGAAGGGGGCGGCGGGAAAAAGTCGAAAACTACACTTTGCTAATATCTCCACCACGAATGCAGATAGAAAGTTGAAAATCAGTAAAGATATAGAGAAGGTTGCGGGACACACTTTAAAAATAATTAAATTTTTTTATCCATTCGCGTGACCGAATTATTTTTTCAAATGATTATATCTTCGAAATTACTTATCGTAAAAAATTCATATTTTGGGACCATTAAGGTGGCATATAGTTCCATTGGAATCAGCTTAGAAAGTGGCTAATTATTGTAAGGGGGAGGTCAGGGAGGGTACAACGAAAAACACTTAAAAACTAATATCTCAACTATCTCTAAAGCTATGTAATTGAAACGTGAAAGTATATTAAGCTATACTAGGAAAATACAAAAAAAACATAACAGGGCTACGATTGCGCGTATAGCGCAATCTTACGATCTAGATGAAATAGAATTTTTTGTGACCCCAAGAAATTTTGTATGGGGAGTGTTAGAAGGGGTGATAGCATTGAACTAATTTTTTCCCCATCATGCTGAAGTAGCTATAAAAATGTTTTATACAAAATGCTTACTCCAAAAATTGAATAGGAGCTGAGAAAATTAGTGTATTAGATTTAGTGAAAATGTGCAATTTGTATGGGAGGTGGTAGAAAGAGTGGGGGGATTTTAGTGATCTTTTCAGAAATAACTAAGAATATCATAAAATTGACATCTCTTAAATTTTAGATTTTTTGTGAAGTTGTGAAACTGTGTCATATTGTATGGGAGAGGGTAGAAGCAGTGAAGCTAATCAAATATTATTTTCTGATCTTAGTGATAATGCTAAATAAGTATTTATTACAAAATGTGAGCTCGATAAATGTTATATGTTCTGAGAAAATCGGCTTAGAGCATTTCATGAAAAAGTGAAGTTTGTATGGGAGGGGTTAGAAGGAGAGGGAGGACGCAAATAATTTTTATACTGTATATTGAAATCATTATGAAAGTAATATATCCCAAAATTCAGACTAACACCTTTTATACTTTTCGAGCAAATCCATTTATAGTCGAATTGCGAAATTGTGTCATTTTGTATGGGAGGGGGTGGAAGGGGTGAAGCTAATAGTCAAAATTTCTTTTAGCCCTACTAACAATTTGAAATAAATATTTAATGCACAATTTCAGATCGCTAAATTTTATACGCACTGAGTAAATGTTATATGTTCTGAGAAAATCGTCTTAGAGCATTTCATGACAAGTACAGTTTGTATGGGAGGTGGTAGAAGGAGAGGGAGGACACGCATAATTTTTATACAGCAGATTGATATTACCATAAAAGTAATATATTCCAAATTTCAGACCAATAGCTTTTATACTTTTCGAGCAAATCCGTTTATCGTCAAATTTCGCATTTGTGTCATTTTGTATGGGAGGGGGTAGAAGGGGTGGAGCGATTTGGCATGTTCACGAACTTGACCTTACTTCTTTGTCAAAAATGACGTGTACGAAATTTGAGCTTTCTAGCTCAACGCGTTCTCAAGCTAGAGAGCGAACGGACGGACGGACGGATGGACATCCGGTTTTGAGATTTTTGAGTGATTATATGAATTTATGTATCATTCATTTTTTTCTCCGAGCCTTATTTCTTGGCGTTACAAACTTTAGAGCAAACTTATAATACTCTCAGATTTCATCTAGAGTATAAACATAACATGTTGAAATAATAGCAGTGGGGGAAATGGGGAGCATTTCAAAAATGGCGCACTTTTCAAAATTACAAATCCTTATATCTCAAAAAAGAGTACAGATATTAAGTCCAAAATTTGTGAAATTGTAGAACTACAAAGTGGTTAATTTTGGTAAAAATTTTAAGTTGGGGGTGTAAGGGGAGGGAGGTGATAAGCAAAAATGTCTGAAAATTTGAGTGATTTTTTCAGGGCTCTGGTGAAAGATACAAAGTTTAAATTTTGCATGTCGATACGTCTATTTGATGTACATAGAAAAATAGTAATAATTTGATCCATAATTGTTATAAAACGACCCCCCCGGTCTAACGTGCACAAGGTGTTTCAAGTGCATTGAAAAAAACACATAAACTGAAAATTTTTGAGTGAAATTTTAAGGTAGGAACTTGAAAATTTGCGAAATACATTTAAAAAAAATCTCTAAATATACGAAATATTAACTGGTCGAAAACCTTTAAAACTTCTACCCCCTCCCATACAAAATTGTTTTTTCAACCATTTTTAAGAAATCAATTATCACCTAAGCTATCAAGTTGAAATTTTGCACAAGAACTAACAAAAATAATTGAAATGAAATTACGTTAAAAGTTTTGAAATCGCGCTTGCCCTTCTACCCCCTCCCATACAAAAGTATGATTTCGACCAATTTCATTAAATCAACTACTAACCAACAAATTAAAAGCTACGAACTTGAAATTTTGTACGAGCACCATACAACAGAAAAGAAAGAAAATTGCATCACAAGTTTTACGATTCCCCTACCTCCTCTACCCCTTTTTTTCGAGCATTTTTAAGAAATCAGTTATCAGCTAACTCTTAAAAGCTATCAATTTCAAATTTTGCATAAAAACTTATAAAAATAATTCAAATGAAGTTGCTTTAAAAATTTTGAAATCGCGCTTGCCCTTCTACCCCCTCCCATACAAAACTATGATTTCGACCAATTTCATTAAATCAACTAATAACCAACAAACTGAAAGCTACGAACGTGAAATTTTATACAAGCACCTTACAAGAGAAGCGAAATAAAACCACATATCAAATTTTACGATTCCCTTACCTTCTCTACCCCCTCCCATACAAATGTTCGGTTTCGTGAATGTAAAATACACCGAATTTTCTATGCAACTTCGTCTACGAAACACATTTCATACAGAGAATATTGGACGTGATTCAAACAATTAATTAAAAAGCTATTAACATCCACCCACCCTTACTATTACCCCTCCTCCTCCCCTCATAAAAACCCAAATTTGCATAATTGAATGAAATATTGTTAAATTGACAACAGCCCTGCCCAAGAACTCCCTTTCACTTAGCCTTCCCTAGCCACTCTAAACTGCATATTGACTTTCCACTCATCCGCAACTTGTCCCAAGAATAATAAAGTTTCGCCCGACTTGTTGGCAGTTTATTTTTATTTGAAATCCAGCGATCCCTTGCGCATTTCAATACTTAGGTCTGACAATAAAACAATCAAAAAGCAGAATAAACGGTGTTCCATACATATAGGATTTTTATACTCTAGATGAAATCTGAGAGTATTATAAGTTTGCCACAAAGTTTGGAACGCTAAGAAATAAGGCTCGGAGAAAAAAATGAATGATACAGAAGTTCATATAATCACTCAAAAATTTCAAAACTGGATGTCCGTTCGTCTGTCTGTCTGTCCGTCCGTGTCCTCTCTAGCTTGAGAACGCGTTGAGCTAGGTACGAGGGCTGTATGATAAGTACCCGTGTTTACCGACTGATGGCAACACTGACGCAAAATGTTTATGACATCATGTAGCGCCATCTTTACAATGACGACTGTGAAAATTTCAGATAGATTTATCGAGTAGTTTTGTTTTTACAGCTGTTGAAATTCATCAAGTTCGTGTTTATTTGCAATCATGGAGAAAGAGCAATATCGATCAGTGTTTCGATTTCTTTTTTGGATGGGATGACGTATGAGGAAATCAAAGTGAAGGTGCATGCCGTTTATAAGGACCATGCACCTTCGATAACTATCATCAGATATTGGTTTAATGAATTCAAGCGTGACCGTTTTTAATGAAGAACGCCCAGGCCGTACGATTGAGGTAACTACGGAGGATATTGTTAATAAAATCCATGATATTGTGTTAGCAGATTGTCGGATGATGGTCAGTGAGATTGCTGACATTGTACACATCTCAATTGAACGCATACAAAATATCCTACACGAAAAATTGGGCATGAGAAAGCTATCGGCGACCATATTCCCCTGATTTGGCCCCCTGTGACTTTTTCCTCTTTCCAAACTTGAAGAAATCGTTGGCAGGAAAGAAATTCGGTTCGAATGAGAAGGCTATCGACGCAACAGAGGCCTATTTTGCGGAGTTCGACAAATCATATTTTTTGGATGACTTGAAAAAGTTAGAATATCGCTGAACTAAATGTATCGAGCTAAAAGGAGATTATATTGAGAAATAAATAAAAAAAAATTTTTAATTCATTTTCTTGCCTAACACGGGCACTTATCATACACTCCTCGTAGTTCAAATTTTGTACACTTCGTTTTTAACAAAAAAATAAGGTCAAGCTCGTGAATGAGCCAAATCGCTCCATCCCTTCTACCAGCTCTCATACTAAATTATACAATTTTGTAATTTGACAATAAACGGATTTACTTGAAAAGTATAAATGCTATTGATCTGAAATTTTGAATGTAATACTTTTATGATGGTTTTAATATACTGTATAAAAATAATTTGTGTCCTCCCCCTCCTTCCACCACCTCCCATACAAACTCAGTTTTTCATGACTCAGTGCGTATAAAATTTAAAAATTGTTCACCAAATATTTATTTAGAACTAGCAGACCCCGCGACTTCGTCCGCGCTTAAATCGCATTAATAAGCTATTTTTGAGAGTGCTGTTAGTAATACAATATCTTGGGAAATACATATAATCTGCTCACTTTAAATCTCTTTCTAAGTCAATTGCAAGTATTTTTCAAATGAAAATAAGTCGATTTGATATATTATTATTGGATGTTAAGGATTTACTTCAATTTAAAGAGATTTACTGCTGTTGACATAATTACACTGACATCGATTTGAACAGATCTCAGTTTGTTTCCTGTCATTGGAACAACAAAAATAACTTTTATTTTAAATAGATGTTGACATTAGCAACAACGTTTGTTATGACTTCAAACAGAATGTTTTCAAATAATTTTTAAAACCTAGATGAAATCTGAGAGTATATTGTGTTTGCCTCGCCGTTTGTTACGCTAAGAAATAATGCTCACACAGAGTCGTTAAGGGTACAGAATTATTTGTTTCCGATCAAAAACCGTCTCTCTGTCTGTTCACGAGCTTGGCATCACTTCTGAACAAAATCAGTGAGCACAAAATTTTGACTTTATAGTTCAACGCGCTGTGGAACTATAGAGCACACGGACGGACAAACGAACAGACGGTTTCGAGATTTTCGAGCAAAAATATTGACTCTGTCATTCGATTTTTCCTTGAACGTTATTTGTTAGCGTTACAAACTTGAAAGAAAACATATAATACAGTCAGATTCATTCCATCCCGCTCCCCAATAAAACTCAAAAAATTCGAATCTTAGCGAATTTTCTTGAGAAATATTTAAACTATGGATCTGTAAATCATCATATTACAAATATATCATTTGCATAACAATTCTAGTCTATAAACGAAAATTTTATCGATATCCCATCACTTCTTATGCTCCCCCTTCGAATACCACAATTTTATAAAATTATTTTATTACTTTTCTTAATAACTATGAACCATGATGTGATAGTGTACATATTCTTTAATGTATTTTAAAGAAATATAGAATTGGAAATAGTTCGCATGATTACTTACGAATCTGTACACATAAAAAAGAAATGCCGGACGAACGCAAACCAAAACACACGGCCACATGGTCAAACATATACATATGCATCCATATGCTATCTTTATACATAAAAAAATAAATAAAAATTCGTGCTTAAAAAAATCCCGTCTGGAGTGGGAATCGAACCCATGACCTATTGACTGAAAAGCAAGCACGCTGCCCACTACGCCACGGAAGCCTCATACATATACACATACATATTTTTGTATATATGTATGTACATATATGTATGACCATGTGGCCGTGTGCTCCGATTTGCGTTGTTCCGGAATTCTTTTTTTATGTGTGTTGAGATAGCAGAGACTATTCCGAAGAAAAAAAATTCATGCAAATCGGGTGAATAGTTGCGAACAACAAACGAAAAAATTTCTCCATACAAAATGTACTGAAAACGAAATTTTCCAAATTTTCCAATTTTCAGGGAAAATTTGCAATTTTTGGCTCTGTTAGGATCTAAGTTGGGCTTTAACGAACACAACAAAAAAAATTTGAGCCAAATCGGACGAACGGTTGCTGAGTTACACGTGTACACACGTAGAACACTTATTTTTATATATAAGATTATTAGTAAAGCCGAAAAAAATTAGATGGTTAGCTTTACCCCTTATGCCCCGCCCATACAAAATGACATAATTTCGTAATTTGACAATAAACGCATTTGCTCGAAAAGTATAAATGCTATTGATCTAAAATTTAAAATGTACTACTTTCATAGTGATTCCAATCTACTGTATAAAAGTTGTTTGAGTCCTCCCGTTTCTTCCACCACCTCCCATACAAACTGCACTTCTTCATGTAATACTATAAACAAAATTACTCAGTACGTATAAAATTTATCGAGCTGAAATTGTGCACTAAATATTTATTTAGAATTATTAGTTAAGACAATTAGTTTCACTCCTTCTACTCCCTCCCATACAATCTGACAATTTAACAACTTCAAAAAAATTCGATTTTCCTGAAAACATGTAAAAAATTTTATTTAAGGTCATTAAGAACTCGCCCCTCCTTGTACCACCTCCCATACAAACTGCACCATTTCACTAAATCCAATACACTAATTTTCTCAGTACCTATTACTTCTAAATTTTCTATAAAACATTGTGGTGGCAACTCTAGCGTAGTTCAATGTCGTCAGCCCCTCCTCCACTTCCCCTAAAAAAACTTCAAGACACCGAGTTTAATTTAGGGGGTCACCCTTTAATGCATTGCACAATTAATTTAATTCGGTAAAGGAAGTGAATAAAATTTGGGTGTATTATGGAAATTAGGGTGGAGAGAGACGGAAATGACGGTGAAGATTATTCTTAAAGGACTGGAGGTTATGCCTACTTGGGAAAACGTTAGTCGGCAATGCATTCCAAAGTCTGGACGTTCGGGAGATGAATGACTGTCTATATTTCACTGTACGAGTAGTAATAGGGTTGACGGAAAACTCGTGCGCGCGTTTAGCTTGACGAGTTTTCGGGGAAAGGTGTAAAGTGGAGGAATGAGTGATCTAAGTTCCGCACTACATTTATAATGAAAGTAGCGATAATTAATACTGAGTACTCCGACGTTTCTGCGATGCTCGAGGGAGTCAATAGAAACCGTAACAGTTTCATCTCCAATTAGTCGGAACGCATGTTTTTAGATTCGATCGAGCAGGGCAAGGTGAGTTTTGGGAGCTCCAGCCCATAAATGCGAATTGTACTCTAAACGAGGTCGAATGTAGGCCTTGTAGATGGTAGCTATGTCGTGTTGAGTTGGAGGGGAGAGGGTTGAGAAAAATAAGTAAATATGTATTTGTTAAACTGTTATTACGTGTTTTATTGAAGCAAAAATAATTGATTGAAAAAAGGAGTTTACGCGGCGAAGGTCCGACTCCAACTGTCGCAAAGTTCGCGGACGAGAACGATCGAAAAAAAAGGTGCATCATCAGCACACACGCGAACTACCGAAAAGTGCTTTATCAGCACAGATATGAACGCCCGAGCAATGCTTTATCAGCATACACGCGAATGGCCCCAGCCAAAGCACGTACTCGATCGAGTATGTGGCGGCTGGCCATGAACCGTCATATCGCATAACGCGCGATCCGCGTATCGCATTACGCACATCAAGAAGTCGCCACAGAACGATAAAGTGCACGGCGGTCGTCTTAATGTTCATCTAATGTCAGCGCTTTTGATATGTGGCATGATCTTTTGATGGTAAAAGATGCCATTGCCCGTGTATGGAATGTTGAGGGTGGAGAAGGATGCTGTGGGTACACAACAGTCGCGAGGCGTAAAGTATTTTTTGCATTTGGGAAGAATACGTAGGCGTTTGGAGGTATCAAAGGCAACATCAAAAATGTGTGTGATCCAATCAAGGTGGTTATTTAACTTTACTCTGATAGAATAAATTCATCTGAAGAGCAAAGAGGTGCGCCAATAAAGGCTAAATTAGACGATGCTACTGGAACATCACGTTTAAGAGAAAGATGGCAGAACTGTGTTTTGGCGGCGTTGAACTCTACTCTACTTTTCCTGCCCCATTCCAGGATTAAGTCGAGGTCGGTGTTCAGCGAACCGAATAATTCTCTGTGTTTGGAAGCAACATATTGTGAGATTCCGCAGCAGAGTCGAATTCAAAGGTGTTATTTAAAGTATTATCATCTGCAAACTATAGATTGGATTGAGAGTAGAAAGCAAAGGATCATTAATAAATACCAAGAACAGAGTGGGCGATAAGATGGAACGCTGAGGGACACCGGAATTGATTGGGAAGGAGGAGGAAGTAACGCCATCTAATAGGACTCGTATAGTGCGATTAGACAAGAAACTCTCAATCCATTGAATAAGGGAAGCATCGAGGACAATGGTCTTGAGCTTAGCAAGAAGACATTCGTGCCAAACTCTGTCAAAATCTTATGCAATGACCTTCGCCGTATTTGTGCAAGCAGAAGTTCCAGCGTTTTTTCAAACAGACCAAGAGATCACCCGTTGACCTTCCAGAACGGAAACCGTATTGGCGATCGTGGATAAACTGTTTATCCTCGAGATAATGAACGATTTTGTGATTGACAGCAGTTTCCATTACTTTCGAGAGCACGGAATTAATGGCTATTGTGCGGTAGTTAGCGGGGCTCGCTTTGCTTCCTTTCTTGGGAATTGGCTGAACATTCGCAACTTTCCACAATTGTGGAAAGCACCCGAAAGAGTAAGATAGATGGAAAAGATTGCGAAGTGGTTTAGCCAGCGGACTTGTGAATATTGAGCTGTTGCAGGATCGTGGAAATGAGACGTTTGCGAAATGTAACGAAGGCAGCGAAAAACCAGAAGGTTGCGAGGGCTTTGGTTTTAAGGTGATAGTGTGGAGTTTCTCGCAAAGCTGGCTGCCAATAGGTTAGCTTTCTTAACAGGATCCACTACGGTACGTTCACCATCTACGAGTGGCGGTGTTGATGAATAGATGAAATTATTGTTGACAGTTTTTACAAAAGACCAGAAAGATCTTAAGCCTTTTGTACTCTGGAGGATCTTCCATCGAAGTTTTTGGTCGTAATCAAATTTAACACGTTTGAGGATAGAATTGCAGGTATTTCTTGATTTAATATAACGGTCTCTGTTAGCTAAGGTTGGATGACTTTTGAAACCTTGAATATGTTAACATTTTAAATGTCTACTGTTATCAATCAATCATCATCATCATCATCAATGGCGCGACAGCCGAAATCAGGCCTTGGCCTCCTGAAGTCGTCGCCTACAATCGTCTCGATCCAAAGACCGCGTCCTCCAGCTGCTAATTTTTAAGATAGCTTTGCTATCTTCATCAACCGAGTCTTCCCATCGCTTGCGTGGCTTGCCTACTGGCCGGTTACCACTCGCTTTGCCTTCCAGAGCACGTTTGGGGATTCTTCTGTCTTCCATTCGCTCTACATGGCCAGCCCACTGCAGTTTACGTAGCTTGATGAATGTTGAAGCTTCTGGGTCATCGTAGAGTTCATACAACTCATGGTTGTATCTTATTCGCCATTCTGTTCCTTCCTTCGTCTGTTTCATTACCGTCCTTTGTTAGATTAGCCCCAAGATATATGAAATTGTCCACATTCTCCAAATTATATTCCGCAATTGTTATGTTTTGTCTGATAGGCGCTCTCCTTCTTGTTTGCGTCATTACTTTTGTTTTGATTTCGTTAATGCGCAACCCGAACTCCGCCATAGACGGTCCCAAGCCCGAGTTGAGAAAGGAGGAGGGAACATGGAGTTAACCTGAATGGCCAGTAACACCAGTGCGTCTCAGGAAGTAGGCAAAAAGTATGACATAGTTGGACTTGCAGCATAGCTGTGAGAACTCCAGCATGTCATATTTAGCTCAAAACTCCCACCCTTTTCCTACTAGGGTGTAATAAATAAGTAGGACCGGTCCTCCAGGTCGGGGGTTGGGCGAGGCGCCGACAACGCATCACCGGAAAAAGAACACTGTCCAGAAACCTGAAGAACAGCCTCGGAAAGGATGGACTCAACGGCAACGACCCCGCAAACGAAAAATGGACTACTCTATTGGATCTTGGAATGTTCGATCCTTATTTAGGACAGGAGCTCTGAAAGAGTTTCACGAAGAAGTGGCAAAACACAACATCAACATAACTGCCATCCAAGAAACGAAATGGCTCGGTAACGAAATCATGGACATGAGATCACACACAATCTATCCAAGTGGAAAATTGTCGGGAAGCAGAGAGTTTGGAGTCGCTTTTGTCGTTGACAAAAAATTTAAACAGCAGGTCACGAGCTTCAGACCAGTAAGTGAAAGATTGTGTGCAATCCGAATAAAGACTAAATTCTTCAACACTTGGTTGATCAACGTTCACGCACCAACAGAAGACAAGGACGATATAACTAAAGACGAATTTTATGCCACCCTAGAGACAACCTATGACTCACTGCCCTCGAATGACCTAAAAATTGTCTTAGGGGATTTTAATGCAAAAGTCGGAAAGGAGGAGGCTCATAGAGGAACAACAGGAGGGCACAGTCTCCATGACATAACCAACGACAATGGCCAACGTCTTATTGATTTCGCAAGCAGCAAAAATATCATAGTAAGCTCTACGTGCTTCCCACATCGCGATATTCATAAACGAACGTGGGCATCACCAGATGGTCACACCTTCAACCAAATAGACCACGTTCTAATTGAGAAAAGGGCTGCTTCCAGCATACTTGATGTACGAACTCTCCGCGGTGCGAATTGTGACTCTGACCACTATCTAGTCAGAGCTAAGTATCGATGCAAAATAGCTTGTCGTGGATATTCGAAAACGAGTAGAGCTCGCAAATTCAATGTCGACAAGCTTAACGACGAAACGGTGGCGCAGGCTTACATGTTAGCATGTAATAAACACCTGACACCAATATATGAAGATATCAAAAATATGCCAGTGGATAATGCGTGGATAAAAATACGAGACGGCATCAAATCCTCCGCGGAAGAGGTATTAGGGTATCAAGCACGGCGAAAAAATAATGATTGGTTCGACCAAGAATGTCGCGACGCAATAGATAGAAAGAACGAAGCTTACAAAATTTTTACTGAACGACCAACACGAGCCAAAAAAGAAAGATATGACGAGCTTAGGCGATATGCGAAAAAGACCTGCAGACGAAAACAAAGGAAGTACCATAATGACAAAATACAAAAAATGGACGACGACATGAGAAAAAATAAAACGCGGGACGCATACGCCATAGTAAAAGATTTAAAAAAAGGATATAAACCAAAAACCAGTCTCTGCAAAGACGCAGAGGGCAATATCATCAGCGACACAGAAGAAATCAAAAGGAGATGGGCTTCATACTTTGAACATCTTTTGAATCCCATCCCAGTAGCACCGATAACGACAAACAACATTTCAATTGAAGCCTCAACTGACGAACATGAACCATCATCGACACCACCCACGCTTGCTGAAATCAAAGCAGCCCTATGTGACCAAAAACGAAACAAAGCGCCGGGAATTGACGAAATACCAGTTGAACTTCTGAAAAACGGTGGAAACTGTGTCGCTGAAATACTATACAACATGATATGCAAAATTTGGACAGAGGAAATCATACCCGACGACTGGCGAAAAAGCATTATATGTCCAATTTACAAGAAAGGAGACAAACTCTGCTGTGAGAACTACAGAGGTATATCATTGTTGTGTACGTCCTATAAAATACTGACAAAAATAATTGAACGTCGTATTAAGCCCTATACTAATCAAATAATTGGCGAATACCAAGGAGGATTCAGAACCGGACGATCTACAACAGACCAGATATTCTCGGTGAAACAGGTGCTTGAGAAATGCTGGGAATATAACACAGACGTGCACCAAATATTCGTAGATTTTAAACAAGCATACGACAGTATCGACAGAAGCGTACTGTACCAAATCATGCTTGACTTTGGAATTCCTCCAAAACTAGTCCGACTAACAAGACTCACAATGACGAACACTGAATCCCAAGTGAGAATACAAACCGATTCCACAACCAGCTTTCGAACGGAATGTGGTTTAAAGCAGGGAGATGGTCTAGCTCCTATGCTTTTCAACTTGGCACTAGAGTATGTCGTCCGAAAAATCCCAGTCGACACCAACGGGACACTACTATTCAAGTCCACCCAACTAGTAGCATACGCTGACGACATTAACATTCTAGCAAGATCCTTCCCTAGTGCGAAGGAGGTATTTGTCAATCTTGACTCCGCCGCAAAAGAAGTCGGGTTGCGCATTAATGAAAGCAAAACAAAAGTAATGACGCAAACAAGAAGGAGAACGCCAATCAGACAAAACATAACAATTGCGGAATATAATTTGGAGAGTGTGGACAACCTCATATATCTTGGGGCTAATCTAGCAAAGGACGGTAATGAAACAGACGAAATCAAACGACGGATAATACTTGCAAATAAGACGTATTATTAGGTACTTCCAATAATGAAATCCAAGAAAGTGCACAGGAACAATAAGCTGCGGATTTATAAAACTGTTATACGACCTGTGCTCTGTTATGGCAGCGAGACGTGGACATTAACGCGAACTTCCGAAAAAGCAGTTAACGCATTCGAAAGAAAGGTCCTCCGAAGAATTTTGGGACCTGTGAAGGAAGGAACGGAATGGCGAATAAGATACAACCATGAGTTGTATCAACTCTACGACGAGCCAGAAGCTTCAACGTTCATCAAGCTACGTAAACTGCAGTGGGCTGGCCATGTAGAGCGAATGGAAGACAGAAGAATCCCCAAACGTGCTCTTAAAGGCAAAGCGAGTGGTAACCGGCCAGTAGGCAAACCACGCAAGCAATGGGAAGACTCGGTTGATGAAGACAGCAAAGCCATTTTAAAAATTAGCAGCTGGAGGACGCGGTCTTTGGATCGAGACGATTGGAGGCGACGACTTCAGGAGGCCAGGGCCCGATTTGGGCTGTCGCGCCATTGATGACATGACAATGCGCAACCCGACTTCTTTTGCGGCGGAGTCAAGATTGACAAATACCTCCTTAGCACTAGGGAAGGATCTTGCTAATATGTTAATGTCGTCAGCGTATGCTACTAGTTGGGTGGACTTGAATAGTAATGTCCCGTTGGTGTCGACTGGGATTTTTCGGACGACATACTCTAGTGCCAAGTTGAAAAGCATGGGGCTAGACCATCTCCCTGCTTTAAACCGCATTCCGTTCGAAAGCTGGTTGTGGAATCGGTTTGTATTCTCACTTGGGATTCAGTGTTCGTCATTGTGAGTCTTGTTAGTCGGACTAGTTTTTGAGGAATTCCTAAGTCAAGCATGATTCGGTACAGTACGCTCCTGTCGATACTGTCGTATGCTTGTTTAAAATCTACGAAGATTTGGTGCACGTCTGTGTTATATTCCCAGCATTTCTCAAGCACCTGTTTCACCGAGAATATCTGGTCTGTTGTAGATCGTCCGGTTCTGAATCCGCCTTGGTATTCGCCAATAATTTGATTAGTATAGGGCTTAAGACGTCAGTATTTTATAGGACGTACACAACAATGATATTCCTCTGTAATTTTCATAGCAGAGTTTGTCTCCTTTCTTGTAAATTTAACATATAATACTTTTTCGCCAATCGTCGGGTATGATTTCCTCTGTCCAAATTTTGCATATCATGTTGTGCAGTATTTCAGCGACACAATTTCCACCGTTTTTCAGAAGTTCAACTGGTATTTCGTCAATTCCCGGCGCTTTGTTTAGTTTTTGGTCACATAGGGCTGCTTTGATTTCAGCAAGCGTGGGTAGTGTCGATGATGGTTCATCTTCGTCAGTTGAGGCTTCAATTGAAATGTTGTCTGTTGTGATCGGTGCTAATGGGGTGGGATTCAAAAGATGTTCAAAGTATGAAGCCCATCTCCTTTTGATTTCTTCTGTGTCGCTGATGATGTTACCCTCTGCGTCTTTGCAGAGACTGGTTTTTGGCTTATATCCCTTTTTTAAGTCTTTTACTATTGCGTATGCGTCACGCGTTTTATTTTTTCTCATGTCGTCGTCCATTTTTTGTATTTTGTCATTATGGTACTTCCTTTGTTTTCGTCTGCAAGTCTTTTTCGCATATCGCCTAAGCTCGTTATATCTGTCTTTTTTGGCTCGTGTTGGTCGTTCAGTAAAAATTTTGTAAGCTTCGTTCTTTCTATCTATTGCGTCGCGACATTCTTGGTCGAACCAATCATTATTTTTTCGCCGTGCTTGATATCCTAATACCTCTTCCGCGGAGGATTTGATGCCGTCTCGTATTTTTATCCACGCATTCTCCACTGGCATATTTTGGATATCTTCGTATATTGGTGTCAGGTGTTTATTACATGCTAACATGTAAGCCTGCGCCACCGTTTCGTCGTTAAGCTTGTCGACATTGAATTTGCGAGCTCTACTTGTTTTCGAATATCCACGACAAGCTATTTTGCATCGATACTTAGCTCTGACTAGATAGTGATCAGAGTCACAATTCGCACCGCGGAGAGTTCGTACATCAAGTATGCTGGAAGCAGACCTTTTCTCAATTAGAACGTGGTCTATTTGGTTGAAGGTGTGACCATCTGGTGATGCCCACGTTCGTTTGTGAATATCGCGATGTGGGAAGCATGTAGAGCTTACTATGATATTTTGCTGCTTGCGAAATCAATAAGACGTTGGCCATTGTCGTTGGTTATGTCATGGAGACTATGCCCTCCTGTTGTTCCTCTATGAGCCTCCTTCTTTCCGGCTTTTGCATTAAAATCCCCTAAGACAACTTTTAGGTCATTCGAGGGTAGTGAGTCATAGGTTGTCTCTAGGGTGGCATAAAATTCGTCTTTAGTTATATCGTCCTTGTCTTCTGTTGGTGCGTGAACGTTGATCAACCAAGTGTTGAAAAATTTAGTCTTTATTCGGATTGCACACAATCTTTCACTTACTGGCCTGAAGCTCGTGACCTGCTGTTTAAATTTTTTGTCAACGACAAAAGCGACTCCAAACTCTGCTTCCCGACATTTTCCACTTGGATAGATTGTGTGTGATCTCATGTCCATGATTTCGCTACCGAGCCATTTCGTTTCTTGGATGGCAGTTATGTTGATGTTGTGTTTTGCCACTTCTTCGAGAAACTCTTTCAGAGCTCCTGTCCTAAATAAGGATCGAACATTCCAAGATCCAATAGAGTAGTCCATTTTTCGTTTGCGGGGTCGTTGCCGTTGAGTCCATCCTTTCCGAGGCTGTTCTTCAGGTTTCTGGACAGTGTTCTTTTTCCGGTGATGCGTTGTCGGCGCCTCACCCAACCCCCAACCTGGAGGACCGGTCCTACTTATTTATTACACCCTAGTAGAAAAAGGGTGAGAGTTTTGAGCTAAATATGACATGCTGGAGTTCTCACAGCTATGCTGCAAGTCCAACTATGTCATACTTTTTGCCTACTTCCTGAGACGCACTGGTGTTACTGGCTATTCAGGTTAACTCCATGTTCCCTCCTCCTTTCTTAAATCGGGCTTGGGACCGTCTATGGCGGAGTTGTTATCAATCAATAATGTGAATAACATTGTTGATTTGGAATACATTGAATAATTTTTGTTGATTCGAAAGAAATGAGATAGATCTAACATATCGATACCATAGTGCACAAATGTATTATGTGCTACATATTGATTTTGAGATAAACGGATTTCAAACTTTGATTTGCCTCAAAGTTCTTATACAGAGTGTTTGGTACTCCGTGCGCCACCTTGTAAGGGGTTATTCCTTGATATATTTTGAGAAAAAAATTGTTCTACGGAGATGGTCAATTTTCAATATCCACGGAGATACAGGGTGATCAAGAAAAGGGTTTCGGACCTGTACCCACACTCACTCAAAACGCTATATCTTGAAAACTAATAATCGCAATTCAAAGTGTTATAGCTTGTTTTTTCTTCTTCAATGGCGCTACAGCCCAAATCGGGCCTTCGCCTCCTGAACTTCAGGTTCCTTAACATTTTCATTATTTATTGCGGACGAGTTGTTAGCTCTTCGCACAACCCTCTATCTACGAATTTTTCATTTTCGTAGATTGAGGTAACTAAGGTATATTCAAGCAGGTAGTGTGCTTGGAATTATGCGTCGACCGGGATTTGAACTCACGACCTTCGCATTGTAAACCAAACACCCTACCCACTAGACTACACCCTAGCTTGTTTTTTAGGGAATCGAATTACTTTTCATTTTGTGTAATAATCCGCATTGTAACTGTACCCAATCCTGAGGTATTTGACTCAGAATACAAATTTTTGATACTTTGACCCTCGAAATTCTGGGATCAATGTAGTTTTTCTCAAAAAAACGCATTATAAAAATGTCATTTTAATGTTGGTTTTTTATGTGCCATATTATTGCCAACAAAAGATGTATAAACTTGCATTGCATAAGTTTCATAGTTTAGCAAAAACTATCATTCCAATAATTTAGCACTTTTATCAAAAAAAACAAGAATATGTTGATCAAAACTCTCCGCTTGAACTAAAAGAACTTAAGAATGGTTTTTATGGTTTATTTCAATTTTCCTTAATTACAATAAATGTTCAAAATGGCCACTTTCATTTTGAATGCACGCTAAAGCTCGTTTTGCCAGTGTTCTCTTTGTGTTCATACTCCTCAACTGCTTCCTTACTTCTGTTGCTGCCGCATCGATTCTGGTGTTTAGATCCTGCAACGTTACTACTTCTGTTGCGTAGACAAAGTCCTTCATCCATCCCCATACAAAGAAATCCATAATAGTTAAATCAGGAGATCTTGCAGGCCAGTGTATCGGTCCATTGCTACCGATCCAGCGATTGCTACAATTGGAGTTTAACCAATCTGTGATTTGTCGGCCGTAGTGAGCTGGAGCACCATCGTGTTGGTAAAACATGGAAGCCAATCGTTGCAGTGGCACATCATCCAGTAACTCCTGTAGATCATTTGTCAAAAAATGCAAGTAATTGGAACTATTAAGGGTAGGCGGAAATCGTCACCAATCACACCTGCCCATAAATTGACATTGAATCTGTGCTGAAATAATGCCTCTCTTCTTGTATGTGGATTGTTCTCAGCCCATGTGTGTAAGTTCTGGAAGTTTGTGATACCGTCCCTGGTGAATTGGGACTCATCCGTCCAAAGAATGTTGTTCATAAAATGTTCGTCACTTAGTTGTCGTTCAAGGAGCCAATAGCAAAACTCCATCCTTTTGGGAAAACCAATGGGTAACAGCTCCTGCACTGGTGTGTGGTGGTAGGGATGCAAACGCTCTGCTTTTAGGACACTCTAAACTTTCCACGTAGAGACGTTTAACTGCAATGCCAAGCGTCGGATACTGATTGATGGATCACTTGCATGTAGTATTCCTTCATCGGTTGGAACAGAGATTATCAGCGCAGGATTTACATTTACTCTGCTTGTCCTAACGCTACCTGTTTCCCGAATCCTTCTGTAAGCTTCTTGGAATACTCTCTTGAAAGGTATCCGACGATTAGGAAATCTCTGATGATACAAACATCGCGCCGATCGTGTATTTCCCTGACACTCCCCATAAATAAAAATGATGTCTGCATATTCATCATTCGTGAACTCAGGCATTTCGAAATTATTTTCTAAATTTTAGCGACACCTTGTACTTTTAACAATGTAACTAAAACTGATAAAAATATGAAGTAAGATCTGCTTTGATAAGCTTTTCATTTTGTTAGGTACCCCGTTAAAAAAGGCAAAGTGTTGCACCTAGTTGTGTTGAAACTCATTTTAATTTAATTCATTTCCTCGATAATTTAAATACTAATTAAAGGACATTCCTCGATGGTTTAAATAGTAATTAAAGGACACAAAGAATATTTCAGTTTAACAACATTTCAGGCAGTTTTTTTAGAACGAGGGTTGCTTTATGGTACATTTAATTTTTAAGCCATATGTATTTTCGCTCATTACCTGGAAAACGGGAAAACCTAAGTCATAAGTATGTGTGCATCATTTGTAGGCAATAATATGGCACATAAAAAAACAACATTAAAATGACATTTTTATAATGCGTTTTGAGAAAAACTACATTGATCCCAGAATTTTAAGGGTCAAAATATCAAAAATTTGTGTTCTGGAGCAAATATCTCAGGACTAGCATGGTATGTATCCATCTAGTCATGGCCGTTTTCAAACCCTTTTTCCTAGCCGCCGCTATTGTGGCTTCATGGGGAGTATTGTCAAATGCTCCTTCTATATCTAGGAATGCACAAAGCGCAATTTCTTTATAGTCTTTTGCCTTTTCGATTTGTCTTACTAGACCGTGAACGGCTGACTCTGTTGATTTGCCCTTTTGGTAGACGAACCTTGTTGGGTCCTGTTCTTACGTGTATGTCCACTAACTTTTCCATCATTTTGACGAAAAAGGAGGTAAGGCTTATAGGATGATATGACTTAGGCTCATCAATGGGACGATACAAATACCACCCTCGCTTTCCTCCAGATTTTTGGGATGTATCCCCAAATTAAGCTGGCTTTAAAGATCCTTATCATTATTGGCATTAAGATCTCTAACCCCTTCTGCAGTAATGCGGGGAATATTTTATCTACTCCGGCTGATTTATAGGGTTTAAAGGTGTTGATCGCCCATCTGATTTTTTCCGGAGTGAAGATTTTACCAGCAATGCTTTTGCTGTGCGGAGTTTGACGATATGTCCTTTCCTCCGTCTCTAAATCCTCATTGTTGTTTATTATTTTGCAACCTGAGAAATGTGTTGCCAATAACACCTCAAGGGTTTCCATACTGCTTTTAGTAGAGGACCCATCCGGTCTCTCCAAAAGTCCGATATTTATCGGGGTGTCTTTTGATAACACCTTTTGAAGTCTTGAGGCTGTTGGGATATCATCTATCTCTTCACAGAATCTTCTCCAAGACTCTTTTTTCAACTTTCTTAGAAGATTGTTATAATCGGTATGATCTGATAATGAGGCTTCCTTTGATACGTGCAAATTTTCGCACTTGTCAGCCAGGCAGGGGCTTGTTATTGTAAGGTCAAGTACTTCCTGCCTAACTGAGTTTACGAAAATCGGCATGTTACCTTTATTTATTACGTCTAGGTTGTTAGTAGTAAGATACTCCAAAAGTGACTCACCTCTTTTGTTGATATCATTGCTTCCCCACATAGTGTGATGAGCGTTAGCGTCACAGCCCAGAATGACTGGTATTTTGTGGATTCTACTGTATTCCACAAGCTCCATGACGCCTTGAAGTGGCGCCTCTTGCTCCTCCCCCGGAAAGTAGGCCTACGGCAATTATTACCTCTTGGCTTCCTCCTACCTTTAGTATTTTCACCAGTACCGCTACTAAATCTGTTCGGATGAAAAGGTAATTAATTTCTGATATTAGAATTGCAGCTCTTGGCCTGTCACTTCTTCTATCAAAGATCACCTTACCCATTTTTTTAGGAATCCCAATAATTTTGCCCATAGAGGCTCTCGGTTCCTGAATTAGACCTATGTGGAATTCCTTTTTAGCGAATCTCCATATTATTGTGTCCATGGCCGCTGCTGTACGGTGGAGATTCGCTTGTATAACTCTAATTTTATTTAGAGTTATGGCCATCTTCGTTCAATCGAAAGATATCGCTCAACATTTACCTTTTATCTATAATACATGCTCGACTGCAACATACTCATATTTGCCGGCACTCAAACAATATGGCGATCGTATCAAAATTCTACATTTCATCGGTCAATTGGTTATTGAATTTTGATTCGCAAACCAAATCGGATTATACTCCGCAAGAGTATGGACATGTAAGTGAATTTTTTTTTTGCAATTATTACGTAACCCCTCTGTGATAACGTACATCAGAAATTGAACGACGCAATGAACTATAGCCTCGAATTGGAGAAACAACGGCACAAAAATCATAAACTAAGTGACTTTGAACGGAATAATGATATTAAAACTGAAATAACATTCGATGTGATTATTCGTGACCCATGGGAAGATTACTATGAAATTTGGATAAAACGATAGTGCATAATGTAGATAGTAATACTCAACCAATTAATAAGAACAATTATAGTAACAACACCATTCATGAAAATAACGACTCTGTACAAAACAATAATAACAATCATTTTGATTTTTTTTTCTAATTCTATCGAAATAGTTTTCGATACTTCCAGTGATAACAAACAAACTAATGATCAATATCACCTTAATATTAATAATAATAATAATGAAATTAATTCAACTCATAATTGTGAAAATTTCGATTACAATACATCCCGTGTGAGCGAGCAGCATAATGAAAATAATAATGACAATGAAAATAGTTGTAGTTCAGCTAGTGCAAATTTTTGTGAATACTAGTGATAATAATAAACAAGCAACGCGTGAAGATCATTTAAACAAAAAAAAAAAAACAAAAAATAAATAATTAATGAAAAACAAGTGTAATAGAATATCGTCGTCGACGTCATCTACAATTAATCAACCTGTAAATACCGAAATAAATTTAATAGACGATGCTTATAGTTGTAATATTATAAACGATAGCAATGCAATAATATCGTCGGTAAACGACAGTGAAGAGGGAAGATTGGCTGACGCGCCATCGAAATTGCGTCTCGGTGAAGCACGAACACCCGAACAAGACCCTTACGAACAGCATATGCGACGTCAATGCCGGGAATCCTGTAATATCGACTACAGCGGGCGAAATTCCTTCGTTAATATTTGGCGTAAGATTGTTCCAACCTTAGACAGTGCACCGAAACCTGAACCACCAAAAGATGCTAAACCTCGTAGTATGTAAACCATTCAACTATTAACTCTTTTTTTTATAATCTTATTTAAGTCGAAATCATAATTAATTAAATTTCTTAGATGTACACACAAAAAAAAAAAAACAACAGAAAAATCTACTCCTTGAAAATGTCGGGAAAAATCATATTATCGTATGAAAAAATAAGGAGAAAACAAAAAAAAAAAAGAAAATATCTTTTTTCTCATCACACATTTTTTTCTAATTTTATAAAATTTAATCGTTGTTTCGCCTCATGTCGATTTTTTTTCCTATCGTATCTAATTTCATACGGTTACGTCTCTAAACGTACATTTTTTTTTAACCAATTTTCAAAACAAAAAAAGGACAACAAGTAGTTTTTACAAAAAAGGGGAGAAAGAAAAAAAAAAACCAAAAGGAAAATATAACTATATAAATGCTTACATATATATGGAAACTATGGCCATAGTACAATTGAGAAAATAAATCAATCTAGTCGCCATCGGAAACAATTGAATATTCAAGATGTCAATATTTTTTCAGTTCTCGTTCTGTATCAATCGTCGACCCAAGCACATTAATTCAATAAATATTATAACGTTTAATCAACTCAAGAGTTTTTAATTCAATATTTTGGCCCTTCACAAAACCAGCTTATCGTTAACAGCTTAATCAGCAACATTTTGGTCCGTCGAGCCGGATATTTAAAAAATAGTGCGGTTGTGCGGTATTTTCGTTTATCAAATTATAAAAAATGGATGTGCTAAGAGCCCGCCGTGGACATGTTAAGGGAATTTTAACACGATTAAATTCCTATCTTGTGAACTTATGCGTCGGGAATCGAACAATCGAAGATTTGTCTGTACGTGATAAACGATTGGACGACGCGTGGAAGGATTACCAAGCCATTCATACGAATTTGATGGAAACGGCAGATGATCCTAGCGAATTTATTGATGAAGGTGATAGTATCGAATTTGAAGAGCGATATTTTCAGTGCAAACAAATTTTATTGAGATACATTCGTGAACTCAATGTCGTGTCGGTTAATCAAAATTCGTCCAACTGTGGTTATGGTGTTTCCGATAATATGTCAGACAATAAACCGATTAAAGGTTCTTGTCTTGTTGAAAGTCAATTACCTAAAATTAAAATTCCATCATTTTCCGGTGATTTCAATGAATGGTGTTCATTTAACGACCTTTACATTAGTTCGGTTCACAATAATAAAAACCTTTCGGGCTCGCAGAAATTGCATTATTTGAAGAGTTTTCTGTCGGGAGATGCTCTTAATCTATTAAAACATTTAACGATCTCAGATGCCAATTATCTCGAAGCTTGGAACAAATTAAATGCTCGTTATGATAAAAAGGGTCCTATTGCCAAGGCGTTCGTTAATAAACTTTTATCGCTTCAATTCTCGGAGTCGAATTCCGCCGCGGCACTTAGAACTTTCTCCGATTCAGCTGATGAAGTCATTCGAGGACTTCGAGCATTAGGTCCAGAAGCTGAAACCAGAGATATTTGGTTGATTCATATCTTATTGACCAAGGTCGACGAAAAAACTCGATACAGATGGGCTGAGGAAAATACAGAAGATTTTCCTTCTCTCAATATTTTTTTGAAATTTTTGGAGAGACGCTGTGAAACGCTTGAGAAATCACATTCATCTTTTACTACTAACAAGAGTGGTCAGCAGAAATCTTCTTCAAAGAATTGCCATTTTTCTTCAGCCACAATGGTTTGTCCTAAATGTAAGGAAAATCATTTACTGATGCGCTACGATAAATTTAATTCTCTTGATATAGAATCAAAACGTACATTCGTAAGCAAACACGGTGTTTGCTTCAACTGCCTTCGCACAGGGCATTCGTCTATATCATGTCATTCGAAACATCGCTGCCAGAAATGCAATAAAAGACATCACACTCTGCTGCATCCTGAAATGAACAATATGACGAATAATCGAAAATTTAGTGCTGCCAATCTGTCAACGGAATCGCAACTATGTACCAGTTCAATTCCATCGACATCCTCGGATTCAAGTGAATCGATAGCGCAGGCACTAATAAATAATCATTCGACTCATACAAGCAGTCACAATTCCTGTCAAACACTTTTACCAACGGCATTGGTTCTAGTTCGTGATAATTATGGGAAGTACCAACCCTGTCGAGTACTTCTGGATACCGGATCACAACTATCGTTCATATCCGAACCATGTCTACAACGTTTAAAACTACTTCGGACTCATGCACGCGTCGCAATTAATGGATTATCATCGGTCAACGCTGGATTTACACGAGGACGCACTTCTGTTATACTCAAATCACGTGTTAATCAGGAATCCTTACAAATAACAGCATACGTGCTAAGCAAAATCAGCGCTGTGCTTCCCAGCTCGCATATTCAGCAAAATTCGTTTGCGCATTTATCACATCTTCAACTTGCGGATCCAAAACTTCATATTCCAAGTAAAATCGACATTCTTTTGGGTTGTGATCATCTGTTCAATATCATCAAACCGGAAACATTTTGTGGCTCTAGTGGTCAACTGTCAGCAATATCTACAATTTTTGGTTGGGTTGTAGCCGGTCAGTTGCAATTACCTGACTCGTCAACTTCCAATGTACCAATTACATCGTGTTCATCAAATTTGGCTTGTGCTGACCTGGACTTAACTCTGAGAAGATTTTGGGAGATAGAGGAGGTTTCTTTTGTATCTCATCTATCTGAAGACGAACTAAAGGCTGAAAATAATTATTCCACCACACATACGAGGAATAATGAAGGAAGATATGTAGTTGAACTTCCGTTTAAAGATATCTCTTCAATCCCTCTTGGAAATTCTATCAACGCGGCTATTAATCGTATGAAGGGAATGGAGAGACGATTTATATTGAATCCTGATCTTAAGACTCGATACTCTGAATTTATGTCTGAGTATATATCACTTGGGCACATGACTCCTATACCACAAAATGAAATCAACAACTCAAATTCCTACTACCTTCCACATCACGCTGTTTTTAAGGAAGACAGTACAACTACCAAACTACGTGTAGTTTTCGATGGATCTGCAAAATCGTCAAATGGTTTTTCCTTGAATATCATTTGCTTCCTGGACCTCCAATTCAAAGAGAACTATTCGCAATCTGTTTGCGATTTCGGCGACATCAGTTCGTGTTTACGGCTGATATTGAGAAAATGTTTAGGCAAATATTAATTGCAGGTAGTCATCAAGATTATCAAAGAATTTTATGGCGAGAAAATAGCGCTGAGCCATTTACACATTATCGTCTGCGTACTGTTACTTATGGTACCACTTCTGCGCCATTTCTGGCTGTTCGTACTTTAAAACAGCTTGCTCTCGATTATCAACAACAATATCCAGACGAATCCGCAATTATTCTCAATGATTTTTACATGGATGATCTTCTATCAGGAGCCGATTCTGCGGAAACTGCTAAGAATTTATATCATCAGCTCGTGAACCTGTTATCAAAAGGAGGATTCAATCTGCGTAAATGGAGCTCAAACTGCTGTTCTCTGCTGGCTTCAATACCAATAGAAATCCGAGAAATATCGCCACTGAACTTTGAAAACACAACCATCAAGGTACTCGGGCTACGATGGCATCCTGCGTCTGATAATTTCTCCTTTAAGGTCTTATTGCCAACCGAATATAGCTACACAAAACGGTCATTCCTATCTGATGCTGCCAGAATATTTGACCCATTAGGATTTTTGGCACCGGCAATCATTTTGGTAAAGATCTTATTTCAGGAGCTGTGGCTACACAAGGTTGGATGGGATGATGACATACCGTATGACATAAAAAAACAATGGAATGAAATTCGTAGTCAACTGCCGCTACTTGACAAAATTCTCGTTCCGCGTAAAATCGTAAATTCTCATACATGTGAATATCATGGATTTTGTGATGCCTCCGAAAAGGCGTACTCCGCTGTAATATACTGTCGTAACTACTTATCGGATAGCTGTCGTGTCATATTAGTGGTTGCAAAAACAAAGGTAGCGCCTCTCAAGCAAATTACAATTGCAAAACTCGAACTCTGCGCAGCTGTATTGCTATCTCGATTATTTGAATCAATTAAAACATCGTTACAAATTGAGTTAGAAAAGTACTTCGCGTGGTCCGATTCTCAAATTGTACTAGCTTGGTTATCTGTACAACCGCGGACTCTTAAGACTTTTGTGGCAAACCGGACGGCAGAAATATTAAATGTGCTTCCAAGATCGTGCTGGAACCACGTATGCTCGAATCTTAATCCAGCGGATTGTGCTTCACGTGGTTTATTACCAACTTCTCTGTTAAACTATTCTCTTTGGTGGAACGGACCTGACTTTTTAAAACCAGCAGAATCAACCTGTTCAGTTCCTCGAATACATCTAACAAACGCTGAGCAACATGTTGTGAATGAAGGATGTCGTAAGAGTAACTCTCATCTTGTTCAAATAGTTACTCAATCGAATATATGTATACTTAACGATCATTTTCTCGTTACCTTAATCGATCGAGTTTCTTCCTGGACGAAATTGATCCGTACAGTTGCATATTGTCAACGTTTTATAAGCAATATACGTACTATTGTTAGTAATCGAAATACCAATCCACTTAATACTAATGAATTATTCAGTGCAAAAATTATCTGTCTGAAATTCTGTCAAAGATCTGCCTTTTCGATAGAACTAAGAATACTCCAAGAACAAGGAGAACTGCCTACTAAAAACAAACTTCTTCAGTTATCACCAATTTTGGACCCAAATGGCTTACTACGTGTTGGTGGACATATCCAACAAGCACATTTATCTTATGCGGTGACACATCCTATAATATTGCCGAAGGGTAATCGTATTACAAACCTGATCGCCGAATATACGCATAAGAAATACCTTCATGTTGGAGTTGGAGAACTGTTCACAATTCTTCGTCAAGAGTATTGGATATTCGGTTGGTGTAACTTAATTCGCAGTATTGTTTTTAATTGCATAGCTTGTTTCCGACAACGGAAGGCAACATCCAGTCAACTTATGGGACAACTTCCTGAAGAGAGGGTAACATATGCAAGACCATTTGCTCGTGTTGGTGTTGACTATGCTGGTCCTTTGAGTCTACGATTGGCTCGAGGAAGAAACCCAAAATTTACAAAAGGTTACATCGCTCTATTTATTTGTTTTACAACAAAGGCATTGCATTTGGAACTTGTATCCGATCTGTCATCAGAAGCATTTTTAGCAGCACTGCGCCGTTTTACTTCCAGAAGAGGTAAATGCTTAGAAATCTTCAGCGATAATGGGACCAACTTCAAGGGTGCGTACCGAATGCTTTCCGATATGCACAAGCATATTCTCTCGGAAACTCATAATCGAATTATCATGGAAAGTTTGGCAAATGACGGCATATCATGGCATTTTATACCACCTGGTGCTCCACATTTTGGTGGATTATGGGAATCCAACGTAAAGTCTATGAAATCACACCTTAAGACTGTGATTGGAAACCAAATATTAACCTATGAGGAGATGTATACGCTTCTTACTGAAATAGAAGCACTACTTAACTCAAGACCACTATACTCTATATCCGACTCAGACTATGACGTATTTACTCCGGCACATTTTTTAATCGGACAACCATATACAACTATTCCCGAAGCTAGTATCTCAATTAATACTAATTATTTAACTAATTGCCAACTTTTGCAGCAACTTAAGCAGAGTTTTTGGAAACGATGGCACCAATCCTATCTAACTTCACTACAACATCGCAGAAAGTGGTCAAGAGAGAAGATAGACTTGACACCGGGAACCATCGTTGTGGTAAAGGAAGATAACGTGCCTCCTTCTAAATGGATGTTGGGTCGAATATCCGAATGCTATCCAGGTCGAGATGGAAGAGTTAGAGTGGTCAAGATCCAGACTAATAGAGGTTCATTCGATCGGCCAATTACAAAGGTTGCTGCACTACCCTTACTGCCAGCCAAAGCTGGCAGGAGGCCGGAGGATGGACACAATTGAGAAAATAAATCAATCTAGTCGCCATCGGAAACAATTGAATATTCAAGATGTCAATATTTTTTCAGTTCTCGTTCTGTATCAATCGTCGACCCAAGCACATTAATTCAATAAATATTATAACGTTTAATCAACTCAAGAGTTTTTAATTCAATATTTTGGCCCTTCACAAAACCAGCTTATCGTTAACAGCTTAATCAACAACAGTATTTTTTTTATGCTGAATTTGGAATTTTTTTTTTGTTCCAAAGATCAAACAAAATTTATTTAAAAATTAAAATAAAAATAAAAATAATCACCTTTTCAGTACTTTAAAGTAGACATTCGAAAAAAAAAATATACTCGTCAAGTCATCAATATTGATTAAGGGTTTAACGATAAGGTAACTTACTCATTTATTTTAATTCTTTAAATGTTAACGGAAATAATAGAAAATTTAATGAAACAATTGAATTCTTAGTTTTCGAATGCCTACACATTAAAATTGAATCAAGAGTTCGGAATTTTGAAAATTATACGGATGCAAATCTTGCACACACATTTAAGTATTATATGATTATAGGATAGTTCTGACAATTCATTTATTTTCTTGTTTGGATTATGAATTAAATATAAATGGAAACAATGAATAACTAAAGCTTTCAGTTTCAGAGCCCTTCTAGCTTCCACGGATCCTCCTCCTCTCTTTTGGTGCCACACAATGAAGACTTCGCGGAAGAAGTATGGCTAAGGTTGGGTGGGCAGGTTGGCGTCAAGCCACCAGACGCCATCATCGAAGCATCTGGTTGAGTCAATATCCGTGACCAGTTGCAGTTCCCTTTTTTCGTTGTCCTTCCGACTTGGATAAGTCGACGCGGCGAGCTCACAGCTCGCGATTTATTTTTGTTATGAAAGGCCAATTGGGTTTCATGACCTTCTAGTGCAGCGAACCCCCCAAAACGCATACCGCAGCTAGACCCGGCATCAGCTAGCGCGTCGCACC
Source organism: Chorisops tibialis (assembly GCA_963669355.1). Lineage (NCBI taxonomy): Eukaryota > Metazoa > Arthropoda > Insecta > Diptera > Stratiomyidae > Chorisops > Chorisops tibialis. The sequence goes on along the minus strand of OY770263.1, from coordinate 113,104,987 downwards.
AGCACATAGATTGTCACTGAGATGGATGTAGGTGAATCTCAGCCCTGTCTATCCCGAACCTTATTTTTCCCTTCAGAATTATTTTGGCTTTAGGGTCAAAATAATTCTCGTCCTAGGCCTCCGATACATAACAAGATATCGTACTATTAGAGAGACCAGATGGGTCCTTGATCAAAAGCAGCATGGAAACTCTTGAAATACTAATGGCAACACATTTCCCAGGCTGCAAGATAATTAACAATAATGAAGATTTAGAGGTAGAGGAAAAGATGTTTCGTCAAACTCCGTTCAGCAAAAGTATTGCTGGTAAAATCTTCACTCCGGAAAAGATCAGATGGCGATCAACACCTTTAAACCCTATAAATCAGCCGGAGTAGATAAAATATTCCCCGCATTATTGCAGAAGGGGTTAGAGATCCTCATGCCAATAATGATAAGGATCTTTAAAGCTAGTTTTGTATGGGTATACATCCCAAAAATCTGGAGGACAGCGAGAGTGGTATTTGTACCGAAGGCAGGGAACCGTACCAGCGAACAGCCAACGTCTTATCGCCCTATTATTCTTACCTACTTATTTGTCAAAACGATGGAGAAATTAGTGGACATTCACATAAGAACGGGGCCTAACACGGTCTGTCTTAGTAACAACGAACATGCCTACCAAAAAGGCAAATTAACAGAGTCAGCTCTTCATGATTTGGTAAGACAAATCGAAAAGGCAAAAGACTATAAAGAAATTGCCCTTTGCGCATTCCTAGATATAGAAGGAGCATTTGACAATACTCCCATGAAGTCATAATAGCGGCAGCTAGGGAAAAGGGGTTGGAAACGGCCACGATAAAATGGGTACACGCCATGCTGAAGAGCCGAATAACAACCACGGATCTAAGTGATAGTACATTGACTGCACAGATCAATAGAGGATGTCCCCAAGGTGGGGTACTATCCCCAATTCTTTGGTCAATTGTAGTAGATGAGCTTCTGGATCGTCTAACGGACGAGGGATAAGAGGCAATAGGATATGCTGATGACCTCGTCATTATCATTACAGGCAAATATGATTCAATAATATCGGAAAGGATACAATCAGCCTTAGAGGTGATAATGAAATGTTGTCAGTCTAAAAACTTAAACATTAATCCAAGTATATAATACGCTACAAAAAATTCAAAGGCTAGCCTGCCTTGGTACCACAGGAGCAATCAAAACCTGTCCGACAGTGGCAATGGAAATATTCCTTAACATCCCTCCGATACATATCCAAATAAAAAAAGGATCTATCAAAGGAGTATTACGCATACAGGAGAAAAACAATTACAAATCAGGGGATTTTAGAGGTCACCTAAAAGACCCAAAAATAGAGGTTATAACTTCCACACTACGCGATGCCGACAAAATTTAACTTTGAAACTCCCTTCAAAGTTATAATCGGAGAACGCAAGGACTGGCAATCCATGCTACCAGAAATAGTAGAGGGATCAATCATCTGGTATACAGATGGCTCTCGCACCTCTGAGGGGACAAAGGTCCTAACTTCTCGGTGTCAAAACCACTGGGTAAAGAAGTCACAATCTTCTAAGTCGAACTAATTGCAATGGAGCTATGCATCCAAGAAAATATAAGGAGAGCTCATCGCAATAAATCCATTTATATCCTATCGGATAGTCAGGCGGTTCTCAAAGCTCTAGCATCCAATAAACATGGATCGAAAATAGTATGGGAATGCCTTCAAAACCTAATCATCCTGGAGAAAAAGAATGATGTAACCTTAATGTGGGTACCAGGACACATGGGAATTGAGGGAAATGAAGAGGCTGATCGCCTTGCAAAAAACGGCGCAGAAACAAACTTTATTGGTCCAGAGCCATTCTGCGAAAAACCAAAAGGGTACTCCAACCCTATACTCAAAAAGTGGGTAGAAGAAGAACATAAAATCTACTGGAATAGACTTGGAGGCTTGTCAATCTCAAAAAAACTGATCCTACCACAAAAAAACAAAGTGGAGGATATTCTAAAATTCAGCAAGAAGGATATTAGTACTCTAATCGGCTTAATGACTGGGCACAGTGAATTAAGCAACCACGTCAAAAATATGGGCTTAGCTGAAACCGACATTTGTCGCCTTTGTCTCGAGGACTCAGAAACGACAGTACACATCCTATGTCACTGTGAAGCAGTAGCTAGGAAAAGACACAGTCATCTGGGAAAGGGTTTCCTTGCTACGGAGGAACTAGTCAATACGGTTCCCGTAAAGATTTTCAAATTAGCTAAAGTTATTGAATTAGAATAGGGTGAAGGGGCTATAAACGCAGAATGGGCCAAGAAGGTCGCAGTGCTCTCACACGTTCCCCTAATAGTAATAAATAAATAAGAGGAGGGAGGCAAGCAAAAATGTCGAAAATTTTGAGTGATGTTTTAGGACTCTGGTGAAAGATACAAAGTTTAAATTTTGCACATGGATACATCTATTTGTTATACATAGAAAAAAAATAATAATTTGTTCGACAATTGTTAAAAGCTGACCCCCCTCCGTGCACAAGGTGTTTCATATGCGTTGAAAAAAACACATAAACTGAACATTTTTCTATGAATTTTTAAGGTAAAAACTTGAAAACTTGCAAAATGCAATTAATAAAAATCCTTAAATATATGAAATATTAACTGGTCGAATACCTTCAAAACTTCTACCACCTCCCATACAATATTATTTTTTCGACCATTTTTAAGAAACCAATTATCACCTAACTATTATTATTATCCACTAGCAAACGCCCGCGACTTCGCCCACGTACAAATAGCAATAATAAGCAATTTTTGAGAGTAACTACAACATTACATTACAACATTACATACAATACATTATGTGGGATATATAATCTGCTTACTTTAATGGCTCTTTGAAGAAAATGGTTTTGTATATTGTTGGAATCAGAACCATAAATTATTAAGAATGAAAGCATGATACTCCCATTTTTGGGACAGGCTCGTGATCAAATCAAACCCGTGATTCGAGATCATATACGTGTTGAAAAGCGTTAAGGACATGTGAATAATTGTAGCTCGTGTTATTTAAAAAAAAAAAACAAATAAAATACCATTAAGCTTAAAAACATAACAGGACTACGATTGTGCGTAAAGCCCAATCATACGATACTATGTATAGATGAAATCGAAATTTTTGCGGTATTAAGAAATTTTCTATGGGGAGTGGTAGAAGGGGTGACAGCACTGAACTAATTTGTTTCACATTATGCTAGAGTAGCTATAAAAATGTTTTGTACCAAATTTAAGCTTCAAAAATTGAGTAGGTACTGAGAAACTTAGTGCATTGAATTTAATGAAATTGTGCAATTTGTATGGGAGGCGGTAGAAGGAGTGGGGGTTTTTAGTGATTTTTCGAGAAACAACTATAAATATCATGCAATTGATATACTTTAAATTTCAGATCTGTATCATTCATACTTTTCAAGAAAATTGAATTATTGTATAGTCGTGGAATGTGTCTCATTGTATGGGAGGGGGAAGAAGGAGAGAAGCTACTCGGTTAAGTTTTTTCCCCGATATTAATAATAATGCTAATTAAGGATTAAGTTCAAATTTTTACCTCGATGAAATTTAAATGTACTGAGAAAATTCGTTTAGAGTATTTCATGAAAAAGTGCGGTTTATATGGGAGGTGGTGGAAGGAGAAGGGGGTTTCTGGTGATTTTTTTGAAAAAACAACTATAATCATCATGCAATTGATATATTTGAAATTTCAGATCAGTAACATTCAGACTTTTCAAAAAAATCAAATTCTTGTGAAGTCGTGGAACTGTGTCACATTGTATGGGAGGGGGTAGAAGGAGTGAAGCTAATCGGTTAATTTTTTCCCGATATTGATAATAATGTTAATTAAGGATTTAATACAACATTTTAGCTCGATGGAAGTTACACGTACTGAGAAATTTGGTGTAAAGTACTTCATGAAAAAGTGTAGTTTGTATGGGAGGTGGTGAAAGGAGTGAGGAAACTCAAACAATTTGTAAACCAGAAAACTGCATTTATAATAGAAATAATATATTCCAAATTTCAAATTAATAGCTTTTACGGTTTCCAAGAAAATTTGATTAATATATATTTTGAAAATGAGTCACTTTGTATGGGAGGGGGTAGAAGGCGTGAGGGGAGTGAAATGAAACCAAAAGCAGATTTCATTCCAATGGACACCTAACAAACTGTGCAAGTTTCATTACAATCGGTTCAGCCGTTTGTGCGAGAAAAGCGGTCGGACATACAGACAGACAAACAGACAGACAGACACAAAAATTTCACAAATGTGTTTTTATGCTTAGTTAATGCTGAAATAAGTCAAAAAACTAACTTATAGCCATTTATAAACAAATAACAGACAGACACTACAATTATATTACTATGTATAGATTTAAAAATTTGCATAAGAACTTTTAAAAATAGTTGAAACAAAATTGCATCGCAAGTTTTGAGATCGCGCCTGCCCTTCTACCCCCTCCCATACAAAAGTATGATTTCGACCAATTTCATTAAATCAGCTAATAACCAACAAATTAAAAGCTACGAACTTGAAATGTTGTGCGAGCACCTTACAAAAGAAACGAAATAAAACTGTATCACAAATTTTAAGATTCCTTTATCTCCTCTACCCCCTATCATACAAATGTTCGGTTTCGTGAATGTAAAATACACCGAATTTTATGAAAATTCTTTGCAACTTCTCTATGAAAGATATTCTGTACAGAGAATATTGGACGTGATTCAAGCAATCAATTAAAAAATTATTAACATGCACTCGCCCTTACTATCACCCCTTCCCCTCTCCTCATAAAAACCCAAACTTGCATAAACGAATGAAATATTGATTATATGTACTGGAGTTTCCGCAATTAAATTGACAACATCCCTGCCCAAGAGCTCTCTTTCACTTAGTCTTCCCTAACCACTCTAACCTGCATATTGACTTTCCACTCATCCGCAACTCGTCCCAAGAATAATAAAGTTGCGCCCGACTTGTTGGCAGTTTATTTTAAGTTACCTACTGCTGATTTCTTTAAGAGACTGAATGATCTTTTCGACTGCTTAAACAGTAAAGGACCAATCCAGAAAAATCATTACAAATGCGGATTGAGAAAAAGTGGGTTTATTAAGATAGACATATCTAAATAATGTTTCAGTTAAAACAAAGAATAAGATATATTGCATAGAAGGTTTTATCCAAACAATTAAATCTATTCTGTCCTTTTCTGAAGATCTATTTCGTGACTATCCGTTAAAAGAATTTATATTAACATATAAGTAAAATCAGGATCTTTTGGAAAACTTTTTTGCGAGTGTCAGGAGTAAAGGTGGTGAGAGTACACAGCCTTCGTCATCATTCGCCTTGAACTTTGTTTCCCCTTCGTGCTGGCACCGGTATTGAATTCGCCTGGATGCGAGACAATACGGTGAGCTTTTCCTTCATATGACTATTTTCTTGTACTGAGTGAGACATCTGTATGTCTTCACTTATTTCTGTTCGTAATCAAGGATTGCCTGGTAAAGGTTCCAGTCGGTACGTTTTGGGTTTTCTATATTGGCTTATGTGTATCTAAGTGAAGTCTTTATCTCAAAACAGATATGCCTGTGATCTGAAAGTGATGCTTCTTTGGATACGTGCCGATTGTCACACTTGTCAGCTAGGCAGGAGCTTGTTATGGTGAGAGCAAGTACTTCCAGCCTGGCACTATTCATGAATGTCAGGGTGCTGTCTTTATTTAATATGTCAAGATTGTTAGTAGTAAGATAATCCAAAAGTGACTCACCTCTTTTGTTAATATTACTCTTCTTCTACAATTGCACTACAGCCCAAATCGGACCTTGGCCTCCTGGCATTCAGGTTCCTTAACATTTTTCATTATTTATTGTTTGCATGCAACACAATTTAATAATCAAATTTAACCGCATTCAAGGGATAATAGAATTTTCGCGAAATATAAAATTATTAATGCTTTATACATATTTGCTTTATTATTTTCGCGGGGAACTTATAAACATACTACAATTCTACTAAGGGGACAACACTGATAGCGCATATCTTACTTGAAACTCTTCCGCTTTATCTTTATTTTCTACTCTTTGACTTATTGTAGTCGGTTTCACACTATATAAAAGCCACAATCAAAACTTATGGAGACTAGTGTAGTTGAAATTTTGAAACACGTGCACGTTTTACATATCATACATAGTTGATCAAATTGTGTAAGATGAGTGGCCCAGAGAATGAATATAAAGCCCCAGAATGGATTGACCGGTTATTTTTTGTGGAAGTTTTACGTAATGCTGTAGAATCAAAAGACGCGGAGGTGAGTTTAGTTTTACAATTATGTATGCACGAGTATGTTCTTTCAATCGATTGCGAAATAGACGCCTTTGGTCTATTTTATCGCAATTCCCACCGATAAAGACTATCTTTAACAGTGGATTTAAAATAATCTTTCTTTTAGCATACTGGTCACTATGCGTAACTTGAAATTTAATAAATTATGTTAGTCGTTCGATGTTATCAGAACATTCAGGTGAAAATGAAACAGTGTCGTAGGGTGATGTTATAGCTAGGAAGAGCAATACTTTATGCCTATGATACGAGTACACTGTTGGTGTGAAATCAATTATCTAGATATCAATTGGACTTTCGGCTATTTCACTTTTCCAGAGAAGAATAGTGCGGTTATTTACATTATTTTTGTATGCTTCTTATGCCCTCTTAATAACTAGAAAACTGTCGTTATACTGTATCTACAAAGTACAAATATGTACCACAATAATCGAAATTTTGATGTGGAAGTTGCTACACTATTCTGTGTGTGCGATATTACAGATATTTCAAGGCAGCCGAGACGATGTTATTATAATGTTAAAAACTGAAGAAAAAAAACATATATTCCTTAAGAACTGATAAGGCGAATACAGATTTTTTATTTAATTGATTTTTCGCGATAAAACCAAATCAAATTCTCCATCGCTTAAAAGTGTTGAATGAAATGCATATATATTTACTAGGTAACAATAGTTTATAAAATAAAAAAAAATAAATTTCTATTTTATTTACAAAAAAAATTATAAGCCAAAATTCAAAATATATGATTGTTAAATTCCAATCAAATATTCGGACACTTTTTGGTTTTCCGAATGGCTTCCAGTCTTCTTGGAATAGATTCCACCAATGACCTGCAATAAGAGGGATCGATTTTTTTCCATTCGTCCTCCAGAGTCACTTTGAGCTCGGCTTTCGAAGAAATTACCCGCGATTTCAATTTGTTTTCTAAATAGGCCCACAAATGTTCGATTACATTTATATCCGGAGATTGTGGGGATGTTTCCATCACGTGAGGACAATTATACAATAACCACATGCGCGTAATGTGAGCTTTGTGTTTTGGGTCATTGTCTTGATAGAACGAAAATGTCTCAGAAATGCCGAGTTTATCTACACTTTCTTTAAGATTTTCTTTTAAAATGGATATGTACTTGTGTTGGCCCATTATGCCATCAATAAAAACGAGCTTACCTGATCCAGAGGTAGCCATACAGCCCCAAACCATCAATGATCCAGTTCCATGTTTTACGGTCGGTTGAAGGTTAACAACTCCTCATTTGGTCGTCTCCACACATATGTTTATCCATCTGACCGGAAAACATTAAATTTGCTCTCGTCAGTAAATAACACTGTGCTCCAATAGGATTTCTTGCTCTCTTTTGGATTTATGCTCTTTAGCGAACTTAAGTCGCTTTAGCTGATTTTTCTTATTTACAAAAGGTTTTTTGCGTGAAACTCTGCCGTTAAGATCGTCACTCCGTAGAACTTTTCTCACAGATTCTGTACTTGCAGTAATGTGGAGGTAGTTAGACACTTCTGATGTCAATTTTGTCGCACTCAGCTTGGGATTTTTCTTTACTTGCTGCACGATCCACCGTTCATCTGCCTCTGAAAATTTTTTCGGCCGTCCGGAACTAGGATTATTTTCAATACTTTTATTAATTTCAAACCGTTTAATGATGTCATGAACTGTCGAATGGCTTCTATCGATGATTTCTCCAATTTCTCGCACAGACATCCCGTTTTTGTGATGTTTGATGACCAATTTCCGTTAGTAGTTTCTTTACCTCGACAACCCATGTTAGTTTTGTATGAGAATTCACTATAAAAATTTCGCAACAAGTAATTTATTCTTTTCGTTTACACTTTGACTACCGTTATTCACTCTTAATTTGTTATTTCGGGAAATTCCCATCTCAAATGTCAAAAGAAAACCAGTGTTGCCAGGTGTCCGAATATTTAATTGGAATTTAGTAATCACATATTTTGAATTTTGGCTTATAACTTTTTTGTTCATACAGGGTTATCCAATAAGAGGTGTTATTTTGAAACTTTTCCCGTAAAAGATCAATGGTTTCGGTGCTTGTGTGGCACGTAGCGCTGTCTTGTTGAAAGTAAACGTTGTCCAGATCAATATTATCCAATTCCGGCCATAAAAAATCATTAATCATCTCTCGATAGCGCAATCCATTCACCGTAACTGTTGCTCCAGTCTCATTTTCGAAAGTAAGGTCCAATGACCCCGCTGGACCATAAACCGCAACAAACAGTCACACGTTGAGGATGGAGAGGCTTTTCAACAATAACTCTTAGGTTTTCCGAGCCCCAGATGCGACAGTTTTGCTTGTTGACGTAGCCGCCGAGGTGGAAATGGGCATCATCAGTCAAGAATAGTGAATTTTAATAATGTGAATTTTAATAATTTCAATGCGTTGTTGAAGCGTGTATCGTTCCATTTTTATACTCTAGATGAAATCTGAGAGTATATTGTGTTTGCCTTACCGTTTGTAACGCTAAGAAATAACGCTCGCACAGAGCCGCCAAGGGTATAGAAACATTTGTTGTCGCTCAAAAACCTCGATTCCGAGTGACTGTCTGTCTGTCTGTGCGTCTGTCTACAGCATAACTCTCGAAAGCTTTGAGCTATAGTACTAAAAATTTGTGTATGTCATTTTTAGCAAAAAAGTAACTTTAAGTTCGTGAACGGGCCAAATCGCTCCACCCCTTCTACCCCCTCCCATACAAAATGACGCAAATGCGCAATTTGACAATAAACGGATTTGCTCGAAAAGTATAAAACCTATTGACCTGAAATTTGGAATATATTACTTTTATGATAATATCAATCAACGGTATAAAAATTATGCGTGTGCTCCTCCTCCTTCTACCACCTCCCATACAAACTGTACTTTTCATGAATTACTCTAAGCCAATTTACTCAGTGCGTATAAAATTTAGCGGGCTGAAATTGTGCACTGAATATTTATTTAAAATTATTAGTAAGGCAGAAAAAAATTAGACGATTAGCTTCACCCCTTCTACCCCCTCCCATACAAAATGGCATAATTTCGCAATTCGACTATAAATGGATTTGCTCGAAAAGTATAAAAGCTATTAGTCTGAATTTCGGGAAATATTACTTTCATAATGATTTCAATATACAGTATAAAAATTTTTTGCGTTCTCCCTCTCCTTCCACCCTCTCCCATACAAACTACACTTTTTCATGAAATGCTCTAAGCCGATTTTCTCAGAACATATAACATTTATCGAGCTCACATTTTGTGATAAATACTTATTAAGCATTATCACTAAGATCAGAAAAAAATATTTGATTAGCTTTACTGCTTCTACCCCCTCCCATACAATATGACACAGTTTCACAACTTCACAGAAAATCTATTTTCTTGAAAAGTATGAATGTTACTGGTCTAAAATTTAAGAGATGTCAATTTTATGATATTCTTAGTTATTTCTGAAAAAATCACTAAAATCCCCCCACTCTTTCTACCACCTCCTATACAAACTGCATATTTTCACTAAATCTAACACACTAATTTTCTCAGCTCCTATTCAATTTTTGAAGTAAGCATTTTGTATAAAACATTTTTATAGCTACTTTAGCATGATGGGGAAAAATTAGTTCAATGCTATCGCCCCTTCTAACACTCCCCATACAAAATTTCTTGGGATCACAAAAAATTCTATTTCATCTAGAGTATCGTAAGATTGCGGTTTACGCGCAATCGTAGCCCTGTTATGTTTATTAATGGCGTAGTTTCTACTTGTCAAATGTCAAAAAATGACAGCTTCAAAAGTGACATCTACCAAAATAGCGGGCTATTCAAAATAACACCTCTTATTGGATAACCCTATACATATAATAAAAAGCTATTTTTTTTCTTAGATTATAAACTAGTGTTAACAAGTAAATGTATATGCATTCCATTTTCTCATACTTGGGATTTATAAAGAGTTACTGACAAAAGACTTCGTCTCGTAGCTCTGTCCGATTACTTAATTGAGCAACTGTATACGTCCGGCATAAATATCAACCAATTCTCAGTGGAAAAAGCTTAATTCTAAGGCTGTTCGCCAGTACAGAAGTTTTGTTCGTCTCCTGTATAATCAGTCAAATGCTGCTTAGACGGTATGTATCAGTTCTAAGCAACGACAATAATATTTGAGATTATTCAAGACTCAAGAGCAGTAACTAGTTTTAGATGTGGACAGACATAACTTAAAATTCAGGTTTAGAGGTCGCTAGTTTCGATTTGAACTATAAACTTCAAGCATTATTTTTAAGCCGGCTAATGCTCTCGACACACGAGTTAAAATACTTAATCTTTCTTATCGACATTACTGATGGTCTGATTTGGACTGCTCAATCCGGACTGACTGTTCATCAAAAACGCTCGCCCTTATATCGTTTTTTTCGCCCGCTTCTATAAATCATTTTCTTGTTGTTCGAATCATTTCTCTGTCGTCCGCTCGCCCTCGGCTACTTCTATTGATCGTTGTCGATGAGTAATATGTGCGCGCGCGTGTAAGCAGAATAGTAGATAGCTGAAGATCGCAAATATTCGATGAACGGCTAGGGCTGACATGGAACAGTATACAGGGTGTTTGGTACTCCGTGCACCACCTTGTAAGGGGTTATTCCTAGATATATTTGGAGAAAAAAATTGTTCTACGGAGATGGTCAATTTTCAATATCCGCGGAGATACAGGGTGATCAAGAAAAGTGTTTCGGACCTGTACCCTCACTCACTCAAAACGCTATATAATAATCACAATTCAAAGTGTTATAGCTTGTTTTTTAGGGAATCGAATCGCCTTTCATTTGGTGTAATAGTCCGCATTGTAACTGTATCCAATCCTGAGGTATTTGCTTCAGAACACAAATTTTTGATACTTTGACCCTCAAAATTCTGGGATCAATGTAGTTTTTCTCAAAAAAACGCATTATAAAAATGTCATTTTAGTGTTGTTTTTTTATGTGCCATATTATTGCCTACAATAGATGTATACACTTCCATTGCATAAGTTTCATAGTTTAGCAAAAACTGTCATTCCAATAATTTAGCACTTTTATCAAAAAAAAACAAGAATATGTTGATCAACACTCTCCGCTTGAACTAAAAGAACTTTAGAATGGTTTTTATGGTTTATTTCAAATTTCCTTAATTACAATAAATGTTCAAAATGGCCACCTTCATTTTGAATGCACGCTACAGCTTGATTTGCCAGTGTTCTCTTTGTGTTCATACTCCTCAACTGCTGCCTTACTTCTGTTGCTGCCGCATCGATTCTGGTGTTTAGATCTTGCAACGTTACTACTTCCGTTGCGTAGACAAGGTCCTTCATCCGTCCCCATAGAAAGAAATCCATAATAGTTAAATCAGGAGATCTTGCAGGCCAGTGTATCGATCCATTTCTACCGATCCAGCGATTGCTATAATTGGAATTTAACCAATCTGCGATTTGTCGGCCGTAATGAGCTGGAGCGCCATCGTGTTGGTAAAACATGGAAGCCAATCGTTGCAGTGACACATCATCCAATAACTCCTGTAGATCATTTGTCAAAAAATGCAAGTAATTGAAACTATTTAAGGTAGGCGGAAGCCTAATAGGACCAATGAAATTGTCACCAATCACCCCTGCCCATAAATTGACACTGAATCTGTGCTGAAATGATGCCTCTCTTCTTGTATGTGGATTGTTCTCAGCTGATACCGTCCCTAGTGAATTGGGACTCATCCGTCCAAAGAATGTTGTTCATAAAATTTTCGTCAATTAGTTTGCTCTGCTTTTAGGACACTCCAAACTTTCCACATAGAGACGTTTAACTGCAATGCCAAGCGTCGGATACTGATTGATGGATCATTTTGAACTGCATTAGTATTCCTTCATCGGTTGGAACAGCGATTATCGGCGCAGGATTTGCATTTAGTCTGCTTGTCCTAACGCTGCCTGTTTCCCGAATCCTTCTGTAAACTTCTTGGAATACTCTCCTGTAAGGTATCCGACGATTAGGAAATCTCTGATGATACAAAGATCGCGCCGCTCGTGTATTTCCCTGACACTCCCCATAAATGAAAATGATGTCTGCATATTCATCATTCGTGAACTCAGGCATTTCGAAATTATTTTCTAAATTTTAGTGACACCTTGTACTTTTAACAATGTAACTAAAACTGATAAAAATATGAAGTAAGATGTTGTTTTTATACGCTTTTCATTTTCTTAGGTATCCCATTAAAAACGCTGATAATTTAAATAGTGATTAAAGGACACAAAGAATATTTCAGTTTAACAACATTTCTGGCAGTTTTTTTTAGAACGAGGGTTGCTTTATGGCACATTTCATTTTTAAGCCATATGTATTTTCGCTTATTACCTGGAAAACGGGAAAACGTAAGTCATAAGTATGTGTGCATCATTTGTAGGCAATAATATGGCACATAAAAAAACAACATTAAAATGACATTTTTATAATGCGTTATTTTTTTGAGAAAAACTACATTGACCCCAGAATTTTGAGGGTCAAAGTGTCAAAAATTTCTGTTCTGAAGCAAATACCTCAGGATTGGGTACAGTTGCAATGCGGACTATTACACCAAATGAAAGGTAATTTGATTCCTTAAAAAACAAGCTATAATACTTTGAATTGTGATTATTAGTTTTCAAGATATAGGGTTTTGAGTGAGTGAGGGTACAGGTCCGAAACTCTTTTCTTGATCACCCTGTATCTCCGCGGGTATTGAAAATTAACCATCTCCGTAGAACATTTTTTTTCTCCAAATATATCTAGGGATAACCCCTTACAAGGTGCTGCACGGAGTACCAAACACCCTGCATAAAATTTTCCAATCTCATATAATATGTTTCTGGAGTGAACACATTTTATTGAAAAATATACCAGCTTCTCCACTCGTTACGGTCGTTCTCACTCCTCTCCTTCTACCTTCCTAATCCCATTCCTTCCCTCCATGACTGTGTTTGTACATTGCACATAAAGGCCGAAATTGCCTATAACATAAATCATTCTGTAAAAAAAAATATGCGATTGATTTTGAGTACCTTTACAGCAAAAATAACTTTAAACATAATAGGACTACGATTGCGCGTAAAGCGCAATCTTACGTTACTCTAGATGAAATAGATTTTTTTCTGATCCCAAGAAATTTTGTATGGGGAGTGTTAGAAGGGGTGATAGCATTGAACTAATTTTTTCCCCATCATGCTAAAGTAGCTATAAAAAATGTTTTATACAAAATGCTTACTCCAAAAATTGAATAGGAGCTGAGAAAATTAGTGTGTTAGATATAGTGGAAATGTGCAGTTTGTATGGGAGGTGGTAGAAAGAGTGGGGGGATTTTATTGATTTTTTCAGAAATAACTAAGAATATTATAAAATTGACATTTCTTAAATTTAAGACTAGTAAAATTCATACTTTTGAAGAAAATAGATTTTTTGTGAAGTTGTGAAACTGTGTCATATTGTATGGGAGGGGGTAGAAGCAGTAAAGCTAATCAATTAATTTTCTCTGATCTTAGTGATAATGCTAAATAAGTATTTATTACAAAATGTGAGCTCGATAAATGTTATATGTTCTGAGAAAATCGGATTAGAGCATTTCATGAAAAAGTGTAGTTTGTATGGGAGGGTTTGGAAGGAGAGGGAGGACGCAAATAATTTTTATACTGTATATTGAAATCATTATGAAAGTAATATATCCCGAAATTCAGACTAATAGCTTTCATACTTTTCGAGCAAATTCATTTATAGCCGAATTGGGAAATTGTGTCATTTTGTATGGGAGGGGGTAGAAGGGGTGGAGCTAATCGTCTAATTTTTTTTACCCTTACTAACAATTTTAAATAAATATTAAGTGCAGAAATTCAGCTTGCTAAATTTTATACGCACTGAGTGAATTGGCTTAGAGTAATTCATGACAAGTACAGTTTGTATGGGAGGTGGTAGAAGGAAGGGGAGGACACGCATAATTTTTATACGGTAGATTTATATTATCATAAAAGTAATATATTCCAAATTTCAGGCCAATAGCTTTTATACTTTTTGAGCAAATCCGTTTATTGTCAAATTGCTCATTTGTGTCATTTTGTATGGGAGGGGGTAGAAGGGGTGGAGCGATTTGGCCCGTTAACGAACTTGACCTTACTTTTTTGTCAAAAACGATGTGTACGAAATTTGAACTTTCTAGCTCAACGCGTTCTCAAGCTAGAGAGCGAACGGACGGACGGACAGACGGACGGACGGACGGACGGACACCCGGTTTTGAGATTTTTGAGTGATAATATTAATTTCTGTATTCATAATTTTTTTCTCCGAGCCTTATTTCTTGGCGTTACAAACCTTAGAGCAAACTTATAATACTCTCAGATTCCATCTAGAGTATAAAAATAATAAGGATTGGCTAAATGTGAAAAAACAATACTATATGCCATAGCAGCTTTTTCTATGGAGTCTGAATAATACTGAGCATTCAAATAGAGAGAAAATTACGTTTTACCTTTGTCCTCAAAATTTGATGGAACTCCATAAATGCGAACGTGCTAGAAGGGAGAAGACTTAATCACCTATACCTCTCAGTTTGTAGGCTCTTCTATACCTGTATTCCTCTTTCCTGGTGATTTTTCCTAAGTTTTACACTTCTGAAATTTAAATGTGCACTATCATATAGTTGTAAGCGTTCTTATATTAGTTTCCAAAGTTGTGTAACTTAAATCACGGCGAAAGCTCAATTAACTGCGCAGTTATTTGAAATTGGTAAAGCGATTAAATCCAATACCTAAATTTCGAATTACGTGGACCCTTCTCCTTTTGGAATCATTCAAACTACAAAAACTCGGTATCTAATGTAAAAAATCGTTAGGCTAATCGAAAGTAAAAATTAAAACATTAAATAATATTTACCAAAAAAAACACTAAAGAAGAAGAAGACAGGTATAGAAAAGCCTTAATGAATCTTAATTTCATTGCAGTTAACAGATTTCTATGTGAGTGATCAAATTGGCCGCAAAACACACATCGGTAGTATCATGTTTGAAGCAAATATAACGTACCAAATTTCGAAAGGTGAAATTAAAAATTTACCGATTATTATAAAAGCCATGCCTGAAAATGATTGCGCGCAGAAGCGGCTTCTTGAAGGGTCTAACCTTTTCAAAGACGAGATCGATATGTACACCACGACTCTGAGCAAACTCGAGAAAACGATAAAAGAATTTAAATGTGGAACTCCAATTTCACCAAGGTAAGATTTTGTTTTTATAATCAGGAGCTTAAACATTGCGAAGAATGCAAAAGGAAGGATCTCGCTTGAAATATGCGCATTATTTTTTTTTGGCTTTAAATTGAAATCTTCTAATGTGTTCCATTGAACAATTACTAACATTATTTATTTTTCAAGAATGTATTATGCTTCGACAAATCCACATCAATTTTTGGTTTTTGAGGACCTTACTAAACAGGGATTCAAACCACTCTATACTAGGCTACCGAATAGCGCAGAGGCGAAATTAATGCTAACTAAATTGGCGCAATTACATGCAACTAGCTTCAAATCATTTTCAGAGGTAAGAAACGTAAAAATATGAATTTGGTAACTGCAATACTATCAAATAGTAATTTTAAAATGTTCGAGTACTTACATATTTATAAAAAAATTTGAACTTCGCTTTTAATATTCCGAAACACTGCGCCTTGATTGTAAATAAGGGTTATAATATGTTTTTATTAATTCCAGGGTGAAACCCACATTAGTAGCTATAAAGGAAGTTGTTTTAATCATCCATCTGCTCGGCTAAGTCCAATTTTTAAAACTGGTCTTCCTGATTTAATCGAAGCGCTTGAAGCAATGACCGGCTATGAAAGTTATATTGTAGAGCTGAAAAAAATCACTCCCCAATTACTTTTGGAGAAATGTATTAGCACTTGTAACACTCTCGGAGCCTATAATGTCCTTAATCACGGAGATTTTCACTTCAAGAATATGATGTTCCGATATGACAGTGAGCAGACGCCTATCGACGTTATGTGTGTAAGATAAAAATATCAAACATATTTTTTTCAGTCCCTTTATTTATTTTTGCACTTTTAGTTAGATTATCAGCAACCTATATGGGGTACACCAGCACTCGATTTAATGTATCTTTGTACGGATATTGACGCAGCAGTGGATGGAGAGTATGATCCAATTGCACTATATTACAAAATTTTCTGCCAAACATTGAATAAGATAAAATTTAGTGGTACTCTACCAACGTATTCGCAATTACTGGATGAAGTTAATAAACACAGTCATATTGGTAATATTAACATTTTATTGTTATTTGTGAAAAATTTTCATATATTTTAAAATTTCTAGAAATTTTCATGTTTGCATCATTTGGAGCATTCATGAGCCTGGCGAATGGCGAAAGCCAATATGACATGGAAGCAGTATTTGCTTCCGAGAAAGCACGAAAAAGTTTATATACTACTCGATATTTTAAGGATTTAATCACAAAAATGCTTCCAATTTTCCAAAGAAAGGGATATTTTAAACATTTCGAATCATAAATGTACAGTACTTTCCATTATGAAAAAAAATAAATCCCTGCAGAATACCCGGGCGTTATTATTTGTATAATCTAGATAAAAACTGAGAGCATTATAAGTTAACTTTAAAGCTTGCATCGCTACATAGGAAATGTGGGTCGTAACCACATGTCCCTCCGTCCTCCCTCTAGCTCGAGATCGCGTTAAGCTACAAGCCTCAAACTTTGTACAAATTATTTTCAGCGAAAAATTAAGATCAATATTTAAAACGGAGAAGTAGAAGCGGTGAAGCGGTTTGGCGCTCTTTCTTACTACCACCTCATGAATGATGACCCTTGGGTTGACGTGTCACGATCTTGGATTAAGAGAACTGAAAACGGCCAATTACTTGTCGAATTTCATAGCACTCGTCAAATCAAATCAATTCACACAAGAGTCCGCATAAAACATTGGGTTTCCCCGGTTGGTCTTACTCAGATCCAAATCGACTATTTGGCCATAATTCACCGATTGAGAAGATGTGTTATTGATATACATGCGAAACGTGGAACTGACGTGAGGCGTGATCACCACTTGATGATTTTTTTTTCTTTCTGAATACGCCAGGGAGGTGTGGAATCTTCATTAGATATCAATAGCCCGTGTCATTGGTATGCACAATTCAGATACCTGATCCTGATAGAGAACTGTCAGCCGATATGTGCCTGCGTATTTAATCACACCCCCGCAGATATTGAAAATTAACCATCTCCGTAGAACATTTTTTTTCTCCAAATATATCTAGGGATAACCCCTTACAAGGTGCTGCACGGAGTACCAAACACCCTGCATAAAATTTTCCAATCTCATATAATATGTTTCTGGAGTGAACACATTTTATTGAAAAATATACCAGCTTCTCCACTCGTTACGGTCGTTCTCACTCCTCTCCTTCTACCTTCCTAATCCCATTCCTTCCCTCCATGACTGTGTTTGTACATTGCACATAAAGGCCGAAATTGCCTATAACATAAATCATTCTGTAAAAAAAAATATGCGATTGATTTTGAGTACCTTTACAGCAAAAATAACTTTAAACATAATAGGACTACGATTGCGCGTAAAGCGCAATCTTACGTTACTCTAGATGAAATAGATTTTTTTCTGATCCCAAGAAATTTTGTATGGGGAGTGTTAGAAGGGGTGATAGCATTGAACTAATTTTTTCCCCATCATGCTAAAGTAGCTATAAAAAATGTTTTATACAAAATGCTTACTCCAAAAATTGAATAGGAGCTGAGAAAATTAGTGTGTTAGATATAGTGGAAATGTGCAGTTTGTATGGGAGGTGGTAGAAAGAGTGGGGGGATTTTATTGATTTTTTCAGAAATAACTAAGAATATTATAAAATTGACATTTCTTAAATTTAAGACTAGTAAAATTCATACTTTTGAAGAAAATAGATTTTTTGTGAAGTTGTGAAACTGTGTCATATTGTATGGGAGGGGGTAGAAGCAGTAAAGCTAATCAATTAATTTTCTCTGATCTTAGTGATAATGCTAAATAAGTATTTATTACAAAATGTGAGCTCGATAAATGTTATATGTTCTGAGAAAATCGGATTAGAGCATTTCATGAAAAAGTGTAGTTTGTATGGGAGGGTTTGGAAGGAGAGGGAGGACGCAAATAATTTTTATACTGTATATTGAAATCATTATGAAAGTAATATATCCCGAAATTCAGACTAATAGCTTTCATACTTTTCGAGCAAATTCATTTATAGCCGAATTGGGAAATTGTGTCATTTTGTATGGGAGGGGGTAGAAGGGGTGGAGCTAATCGTCTAATTTTTTTTACCCTTACTAACAATTTTAAATAAATATTAAGTGCAGAAATTCAGCTTGCTAAATTTTATACGCACTGAGTGAATTGGCTTAGAGTAATTCATGACAAGTACAGTTTGTATGGGAGGTGGTAGAAGGAAGGGGAGGACACGCATAATTTTTATACGGTAGATTTATATTATCATAAAAGTAATATATTCCAAATTTCAGGCCAATAGCTTTTATACTTTTTGAGCAAATCCGTTTATTGTCAAATTGCTCATTTGTGTCATTTTGTATGGGAGGGGGTAGAAGGGGTGGAGCGATTTGGCCCGTTAACGAACTTGACCTTACTTTTTTGTCAAAAACGATGTGTACGAAATTTGAACTTTCTAGCTCAACGCGTTCTCAAGCTAGAGAGCGAACGGACGGACGGACAGACGGACGGACGGACGGACGGACACCCGGTTTTGAGATTTTTGAGTGATAATATTAATTTCTGTATTCATAATTTTTTTCTCCGAGCCTTATTTCTTGGCGTTACAAACCTTAGAGCAAACTTATAATACTCTCAGATTCCATCTAGAGTATAAAAATAATAAGGATTGGCTAAATGTGAAAAAACAATACTATATGCCATAGCAGCTTTTTCTATGGAGTCTGAATAATACTGAGCATTCAAATAGAGAGAAAATTACGTTTTACCTTTGTCCTCAAAATTTGATGGAACTCCATAAATGCGAACGTGCTAGAAGGGAGAAGACTTAATCACCTATACCTCTCAGTTTGTAGGCTCTTCTATACCTGTATTCCTCTTTCCTGGTGATTTTTCCTAAGTTTTACACTTCTGAAATTTAAATGTGCACTATCATATAGTTGTAAGCGTTCTTATATTAGTTTCCAAAGTTGTGTAACTTAAATCACGGCGAAAGCTCAATTAACTGCGCAGTTATTTGAAATTGGTAAAGCGATTAAATCCAATACCTAAATTTCGAATTACGTGGACCCTTCTCCTTTTGGAATCATTCAAACTACAAAAACTCGGTATCTAATGTAAAAAATCGTTAGGCTAATCGAAAGTAAAAATTAAAACATTAAATAATATTTACCAAAAAAAACACTAAAGAAGAAGAAGACAGGTATAGAAAAGCCTTAATGAATCTTAATTTCATTGCAGTTAACAGATTTCTATGTGAGTGATCAAATTGGCCGCAAAACACACATCGGTAGTATCATGTTTGAAGCAAATATAACGTACCAAATTTCGAAAGGTGAAATTAAAAATTTACCGATTATTATAAAAGCCATGCCTGAAAATGATTGCGCGCAGAAGCGGCTTCTTGAAGGGTCTAACCTTTTCAAAGACGAGATCGATATGTACACCACGACTCTGAGCAAACTCGAGAAAACGATAAAAGAATTTAAATGTGGAACTCCAATTTCACCAAGGTAAGATTTTGTTTTTATAATCAGGAGCTTAAACATTGCGAAGAATGCAAAAGGAAGGATCTCGCTTGAAATATGCGCATTATTTTTTTTTGGCTTTAAATTGAAATCTTCTAATGTGTTCCATTGAACAATTACTAACATTATTTATTTTTCAAGAATGTATTATGCTTCGACAAATCCACATCAATTTTTGGTTTTTGAGGACCTTACTAAACAGGGATTCAAACCACTCTATACTAGGCTACCGAATAGCGCAGAGGCGAAATTAATGCTAACTAAATTGGCGCAATTACATGCAACTAGCTTCAAATCATTTTCAGAGGTAAGAAACGTAAAAATATGAATTTGGTAACTGCAATACTATCAAATAGTAATTTTAAAATGTTCGAGTACTTACATATTTATAAAAAAATTTGAACTTCGCTTTTAATATTCCGAAACACTGCGCCTTGATTGTAAATAAGGGTTATAATATGTTTTTATTAATTCCAGGGTGAAACCCACATTAGTAGCTATAAAGGAAGTTGTTTTAATCATCCATCTGCTCGGCTAAGTCCAATTTTTAAAACTGGTCTTCCTGATTTAATCGAAGCGCTTGAAGCAATGACCGGCTATGAAAGTTATATTGTAGAGCTGAAAAAAATCACTCCCCAATTACTTTTGGAGAAATGTATTAGCACTTGTAACACTCTCGGAGCCTATAATGTCCTTAATCACGGAGATTTTCACTTCAAGAATATGATGTTCCGATATGACAGTGAGCAGACGCCTATCGACGTTATGTGTGTAAGATAAAAATATCAAACATATTTTTTTCAGTCCCTTTATTTATTTTTGCACTTTTAGTTAGATTATCAGCAACCTATATGGGGTACACCAGCACTCGATTTAATGTATCTTTGTACGGATATTGACGCAGCAGTGGATGGAGAGTATGATCCAATTGCACTATATTACAAAATTTTCTGCCAAACATTGAATAAGATAAAATTTAGTGGTACTCTACCAACGTATTCGCAATTACTGGATGAAGTTAATAAACACAGTCATATTGGTAATATTAACATTTTATTGTTATTTGTGAAAAATTTTCATATATTTTAAAATTTCTAGAAATTTTCATGTTTGCATCATTTGGAGCATTCATGAGCCTGGCGAATGGCGAAAGCCAATATGACATGGAAGCAGTATTTGCTTCCGAGAAAGCACGAAAAAGTTTATATACTACTCGATATTTTAAGGATTTAATCACAAAAATGCTTCCAATTTTCCAAAGAAAGGGATATTTTAAACATTTCGAATCATAAATGTACAGTACTTTCCATTATGAAAAAAAATAAATCCCTGCAGAATACCCGGGCGTTATTATTTGTATAATCTAGATAAAAACTGAGAGCATTATAAGTTAACTTTAAAGCTTGCATCGCTACATAGGAAATGTGGGTCGTAACCACATGTCCCTCCGTCCTCCCTCTAGCTCGAGATCGCGTTAAGCTACAAGCCTCAAACTTTGTACAAATTATTTTCAGCGAAAAATTAAGATCAATATTTAAAACGGAGAAGTAGAAGCGGTGAAGCGGTTTGGCGCTCTTTCTTACTACCACCTCATGAATGATGACCCTTGGGTTGACGTGTCACGATCTTGGATTAAGAGAACTGAAAACGGCCAATTACTTGTCGAATTTCATAGCACTCGTCAAATCAAATCAATTCACACAAGAGTCCGCATAAAACATTGGGTTTCCCCGGTTGGTCTTACTCAGATCCAAATCGACTATTTGGCCATAATTCACCGATTGAGAAGATGTGTTATTGATATACATGCGAAACGTGGAACTGACGTGAGGCGTGATCACCACTTGATGATTTTTTTTTCTTTCTGAATACGCCAGGGAGGTGTGGAATCTTCATTAGATATCAATAGCCCGTGTCATTGGTATGCACAATTCAGATACCTGATCCTGATAGAGAACTGTCAGCCGATATGTGCCTGCGTATTTAATCACACCCCCGCAGATAGTCTTCAATCACTCTCCCCACGGGACGACGGTTAGATATTACTTCGGGGGGCTGGCTAGCATTTTATGCTGTGCTCCTTATATTGCTTCTGCTCTCCTTTCTCTCTCCATTCTTCGAAGATCCTTTTGCACATTTATTACGAGTGTGCAAATTTCCATCCAATTTTCCTCTGATTCCATCATATAGTCTGTGATGAATGGTGGACTCGGCATATTAATTCTCCATTCTGCGAAGCGCTTGCAGTTGAAATCCGCGTGTTCTGTGTCTTCGTCTTGATCTGGGCAATTTGGACAAAGGGGCAAGCTATCGTGACCGAAATTATGTAGGTATTTGCGGTAGCTGCTGTGACTGATAGGAACTGCCTGAGGTGATAGTTGCAGTCCCCAAACGCTCGCTGTACCCAGACCTCAATTGCGGAGATTAGCTTATAGGTCCATCTGCCTTTTGTAGTGTTGTCCCACCTGGCTTGCCACATAGCTATTGATGTTGCCTTTTCTTCTTGTTTTATTTTTCTGGCAACAGCTGCCTCTTGTTGTATCGAAGATCTTTTTTCGTAGATCCTTAGCATCTCATCCACAAGAATGTCAATGGGGATCATTCCGGCTATTACACAAGCTGGTTCGTCCGATATCGTCCGGAAACCGCTGATTGCTCTTATCGCGCAGAGCCCATACGTTGATTACATTTTTTTTCTTGTTTCCTTTGTCGCTAACGTCGCTGCCCAAACCGAGCTGACTACTTTGGAAAGTAGAATCCTTCCGGCATATCCAGGTCCACTGATTTTTGGCAGCATTCGAGAAAGGGCTGCCTGCATTTGTGGCGCCTTTTTGCTCGCGAAGTCCACGTGAACTTTACATTTTAGTTTCATATCGAGATATCTAATTGCTTCCTTGAATCTGATGGCTTGACTGCCGACCTTGGATATCCAAGATAGATGGGGAGTTGACCATCTATCTTGGATATCATGAACCAAGATAGATGGGGATCGGAGAAACATTAACATTTAATACTATCTCCGCAATATGATTCAAAATAATTTCATCATAATCATTTACTATGTTTATTCGGACACCAAACTTCACGAGTGAAACTTAAGGAGGATATATAAAACGGAGTGCCTGATAGGCTGTCTCATGTGGGAATACTTTTTGATTCGGAAATTTTCGAAAATTGTGTCCAAGCTTAACTTGGCTTCAAACTTTTACAAAAAAAATATCATAATTTGTATTATGTCGTGGTTGCTAATATTCAGTCAGCAATAAAATAATTTTCAGTAGAATGGAGTTTGCTGTTTTATTTCAGAAATCTTTATTTTTTAAATTTTCATTGGTTTTTGGTTCGTGTCTAAGCTAAGCACTTTAGCAACGGACAATTTAACGCGGAACAGAGATAGTTGCATTGGACCGAAGTATGCCAGACAAAGATAGCGAAACAATTTTTTTCGAAAAATTTCGAGCATTTCGCCAATAAGGGAGAGAAATACTTTCATTCCCATTTTCTTACACGGCAAATCATGCTCATAGTCACTCCTTAATATACAGGGTGTTTGGTACTCCGTACATAACCTTGTAAGGGGTTATTCCTGAATATATTTTGAGCAAAAAATTGTTCTACGGAGATGGTCAATTTTCAATATCCACGGAGATACAGGGTGATCAAGAAAAGTCCTTCGGACCTGTACCCTCACTCACTCAAAACGCTATATCTTGAAAACTAATAATCACAATTCAAAGTGTTATAGCTTGTTTTTTAGGGAATCAAATTACCTTTCATTTGGTGTAATAGCCCGCATTGTAACTGTATCCAATTCTGAGATATTTGCTTCAGAACACAAATTTTTGACAGTTTGACCGTCAAAATTCTAAGATCAATGTAGTTTTTCTCTAAAAAACCCATTATAAAAATGTCATTTTATTGTTGTTTTCTTTTGTGTCATATTATTGCCTACAAAAGACGCATACACTTGCATTGCATAAGTTTTATAGTTTAGAAGAAATTATCATTCCAATAATTTAGCACTTTTGTCAAAAAAGCAAGAATAGGTTGATCAACACTCTCCGCTTGAACTAAAAGAACTTAAGAATGGTTTTTACGATTTATTTCAAATTTCCTTAATTACAATAAATGTTCAAAATGGCTACCTTCATTTTGAATGCACGCTAAAGCTCGTTTTGCCAGTGTTCTCTTTGTGTTCATACTCCTCAACTGCTGCCTTACTTCTGTTGTTGCCGCATCGATTCTGGTGTTTAGATCCTGCAACGTTACTACTTCCGTTGCGTAGACAAGGTCCTTCATCCGTCCCCATACAAAGAAATCCATAATAGTTAAATCAGGGGATCTTGCAGGCCAGTGTATCGGTCCATTTCTACCGATCCAGCGATTGCTATAATTGGAATTTAACCAATCTCTGATCTGTCGGCCGTAATGAGCTGGAGCACCATCGTGTTGGTAGAACATGGAAGCCAATCGTTGCAGTGGCATATCATCCAATAATCCCTGTAGATCATTTGTCAAAAAATGCATGTAATTGGAACTATTTAAGGTAGGCGGAAGCCTAATAGGACCAATAAAATCGTTGCCAATCACACCTGCCCATAAATTGACACTGAATCTGTGCTGAAATGATGCCTCTCTTCTTGTATGTGGATTGCTCTCAGCCCATGTGTGTAAGTTGTGGAAGTTTGTGATACCGTCCCTGGTGAATTGGGACTCATCCGTCCAAAGAATGTTGCTGATAAAATTCTCGTCACTTATTTGTCGTTCAAGGAGCCAATTGCAAAACTCCATCCTTTTGGGTAAATCAATGGGTAACAGCTCCTGCACTGGTGTGTGGTGGTAGGGATGCAAACGTTCTGCTTTCAGGACACTCCAAACTTTCCACGTAGAGACGTTAAACCGCAATGCCAAGCGTCGTATACTAGTTGATGGATCATTTTGAACTGCAGCTAGGATTCGTTGATCAATTGAAAAAGCGATTACCGGCGCAGGATTTGCATTCACTCTGCTTGTCCTAACACTGCCTGTTTCCCTAATCCTTCTGTAAACGTCTTGGAATACTCTCGGGTAAGGTATTCGACGATTGGGAAATCTGTGATGATACAAAGATCGCGCCGCTTGCTCATTTCCCTGACACTCTCCATAGAGGAAAATTATGTCTGCATATTCTTCGTTCGTGAACTGAGGCATTTCGAAATTCTTTTCTAAATTTTAGTGACACCTTTTTCTTTTACAAATTTAACTAAAACTGATAAAAATATGAAGTATGGTTTGCTTTTATAGGCTTTTCATTTTGTTAGGTAATCCATTAAAAAGGGCAAAGTGCTGCACCTAGTTGTGTTGAAACTCATTTTAATTTAATTCATTTTCTCGATAATTTTAATACTACCTAAAGGACATTCATTGATAATTTAAATAGTAATTAAAGGACACAAAGAATATTTCAGTTTAACAACATTTCAGGTAGTTTTTTTAGAACGAGGGTTGCTTTATGGTACATTTAATTTTTAAGCCATATGTATTTTCGCTCATTACCTGGAAAACGGGAAAACCTAAGTCATAAGTATGTGTGCATCATTTGTAGGCAATAATATGGCACATAAAAAAACCACATTAAAATGACATTTTTATAATGCGTTTTCTTGAGAAAAACTACATTGATCACAGAATTTTGAGGGTGAAAGTATCAAAAATTTGTGGTCTGAAGGAAATACCTCAGGATTGGGTACAGGTACAATACGGACTATTACACTAAATGAAAGATAATTTGATTCCCTAAAAAACAAGCTATAACACTTTCAAATGCGATTATTGGTTTTCAAGATATAGCGTTTTGAGTGAGTGAGGGTACAGGTCCGAAGGACTTTTCTTGATCACCCTGTATCTCCGAGGATATTGAAAATTGGCCATCTCCGTAGAACAATTTTTTGCTCGAAATATATCCAGGAATAACCCCTTACAAGGTTATGTACGGAGTACCAAACACCCTGTATATCCTCCTTGGTGAAACTATAATCGCGAAGTGAGTGAAACTTCAATCGCAAACTAAAAATATTGTACAAACAGTAAGTGAACTGACAGCCTACTATTCCAACACATGAATTCATTTTTCGTCATTATCCAGCGTGTGAAGTACCATTTTTATGCAATTCCTAACACAAATTAATAAAATTTGCAATATGTTTTGAAATTACACAGCAGATTACTGACAAAATTGCTATTATTTCCACGTTTAATGGTTGACGAACTGTCACTATACTTACGGTCTTAATTCGGAACTTTTACATTGCAAGTTTATGTTTGCGTATAAACATATCGCAATTTTCAATCGTGATTCACAATCGCAATCGAAACTTCTCCGTATAAACATAATGATTGTTGAATACTCCCGAAAATGTCTTTATAAGAACCGCCAAACTTTCAGCCAACTTCCTAGCATCATGCGTGACCATCCTGGTCCTCCAGAGACGGCGGATGGCACCGAGGTCTTGTAAAACTGATTCAGATTGCCGATCAAAGATCGACGGATTTATACAAATTCGCAATCGCTAGATTGGAAGAATTGTACCCAGCCACGAAACTTGAGATTGTCTCAAGGGATGGGATCCCAAGCCGTCACCGAGCAAGTGTATCGTTGCCTTCAGAACCAAACGAAGCGAGCGCGATTTCGAACATAATTACAACATAAATACAACCCAAATCTTTCTACCCATAATTGGAAGTTTGGGAAGCTGGATGAGATTAAAGTGGACTCTAAATGCGCTGTAATAGTGATCAACAAAAAGTCCTTTTGGTGCCATCACAATGAAGTTTTATTTGCAAACAAAATATGGAGACAGAAAAAAAGAAAGTACAATAATGACAAAATTAAAAACATGGACGTATATTTTAAATTACACAACACAAGTGCCGCGTATTCACTAGTTAAATGGATGAAAGTGGGATACCAATCGAAGACGACCCTCTGCAAGGATACAGAAGGCAATATTATAAATAATGCGGAAGATATACAACAAAGATTGGCGCAATACTTTGAACACCGAGTCCATCATCCGCACGAACAGCAGCATTAGACATCATAGCAGGCACAGCTGATGCAATAGGTGATAAAAGATCCTCTTTGAGTCCTCCCACACTCGAAGAATTAAGAACGACCTTGAAGAACCGAGATCAAATTCCAACGAGCTTTTGAAAGCCGGCGACACCTGCATAGCGGATCTCTTACACATACGACAGTATCGACGAGCGCGTACTGTATAAAATCATGTTGGAGTTTGGAGTCCCACCAAAACTGGTTCGGCTTACAAGAATGACAATGACCGAGTTTTTGTTACAAGTCAGAGTAAAATCTGATCTGACCTACAGCTTTAGAGCTTAGACACCAAGGGAACACTATGCTTCAAATCCACACAACTCTGTGCTAATCTATGGCAGCGTAACGTGGACATTAACTCAGGCATCCGAAAAATTACTTAACGCCTTTGAAAGAAGAATCCTCGGACCTGTGAGGGAAGACTATATCTGTAGAATACGATACAATAGAGAATTCTATGCAATCTTCGACAATCCAGAAGTGTCGACCCTCAAAAAATTTAAGAAGCTACAATGGTGCTGTCAAAAGTTATGGAAACTGCTGTCAACCGCAAGGTCATGTAATACTTGGAGAGCAATCAACTTATAGACGATAGCCAATATGGTTTTCGGTCGTGTAGATCCACAGTTGATTTGTTGGTTTACCTAACCGAACGCTGGAATACTTGAATACATAAATTCGGCGAAGGGCAAGTACTTGCATTAGACATTGTGAAAGCGTTTGATAGAGCTAAGCATAAACCCCTTCTTTCTTAGCTCAAAGCATTTGGCTTTAATGCTTGTTTTGTTATGGATTGAGAGTTTTCTATCGAAGCGCGCCATACAAGTTATTTTAGATGGTGTCCCTTCGACTCCCTTTCTTATCAATACCGGCGTTCCTCTAGGCTCCGTTTTATCACCAACTTTATTTCTAATCTTAATTAACGACTTTCTGTTGTCGACTCTCAACCCAATTCAAAGCTTCGCAGATGACAGTGCACTTGAAAACACTTACAGCTTCGACTCAATTGCTGAAGCGCACCAGTCTTCTGCGAATCGAGTAGAATTTAATGCCAATAAAACACAATCCTGACATCTTTCTCTTAAATACGACATGTCGGTGTCTGACTTAATCTTTGATGGTGTAACAACACTTGATCATTCGGAAATTTCTACGTTCTGGGTTGACTGGAAATAGCACATCCTCAATGTAGCTTTAGACGCTTCCAAGGGCTTAGGGTTCCTCCGAAGGTCCAAGAAATATTTTACACCATATGATCTTGCAACCATCTACAAGTCATACCTACATCAGGCTCGAGTACAATTCGCATATCTGGGCCGGGGCCCCAACTCATCTAAAGGTTTCGACTTATTGGAGATGATACCATAACGGCATCTTTAGAGTCCCTTAAACATCGTAGAAATGTCGGGGTGCTCACCATCTACTACAGATATTTCCATGGCCGCTGTAGTCATGAAATTAGTCGTTTTATCCCTCCTTTATATAAATTCCCGCGTAACACTCGCGCTCATGAGCATACGGTTGAGCCACCCAAACCACTTACAGTGAAAAATATGCAGTCGTTTTTACCTCGAACAACCAAAATGTGGAATGCAGTAACCGCGGCCGCTTTTCCTAGTGATTATAACATCATGCAATTTAAAAGCAAAAATCACCGATTTCTTTTATCCTGTCCGTCTGTATTCAATTAACTGTTTATTTTGCTTATTTTCATTTTGGTTCATCCCTTCCCGGACTGTGCGCTTCAGTATTAAAGAGTGACTCCCCTAAGTTTAACTTGATGCCTTAAAAAAAATACAAAACTCCTAAATATACTCCCCTCTACGCAAGAAATCAAGCTAGAACTAGATCTTGTATCCTTGCGAAGAGCACTTTAAGCGTATCTCTACTCCCTCGTCACAGTAATTAGGTTATTGTCGCAGTAAGCCTCGAAATGAGAGGAAAAAACTATTGGCTGGTTTTGACTTATTTAGCTCATCCTGGACCACTCGCCCCGGATTATCTGGGAAGTCTGATTGCTGAAGCACGGTGCCCTAATGCAAATCTTATTATTGAATGTGACGCTAACGCGCATCATACAGTATGGGTTGGGTCCGATATCACTGAAAAAGGCGAGGTGCTGCTTGACTACGTCTTGACTGCTCTGTGACAGAGGGGGGGAACAAAGTCACTGAAAATTCATTTTTATTAAAACACGATATTTTTTATGTATATTCGAAATTCACTTTATTCCACATATATGCTACTTAATTAGAATATGTAAAAAATAGAAACGAATTAAAACGATAAACTAAATGCTGTTTTACAAAATGTTGGTGTCACATTCATTCAGTTATCTTTCTTAAAAAAAATTAATAATAATAACTTCCAACCGAAGCTGAAGCCGAAGAAACTTCAATCAACAACTTATTAATCAGGTTGAGGTTCAGATAACAAACTAAATATTTCGATATTTATTTTGGAAGTTTTATTACAAAAAAAAATATGTTATTGTATTGACTAATCCAGTAATTCGATAATTCTAATTTATTATTTTTTAATTATAATTTCTAAAAAAATACAACTCAAATCACCCTAGCGCATTTTAGTATATTTTTTATCACAAGAAATGTTTATTATTTATTTACTACATTCAAACCGAGCAAATTTTCGATATAATTTATGTTGAGAGAATAAACAAAAGTTGCTTCAACACCATTCTTGTAATTTTGCTGGATTTAGAAGATTCAAGTGTTACCTGTGAATATTTTGTAGTCGTACAATCACACAATTCTTCGAGACATGATGTTTCCCGGTTTTCTGATCCTCCTTCACGAAAGTTGTTGTGGTTCTGCGTGATGTCGAGAGCCAAGAAAATTCTGTAAAATTACCAGAACATGATAGAAGAGACATGCAATTATAGGAGTTCCTATTGATTTATAATTTGAGAATAAAATATTGATGTTTGTTTGTTTGTTTTTTTATTATTATATTTTTTTTTGTTGTAAGAAAAGTGAAGTAAAGCTCATATCTTTAATTTTTACATAGAAAAATATTCGTTTGTTTAAGGTAAATATGCTACAATGTTGCTTTTTAAACTTTTTTCTAAGGTGTTTTCATTCTGTTCAATTACTAATCAAATAGTTATGCATTGAATTTACATTTTATCTTTGGTTAATGGTGTTTTACTTC
Source organism: Chorisops tibialis (assembly GCA_963669355.1). Classification (NCBI taxonomy): domain Eukaryota; kingdom Metazoa; phylum Arthropoda; class Insecta; order Diptera; family Stratiomyidae; genus Chorisops; species Chorisops tibialis. The sequence continues at coordinate 113,074,520 of OY770263.1, read as the reverse complement.
CTTATTCTGATAATAAAGCATTCCATTAGCAAAACATGAATTTTGAACTGAATTTTTGAATTTTCGTGTTTCAAGAATTCTAGATATGAAAAATGCAAAGAAAATGTTGTTCGTACGTGGAATTGTGCATAATGCTTTCCACCTCAGGTTGTAAGCTACGAGTAGTACCGCGGCGATTTTTGATAGATGGTTCAGTCAAAGAATTGAAATGATGTTTGTACTGCGTGGTCCACCAACCCAACGTTTTTCTTGGGGGGTTGTAGCCCAGTTGGAGATGTGACCGATCCAGTGTTACTTACGCCAATGAATTTCAAAGCCTATCTTAATCTGTCCAGTTATACTTCAAAATTCGTCGTTGGAGATGAAATCTGATGAGAATATCCCTTTACGAAAGTTTGCAGTTCCTTGATAAGCTTGGCAGTCACTTTGCATGTAGCGCAACCATATAACAAACACTCGCAGCCTTGTGCGAAGGGAGATCTCTCTTAACCTCCAAAAAGAAGAAAGGGAAACGATGGCCTGACCATTATTTGTGCGGATTAAGGACTAATTATGAATTTTGGCAGTGCTGCTCAAAGTGTGTTTGAGTAAATGCTCGTGAACGATAGCGTTAAATGGCCAATGGTTGTATATTTCTTCAGAATAGTCTATCTATATCAAAAGATTAAGCAGTTGACAATACATTGTGCCTGCTCTGGTCGAGCGAGTGAAGCGATGACAAGGTGGCAATTTAATATCCCTATTTGAGATAAGATTCAAATTAGGAGTCGTTTTCCCAGCTCATAGATGGAATAATATTAAGGACATGGTCTAATGAGAATTGTCAATGATGATAGGAAAGAATTGCTACTGATGTAGGTATTTCAAGCATTTGGATGCTCACAAGACATTTTTTATAATTTATAGACGTATAGAAATGAACTGACGTTCAAACGAAATTGGTTCGAAATTGAAGTCTCGTTTATTCAACAGAAAAAAGCATTGCATTTTTGAAGAAGGTCGACTTGATCCTTTCGGGTCAATTGAGGGTTTTGGACGTGATCATTCAAAGAATTTATTCTATATAACCTTAAGTTGATAAGTGAAAACATCTGACTAAATACATTAAAGCGCAAGATCTGAAATGCTGAACTGAAAATGTAATCAATAAAAATAAGGAAGAGGATGAGAGAGAAGAACTTCGACGGCCAAAAACGTTGAATTATTGCATAGACCTTTATTTAGCATTGGACGGAACAAACACTCGAACAGCATAAATAGTTGCAAAGAACAGAAATGGTCTCAAATAGTGTAAATTCTATGCTTATGTTACGACAATTTATCAAGAGGAGTATTATTCACTTCTCTTAAGATACTCATAATTCATTAGTTCTCACCAGCGTTCAGCCTTCACAAATTTTGCACAGACCGGGGGCAAATCTTGTCCTTTTGTAAATTGAAGAAAATTCCACAAGGGCCGAAAAGTTCGTGATCCCTGTAAGATGCTGTTGAACAAAAATAAGTACGTCAGTTCTTATGCGAGATACTATACCCGATTCTACGGTAACGACCTTTGGCATTCGAAAATGGACTATAATTGGCTTCTGGAACGTTCAAACAATAAATGGCCATGACAGGGGTGAGTACCTCGATCTATACACCCCAATCTACGATCGGATGTGAAACGAAGCACTAAAACATCATAATCTTAAGGTTAATCGAATTCAGGTGGACAGATACAAGAGAACAAAGCGCATCGAGTGCATTCTGTACGCTGGTCCTAAGTATGAAGCCAAAAATAATGTGGCGATCGTCCTTATACCGAACATAAGAAACAGTTCCATTAACTGTGAACCAATCTCGGATAGGATTATCATCGACGACTTAGAATGAAGGTGAGAAACGTCACGTACCTGAAGTGCTACGCACCAAGTAATACCGCAACGCAAAGCTGTAAAGAACATATTGTTACATGTCAGCTCTACTTGCTCATCGCATGAACACCAATGCAAATAAGTGCACGCGTGCGAAAACTATGTTACTCATAGAATGTTCAAGGTGTTCTGTTGATCATTATTCCTATCGTACACACGCACAAAACAACTGCTTGCGCGCTAGTGCGCATCCACACACAAGTTCCGATGCAGACACATTGGATTAATCATTCAGCGAAATGTGAAATGTTCAGGGTCTCCAATAACAACATTATGCTAAGATATAACCTGTGACCAATATACAACCGCATAAATTCCGATGCCAAATTTTAACATTCAGCAAGAAAAAGCAGTAACAACCATACGCATACATTCCGATGCCATGAGTCAACGAACGCTGGCAACGGTTGGTTGTACTAGGTATATAAAGAGCGAGCGTTCGTGATAAGTGGCAGTTTGAATTGGAAAGCGAAAGAGTTGAGATCAAGCATCGACGGAATCGGTCGTCGTAGCAAGCGAAAGAGTGGAAGTGATTTTAATTCAAAAGCGACATGTTTTATTTTTACTTGAAATCCAGCGACCCCTTGCGCATTTTAATATTTTTTCAGTGTTAAAACATTTCGTGCAAAAAAAAAAAAAACAGCATGTGCGGGGAATTTTACTACTTTACTATTTTCAAACAAAATCTGCAACCGAAACACATAGAATTCTTGTGGAGAATTACGGCGAGCATGTCCGAAACATGTAGAGATTAAGAATGATTCAAAAGGAAGACGTTTTCTCACGCGTGAATAGCTGAAATTGTTTTTTGCATCGTATCGTGTCTGGCGATGAAAAGTGAATACACTACGATAATCTTAAGCGTAGAAAATCTTGGGGTAAGCCCAGCCTTGCATCAACATCGACGGCAAAGCCTATACATGGTTCCGAAGTCATGCTCTGTATTTGGTGGAATCAGATGGAAGCAGTATATTTATGAGCTCCTCAAACCCAACGAAAACATCACGGGAGATCGCTATCGACTACAATTGATGCGTTTGAGCCGAGCATTGAAGGAAAAACGACCGCAATACGAGGAGAGAATAATTGTGCAGCATGACAACGCTCGGCAAACCGACTTGGAAACATTCACATGGAAAATCCTACTCCACCCGCTGTATTCACCGGACATTGTCCCTTCCGTTTACTACTTGTTCCGATTGGTGACTCATGGCTTGGCTGAGCAAAACTTCTTCTGAAGATGCCAAAAAATTGATCGATTCGTGGATAACGTCAACAGATGAGTCTTTGTTTCGACATGATATTTTCATGCTGCCAGAAAGATGGGAGAAAGTAGTGGCTAGCGATGGACAATACTTTAAATGGCACGTTCTCTACTAATTTTTTTAAACAAACCATTCATTTTCACGAAAAAACAGCGAGAACTTATTCAAGACCCTAATATATCAGCAGATATGAAATCCCAGGTTGGTTCTGACAATACTGTACTAGAACAAGTCATATGGAAATCTAGGCGACCCTTGTATCAAAGTACCTTGGCTTAAGAGTCTTGAAAATAAAGCATCTTGGGCTTCTCCTGTTGATGCTACTCAAAACCACAACATTTACCCACAAGTGCCCCATAGATAAGATGTCTCCTCGTTTTGTGAGAAGCGATTACAACTTAATGGTTGCCTACTTAAGGACAGCAGTTGTCGCAAATTCTTCCGATAATGCACGAGCTTAATGTGGATAAACTTCATAATCCCAACGAAAAAAGCGAGTATGCCACCATTCTACCTGACAAGTCGTCCACAAGTCCCGAAGAAACAGTGCGATATGTGCGCAAGACACATGGCGCAAGGTTGGCAATCGGAAGCAAAGCTGATTTGGCAATCATCTCCCAACCCAATGTTAACCACAGATTTAACTGAGGACAGAAGTACTGCAATGCAAATATGCAGCTAGGGTGTAGCCTAGTGGGTAGCGTGTTGGTCTTGTAATGTGAAGGTCGTGAGTTCAAATCCCGGTCGACGCAGTATATAATTCCAGCATATTGCCAACTTGGATATACCTTGGTCACCTCAATCTACGAAACTGAAAAATTCGTAGATAGGACAACTGGACAGACTAATATAGGCATTGAGACTCAAAGCCGAAAGTGGCAGTAAACAAGCTCTAATGACTAAAAAGTAACAAGTCCTGGCGACAACTAAAGGTCGATAATCAAGATCGCGTCTTGTGGAAGAGAACTGATTCTGTCCTATGCCCCTGTAGGGAGTTTTTACAGGAAATTGATTGATTGAAGCTCACGATTGTGGCGCTTGCAAAAGAAAGAGGTGACACAACCGTTTTCAAATGTAGTCGTGGAATGAGGGTACAGAAATGTTGTAGTAGAACAAAAAAATAGAAAATTCGAGCAAATTTTGATCGTAATCATGTCTTCTGAGACGAAAAATTTCCAAGAGACTGGCGTAGTGCAAAATGTGAAGACACTGAAATGGCTTTGCCCCAGACGTTCGACCAAAAATTTCGCCGCAATGCAGGAAAGTGTTGGAAACGTCCCAAACACCTCAGTTCGTCATCGTGCTCATGAACTCGACCTCTGCACCTACACACTGCAGCGAATATTGACGAAAGACTTAGCTCTGCATGCGTGCTAGGTGACTCAAGAATTGCAGCATGCGGACCACTAGCAGTGCCGTACGTTCTCTGATTGGGTCTTGAAAAAAAATCGTATTTTCTGACGAAATTGTGTCATATTGCTGTACTTTTTCGAAAATGACTACGGAAGAACAATTACAGTCAATAGAATCCGCTATAGACGCATGACAAAAAATTTTTTGTGGCCGGAGATAGAGTATATGGACACGGACGAACTCTACTTTTAACAAGATGGTGCTACGTGCTATACAAGTACCAAAACAATCGAGTTATTGTGCACGAAGTTCCTTGGTCGCGTAATTTCACGTTTCGGAGACACCAAGATCTTGCGATTCAACACCGTTAGACCAAAAAGTTTAATCTGTCAACATCAATTAGGTATAAAGCCAAAAAAGGATAAGACGATAGCAAGTAGAAATAAAATTACCATTTGCAAATAATCCTGTTCTGCACAAATCATACAAATACATGAAAATCTTTCGTCCTATAAGCATATTTTCTAGGAGTGTATGAAATTGCATTTTCTGTAGTGCCACGTTCCAATAGCCTCAAATTTAAATTTAATTTGTAATCTTAGTATAATATTTATAAATATGGCATTGACGAACAGAAAGCAAGAGTAAATTAATAAATCTAAATGTAGCATATTTACCTTAAAAAATAAAACAAAAAGCTCAATAATTTGTTATTTAAAACTGTAAAAATAAACTCTGAATGTATTCACACAGATTCTGCAAGTAGTATTTATAGTATACAAAAAATGAGTACTCAATAAACTTAGTAATATTTCTTAATTTTTTTTTTTTGTTTTTTACATTTAGCATAAATACCTCGGACATTATGGTTTCATGAACGTGTCAATATAATCGATACATATATTACACACACAGATTAACGCAAACACAGCTGAGGCTAGGCTAGTAGGTACTGTATAGTGTTGTGACGCAGAATTTTCTTTTTTATTCATTAAAACAAAGTTCTTTAGTTTAAATTTCAAGAAAATACTTTTTCCATAAGCGTTTTACTTTAGTACGTGTATTACCAATACGTACATAAAGCAAAAGGTTTAATCAAATATTTTCTATTTCCTCGAAATACAATTAATTTTTTTTTTTTAATATAAAAATTAAAGAGATTAAAAAATTATTCAATAATAAAAAAAATATGAAAAATAAGTACCTCTCAATTTTCGTACCGTCAACATTTTATTACTTTTTTTTATTTATTTTTTTTAAAGAATCGGGTAGCATGTGTGTTAGATACCGGTGAACAACCTCACAGTGAAACAAGTGGAAAATCCCTGTTACCCGTTCGCTAAACCAACACAAGTTTTAATTTTTGAAAAAAAAAACTTATCTAAGCTAGAGTTTTGATCGATCAAACAAGAAAAAATAAATTACAATATTTTTGTATACCTCTGAATTTCATCATCGGAGATGTTATCGGTAGTTGACCCTGTTTGCCTGCAGACATATGGTCGGTATAGGCTAAACCAAATTTTTCGACTGTGTTACAACATCGCGTGAACTATTTGGTTACGCTAAAAACAAAGAAATCCCGACACGAAATAGCAACAATTTGGCTGAAAATTTCTTATAGAGATGTTAAAAAAAAACCTAGAAAAAATTCATTTGAATTTCTGTCAAACCAAAAATCGAATGAATCGTGGTGGCTTGGGCAAATTTTCAAATGGAATTTTTTTTTTTTTTTTCGATTTTACAATACACTAACCTGATAAGAGCGGAAAGTGGAACGTGTCTAAACACAGTGAAGAAGGTTTTATTTTTTTCATCCTTTGGGTTTTTGTATTCTAACTAATCAGTCCCTTACCCAATGAATCATCGCGTAATTTAAATTCGATTTGATTTTATTTTCAACGTTGAGTTCTAGTTAGATTTCTGTTGGAAGAACAATTACTTACCTTGATTTATTTGGATTAATTTTTCTATTTTGGGCTATTGGGTACCTCAATTTGTAGTGTAGATCTTGCGCTAACATGGATGATGTGAATTAGAATTGATAATTTATCGCCGACTGTGACTGCGGGAGCGGCTTCTCCGTCGACCATCACGATCTCCTCCTAGTAAAAATTAGAATGTCATTCAGATGCAAGATTGAGTCATTCATTTTATTACTTACTTCTCAGGCGGTCCCTATCCCGATCTCGGCGGTCTGTTTCCCGGTATCGATCCCTGTTGTCACGACGATCAAAGTCTCTGGAATATCCTCGTCCTTTTCTGTCATCATGGTCGATTCTGTAAATAGTAATGCAATGTTTTCTGTCAATTCAAAATCAATCAATCGACTAGCAGGTTAATGCAAAAGTTCTGTCGTATTTCAATACCTGCAGATAATTTTACCTATCAGATCAAAGCAATAGGGTAAAATGTGTCATGAAGGGTTTTATTATTTGGAGTACTTATCGTGTAATATGCACATGGGTTCGAACATAAGCACACTGATTATTCTTAACGGACAAGATGTGGAAGAGGTGCAAGATTTTTGTTCTCTCAGAAGCATTTTCGGCATGGACGGCGGAGCCGAAAAGGATATTGAGGCTCGTCCAAATAAGGCCTGTCATGTCTTCAGTATCCTTTCCTCTTTCTGGAGGTTAAGAGAGATTTCCCTTCGCACGAAGCTGCGAGTTTTTGACGCATGCGTCAAATCCGTGATGTTATATTGTTGTACTACGTGAAAAGTGACCGTTCGACTTACCAAGAAACTACAGACTTTCGTGAACCAATGCCTCCGACGCATTTTAAGAATATTCTGGCCAGAAGTAATCTCCAACGACGAACTTTGGAGTACAACTGGCCAGACTAAAATAGGTATTAATTATGATTAATGGTGCAAGATAATCAATCAATCAAAATGAAATTCCTGTTAAGAGCCGATACAAGGGCATAGGACAGAAACAACTCTTTTCCACAAGGAGCGATTCTGAGCGTCGGCCTTAGGCTGTTGCCAGGAGTTGTTTATTCCTCTAGCCTCCTGCTCAACTGCTCGCTTCCATGTGTTACATGGTCGACCAACCCGACGTCTTCCTTGAGGATTATAATCCCGAGCCTGTTTGGCGATGTTTCGCTCTGGTTTCCTCAAAGTATGACCGATCCACTGCCACTTCCGCCTTTGAATTTCAATACCTATTTTAGTCTATCCAGTTGTACTCCAAAATTCGTCGTTGGAGATCGCTTCTTGCCAGAATATTCCTACAATGCGTTGGAGGCATTGGTTCACGAAAGTCTGTAGTTTCTTGGTAAGTCGAACGGTCACTTTCCATGTAGTACAATCATATAACAACACGGATTTGACGCATGCGTCATAAACTCGCGAGCAAACACCCGTCATCAGCATAATCAAGGTGACTTAAGATGCTAAATAGTCTCCATTGAAGACCTTTACCTTCCCCACCTTCCAGTGCAGCTTTCAAAATATCATTTATTACCACTAGAAACAGGGCTGGTGATAATATACAGCCTTGTCTGAAACATGTTCGCACAGGGAAGCTCTCGGACAGCTCTCCTCTATGCACGACACGACACCTTGCATCTTCGTAGGATTCTTTAATTATAGCTACGACCTTATCTGGAATACCTCTCCTACGCAAAGCATTCCATATGTAATCTCGCTTAACGCTGTCGAAAGCCGTCTCAAAGTCCATAAACATGAGATGTAGTGGCGAACCCATTTTGGCTGACTGCTCCAATATTATCCGTAGGGTATTTGTGTGGTTGGTACAAGATGACCCTTTACGGAATTCAGCCTGATAAACCTCGAGAGTGCTCTCCACGACATCACTACTCCTATTGAGAATTACCTTAGCCATGATTTTCGATACGGCAATAAGTAGACATATACCTCCCCAATTGCCTCAATCCCGAAGGTCGCCCTTCTTCGGAATTTTCACAATGACGCCCTCCTTCCATTCAGTCGGATATCTTCCTTCATTCCACACCTTAGTGAAGAGTGGGAGGAGTATATCGGCTGTTATTTCCGGCTCCGCTTTGAGGAGTTCGGTTGGTAATCTGTCTATACCTGGGGCTTTCCTCCCCGCCATTGACCGAATGGCGGAAACTATCTCTTCCTTATCTGGGGGATCGTCTCTAATAGAGGATTGTTGCTTTTGGATGTTTGGTAGTTGTTCTGTTTCTGGAATATCTTCCTCTGAGAAGATGTTTAAAATATCAGAGAAGTATTCCTTCCATCGCCGCAATTGGTGTTCACTGATATTAAGGACATCTCTCACCAGGTGGTTAGCGGTGAAATTGCTGTTCGTCAACTGTTACATGATTTTAAATACTGAGCCCATATCCCCAAAATAAACCGCAAATTCTGCCTTATCGGCCTGATCTTCAATGACCTTTCTCTTGTCGCGTCTAACAGCATTTTTAAGCTGTATATGAGCATCGCGGTAGTTCTGCCTCAAGTCGGGCGTTCGTTGGTTGACATCGGGTTGAGCGATGTTTGCCAATTTGGCTTTTTTCCGATCGCAAACCTTGTCCCATGTCTTGCGACATCCAGGGTTTCTCACCGCTTTGCACATATCCCAGATTGTTCAGCACTAGTTACAAGTGTTTCTGGTTGCCTCCCAATTGGCGTACAATGTGCGTATTTCATCTCCATCGGCTACTTATAGTCAAATGGTCAATCTGGTTCTGAGTAACACCATCAGGGGTAACCCAAGATGTTTTATGATGACTGTTGTGTGGAAAAAGGGTCCCTCCGATGACCACTTGGCGAGTACTAGAAAACTTCACAAAAAGTCGCTGTTTTCGGGTCTCTTAATCCAAGGTCGTGACGCGTCGACCCAAAGGTCACCAAGCCTCCCCATGACGTGTTCTAGTCCAGTGTTGTCAGATCCAACATGGGCGTTCATATCTCCTGATATTATAATAATACCACTTCTTAGAACACGCTACAAGGTAGCACTCAGTTGGTTATAAAACCCCTTTTTGTTACCAGGTGTTGCGGTATTAGTTGGTGCGTAGTACAGTAAAATTGTGACGTTTCTGACAATGATCCTGAGCCTGACGACGATAATCCTATCCGAGATTGGTTCCCAGCTAATGAGACTCTTTCTCGCTCTCGGTCTAAGGACGAACGCCACATTATTTTTGGCTTCACTCTCAGGGCCAACTTACAGAATGGTGTTTCCGCTAAGGGTTCGTTCTTCTCCTGATCCTGTCCACCTGACCTCGCTTAGAGTCACTGTATAGCTGAGCAACTCGGTAAAGGAGTCTGGTAGATGCGTATCAGAGTTGAAACCGTTAAGTTTGAATTTTTTGGTGTATATACATATTCGGTTAGATATTTATCAAAATGCAATTGGAATTCGATTATGTGCCCTGAAAAATTAATATCATTGTGCCATTCCATTAGAAACAGCCAAAAATTCAATTTTATTTTGCAATTTTCTGCACCCACACATCTTTACCAAACAGGTTTTTAGTCTAGTTTATGATTCTGTTTGTTGACACATGGCGGAAAAACATCCCAACAGGGATTTTTGCAATCCATTCCCTTTTATTGAAAATTATTCAAATTGAGAAATCATTCAAATCGACCTAAGAAATTTGCAATGCATTCTGAAGTAATGTGAAGGCATTACATAAAGTAGCAGTTTGTTTAGGGAATTTGATATGCATTGAAAGGTAATGTGAGGAGATTGCATAAAATAAATGATCATCTTCAAAACGTGCCGCGCACAAAACGAAAGATTAATAATAGAAAACATTATTATTATCATAACCCGTTTGCTTTCTAATATTCCCGTAAAATTTTACAAGTTGTTCATTGCGAGAAAAAAAATCTTAAGTCGCATTTTTCCAGCTTGTTGCTGTTAGTTAAATTATAGCAACAGAATTTAAAATACTGAATTCATATCAAAAGCAGGATCCAATTTCATCACATTTTTCAATATTAATTCAAAATGAATCGCTCCCTCAATGTTAGAATACCTTCTCAAAGATTAATTTGCTTTCTATTCTTTTGTAACCATTTCATCGTAGATTCTATTGCGACCATTACATTGTCGATTTTTTTTCCAATCATTACATTATTCATTCGTTTCCCTAGATTCCAATGTCGATCCTTTGTAATGCAGAAAGTAGCAAAAATGAATGCTTGCCTATGACATTGCAATGTTAAAGTAATCTATGTTTTACGACAGGAAGTAGCTGTAATAGCTTCATGGTAAGAATCATCGGCGCGGTAATGATTCCACTCCCTACTGGGATATGTCAGAATGACTACACAGTCTACACTTATTTTCACCAACACTTTGATCTTTCGAACGTTCGATTTTTAGTACCAAATTTTTTAGCACGTTCGATTTTTGTACTAAAATAGCTATCTGCCAGACTCCTGGACCGAGTAGCTCAGTTATACAGTGACTCTAACCTCGCTCAAGCCCAAGATTTGAATGTTATAGTGCTCCATTTCACGGTCGATCACCGATTGGCGGTGCAAGGACCGAGTGACCCCAGCCCTTCCCCCCCGTCATGCAATGGTCGAACGTTCAAAAAGCCAATCATAGTCCGAATGCCAAAAGTCGTTATCGTAGAATTAGTCCGTATCCGAGGCGCTGTATCCGTTTCTCGTATCAGTTAGGATTTAAGATCACGGGTGATAAGCTCATGATTCAGTGAGTGTCCATTTACCATTTTTAGGGCAAGCAGAACTGGCTGTGGGTAAATTCTACTGCCCCCATCCCACAGGGGGAGAGCTCAGGTCCGTGGAGTCACTAGTCTCCAAAGATAGTTGCAGGAATTGGTAAAAACCTCATCCACCAACTCCCCCCTTGCGGGAATGTACAGAGTGCCGCGCCAAAATCCGAACAAAATTTAATTTGAATTTCCCGCCCTTCTATATTACTTCGAGAGGTCGCGATTGACGTCCAAATAGTTTAAAGCATGTAAGAAACATTCATAATCTCGAAATCGTCGCTATGTTGAAAACAAGTGCGGACTATTATCGCAGAGCCACGATTACCGAAAAAATTTGCGCTGGGCACTCAACGACAGAAATCAATTGATTCTTCGGGTACCCAAGATCGACTGTATATAATGTCGTCGCGAAGTCGGAGCAGTCCAAAATTTTGCACCACCGGCAAGGAAAACTTACTCGAAGGACGCCCGAAATCATTCATAGGGCTCAGGAGATGATTTTTTTAGGATCCAGGGAAGTAAATTCGAAAATTGTCGTCGGTAATCGGTGTGAGTGAAAAACTATGCGTTTAATCGGCGAAGACTTCTGCTACAAGTCTTATATAATTATTGTGAGACAGATGCTTTCCGGAGCTGCCAGGGCAAAGCAAGTCGAACGATGTAACCTGCTTTTGTGTTCTTTATGAAACAATGCTGCCACCCGCGTTAGGTGTTTATCTAACGAAATTTTTTTTACTGTCGATGCAAAAATCATTTGAAAAAATGATCGCTGGCTCGCCCATGATCCTGAAGATGTCCTCATTGTTTCCTGGACGAAATTTCTGGCCAATGTTCACGTGCTCAGCGTTGTCTCCAATCAGGGTGATGTCATTTTCAACAAAAGGGAAAATGTTACAAAAGAAGTTTTTTTGCATGTTCTGTTAAATGTGGTCAAGCCACGTCTGGCAAACCGATGTTTTCCAGCAGAAAGGTGGACCCGTGCACACAAGCCATTTGTTGCAAAATTCGCCATGTTTTGGATTTTAGTCCTTTGGACTTCTATGTAAGGAGCGTGGTTCAAAGGGTCACTAACAAGTCCATAGATCCAATCATTGCATCGACATAAAACACTATTTTCTCAACAATGGTATGCACATAGAATGGACTTCGGCACGAACCGCCGAAGCACTTATAAAAACTACGAATTCATGAACTAGATAACTAACCTACAGATCGCAAGCTTCAAGACTACGACACAGCTCCAATTTATAGCTTACCTGGGTCTACGATCCCTATCTCGATCCCGATCTCTGCGATGACGATCGATTCCATTCTCTGCTTTCGCTTTGCGTTCTTCTTCTCTTCGACGTTCCTCTTCTTCGCGTTCCTTTTGTCGTTTCTCGTGCATTTCCTCGACGGCCTTTCGCAATCTAGAATATCCTAAATGTTGCTTGCCTGTTAAATGGTCCTCAATTCTTTGCTGTGCATCTCCGACAATCAAGAAAGCACCGCATACTTCGCAAACTTCCATTTGCTTTTCTTGCGCTGAATTTAGATCGGTTGCCCAGCTGGGAACGCCTGTTTGACTAGTATTGCCCGGCACTGTATCCGCACCAGGCGTAATTACTGAACTGTTGTTGCCCGTTGATGATGCCGGCGATGTTGGAGCTGGTTGGGGTGGTGCTGCTGCTTGGCCATTATCGTGTTGACTCAAGAGCGTTTCCTTTTCTTCTTTTAGTTGTTCGCAAAGTGTCATCAGACCCTGTAAATAATTCAAAGTGTATAATCGCCTTGCACTGAACAGCGCTTGTTTTAATTACCTGCGCCTGATCGACATCGCCGCGGTGTCCGGCTTCCTCCGCTTCATTCAGTAACTTTTTTATCCTAGCGTTAAGGTTATTCAACTGTTCCTGAAATTTAGAAACGTAGACGGGCCCACCTTCTCCTTTGTTCATCAGAAGCAGTCTTTGTCGGCCTTTTTGTATTTTTCGATCCACCTCGTTTATCATGTTGTTACAGAAGCGCAGGAAATCGTCCTCAAATTGTCGCTTACGAGCACCGGGACGCGCGGTCTCGTACAAGCGCTTCGCCTCGTCGTCGTGCAGTTTCGGGCATTGACCCAGGTCTGCACGCGTATTTACGAACAAGTCGTGCGGACAAAATTTCACCAGGTAATATTGACAAAACTATCGTCGACAAACAGATCAAAAAAATTACAATTGCACATCAAGGGTTGAAAAACAAAAGCAAACTCACCTCGGGATCATCCCAATTCACTTTTTTCACCTTCACGGACGGATCTAAGTCGCGGTTGCGACCCATTAATTCGTCGAGCAGCGCTCGAGCCGTGTCGACCATATTTGAAAGTTTATTAAAAATCTATAAAATTTACCTTTGAATGATTCTAGCGCTCCACTCAAGGATTTAGATGGAAAAATTTGGCCGGAATAATCGACGGCCACAATACTTCGCAGTAGTCAAAAGCTAGGCCACTATTCAAAATGGCCGCGAGCCCATTATTCTAGTGTAGTGCCCGATGGAAGTGGCTGACACTACAGGCCCACTATTTCGAAAAAATAAAACATTTCTATCAAGGCACTTCATGGTTATTGTTTTTATAATATAAACATAACAGAATTATGATTGGGCGTAAAGCCATCTCAAGCTCTATAAAACTTTTGCATGAGAGGTGGTAGAAGTAATGCGCAAGGTTTGTATTTTTCGTATCTGACACCGAACATAGCATGCAAAATGTTTTTGCTGAGTTTAAAGTTTTTATTTTCATTATTTTTAAAGAAATTGGGCACAGTTTCCCTGAAATTGAGGCATTTGTATCGGAGGTGGAGCTTTTAAGATGATTTTGAAACTGCTTATCATCATCCTTATCACTATGCTTTAATTCAATTTCAAAGTCGATAGCTCTGATATATTCGAAGGAGAAATGCTTTTCTTGAATTTATAATAAAGATATTTGTATGGGAGGGGGTAGAAGGAATGAAGTGAAGCTGATAATTTTTTCTAAAATTTATTGCAATTATTAAACAACAAATTCCGGCAAAATTTTAAGCTCGTACTTATTCTAGTTTTAATGGAAATCGATATAATGCATTTAACAAACATTATACATTTGTATGGGAGGGTAGAAGGAGTGTAGGGATCAAAACAATTTTTTTTCGCGTTATAGATAATTCTATTTTTAGACTTTATACAAAATATCAAATTGGTAGCTTTAACAGTTTCAAAGAAAAATAATTTAATATATATTTCAAAATTTCGTGAAATTTGTATGGGAGGGGGTAGAAAGTGTGATGAGATCGGATCAATATTCTGTCATATTAATGACATTTATAGAATAATACTTTGACCAAAATTTCAAGTCGATAACTTAAATAGTTTTAAAGAAAAATCAATTTCTTAAAATTACTAAATTTCATGAAATTTGTATGGGAGGGAGTAGAAGGAGTGGGGGGATGTAGCCCATTCACGAACTTAAAGTTACTTTTTTGCTAAAAATAACATTCAAAAATTTTTAGCAATATAGCTCAAAGGTTTCGAGAGTTATGCTGTAGACAGACGCACAGACAGACTCGCTGTTAAATATTGTATGTCGATAATGGCTAACTTATATGTTCATAATATGTTAATATGGAACGCAAGAAGCAGAACAAAAAAAATGAATTTTTTGCAAAAAAATCGCTTTAACATTTATTAGTGGAACCTGGCTAAAGAGTAATAATCAAATAACTTTTCAAAATTATGTTATTTATAGAATGGACAGAGAGCGCTCAAAACACAGATGAGTTGCTATAGTTATTCATAAGTCTTTAAAATACAAATTAATCCATGCATTAAATACATCTGTAATTGAAAACATAGCTATCGAAATTGAACTGCCTTCTGCTAAAATCCTGAAAGTAGTTTCAATATACTTTCCTGGAGGTGGCCGAAAAATAAGTACTGATAAGAAATATTTATTCAAATGTGATCTGCGTAAACTCTTTTCACTAAAAGGAGATTTCCTATTAGCAGGCGACTGGAACTGTCGACATCAAACGTGGAGCTGTGGTAGGAATAATCATTGGAGTGGTATCCTTAACAGGTTTCTTCAAACGCATCCAATACCGATTCACTTCACTAACGATCCAAGTTTCATTCCATTCAAACAAAAAACAAAATCCATCTACTCTTGACTATATAATCTGCTACAGTCAGTGTAGAATCTCAAAGCCGATTATTCTTAACGAGCTTACATCTGATCATCTACCTGTTTCTTTCAAAATAGTATCACCGCTAAAAACAAACCCAGACAACTGTCTCTTTAATTTCAATGAAGCCAATTGGGTCAAGTTTCAAAGTACAATGAGCACAAAAATTAATTTAACCAACGGACCCTTTGACACCGTTACCTCAACAACTGAAATTGATAGTCTTCTTATTGAATTAGAGACTATAAGCTGTAGTATTTCTAAGGAACCCCTCAAGAACAATCCCTACCCTTACATTCCAAAAAAAAAAATGAAGTTACCTATACAAAAAAGAAACGCGTGCCGACGCAATTGGCAAAGGAATAGAACACCTAGTTTTAAGACTTCGTGGAAATTACTTAACTCTCTCATTGACATACTGATGAGCACTTTTAGAAATCGAACATGGAACTCTAAATTATGTGACCTGAGTAAAGGCTCTAAGCCTTTCTGGAACGTAGTGAAGTAATTAAAAATAAAAGAAGTCCAATGTCCCACTTGGTGGACTGTGACAATAAATATATTACATGTGAGGAAAAAACAAAGGACATTGCAAAAATTTTTCAGTCAAATTTTACTCTTGATACCTGTCTTTCTAATACTTTAACGGAAACTGAACTTGAAAATGTGTTTTCGAATTTTCAATCATCTCACAAAAGTATCAATGAACATTCGCCTTTAATTAAACCAAACGATATTAAAAATACGCTTGTTGAGACCTAAAAAGACATCTGTTTTGACAACTTCAAATTTCATTCTTAAACATCTTTCCAAAAAAGCATTTGTTTTGTTGATGTACATATTTAATGCGTACCTCAAGATAGGCTACTTTCCTTGCTCTTGGAAATCTGCCAAAATTATACCAGTCCTTAAAGCTAGGGAATAGCCTAGTAGGTAGTATGTTGGTCTTGTAATGCGAAGGTCGTGAGTTCAAATCCCGGTCGGCGCAATATATAATTCCGGCACATTACCTGCTTGGATATACCTTGGTCACCTCAATCTAAGAAAATGAAAAATTCGTAGAAAGAGGGTTGTGCGAAGGGCTAACAACCCTTCCACAATAAGTAATAAAAAATGTTAAGGAACCTGAATATCAGGAGGCCAAGATCCGATTTGGGCTGTAGCACCATTGTAGAAGTAGAAGAAGAAGTTAAACCACAAAAGCCCCAGACCTCTGCGAGCATCTACCGTCCAATCAGTCTCCTCAGCAATCTTGGTAAACTTTTTAAGCGAATTATAAAAGACAGGTTATTTAACCTGTTTACAAATGAAAAAAAGTCTTCCAGACGAACAGTTCGGATTTATAAAATCTCACTCTACAACACACCAGCTTCTGAGAATTCGAAATTCCATTAAAAACACATTAGCTCCCAAAGAATCTGTGGCCCTTATATCATTAGATATTGAAAAGGCTTTTGACCGCGTTCGACATGACGGTCTCATCTATAAAATTATTATATGGATGTGTTCTTCGTTTTTTGAAATATATAGCCTGTGTTTTAGAGGCGTTAATTTTGATTTTCCATTTGTTGAGATATTCAATTACCATTTTTAAAGCGTTTTCGACAGAGGTACAGACATGTGAACAAACATTGTTAGATGAGTAGATGGTCGTGTCGTCAGCAAATAGGGTAGTGTGACAGTTTCCTAAATGGGGGAAGTCATGTGTGTAAATTAAATGCAACAGCGGTCCAACGACTGATCCCTGAGGTACTCCAGCATATATAGGGTAATTCCTGGAAAAAAATTTTGAATATAAACTCTAAAGATTCTATCGGTTAAGAAACTACGAATGATATTGACTAAGTACGAGGGAAAGTTGCACTTAAAAGTGCACTTAAATTTTTTTCCAGGAATTACCCTATATATGCTGGAGTAAATCAGGGATCAGTCGTTGGACCGCTGTTGCATTTAATTTACACACATGACTTCCCCCATTTAGGAAACTGTCACACTACCCTATTTGCTGACGACACGACCATCTACTCATCTAACAATGTTTGCTCACATGTCTGTACCTCTGTCGAAAACGCTTTAAAAATGGTAATTGAATATCTCAACAAATGGAAAATCAAAATTAACGCCTCTAAAACACAGGCTATATATTTAAAAAAACGAAGAACACATCCATATAATAAATAAAATCAGAAATATAATTGAAATAACTGATTAATTTTTTATTTATTTCCACTGATTCTTTTAAAGTGCACTCTAGCAAGTGGAAATCGGCTGCCTCGTTTTTGGTGTAAAAATATGCGCTTGCATTGGCAGCTGAAATGGAATAACTTCGTTATAAGGACAAACTCAAATTGCACTAAAAAAATTTAGGGTATAACGAACAATAAATAAAGCAATTTCAAAGCGCACTTTTTATACCACATGACCAGCCCATTCTAACTTCTTAAATTTGATGCAGGTTGACACTTCTGGGTTGTCGAAGGTGGCATACAGTTCTCTATTGTATCGTGTTCTCCAGATCAAGTCTTCCCTCACAGTACCGAGGGTTCTTCTGAGGACTTTCTCTTCAAAGACGTTAATTAATTTTTCGGATATCTGAGTTAATGTCCACGTTTCGCTGCCACAGCATAGCACTGGTCTTATAATTGTTTTAAATATTTTTAGTTTAGTTTTTCTGTGTACGTTCTGACCTACAGGCTCCTCAACATTTTTCCATATTAATTGCGGAAGGGTTGTTAGCTCTTTGCACAGCCCTCTATCTACGAATTTTTCATTTTCGTAGATTGAGGTAACCAAGATACATCCATGCAAGCAGTGTGCTTGAATTACGCGTCAACCGTGATTTGAACTCACGACCTTCGCATTGTAGGCCAACATGCTACTCACTATGTTATACCTTAGCTTTATTAATATTTAACAACTTCAAATCTATCAAATTCTTGTTAAGACCCCCTATAGGGGCATAGGACAGAAACAGCTCTGTTCCACAATGTGCGATCCTGAGCATTGGCTTTAAGCTGTTGCCAGGACTTGTTTATTCCTCTGGCCTCCTGCTCAACTGCTCGCTTCCATGTGCTACATAGTCGACCAACCCGACGTCTTCGTTGAGGATTGTAATCCAGAGCTTGTTTGTCGATGTTTCACTCTGGTTTCCTCAAAGTGTGACCGATCCCATGCCACTTCCGCCTTTGAGTCTCAATACCTATTTTAGTCTGTCCAGTTATACTCCAAAGTTCGTCATTGGAGATCACTTCTGGCCATAATATTCCTAAAATGCCTTGGAGGCATTGGTTAACGAAAGTTTGTATTTTCTTGATAAGTCGAAAGATCACTTTCCAGGTAGTACAACCATATAACAACACGGATTTCACACATGCGTCAAAAACTCGCAGCTTCGTGCGAAGGGAGATCTCTCTTAACCTCCAGAAAGAGGAAAAGATACTGAAGGCCTGACGGGTCTTATTTAGACGAGCCTCAACATCCTTTTCGGCTCCACCGTCCATGCTGACAATGTTTCCGAGGTAACAAGAACCTTGCACCTCTTCCACATCTTGTCCGTTAAGAACAATCGGTGTGCTTATGTTCGAACCCATGTGCATGTACTTGGTTAGGATTCTTTAATCATAGCTATGACCTTATCTGGAATACTTCTCCTACGCAAAGCACTTCATATGTAACCTCGTTTAATGCTGTCGAAACCCTTCTCGAAGTCCACAAACATGAGATGTAGTGGCACAAAGCACATTTTAAGGTGTTTGACCTTTGCTTTCTAAAACTATTGCAACGCTTATTTTCGGCTAGTGAATCGGCGGCTGTTGCAAACATTTGGCCGGTTGAGTCCCATACAGAAGTAAATTTCCTAGTCGAAAATACGCACATCGCTAACGATTTGCTTAAATATGATAATTTTCGATAACTGTAAATGATATTAGCAGTCCCTGCGCGTTCTTAGTTAGTCAGTTAAGAAATTCGCAGGAACATTCAAAATTGTCGCGACCCAAAACGGATGTAGAAAGGCCAAACCCTGTGTACGGCGTGTTCTCTTAGCTTATACAGGAACCCTAATAAACCCAGGAAATAAGTTCCTTTATATACTAGGATTCCTGTATAAGCTAAGGAGAATACACCAAGGTCGTTTGTGTCGAATAGTGGTGAGTTTAGTGATATCTTTTGCAAATTTCATCCGCCCCAAGGTAAATTGTTCCTTCAAAATTTTTTTTTTTATGTTTCTTTTAATAATCTTTCGTTTTGGGCGTGACACGTTTTGACTATGATCACTTATTTTATGCAATCTCCTCACATTACCTTGCAATGCATATCAAATTCCCTAAATAACTGTTACTTTATGCAATGTCTTCACATTACTTTAGAATGCATCGCATAATTCTTAGGTCGTAATGAATGATTTCTTGCATTGAGAATGGAATGGATTGCAAAATTCCCTATTGGGATGTTTTTCCACTAAGTGTCAATTGACAGAAGCGTAAACTGGAGCAAAAAGCTTTTTTTTGAAGATGAGTGGGAAATTACAAAATAAATTTAAATTTTTAGCTGGTCCTAAAGAAATGGCACAATGATATTAATTTTTCAGGGCACATAATCGAATCCCAAGTGCATTTTGATACCGATTATGCATATACACCATAAAATTTAAACTTAACGGTTTTCACTCTGGTCACATCTGCTAGACTCCTAGTGCCGAGTTGCTCAGCTATACAGCAATTTAGTCGAGTAGCGAGTAATTTAGTTACTAAACGTGTCTGAACAACACAATTTTAGTAACTGACTGCATTGTACTAAACACGCGATCCATTTCATTCTATTTTTACAGGCAAGTAGCGCCCCGCACTACAATCACTGCATCGTGATTCATCCACTAAACAAGTAAGAACCTGACGATTTAGTCGAAATGTAAAGTGCTGTACACGAATGTAGTGCGAACGATTTTTGTGAGTTGATAGTCGTTTAGTAACTAAATTACTCGTCACTCGACTAAATCACTAGCCTAGTGCGAACTGGGCTTAATACCGAGTTGCTCAGTTATACAGTGACTGAAGTTGTAGCAGCCGTGTCGCAAACATGTCGTTTCGTTGGAGTGAAGATACAACTTTGAAGTTTGTTGCGAGTTATTTACGACATGAGTGCCTGTGGAACGTCAAATCGCCGCTTTATAAAAATAAAAAAATCAGGCAATCTGCGTATGTTGATTTGGAAAATGAAATGGCGATACCTGGATTTGGGGAGAGCGAGATTAAATCGAAAATCAAAAACATCAGGTTAGTTTTGACATTTGTTCATGATATTTAAGTAGCTGTTACAAATTGTTATAAATTGCACGATATTGTTTTCTTTTCATCTTCCTTTTTCGATTTCTTTTCAGATCGACCTACTCACAGGAATTAAAAAAAATTAAACAATCCGGCGATTACATTCCTTCACTAAAATGGTTCAGTATGTTGAATGAATCCCTACGAAACGGTTCTTCAGTATTTACAAAAAGTAAAAGCAATTTGGTAAGTACATTTCAATTATTCTATTCGCACAGGTTCTAAAAAATATACATACATTACATACCCAATCCAAAATATGTTCGTCAGTCTTCCCATCGCTTGCGTGGCTTGCCTACTGGCCGGTTACTACTCGCTTTGCCTTTCAGAGCACGTTTGGGGATTCTTCTGTCTTCCATTCGCTACATGGCCAGCCCACTGCAGTTTACGTAGCTTGATGAACGTTGAAGCTTCTGGCTCGTCGTAGAGTTGATACAACTCATGGTTGTATCTTATTCGCCATTCCGTTCCTTCCTTCACAGGTTTCATAATTCTGCGGAGGAGCTTCCTTTCGAATGCGTTAACTGCTTTTTCGGAAGTTCGCGTTAATGTCAACGGGATCAGGAGAAGAACGAACCCCGAGCACTATTCTGTTCGTTGGTCCTGAGAGTGAAGTCAAAAACGGCGTGACGGTCGTCCTTACACCGAGAGCGAGAAACAGTGTCAACCAATCTCGGATAGGATTATCGTTGTCAGAAACGTCACAATTCTGCAGTACCACGCTCCAACTAATACCGCAACACCTGGTGACAAAGAGGAGTTTTATAGCCAACTGAGTGCCATCTTCGAGCGTGTTCCAAGAGGCGATATTATTATCATCTCAGGAGATATGAACGCCCAGGTTGGTTCTGACAACACTGGACTAGAGCACGTCATGGGGAAGCATGGTGACCCTTGGGTCGACGCGTCACGACCTTGGATTAAGAGACCCGAAAACTGTGAATTATTTGTGGATTTTGATATTACTCGACAAATGGTCATCGGAGGGACTCTTTTTCCACATGAGGGTCATCATAAAACATCCTGGGTTTCCCCTGATGGTGTTACTCAGAACCAGATCGACCATTTGGCTAAAAGTCGCCGATGGAGAATATGTCTCCTCGATGTGCGAGCGAAGCGTGAGGCTGATGTGGGGAGTGATCACCACTTGATGGTTGACTGCTTGAGATTGTGCACAACAGCTATCCGACAACCACAAATTCTTCAAATGAAGCGCAAGCTTAATGTGGATAAGCTCAGAGACCCAAAAAAAAAGCGCGAGTGCATCACCATTTTACGCAAAAAGTCATCCACATTGGGCGAATATGAAATGCGCACACTGGACGCCAATTGGGAGGCAGCCAGAAACACGTTTCTAGTTAGTGCTGAGTGTGGGATATCTGCAAAGCGGTGAGAAACCCTGGATGTCGCAAGACTCATGGGACAAGGTTGGCAATCGGAAAAAGCCAAATTGACAATCATCTCTCAACCAGATGTGAACCAACGAACACCCGACTTGAGGCAGAACTACCGCGATGCTCATATACAGCTTGAAAAAGCTGTTAGACGCAACAAGAGAAAAGCCATTGAAGATCTGACCAACAGGCAGAATCTACGGCTTACCTTGGGGATATGGGTTCGCTATTTAAGATCATGAAACAGTTGACGAACAGGAATTTCACCGTCAACCTCCTGGTGAGAGATGTCAACGGAACACCAGTTGCGGCGATGGAAGGAATACTTCTCTGATATTTGAAACATCTTGTCAGAGGAAGATATTCCACAAGCAGAACAACTACCAAACATTCAACCGTAACAATCCTTTATTAGGGACGATCCCCCAGATAAGAAAGAGATAGTTTCCGCCATTCGGTCAATGGCGGGAAGGAAAGCTCCAGATATAGACGGACTTCGAACCGAACTGCTCAAAGCGGACCCGGAAATAACAGCCGATATACTCCTCCCACTCGTTAACTGCGGTGTGGAATGAAGGAAAATATTCGACTGAATGGAAGGAAGGCGTCATTGTGAAAATTCTGAAGAAGGGCGACCTTCGGGATTGTGGCAATTGGCGTGGTATATGTCTACTTACTGCCGTATCGAAAATCATGGCTAAGGTAATTCTAAATAGGATTAGTCAGGTCGTAGAGAGCACTTTCAAAGTTTATCAGGCTGGATTCCGTAAAAGGTCGTCTTGTACCGACCATACAAATATCCTACGGATAATATAGGAGCAGTCCGCCGAAATGCGTTCGCCACTACATCTCATGTTTGTGAACTTCGAGACGGCTTTCGACAGCGTTAAGCGAGATTACATGTGGAATGCTTTCCGTAGGAGAGGTATTCCAGAAAAGCTCATAGGTATGATTAAAGAATCTTACGAAGAAACAAGGTGTCGCTTCTTGCATAGAGGAGAGCTGTCCGAGAGCTTTCCTGTGCGAACGGGTGTCAGACAAGGCTGCATATTATCACCAGCCCTGTTTCTGGTGGTAATAAATGACATCTTGAAAGCTGCACTGGAAGGTGGGAAAGGTAAAGGTCTTCAATGGAACTATTTAACATCTTAAGTCATCGTGATTATGCTGATGACGTGTGTTTGCTTGCACATAACCGTTTGGACTTAGAGTCAAATGTTCGCTCGTTGCATTCTAAATGCAAAGAGGCGGGACTAAAAATAAATGTGCGTAAAACCAAGTATATGCACATGGGCTCGAATACAAGCACACTGATTGTTCTTAATGGACAAGATGTGGAAGATGTGCAAGATTTTTGTTAACTCAGAAGTATTGTCAGCATGGACGGCGGAGCCGAAAAGGATATTCTTCTTCAATGGCGCTACAGGCCAAATCGGGCCTTGGCCTCCTGACCTTCAGGTTCCTTAACATTTTCATTATTTATTGCAGAAGGTTTTTTTAGACGTTCGCACAACCCTCTATCTACGAATTTTCTTTTTCGTAGATTGAGGTGGCCAAGATATACCCAAGCAAGTAGTGTGCTGGAATTATGCGTCGACCGGGATTTGAACTCAAGACCTTCGCATTATAGACCACTACCCACTTGGCTACACCCTAGCTACACCCTAGAAAAGGATATTGAGACTCGTCTAAATAAAGCTCGTTAGGCCTTCGGTATTCCCTCCCCTTTCTGGAGGTTAGGAGAGATCTCCCTTCGTACGAAGCTGCGAGTTTTTTCCGCATGCGTCAAATCCGTGTTGTTATATGGTTGTACTACGTGGAAAGTGACCGTTCGACTTGCTAAGAAACTACAAACTTTCGTTAACCAATGCCTCCGACGCATTTTAGGAATATTCTGGCCAGAAGTGATCTCCAACGACGATTTTTGGAGTACAACTGGCCAGACTAAAATAGGTATTGAGATTCAACGGTGGAAGTGGCAGCGGATCGGTCATACTTTGGGGAAACCAGAGCAAAACATTGCCAAACAGGCTCTGGATTATAATCCTCGAGGAAGACGTCAGGTTGGTCGACCATTTAGCACATGGAAGCGAGCAGTTGAGCAGGATGCCAGAGGAATAAACAAGTCCTGGGAACAGCTTAAGGTCGATGCTCAGGATCGCGCCTTGTGGAAGATAGTTTTTTATGTCCTATGAAACTATAGTAGGTCTTAACAGGAGTTTGATTGAGACTGCAAAAGGTGTTGATGACTGTGTTTCCGCCAATACATCCATCAGGAGCAGTCCATTCAGGAACCCATATATTACTAGAAAAATTGTAGTCTCCAGCGTTTATTAATTCGGCTTTTTTGTGTATTTGTCGAATACGTATTAGTTTCTTACAGTGGTAGGAATAGCAAGATGGAGGCGACGAAGGTGGAATATACAGTGGTAGCCACGAATTTAGCACAAAATGAAAAACTTTATTATAAGCGAAAAACAAAATAACAGAGAACAAATTTCTACCTATGAATTTAGTATTTTGTCGGATATACTTTATTTTTAATGACAGCAGCGCATCTCCTCGGTAGGCTCTCTCCTAGGGTCATACAACTTTCTCTCGGAATTGCAAACCAAACTTTTTTCATTTCGATCCAAAAATCGGCCATATTTTTTGGTTTGACTTCGTGAATATGCTCCCCGACATCATTCCACAAATTCTCAATGGGATTGATATCCGGTGATTGGGCTGGCCACTTCAGAACATCAATTCGAGTACCGAATTGCAACTCTTTACTGTGCGCGAAGTGTGTTTTGGATCGTTGTTATGCATAAAACGTCATTTAAGGGGCATGATATCATCAGGAAATGGCATCATTGTGTTTAGAATAATGTTTTTGTAAACATGCTGATCCATTCTTGTGTCAATTTTATGTATAGGGCCAACGCCGTACCAAGGAAACGTAGCCCACACCATCACACTCCCACCATCGTGCTTAACAGTCTTATAAGTGTACTTTGGATGGTGGTGCATGTTTGGAGGACGCCATACGCTTACGGTCGGATCCGAACCGAAAAAACTTTGATTCGTCACTCCAAAGCACATTTTTTCCAAAAAATCAAAGGTTGCAAGTGCTTACGGGCAAACGCAGTACGAGATTTTAAATTTTTTTTGACACAAGTGGCTTGTTCTGTGCAATTCATCCATGCAATTGTTTTTGATTGAGCTGTCGTCTTATTGTCCTTGAGGATACGACAATGCCAAACTCCGATGAAATATCTTTTTTTTATAATGGCGGAGCTATTGAAAGGGTTCTTGATTGACGCTCTTCAAATCAGACGGTCCTCTTTAATTGTTGTTTTTCGTGCTCTAGGTCGCTGTTTAACATTTTTGGAGCTCCCATATTGTTGCATATGGCTCAATGCATTGTACACCATCTTTCTGGAACATCTTAAAGCACTAGCAATTTGCATAACGGTACTTCCACTGCTGTTCATTTGCTGAACTACCTGCCGCTGAGTCTATGCACCGTGTACCGTGGGGGGGCGAAGCCCAGCAGGACCGAGGCGCGCAGCGCCGGGTTTTTTTGAGTACTGTTTAACAATTTTCGGAGAACCATTAATGAATTTAATAGTTAATTTAATAGTTTTCATCAATTTTTTTCCTTTTTATACTCTAGATGAAATCTGAGAGTATTATAAGTTTGCCACAAAGTTTGTAACGCCAAGAAATAAGGCTCGGAGAAAAAAATGAATGATACAGAAGTTCATATAATCACTCAAAAATCTCAAAACCGGATGTCCGTCCGTCCGTCCGTCCGTCTGTCTGTCTGTCTGTCTGTCTGTCTGTCTGTCCGTCCGTCCGTGTCCTCTCTAGCTTGAGAACGCGTTGAGCTAGAAAGTTCAAATTTTGTATACGTCGTTTTTAACAAAAAAGTAAGGTCAAGTTCGTGAACGGGCCAAATCGCTCCACCCCTTCTACCCCCTCCCATACAAAATGACACAATTGCGCAATTTCACAATAAACGGGTTTGCTCGAAAAGTATAAAAGCTATTGGAATGAAATTTGGAATATATTACTTATATGATAATACCAATCTACCGTATGAAAATTATGCGTGTCCTCCCCCTCCTTCTACCACCTCCCATACAAACTGTACTTGTCTTGAATTACTCTAAGCCAATTTACTCAGTGCGTATAAAATTCAGCAGGCTGAAATTGTGTACCAAATATTTGTTTCAAATTTTTAGTAAGACCAAAAAAAATTATACGATTAGCTTCACCCCTTCTACCCCCTCCCATACAAAATGACACAATTTTGCAAATTGATAATAAATGGATTTAATCGAAAACTATAAAAGCTATTAGCCTGAATTTTGGGATATATTACACTCATAATTATTTCAATCTACCGTAGAAAAATTATTTGCGTCGTCCCTCCCCTTCTACCCCCTCCCATACAAACTACACTTTTTCATGAAATGCTCTAAGTCGATTTTCTCAGAACATATAACATTTATCAAGCTCATATTTTGTAAGAAATACATAATTAGCATTTTCACTAAGATCAGAAAAAAATATTTGATTAGCTTCACTGCTTCTACCCCCTCCCATACAATATGACACAGTTTCACAACTTTACAAAAAAACGATTTTCTTAAAAAGTATGAATGGCACTAGTCTGAAATTTAAGGGACATATATTTTATAATATTCCTAGTTATTTTTGAAAAAATCACTAGAATCCCCCCACTCTTTCTACCACCTCCCATACAAACTGCACATTTTCACAAAATCTAACTCACTAATTTTCTCAGTTCCCATTCAGTTTTTGGAGTAAGCATTTTGTATAAATTTTTTCATAGTTACTTTAGCATGATGAGAAAAAAATTAGTTCAATGCTATCATCCCTTCTAATACTCCCCATACAAAATTTTTTGGGATCACTAAAAATTCTATCTCATCTAGAGTATTGTAAGATTGCGCTTTACGCGCAATCGTAGCCCTGTTATGTTTTCTAGCTTGTTTCTTAACTTTTTCATATAGACTCTTTGATTGAGTGAAAGGTCAGCCACTATATTAATATTATTGTCTCGTAGAAACTTTTGTGATGTAGGATTTCTTTTATTTTTAAGAATGGCAATAACAGTATCTTTATCATTTAGTAAAACTTTGATGGGTCTAATTTTCTGATTGGGCTTACCCAGTCTTATGGTTTTGATACTGGGAATCTCATGATTAAGAGTATTTTGAAGAACTTTTATTACCTCTTGCCTGTCACATTGCTGTTCATTTTTAACACCGGAGGGATGAGGCTCAGGAACGTAGATAATAACATTAGAAGATCTCTTCAATTCGAAAAGTACAGCTTCCGTAAGTTCCAGTGGAGATGATTGACAGTTGTAATTTGAGGTTGAAAGTTTTCGAAATCAGAAGATGCTTTAATAATGACATGTTTGCCGTTAATTGCTACACAACACCCAAGAAAGTTTCATTCTTTTAGAAATCATTCTCTATTATTTTCAAATCTGTAATGGCAGGAACCTGAGAAAAAGAATTATAATAGTTCACACTTTAGATATTAACAATATTTCATTTATTTTCAGCCTGGCGAAGATAGTTCACTCACGAATACCGATAGTGAGGAAAACAACTCTGCAGTGGATAGTTTTCGTGAACTTAAACCTAAATTTAGACCTCCTACAAAAAAGATAAAAATTTCTCCGCTTTCTGTTGTGGCTACTCAGTTAAAAGAGATACCTGAAACGGCTAACTCTAAAGCAGAAGACAATGAGTTTGAGGTCTTCGGTAAGCACGTCGGTCTTCAACTGAAATCTTTGCCGTTACTATTGGCACTAGAAGCTCAAGAACACATTCAACTTTACGTGAATAGGATTCGACGACAGTACCTTCAAAACGCATCTGAACCAAACAGATTTAACAGATTTACTAGGACAGTTGTTACACCATTGTCATCATATGAATCGCAAGATCCGTCATAAAGTAATACTTCAACATATTACGATGAAAATTTTAGAGAGCAGCCCATACAAGGAAGGCAACATACATCACAGGCCACTATACCAATACATAACTGCCAGGATTATATGGGTATCCAGTCGTCTTTGGTAATACTTCTACCATCACAAAAAGTGTATGTTGAAACGCAAAGAAATTATCCAATTTCATCGAATAATATTACTGCTGTAATGAATAATTTTAATGTTGATAATCAAACTAAATAAAATAAATGTAAGTATTTTATTTAGTTCTTTATGTAATTAATAAATGAATCTTAAAATTTATAATTTATTTAATCTTACCTTGATAACTTCCTTTAAAATATGTAAACAAGAAAATACGGCTGCCAATTATTGCGGCGTGCTCGCACAGAAAGGAATTAAAGGTAGAATTGTCGCGACTGTACTTTACCGTGAAAACGCCAGTAGCAAGCAAAAAAAATTTCAGATACGGCAATCGAATCGCGGCGAATCCTCTCGGCTAGGAACAAGACGGACGGCTGTCCTTGCTGACATCCTGGCACAAATTCAGCGAGATTTCAACGCAATGCACAAAACTTTCGAGATAATTCACAGGTTTTTCGGTATGCGAGAATGTCATTCAGGCGACGATAAACAGCACTTGAACTTTGCTTAGTTCTCGGTGGTAATGGGTTGGAGTGTTGGAGGAGGGGTTGGTTGCCTCGTCTGGTACGTTGTCGAGCTACAGGCCGAATCGCTGGCCAAACAAGTCGTGGTACAGTTTCTGTTGAAGAGATTGGGTCTGGCGGAAAAGGTCCATCAGGATAAGTTGTTGGTGTTGATTCACGAGGAGGGTGAATTGCTGTCTTGGAGATATTTACTCTAGGTTTAACTTCTGCTCGTTTTAGGCATTCTTTATGTACGCCACTACGATAAAGAGGCACCGCAAAGACGGCGATATTTTACCCCGACTTTATTTCGCCAACGAGGAGTCGTGGTTTTTCGCCCCGAACTTGATTGTTAGCGAGTCCCTAGTTGGGCATTTCACGTGGGCATAGTGAGATCCGTTGACCCAAGCACTCTACTACATACATACATTCATAGCAGATAAAACAGTACTTCTAATGCTGCGGAGAGGATTGTTCTCTGAGGCCCACTTTTACATAAACATCCTGTTCTCTGGACCTTGCCGAGGAGATTGCGGTTTGTTTTTTTCTTTAGGGCAGTCAACCACACAATCACACCATAACACAAAATGGGTCTGATACGGCAACGTAGAGCCAATGCACTGGTTTAAGCTGCCTTCCCCATTTCTTACTTATGGCTTTCTTACAAAAGCAGAGCGCAACATTAGCTTTGTTTACATGTTCCTGAATATTAGATTTCCAGCTCAGTTTCCTCTTCAAAATAAGACTCAGATATTTTGCTCTATTAGTGAAAACAAGACTGGTACCATCCAGGTTAGGATGGTCAACATGAGGAGTTTTGTGTTCCTTGCGAAAAGAACTAGCCCGGTTTTGTATGGATTCACTCCCAGTCCACATTCAAGAGTCCATTTAGAGCGTATTGAGAGGGCATTTTGCATAACCTCTCCCAGAGTAATCGGGTGCTTACCGTCGTCCGCATAAGTAATCCCTTTCAAGCCTGTCCCTTCCAGTTTTAGCAGTAGTCGCTTCACAGCCACGTTACAAAGAAGTGGAGAAAGGACCCCGCCTTGCGGAGTACCTCTATTACCACTGCTGATAATGTCAACATCAAATTAATCAGCACGCTAAGCGAAACGTCCTTCAGAATTTAAAGTGCGTCCGTAATAGCGTCTGGTCTAACGTTGTTGATATCGATAAAAGCTACCATAGTGTACTCTGCAATACTTAGAGATTTTTTAGATATGACATACGAGTGTGTGTTGGGCCGTTTCAATCGATATTTACTTCCAGTATGCGTGTTGGGCTACTGAAATCATTTGCTGGTCGGTGTTGCTGCGTAGATAGATGCCTATCAATCGTTCTAAGGTTTTTAGGAATGAGAATAGACTTATAGAGGTCTTAGGTCCTTCGGGCATGTATGTATCTACCCGCTTTGGGCAAGTAAAAAGAATTTTGTCTTGACGATTCAGATGTCTCTTCTACTATACCGCGAAAAACTTTCCAGGATTCTGCGGTTTCTTTGGTTTTCTTATTCTTATTAAAAATTCGCGTACAACCTTCCCTGAGATTTCGTATTTCATTGTTCCACCATGTTGGCTTCTGTTTACCTCTTGGGTTCCTATCCGCAACCTGTGAGACGCGTGGTGGCATACACTTCTGCTTATCTTACAGGATGGGATCGTCCTTGTGAAACCCCGAGAGCATAAAGGATAAAATATTTTAAACAAAAACACAAATATTTTTCACAAAATTTTTGATTCACCTTTCAAGCGAGAAACTTAAAAATTTGCTAAATTTGCTTAAAAAAAAGTTTAAGATCTTGACTGGTCGAATATCTACACTACTTCTACTCCCTCCCATACAAAAGTATTGAATTACGTAGGTCGATTTAATACTAATCTTGGGGAAAATATCTAAGGTATGGAATTCTCGAATCCACTGAAAGAATCGTTTAATGTAATGGAATCGAAGCCAAATGCCTAGATGGGATTTGTTTATGCGCTCTGAACTGATGGCCAAAAATCATCATATCCTGGGGTCTATGTGTGCCGCACACTTCGCACACGAAAGTCGACACGGTTTTGTATGATGAACTAGACCGGCACACAAGATGGGTCCAATAGTCTCGTCAGCAATTGAATTATGCAATTTAGATTAGGAAATTACTATTAAGTTTTCTGCTTGAAATTGTACTGTATAAAGATCCTTAACTCCAAGCAAACTTGATTAATTGAGTCTCATATTTTAATGATTGGCAAATGAATTAGGACCTCAGAAATGTTTTTTTTTTAATTCAAGTGTCAACCGACATACCCAAAAAACCGCCTTTTCTCAAATAATTTCCCTTACTCGTACGAAACCGTAGTACAATTTTTGTTTGATCGATAATTCTGTAAAGCACGTTGCAATCACTTGCAAGACTCATTTGTTCTCGATTCTGAATTTTGAGTTATTTCTCTTATAACTAATTAAAAAAAAATATTTTACTAATTCTATCAATTTTAAAATGCCTTCAGTGTCATCTGCTCAAGCAAATGGACGAAAGCCAGCATTGGAATCCGGACGAGCTAAGAGTAGTAAGCCCTTTTCTCGAACCTGTTTGTATAAACAACATCAAATGTTAGTCCTCTTTTTGGGTTGGATATAGAAAAATTGTAATTTAGTCGATGTGTGTGTGTTTCAGGCTGGTAGATGGATGTAAAAATGTTGGA
This sequence comes from Chorisops tibialis, assembly GCA_963669355.1. NCBI lineage: Eukaryota > Metazoa > Arthropoda > Insecta > Diptera > Stratiomyidae > Chorisops > Chorisops tibialis. The sequence goes on along the minus strand of OY770263.1, from coordinate 113,043,080 downwards.
GACAGGGTTAAGAGATTGAAACTGGAAGCAGATAAGAAGGAACTAACGAAGGTTACCGGTCCCAGAGGCTGCATTCGAAGCATTCCACTTCTTTCTGGACGAACTAAAGTCTATCCTGCAATTATGCCAAAGAACGAGCTAGAACGGTTGAAACTGGCCTCAAGAGTTATTAGTCTCGAAGAAACAATGCAAGAAATGAGGAGAATTGAGGCTGAGAAAAAAAGGGTCGAAGAGGAGTGCGAGTTAAGGAAACAACAAATGCGGAAAATCGATGATGCAAAGCAGAAGTTAAAAAACACGGACAATAAGGGCGAGAATAGTGAGCAAAGTGAAGCTACTAAAGTACTCGACAGAGCATTTCTATTGAAACAGGAGCAAGAGGAAGAAATTAAAGAAGCTAATCGAATTATCCTGGCGGCAAAATGTCACATTATCCGCGATGCTCAAATTCAAGAAAAACATGTAAGTGAAGCGAATTTCAATTTTATCGGTTGGCAGATGAAGCTTGACGGTGACGAATAAATAGTTAGGAACATAACGCTTTACGCGCAATCGTGCGATACTCTAGATAGAATTTTTTTGATTTTAAGAATTTTTGTACGCGAGAGTAGTTATTAAAATGTTTTAAACAAAATTTAGAATTCAAAAATTTAATAGATACTGAGAAAATTAGTGGATTGGACTTAGTGAAAATTTGCAGTTTGTATGGGAGATTGTAGAAGGATGGGTGAGTTCTTAATGACACAATTTTTTTCCCGAAATCTACGCAAAAAGCAATATGGTTAAAAAACATAACGGAATTATGATTGGGCGTAAAACCCAATCATATGATACTCTAGATGAAATAGGAAAGCGTTTATTCTACCGGAAAATATGTCACCTGAAATTCTTTCGAATAGTGAATAGTGACTTTTGTATGGGAGGTGGTAAAAGCAGAGGGAGAGGTGTATAATTTTTGTATATAACACCGAACGTAGTACACAAAATGTTTCATGCTGAATTTAAAATTCGTGGCTTTCATAATTTTTGAGAATATTGAAAAATTTTTGTCTGAATTTATAGCATTTGTATGGGAGGTGGCAGATAAAGTGGGAGGTTTTGGATGATTTTGAATCTGCCTATCAACATCCTAATCACATTGCTTTGTTACTATTTTGAAGTCTCTAGCTCTCATATGTTCGAAGGAGAAATACTTTTTATGAATTTCCATTACAAAAATTTATATGGGGGGGGGGAGGAGGGGTGGTAGAAGGAGTGAAGCGAAATTAATAATTTTTTTTAGTATTTGTTGCAATTATTAAGGAACGAATTCCGACAAAATTTTATGTTTGTACTATTTTTAGTTTCAATTACAATCGATTAAATGCATTTACCCGGATTGTGCATTTGTCGCAACCATATTTTGGACATCAATGATATTTCCAATAGCATACTTTTCTCAAAATTTAAAGTGGATAGCTTGGACGGTTTTGGAGAAAAATAATTTAAATGAAATTCCGAAATTGGTTGCAATTGTAATAAAATTAATTATGACAAAAATTGGTTCTCTTAGCCTCGCTAGTTGCAATGCAAACCGAATATATGCATTTTTGAAAATTGAGCATTGTATGGGAGGAGGTAGAAGGAGTAAGAGGATCAAATCAATATTTTTTGGTATTAATGATATTTAAATCAATATACTATGACCTAATTTTCAAGTTAATAGCTGAAATGGTCTCGGAGAAAAAACAATTTCTTTAAATTTCATGAAATTCGTATGGGAGGGTGTAGAAGGAGTGGGGAGATGTGGCCCGTTCACGAACTTAAAGTTACATTTTTGCTTTCGACAGTTATGTAGTAGACAGACGGACTGACGGACAGACGGTCACTCGGAATCAAGGTTTTCTAGCGAAAACAACATTATTTCTTAGCGTTACAAACGATATACTCTCAGATTTCATCTAGATTATAAATGCCAACAAGTCGGGCGAAAATTTATTATTCTTGGTCTGGTGGCACTCCAAACATTAGTTCCGCATGGACTCGAATATTTCTTCCGGAAATGACTCGGGAGGGAGTTTCTCCTGTTGTTGAATGTACCGATGTTTTGTAGGCCATTAAAAATAGAGGGATGTGCTGATCCCAGTCCTGTTGTCTCTCGCTGACGAGTTTGGATAGGTTTGAGTTCAATGTCCTATTGAAACGTTCCACCATTCCATCGGACTGTGGATGTAATGGAGTTGTCCTGGTTTTGTTTATTTCCAGCATTTGGCACACGTGTTTGAATATTTGAGATTCAAAATTGCGCCCATGATCGGAGTGTAGTTCACGTGGAGCTCCAAATCTGCTCACCCAGTTGGTAACAATTTGTTCTGCGACGGTTACTGCTTCTTGGTTTGAATCGCGTAAGCTTCAGGCCTCTTGCTGAAATAATCAATGGCCACTAGAATGCAATATCCACAGCAATTCTCTCGAATGGGACTTCCACGTTGTATTGTTGCATTTCTCCCTTTGATCTGCGTTGTGGGCCCCGACTCGACGCACACGTAGTACATTTACGGCACCAATTTCCGACATCATCTCGGAGATGGTTCCCATAGAACCTTTCTCGTATCTTTGCCAAGGTTCTAGTTACACCCAAATGCCAAATGGAGGTACCTCCATGATATTCCTTCAAAACCTCCTCGACTTTAGAATGCGGGACGATGGTTTGCATGTGACACGATTTTCCGTCAGCGTTTTCCCATTGCCGTTTTAATAATCCGCCGTCTAGGTGAAGGGAGTTCCATTGTGCCCAATAACACTTTAAAGTTTCGCTGAATTGTGGGATGTCTTTCCACTCAGGCCGTTTCATTTCGTCCTTCCATGCCATGATCGGTGAAATATCTGGATCTTTACGTTGGGCATCTTCCAGTTCTTGCTGATTCCATCCATCCTTTGGTTCGGTCGTTATCCTCTGAATGGTTTCCCCGGCTTCTTTTCCTTATTATTATATACACATATTTGTGAAAATGTTTTGTTGCTTCTACAATGGCTAATAGCTCTCGGCGAGTTACGCAATAGTTCCTTTCTGATTTTGAGAGTGCTCGGCTGTAGTATGATAGCACTCTCTCCTGCCCGTCGATCTCTTGTGATAGTACTGCTCCTATACCGACATTGCTGGCGTCAGTGTCTATGATGAAACCGTGACCTGGTTTTGGATACGCCAGAACTGGGGAGTCGCAGAGTTGGTCTTTTATCCTCTCGAATGCTTCCTGGCACTGTTGACTCCATGTAAATGGCTTTCCTTTTTCTGTTAACTGATGCAGATATTTCGCCGTGTTGGCTAAGTCTTTTACAAATCGTCGGTAATATGTCGCTAAGCCTAGGAAGCTACGCAACTGGTGTTTATCACTCGGAGTAGGCCAATTTTTCACCGCCAGTATCTTTTCCGGATCTGCCTTTACGCCATCAGCTGAAACGATGTGACCCAAGTACTTGACTTCTGCACTAAACAAAGTGCACTTTTTCGGACTCAGCTTTAATTTTGCCGCTCGCAGTCGCTGGAAGACTTCCTGTAGATTTTTTAGATGTTCCTTGAATATTTGCCGAAAAAACTCACATCATCGCAAAACGAATTCCATTAGTCTTTCAATCGTAGCTGGAGCATTGCACAGGCCAAATGGCATTACGATGAACTGCCACAGTCCACTGCCGACAGAGAATGCTGTTTTCTCTCTATCTTTTTCATCTATCTCCACTTGCCAGTAACTACTTTTCAGATCCAACGTTGGGAACCATTTAGCATCAGTCAGGGTGTCCATGATATCGTCGATTCTAGGTAGTGGATAGCTATCCTTTTTCGTAACATCATTCAGTTGCCTGTAGTCCACACAAAAACGGGTACTGCCGTTCTTTTTCTTTACCAGCACCACTGGCGATAACCACGGGCTCTTTGATTCTTCGATGATTCCCTGATGCTCCATAGTTTTGACCATTGAATTGACTTCTCCTTGTTTCGCTTATGGTACTCTTCTTGGAGGTTGACGTATCGGTGTAGCACTTCCGGTATCTATACGATGTTTCACTAAGTTTGTTCTGCCATAGTCGTCATCGCCGGTGGAAAAGACTTCGCTGAATCTTTCGATTAGATCTACTGCTTGCTTGTGTTGTTCTCCTCTAAGGTTGCTTGACTGAAGAAGTGTTGATGTTACATTGGCCGTCCTTCTTGGATTATTTTTAAAGGGTACGTCATGTGGTTCTGCCTTGTCGATACTTGTCACCGCCGATATTGGTTCACAGCTGCCAATTATATTTCCTTTCTTTACGCTGGTAATGCTGTCCGAAACGTTGAGTATTCTTATTGGTACCATCATCTTCTCATTCCTTTTTACGAGCGTTTTTTCTAGTATTAGACTTCGTAATGCAGGTGTCGTTTCTGGTTCTATGAGATAGAATCGGTGGTTCCCGGGATCACCATCGAGCTCTGCCCAAATAACATTCTCAGATGACTTTGGTATATCCACATCTTCGCATAATATAACTCGCAGCTTTGTTGTGTTGGATGATGTGATTTCCATCGGGATTTCAATATTCCGCCACTTCATTATTCGTTGTCCTAAGTCCAGCTGGATACCGTGTGGTTTCAGAAAATCCATTCCAAGGATACACTCATCGGTAATGTCAGCTACCACGAATACATGCGAGAAGGTCAAATTCCTAAGCTGTATGCCACGAGCTATTTCTCCATGGACCGTTGTAGTTTCTCCTGTAGCAGTGCGTACTTCTTGGTGTTGTGAAGCCAAGTACGGTCTACGAGGTCAGATCTTAGCCCTGACCATGTTGCGGCTGTGTCAACTGTTATGATGCAGTTTAATTTGCCGACTCGACCATTCATGCATAAATCGTTTTCACAACGATGTAGTCGAGAAACTGCGATGATGGTTCCGGGGGCGTTGATTCTACCAGCCAATTTCTGCCCCATGAAGTTGGCCTTTACTCGTTTCCCGGACTGTCATTAGGCGAAGCGTGCTCTCGTGATGGTTCGTCCCTTCCTCCCCTTTGTTTAGCAGCGCAGCCGGAACAATAGTTGGTCGCTTTTCTGGGTTAACGGCAGTCGCGTCTTAAGTTTCCTGCCTGTCCACAATTCCAGCATCGGGAGGCACCAGATCCTTCGCTGCACTTGGTGTACTCTGCTTTCTGACATACACACTCTTCCACTATTTCTCGAACTCGATAGTTACTCCGCGAGCTTTGCTTGGCAGCTTCGAACGTCAGCCCATATACTAAGGCTTCGCCAATTGTTTTCTTACCTGCCAATTTTATCGCCTGTTGCAGCTCTCTGTCTTGTACAGCATTGTTAAATGCGAAAACAGCTGTATCGTTGCGTAGCTATGTTTGCGCATTGGGAAGCGATAATAGTGTGAGTCGTTCAATATCGCGTGCCAGCTCTTGAAGTGTTTCAACATTCTTTTGGGCTCGGTTGTACAGTTGTGTTTTGTAGATCTCTCGCATGTGATCACTGCCGTAATGAAGATCCAATGTCTGGACTAACGTTGAAAAATCTTGTTGTTGCTCCTGCGGAATCGCTTGAAGAACCTCTGCTGGTGGACTTCTTAGCGCCAATATAAGAGCCGTTCCTCGTTCCAGATCATTCCTATGATTCTTTCTTGCGACAGCCTTAAATTGGGTCTTATAATTAGCCCACGGTGTTTGTCCATCGAAGATTGGAGCTTTGAGACCCTTGTGCGTAACGTGTTCTGTCTTGATGACTCCAGTCGTTTTCACGTTATCGAAGTCCCTTTTTAGGCGTTCGACTTCTTCTACAATCCCGGATGTCTTTTCCGTAATTTGTTCTTCGAAGATTCGAAGTTTCTTCTCTACGTTTTCTTCTATTGCCTTACCTATGGTGTCTATTTTATTATTTTGCAGCTCCAATTTTTGGTTGAGGTCCTTTGAGGTCTGGTCTAATTTCTGATTAATGTCCGCTGATTGTTGTTTAATGTCCACTGATTGTTGTTTAATGTCCACTGATTGTTGATCTAATTTGTTCATCATTTGTTGCATTAGCTGTGTCAGAGCATCCGATGTACCAGAACACTCCTCTTCACGAGCTTCTTCGATTTGGAACTCAAAACTATCTGCATCCTTACCCTCAGCATCAAGTATCTCGATCATACGGCTGACAAGTTCAGCCTCGTTCCTTGTCGTAGATAACTCGCGTCTACCGAGCTCTTCCTTCAGCTCCGTTAATTTTAAATCCATTACATAACGCGGCATTTTCACTACCGATTATTTCAAGTTTTTCCGCGATTCGAATTCACTTAAATTTTACTTCACTAATTAAAGTCATTGCTCACTAGAGCACTCGAGAATATTCGATTCCACAAAATTCTCACTGTCCGTTCGAGAATTTTAGTTTCACTTTTTCGCTCTCACAAAATTCTCACTATCCGTTCGAGAATTTTAATTTCACTTTTTGACTCGCGATTTTTATATATATGCTATTATATATTTCTCCCCCTATTCATGACTATTCTCGAAGCTTCCGTCTGGGTGTATGTCTGAACTATACTGGAAAGCTCTAGATCTTTAATTATGGCTTTCTACATAGTTGGGTATACTGTTCTACATAATTCTTGTCTATTCGAGAGAGATCGAGTTGCGGTGTTGCCAGGTCTGTGATCTAAGACCATATTCGTATTGAAGAGCATTAAGGTCATGTGAATAGTTGTAGCTTGTATTAATTTAAAAAAAAAGCCCAAATAAAATAAAATTAATTTTAAAACCATAACAGGACTACGACTCTGCGTAAAGACCAATCATGCGATACTATAAATGAAATTTTGGTGAAGTTAAGAATTTTGTATGGGAGTGGTAGAAGGGGTGACAGTTCTGAACTAATTTGTTTCACATCGTGCTAGAAAATAAAAAAAAAATGTTTTTTTACCAAATTTTAGGTTCAAAAATTGAATAGGTACTGAGAAACTTATAGTGATTTCTATTCGCCAAAAAAATGTGACCCGTTTTTGCCCTTTAAAATGAAAAATTATTGCAGTTTTTTTTTCCAATAGAACATAGGAACTGCTAGAAAAAATGTTAAGGGCAAAAACGGGTCACATTTTTTTGCCGAATAGAAATCACTATTAGTGCATTGGATTTAGTGAAATTGTGCAATTTGTATGGGAGGTGGTAGAAGGAGAGGAGTGTTTTTTGCTAACTTTTCGAGAAATAAAACTGATATATTTTAAATTTTAGTTCAGTAACATTCACACTTTTCAAGAAAATAGAATTTTTGAAAAGTTGTGAAATTGTGTCACATTGTGTCACATTGTATGGGACTACCCCCTCCCAGGAGTGAAGCTAATTGGTTAATTTTTGTTCGCGATATTAATAATAATGCTAATGAAGGATTCGATACAAAATTTTAGCTCGATGAAAGCTATACGTATTGAGAAAATTGGTTTAGAGTATTTCATGAAGTAGTGCAGTTTGTATGGGAGTTGGTGGAAGGAGTGAGGGGTTTTTAGTGATTTTTCTAAAAACAACTACAAACATAAAAGAATTATGATTGGGCGTAAAGCCCAGTCATTTAATACTCTAGATGAAATGAGAAAGACTTCAATGTACCGGAAAATATGTCACCTCCAATTCTTTTAAATAATTAATAGTGACTTTTGTATGGGAGATGGTAGAAGGAGAGGAGGAAGGTTTGTAATTTTTGGATATGACACCTAATGTGGTATGCAAAATATTTCGTGCTGAATTTAAGGTTTCAAGCTTTCATTATCTTCAATTGGACATAGTTTTCCAGAAATTGCGGCATTTGTATGGGAGGTGGCAGAGGAAGTGGAGCGTTTAAGATGATTTTGAAACTGCTTATCATCATCCTTATCACCACGCTTTGATTCAATTTCAAATTCGATAGTTTTAATATATTCGAAGGAGAAATGCTTTTCTTGAATTTATAATATAGATATTTGTATGGGAGGGGGTAGAAGGAGTCAAGAGGAGCTGATAATTTTTTTTAGCATTTATTGCAATTATTAAAAAACAAATTCTCGCAAAATTTTAAGTTTATACTTTTTCTAGTTTTAATGGAAATCGAAATAATGCAACAAAAATTGTACATTTGTATGGGAGGGGGTAGAAGGAGTGCACGGATCAAAACACATTTTTTTCTCGGTATTGATATTTCTATTTTTATGCAAAATATCAAGTTGATAGCTTCAACAGTTTCAAAGAAAAATAATTTAATTAAAATTTCTAAATTTCGTGAAATTTGTATGGGAGGGGGTAGAAGAAGTGAGGTGAAGTTTAAAATTTTTTCAATTCTGATTGGAATTATAATAAAATTAATTCTGGCAAAAATTCGTTTTTATAACTTTGCTAGTTTCAATGAAAATCGAAAACTGCATTTTTCAAAATTATGCATTTGTATGGGAGGGGGTAGAAGGAGTGACGGGATCGGATCAATATTCCGTCATATTAATGACATTTATATCATAATACTTTGACCCAAATTTCAAATCGATAGCTTAAATAGTTTCAAAGAAAAATGAATTTCTGAAAATTTCGGAATTTCGTGAAATTTGTATGGGAGGGGGTAGAAGGAGTAGAGGGATGTGGCCCGTTCACGAACTTAAATTTTCTTTTTTGCTAAGAATGACACACAACAAATTTCAGCACGATAGCTCAAAGCGTTCGAGAGTTATGCTGTAGACAGACGGACAGATGGACAAACGGACAGACGGACAGACAGCAACTCGGAATCGAAGTTTTTGAGCGACAACAAATATTTCTGTACCCTTGGCGGCTCTGTGCGAGCATTATTTCTTAGCGTTACAAACGGTAAGGCAAACACAATATACTCTCAGATTTCATCTAGAGTATAATCATTATGCAATTGACATATTTTAAATTTTAGATCTGTGACTTTCATACTTTCGAAGAAAATCTAATTTTTGCGAAGTCGTGGAATTGTGTCATATTGTATGAGAGGGGGTAGAAGGAGTAGAGCTAACCAGTTAATTTTTCCCGATAATAATAATACTAATTAAGGGCTTGGTACAAAATTTTAGCTCGATGGAACTTATACGTACTGAGAAAATCGGTTTATAGTGTTTAATGAAAAAGTGTAGTTTGTATGGGAGGTGGGCGAAGAAGTGGCGGAATTTAAATAATTTGTATGCTTGAAGATTGCATTTGTAATAGAAATAATATTTTCCAAATTTCAAACTAATAGCTCTTATAGTTTCCAAGAAAATTTGATTATTACATATTATTATAAATGAGTTGTATGGGAGGGGGTAGAAGGCGTGAGGGGAGGGAAATGAAACTAAAAGCAGATTACATCTCGAAGCATACCTAATAAGCTGTGAAAGTTTCATTACAATCGGTTCAGCCGTTTTTGCGTGAGAGCCGGACAGACAAACAGACGGACAGACAGAGAAGAATTTTAAAAACGTGAGTTTCTGCTTAGTTATTGCTAAAATAAAGCAAAAAACTAACTTATAGCCATTTCTAAACAAATAACAGACAGACACTACAATTATATTTATATGTATAGATTCAAATAAATTTAAATTATACGTACTTCCTTCCAGGAACTGGCCAGAGAACTCAAAGAAGAAGATCTTCGACTCGAAAAAATAATGGAGAAAGAACGTTCAAAAGCTTTGAGTAGTGATGATGAAAAGGTGCACGCACTAAAGGAGCAGAATATCAAACACGCCCTACAAATCAAAGTAATTTAATTAAAATTTAGTAGAAAAATTTCAATTCAAGCCCCAATTTATCATTGCATTTCTTTTTAGCGCCAATTAGAGGAACGAGGCCGGCAGCGCCTTATCGAAGCCGAAGAAATTGAAGCAGAAGCAAAAATGTTGGCACAAGCAAAAGCTGCTGTTGAACGTGACGAGGAAGCCCAAGCGAATGTGAAGCGTGAAAAGACTGCAAAACTTCGATCTGACTTACAAAAAGTTTCCGAATTAAGTGCCCTCTTCAAGAAAATGGAATTCGATCAACAACGTGAAGCTGAAATGAAAGTGCAAGAATACATGCGAGTGAAGGAAGAACGCGAAAAAAAACTGGCAATAGAAAGAAAGCTGGCCAAGGAAACGCTAGAAAGAAAACAGGATCATATGATTAGTGTACAGCAGAAAGTTCTGGATAGTAAGCAGGAACACACCGAAATGACAATTCGACGTGAACAGGAAATTAAAGAACGTGAATTTCGTCGTAAGGAAAAAGAGGCGGCCATTAAACGCAAGCAGATTGAAAAAGAGCTGGCTCAGTCTCGAATGACACAGCTATCAGAAATGGTAAGAGAAGAATGGAATACTTCATCTAAATTAGATAAAAATAGTGTTCATCTTTATCATCACGGCACTGCAGCTCGGGACTAGGCTTTATGACCTTCAGGTTCCTTAACGTTCATTTGTTATGCTGAAGTGTTGATGGGTCTTCGCACAACCCTCTATCTACGAATTTTCATTTTCACAGTTTGAGCTGACCCACCCAAACAGTGTAATTATATGTCGACTGCGATTTGAACTCACGATCTTCGCATCGTAGACCAACACGCTGCCCACTAGGCTACATCCTAGGAAACAAAAATCTTGGTGATGTTTAACATTAACTTGAACCATTTAAGAAATATTACGCCCTATGGTTTCTGTATGAAAAATTAAATGATCAACTTCACGATCTTCTGGAAGGTTGGTGAACAGGGATCCCCTATATGATTACCCAAACTACAAGACCGGATATTTTAGAGTAGAGTAGAATGGAAGCTGTTATTACGAAATGACCAGTTTCTCTATATCGAGATCTTATCTGCTCCTTTCCGAGTAAAGAATAGAGTATCGCTATCCATAATTTCTTAATTTTACTACGAAGCTGGATAAAACAATTAATCATAAAATAAATCTGCATATAGCGCGATAATTAGTCCAGTGGGTAACGCTAAAAAATTCTTCTGTTTAGATTTCGATGCCTGCAATGAATTGAAAATGATGTTCTTCATAGCCTCAGGTTATTGAAGGACTCTTGGTTTAATAATGATTGTTACGACATTATTCACTTTGAAACGATAGCTTCAAACTTGATATGACAGATCCAACTCACAAGGTTACAGTTTATGAAGTAAATGTTAAATTTGAACATGAGCACACACTTGGACGAAAGATGCTTCAAAGCCCCAAAGACTTGAAATTTAACATGTCATTTGTCAAATCTGCCAATAATTTTATTAATCCTGTTGAGAATGATTATTTTGGGTATCAGGCATCCCAGGCGATTAGTCGCTGTTCAGAATTTGTAGTACCAACGTATAGGCCTTCCACGGATAAATTGTTTGCATGAATGACGCTAGACTAACACGTCAATACCGAGGCGATTCAACTCCTAGACAATGAGACCATAGTGCGATGGCTTAAAAGGGTTAAAACATTCCAACTAGTGTAGTATTGTGGAAAGACATAATAGACAAAAATAAACTGCCAACAAGTCGGGCGCAATTCTATTATTCTTGGGACAAGTTGAGGATGCGTGGGAAGTGAATACGCAGGTTAGAGAGGTTAGCGAAGACTAAGTGAAAGGAGGCTCTAGGTAGTGGCGTGGTGCCCACTGATGCACGGGAAGCATTGCTTTCCTTACTTATTGCCTTTTATTGAGTCTAGAAATACTAAATTCAAATCGGAACAAATATCAAGCATTATTTAAAAAATTTAGACAAAAGCGCGCATTATTTTCGTCCATCACTGTAAATACACTTTATGTGCACAGGACAGTTTTTGTTCTGACGCTTTTGCTGAGCGACGAAAGCCCAAAGCCATCCATAGGCAACAATCGCTCTGAGATGTGATTTAAATAATGCATACACTGGACATCGGACTGCTGGCCAGTACATGGCAAAAGTTTCCCGCTCGACTCTCCCAAATTCAACTTCTATAGGAAGCGGAGATGCATCGCGGTATTTGCTTCCAGAGCTTTAAGTCGCAAGTCATCGTATTCCTTCGTTCTAAGTACTGCCAGTATGGAAATTTTCTTACTAATCGACAAATGATCAGGAAGAATAATGTCAGAGAGTACATCTGGCAATGTTGCATGTATTTGTCGTGATTTGATGGGGAAAAATATCGGAATGAGCTTTTTGCAGATCGAGCGACTTCTTTTTTGTACGTCCTTACTTTTTTTATTATGTAAATAAAAAATATAAGTTCAAAGAAATAAAGCCTTAACTTAACTTTTTAACAATTTTAAAGTTTATTTTTGACAAAGGTTGAAGGCCCTTCCAAAGAAAAATGTCGCTATAAGATATCTTCAAATTTCGACCCGTTATCACCCTAGTCAATATTAGACCATGTGTTGGCAGAGGATTTTAATTTCCGTTAATTTAAAAATTCAAACGCTTTAGGCTCTTAGGATGAGTGTCTATCGTGTTAGATTTTAGATCTTTATACTCTAGATGAAATCTGAGAGTATTATAAGTTGGCTCTGAAGTTTGTAACGCTAAAAAATAAGGCTCGGAGAAAAAAATGAATGATACAGAAGTTAATATTATCTCTCAAAAATCTCGAAACCGGATGTCCGTCCGTCCGTTCGCTCTCTAGCTTAAGAACACGTTGAGCTAGAAAGCTCAAATTTCGTACACGTCGTTTTTGACAAAAAACTAAGGTCAAGTTCGTGAACGGGCCAAATCGCTCCACCCCTTCTCCCCTCCCATACAAAATGGCACAATTGCGTAATTTGACAATAAACGGATTTGCTCGAAAAGTATAAAAGTTATTGGCCTAAAATTTGGAATATGTTACTTTTATGATAATATCAATTTACTCAGTGCGTATAAAATTTAGCGGGCTGAAATTGTGCACCAAATTTATTTAAAATTTTTAATAAAGCCAAAAAAAAAATTAGATGATTAGCTTCACCCCTTCTACCCCCTCCCATACAAAATGGCACAATTTCACAATTCGACTATAAATGGATTTGCTCGAAAAGTATAAAAGCTATTAGTCTGAATTTCGGGATGTATTACTTTCATAATGATTTCAATATACAGTATAAAAATTATTTGCGTCCTCCCTCTCCTTCCAACCCCTCCCATACAAACTACACTTTTTCATGAAATGCTCTAAGCCGATTTTATCAGAACATATAACATTTGTCGAGCTCACATTTTGTGATAAATACTTATTTAGCATTATCACTAAGATCAGAAAAAAATATTTGAATAGCTTTACTGCTTCTACCCCCTCCCATACAATATGACACAGTTTCACAACTTCACAAAAAATATATTTTCTTTTGAAAAGTATGAATGTTACTGGTCTAAAATTTAAGAGATGTCAATTTTATGATATTCTTAGTTATTTCTGAAAAAATCACTAACATCCCCCCACTCTTTCTACCACCTCCCATACAAACTGCATATTTTCACTAAATCTAACACATTAATTTTCTCAGCTCCTATTCAATTTTTGGAGTAAGCATTTTGTATAAAACATTTTTATAGCTACTTTAGCATGATGGGGAAAAAATTAGTTCAATGCTATCACCCCTTCTAACACTCCCCATACGAAATTTCTAGGGATCACAAAAAATTCTATTTCATCTAGAGTATCGTAAGATTGCGGTTTACGCGCAATCGTAGCCCTGTTATGTTTATACTCTAGATGAAATCTGAGAGTATATTGTGTTTGCATTACCGTTTGTAACGCTAAGAAATAATGCTCGCACAGAGCCGCCAAGGGTACAGAAATATTTGTTGTCGCTCAAAAACTTCGATTCCGAGTTGCTGTCTGTCCGTCTGTCCGTCTGTCCGTCTGTCCGTCTGTCTACAGCATAACTCTCGAACGCTTTGAGCTATCGTGCTGAAATTTGTTGTGTGTCATTTTTAGCAAAAAAGAAACTTTAAGTTCGTGAACGGGCCACATCCCCCCACCCCTTCTACCCCCTCCCATACAAATTTCACGAAATTTCGAAATTTTCAGAAATTGATTTTTCTTAGAAACTATTTAAGCTATCGATTTGAAATTTGGGTTCAAGTATTATGATATAGATACCATTAATATGACTGAATATTGATCCGATCCCATCACTCCTTCTACCCCCTCCCATACAAATGCATAATTTTGAAAAATGCAGTTTTTCGATTTTCATCGAAACTAGTAAAGTTATAAAAACGAATTTTTGCCAGGATTAATTTTATTAGAATTCCAATCAAATTTGAAAAAATTATCAACTTCACCTCACCCCTTCTACTCCCTCCCATACAAATTTCACGAAATTTTGAAATTTAAATTAAATTATTTTTCTTCGAAACTGTTAAAGTTATCAATTTGATATTTCGCATAAAGTATAAAAATAGAAATATCAATAACAGGAAAAAAAATTGTTTTCATCCTTACACTCCTTCTACCCCCTCCCATACAAATGCATAATTTTTGTTAAATGCATTATATCGATTTCCATTAAAACTAGAAAAATTACAAACTTAAAATTTTGCCAGAATTTGTTTTTTAATAGTTGCAATAAATGCTGGAAAAAATTATCAGCTCAGCTTCCCTCCTTCTACCCCCTCCCATATAAATATCTGTATTATAAATTCAAGAAAAGCATTTCTCCTTCGAATATATTAGAACTATCCAATTTGAAATTGAATCAAAGCGTGATGATAAGGATGATGATAAGCAGTTTCAAAGTCATCTTAAACGCTCCACTTCCTCTACCACCTCCCATACAAATGCCCCAATTTCTGGAAAACTTTGTCCAATTTCTTTAAAAATAATGAAAACTAAAAATTTTAAATTCAGCACGAAACACTTTACACGCCATTTTCGGTGTCACATAGGAGAAATACAAACCTCCCCCTCTACTTCTACCACCTCCCATGCAAAGTCTCTTCTCACTATTCGAAAGAATTCGAGATGACATATTTGCCGGTATATCAAAGTCATTTCCATCTCATCTAGAGTATCATATGATTGGGCCTTAAGCCCAATCATAATTCTTTTATGTTTTTTAAGATGGCTTTGCTATCTTCATCAACCGAGTCTTCCCATCGCTTGCGTGGCTTGCCTACTGGCCGGTTACCACTCGCTTTGCCTTTCAGAGCACGTTTGGGGATTCTTCTGTCTTCCATTCGCTTTACATGGCCAGCCCACTGCAGTTTACGTAGCTTGATGAACGTTGAAGCTTCTGGCTCGTCGTAGAGTTGATACAACTCATGGTTGTATCTTATTCGCCATTCCATTCCATTCGGAGGACCTTTCTTTCAAATGCGTTATCTGCTTTTTCGGAAGTTCGCGTTAATGTCCACGTCTCGCTGCCATAATAGAGCACAGGTCGTACAATAGTTTTATATACCCACAGCTTATTGTTCCTTTCTTGGATTTCATTATTGGAAGTACCGAATAATACGTCTTATTTGCTAATATTATCCGTCGTTTGATTTCGTCTGTTTCATTATCGTCCTTTGTTAGATTAGCCCCAAGATATATGAAGTTGTCCACACTCTCCAAATTATATTCCGCAATTGTTATGTTTTGTCTGATTGGCGTTCTCCTTCTTGTTTGCGTCATTACTTTTGTTTTGTTTTCGTTAATGCGCAACCCGACTTCTTTTGCGGCGGAGTCAAGATTGACAAATACCTCCTTAGCACTAGGGAAGGATCTTGCTAGGATGTCGTCAGCGTATGCTACTTGCTGGGTGGACTTGAATAGTAGTGTCCCGTTGGTGTCGGGATTTTTCGGACGACATACTCAAGTGCCAAGTTCAAAAGCATGGGGGCTAGACCATCTCCCTGCTTTAAACCACATTCCGTTCAAAAGCTGGTTGTGGAATCGGTTTGTATTCTCACTTGGGATTCAGTTTTCGTCCTTGTGAGTTTTGTTAGTCGGACTAGTTTTGGAGGAATTCCAAAGTCAAGCATGATTTGGTACAGTACGCTCCTCGTCGATACTGTCGAAGATTTGGTGCACGTCTGTGTTATATTCCCTGCATTTCTCAAGCACCTGTTTCACCGAGAATACCTGGTCTGTTGTAGATCGTCCGGTTCTGAATCCGCCCTGGTGTTCGCCAATTATTTGATTAGTATAGGGCTAAAGACTACGTTCAATTATTTTTGTCAGTATTTTATAGGACGTACACAACAATGATATATCTCTGTAGTTCTCACAGCAGAGTTTGTCTCCTTTCTTGTAAATTGGACATATAATGGTTTTTCGCCAGTCGTCGGGTATGATTTCCTCTGTCCAAATTTTACATATCATGTTGTGCAGTATTTCAGCGACACAGTTTCCACCGTTTTTCAGAAGTTCAACTGGTATTTCGTCATTTCCCGGCGCTCTGTTTAGTTTTTGGTTACATAGGGCTGCTTTGATTTCAGCAAGCGTGGGTGGTTCGTCAGTTGAGGCTTCAATTGAAATGTTGTCTGTCGTTATCGGTGCTACTGGGATGGGATTCAAAAGATGTTCAAAGTAGGAAGCCCATCTCCTTTTGATTTCTTGTGCGTCGCTGATGATGTTGCCCTCCACGTCTTTGCAGAGACTGGTTTTTGGCTTATATCCCTTTTTTTAGATCTTTTACTATTGCGTATGCGTCCTGCGTTTTATTTTGTCTCATATCGTCGTCCATTTTTTGTATCTTGTCATTATGGTACTTCCTTTGTTTTCGCCTGCAGGTCTTTTTCGCATATCGCCAAGCTCGTCATATCTATCTTTTTTGGCTCGTGTTGGTCGTTCAGCAAAAATTTTGTAAGCCTCGTTCTTTCTATCTATGGCGTCGCGACATTCTGGGTCGAACCAATAATTATTTTTTCGCCGTGCTTGATATCCTAATACCTCTTCTGCGGAGGATTTGATGCCGTCTCGTATTTTCATCCACGCATTCTCCACTGGCATATTTTGGATATTTTCATATATTGGTGTCAGGTGTTTATTACATGTTAAAATGTAAGCCTGCGCCACCGTTTAAGCTTGTCGACATTGAATTTGCGAGCTTTACTCGTTTTTGAATATCCACGACAAGCTATTTTGCATCGATACTTAGCTCTGACTAGATAGTGATCAGAGTCACAATTCGCACCACGGAGAGTTCGTACATCAAGTATGCTGAAAGCAGCTCTTTTCTCAATTAGAACGTGGTCTATTTGGTTGAAAGTGTGACCATCTGGTGATGCCCACGTTCGTTTGTGAATATCGCGATGTGGGAAGCACGTAGAGCTTACTATGATATTTTTGCTGCTTGCGAAATCAATAAGACGTTGGCCATTGTCGTTGGTTATATCATGGACACTGTGCCCTCCCTCCATGAGCCTCCTCCTTTCCGACTTTTGCATTAAAATCCCCTAAGACAATTCTTAGGTCATTCGAGGGCAGTGAATCATAGTCTCTAGGGTGGCGCCTTTAGTTATATCGTCCTTGTCTTCTGTTGGTGCGTGAACCAAGTGATGAAAAATTTAGTCTTTATTCGGATTGCACACAATCTTTCACTTACTGGTCTGAAGCTCGTAACCTGCTGTTCAAATTTTTTGTCAACGACAAAAGGGACTCCAAACTTTCTTGTGCATGTTGGACCAGGTGGGGGGGGGGGAGGAGGGGGGTCGGCGGTGCATACAATTGTGGAACAAATTATTATTTTTTGTCTATGTATATCAAATAGATGTATCCACCTGCAAAATTCAAACTTGTTATCTTTTACCAGACCCCTAAAAAAATTCCTAAAATTTTTCGACATTTTTGCTTACCACCTCCCTCCTCTTACACCCTCTACTTAACTTTTTACATAGTTAGTTAAAGAGTAAGTAGTTCTACAGTCTGACAAACTTTCAATTTCGTTACTGTACTCAGTTTTGAGATATAACGGTTCATAATTTTGGCATCTGTGCCATTTTTGAAATGCTCCCCCTTTCCCCCACCAATACTACTATGTCTCATGTTATATTTTTCTCGTATTTTGCTAGTATAGCTTAATATATGTTCCAAGTTTCAATTTAAGAAATAGTCTAGATACTAATTTTTAAGTGTTTTTTTTTTGCACCCTTCTGACCTCTTCCCCTTACAATAATTAGCCTCACTCTGAGCTGATTCTAGTGAATCTGTATGCCACCTTAATGATCGCAAAATATGAATTTTCATGGTAAGCAATGTCGAAGCTAGGGTGTAGCCTAGTGGGTAGCGAGTTGGTCTACAATGCGAAGATCGTGAGTTCAAATCCCGGTCGACACATAATTCCAGCACATTGCCTGCTTGAGTATACCTTGGTCACATCATCCTACGAAAATGAAAAATTCGTAGATAGAGGGTTGTGCGAAGGTCTAACAACCCTTTCACAATAAATAATGAATAAATGTTAAGGAACCTGAAAGTCAGGAGGATTTGGGCTGTAGCGCCTTTGTAGAAGTAGAATATCGAAGATATAAACATTTAAAAAAAAATTTGGTCGACAATTTGTTTTTAGCCCCCCTTTTCGGACCCCAAAGGATAAAAAAATTAAATTATTTTTAGACCTCATCCCCCAACCCTCTTTATACCTATGCTGATTTTCATCCTCTCCCCTCTCTGCATGTGTAGTTTATTGCTTTTCCCCTCCTCCCGCCTCCCCCTTCCATCTGACACTCCCCAAAATCTAGTGGAGCTCACTTACCGAATTAACAATCCATCCAAAAACGAACATTTTACCTTTAACGGTATCGGAGATATGAGTCCATATGTACGGCATACGGCGCATTTTTAGACTAATTTAGTCATGAAACGCGAAAAAACAAAATTTCAAGGAAGCGAATTTTTTTTTCTGTGTTTTTCGATTACAATAGTTTATTATTGGAATAATAAAGTAAAATGTTTTGTACCAAATTTTAGCTTCAAAAATTGAATAGATACTGAGAAAATTAGTGCATTGGATTTAGTGAAATTGCGCAGTTTGTATGGGAGGTGGTAGAAGGAGTGGGAGTTTTACAGATTTTTTGAGAAACGACTATAATTATCATGCAATTGATTAATTTTAAATTTCAGATCAGTAACATTCATACTTTTCGAGAAAATCGAATTTTTGTAAAGTTGTGAAATTGTGTCATATTCTATGAGAGGGGGTAGAAGGAAGTATGCTAATCGGTTTTTTTTTTTCCCGATATTAATAGCAATGTTAATTAAGAATTTTGTACATAAAATTAGAGAAAATTAGTTTAGAGTATTTCATGAAAAAGCGCACTTTGTATGGGAGGTGGCGGTAATATATTCAAATTTTCAATTTGTTAGCGCTTATAGTTTTCCAGAAAATTTGGTTATTATATATTTTTGAAAATGAATCATTTTGTATGGGAGGGGGTAGAAGGCATGAGGGGATCGCAGTAAAACCAAAAGCAGATTACATCTCAAAGCATACCTAACAAACTGCCCAAGTTTCATTAGAATGGGTTCAGCCGCTTGTGCGTGAAAGACGGCCGGACAGAAAGACAACAATTTTAAAAACGTGTTTTTATGCTTAGTTATTGGTAAAATAAAGCAAAAAACTAAAATAATAGACAGACACTACAATTATATTTATGTTTATGTATTGATTTAAATTGTTGGTTTTTATAAAATAAATAATTCTAATTTCCTGCTCCTTAGAAATTACGTAAGGCTCTGCAACTGGAACGAGATGAAAACGATTTTAAGCGTATTTGCGAAAAACTGAAAGAAGAAGAAGCCAAGGAAAAACAAATGGAAGACTGGCGTTTACGTAATAAGAAGAAATATCGAGAGGAGATAGCTAGACAAGTTCGTGAGAAAGAACGGGAACGTTTAGAAATGCAACGTCGCGCAAAGAACGAGTATTTGGCATGGCAAGAAAAAGAAAAACTTCGCGAAAAGAATATTCGAGCAGTTATCCAAGGAAAAATTGAAAATATGCGCAACGCTAATATGCCCGATAAATTTATTAAAGATGTTGAAAAGCAATTAAATGTTTCTGTAAATTAGAAAATAATCTTGCAGAGTACCATATTTTATAAACATTATAACAGACAATTATATTTTATAAATGAGGCAATGAGAGCAAAGTGGCCTAACCGACCTGCATTCCTATCGGGGTTAGACCACGATTGCTCTCATAGCCTCATATGTACTCGTAATAATTAATTATTAAAATCATGAAGTAAAATTTGATAAAAAATATTTGCTATTCGGAAATGCTGTTCTGTTTTTAGCAATGACAATATTTTCGTGGTTATTCCTTTGATTTCATTATTTACCAAATTTATTTACAGCATCGCAAAAAGAATTAAGTAGAAAGAAATATATACAAAACTAAAAAATTACTGAAAATGATAATTTTTTTCTTTAATTATTATTTCCCAGATTATCAAATACGACGGGTACAAAATTTGGGCTTTCTACCTCAGCGCGTTCTCGAGCTAGAGAGTAAACGAACAGACGGACGGATATCCGGTTTTTGAGATATTTGAGTGATAAGAAGAACACAAGCTTTGTGGTAATATATTATAATGCTCTAAGATTTCATCTAGAGTATAAAAATTATAAATTTCACCCCAACTTTTCTACCACCTCCCATATAAATGCGACTATTCAGCATACTAAAGTCTTTGAGACGACATACTTGTACTCTAGAAAGTATGTATTGTGTTTGGTCCTACGTTTCTAACGCTAAGACATAATAATCGCACAGAATCACCAAGAGTGCAAAAATATTTGTTATCTCTCAAATGCATAATTTTTATAACTACATTATATAGAAACTAGAAAAAATAGAAAAGCATTACTTTTCGAATATATAATAGCAGTCGAAGATTGGTAATCACCTTGATGATAAGAACGTTGAAAAGCAAAAATCCGCCCAAAATCCGTCTTCTATCACCCCCATACAAATGCCATAATTTTGATAAAACAAATAAATCAATTTCCTTGAAAATTATGAAAGCTACAAACATTTAATTCGTCACGAAACATTTGTACATTAAGTGCAGTGTTATATTCAATCACTAAAAAATTCTCTTCGACTTTCCACCACCACCCCACTCATCTATAGTATCGCATGATTGGGCATTAGGTCCAATCATAATTCTGTTTTTTTTATTATTATTTCTTAATTAGGTAGTTGTGTTGATGGTGGTGGAACTCTTGAAATTTTTTTTCGATTTTTCATTTTATTTAAGGTTGAGTTTTACACAACTCTTTTATAATTAAAAAATCGTAAAACTGTTGTATCGTATATCAATATACTTTCTGTTAACACCCGCAATATAAATATTCGTCGCGCCCTAAAAATACAACGAAAAAACAAAATTGAACGAAGAAAGATAAGGAAAAAGGAAAAAATGAATGATCTGGCCACCCTAACTCGATCCGGTTGGAGACAACGGGAGAGACAAGAGACGGGAGAAAGCGGAAATGAAAAAAGAAAAAACGTGGAGTCGGGCGGAGATTTTGATCGGGTGGACGAAACAATTCGGTTTGGCGTCAGTTCGAGCTTAAAAATAATTTTAGTATAAAAATTTGGGTTTTTCGTAAAGCTTTACATATAATTTTTGAATACACCTTGCCATATAGTTGAGTACTGATCGGTACGATTCGATCGTTTTAACAAGAAAATAAATTTATGTGGTTGAGCGACGGAGTGCGTGAGGTTCGCAGTTAATGGGGATCGCGTTTTCGGAAACATTTTATTTTCTGAATTAGGAGAATTTCAAAAGCTAATTAAAACGCGTTTCTTTAGAAAATAAACTTGAATTTTTTGAAAGAGGTTTGTGCGAAGAATTTCCACGTTTTCAATTTGCGAAATTCGTGTGAAATAACGGAAAAGTTTTGTGTCTCACGTTTTTATACTCTAGATGAAATCTGAGAGTATTATAAGTTTGCTCTAAAGTTTGTAACGCTAAGAAATAAGACTCGGAGAAAAAATGAATGATACAGAAGTTAATATTATCACTCAAAAATCTCAAAACCGGATGTCCGTCCGTCCGTCTGTGCGCGCTCTAGCTTGAGAACGCGTTGAGCTAGATAGTTCAGATTTTGTACACGTCGTTTTTGACAAAAAAAGTAAGGTCAAGTTCGTGAACGGCCCAAATCGCTCCACCCCTTCTACCCTCTCCCATACAAAATGACACAATTGCGCAATTTGACAATAAACGGATTTGCACGAAAAGAATAAAACGTATTGGCCTGAAATTTAGAATATGTTACTTTTATGATAATATCACCGTATAAAATTTATGTGTGTCCTCCTCCTTCTTCTACCACCTCCCACACAAACTGTACTTGTTATGAATTACTCTAAGCCAATTTACTCAGTGCGTATAAAATTTAGCGGGCTGAAATTGCACCAAATAGACCACGAAAAATTAGACGATTAGCTTCACCCCTTCTAGCCCCTCCCCTTCTAGCCCCTCCCCTTCTAGCCCCTCCCATACAAAATGACATAATTTCGCAATTTGACAGTAAATGGATTTACTCGAAATGTATAAAAGTTATTAATCTGAATTTTGAGATATATTACTTTCATAATGATTTTAATCTACAGCAGAAAAATTATTTGCGTTATCCCTCTCTTTCCACCCCCTCCCATACAAAATACACTTTTTCATGAAATGCTCTAAGACGATTTTCTCAGAACATATAAAATTTATTGAGCTCATATTTTGTAATAAGTACTTAATTAGTATTATCACTAAGATCAAAAAAAAAATATTTGATAAGCTTCACTGGTTCTACCCCCTCCCATACAATATGACACAGTTTCACAAGTTCACAAAAAATCAATTTTCTTGAAAAGTATGAATGGCACTAGTCTGAAATTTAAGGGATTTCAATTTTTTAATATTCCTAGTTATTTCTGAAAAAATCACTAAAATCCCCCCACTCTTTCTACCACCTCCCATACAAACTGCACATTTTCACTAAATCTAACTCACTAATTTTTTCAATTCCCATTCAATTTTTGGAGTAAGCATTTCGTATAAAACATTTTTATAGCTACTTTAGCATGATGGGGAAAAAATTTGTTCAATGCTATCATCCCTTCTAACACTACCCATGCAAAATTTCTTGGGATCACAAAAAATTCTATTTCATCTAGAGTATCGTAAGATTGCGCTTTACGCGCAATCGTAGCCCTGTTAAGTTTTTTTCTCGTGCCAAGTAAAAGTTTTTCACCATCTCGTGAAGAAAAAAAGTGCCAGAGAAGCTTCTCAAGTTGTACAAAAGGTTCAAAGAGGTCATCATCCAGCCTCAGTAATGGTTTGGTGGGGTGTTAGCTACAACGGGGTGACAAAGTTGCATTTTTGTGAGAAGGGCGTCAAAACGTCTGCCAAAATTTATCAAGAAAGTGTCCTTGAAAGTGTAGCGAAACCTCTCAACACGTCATTATTCAAAAATCAGCCTTGGAGTTTCCAGCAAGATTCTGCACCAGGTCATAAGGCGAAGTCAACCCAAAAATGGCTTGAAGAAAATGTTCCAGATTTTATTAAAGCTGAAGATTGGCCTTCTTCTAGCCCAGACCTGACCGCTGGATTACGAATTATGGTCTGTCTTAGAGCAAATGACGTGCTCTAAAAAACATCCTAATATCGAATCCTTAAAGAAGTCTCTTACACATGCAGTCGCCAACTTTCCGATTGAAGTCGTGCGTGCTTCCATAGATAAGTGGCCAGCTCGATTAAAGGCTTGTGTAAAGGCAAAAGGCAATCACTTCGAATAACTTGTTGCAATTTCCGTTGTTGACAATGCATTTAATAAATAAACAATGATTTCTTAACATATAACACCTCTTTTATTGAACAGTGCTTCAAAAAGTTTGTAACAGTATTTATGGCTAGACTAGGTATACACCTCCAATAAATAAGCTGGCATATATAAACTGTGACTACGTTTTATAAGGTCCCCACACCCCGTTTGACCCTTCCACCAGTGCCTATTAAATTAAATTAAGCAATTTATTATTATGTAAACTATCTTGTTATAATAAATAAATAAATAAATATAAATACAAAAAATAAAACGATTCCATCTAGAGTATAAAAAGTGTTTGGCCTTGTTAGTTTATGTGCGTGAAAATTTAAAATTGCACCTTAGAAATTTCTTATTCGATAGTTGAAAAATAAGAGATTCGACTAATTTTTGAGGAATGTGATACTCAATTTATGAATATCTTCGAAACGAATACATATACCGCCAAATGGGGACAGGTAAGAGTTCAAAGAAATTCGCAAACTGAGCTCGCTACTTAAACCATTTTAACACCATGTTGAGTACTACTTGTAGTGCAACCAACATCGCAAATGATTCCGCCTCCTCTTGTGCAAACAAATATTCTAAGCCGTAAAAATAACACTCTGCCGCCAGTAGCCCACTATACACGTCTTGCATGATCATTAAAATGTCCAACACTCACCTGAAGAAGATTCAGGTCCATGGGTAGGAATGCAGAGTTTGTCAATCGGCTCGAAAACTCTGTGACCCGATGATGGGCTAAATCAGCCAAGTAAACAAACAGAAATCAGGTGTGTGTGCCCATGTGGTGGTGCGAGTATACAATGTGTTAAGACGACGAGAATAACAGGTAACTGAATTACACACCTGTATATGGGGCCCATAGTGCGGGCAGTGCGGGTATCGAGTCAGATTCGACTGGTCTGCACGGCTTTTTGATTAGTTGGCTTAAGACGTTGAAACTGTTGAGATGCTATTGGATCAGCCAAGAAATACGACACACCGTAAAGCTGAAAGTGTCAGTGCAGTGTAAAATTGTGCCGGGCGTTAGCTTTTAACTATAAAAGTTTATTAAGGTGAATAGATTGCCTTGGCAAATGAATAACTCCGGTTCGTTACGGCTCGATGTTAAACGATCAGAACTGCCTAAAGATCGAATTATTTAAGATCGAAAAGTCAGCCATTTTGAAACTGCGTTCTATTTTCCAAACGAAACTGTCGATTAGAAAGGGCTGAACGATTCAGCGACGAATAAACCCCCGCAATCAGTTCATACAGTTCGAGATGGTTTTGGCCGGATAATCGAAAACTTGCCGAAATTCTTGTGCTAAGTAAATGTCAGAAAAGGTTACGTGTCGCTCTTCACCAAGGTAGTTGTGTTTATAATTCGAGATATATTTGCCTTGGTACTAGCTCTTACGAAGAACTCTGTCTCTTTTCGACCTTATGCTCCCCACATGTGTTAACATAAATGCTGTTCTACTCTAGGTGTGTTTATATCTAAGGTGTATCTGTAAATTCTTCTGCTGCTTCTCCAGTGTTTGTGCTTACGGTTGTCTGGCTAATTCATCAAAAAGATTTGCTAATTTCTTATTACATAGTGAAACGTGACAGCTTCTTGAAGAGATCTTTAGATAAATCATACTTTGAAGAAAAAAGAATCGCATTTTTTTTCGCAACGAACGCGACCCAATAAGAAAATTTTCTTAGCGCTGGAATTTCATCGTAGCGGGCACTCCCATTTTCGAACAAGTTTTGCTGGTGTTGTGCAAAAAGGGAACCAAATCTCCAACTAAAGCTCAATAAGAACAACGGGCAGAAGTTTTCAGCATAACGGATGTACTTGCTGTCCACAGAACATCTTCAGGTCAGTATAAAATTAGTTACGTAAGAAACTTTTAGCAGTTCGATAAAATTCTGCAAAAACGAAAGATTTCGATGACCATCAGGCCAGCAACTCGACCGAAGGGGCGCGACTTCGAGCGCGGAGGCCTAGTACCCACGCCTGCACTGCACTGTTGTCGGCATTTTTCTAGCGAATTCAAGAGGAATAGCCTTCGATTCGATACAAAATAACTACGAAATGCGAATCGTGTGAAACTAGTTTGGCTTTGGCCTTTCTAAAAAATCAAAAACCGAGTTCCGAAACAGTAAAAAGCGATAAAAGCTACGTATCTAACTTTTATACGTTCCGACAATAATTAAAACAGCATTGCACTTTACCTTAAAGTTGCAGTCTCGCAGGGTGATGTTTCATTACTTCGTTGGTTGTCCGTGTCACCAACTAAAATGTCAGCATATGAGGAAAATACCAGTTGATATCTAAAGCGACCTGTAGACAATGCAGTTGGCTGTTCGATTTGTTATGGGCATTTAACTGCTGGTACACACCTGCGACAAATGCACGTATAGACCAGCGATTTTACGGCAAATTCCATCGTTAATCCGCTGCTTGGCGATAATATTATGCATCTCCATAGAGTTTGGAGTACGGTAAAATTCTATATCGACTGCGATGACGGTAGAATATGGTATGCGCTGTAGATGGACGCAAGATACTTATTTAGGAAATGGCAAATGTGAGTTGGATTCCTAATAGGATACAACGGAAGCTCTGAATTTCTATTTCAGTCATTTATGTGTTATTAAATAAGAGTCTATTGCAGTTGCCACTTGTCCGTATAACATGAAATAGTACATACCTTAGGTTGGTAAACTAGTGTGTAGCGTGTTTGTTTAGAAGGCAAAGGTCCGGAGTTCAAATATCGGTCGACGTATAGTTTCAGCAAACTACTTGCGTGGGTATATCTTGGCCACCTCAATCTGCGCAAATGAAAGCTCACGTAGAGGCTTGTGCGAAGCGCTAAAAACCCTTTCATAATAACAAATAAATGTAAGGAACCTGAAGTTCAGGAGGCCAAGGCCTGATTTAGGATGTAAAGCCGTTGACTAAGAGAATACATACCTCTACGAAATGTGGACACATTGAAGCAAATGAAAACTGTATTTATACTCCGCAAGGTTAAATAAATTTTTCAATTCGATTAGCCGCTGGCGTTAATGAACCTAAGGCCAGTGGATAATGTACTTGCTTAATTTTATGAAAATCTAGAAATATCAATCATTCAATGAAATTCCTGTTAAGATCCCCTATAGGGTCATTGGACTGAAACAACTCTCTTCCACGAGGCGCAGTCCTGAGCATCAGCCTTAAGCTGCAGCCAGGACTTGTTTATTCCTCTGGCCGCCTGCTCAACTGCTCTCTTCCATGTTACATGGTCGACCAACACAACGTTTTCCTTGAGGATTAAAATCTAGAGCCTGCTTGCTCTCTGGTTTCCTCAGAGTATCACCGATCCACTGCCACTTCTGCCTTTCAATCTCAATACCTATTTTAGTTTGGCCAGTTATACTCCAAAGTTCGTCGTTGGAGATCACTTCTGGCCAGAATGTTCCTAAAATGAGTCGGAGGCATTGGGTCACGAAAGTCTATAGTTTCTCGGTAAGTCGAACGGTGACTTTCCACGTAATACAACCATCTAACAACACCTATTTGACGCATCCGTCAAAAACAAGCCGCGTAGTGCGAAGGGAGATCTCTCTTAACCTCCAGAAAGGGGAAGGATACAGAAGGCCTGACGAGCTTTATTTAGACGAGCCTAAATATCCTTTTCGGCTCTGCCGCCCATGCTAACAGTGCTTCCGAGATAACAAAAATCTTGCACCTCTTCAACATCTTGTCCGTTAAGAACTATCGGTGTACTTGCGTTCGAACCTATGTGCATATATTAGGTTTTACGCACATTTATTTTCGGTCCCGCCTCTTTGCATTTAGAATGTAACGAGCGAACATTTGACTCTAAGTCCGAACGGTTATGTGCAAGCAAACACACGTCATCAGCATAATCAAGGTGACTTAAGATGTGAAATAGAAGACCTTTACCTTCCCCACCTTCCAGTGCAGCTTTCAAGATGTCATTTATTATCACAAGAAACAGGGCTTGTGATCTTGTCTGCCACCCGTTCGCACAGGGAAGCTCTCGGACAGATCTCCTCTATGCAAGACGCGACACTACGCATCTTTGTAGGATTTTTCAATCATAGCTATGACCTTATCTGGAATACCTCTCCTACGCAAATCTATGTAATCTCGCTTAACGCTTTCGAAAGCCTTCTCGAAGTCCACAAACATGAGATGTAGTGGCGAACCCATTTCGGCTGACTGCTCCAATATTATCCGTAGGATATTTGTGTGGTCGGTACAAGACGACTCTTTTAGAATCCAGCTTAATAAACTTCGAGAGCGCTCTCCACAACAACACTAATCCGATTTAGAATTACCTTAGACATGATTTTCGATACGGCAGTAACTAGACATATACTACGCCAATTGCCACAATCCCGAAGGTTTCAGAATGACGCCCTCCTTCCATTCAGTCGGATATCTTCCTTCATTCCACACCTCAGTAAAGGGTGGGAGTAGTATATCGGCTGTTATTTCCGGGTCCGCTTTGAGGAGTTCGATTGGTAGTCCGTTTATACCTGGGGTTTTCCTTCCCGCCATTGGTCGAATGGCGGAAACTTTCTCTTCCTTATCTGGGGGATCGTCCCTTATTGAAGATTGTTGCAGTTGGATGTTTGGTAGTTGTTCGGTCCCTAGAAGTATTCCTTCCATCGTCGCAACTGGTGTTCACTCATATTAAGGAGAGTTGCGTTGACATCTCTCACCAGGTGGTTGGCGGTGAAATTCCTGTTCGTCAACTGTTTCATGATTTTAAATAATGAACCCATATCCCCAAGGTAAGCTCCAGATTCTGCCTTGTTTGCCAGATCTTCAATGGCTTTTCTCTTGTCGCGTCTAACAGCCTTTATAAGCTGTATATGAGCATCGCGGTAGTTCTGTCTCAGGTTGGGCGTTCGTTGGTTTACATCGGGTTGAGAGATGATTGCCAATTTGGCTTTTTTTCCGATCGCCAACCTTGTTCCATGTGTCTTGCGACATCCAGGGTTTCTCACCGCTCTGTACATATCCCACTGATTCTTCAGCACTAGTTAGAAAAGTGTTTCTGGTTGCCTCTGTATTGGCATCCAGTGTGCGTATTTAATATTCGCCCAACGTGTATGACTTTTCGCGTAGAACGGTGGTGTATTCGCGTTTTTTGATTGGATCTCTGAGGTTATCCACATTAAGCTTGCGCTTCATTTGAAGAATTTTTGGTCATCGGATAGCTTCTGTACACAATCTTAAGCAGGCAACCATCAAGTGGTGATCGCTTCCCACGTCAGCACCACGTTTCGCTCGCACATCGAGGAGACATATTCTCCATCGGCGACTTTTAGCCAAATAGTCGATCTGGTTCTGAGTAACACCATCAGGGGAAATCCAAGATGTTTTATGATGACTCTTGTGTGGAAAGAGGGTCCCTCCGGTGACCATTTGCCGAGTACTACAAGACTCCACAAATAATTCGTCGTTTTCGGGTCTCTTAATCCAAGGTCGTGACGCATCGACCTAAGGGTCACCATGCCTCCCCATGACGTGTTCTAGTCCAGTGTTGTCAGATCCAACCTGGGCGTTCATATCTCCTGAGATGATAATAATATCACCTCTTGGAACACGTTCGAAGATGGCACTCAATTGGCTATAATACTTCTCTTTGTCACCAGGTGTTGCGGTATTAGTTGATGCGTGGTAATGCAGAATTGTGACGTTTACGACACTGCTCCCGAGCCTAACGACGATAATCTTATCGGAGATTGGTTCCCAGCTGATGAGACTGTTTCTCGCTTTTGGTGTAAGGACGAACGCCACGCCATTTTTGACTTCACTCTCAGGGCCAACGTACAGAATGGTGTTTCCGCTAGGGGTTCGTTCTTCTCCTGATCCTGTCCACCTGACCTCGCTCAAGCCCAAGGTTTGGATGTTATAGTGCTTCATTTCACGGTCGATCACTGATTAGCGGTGCAAGGACGGAGTGACCCCAGCCCTTCCTCCATCATTCAATGTTCGAACTTTCCAGAAGCCAGTCATAGTCCGTTTTCGAATGCCAAAAGTGATTACCGTAGAATGCGTCTGTATCCGAGGCACTGTATCCGTTTCTCGTATCAGTTAGGATTTAAGATCACGCGTGATAAGCCCATGATCCAGTGAGTGTCCATTTGCCATTTTTAGGGCAAGCAGGACTGGCTGTGGGTGAATTCTACTGCAAATATAAATGCATTTTTTTTTTTGTTTGGCCTAAATTTATCAATGCTATTTTTTCTACAATGGCGCAAAATCCTATAAGGCGGCCTTCTGACCTTAAGTTTTTGAAACGAGAGACGTAGTGGGCAGCGTGCTTGCTTCACAATCAATAGGTCGTGGGTTCGATTCGCACTCCAGACAGTTGGATTTTTTAAGCCGAATTTTCAGTTGCTACTGGCGATGAAAAATGATTGGAAATAAAATAGGCAAACGGTGGTAAAGTGAAACAGTTCCACTTCAAGAAGGTCTGTATACTCAGTAGAGATGGTTTTCTGTTCGCTTTCTTTCATTGAGTCGCTCATGACATCTGCAAATATTTGTCAGTAGCTGCCGGTATAACTGAAAAATATACCAGCTTCTCCACTTATTACAGTTGTTCTTACTCTCCTTCCCCTACCTTCCCAATCTCATTCCTTCCCTTCATGACTGTGTTTGTGCATTGCACATAAAGGCCAGGCAATTTCGGCACACAAGCCATTCTGTAAAAAAGAACCTTTTTAACCTACTATCTACGAATTTCGATTCTTCCACATTCAAGTGGCACCAGGGGCGTTCAATTTTGGTGCCTGGAGCAGAGTTATAACTTGGCGTTATAATTGGCGCCCCTACGTTTATACACTACATGATTTGGCTTAAATGTTTATTCGACGCCCAAATGCATGTAGTAAACTTGATAGAACCACAAATGAACCGGGAAGTGAAAAAATCCAGAGAAATTCCATACCACAGCATCTTGATCCATTAACCAGAACAATATTAAGAATTTCACATGAAGAGGACGACCGAAAGCCCGTAAGCCGTAAAACGTGAGTGCTTACATAACCCATTATTCGGACGGCGAGGTGCGGAAAAGGTATGAAGGTAGAGGCTCACGTTGATTACCGATACATCCTAAAGCCTGCTTTGGAAAAATCATTGACAGTACTTCTGGTAATGAGTGAAGCGAGAGCCAGGAACAGAACTTATATCCCATCATCTTTTGTGGTTATTCACTAATCCATCCTATTTTTAATGATGTAAAGCGCTGATTAGACAGGCCATGAGCCATCGACCGGAACAAGTGATAATCGGAAGGGGCAATGTCTCGTGAATATGGCGCAACATGAAAACGAGCATTAACATGTAGGAGAATAATTTTGTCATGTCTAGAGTAGTAATTAGCGCGTTTTTCCTTGAGTGCTCGGCTCAATCGCATTAATTGTGTTCAGTAAAGAGCTTCAGTAATGGTTTCGCCGGTTTGAACAACAACACGACACCAAGTTCCTCCCACTAAATACACAGCATGAGTTTTCATTTTTTTTTTTGCTGCCGATCTTGATCCATGGCCAGGTGGTCCCCATGATTTTCTCTTCTCTGGGTTATCGTAGTGGATCCATTTTACATCACCAGTGACTATACGATACAAAAAACCCTTTCTTTAATGCCTGCCAAGCAGCATTTCACACATGCAAAATCACGCGTTCAACGTATCGCGGCCAATTTCCTTGTTTCTGAATCATTTGCAACAATTTTACACGTTCTCAAATTGCCTGTTCAGTCACTTCTAATGTAAGTGCAAGTTCTTTTTGCGTTTGGCACGAATCTTCCTCCAATAATGCTTTCAATTCTGTGTCTTCGTACAATTTCGGCCTTTCACTACGTTTTTTGTTTTCCTCATTAAACTCACCGTTTTTAAACTTTTGGAACCACTCACGACAACTTCTCTCACTTAAATCAATGCTTCTACTAGCAATCGTTGCACCTCAACTGCAAATTTCTTTAAATTAAAGAAGTAAATCGAAAGTTCCCGCAAATGACGCTTATTCGGCACAAAACTTGACATTTTCGCACGAACAAAATTATCTGATGCTAGTACTAATACTTCAAGATTACCAGTTGTTACCAGATGTCCAAACTTACGATAGTACATTTTCCATCTGACAATTTCAACATAAGCATCTGGTTGCATCTTTTTTCAAACGGTGGAAACTTATTTGTACTCCCTCGTATATTTAAGGCAGCTCAACTAGCGTTTCCTCGGAGATACAATGGAAATACCGAGAGTAATAATAACTTATAGGAATTCAAAGGTAAAGAGATGAGATGTCTTCTCCGGACTTAGCCTAGCTAGAGTGTAGCCAGTGGGTAGCGTGTTGGTCTGCAATGCGAAGGTTGTGATTTCGACGCATAATTCCAGCACACTATTTGCTTGGGTATACCTTGGTTACATCAATCTACGAAAATGGAAAATTCGTAGATAGAGGGTTGTGCGAAGGGCCAACAACCTTTCCGCAATAAATAATGAAAATGTTAAGGAACCTGAAGGTAAGGAGGCCAAGGCCCGATTTTGCTGTAGCACAGAAGAAGAAGAAGTCTTCCCCGGACCAAATTTTCTGTCTGTTCGTCTGTCTGACCGCCTGTCTACAATATGACTCTCAAAAGTTTTGACCTATCCTGCTGAAATTTGTCATATGTCATTTTTAGCAAAAAAGTAACTATAAGTTCGTGACACATCCCCCCCACGCCTCCATTACAAATTTCATGAAATTTCGAATTTGAAAAACATTGATTTTTATCCGAAACCATTTCAGCTATTGACTTGGAAATTAGGTCAAAGTATATATAATGATGTAAATATCACTAACCTCAAAAAATATTGATCTGATCCCCTTACTCCTTCTAATCCCTCCCATACAAATGCACAATTTTCAAAAATGCATTTATTTGTTTTGCATTGCAACTAGCAAACCTAAAAGAACCAATTTTGGAAAGCTATCAACTTCGCCTCACTCCTTCTACCCTCTCCCATACAAATTACACAAAATTTCGAAATTTCAATTAAATTATTTTTCTCCAAAATCGTCATTGCTAAATTTTGAGAAAAGAATACTATTACAAATATCATTGATGTCGAAAAATTTGGTTTTGATTCGAATACTCCTTCTACCCTCTCCCATACAAAGGCACAATTTTGGTAAATGCATTTAATCGATTTTATTGAAACTAGAAAAGGTACAAACTTAAAATTTTGCCACAATTTGTCTCATAATAATTGCAGTAAATGCTAAAACAATCTGAACTTCGCTTCTTTCCTTCTACCACCTCCCACACAAATTTTTGTATTGTAAATTCAAGAAAAGTATTTCTCCTTCGAGCACATGAGAGTTATCGATTTTAAAATTGTAACAAAGCAATCTCATTAGGATGTTGATAAGTAAATTCAAAATCATCCAAAACCTCGCACTTTCTCTACCACCTACCATACGAATGCCACAAATTTAGACAAAATTGTTTAATTTCCTCGAAAATTATGAAAGCTACGAACTTTAAATTCAACATGAAACATTTTGTGTACTATGTTCGGTGTTACATACAAAAATTACAAACATCGCCTCTCTGCTTTTATCACCTCCCATACCAAAGTCACTATTTACTATTTGACAGAATTTGAGATGACATATTTGCCGGTACAATAACTCTTTCCTATTTCATCTTGAGTGTCATATGATTGGGCTTTACGCCTCTCTGTTATGTTTTTCTTAACGATAAGAATGGGCCACGAACACGGTACTCTGCGTGTCCGTAGGTTCTCATCTCTATACGGATGGATCTGAAACTAACCAGGGGACAGGTGCAGGGATCTATTCCCACGACCTCAACATCCACACTTGTTTTCATCTTCTAAAACATACGAATGTATTCCAAGTGGAAGTACTAGCCATTGACGAGTGCACAGATATTCTTTTAGATATGCAGAATAGTCTCGGGAATCGTTACATATTCTCGGGCAGCAGGGCTGCACTTTTGGCATTCCAATCCTACATGATCACGTCCAAACTTGTGTTCATTTTCAAACACAATCTGCGTCGCCTAGCGGCATTAACCGAAGTAACTTTAATTTGGATACCAGGTCATAGTGACTTGTTAGATAACGACGCAGCGGACAATCTTGGCAGGCAAGGATCTAAAAACATTACAACTCAGCAGGAAGCTGGGTGTAGCCTAGTACCATAGGTAGCGTGTTGGTCTACAATGCAAAGGTCGGGAGTTCAAATCACGGTCGACTTATAATTTTAGCATACTATTTGCATGGGTACTTTTTGGCCACTTCAATCTGCGAAATTCAAAACTCGTAGATAGGGGGCTGTGCGAAGGACTAACAACCCTTTCACAATAACCAATAAAATTAAGGAACCTGAAGGTCAAAATGCCAAAGCCCAATTTGGGCTGTAATGCCATTGAAGAACTCAATTACAGCGTCCGAACTATTATCGGTTTGACCATGTATCATTGTCTGCTTAAGTTCCATGCATTCAGACTGTAGATCGCGAACGACAGCCTTTGCAGAGGTTGCGAGGGAGACGAAGAATCTATCACTGTCCGCCAATCTCCATCTGTCGTCTGCTATCTCTCTTATGCTCTAGATTATTCGCAGAACTAGGCGTCTACAGAGGCGTCAAACATCCGAGCCTGCTTCGGTTCGCCAACCTTTCCAAGTAGCTAGCACAGGAGGAGTAACAACCATCTCATATTTTAAAATAGGGAGAATTCAATGGACTTAACTAGATGGTCCCAGTGCAATGTGGTTCTCTTTTCAAGACCACCCTCCTACAACCTAACCTAAGCCTAGCTATCCTTAAACGTTGTAGTAAAGTCTTTTATTTTTCAAGCGGCTCAACAAGCTCGAATAAAAGATATGGAACGTAAGAGTCTTGACGATAGTGGGCACAATGTCAATTTACGGCCACAGATCTTCCGTTTCATCACTGGTGATTCAGGAATATCAGGACATTTTCCATATTTCTGTATTTATTTGTTTGAGAACGCTTCGTCCAAGTACAACAAAAAGTAAACATTTTGGAGAAAATCAATCAATCAATTTCCTGTTAAGATTCCCTATACCTTATAACCTTGTTCTGTTAGACGGTCCAGGAGCTGTACTGTCGCCTGGATCCGCGGTTGTATTTCGGCTCTTTAACATTGGCGTGTACCCATTTTATCGTGGCCGGTCCTAAGCCGTTTTTCCTAGCTGCCCCTATTATGGCGTCATGAGGAGTATTGTCGAAAGCTCCTTCAATATCTAGGAATGCACAAAGGGCAATTTCTTTGTAGTCTTTGGCGTTTTCTATTTGTCTAACTAGACCGTGAAGGGGTGACTCTGTTGATTTGCCTTCCTGATAGGCATGTTGATTCTTATTAAGATATACCTTACTAGATCTTGTTCTAATGTGAAGGTTCACTAATTTCTCCATCGTCTTAGCCAAGAAGGAGGTGGGACTTATAGGGCGATATAACTTAGGCTGACCAATGGAATGGTTCCCTGCCTTTGGTACAAATACCACCCTCGTTTTCCTCCAAATTATTGGGATATATCCCCATGTAAAACTTGCTTTAAAGTTCTTTACCATTATTGACATTAGGATCTCTAACCCCTTCTGCAGTAAGGCGGGGAATATTTTGTCTACTCCGGATGATTGTAGGACTTAAAGGTGTTAATCGCTCATCTTATCTTTTCCGGAGTGAAGATTTTACCGGCAATACTATTGTTGAATGGAGTTTTACGATACATCCTTTCCTCTTCTTCTAAATCTTAGTTAAGGAGCCATTTAGTCCCTCTAAAAGGCCAATATCAATTTGGGAATTTGGGTGTCTTTTGCTAACACCTTTTGCAAGTCTCGAGACTTTTGGGAGATCATCTATCTCTTCACAAAATCTTCCCCCTGACTCTTCTTTTTAATCTTTTTAAATGTTGATTGTATTCAGTAAGGGAGTTTCTATATTCGTCCCTGTTACCAAAGGTTTTTGCCCTATTGAACAATTTCCTAGCTTTTTTGCGTTTTGCCGCTAGTTCCTCGTTCCACCAAGGTGTTTGTTTGGCCCTTTTTTGTGTAGAATGGGTCAACTTTACTTACTTAAATCGGACTTTGGCCCCATGAATATTGTGCCTCCTTCCATTTCGGTTCAGTGACCGGGTTCTCCGTTTGAAAATCGTAGCAGTGATTTGCTGTCTGCGTCAATCGAATCCTCTCAGCGCTTCCGTGGCTTTCCGACCGGTCTTTGTCTTTTGACTTTCCCTTCCGTTTGTGAATTCTTCCGTCATCCATCCACTCCACATGACCAGCCTATTGTAGTTTCTTAAATTTTATGAGGTTTCTGGATGCCTGAGTTAATGTCCACGTTTCGCTGCCATAGCATAGCACAGGTCTTATGATGATTTTGTATAGTTTAAGGGGGTTCAATATTTGCCTTCTTCCACCCCCCTCCCGCCTATAAACAGATGTTTTTTAGGAACACAGAACTCGGGAATGGCTCAACCGATTTTTTTCAAATTTGGACAAATGATTCTTGACGATATTGTCTATGCTCTGACGGGAGTTTTTGGCAAAATAGTGCTTTGGGAATTATTAATAAGAGTTTACATTTTTTAGTCATTTTTCGCAACTTTAATACAATATAACATTTTTACTTTTAATTTTTTTTCTAATCGGCTCCGTCAGGGCATAGATAATTTATCGTAGGACATCTGTACCAAATTTCAGTTGAATCGGGTGATATTTACCTGAGATCTGTGTTCCTAAAAGGTGAAAAACGTGATTTTTCAGGAGAAGCGTTTGAAAGAACCGGGACCGACTCTAATCGCTTCAAACCCTTTAGATTAAAAATTAAAAATAAAATACTTCTAATTGGAATTTTGAAACGGGACAAGTTGCAAAATGTGCAGAAAAAGTTGTAGAATTTTTTAAGCCAATAAAATTTTTTTTTTTCATTTTTTTCATGATTTTCAAGTATTGAACCCTCTTAAGTTTTGTTTTCCTGTGTACGTTCTAGTTTTTAATTAATGGAAGTATCGAGTATCTTGTAAGCTAGGGTGTAGTCTAGTAGGTAGCGTGTTTGGTTTACAATGCGAAGGTCGTGAGTTCAAATCCCGGTCGACGCATGATTCCAGCACACTACCTGCTTGAATATACCTTGATTACCTCAATCTACGAAAATGAAAAATTCATAGATAGAGGGGTTGTGCGAAGAGCTAACAACTCTTCCGCAATAAATAATGAAAATGTTAAGGAACCTGAAGGTCAGGCGGCCAAGGCCCGATTGGGGCTGTAGCGCCATTGAAGAAGAAGGAGTATCTTGTTTGCCATCATTATCCTTTTTTGGATATCGATGGGTTCGCTTCCATTCGATAGGTTTCCATTCGATAGGTTGTCAACTTTTTCTAGGTTATAGTTTCCTACTGTAATATTTTGTTTGATTGGCGTCTTGTTCCTAGTTTGTGTCATAACATTTGTTTTGTTTTCGTTAATACATAGCTCAACTTCCCTTGCTACTGAGTCAAGATTTATAAATACCTCCTTAGTACTCTCCAGAGATCTTGCAAGAATATCTATGTCGTCGGGATATGCTACGAGTTGTGTGGATTTGAAGCATAGAGTTCCCTTGGTGTCAACAGGAAGTTTCCGAATGAAATATTCGAGTGTCAAGTTAAAAAGCATTGGTGCTAGGCCGTCACCTTGTTTAAGGCCGTTTTCAGTTCTAAAGCTGGAAGTCAGATCATTTTCTACTCTGACTTGTGACAAAGACTCGGTCATTGTCATTTTTGTAAGCCGAACTAATTTCGGTGGGACTCCAAACTCCAACATAATTTTATACAGTACGCGCCTGTCAATACTGTCTGACGCTTGTTCGAAATCAACAAATATCTGGTGCATATCAATATTATATTCCCAGAACTTGTTTAACTGAGAATATCTGGTCCGTGGTCGATCGTTCAGCTATAAATCCGCCTTGGTATTCACCAATTACTTTGTCAGCATAGGGCTTAATTCTCTTTTCCAGAATTTTCGCCAAGATCTTATAAGAGCGTCTGAGCGTCAAAATAAAGTGTACAGCATATATTAAACATTTGCGTCATTTATTTCTGTATTTTATAATGTGCTTTCACGAAATATTGCAGTCTTTCTAAAATCATTAAGGCGTACTTCAATAGCCAACAAAGTTAAGAGATCATTTTACCAAAACGAAAATAATGCAACAAAAACAAAAAATTCTTCATATTCATAGCGACAAAACAAAGTGTACAGTTGTAATAAAAATTAAAAATAATACTCAAAATCCAGCCTTCAGTATTTAGTATTCAGAACAGCCTCTGTTCGTCTTGGCATTGATTGCACTATTTTTGATGTCACTTTCAGTGAAATATTTTGCCATTCGTCCAGTAAAGCATGTTTTTAGGGTGTCTATGCTAGTTATGTTTCTCCTTCGTATTTGTCGGTCCAGATGTTCCCATAAATGTTCAATAGGATTAAGGTCCGGTGATTGTGGGGGATGATCCAATTGTTTAGGTGCATGATAAAGCAAATATTCCTTAACTATTTTTGACCGTATGTTCGGGATCGTTGTCTTGTTGAAATATCCACGTACGATCAAACCCCAATTTTTCCACACTAGAATCCAAATTATCTTTCAATATGTTTAGGTATCCTATTTTAGTCATTGTATTTTCAATGAATACCAATCTGCCAACTCCACTTGCTGCCGTAACACCTCCACCCATTACCGAACCACCACCGTGTTTCACTGTCGATACAGTGTATTTATCTTCGAACTCCTGATTTTTTCTCTCCATATTCTAGCCCGCACTTTCTTCCCAAAAACTTCGAACTTACTTTCATCACTAAATAAAATGTTTTTCCAAAATGAATTATGATGATTTCCGTGCTTTTTGGCAAAATCAAGACGCCGCTGTTGGTTAGGTTTGGATATGTATGGCTTCTTTCTCGGAACCCTTCCAAATAGACCATTATTATGCAATGCCCGTCTGATTGTGCTCGCGCTAACATTGCGTCCTGATGACCTTGAGATGTCTTCTGCTACTTTCACGGCGCTAGTTTTCGGATCCTGTCTAACGGTTCTTACAAACTGGCATGTTTCCATTTCACTGAGCCGCTTTGGTCTACCAGCACCTATTTCCATTTCACCTATTTTGACGCTAGAAAAAGGGACTATTTTTTCTTTTTCCTATATATTTTTTGTTGTTGTAAACTTACTGCAAGTGTCGATTAGCTATATAAAAGAGATTAGCTATACATATAAAAGAGACCTCAATGAGAACTTAAATAATCATCAAACACTTGATGAAGTTCAGCATGGTGGTCAAAATTTAAGTAGAATGCAAATAGGAATGAAGTGTACACTTTATTTTGACGCTCACTGTATAGTCCGCGGTAGTTTCCACAGCAAAGTTTGTCAACTTTTTTTATAAATTGGACATATGATGCTCTTGCGCCAATCTTCAGGATGTGTTTCTTACGTCCATATGTCCATGATTAATCTGTGTAGGAGATGTGCTATGCAGGTGTCACCGGCTTTCAGAAGCTCAACTGGAATTTGATCAGTGTCCGGCGCTTTGATGTTTGGGTGGTTCGTCAGGGCTGTTTTCGCTTCTGCGAGTGTGGGAGGACTCAAAGAGGTTATTTCATCAGCTGTAACATACGTTATACTTGTTTTTAGTCTGCTGCTGTTATTCGTGCGCGATAATGAGCTCGGATTGAGAAGGTGTTCAAAGTATTGTGCCCATCTTAGTTTTATATCTTCCGTGCTTTATTTGTAATGTTTCCTACTGCATTCTTGCAGAGGGTTTTCTTTGGTCGGTATCCCTTTTTCATCCGTTTAAATAGGGAATACGCGGCTCTTGTGTTGTGTAATTTAAAGTGTTCGTCCATGTATTTAATTTCATCATTATTGTACTTCCGTTTTTTCTGTCTGCATATTTTGTTTGCAAATCGTCTAAGATCATTACTTTTGCACCGTGGTTGTTGTCCTATCACCTCCTCTGCAACAGATGAAATGCCCTCTTTGATGTTTTCCCATGTTTCTTCTATTGGCATGCTGTTATTGTTGTTCAGCTTTGTCACGAAGTGCCTCTTCAAGAATGATACAAATTTTGTTACTATTTCCTCGTATTTGAGTTTTCCAATGTCGAATTTAGGAACCGGTAGTGTTCTTGAGTGTCCACGATTTCCGATTTGACATTGGAACTTAGTCTTTACCAAATAGTGATCTGTGTTGCAATTAGCCTCTCGACATGTACGCACGACGAAAATGCAGGAGGCCGTCCTTTTCTCTATTAGAACGTGGTCTATTTGGTTGAATGTTCGCCCGTCGGGCGATACCCACGTTCTCTTATAAATGCCACGATGCGGGAAGCATGTCGAGCTTACAATAAGGGTTTTGCTGCTGGCAAAATCAATCACACTCTGGCCATTATCGTTACTAATGTCAAGGGGACTGTGCCTTCCAATCGTCCTTAAGTAAGTCTTATATTTGCCCACTTTAACGTTAAAGTTACCTAATACTATTTTCATATCGTTCGACGGAAGGGAGTCGAAGGTTGATTCTAAGGTGCTCTAGAAATCGCCTTTAACTTCGTCGTCTTTATCTTCTGTTGGGGCGCGGACATTAATAAGCCAAATGTTGAAGAATTTTGTTTTGATGCGGATTGCACACAATCGTTCATTGATGGATTTAAGATTGGTAACTTGGTGTTAAAGCTTCTTGTCCACGATAAACGCAACTCCAAACTCCCGGCTTCCCGATTTTTTTGAAACTGTGTGCGATCCAATGTCAGTAAAGTCGCTACCTAACAATTTAGGTTCTTGGAGTGCAATGATGTTTATATTGTATTTGGCTGCCTGTTCCAGAAGCGCTCTCATTGCTCCTGCTCTGTACAGAGATCGCACGTCTCAAGATCCGAAGGAATACTCCATTTTTCGTTTGCGTGGTCGTTGCCGTTGAATCAATCCAGTCCGAGGCGATGCTTCAGGTTTCGAACAAGTTTGTTTTTTCCGAGGACGAGTTGTTAACACCCCCCAACTCCCAACTTGGAAGGCCATGCTCGTAAGCATTTATGACATTGTCAACGAGTTTATTAGCTATTCGATCAATGTAGTCTGGGCTGGTTATTGATCCTTCCACACTACCGACTTTGTACTCAAAAGATGGTAAAGATGCCAGTTCGTACGTTTTACTTTTGTATACTGGCTTATATGTATGTATAGCTTAGTGAAGTCTTTATATCAAAACAGATATGTCTATGATCTGAAAGTTATGCTTCGTTGGATACGTATTTTATTACTTCACTTTGAATCTCATCACTTCCGAATGCTTTTTTTAATTTTTCAACTAATCTACGGACTTACAGATTTCATAAAAACATTATATTTCAAATTTTAGATCCTTACCTCTTGTAGTTTTAAAGAAAATTGGATTATTGTGGAATTGTTCCATTTTGTATGGAAGGGGGTAGAAGCATTGACTTAGCCATTATTTTCCATTAAAATAGTGTGAACAAAATTTTAATTTTCCAACGTGTTCTCGACCTTCAGAGTGCACGGAAAAACGGACGGATATCCGGTTTCGAAATTTTCGACTGATGACTTTTGTATTATTTGTCTTCGAGTCTTGTTTCTTAGTGTTACAAACTTTAGAGCAAACTTACAATACTCTCAGATTTCATCTAGAGTCGATAATGTTACAAATTAAAGTTGGAATATTCTGGACCCACATAGTGAGCATTCATTCTGTGACCATAGTTCACTTCTTGATGTTACTCACTTCCATGACATCTTGGCATGGCTTTCAGGGCCTTAGTGAACTGTTCTTTGAAGAACTGGTTCCCAATTGGATAACCCAAAATCGGACTATATACGTAAACGATTTGCTATGCTGATCGGCTCTGGCGCGAACCTGTTCTTTGCCTCTTGATCTTCTCCTCTTGGACCACATTCGTTCTGTTATGCTCGCAATCATAACTGTTCGATCGGATCGGTTTGTTGCCGGCGCGTTTCATGCGAGATAAGACTGCAACACCTCAAAGTGCGTCTTACGTAATTCTTGTTGAAAATTCGGTGAAATTTTCGATAAAGTCAGATGCTCCACATTTAGTCGGAGGTCGGGCGTGCACTCGTACTCGGATATTGGAATGTGTCAGTTCAAGCACCAACAACATATTTTCATATTCGCATGCTAATTGCGGTTTTCATTAAAGATATCGCTACCTACTACGGATTTGTGTACGACGAAATATGTGCTTGGCTGAATCGGAAAGTCTGTCCGAGTTCACTGACTGACGGTCAACGCTATCGATTAACTGTATCTGTTTAACTTCTTTTTCTTATAGTCATCACGGCAAGTTGAAAGAGTTGCGAGTAATCCATGTAGAAGGTAGAAATTAATTTGTCTTCGTAGAGTCCGGTCAAGATAGTCTCTGGTTTTCCGTTAAATTTGAAAAAGCGCACATCTTCTAGATCGGCATAGAAATTGCTTATAAATTTAATTGAGACATGCTTTGAACACATGAATTTGCACCTTTTTTTGTTTGTAAATAATTGAATTACGCTGAATCTTGAACACGTATGTACATAGCTATATGTGCACATGTAATTACACAGGAATAGAGTGACTCCATGCAACAAAAAGAAGACACACTGTATCAGGAGTTTAGTAATCTCTTTTGAAAATCTTATACACCCTAAGATAAATTATTCCTTCAAAATTTTTGTTTGTAAATTTTACTTTAATATTGTAATAATAAAGTATTATGATCGAAACAGAAAAAAAAAATTTGCTACCCTGAAATTTTGTTTTTTCGCGTTTCATGACTAAGTTAACCTTAAAATGCAAAAAAACAATCCGTCCTGCCGTACGCCGTACATATGGACTCAAAACTCCGAGACCGTTAAAGGTAGAATGTTCGTTTTTGGGTGGATTACTAATTGGGTAAGTGAGGTCCAATAACTAAATTTTGTGGAGTATCAGGTGGATGGGGAGGCGGAGGGAGGGAGAGAATCAAAAATTACACTTGCTAATATCGCCACTACCAATGCAGATAGGAAGCGGAAAATCATCATACGTATAGAAAGGGTTGTGGGACAAACTCTAAAAATAATTTAATTTTTTTTATCCATTGGCGTCCGAAAAGAGGGGCTAAGAACAATTGTCGACTGAATTTTTTTTTTAAATTATTATATCTTCGAAATTACTTACCATAAAAATTCATATTTTGGGACCATTGAGGTGGTATACAGATCCACCAGAATTAGCTTAGAGGGACGGTAATTATTGTGAAAACACTTAAAAATTAATATCTCAACTATCTCTTAAGCTATATAAATGAAACTTTAAACATATACATATTAAGCTATCCTTGCGAAATACAAGAAAAATATAAAATTTAGTCATAACAGTAGTGAGGGGAAATGTGGAGCATTTCAAAAATAGTGCATTTGCCAAAATCTCAAACCGTGATATATCAAAACTGAATACAGACTTTATGTAAATCGAAAATTCGTCAGATTGTAGAACTACATAGCTTTTAATTTTGGTAAATAAGCAAAAATGTCGAAAATTTTGAGTGTTTCTTTAGGAGTCCGGTGAAAGATACAAAGTTTAAATTTTGCATGTGGATATATCTATCTGATAGGCATAGAACAAATATAATAATTTGTTCCACAATTGTTATGCACTGACCGCCCTGGTCTAACATTCACAAGGTTTTTCATGTGCAATGACAAAAACACAAAAGCTGAAAATTTTTGAATAAAATTTTAAGTTATAAACTTGAAAAGTTGGGAACTGCATTTAAAAAAAAATCTCTAAATGTATGAAAAATTAACTCATTCATCTTCAAAACTTCTTCTCCCATACACAATTATTTTTTCGACAATTTTTAAGAAATCAATTATCACCTAACTATTTAAAGCTATCAATTTAAAATTTTGCATAAGAACTTTCAAAAATTGAAAAA
Source organism: Chorisops tibialis (assembly GCA_963669355.1). Taxonomy (NCBI): domain Eukaryota; kingdom Metazoa; phylum Arthropoda; class Insecta; order Diptera; family Stratiomyidae; genus Chorisops; species Chorisops tibialis. The sequence continues at coordinate 112,999,387 of OY770263.1, read as the reverse complement.
TTGAGTCAAAAATTTTAGGATCGCACCCGTTCTTTTACCCCCTCCCATACAAAAATTTGATTTCGACCAATTTCAATAAATCAACTAATAACAAGCAAATTAAAAGCTACGAACTTGACATTTTGTACGAGCACATAAAAAAAAACCAAATAAAACTGCATCACAAATTTTACGATTCCCTTACCTCCTCTACCCCCTCCCATGCAAATGTTTCATTTCATGTTTACATTCATGAAATCAAACATTTGAATTTTATGAAAATTCTATGCAACTTTGTCTATGAAACTGACTGTATAGAATATACAGTGAATATTGGGCGTGATTCAAGTAATTAATTAAACAATTATTAATATCCACCCTTACGCTGATGAAGAAGATGTCTCCTCGATGTGCGAGCGAGGCGTGGAGTTGACGTGGGGAGCGATCACCACGTGATGGTTGCCTGCTTGAGATTGTGCACAGCAGCTATCCGACGGCCACAAATTCTTCAAATGAAGTGCAAGCTTAATGTGGATAGACTTAGAGACTCCAACAAAAAGCGTGAATACACCACCATTCTACGCAAAAAGTCATCCACATTGGGCGGATATGTAATTGGGAGGCAACCAGAAACACGTTTCTAACTAGCGCTGAAGAATCTGTGGGATATATTCAAAGCGGTGAGGAACCCTGGATGTCGCAAGATACATGGGACACGGTTGGCGATCGGAAAAAAAGCCAAATTGGCAATCATCTCTCAGCCCGATGTCAACCACACCCGACTTGAGGCAGACCTACCGCGATGCTCATATACAGCTTAAAGAGGTTGTTAGACTTGACAAGAGAAAGGAATCTGCGGCTTACCTTGAGGATATGGGTTCACTATTTCAAATCATGAAACAGTTTTTTTTTTTTTTTAAGGGACCGAACACAGCTTAGGGGGCTACCCTATAATGCAATGCACAGCTGTGTCAGTATAGGAGTTGGAGAAAAAGGAAAAAAAACCAAAAAACTGAGTCAATTAAATTCGGGTGGGGAAAGACGAAAGTGACGGTGTATATTGAATTTGAAGCACTGGAGGTTGTAATCATTGGGAAACACTTTGGCTGGCAATGCGTTCCACAGTCTTGATGTTCGGGAAATGAATGTCTGCCTAAATTTCACTGTACGAGAAGGCATGAGTTTAACGGTGTACTTGTGGGCACGTTCAGCTTGACGAGTATCACGGGGGAAATTATAGATTGGAGGAATGAGTGCGCTTAATTCCGCACTGCATTAACCATGGAAGTAGCGATAGTAAATGCTGAGTACTCCGACATTTCTGCGATGCTCGAGAGAATCGATAGAAGACGTGATGGTTTCGTCTCCAATCAGTCGGAACGCATGTTTTTGAATACGGTCGAGCAACGCGAGGTGTGATTTGGGTGCCCCAGCCCAAACATGCGAATTGTACTCTAAACGTGGTCTAATGTATGCCTTATAGATGGTTGCTAGTTGACGAACAGGAATTTCACCGCCAACCACCTGGTGAGAGGTGTCAACGGAACTCTCCTTAATATAAGTGAACACCAGTTGCGACGATGGAAGGAACACTTCTCTGATATTTTAAACATCTTGTCAGAGGAAGACATTTCAGAAACAGAACAACTACCAAACACTTAACCCCTACAATCCTCCATTAGGAACGATCCCTCAGGTAAGGAAGAGATCGTCTTCGCCATTCGGAAAGCCCCAGGTATAGACAGACTACCAACCGAACTCCTCAAACCGGTCCCGGAAATAACAGCCGATGTACTCCTCCCACTCTTTACTGAGGAGTGGAATGAAGGAAGAGATCCAAATGAATGGAAGGAGGGCGTCATTGTGAAAATTCCGAAGAAGGGCGATCTTCGGGATTGTAGCAATTGGCGTGGTATATGTCTACTTACTGCCATATCGAAAATCATGGCTAAGCTAATTCTCAGTAGGATTAGTGATGTCGTGAAGAGCACTTTCGAAGTTTATCAGGCTGGATTTCGTAAATGGCCGTCTTGTACCGACCTCACAAATACCCTACGGACAATATTGGAGCAACCCGCTGAAATGGGTTCGCCACTACATCTCATGTTTGTGGACTTCGAGAAGGCTTTCGACAGCGTTAAGCGAGATTACATATGGAATGCTTTGCGCAGGAGAGGTATTCCAGATAAGATCATAGCTATGACTAAAGAATCATACGAAGATGTAAGGTGTCGTGTCTTGCATAGAGGAGAGCTGTCCAAGAGCTTCCCTGTGCGAACGGGTGTCAGACAAGGCTGCATATTATCACTAGCCCTGTTTCTGGTGGTAATAAATGACATCTTGGGAGTTGCACTGCAAGGTGGGAAAGGTAAAATTCTTCAATGGAGACTATTTAACATCTTAAGTCACCTTGATTATGCTGATGACGTGTGTTTGCTTGCACATAACCGTTCGGACTTAGCGTCAAATCTTCACTCTTTGTATTCTAAATGCAGAAGCGGGACTGATAATAAATGTGCGTAAAACCAAGCACATGCACATGGGTTCGAACATAAGCGCACCGATTGTTCTTAACGGACAAGATGTGGTAGAGGTGCAAGATTTTCGTTATCTCGGAAGCATTGCCAGCATGGACGGCGGAGGCGAAAAGGATTATTATTATTATTACTATTAGGGGAACGCGTGAGAGCACTACGACCTTCTTGGCCTATTGTGCGTTTATAGCCCCTTCATCCTATTATAACTCAATAGCTTTAGCTAATTTGAGAATCTTTAAGGGAGCCGTATTGGCTAGTTCCTCCGTAGAAAGGAAACCCTTTCCAAGAAGACTGTGTATTTTCCTAGCTACTGCTTCATAGTGACATAGGATGTGTACTGTCGTTTCTGAGTCCACTAGACAAAGGCGACAAATGTCGATTTCAGCTAAGCCCATATTTTTGAGGTGGTGGTTTACTCCACTGTGCCCCGTCATTAGGCCGATTAGGGTACTAATATCCTTCTTGTTGAATTTTAGAATATCCTCCACTTTGTTTTTTTGTGGTAGGATCAGTTTTTTTTAAATTGACAAGCCTTGAAGTCTATTCCAGTAGATTTTATGTTCTTTTTCTACCCACTTTTTGAGTATGGGGTTGAAGTACCCTTTTGGTTTTCCGCAGAGTGGCTCTGGACCAATAAAATTTGTTTCTGCGCCATTTTTTGCAAGGCGATCAGCCCCTTCATTTCCCTCAATTCCCATGTGTCCTGGTACCCACATTAAGGTTACATCATTCCTTTTCCCCAGGGTGATTAGGTTTTGAAGGCATTCCCATACTATCTTCGATCCGTGTTTACTGGATGCTAGAGATTTGAGAACCGCCTGACTATCCGATAGGATATAAATGGATTTATTGCGATGAGCTCTCCTTATATTTTCTTGGATGCATAGCTCCATTCCAATTAGTTCGGCCTGGAAGATTGTGGCTTCTTTACCGAGTGGTTTTGATACCGGGAAGTTAGGACCTTTGACTCTGGCTCCTGTCCCCTCAGATGTGCGAGAGCCATCTGTATACCAGATGGTTGATCCCTCTACTATATCAGGTAGCATGGATTGCCAGTCCTTGCGTTCTCTGATTATAACTTTGAAGGGGGTTTCAAAGTTGAATTTTGTCGGCATCGCGTCCGATAATGTGGAAGTTATAACCTCTATTTTTGGGTCTCTTAGGACTTTGAGGTGACCTCTAAAATCCCCTGACTTATAATTGTTTTTCTCCTGTGTGCGTAACACTCCTTTGATAGCTTCCTTTTTTACTTGGATATGTATCGGAGGGATGTTAAGGAACATTTCCATTGCCGCTGTCGGACAGGTTTTCATTGTACCTGTGATACCAAGGCAAGCTAGCCTTTGGATTTTTTGTAGCGTATGTTGTGCTTTCCTTTGCAATATTTTAGTCCACCATATCGTTGATCCGTATGTGACTATTGGGAGAATGATTGTTCTGTAACACCAGTAAATCATTTTGGGCTTTAATCCCCATTTCCTGCCAAATAAGCTTTTACAGGCCCAAAATGCCGTTAGTGCTTTGGCATGAGTCCATTCTATATGTTTGTTCCAGTTGAGTTTGTTATCCAGTGTAACACCTTGATATTTTACCTCATCTGAAAAGGGTATTATTGTTCCATTTATTGCAGGAGGTACAATGTGGTTTGTCCTTCTATTTGTGGATGGTACTCAGTCTTACTTGGGTTAATGTTCAAGTTCTTAGACTGACACCAGTTCATTATCACCTCTAAGGCTGATTGTATTCTTTCCGATATTATTGAATCATATTTGCCTCTAATGATAATGACAAGGTCATCAGCATATCCTATTGCCTCGTATCCCTGGTCTACAATTGACCAAAGTAGTGGGGATAGTACCCCACCTTGAGGACATCCTCTATAGGTCTGTGCAGTCACTGTGCTATAACCTAGATCCGTGGTTGTCATTCGGCTCTTCAGCATGGCGTGTATCCATTTTATCGTGGCCGTTTCCAGACCCTTTTTCCTAGCTGCCGCTATTATGGCTTCATGAGGAGTATTGTCAAATGCTCCTTCTATATCTAGGAATGCACAAAGGGCAATTTCTTTATAGTCTTTTGCCTTTTCGATTTGTCTTACCAAACCATGAAGGGCTGACTCTGTTGATTTGCCTTTTTGGTAGGCATGTTGGTTGTTATTAAGACAGACCTTGTAAGGTCCCGTTCTTATGTGGATGTCCACTGATTTCTCCATCGTTTTGACAAAGAAGGAGGTAAGACTTATAGGGCGGTATGACTTTGGCTGTTCGCTGGGACGGTTCCCTGCCTTCGGTATAAATACCACTCTCGCTTTCCTCCAGATTTTTGGGATGTATCCCCATATAAAGCTTTAAAGATCCTTATCATTATTGGCATTAGGATCTCTAACCCCTTCTGCAATAATGCGGGGAATATTTTATCTACTCCGGCTGATTTATAGGGTTTGAAGGTATTGTTGCGAGCTAGAGGTTCGTCAAGATTCCAAGAAAAACACAATTCGTTTAAAATATAAGGATAATTTATTTATTGCACTTTTACACAATTTCCCGATCACTTCACTTAATTCGCTCTAACAACTTAATTCGCACAACTCAGTAACACCGCCGATCTATCGCTTTCGCTTACTTACACCGGTTGGTGTCTTCCATGAACTTCGTTCAAAGACTGACTGCTATCTGGTAGTTGCATTCTTTTTATAGTAAACATCCGTCAGGCGATTTTAGGCGTGTGTCTTAACTAGAATGTTTGGGACTATTCTAGGCAATTCTGGGTGTGTGTCTATACTAGAATGTTCAGGGTTTTGCTTGAACGTTCTAGATGGCGTTTTACACAGTAGGGGATAATGTTCTACGTCATTCTAGACGATTCGAAAGAGAGATCGAATTGCGTGGTTGCCAGATCTGTAACAGTATTGATCGCCCAGCTGATCTTTTCCGGAGTGATGATTTTACCAGCAATACTTTTGCTGAATGGAGTTTGACGATACATCCTTTCCTCTACCTCTCAATCTTCATTATTGTTAATTATTTTGCAGCCTGGGAAATGTGTTGCCAATAATACTTCAAGAGTTTCCATGCTGCTTTTGGTTAAGGACCCATCTGGTCTCTCTAATAATCCGATGTCTGTCAGGGTGTCTTTTGACAACACCTTTTGGAGTCTTGAGACCGTTGGGAGATCATCTATCTCTTCACAGAATCTTCTCCAAGACTCTTTTTTTTAACTTTTTTTAGAAGTTTATTATATTCAGTAAGGGACTCTCTGTATTCGTCCCAGGTACCAAAGGTTTTTGCTCTATTGAACAATTTTCTAGTTTGTTTGCGTTTTGCCGCTAATTCCTCGTTCCACCAAGGAGTTTGTTTGGCTCTTTTTTTGTGTAGAACAGGACAACTTTGCTCGTAAGCATTGAAAAGGATATTGAGGCTCGTCTAAATAAAGCTCGTCAGGCCTCCGGCATCCTTTCCCCTTTCTAGAGGTTAAGAGAGATCTCCCTTCGCATGAATCTGCGTGTTTTTGACGCATGAGTCAAATCTGTGTTATTATATGGTTTTACTACGTGGAAAGTGACCGTTCGAATTACCATGAAACTACAAACTTTCGTGAACCAATGTCTTCGAGGCATTTTAGGAATATTCTGGCCAGAAGTAATCTCCAACGACGAACTTTGGAGTACAACTCGCGAGACTAAAATAGGTATTGAGATTCAAAGAAAGAGGTGGCAGTGGATCTGTCACACTTTGAGGAACCCAGAGCGAAACATCGCCAAACAGGTTGTGAGTTAGGGGAAGACGTCGAGTTGGTCGACCATGTAACACATGGAAGAGAGCAGTTGAGCAGGATGCCAGAGAAATAAACAAGTCCTGGCAACAGCTTAAGGCCGATGCTCCGGATCGCGACTTGTGGAATTGAGTTGTTTCTATCCTATGGTCTTAACTGGAATTTGTTTGATTGACCCACCCTTACTATCACCACTCACCCCTCTCCTCATAAGAACCCAAACTTGCATAAATAAAAGAATGAAATGTTGATTATACAGCGCAACATAATCAAACTTTTTTTTCTGTTGCATTTTAACGGTTGTTTAATAATTCGAAGTCGCTGATTTCGAATCTACCCTCAGTTTTTTTCGAGCAGCTCCAATTTTTGAGATACGTGTATATTGATTCTGTTTACATCAACTTGTGTCTATTACGATCGCATTTTAGATAATTTTTTGTAATTTCTATCGCGTCTTCATCAATCCAAATAGTTTTTGTAATAAATGTGGTGAATGTATTTTTAAAAAATTTCATTTGAGTGTCTCAGATTTCGTAAAACAAACATATTTGGAGTGTTTTAGTTTCCATTGGAGACAAAAAACAAGTGCTGGGTGCCCAATGTTGTATGCAGTATCTGTGTTGACGTGAGATCATGTTTATTTGATGGGCTAAGCTGCGCGAGCAATGACGAGTTCATTCCAGAAAGCCATTTCGAACCGAGACCATTCATTCAACGATAGATTTAATTAAAGATCTTGAACTGTCTACAACTTCTTCTGATTACTAGCTTCCCGGTTGAAAGAGAGAAATCTCATGACTAAAGAAAATAAAGTTTCGCATACCGCACTCGAGAACAAGGCTTGCTTCCTTTTTTTTCGCTGAAGAGGATGATTTTGAACATTGCACAGATATTTCTGGTTTGGTGACTGCCATGGGCTTACAGAGATATGATTGAAACGAAAGGCAATTTGAAGTGTGTATTATTGCATAACGGAAATAAACTAGGCTCCTTACCGGTCCCACATTCAACCAAAGTTAAGGAAGAATACCCCACAATAGCATTGCTCATGAACAAAATAGAGTATATCGAATATAAATGGGTAATTTGTGTTGATCTTAAGATGGTTAATTTCCTTTCAGGAAGACGGCTATATCAAATATCCTTGTCTTATATGTTTATGGGATAGCGAAGCTAAATTAGAACATTGGACAAGAAAAGAATGGCTTTCTAGGGAAGCACTAGCTCCAGGTATCTTTAATGTTATAAATGCACCTCTTGTGCCACTTCTACATATTAAACTTGGTCTGATGAAACAATATGTTAAAGCACTAAGCAAAGACGGTAAATGTTTCAAGTATTCGAGAAAGTTTCCGAATATGAGTTCAGAAAAGCTCAATGCAGGCATATTTAATGGCCCACAAATTCGCAAATTGGTGACCGAGCCTGATTCAGTGTCAGAAGTTGAGAAGAATGCATGGGATTCGTTTGTTTGGGTTATCCAAAATTTCTTAGACAACAAAAAGAATGATGATTACGTTGAGCGCGTTGAAGAGATGTTGTCTCACTTCCAGCGACTTGGATGCAACATAAGCATCAAAGTATACTTACTGTGAAGCCATATAGATCGTTCCTGAAAATCGAGGTGACTTAAGCGAAGAACAGGACGAACGATTCCAACAAGATATTCCGACCATGGAAGAACAATTTCAGGGTCGCAGAAATGCACATATGATGGCCGATTTTTGCTGGAGTATTCACAGTAGCACGTCATTCAACAACAGTAGAAATTCATATAAAAGAAAATTCCAGAGTTTGTAGTTTTTTTATAATTAAATATTTTTGTACGGTGAGAGCATCTTTTTCTCAAAAACTAGAGCTGACACATAAAAAACTGATTACATATTTGAAATTAGCGTAAAAAATTAACTCAGAATCATGTAAAATATTCCATGCAACAGATATTCTGTTCGGCAGTGTAATTGATAAAAACACAAACAAGCATCGTTTTGTGTTTAAAATGAAAATTGAAGAAGTAGACTTTATTATTTTAATAATAAAGTATTGTGGACTTGCTATCCTGAAATGTTTTTTCGCATTTCATGTCTAAAATAGCCAAAAATGCAAAAAAATAATCCATTTGTCTGTACGCCGTACGTGTACACTCAGCACACATTAACTTCCAAAACCCTTCAAGATAGAAAGTTCAGTTTTGGGTGAATTGTAGATGGTTTCGGATCTTAGGCGGATACCCATTTTGGGAGGCGGGGAGAGCGCTAAGACCGAAAATTAAGAATTCAAATATCTCAATCATGGTTCTAGCTAGGAAGCTGAAGATCAACACATATATAGAGGGGTTGTGGGACAAACTCATAAAATAATTTTTTTTATCCATTGGGACCCGAAAAGGGGAGGGAGAGGTCTAAAAACAAATTTTCGGCCGAATTTTTCTTTAAATGATTATATCATCAAAATTTCTTACCATAAAAACATCATAATCTTAGAGTGAGGCTAATTACGCGCCCGACTTCTTGACAGTTTATTTAGTTAAGTGTTATAAACCGCGCATAGTTCTTGATGTTAAGAACATAATATCAAAAATAATGTCGACATTTTTTTTAATTTCGCTCCAAATATAAGGCTTCACCTCTGCCAAACTATGGTAAAGCGCCTGTAGTGCTCCATGGAGTAACTATACGCAGGAATACTAACATTTAAAACTATCTTGTGCTTTATATAAAGTAACTAGTGATACGAATGACAAACATAAAAATACTTAACTTCTTACGTCACTTAAGTTTGAGACATCATCTGACCTAGAAATAGAATAACTATCGATATGTATCTTCGACAGTATCGTCAACTTTCTCTTCAGTGCTGGCTAAAATATCTACATGTCTATCGACTCTTAGCACAATAAAAGATCAATAGGAATGAATGTACGCATTCACACATCTAGCCGCTAACATTTGTGGGTCAGATCCATAGTACCTATGCAGATTATTAATGAAATGCACATGTGTAAAATTTTCACCGAGGTTTATCTGAAATTTTCGGAATTTTCTTCGAATTTGTAATAGATTTCTTCATGGTCAGTAATTAAGTGAGAGTTGGGCGTTTACCCCAGCATGCACGCAACGCAAACAAGTGAATTGGTCGAACATTTTAAAAAAACATAAAAGAATTATGATTGGGCGTAAAGCCCAATCATATGATACTCTAGATGAAATGAGAAAGAGTTCAATGTACCGGAAAATATGTCACCTCCAATTCTTTTAAATAATTAATAGTGACTTTTGTATGGGAGGTGGTAGAAGGAGAGGAGGAAGGTTTGTAATTTTTGGATATGACACCTAATGTGGCATGCAAAATATTTCGTGCTGAATTTAAAGTTTGCAGCTTTCATTATTTTCAATTGGGACATAGTTTTCCTGAAATTGAGGCATTTGTATGGGAGGTGGCAGGGAAAGTCGAGCGTCTAAGATGATTTTGAAACTGCTTATCATATCATCCTTATCACCACGCTTTGGTTCAATTTCAAATTTGATAGTTCTAATATATTCGAAGGAGAAATGCTTTTCTTGAATTTAAAATACAGATATTTGTATGGGAGGGGGTAGAAGGAGTGAAGAGGAGCTGATAGTTTTTTTTAGCATTTATTGAAATTATTAAAAGACAAATTCTGGCAAAATTCTAAGTTTATACTTTTTCTAGTTTTAATGCAAATCGATATAATGCACTTGACAAAAATTATGCATTTATATGGGAGGGGGTAGAAGGAGTGTACGGATCAAAACAAATTTTTTTCTCGTTATTGATATTTCTATTTTTATACTTTATGCAAAATATCAAGTTGATAGCCTTAACAGTTTCGAAGAAAAGTAATTTAATTTAAATTTCAAAATTTCGTGAAATTTGTATGGGAGGGGGTAGAAGGAGTGAGGTGAAGTTGATAATTTTTTCAATTCTAATTGAAACTATAATAAAATTAATTCTGGCAAAAATTCGTTTTTATAACTTTGCTAGTTTCAATGAAAATCGAAAAACTGCATTTTTCAAAATTATGCATTTGTATGGGAGGGGGTAGAAGGAGTGACGGGATGGGATCAATATTCCGCCATATTAATGACATTTATATCTAAATACTTTGACCGAAATTTCAAATTGATAGCTTAAATGGTTTCAAAGGAAAATCAATTTCTGGAAATTTCGGAATTTCGTGAAATTTGTATGGGAGGGGGTAGAAGGAGTAGGGGGATGTGGCCCGTTCACGAACTTAAAGTTTCTTTTTAGCTAAAAATGACACACAAAAAATTTCAGCACGATAGCTCAAAGCGTTCGAGAGTTATGCTGTAGACAGACGGACAGACGGACAGACGGACAGACGGACAGACAGACAGACGGACAGACGGACAGACGGACAGACAGCAACTCGGAATCGAAGTTTTTGAGCGACAACAAATATTTCTGTACCCTTGGCGGCTCTGTGCGAGCATTATTTCTTAGCGTTACAAACGGTAAGGCAAACACAATATACTCTCAGATTTCATCTAGAGTATAAAAAGTACGAGCCCAAAGTTTGCACTCAATTAAAGTTACAGCGCGGTTTATTAGCGTTTGTACCTGTTGTTTGCTGCCGCGGCCGGTACCTTGACCATAGGTTCGCACAGTTCAGGTAACTTTCTTCATTGGAATTTAATTTTTTGCCTCCGGTAATCTGTGACATGTGCTTCTACATAAGGTATACTATAACAACCATATTAATGTTTTTTAAATCTACGAAACATTCAGGTTGACTATCAAGTTATTTAGTAGTATGATGTCACTTTTTCACTTCTTAAGAAGTACGCGTCAAAAAATATGATAATATTGTGATTGATGGTTTTAAATTATGGTTTGTAGAGCGTGGGAATTCTTGTAAATTATGTACAATGCAAAATGCCAAGTTCACCACTCGTATAAGTTACAGTCACTTCATGCAACAAGAAGAAGACACATTGTATCATAGTCTGGTAGATATGTCACAAACAACACCTGCGAATTTACCTTCCCCAATGTACCCTTCGGACGAAGCTGCGAGTTTTTGACGCATGCGTCAAATCCGTGTATGGTTACCAAAAAAACTGCAAACTTTCGTGAACCAATGCCTCCGACGCATTCTATGGTATTCTGGCCAGAAGTGATCTCCAACGACAAACTTTTGAGTACCACTGGACAGACTAAAATAGGCATTGAGATTCAAAAGCGGAGGTAGCAGTGAAACGGTCATACTTTGAGAAGACCAAAGCGAAACATCGCCAAACAGGCTCTGGATTATGATCCTCAAGGAAGGCGTCGGGGTGGTCGACCATGTAGCACATGGAAGCGAACAGTTGAGCAGGAGGATAGAGGAATAAACGAGTCCTGGCAACGGCTAAAGGTCGATGCTCAGGATCGCGCCTTGTAGAAGAGAGTTGTTTCTGTCCTATGCCCCTATAGGGGGTCTTAAAAAGAATTTGATTGAATGCTCCATTCGTGGATTGGTGAGATTAGTGATTTCTTTTGCAAATTATCACCTTATTCCCGCATTTGTTCGCCAACGGGGTGTCGCACTTTACATCCGTGATGATGTGTCTTTTCAATTAGTTCCCCATTTGGGGAACTGCTCCAACCCAGAATTTAACTACATCTGGGTAAAATTATTAATCCAAAGACATGTTATGTACTTCTGTTATGTGTATAGAAGCCCAGCAATGACTGCAGCGAATTTTTTATTGGAGCTGGATGGATTATCCGAATCTATTCAATCTATTTACACTGCAAACCCTGACGCTGAAATCGTTATCGCGGGCGATTTCAATGTTCATAACATTGCCTGGCTTAAACATTCCTCTACTACGGACCAGGAGGGGCGTGATATTGAGCTTTTTGCTTCAATAAACGGTTTAACACAACTGGTAGATGAACCTACTCGTTTACCAGATATTGCAGAACATTTTCCTAACCTTCTTGACCTTTTTCTCACCAGCCAGCCAGAGAAATATTCTGTCTCTGTTATATCTCCATCGCCAATTGGAAATACGGATCATTTCTTGATTCGTGCACAATTTCCAGTTGCAGCACTTACACCGCTGACAATTAAGGCACCTCGAAGAAACATTTGGCATTTCAAAAGAGCCAATTGGGGGGCGCTAAATGACTTCTTTAATGCCTTTAATTGGAAATTGTGCTTTGATTCCAATGACTGCGATGAAGCTTGTAGACTTGTCACCGAGATTATCCTGAAAGGTATGAAGCTCTACATACCTTCCAGTCTTAAGAGGGTCAGGCCGTCGAAGGACTCTTGGTTCAATAAAGAATGTCTCGAAGCAATCCAGACCAAGAAACAAGCATTTGAAACCTTTAAAGGCAATAAAACACCTGCCAACAGAGAACTTTTTAATGCGTCAAGAAATGTCTGCAAATCAATACTCAATCGTGTTAAATTTGAGCATGACCAAAAACTTCGACGGAAGATCCTTCAGTGCCCTAAAGGCTCAAGATCTTACTGGTCATTTGTCAAAACGGTCAACAATAATTTCATATCTTCCGCAATACCACCACTTGTTGATGGCGACCGTACCGTTATTGATCCTGTCGAAAAAGCTAACTTACTAGCAGCAAGTTTCGCTAGAAACTCACGTCTTCCACCTTCAAATCTATCGCCCCCCGCTCAAATTGATTCTGGTTTCTCATTGCTTAAACTACATTTTCGCACGAGACTTATTTCTAGGATCCTTCAAGAGCTCAATATCCACAAATCTGCTGGTCCTGATGGTATTCCCCCCATTACCCTTAAAATGTGCGCCTCTTCTTTAGCTAAACCTCTTCGCAATCTTTTCTACCTTTCCTACTCTTCTGGGTGCTTTCCACGTATGTGGAAAGTTGCGAATGTTCAGCCAATTCCCAAGAAAGGAAGCAAAGCGAACCCCGCTAACTACCGCCCGATAGCCATTACTTCAGTGCTCTCGAAAGTAATGGAAACTGCTGTCAATCGCAAAATCGTTGAATATCTCGAGGATAACCAGCTAATCCACGACCGTCAGTATGGGTTCCGTTCTGGAAGGTCGACCGGAGATCTTTTGGTCTACTTGACAGAACGTTGGAACTCATGTATACATAAACACGGCGAAGGTCAAGTTCTCGCACTTGACATTGCAAAAGCATTTGACAGAGTTTGGCATGATTGTCTCATAGTTAAGCTTAGGGCCATTGGCCTTAATGCTACCCTTCTTCAATGGGTTGAGAGTTTTCTTTCTAAACGCACTATACGAGTAGTACTAGATGCCGTTACTTCTTCCTCTTTCCCAATAGACTCCGGCGTCCCTCAAGGCTCTGTTTTATCTCCAACTCTTTTTTTAGTTTTTATCAACGACCTTCTGTCGTCCACTCTCAATCCAATCCATAGTTTTGCGGATGACAGTACTTTAGATAACATCTATGAATTTAACTCTGCTGCGGAATCTCACAAGCATTCTATTGCTTCCAATCGCGTGGAGTTACTCCGTTCGCTGAACTCAGATCTCAACTTAATCCTGGAATGGGGCAGGAAAAACAGAGTTGAGTTCAACACCTCCAAAACACAAGTCTGTCATCTATCCCTCAAACGTGATGCTCCAGTGTTATCTCAAAATGTGACCTTTGGTGGCGCACAACTATGCACCTCGGATAACTTCACACTTCTTGGCGTTAAAATTAATGACCACCTGAATTGGGCCCAGCACATCTTTGATGTTGCCCTCGACGCCTCGAAACGTCTTGGTGTTCTCCGAAAGTGCAAAAAGTATTTCACGCCGAACGATCTAGCAACCATCTATAAGGCATACATTAGACCACGTTTAGAGTACAATTCGCATGTTTGGGCTGGGGCACCCAAATCACACCTCGCGTTGCTTGATCGTATTCAAAAACATGCGTTCCGACTGATTGGAGACGAGACCATCACGTCTTCTATCGATTCTCTCGAGCATCGCAGAAATGTCGGAGTACTCAGCATTTACTATCGCTACTTCCATGGTAAATGCAGTGCGGAATTAAGCGCACTCATTCCTCCAGTCTTTAATTTTCCCCGAGATACTCGTCAAGCTGAACGCGCCCACAAGTACACCGTTAAACTCATGCCTTCTCGTACAGTGAAATTTAGGCAGTCATTCATTTCCCGAACATCAAGACTGTGGAACGCATTGCCAGCCAAGGTGTTTCCCAATGATTACAACCTCCAGTGCTTCAAAAGCAATGTACACCGTCACTTTCGTCTTTCCCCACTCGAATTTAATTGACACAACTTTCGTTTTTTGGTTTTTTTTTCTCTCCCTTTTTCTCCAACTCCTATACTGACACAGCTGTGCATTGCATTATAGGGTGGCCCCCTAAGTTGTGTTCGGTTCCTTAAAAAAAAAAAAAAAATTTCATCCACCCTAAGATAAATTGTTCCTTCAAAATTTTTGTTTGTGACGTTTTAGTTAAGTGTTATAAACTGCGCATAGTTCTTGATGTTAAGAACGTACCAAAAAAACGGTCGACATTTTTTCAAATTTCGTACCAAATTTAAGGTTTCACCTCTGCCAAACTATGGTAAAGCGCCTTTAGTGTCCCATGGAGTAACTATAGCATAAGTTGACCTCAAAGTTGGTTTCGCGATGACGTCTCTCTGTCTGTGTGTTCGATCATAACTCGAGCATGATTCGATATCTTTCTTGGTCAGAAATTTTATGGGTCGAAGCGGAACACCTCGCCATCTCCTTCATATCCCTCCGTTATATTGAAATGTTTAATTAAAAGATTTTTTTTATTATTTGGGGAACATGTGAGAGCACTGCGACCTTCCCGACCTGTTGTGCTTTTATTACCCCTTTACATTACCATAACTCGATAGCTTTGGCTAATCTAAATATTTTTGGCATGTTGTGGTAGTAATGAAACCTTTTTCTAGAAGATTGTGGCTTTTCCTTGCTACTGCTTCACAGTGACATAGGATGTGTTTTGTCGTTTCTGAGTATTTGAGACAGATGCGGGAGATGTCGGTTTCAGCTAAACCCTAATATTTTTGAGATGGTGGCTTACTTCACTGTGCCCTGCCATTAGACCGATTAGAGTACTAATATCACTCTTGCGGAAATTTTAGAACATCCTCTACTTTTTTTTTGTGGTAGGATTAATTTTTTTGAGATTGACAAACCTGAAAGTCTATTTTAGTAGATTTTATGCTCTTGTTCAACCCACGTTCTAAATATAGGTTGAAGTGCCCTTTTGGTTTTCCGCAGAATGGCTCTGGTCCAATAAAATTTGTTTCTGCGCCGTTTTTTTCATGGGAATCAGCCTCTTCATTTCCCTCAATTCCCATATGTCGTGCGACCCACATTAAAGTTACTTTGTCCCTTTTTTCCACAATGATTAGGCTTCGAAGGCAGTCCCAAACTATTCTTGATCCGTGTTTATTGGATACTAGGGCTTTAAGAACCACCTGACTGTCTGATAGGATATAAATACTTTTGTTGCGATGAGCTCTCATTATATTCTTTTGGATGCATAGCTCCATTGCAATTAGTTAGGTCTGGAAGATTGTGGCTTCTTTGCCGAGTGGTTTTGAAACCGAGAAGTTAGGACCTATAACACTGGCTCCACTCCCTTCAGAGGTGCGCGAGCTATCTGTATGGTTGATTCCAATTCCATTTCAGGTAGCATGGATTGCCAGTCCTTGCGTACCCTGATTATAACTTTGAAGGGGTTTTCAAAGTTGAATTTTGTCGACATAGTGTCTGATAATGTAGATGTTAGAACCTCTATTTTTACTTTGAGGTTACCCCTAAATTTCCCTGATTTGTATTTGTTTTCCCTCTGTATGCGTAATACCCTTAGGTAACCTCCTTTTTTATTTGGAGATGTATCGGAGGGATGTTAAGGAACATTTCCATTGCCGCTATAGGACAGGTTTTCATTGCTCCTGTGATATCAAGACAAGTTAGCTTTTGAATTTTTTGTAGCGTAAGCTTGTGTTTCACAGTCATGGAGGGAAGGAATGGGATTAGGAAGGTAGAGGAAGAGGAGTGAGTACAACTGTAATGAGTGGAGAAGCTGGTATATTTTTCAGTTGTACTGGTTGCTACTGACAAATATTGCAGATGTTATGGGGGACTGAATGATAGAAAACGAACAGAAACCATTTACTGAGTATCTGCGCTTTCTTGAAGTGGAACTGTTTCACTTTTACACCGTTTGCCCATTTTATTTCGAATAATTTTTCATCACTAGTAGCAACTGAAAAATTCGTGCTTAAGAAAATTCCCTGTCTGGAGTGGGAATCGAACCCACGACCTATTGGCTGAGAAGCAAGCACGCTGCCCACTACGCCACGGGAGCCTCGGCTTATCCGTAAGCGACTATTGGCAGGATGATTGTTCTGTAGCACCAGCAGATTGGGCTATAATTCTCACTTTCTGCCAAATAAGCTTTCGCAGGCCCGAAATGCCTTTAGTGCTTTGGCATGAGTTCATTCTATATGTTTGTTTCAGTTGAGTTTGCTATCCAGTATAAGACCTAGATATGTTACCTCATCTGAAATTGGTATTGGTGTTGCATTTATAGAAGGAGGTATTATGTGGATTCTCCTTCTATTCGTAAATGGTACTATTTAAGTCTTACTTGGGTTGATATTCAAGTTCTTAGACTGATACCAGGTCACTATCACTTCTAAGGCTGATTGTATCCTTTTCGATATTGTTAAATCATATTTACCGCTAATGATAATAACGAGGTCACCGGCATATCCGGCCTCGTATGCTTGCTCTGTTAAACGGTCCAGGAGCTCATCTAATTGACCAAAGTAGTTGAGATAGTATCCCTCCGTCCATAGGTCCGTGGTTGTCATTCGGCTCTTTAGCCTGGCGTGTATTTATTTTATTGTGGCCGTTTCTAAACCATTTTTCCTAGCTACTGCTGCCATGGCTTCTTGGGGAGTGTTGTCAAATGCTCCTTTTATATCTAGAAATGCACAAAGGGCAATTTCTTTATAGTATTTTGCCTTTTCGATTTGTCTTACTAAATCATGAAGGGCTGACTATGTTGATTTGCCTTTTTGGTAGCCATGTTGATTTTTATTAAGACAGACCTTGTTAGGCCCTGTTCTTATGTGATTTGAATGTCCACTATCTTCTTTATCGTCTTGACGAAGAAGGAGGTGAGACTGATAGGGCGATATGACTTAGGCTAATCAATGAGACGATTCCTTGCCTTTCGTACAAATACCACCCTCGCTTACCTCCCGATTTTTGGGATGTATCGCCAAACAAAAATGGCTTTAAAGAACTTTATCATTATTGGCATTAGGGTCTCTAACCCCTTCTGTAGCAATGCGGGGAATATTTTATCTACTCCGGCTGATTTGTAGAGCTGAAAGGTGTTGATCGCCCATCAGATCTTTTCTGGAGTGAAGATTTTACCAGCAATTTTATTGCTGAACGGAGTTCGACGATACGTCCTTTCCTCTGCCTCTAAATCTCATTGTACCTAATTATCTTGCAGCCTGGGAAATGTGTTGCCAATAACACTTCAAGAGTTTCCATGCTGCTTTTGGTTAAGGACCCATCCGGTCTCTCTAGTCCGATATCTATTGGGGTGTCTTTTGACAACACATTTTGGAGCCTTAAGGTCTTTGGAAGATCATCTATCTCTTCACAAAATCTCCTCCAATACTTTTTTTTGTAATATTCAGCGAGAGACTCTCTTTATTCGTCCCAGTTACTAAGGGTTTTTGATCTATTGAGCAATTTCCTAGTTTTTTTGCGTTTTGCCGCTAGCTCCTCGTTCCACCAAGGTGTTTGTTTGGCCCTTTTTTGTGTAGAACAGGGCAACTTTATTCGTAAGCATTAATAATATTGTTTACGAGTTTGTTAGTGATTTGATCAATGCAGTCTGGGCTGCTTATTGATTCTATTATACTTCGAAACCTATTTCGTACTCTAGGATTGACTGGTAAATATTCCAATTGGTACGTTTTGAGCTTCGGCACTAGCCATATGATATCTTAAGTCTTATCAAAACAGATATACCAATGATCTGCCAGTGAAGCTCCTTTTGATACGTGCCAATTTTCGCACTTGTAAACCAGGCAGGGGCTTATTATGGATATGTCAAGTACTTCCTGTCTAGCTGAATTTATGAAGGTCGGTGTGTTGCTTTTATTTATTTTATCTAGGTTGTCAGTATTATAGTAAGGTACTCCAAAAGTGACTCACCTCTTTTATTGATATCACTACTTCCCCAAATAGTGTGGTGCGCGTTAGCTTCGCAGCCCGAGATGACTGGTATTTTCTGAATTTTGCTATATTTCACAAGCTCCATGACGGCTTCAGGTGGAACATCTAGCTCCTTATCAAGATAGTAGGCCGAGGCAAGTAACACCTCTTAAACCCCTCCTGCCTTTGGTATTTTCACCAGTGCCGCTACTAAATCTATTCGAATGAAAATAGGAATGTTCAGATAATTATTTTCGGATGATGTTAGAATTTCAGTTCTTGGCCTGTCGCTTCTTTTATCGAAAATCAACTTACCCAATTTTTGAGGAATACCAACAATTCCTCTTTTGCGAATCTTCATGTTATTACGTCCATGGCCGCTGCTGCACGATGGAGATTCGCCTGAATAACTCTAAGTTTAGTTAGAGTTAAGGTAATTTTCAATGAGCTGCGGCTTACTGCTTTTAATCTCTTTGACCGTTGGGCGGAGAGTCACACTTGAAAATTTGTAACAGACTCTGTGCCCCTTAAGTTTAAGCTTCCACCAAATTGTGGAGTTATCCCCTCTTTGGTCCCTTTAGGTATTTCGACAAGATTTTGTATTGCAGCTAGCTGCTCCGATGTAAGGATCTTGTGAGGATGTTCGGTATGTATAATAGCGATCCTGACCCCTTTAACCAACGTGTAGGGTTGAGCCTCTTCCGCAGATCTGGTCTTAGGCCTTTTGTTATCGCTTCCTATAGATGGCGTTCTTGTAGATGAGGTTCTATTTCTTTTCATTACCTTATTCTGTGCTGGCAATAACGTCTTTTGCATTAGCTAGCAATCAAGATTGTACGCTTCGTTTGCTGTTGCCTTAGTTGCGATGGTGCGAATACTGTCTCCTAGCAGCCCCGTTTTACCTCTTTTTATTTCCTTTGAGAGTGAACTGTTTCAGCTATGCTGATAACAGTTACTCGTCAACTAAAGGCTTACTGGGGTTTTTTATCCTCTTTGAGTGGTGGTCTTTTGTACTTAGTCGTGAGCGGAGGATTAGCCTCTGCAGTCACTTCACGTACTTTTTTGGAGGGTTTGTTATCCTGTTTCCCTCTTCGTTTACGGCATTAGCCGCTGTTTGTGATGCTTTAGGAGTCGCATTTGCTCTTTTGTTTACACTTGGATTTCCCATTAGTTTCCCACGAGTAGAGCGAGAAAGTAGAGTCACCCTTGGCAGAGCTTCGCATTACCAGGGGAAGGCTAATTGAAACTGGAGGGAACCTGGTATCCAGAGGTCGCATATAAGATGTTAGATGCCCATTAACCATACATCAATGGCATATCCTGTTTCACCGTAGATTTGGTGATTTTTATTTCCAAGGTTTACTTCTCTAGCGTCGTACTTTATAAAGGTCACCATTTAGATAATACGTACACTTGCGAATCACTTTAGGGATAAATCCTCTTGTAACCATCAATATCTTGAAATCTGCCTAAAACATGACCAGTCCAGATTGCAAGAATACCAATGCTGTGATACCGATAGCTAGCTGAATGATTTAATTCCCCCCATCACATCTGCCAAAGATCATATATAGGATATGGAGTTGACATCCAGCTATTCGGCTTTCTCCCCCTATCTATATAGGATATGGAGCCGACTAGAAGCTGCCCGACTTATTCCCCCCTATCTGTAGATCTTTTAGCATTACACAGTATGTACCGTGAGGAGGCAATCTCCATAACAGACCAAAAAAAAAACATAACAGGGCTACGATTGCGCGTAAAGCGCAATCTTACGATACTCTAGATGAAATAGAATTTTTTGTGATCCCAAGAAATTTTGTATGGGGAGTGTTAGAAGGGGTGATAGCATTGAACTAATTTTTTCCCCATCATGCTAAAGTAGCTATAAAAATGTATTATACGAAATGCTTACTCCAAAAATTGAATGGGAACTGAAAAAATTAGTGAGTTATATTTAGTGAAAATGTGCAGTTTGTATGGGAGGTGGTAGAAAAAGTGGGGGATTTTAGTGATTTTTTCAGAAATAACTATATTATATATATTATAAAATTGATATCCCTGAAATTTCAGACTAGTGCCATTCATACTTTTCAAGAAAATCGATTTTGTGTGAAGTTGTGAAACTGGGTCATATTGTATGGGAGGGGGTAGAAGCAATGAAGCTAATCAAATATTTTTTTCTGATCTTAGTGATAATACTAATTAAGTATTTATTACAAAATATGAGCTCTATAAATGTTATATATTCTGAGAAAATCGTCTTAGAGCATTTCATGAAAAAGTGTAGTTTGTATGGGAGGGGGTGGAAGGAGAGGGAGGACGCAAATAATTTTTCTACTGTAGATTAAAATCATTATGAAAGTAATATATCCCAAAATTCAGTCTAATAGCTTTTATACTTTTCGAGTAAATCCATTTATTGTCAAATTGCGAAATTGTGTCGTTTTGTATGGGAGGGGGTAGAAGGGGTGAAGCTAATCGTCTAAATTTGTTTGGGCTTACTAACAACTTTAAATAAATATTTGGTGCACAATTTCAGCCTGCTAAATTTTATTCGCACTGAGTAAATTGGTTTAGAGTAATTCATGACAAGTACAGTTTGTATGGGAGGTGGTGGAAGGAGGCAGAGACCACGCATAATTTACGCATATACGGTAGATTGATATTATCATAAAAGTAATATCCTCCAAATTTCAGGCCAATAGCTTTTATACTTTTCGTGCAAATCCGTTTATTGTCAAATTGCGCAATTGTGTCATTTTGTATGGGAGGGGGTAGAAGGAGTGGAGCAATTTGTCCCGTTCACGAACTTGGCCTTATTTTTTTGTCAAAAACGACGTACAAAATTTGAACAATCTAGCTCAACGCGTTCTCAAGCTAAGGCGCGCACAGACGGACGGACGGACGGACGGATATCCGGTTTTGAGATTTTTGAGTGATTATATGAACTTCTGTATCATTCATTTTTTTCTCCGAGCCTTATTTCTTAGCGTTACAAACTTTAGAGCAAACTTATAGTACTCTCAGATTTCATCTAGAGTATAAAGAATATTTAAATTAGTGCCAAATATTATATCTAACCTGAATGTAGCCTAATGGGTAGTCTGTTGGTCTACAATGCAAAGGTGGTAAATTAAAATCTAGATAGATTGTTATTAAAAAGTATTGCAAGTTTGAGTGGGGTTGATAGAAAAGAAAAAATGATAAACGTATTTTTTACAGTTTTCTCGCATTACTGACTTGTACTAAATTGGAATTAGTTTCGCTTTGCCGCATAAAGTTGATTTGTCTAAGGTAGAAACTTCCCAGTAGAAAAAACAACATCCAGGAAGCAGGGAATATTGCGATTATGTAGGGTGCATCAAACCTTGACCACTCGATACTAACGCTTTTTATTTTTTACCGACGCGGGAAATTAATTTTGAGAAAGATTGGATCTTTTAGCTTTGCTAGTTGCGATGCAAACCGAATAAATGCATTTTTGAAAATCGTAGTAAGGGGATCCGATCAATCAATTTGACAGCAATGATATTCACATTATAATACTATTGCCCAAGGAGGATATATAAAAGGAGTACCTGATAGTCTGTCTCATGTGGGAATATTTTTTGATTCGGAAATTTTCGAAAATTGTGTCCAAGCTTAACTTGGCTTCAAACTTTTACAAAAAAAATACAATAATTTGTATTCTTTCTTGGTTGCTAATATTCAGTCAGCAATAAAGTAATTTTCAATACAATGGTGTTTGCTGTTTCATTTCAGAATTTTTATTTTTTAAATTTTTATTAGTTTTGGTTTGTGTTTAAGCTAAGTACTTTAGCAACGGACAATTTAACGCGGGACAGAGACTTACTTTGGGTTTAAGTATGTCAAACAAGGATAGCGAAACAATTTTTTCGAAAATTTGACAACTGTTTCGAACAATTTATCGTGGGAAAGAGTTAGTTGCAATATTTTTAAGTGTGGCAGACAAAGATGGCGAAACGATTTTTTTCGAAAAATTTCGAGCATTTCGGTAGTAAGGGAGGGAAATACATTCATTCCCATTGTGCTTACAAGGCAAAGCATGCTCATAGTCACTCCTTTTTATATATCCTCCTTGCTATTGCCTAATTTTCAAGTCAATAGCTGAAACGGTTTCAGAGAAAAATCAATTTCTTTAAAGTTTGAAATTTCATGAAATTTGTATGGGAGGGGATAGAAGGAGTGGGGGGATGTGGCCCAATCACGAACTTAAAGTTACTTTTTTTCTAAAAATGATATATGAAAAATTTCAACATGATAGGTCAAAGCTTTCGAGAGTTATGTTGAAGACAAACGGACAGACAGTCACTCGGAATCGAGATTTTTGAGCGAGAACAAATATTTCTGTACCCTTGGCGACTCTGTGCGAGCATTATTTTTTAGCGTTACAAACGGTAAGGCAAACACAATATACTCTCAGAATTCATCTAGAGTATAAATATACCAGCTTTACCTTCTCCTACTTTCCCAATTTCATTCTTTCTTTCCGTGACTGTGTTTGTGCATTGCACATATAGGCCAAATTTGCCTAGAACACAGTTCAATCTGTAAAAAAATCATAGTATCCGGAGCCTTCATCATTCCGTACAGTGAAATTGTGATTGTATTTGGTAAAAAAAACTGAAAGCGAGATAGAGGGAAAAAGCTGTTTTTTTTCAAAATCGTTAGATTGTGCTTTAATCATGATGAGGAAAAGGATATTATATTTTGGAAATTACCTAAAACCACAAAATTCTCGTTTCAATTAGGAAAGATCACCTAATGATCGAATCGATTCTTATAATAATACGTCTTTAATTTCTAAATTGCATTGAATTTACCATCGTAGGTGTGTCTGCGCATAAATAATTTATTGCGAAATGAAATGACGAATACTCCTACTCGATTTCTCATGTCTAGCTCAAACAATCAAAACTAACCTTCCCGCTCCCATTTGAATCATTGTAACTAACTATTTTAATTACCATTTGAAAGCGGCGATGATTTGTTCAGTTAGTTGAACCTCGTACTTGTCTTGTATTTTTAATGATAGCAACAAGGTGTTCGTATTTAGTTAAAAGAGTGACTTGTAGTGGGTATCTAGATATTAATTAGTAGGCACTACGAAATCATCCCATATAATATATATGTATATGAAACCGAGAGCATTAACGCCTAAGCTTTTGAATATATTGACTAAGAAAGTCTAAGATGAATAAGTGTTGTTTGTTGCTATTTGTTTCTTAAGCCTAGTACGCTGTTGAAGTGAAATTAAATTATTACACGGAAAATCATCAATCCCGGTCTACGTATAATTTCAGTACACTACTTGCGTGGATATGCCTTGGCCACCTCAATCTGTGACAAAGAAAATTCGTAGATAGAGGGTTGTGCGAAGGGCTAAAAACCCTTTCACAATAACAAATAAAAATGTTAAATGATCTGAAGGTGAGGAGGCCAAAGCCCGATTTGGGCTGTAGTGCCATTGAAGAAGAAAATGGAGCGAGAGGTGCTTATACGAAAAAATATAAATTATAATATTTCCGAAGGGGATCAAAACAGGAAGTCCAACCTCGGTATTCTTAAACAGTGAAATATTAGAAACATTTGGAATACTATAATTTTTTTTACTCCTTTTAATTCAACTTATGATCCGTAACGAATAAAGCTGTCTTGTTCCAATTTCAGTATTGAAGCTACTGGTTTAAGTGTAAAAAAGTCGAAAAAATTTAGGAATCTTTCCTGATCTCCCACTATCGAAATGGACCAATTTCTTGGCCTACTATCGGCTTGTAAACGATTTCAATACAGGTCTACAGATTCTTCCTTTCCTTCTGGGTCTTCTTTTGCAATTCAATATCTTGTTATATATTTATTTTGCTTGATTATTCTAATAGGGTATAGTGTGATCACACAGAAAAACATAACAGGGCTAAGATTGCGCGTAAAGCGCAATCTTACGATACTCTAGATGGAATAGAATTTTTTGTGATCCCAAGAAATTTTGTATGGGGAGTGTTAGAAGGGATGATAGCATTGAACTAATTTTTTCGTCATCATGCTAAAGTAGCTATGAAAATGTTTTATACAAAATGCTTACTCCAAAAATTGAATGGGAACTGAGAAAATTAGTGAGTTAGATTTAGTGAAAATGCGCAGTTTGTATGGGAGGGGGTAGAAAGAGTGGGGGGATTTTAATGATTTTTTCAGAAATAGCTAGAAATATTATAAAATTGGCATCCCTTAAATTTCAGACTAGTGCCATTCATACTTTTCAAGAAAATCGATTTTTTGTGAAGTTGTGAAACTGTGTCATATTGTATGGGAGGGGGTAGAAGCAGTGAAGCAAATCAAATATTTTTTTTCCATCTTAGTAATAATATTAATTAAATATTTATTACAAAATATGAGCTCGACAAATGTTATATGTTCTGAGAAAATCGGCTTAGAGCATTTCAGGAAAAAGTGTAGTTTGTATGGGAGTTTGTCTACTGTAGATTTAGATCATTAAAAAAGTAATATATACCAAAATTCAGACCAATAGCTTTTATACTTTTTGAGTAAATCCATTTATTGTCAAATTGCGAAATTGTGTCATTTTGTATGGGAGGGGGTAGAAGGGGTGAAGCTAATCATCTAATTTTTTTTTTCCTTACTAACAATTTTAAATAAATCTTTGGTGCTCAATTTCAGTCCGCTGAATTTTATAAGCACTGAGGAAATCGGCTTAGAGTAATTCATGACAAGTACAGTTTGTATGGGAGGTGGTAGAAGGAGGAGGAGGACACGCATGATTTTTATACGGTAGATCGATATTACCATAAAAGTAATATATTCCGAATTTCAGGCCAATAGCTTTCATACTTTTTGAGCAAATCCGTTTATTGTCTAATTGCGTAATTGTGTCATTTTGTATGGGAGGGGGTAGAAGGGGTGGAGCGATTTGGCCCGTTCACGAACTTGACCTTACTTTTTTGTCAAAAACGACGTCTACAAAATTTGAGCTTTCTAGCTCAACGCGTTCTCAAGCTAGAGAGGTTTTGAGATTTTTGAGTGATAATATTAACTTCTGTATCATTCATTTTTATACTCTAGATGAAATCTGAGAGTATTATAAGTTTGCCACAAAGTTTGTAACGCCAAGAAATAAGGCTCGGAGAAAAAAATGAATGATACAGAAGTTCATATAATCACTCAAAAATCTCAAAACCGGATGTCCGTCCGTCCGTCCGTCCGTCTGTCTGTCTGTCTGTCTGTCTGTCTGTCTGTCCGTCCGTCCGTGTCCTCTCTAGCTTGAGAACGCGTTGAGCTAGAAAGTTCAAATTTTGTATACGTCGTTTTTAACAAAAAAGTAAGGTCAAGTTCGTGAACGGGCCAAATCGCTCCACCCCTTCTACCCCCTCCCATACAAAATGACACAATTGCGCAATTTCACAATAAACGGGTTTGCTCGAAAAGTATAAAAGCTATTGGAATGAAATTTGGAATATATTACTTATATGATAATACCAATCTACCGTATGAAAATTATGCGTGTCCTCCCCCTCCTTCTACCACCTCCCATACAAACTGTACTTGTCTTGAATTACTCTAAGCCAATTTACTCAGTGCGTATAAAATTCAGCAGGCTGAAATTGTGTACCAAATATTTGTTTCAAATTTTTAGTAAGACCAAAAAAAATTATACGATTAGCTTCACCCCTTCTACCCCCTCCCATACAAAATGACACAATTTTGCAAATTGATAATAAATGGATTTAATCGAAAACTATAAAAGCTATTAGCCTGAATTTTGGGATATATTACACTCATAATTATTTCAATCTACCGTAGAAAAATTATTTGCGTCGTCCCTCCCCTTCTACCCCCTCCCATACAAACTACACTTTTTCATGAAATGCTCTAAGTCGATTTTCTCAGAACATATAACATTTATCAAGCTCATATTTTGTAAGAAATACATAATTAGCATTTTCACTAAGATCAGAAAAAAATATTTGATTAGCTTCACTGCTTCTACCCCCTCCCATACAATATGACACAGTTTCACAACTTTACAAAAAAACGATTTTCTTAAAAAGTATGAATGGCACTAGTCTGAAATTTAAGGGACATATATTTTATAATATTCCTAGTTATTTTTGAAAAAATCACTAGAATCCCCCCACTCTTTCTACCACCTCCCATACAAACTGCACATTTTCACAAAATCTAACTCACTAATTTTCTCAGTTCCCATTCAGTTTTTGGAGTAAGCATTTTGTATAAATTTTTTCATAGTTACTTTAGCATGATGAGAAAAAAATTAGTTCAATGCTATCATCCCTTCTAATACTCCCCATACAAAATTTTTTGGGATCACTAAAAATTCTATCTCATCTAGAGTATTGTAAGATTGCGCTTTACGCGCAATCGTAGCCCTGTTATGTTTTTCTACGAGCCTTATTTCTTGGCGTTACAAACCTTAGAGCAAACTTATAATACTCTCAGATTCCATCTAGAGTATAAAAATGTTGCTACCCTGAAAATATTATTTTTTCTAAAAATACATTTTTTTAAATTTCATCGAATCATATCTCCGAAACACTTTGAGGTAGGAAGTTAATTTTTGGCTGAATTGTCGAATGGATGCGGAAGTTTCATTAGGGAGGCGGAGGGTGGGCCAGAGTCAAGAACTACACTTGTATCTCCAAAACGAATGCAGAAAACTGAAACTCAACATTCGGATAAATTAACTTATGGGAAGAGAAGGAAAAATAAATTAACTTTTGTTGCCAGTGGGACACAAAAAGAGGGTTGAATTAAATTTCGGCAGAAATTGTTTACCTAATGATTATACATCCGAAATTAATCATTACAAAAAATTAATATTTCAAAACCATATAGAGACCTACAGCTTCGCCGTAATCGACCTTGATAGGAACAAATACTTGTTACAGTCGCAGATGGTTTTGAATTGATGGCAAAAAGCAGAACTTCCCGCAAATGACACTTATTTGGCTGAAACTTCGACGTATTCGCGCACAAAAAAGTATATGACGCCAATAAGACTTCACAAATCTAATGATGAGAAGTTGTTGAGAGATGCCTAAGCTTAACATGTGACGTTTCTGATCTACCATTCTTGATCAGCATATACTGCTGGCGCCATCTATTGGGAAACGGCGAGTTTCAATTTGAGCTCCCGATAGTTTTTCTTAACAATTTGTTGTCACATTTCGGCTCGGAAGAAACAAATTGTAAGGCAGGTTTAACATTGTGAAATGAAATTTCGCTATCACTCTTAAAAGAATCATCTTATCATCTTATGATTTATTTATTTTACAATAACGCTACAGTTCATTGGCATTGAACAATGTGAATACAAAAATCATTCGTGCATTCCACGTGTTAGCATGAAAAATGCATGTCGAATTTACTATGTAAAATGCTTGAATAAATTTATATTTTAATTAGATTGGCTTTGGTATCGAGACATTTACATCTTTCATGTAACTATTGGAAGGAAAAATGCTTTCATTAAATAAAAACAAATAGAAAATGTGTTTGTGAGGTGGTGAAAATCGTGGGCAGTAATTGCTAAGTGATAAGCTTCATATAAATGTTAGTGGTAAACTCTACGCTTGAATTACTATAATTGGCTTCGCATAGTGGGTTCGCAAGCCCTTTGCTATGGTGCAACCTAGTGGGTAGCGTGTTCATCTACAATTCAAAAATTCGGGCGCGCTTCACGGCCAATAGGTTTTGGATTCGAGTCCCACTTCAGGCAGTGCGATTTATTTAATGGCACCCTAATTTTTCGTTGGAAAAAATGTTTTTTTTTATATTTTCTGAAAATTGAACCCTTTCTACACATTTTCTTTTCTTTCTTACAAATTTCTGAACATTAGAAGTGCACAGCTTTTTTAATTCATATGTAACATAGATCTATTTTGTACAACATACATATACCAGGTCTATGAGCTTAAATACGCTGTTTGCTCATAGATGGCGTTAGTGAGCGTATCAAGCTGCCATGAACTTGACATACTTTTTTTTATGAGTATCTGTCAAAATTAATCAGTGCACATCATCAGCAATTTCGTACAACAACACACATTTCTCCTTTGGTATTCGTTTCTAGCTTTGTGCCAGAAAAAGAGCATATGTAGGAAGCTCTGCTTTTCTGCTTAAATTTGAAGAAATCGGCTGCCGAATCACATCGAATGCTTGTGGAGGCCTGTGGTGGCAGTGCTTTATCGGAAACAACGTGCACAGATTGGTTTCGTCGGTTCAAGGACGGCGATTTTGATCTGAGCGACAAGAAACGTGAAAATGGTCCTCAAACCATCAATTGCGATGCCCAATCGTAGAAAATGCTCGCTGAGCATGTTACTCAAACAGCCATTTACATGCGTCTACGTGTCATGGAAAAAGATCATAAGACCGGAAAATGGGCTTTGCATGAATTGAATGATAAGCAGATGAAGCGACACTAAAACACATGCGAAATCTTGCTCGCCAGACAAAAAAGAAAATTGATTGTGACTGACGATGGAAAGTGGATATATTTCGAAAATTCTAAACGCAAGAAATCGTGGGTTAATCTCGATCCACTATCAATATTTTCCGCAAACCAAATTACTTCAGATGGAAGACGATGCTGTACAGTTTGGTGGGATCAGCAGGATATTGTCTATTATGTGATACTGATGAAGCTGTCAGTGCCCACCGCTACCACCAACAACTGATCAAATCGCACCGTGTTGAGCGCGAAAAAAGGCCAGATTATCAACAAAGACATGACAAGCTGATTATCCTCCACGACAAGGTACCATCACACACGTCAAAAATGGTCCGAAACTACTTGGAGACATTCAACTGCGAGGTGCTACCCCATGTCGCTTATTCACCAAGCCGGGCCTCTTCCGACTACCACTTGTTTTCGTCGATGGGCCACGCGCTTGCTGAGCAGCATTTCGATTCTTACGAAGACACCGGAAAATGACTTGAGTGGTTTTTCTCGAAAGAGGAGGATTTTTTTGGCTCGGTATCTACAAATTGCCCGAGAGATGGCAAAAAATATGTAGCGATGGCAAGTACTTTGAATAAATTTGTTTTTGCTTTCTTTGAAGAAATATGAGTTTTTTTTGACTAAAAAATAGCGTATTTGAGCTTATAGTTACACCTGGTATGTACAATAAAATCTTACTAAAATTTTAGAATTTTGAATGTATGTATTATACAAAATTTCAGCAAAATCTATTAGAGTGGTTTCAGAGAAAATGGTACCGGAAAACTAACATTTCTACTCTCAAATTTCATTTAGAGTTTGAATACTTTTATTATTGCACTACCACTACGTGCGGTCTAGTAAATGTTTACCTTTTAATAATAACTTTAAATTCTATTTACTTTATTTTTTTGTTTATTCAAATTTTTATCATTTTTTCTTCCAGAAATGTTATTCAAGTAATCGATAAGATCGTATGTAAACGTAATTTATGACGTCGTAAATCGCTAAAAATCATATTGACGACAAACCAGATCATCGAAAATGGATTGGACAGAAGGCGACCTGGTCTGGTTTGATCCAGGGCTTGGTCATCCAATACCAGGCGAAATTCAAGAAGTACATCGGGCTGCACAAGTCATTATTGTCCAGGCATTGATAAATGGAAAAGTAAGTATATTACTTTATTCGAAACTTTATAATTATTATGCTGGGCTTACACGAATGGCAATTTCATCAGCATATGTATGTATATGTGCAATGGGCCAAAAATATTGTTTTCTTAGTAATGGATCGAACATGTTAATGATTATGAATTTATTTTAAAGAATATGGCAATCATATAGTAATGTGTCATAGAATATCATTTAAAGCTATGTTGCTGTGGTTGTATTTTTTATCGGAAGTACAAATTGAAATCCGCCGTTTCTAATAGATGGCGCCAGCAGTAAATGCTAATCAATAATGGCGGATCCGAAACGTCACATGGTGAACATAGGCATCTGTCAATAACTCCTCATCGTTAGATTTGTGAAGTTTTATCGACGTCATATACTTTTTTGTGCGTGAATATGTCGAAGTTTGAGCCCAATAATAGTCATTTACAGGAAGTCCTGCTTTTTGCCTTCAATTCAAAGAAATCTGCGGCTGAGGAGTGTCTAATGACTGTTGAAACTTTTGGTGAGGGTGCTATTAGTGAAATAACGTGTCGCAAATGATTTCAACGCTATAAAATGAGTGATTTTGGCGTAGAAGACTAGGAGCATCCTAGAGCGGTTAAAAAGTTTGAAGACGTAGAATTAGAGGCATTACAGGACGAAGAATCATGTTGAACGCAACAACAACTTTCAGATTCATTGGGCGTGACTCAACAAGCCATTTCATCGTTTGAAAAGCTTGGGAATGATGCAAAAGCAAGGAAATTAAGGCCAAGAAACGTCGACCGGTGTTTTTTCATGTGCGAACAGTTGCTTCAACGGCAAATTAAGAATGTTTTTTTTTTGCATCGCATTGGTACAGGCGATGTGAAGTGGATCGATTACGATAATCCAATGCGAAAAAATCATGGGGATACCGCGGTCATGCATCAATGTCGACGGCCAAGCCCAACACCCATGGCTCAAAAATCATACTGCAACCAGGTGCAACCATCACGAGAGATCGTTACAAAAAAAAAAGCAACTAATGCGTTTGAGCCGAGCATTGAAGGAGTAACGGCCGCAATACGAGGAGAGATACGACAAAGTGATTTTGCTGCACGACAACGCTCGGCCACATGTTGCTCACGTTGTGAAAACCTATCTGGAAAAACTGAAATTTTCCAGACATCGCCCCTTCCGACTACCACCGATTCCGATCGATGACGCATGGCCTGGTTGAGAAGTACTTCCATTCTTACGAAGAAGCCAAAAATTGGGTTAAATTGTGGATTGGCTCAAAGGAAGAGTAGTTTCTTCGACGAGGAATCCGTATGTTGCCAGATAGATGGGAATAGTTATGGCTAGCAATGGGTATTTCTTTGAATAATAAATATTTAACCATTTTTGTATAATAAGGGCTCGAATTTTGACAAAAAAAACTATGGTTTGTTCTCGCAATATATATCCATGTAGTTTTAAATAAACTAAATATAGTGTCAAATAGAACAAACCATACTGACAAAGGTGGGTGTAGCCTGGTGAGTAGCGTGTTGGTTTTAGAATAAAATTGATGGATTTAGTTCCTTCATTTAAAATTTTTGATATCACATCGATGGTATAGCGCGAAAAGGGTCAATCTACATTTTATCATGCATGCAGATTGGCCCTATATATGCTACACCATCGAATTCTTGATCAGTGTCAGTAAATGCGTTCCATTTTCCTGACAATGATCGAATCCGAGTTGTTATATGGTTGTACTTCGTTCAAAGTGACTTACAAATAAACTGCAATCTTTCGTGAACCTATGCCTCCGGCGCATTTTAGGGATATTCTCGCCTGATACAATCTCCAACGACGAACTTTGAAGTACAACTGGACAGACCTAAATAGGCATTTAGATTCAAAGGCGGAAGAGGCAGTGGATCGGTCACACTTTGAGGAAACCAGAGCGAAATATCGCCAAATAGGCTCTGGATTATAATTCTCATGGAAGACGTCGGGTTGGTCGACCATCTAGCACATAGAAGCGAGCAGTTGAGTAGGAGGTCAGAGGAATAAACAAGTCCAGGCAACGGCTAAAGGCCGATGCTCAGAATCGCGCCTTCTAAAAAAAAAACTATTTTTGTCCTATGCCCTTATAGGGGGTCTTAACAGGAGTTTGATAAATTTGATTTACAAAAATTCAAATTAGCGAGTCCATCATGAAAATTTTTTGCAAGGCGAAGGTTGTATTGGTAGCTGGAGTATAGCTGCACGCTCGTTGATTGGCACGGCTTAGCTCGTCGAAAACCGTAGAGGCTCGTTACCATCTCCTCCATCACACAAGGTCTCGTGCAACATGAATATTATTGATAAAACCGTAAGCAGGAGTAATATTCGATTCCCACTCCAGACGGGATTTTTTTAAGCGCAAATTTTTCAGTTGCTACTGGTGATAAAAAATTATTCGAAATATAATGGGGAAACGATGTAAAAGTGAAACAGTTCCACTTCAAGAAGGCCTAGATACTCAGTAGATGGTTTCTGTTCGCTTTCTATCATTCAGTCCCCCATAACATCTGGAAATATTTGTCAGTAAGCAGCCAATACAACTGAGCAATATACCAGCTTCTCCACTCGCTACGGTCGTTCTCACTCCCCTTCCCCAACCTTCCCAATCCCATTCCTTCCCTCCATGACTGTGTTTGTGCATTGCACATAAAGGCCGAAATTGCCTATAACACAGGTCATTCTGTAAAAAAAAAAAAATATTGGCCCAGATGAAATATATAGGTACAAAACGGCAGAAGGTCTCAGAAGGAAAAAATCTTCACTTGACTCAAAATCGACAGAATTGGAACTCAGCTACCTTTGCTGGACACTCAAGAACATCTCACAATTCACTCCCGTTTCAAGCGGTCAACATTAGCGTTAGGAAAGAGATGGTCCTCGAATTTTGACCGATTTACACACTTTTTACGTAAAATACGCGTAGTTTATCGTACTCACCGCAAGAAGTTGGTCCCTTCATATAACTGGTTAAATGATCCAGATAATAATTTATAGCTAATGGCTACATGTAAGAAAAAAGTTTATCGTTTCATTTTCGATTAATCGATTAAATGGAATATACAGCTGTGAAGGCACGCCTGTTGGATCGAAAAATGTAGTCGATCGGATCGTAAAGTTTCGTGTATGGCGATCTGAACGTCGTAGGAATATCTGGGCAGAGAGAAATCATTCTCAAGTAAAGTTTAAGAACATAGAAAGACTACGACTGGGCCTAAAGCCCAATCATTTGTAGGGGAAGTGGTAGTGGGGGTAACGGCATTGAACTATTTTTTTCACACTACGCTGGAGTTGCCAACAAAATGTTTTATACAGAATTTAGGATTCAAAATTGAATGAAAACTGAGAAAATTAGTGTATTGGATTTAGTGAAATTTTGCAGTTTGTATGGGAGGTGGTAGAAGGATGGACGAGTTCACATCATGCTTTCGGTATGTTTTAAATTGCAGATCAGTAGCATACATACTTCTCAGGAAAATCAACTTTTTGTAAAATTTTGAAATTGTGTCAGATTGTATGGAAGGCGGTAGAAGGAGTAACGCTAATAGTCTAATTTTTTTTGGTCTTACTAATAGGTTTAAATAAATATTTAGTAAATTGGCTTAGAGCATGTCATGAAAAAGCGCAGTTTGTATGGGACGTGGTGGAAGGACGGAGAGGACACGAATAATTTGAATACACTGCCACTGAAATCATCATAAAAGTAATATATTCCAAATTTCGGATTTTATCGGATCTATCGAGCTGAAATTGTGCATTGAATATTTATTTAGAATTATTAGTAAGATCAAAAAAATTTGACGATTACCTTCACTCCTTCTAACTTCTCCCATACAATCTGACAGATTTTCACAACTTTACAAAAAGTCGATTTTCCTGAAAATAATGTATGCTACTGCTCTGCTATTTAAAACATGCCAAAAGCATGATGTTTATAGTTATTTATGAAGAAGCCATTAAGAACTCGCCCTCCTTCTACCACCTCCAACACAAACTGCACAATTTCACTAAATCCAATACACTAACTTTCTCAGTTACTATTAAATTTTTTGAATCCTAAATTTTGTATAAAGCATTTTGATTGCAACTTTAGCGTGATGTGAAAAAATTAAGCTAGGGTGTAGCTTAGTGGGTAGCGTGTTGGTCTACAATGCGAAGGTCGTGAGTTCAAATCCCAGTCGACGCATAATTCCAGCACACTACCTGCTTGGGTATACCTCGATTACCTCAATCTACGAAAATAAAAAAAACTCGTAGATAGAGGGTTGTGCGAAGGACTAACAACCCTTTCGCAATAAATAATGAAAATGTTAAGGAACCTGAAGGTCAGGATGCCAAGGTCCAATTTGGGCTGTAGCGCCATTGAAGAAGAAGAAAAAATTAGTTCAATGTCGTCATCCCTTCCATCACTTTCCCTACAAAATCTCTTAATAAAATATTCTCTGCCATCTACAGTAGACTTTACGACCAATCGTAGTCCTGTTATATTTTTTATGACGATTTCAATCTACGGTATAAAAATTATTCGAATAGCCTCACTATTTTTGCCACCTTCCGTACAAACTGCACATTTTCATGAAATACTTTAAACCAATTTACTCAGCCAGTACAAAATTGATCGAGCTGAAATTGTGTATTGGATATTTAGTTAAGGTTATTGTTTATTTATTTAAGAACTCGTATACTTATCATTACTTACAAATTATACTATACTACAAACATTTTTTTTTCTTTTTTTCTTACAAAGCTGACTATCTGAGCAATATTAAGATTAAAGTCAATGTCCTTAGGCCAAGAGCGAGAAACAGTCTCATCAGCTGGGAACCAATCTCTTTCTGCCACCTGATATACAAATTGCACAGTTGCACTAAATATAATACACTAATTTTCTTAGTACTTATTCAATTTTTGAATCCTAAATTTTGTATACAACATTTTGATAGCAATTTTAGCGTGATGAGAAAAAATTAGTTCAATGTCGTCAACTCCTGTACCACTTCCCCTACAAAATTTCTTCAAATTAAAAAATGTCTCTTTCATCTAGAGTATCGCACGACTGGGCTTCACGCCCAATCGTAATCCTAATATGTTTATTATCTGTACTTGGTGTTGGGATGTTGATGTTTGTTTCGTCCCTTCACTAAATGATGAGCCAGAGGATAAATCGACTATCAATTTTACTTTATTATTCTAATAATAAAGTATTGTGATCGACACAAGAAAAAAAAAAACTTTGCTACCCTGAAATTTTTTTTTCGCGTTTCATGACTAAATTAGCCTAAAAATGCAAAAAAAAAAATCCGTCCCGCCGTACGCCGTACATATGGACTCATATCTCCGAGACCGCTAAAGCTAGAATGCTCGTTTTTGGGTAGATTGTTGATTGGGTAAGTGAGCTCTATTTTCTAAATTTTAGGGGGTGTTAGGTAAAAGGGGGAGGAGGGGGAGGGAAAAAATCGAAAACTACAGTTGCTAATATCTCCACCACAAATGCAGATAGAAAGTTGAAAATGAGTACAGATATAGAGAAGGTTGTGGGACAAACTTTAAAAATAATTTAATTTTTTTATCCATTGGCGTCCGAAAAGGGGGGGCTAAAAACTAATTGTCGGCCGAATTGTTTTTTCAAATGACTATATCTTCGAAATTACTTATTGTAAAAAAGTAATATTTTTGGACCATCAAGGTGGCATATAATTCCATCGGAATCAGCTTAGAGAGTGGCTAATTATTGTAAGGAGAAGTGTCAGGAGGGGTGCAAAGAAAAACATTTAAAAATTAATATCTCAACTATCTCTTAAGCTATGTAATTCAAACTTGAAACGTATATTAAGCTATACTAGGAAAATACAAAAAAATATAACATGTTGAAATAATAGTAGTGGGGGGAAATGGGGAGCATTTCAAAAATGGCGCACTTTTCAAAATTACAAATCCTTATACCTCAAAAAAGAGTACAGATATCAAATCGAAAATTTGGCAGATTGTAGAACTATATAATAGTTAATTTTGGTAAAAATTTTAAATTGGGGGCTGTAAGGGGAAGGAGGTGATGAGCAAAAATGTCGAAAATTTTGAGTGATTTTTTTAGGGGTTTGGTGAAAGATACAAAGTTTAAATTTTGCATGTGGATACGTCTATTTGATGTGCATTGAAAAAAACACATAAACTGAAAATTTTTGAGTGAAATTTTAAGGTAGAAACTTGAAAATTTGCGAAATGCATTTAAAAAAAATCCCTAAATATATGAAAATCTGATCGAAAATCTTTAAAACTTCTACCCCCTCCCATACAAAATTATTTTTTCGATCATTTTTAAGAAATCAATTATCACCTATCTATTAAAAGATATTAATTTGAAATTTTGCAGAAAAACTTATATAGTTGAAATTAAATTACGTTAAAAGTTTTAAAATCGCGCTTGCCCTTCTACCCCCTCCCATACAAAAGTATGCTTTCGACCAATTTCATTAAATCAACTTATAACCAACAAATTAAAAGCTACGAATTTGAAATTTTGTACGAGCACCTTACAGTAGAAAAAAAAAAAAGAAAATTACATCACAAGTTTTACGATTCCCCTACCTCCTCTACCCCTCCCATACAAAATTATTTTTTCGAGCATTTTTAAGAAATCAGTTATCAGCTAACTCTTAAGAGCTATCAATTTCAAATTTTGCATAAAAACTTATGAAAATAATTCAAATGAAGTTGCTTTAAAAGTTTTGAAATCGCGCTTACCCTTCTACCCCCTCCCGTACAAAACTATGATTTCGACCAATTTCGTTAAATCAACTAATAACCAACAAACTAAAACGAACTTGAAATTTTATACAAGCACCTTACAAGAGAAGCGAAATAAAACTGTATATTAAATTTTACGATTCCCCTACCTTCTCTACCCCCTCCCATACAAATGTTCGGTTTCGTGAATGTAAAATACACCGAATTTTACAGAATTCTATGCAACTTCATCTATGAAACACATTCTATACAGAGGATATTGGACGTGATTCAAGCAATTAATTAAAAAGCTATTAACATCTACCCACCCTTGCTATTACCCCTCCTCCTCCCCTCATAAAAACCCAAACTTGCAGAAACGAATGAAATATTGTTACATTGACAACAGCCCTGCCCAAGAACTCCCTTTCACTTAGCCTTCCCTAACCACTCAATCCTGCATATTGACTTTCCACTCATCCACAACTTGTCCCAAGAATAATAAAGTTTCGCCCGACTTGTTGGCAGTTTATTTAAATTTGCAATCGATTTATGGCAATTCCTTGCATTAAGGAATCCTGATAGAAGTGATATTCTTTACAGAGAATATTGGACGTGATTCAAGCAAGCAATTACAAAAATTATTAACATACACCCACCCTTACTATTACCTCTTCCCCTCCCCTCATAAAAACTCAAACTTGCATAAATAAACGAATGAAATATTGATTATATGTACTGGAGCTATTGATAGTATCCACAATTAAGTGTTAAATTGACAACAGTCCTGCCCTAGAACCCCTTTAAATTAGCCTTCCCTAACCATTCTAACCAGCATATTGACTTTCCACGTATCCTCAACTTGTCGCAAGAATAACAAAGTTGCACCCGACTTGTGGGCTGTTTATTTATAGTTGGTGTTCCTTTAGCTTTTTCTTGGTAAGAAGATTTCCAGGCAATTTTCTGGGAGCATGTGGGCAGATTACTGATGGTTGTTCGGTACGGGAAACTTACCTCAGGGTACAAAAGGAAAGCAAGCAAGAAGGTCCTTTCCTTATTTATTTATTACTAGCAAACGCCCGCGACTTCGTCCGCGTAAAAATAGCAATAATAAGCAATTTTTGAGAGTGTAGTTAGTAATACATTATGTGGGATACATAATCTGCTTACTTTAATGGCTCTTTGAAGAAAATGGTTTGTATGTTGTTGGAATCAGAACCATAAATTATTAAGAATGAAAACATTCCCATTTTTATGGGACAGGCTCGTGATCAAATCAAACCCGTGATTCGAGATAATATACGTGTTGAAAAGCGTTAAGGACATGTGAATAATTGTAGCTGGTTTTATTTAAAAAAAACAAATAAAATAACATTAAGCTTAAAAATATAACAGGACTACGATTGTGCGTAAAGCCCAATCATACGATACTATGTAGAGATGAAATCGAAATTTTTGCGGTGCTAAGAAATTTTGTATAGGGAGTGGTAGAAGGGGTAATTTGTTTCACATCATGCTAGAGTAGCTATAAAAAGGTTTTGTACCAAATTTAAGCTTCAAAAATTGAGTAGGTACTGAGAAACTTAGTGCATTGAATTTAATGAAATTGTGCAATTTGTATGGAAGGTGGTAGAAGGAGAGGGGGGTTTTTGGTAATTTTTTGAGAAACAACTATAACTATCATGCAATTGATATACTTTAAATTTCAGATTTGTATCATTCATACTTTTCAAGAAAATCGAATTATTGTATAGTTGTGGAATGTGTCTCATTGTATGGGAGGGGGAAGAAGGAGGGAAGCTACTCGGTTAAGTTTTTTCCCAATATTACTAATAATGCTAATTAAGGATTAAATCCAAATTTTTACCTCGATGAAATTTAAATGTACTGAGAAAATTCGTTTAGAGTATTTCATGAAAAAGTGCGGTTTATATGGGAGGTGGTGGAAGGAGAAGGGGGTTTTGTGGTGATTTTTTGAAAAACAACTATAATCATCATGCAATTGATATATTTGAAATTTCAGATCAGTAACTTTCAGACTTTTCAAGAAAATCAAGTTCTTGTGAAGTCGTGGAACTGTGTCACATTGTATGGGAGGGGGTAGAAGGAGTGAAGCTAATCGGTTAATTTTTTTAATGTTAATTAAGGATTTCATACAACATTTCAGCTCGATGGAAGTTACACGTACTGAGAAATTTGGTGTAAAATAATTCTTGAAAAAGTGTAGTTTGTATGGGAGGTGGTGAAAGGAGTGAGGAAACTCAAATAATTTGTAAACCAAAAGACTGTATTTATAATAGAAATAATATATTCCAAATTTCAAATTAATAGCTTTTATGGTTTCCAAGAAAATTTGATTAATATATATTTTGAAAATGAGTCACTTTGTATGGGAGGGGGTAGAAGGCGTGAGGGGAGTGAAATGAAACCAAGTGCAGATTTCATTCCGATGGACACCTAACAAACTGTGCAAGTTTCATAACAATCGGTTCAGCCGTTTGTGCGTGAAAAGCGGTCGGACAGACAGACAGACAGACAGACAGACAGACAGACAGACAGACAGACAGACAGACAAAAATTTCAAAAATGTGTTTTTATGCTTAGTTAGTGCTAAAATAACTCAAAAAACTAACTTATAGCCATTTATAAGCAAATTACAGACAGACACTACAATTATATTACTATGTATAGATTTGAACTGTTGCTATATAATGTTATTATATATTTTTATTATTATTGCCATATATTCTTGCTGGTAGTTTTTGGTGGAGGATGAAGGAGGCTGGAAGCTGAAGTATGTACAACATAAATGAAAAAATTGTGAAAAACCGGGAAAAAAATTGTTTTTTCAATGTTTTTTTCTTACAATACAAAAAGACAAATCCCTCCCAAATCTACCTCCTTGCTAGAAATGTTAATGTTTTAGATATTTTCACCTTTCAGGAATTCAATGGTTAAAATAATCCTTTTTATCCCTCTAAATTATGGAAAATTGATAAAAATTGGGAAAAATACGGAGGTTATATTCGGATTCAGGAGGTTATTTTACATAAGAATCAGCAGGAATGGTGTCAGCGCTTATTTTCATGCATATTTCAGTGTTATTGGGGAAGGATTGTTAGCCAGCCCTTCGCACAACCATCTCATTTACGAATTTTTCATTTTCGTTGATTGAGGTGTAAAGTATAAGCAGGCAGTGTGCTGGAGCTAGACTTCGATCGGGATTTGAACTCATGTCCTTCGAAATGTAAACCAACACGCTACCAACTAGGATACACCCTAGCTAGTTAGTCTTTGCCTTCGCAAAATATGAAACGTGAACATACAAAACATCCAGGGTTGCAGTCTGTGCTGAAAACTATAATACATTACAGTGACAACGTGCACACAATAAAAACTACTAACGAAAAAGCCAGTGTCGAATAGCCTTATGTGATAATTAAAAAAGATTAATTTATGGATGGCAAGGTAATTCTCATCTGACGTCGTATTATGGCAGTGTGTTGTAACAAATTCAACTATTTACATATATCACTCCTTCCTATTGTTTTTATAGTTGAACGAGCGCACATACAAACTTGCGGCGTGTTGTGAAAACCTTCAATACCAAATGACGATTATGATCACATCATATCCATATGATTTTGTTAATGGCATTTGGGATGCAATTTAAACATTTCTGCTTTTTGTCGGCTTCGAGCATTGACTTTTCAATCTGGAGCAAAATGTATTTGGACTGTCCAGCGAGTTCTTATGCGAAATGATAGTGCCGTCTGCCATTCACCAGTATTTCCGTCACTTCCGTGATATAATCATTACTTTCTATTTTGACGAAGATCGGAATGTGATTTCCATACATGCTCGTATCGTAGTCATAATTTCGCTACTTTTGATTAAGATTTCGATTCGTTGACAGAAAACCAGCACAATAGGCACAACTAGGTTCACCTTCAAGCAACAAGTTCGACGAGATGAGATGCCTTCTGAAGACATTCCAGCTAGTGAACAGCCTTGAAATCAATAAATTAATTCGGAAACACACGTTTCTTATCACCTGCTCGATTTTCGATTGATGGCCAATCCATCTCTTTCTGGTTTTCTCCATACTTTGCGACGCAGATTTAACATGTTAGCACGTTAAACGAGTATTTACGATCTGGTGGACTTGGAGTAGTTGGTAGCGGACAGAAAGATACGGGCAAGCCATAGTACGCGGCGATACTCTACGGAAACCGGATCAAAAGAAATTGTTGTGAATCTTTAAGGTGGATACGTGAAAATAGTCCGACGGCCTAGTTAGCGCGTGTGTAAGTGCAATAAATTCGCAAAATTCACCTGAAAAGTGCATTTCGAACTGTACGTGTGGGCAATGCGCGAACAATACCTGCTCGCGAGCCCATCATAAATGCGTATAGTGCGCTTTCAATTGGAACCATGGCAAAAGAGTGGTTCAGTTTCAGTTGCTTCGAGTCCCACTCTGTCTCAGTCTGTTCTAGTTCTATCGCCAACGGTCTGTAGACGGCAGAGATCTGCTGAAAATTCTCAAGATGCGATCGAAGTTAGTAATGTTCTTGAAGACGCTCAGCAGAAACGGCTGCGCGATCGAATGCGGAATCGATATCCTCAAATAGTGAAGAAACTTTCGACCTTGTGTAGTGATGTCATTGCTAGAAATGTAGTAGTAATTTGCATTAATGTTATTCTCGATTTGTAATCATGTTGTTTTTTTGTTTTTAGCCTCAAACATTTACATTGGCTCCGGGAGAGGGAAGCCTACGGCAGCGCCAGGATTTGGGCAGTAATGGAGTGGACGATATGACCCAGCTCGATGACCTACACGAAGCCTCGTTACTGTGGAATCTTCGTATTCGTTATGACAAAGGATTGATCTACACATTTGCGGGCAGCATATTGATTGCCGTGAATCCGTATCAAATGTTTCCGGACTCGTACGGATTGGAAATAGCAAAGCAATATGCTGGGAAGCCACTGGGAGCCTTACCGCCTCATCTGTTTGCCATCGGAGCCGCCGCACATGCTTCACTCCCGTCGCCACAAGTCGTGATCATATCCGGCGAGTCAGGATCGGGCAAAACGGAATCGACCAAGTTAGTTATGCAATACTTGGCTGCAGTGGTGCCGGGCGGTGGCTCTGCATCGGCTGTAATTACCGAACAGATTTTGGAAGCCGCTCCACTTTTGGAAGCATTCGGAAATGCAAGGACGGCGCGAAACAACAACAGCTCTCGGTTCGGAAAGTATCTTGAAGTTTATTTTAAATCGGGAGCCATTGTGGGTGCACGAATTACACAGTACCTGCTCGAGAAATCCAGAATAGTTACTCAAGCACCAGGCGAACGAAATTACCATGTTTTCTATGAACTACTCGGCGGTCTTCCGGAAACAGAACGAACCAAATATGGGCTACTGGAAGCCGATAAATATTTCTATCTGAATCAAGGCGGTTCCGATTGCGCTCCGGGAAGAGTCGGTTGGGAAGCATTGCAAGGTGCCATGCAAGTTTTGGGAGTATCGGAAGTAGAGCGTGAAGGAATAATTCGTGTGTTAGCGTCCGTTCTTCACCTGGGCAACGTCTATTTTCACCGTCGTCAACTTCGACATGGGCAGGAAGGTGTTGAAATCGGATCCGATGCTGAGATCAAATGGGCTGGACACTTGCTTCATATATCGGCCGAAGGCTTACATCGATCGCTGAGCACGCGGGTAACGGAAGCACGTTCAGAAAGACTACACACTCCTCTTGGTATCGATCAGGCTCTAGATGC
Source organism: Chorisops tibialis (assembly GCA_963669355.1). Taxonomy (NCBI): domain Eukaryota; kingdom Metazoa; phylum Arthropoda; class Insecta; order Diptera; family Stratiomyidae; genus Chorisops; species Chorisops tibialis. The sequence continues at coordinate 112,956,673 of OY770263.1, read as the reverse complement.
TCGCGATGCTTTCGCCAAGGTTTTGTATGCTGGACTGTTCAATTGGCTGGTATCACGCATCAATTCGATTGTTCACAAAGGCGGTACTCACGATGCGCATCGCATTTCCGTCCTCGACATTTTCGGATTCGAAGACTTAGCCGAGAATTCCTTCGAACAACTGTGCATTAATTATGCGAACGAGAATCTTCAATTGTATTTCAATAAGCATGTATTCAAGTTGGAACAAGCTGAGTATGCCAGGGAACGTTTGGAATGGACACCCTTAACATGGGAAGATAATTTACCGGTAATCCATTTGCTTGCTAAAAAGCCCGTTGGAATCTTTCACCTTTTGGACGACGAATCGAATTTCCCACGGGCATCTGATCTAAGTTTTTTGGAGAAGTGCCACTACAATCACGCACTGAACGAGTTATACTCACGGCCAAGAATCGGAGCTCAAGAATTCGGAATTACCCATTATGCAGGGCAGGTTTGGTATTGCGTCGAAGGGTTCTTGGATAAGAATCGAGATGCCTTGAGGCCAGATGTCCTCGAACTTTTGGCTTCGAGTAAATTGCAACTGATAATCGATATGACGAAACAGTTAAGAGCTCAACGAGATGCTGGAAAGACACTGCCAAAGGGAGCAAACGGCCGATTTGTCACAATGAAACCACGGACGCCGACCGTAGCTGCCCGATTCTCGGATTCGTTGCAACAGCTTTTGCAGTCTATGGGTCGATGTAACCCATGGTTTGTGCGATGCGTCAAGCCGAACAATGAGAAGCATGCCCTCAAAATGGATATGCCATGTGTTCTACAACAGTTGCGATATCTCGGCATGCTCGATACGATCCAGATTCGGCAGAAAGGTTACCCAGTCCGATTGCGTTTCCAACATTTCGTTGAACGGTATCGCCATTTGATGAAATCGCCACTTCCACGTGGCACACCGTACCGAGAACTATGTCGCAATTTGTTAGAATCGCTTCCGCGTACAGGTGTTGAGGGACCCGATTTTCAATTGGGAGCAACTCGTGTGTTCTTGCGCGAAGCGCTTCATCGCACTTTGGAAGGAGGTCGATCCGAACGATTGAAAAATGCCGCAATAATAATTCAGAAAAACGTTAGACGTATGCTAGCACGCAAGAAACTCCATAGGCAGAAGCGAGCAGCTACGAGGATCCAATCGGCTTGGCGGGGACACCGGCAGCACAAGAAATTCACAGCTCTCAAGAAGGCATCTATCCAAGCGCAAGCTATGTGGCGCGGAAAGAGGCAACGGAAGCGATATCACAAGCTTAAAACCGAAATGAAACGTCGTCAGGAAGCGGTTAAAGCACAGAAGGAGCGACAAGCTCAGAAAATCGCAAAAGAAAATACAGAGCGAAACCAGGTCGCTTACTTAGATATTCCAGCAGAGCTGGCATTTATATTTTCAAAAATAGAAGGTTGGACTCCGTTGCATGGTGATAGGCATCTCGTTAAAGTAGTGGGAACAGTTCCGGGTCCACCGACTGCAGGAGATCTACCTCGAGACTTAGATCAATTTGCATTTGGAAAGTTTAGCTCGGTTTATTGTAATGGAGTGAAACTGTCGCCGAGAAGGGAGCCCATCACCGTTCCTTTCTTATCCAGAGCCGCTGCCCGCGATCAAGATTTTCAGGATTCCCTGGCTGTTTTCAAACTTATTCTCCGTTGGACAAGCGACTCTGCTTTAGATAATAACAAAGAAAAAGCACTTGCAGATTACATCGTTCACAAAGGAGTTTCTTCGCGCGGCCTGAGAGATGAAATTTTAGTGCAACTCTGTAATCAAGCAAATCGAGCGGATGAAAACCAATCTCAAAGAATCTGGCAACTTATGGCGCAATGTTTATCATCATTCCAGCCGGGTCCAGCTTTTAACAAATATCTAATAAAATATATCATGGATAATGCACCGGCTCCTATGAAAGAGCACCTTTTGAAAAAACTCTTAAGAACATCAAGCAATAATAATATGCAACCGTGTCGGACGTTTCCGCCATCATGGATTGAATGGCGAGCCACGTCTCGATTATCGGACATAGCCGTAGCCTTAACTTTACCAGATGAAGCCACCCAGACGGTAGCTATCGATTCTTGGACAACATGTGAGGAGGCAGCGTCCCTTGCAGTATCCAGTTTGGGAATTTCGAATCAAGGATGGACTGTTGTGTTGGATGATGCTGGTCTGTTGCTTGACTCATGTGGCTTGGATTACGTGTTAGATCTTGTTTCTGAAAAAGAACTCTGTCCGGCATTTCCAGCTGTTCGTAATGATCTCTTACGATCAGGACGTAAGACATCAAAAGTGGCAATGGTAGAAGTTGAACCGTCTAGCCCAAAACGACCGCAAGTACCGCCTCCAGAGCCACCACAATCCAAAAGCAGCGCCAAATTGGAAGCTCCGATTCCGGAACCAATCGTGGGTCAAAGACATTTCGAAGGCCCATCTAGGAAAACTTCACACGATCTTTTATCACGAAGTTCAGCATTAAACGAACGATACTTTGAAACGGAAAAATCGCGATCAAGATCGTTAGATGATCTTCTGGCTGGTGAATCAACTGATCTGCCTGGTACTCCTGAGCCAGAGCCTCTAACTAATCTTGGTCTTTCCGAGAGCCGTTTGAATGATCGTTACCACTCAGCCGAGCGCCTAACACCAATGACTAAGGAACCTGCTCAGAGATATCAAAAATCACAATATGCCGGACGCCGATCTGCAGGATCGCACTCAAGTAAATATTTGGATAAGTCTGAATACGCAACACGATCTTCGGCAATGTCGGATACAAGTGAAGCTCCTTCCTTGGCGAGTCATGTGAGACGCGTAAGAGTTCCGTCTCAGGCATCTGATGTCGATCAATTTCTAGATGATCTTTTCAGTCCGGTATTAGATGGTTCTTTGGATGAACTGTCCGATGCCCGATCTTTGGCTGCAAGCATTCGTGGCGGTAGAACAAACCATTTTCTAGAAACATCGATTCTAGATGAGTCATTAAGGAATCTAACGTGCGCTCAAACATTATCGAAACAAATCAAAGGTGGCGGCAGTAAAACGGATCAAGAGTCTGCAAAAGATTCGGTTGATGAATATATAACCGGTTTGTTTCAGCCCATCTTTGTGAACGATTCTCTTCGAAACTTAACTGAAAATTCAGAACTAGTGGAATTAATAAAAGGTGGTGGTACAACACATCAATCAGGAACTTCAACAAACGGATTTGTAACGTCACCGATGAGTCCGCTTAGTCCGATTACTACGAATCCAATGCTCATGATGAATTCTATGCCACCAGAGACATTAATGCAGATGATTAATATCCCTCCAGGTGCTGACCCAAACACGTATCAACAGCAAGTTCAAAGGGCCTTTCTGCAATCTGCCATGGCACAAAACCTGCAAATTCAACAGCAGCTTTTAGCTCAAAATCAAGCACTTCAAACATTGCTCAGTCAACAGGAGACTAACCCCACATCGCCGACTGCCCTTCAAACAGTTAATCAAGTAAACCAATCGCAAAGTCAAACCACAATAGTGACCACAAGAAAGCAAAGTTTCAAAAATCGCATGTCCCATTTCTCGGACTCTGAGCGAAATCGCAAAGCGTCATCAGATAGCGGTGGTTCACTTATTCCGCCACCACCTCCTCCGCCAATGCCACCACCGATCGAGTTTAAAGATCCATCAGAAGCAAGGCCTTTCCTAGATCCGTATGGAAGAGCCAAAACTGTACGAATTGGCAAGTGGCGATGGCCGCCACCACAAGACGCACAGCAAACTGAAACCGATGAGGATTTTCTTCATTTCAAAATGCGACAAAATCAACGCAAAAATACACCACAGTCACAAAATCACAGTAGCAATGGATCACCCAATGGGTCCACTATAGAATGGGAGGAGTTCGAAATAGAGAACAGTAAACTTGTTGCAATTCAAGTTCATCAACAACACCAACAACAATCACATCAACAGCTCCAGTTACAAATCAAGGAGCAATATCCAAAGAAGTCTAGTAAGCAAGAATCACCCACGCTTCAACATACCCAAGGATCATATAATATAACTTCTAAAACTCCGAAACGAAGCTATGAAATTGGCGCGGAGCGTCCACCACCAGGCAGTGTTGGTAAGTTGAAGCTGAGCTCGGAAATGCGCCAACGTCTCGAACAAGTCACCGCCGGACATTCAGTGCGTTCTTCAGTAAGCACTCGATCTGAGCAAAGAGCTCCTGCTAAACTGGAAGATACGCGAAAGTTGATGCTGCAACAGCAGCTAAGTGGCCACTTAAACGGTCATGATCGCGCGGAGAGTCCAGAGCTACCATCTGTACGCTCTCAAGTCCAACGCATGGAAGGTGGAAAACGTCCACCTCCTCCTCCATGGCCAGTAGTTGTTCCGCCAGCGCCTACTGGTCCTGCTCCGCCTCCTCCAATCAGGCCTCCGAATACTGCCCCACCAGCTCCACCGCCAGTACCATCGAATCCTCCAATGCGTCATAACAGCTCGGATCTCGAAATGTATCAAAGCCAACCAGCAAATCAAGACATTCCTGCTTTCGTTCAGCGCCAAGAACGGGATACATTTGGCGCACGCCATAATTGGAATGGCTCGGAAATTTCGAAGGAAAACTATGACTCGTGGGGTCGAGCAGAAGCTGCTAAGCTCGATATGGTGTATGAAACCAGCTTCAAGAAGGAACTCGTTATTGAAAGGGATAGATCGCGATCTCGATCGCGCTCTCGAGATCGTGAGAACTTCTCGGAATCAGTCTGGGATCGTAGCGAAGTCGAAGGTCCACCATCAAGTGGTAGCGACCGTGAGCGCGAGAAAGAGCGTGAAAAACGCGACCGTTTCTACGAAATTCGACAGGTCGAACGGGAAAGAGAGAGCAATAAAGTATATCAACCGCCGCCGCCAAGAATCACATCAGCAGCTGAAAAGGACTTTGTGGTAAAGAAGGCTGCAACTGCTACAGCGCACCAAATTGCCGATAGAGCGACATTCAAAACTCATATGGCACAGAAATATGCCAAGGAACGGGAGCGAAAATCCTCTGCTTCGACTCTGGTTTCGCAAAGTACTGAGAAGCATGACGAAACTGATACAGTTGACGATTGGCCTGCTCCACCAATTCCTGCTCCAGTCCCAGCACCGCCCTCATTGAAATCGTCAGCAAATGCTTGTCTAACTTACAATCGAGTCCAATGGAAGCTACGAGTTCGCAAAGAAGTCTTCCGCCCAAGCGAACCTGTAGGACCACCAGCTCTTTTAGACCTGCTCTTTGCTCAAGTTGCTTCCGATGTTTTCGGCATAACGTCCTGTCTTCGCATCTCCCCTCAAGAGAAACGAGGTGCTTTGACTCTACTAAGTGGACACGGAGTGACTGCTGATAATATGCGCGGACAAGTTCGAGCTATCGTTAAAAGACATCTTGTAGATATGGCACGCAGCTGGCCATTGTATTTTGCCCGATTGTTTGCGGTCAATGGAGCCCCACAATTTCCAGACGTGTCGATTTTGGCGATTTCACATACAGGAGTATTTCTGGCTCGCCGCGAGACAGACTCCTTGATTGTTGTACGCTCGATGCCTTATACTGAATTACAAGGAGCTATTACATTGCCCCGGCCAGCAGCGTTACAGTTAAACATACGTAATGGAAACAGATTGACCTTACATGCAACAAGAGCTCCAGCTATCCAGAGTATGGTGCAAACTTTCTGCCAGGACTTCCGACAAGTAAGTCCATATCTTTTTTTTTAATTATTTTTATTATTACCTATTTTAATAATTGAGTCTTGCTCATGCCTGTGCTTATCGTCGAGCTTCTTAAAAAAGGAACGCATACCGTCAGGGGCTTGGAAAAATATATGCATCATACCAATATTAAAAAAAATGGCATGCACTACCCCAAAAACTTTTGAGGAATCGCATTATGAACAACATCCTAAAATATTCCTGAGTATATTGAAAGAACTATTGTGTGATCACTGTTACACTCACCAGATGTACGGGCAGTTCGGGTTCAACCATCATAGAATGCCAATGTTTCTTTGTTTCGTAGATATGGTAAAAGCATCCTCCCAGCCTGCTCTCCCGATGAAACTAATGTGCTTCATCGGTTCAAGAGACAAGGATTCATTCAGCTCGGCAAAGAAGTACTCTCCGAGAATTTGTCTTCGAATTATTCGGAGGCATGGGCAATGGCAAAGGAAATTCTCTACGGTCTCATCCTTCTCACCGCAGCCTCTACAAATGTCGTCGCATATAAGACGAAATTTTGGAGCGTGTTTTCTAAACAGACAGCGGCCCGTGACTATACCTACTAGTGTCCGGAGGCAGTTTTTGTCGAGTCTCAATTATTTTATTGATTTCCCGCTATCAAGCCCACGCCATGGCATCTACGTGGTGTTACACGACTCGCCTTGTATCCATTTAAGATTTTTCCTTTCCCGCACATTGTTAGCATAGGTTGTGTTAATGACTCTGCAGTGGCAGATCCGTTTCTAGCCAGCCTGTCCGCCATTTCGATTCTAGGTATATCTCGATGCCCCGGAACCCAACAAAATCGCAAAGTGCAGGTTTTCCCCAATTCTTCTAACCTGTCGGAGAGGGCTTTCAGTGCAGCTTAGCTGCCCGAGTAAAATCTAACTCGCTTACCATTTACTCCTGCACGCAAGGCTAGTTCCGCCGCTTTCGCAATAGCCGTGGCAAATTCTGGTAGATGCCTTGAGATTTACAGATCAAGGCTTTCAGAAAAGATGCCACAACCTACCATCAGTGAATATCGCAATTTCATCATTCTGCATGACATGATTATCAATCCATTGCTATCTGTCAGGTAGAGTGACTTCATAGTGCTTCACAAAGTGCATCTTGGATTGCATTGTATCACTGTTATACGCTCAAGGATGGTAGCATGAGATTTTTTTGAATTGGTTCCAAGCTATGCGCCAACGATTTCAAGTCTCACATCCGTCATGCCTGCCTTGTCCAGAATTATAGCTTTCAACTCAGAATGCCTCCCAGTCCTGCTGTGGGCATTGTACGCAAAGCCATCGTTATGCCTATGCAGGCGATTCTCGGAATGTGACTCAGTTGTGATTGGATATACTTAGTTTCCCAACATTCCAGCGCACTGTATGTAACGATTGGTAGTACGATACTGACATGCATCCACCTTACCATATTCGGCTTCAGTTCTCAGTTTTTGCTTAAAGTTTTTTATTTACTTTCTTAGTTCTTTCTTCGACATTCAGTCGCTATCTGAGATTGCTGTCCAAGCTGATTCCCAGATGTTACCCTGTCTGAAAGGCTTAAAGCAACTCTCCCAATGGATGGCAAATCGAAACTTTCTATGCATCGTATTCTAGTGAAGGGTATTAGTGCAGCCTTGTCAGGGTTGGTTCTCAATCCACGCGACTTAAACCAACCGGTAACAAGGTTTAATGAACTTTTCATCAATTCGCTTGTCAAGTCATCCGCATAGGCAGCAGTGTACCAACTAGCAGCCTTTAGCTGCGAAAGTGTACCATTCACGGCTAACAGCCAAAGTAAAGGTGACAAAACCCCTTGTTGTGATGTTATTCCATCCACTTGTTTTGTCCTTTAATCGTTTCCCATTGTGGCAGTAATTTTCGTGGCCACCAATATGCTATAAATCTATTCAGTGAGCATTGAATTTACGCCACGTGCGATTAACGCGTCTATTAACGCATTGGTGTATATTTTATTGAACGCGTCCTCTACATCCACAAAAGCACTCTAAGTGTACTCCTTGCACTTCGTGGACTTTTCAATCTTTGATACTACTATGTGCAGTGCCGTTTTCACAGACCGTCCTTTCATGTAAGCATGTTGGGAAGGACTGAGGTCGGCGATGTTTACGGTGGCTCTTTGGAGGAGCCCGACCATGGAAGGGTCTTTTGGTAGAACCTTCTTAAGTTTAGCCGCTTCATCCACTGAGGCAATAGTTGCGCAGAACTGCCGCCAAGATTGGCTTTTTGCCGTCCATACAGAGTGCTTGAATTCACTAAGCTTCCCAGTCAGTTTCTTCCTTACTATTTCGTGCTTTATTTTGAAGTTTGCTAGCTTCACGGCATAGTTTGCTCTGTTTTCCATTTTAGATCATTTCATGGGGCAAGCCATATCATAACTCCTCATAGCCGCAGTTGTTAAGAAGTTAACTCAATTGCATCGGTCCCCTGAGCAGAATGTGTGGGTGAGTGAACCAGTAATTTCTCTAAGTGGATTCCAAAAGCATGGCAATATGTGGCCCTAGGATTTCTATACATGATGATGCTAGGAGCATCACTGTCTATTGTGAAAGTTATTCATCTGTGGTGGGATAGTGACCCTTCTCAAGAAACCATCCAATCTGTCATCCCAAAGGTCGTCGATAGGAATATCAAAGAAATGTCGATAACCGCTGCTCTGGCTTTGGTAGCAAAGGTGTACTCGTTACCCCTATTTGCTATCATCATATTTGTCACTGCTAGAAATTCAACAAACTCATCTCTTTTATTTGTATCTGGGCTACCCCATAATGAATGATGTTAATTCGCATCACAAGCCAGAATCAGATCAAATCGGTTCTGCTCCGCAAAACTTACTAGCTGAATTCACAGATCCGTTGGTGACGGTGAATCGTATGACATGTAGATTGCGGCCAGGAAAACAGCTCACTTGGAAAAGTTTACTACTGATCCTCGCTGCAAAACTGAGGGAGCTTCATTAATTTAAAATCCAAGGATTTCGTTGTCACTACTCAGCCACGGCTCTTGGATGAGCGCCAAGTCGCCACTACCCTGACGGAGATGGGCTTGCAGATTCACAGTCACCGCTGCACTGTGGTGGAGGTTTATCTGCACCGCTCTGGCCATCACTACGCTCGATTGCTGGTCTGTATACGATATTCTTAAAATACCGTGCACTCATTCGCTCCAATTAAACCTTACTTTGGGAACACCTCCTCCATACTGGACTGATTCTCTTCTTCGATTTTACCCTCGTGATCTGCCAAGTCTACGAGCGCCATTTTAAGACTATCCGCAGCGACGGTACTGAAAGGCCGATCTACGGAATTGGCTTTCTTCGCAGCGGGAATCTCTGCACTATCGTCCTGTTGCTCCTTTCGTTTCACGCTTATCGATTCAGATGTCGATGGAGTAACTGCCTTTGGGTTACGCGGGTGCTTCGCGGTTACAATCTTCTTCGGCTTTCGCTTCGACTCGCTAGCGCTCTTCCTGATGCCCGAAGGATCAGGCAGCGTCGGTGCAGAGTCAGCACGTGCTACCCTTGAAGAAGAAGTGGCACAGCTTTCGCCTCCTCTCTCCTGCATAGTCTCACTCTATCCCGTTGTCATCTGCCTGCACTAGTCTGTGAACTCGACTTTTTTCCTTGCGTGTCAGAGTCGGTCTTTTACAACCGCTTCCTTCAATGACGGCGGTTTATCGACAATAACTCGAGAGTCAATGACGATTGACTTTGATGGTTCAAAGTCTCCTCGTTACTTAAAACGTAATTTCCAGTCAGAGTGATGTCTTCCAGCGATAAATCGCTCTCGAAGATACGGACAACGACCGTACTCTCGTGGCTGTCCTCGCTATCAATCGAAGCAGTAGTGGTTTCCATTGCAACAGCCTCCTCAGTCTCTGCTACATTAGATGGATCAGTAACGTGATCACTTTCACGATCTGGTCCACAGATTGTGGAGGCTATTCTGCTGGTGACTAAGGACATGTCATTACCTGCTGAGCCCTCGCCGGTAGACGCAGTTCGTACCAATACTTGGATAGATACCCCTACCCGTATTGTTCCTTTCACGTCCTTCATAGTGAGTTTCCCCGAGCCGAGATTTTACTTTCCGTCTGCCAACCTGCGAAAAAATACGTTGGGATTTGATGTCATAAAGGATAACGGAATGGTTTTTGGGAAAAAATAGGCACTATATGGATGAAAAACATTCTCCTTGTACGTTGCTGCTTATTCACAAAATAGCTTATTTGGCAGCTGCAACCCTCAGGCGGGAAACCTGACGAGTACCACATCCATTTGGGGTGCTTAAAGAAAAAATAATAATTTGAACCAAAACGGTTACGCACCGTAGCTGGGCTCTAACCTGCACGAGGTGTTTCATCTGTACTGAAAAAAGGCAAAACCCCAAATTATTTATCGAAATTTTAAGCTCAAAACTTGAAAATTTGCGAAATGTATTCAATAAATAAACTGTCAACAAGTTGGGCGAAACTTTATTATTCTTGGGACAAGTTGCGGATGAGTGGAAAGTCAATATGCAGGTTAGAGTGGTGAAGGAAGCCTAAGTGAGAGGGAGTTCTGGGGCAGGGCTGTTGTCAATTTAACAATATTTCATTCGTTTCTGCAAGTTTGGGTTCTTATGAGGGGAGAAGGAGGGGTAATAGTAAGGGTGGGTGGATGTTAATAGGTTTTTAATTGATTGCTTGAATCACGTCCAATATTCTCTGTATAGAATTTGTTTCATAGGCGAAGTTGCATAGAATTTTCATCAAATTCGGTGTATTTTACATTCACGAAACCGAACATTTGTATGGGAGGGGGTAGAGAAGGTAAGGGAATCGTAAAATTTGATATGTGGTTTTATTTCGCTTCTCTTGTAAGGTGCTTGTATAAAATTTCAAGTTCGTAGCTTTCAGTTTGTTTTAATGAAATTGGTCAAAATCATACTTTTGTTTGCGAGGCGGTAGAAGGTCAAGAGTGATTTCAAGACTTTTGACGCAATTTTGTTTCAATCTTTTTAAAAGTTCTTAAGCAAAATTTTAAATTCTACTTCTACTTCTTGTACAATGGCGCTACAGCCCAAATCGGACCTTGGCCTCCTGACATTCAGGTTCCTTAACATTTTTCATTACTTATTGTGGAAGGGTTGTTAGCCCTTCGAACAACCCGCTTTCTATGAATTTTTCATTTTCATAGATTGAGGCGACCAAGTTATATCCAAGCAGGCAATGTACTGGAATTATATAGTGCGCCGACCGGGATTCGAACTCACGACCTAATTTTGTATGGGAGGGGGTAGAAGTTTTAAAGGTTTTCGACAAGTTAATATTTCTTTTATTTAGGGATTTCTTTTAAATGCATTTCGCAAATTTTCAAGTTTCTACCTAAAAATTTCACTCAAAAATTTTCAGCTCATGTGTTTTTTTCAATGTACATGAAACACCTCGGGCACGTTAGACAGGGGGGTCGGTTTATAACAATTATGGAACAAGTTATTATTATTTTTCTATTTACATCAAATAGATGTATCCACATGCAAAATTTAAACTTTCTATCTTTCACTACAGCCCTAAAAATCACTCAAAATTTTTGACATTTTTGTTTATCATCTCCCTCCCCTTACACCTCCCATCCTGAAATTTTTACCAAAATTAACGACTATGTAGTAAATTTTCGATTTGATATCGTACTCTGTTTTGAGATATAAGGATTTGTAATTTTGAAAAGTGCGCCATTTTTGAAATGCTCCCCATTTTCCCCCACTACTTTTGTTTCAACATGTTATTTTTTTTTTGTATTTTCCTAGTATAGCTTAATATATGTATGTTTTAAGTTTCAATTAGATAGCTTAGGAGATAGTTGAGATATTCATTTTGAAATATTTTTCTTCAACCCCCTTCCCTGACCCTCCCTTGCAATAATTAGCCACTCTCTAAGCTGATTCCGGTGGTCCCAAAATATGATTTTTTTACGATATGTAATTTCGAAGATATAATCATTTGAAATAACAATTCGGCAGACAATATCACAAAATGTTTAATGTGCAATGAAAAAAAATAACAGGACTACAATTGGCCATAAAGCCCAATTGTGCGATACTCTAAAAGAAAGAGCATTTTTTTTATTTTAAGAAATTTTGTGGGAGAAGTGGTAGAGGGGTGACGACATTAAACTAATTTTTTCTCATCACGCTAGAGTTGCTATCAAAATGTTTTATGCGAAACTTAGGATTCATAAATTTACTAGATACTGAGAAATTTAGTGTATTAAATTTAGTGAAATTGTGCAGTTTGTATGGGAGGTGGTAGAAGGAGTGTGAATTTATTAATGACTTTATTAGAAATAACTGCAAACATCATTTAATTGACATAATTTAAATTGCAGATCAGTAGCATTCATACTTTTCAGGAAAATCGACTTTTTGTTAACTTGTTGAATTGTGTCAAATTGTATAGGAGGGGGTAGAAGGAGTGAAGTTAATCGCCTAATTTTTTTCGGCCTTACTAATAACTCTAAATAGATATTTATTGCATAATTTCAGCTCGAAAACTTTGATACGTACTGAGTAAATTGGTTTGTAGTATTTCATAAAAAAGGGGCAGTCTGCAGTGGAAGGAAGAGGAGGACTCAAATAAGTTTTTATATAGCAGATTGATAATATATTCCAAATTTCACAACAATAACTTTTATACTTTTTGAGCAAATCCGTTTAATATCAAATTGCGAAATTGTGTGATTTTGTATGGGAAGGGGTAGAAGGGGTAAAGCTAATCGTCTAATTTTTTTTGATCTTACTAATGATTCTACATAAATATTTAGTGCACAATTTCAAATCGATAAATTGTATACGCACTGAGTAAATTGGTTTAGAGCATTTCATGAAAAAGTGCAGTTTGTATGGAAGGTGGGGGAAGGAGCGGGAGGACACAAATAATTATTGTGCAGTAGAATGGAATTATCTTAAAACTACAATAGCATTTATTCTTTTCGAGAAAAACCGTTTATTGGCAAATTGCCTTATTGTGTAATTTTTGGCCCGTTCACGAACTTGACCTTACTTTTTTGTCATAAACCACGTGTACAAAATTTGAACTTTCTAGCCCAACGCGTTTTCAAGCTAGAGAGGCTACGGTCGGACAGACGGACGGACGGATATCTGGTTTTGAGATTTTTGAGTGATTATATGAATTTCTGTATCATTTATTTTTTTCTCCGAGCCTTATTTCTTGGCGTTACAAACTTTGTGGCAAACTTATAATACTCTCATATTTTATCTAGAGTATAAATATAAAAACTGAAATTTTTTGAATGAATTCTTAAAGTAGAAACTTGAAGATTTGCGAAATGTACTTGAAAAATCCCTAAAAGTATGAAATATTAACTGGTCAAAACTTCTACTCCTCCCATACAATATTATTTTTTCGACTATTTTTAAGAAATCAATTATCACCTAACTATCAAGAGCAATCAATTTCAAATTTTGCATAAAAACTTTAAAAAATAGTTGAAATGAAATTGCGTCAAAAGTTTTGAGATCGCACCTGCCCTTCTACCCCCTCTCATACAAAAGTATTTTAATAAATCAACTACTAACCAACAAATTAAGAGCTACGAATTTTTTTTTTTTTGCTACAATAGAAACGAAATAAAGCTGCATCGCAAATTTTATGATTCCCTTACATCCTCTACTCCCTCCCATACAAATGATTGGTTTCGTGAATGTAAAATACACAGAATTTTATGAAAATTCTATGCAAGTTAGTCTATGAAACTGATATTCTGTACAGAGGATATTGAACGTGATTCAAGCAATCAATTAAAAAATTGTTAATATCCACCCACCCTAGCTATCACCCCTCCCCCTCCCCTGATAAAAACCCAAACTTGCAAAAACGAATGAAATATTAATTACATGTACTAGAGATTGATCGTATTCGCAATTAAGTGTTACAATGACAGCAACCCTGCCCTAAAGCATTTCCACTTGTGAAAGGGGTTCCAGTTAGTCTTCCTGAATCACTCTAACCTGCATATTGACTTTCCATGCATCCTCAACTTGTCCCAAAAATAATAAATTTGCGCCCGACTTGCTGGCAGTTCATTTAATCTAATGGCAGCTAGGCCCGCTGCTTGTTTTATAAAAAGATCAAGTGGAAGTAGTGAGAGAATTACCTCCAGGGCTGCAGTTGGTGTGGTTCTAAGAGCACCTGTTATGCACAGACATGCCATCCGTTGGATTAGCTGTAAAGGTGCTAGGTTGGTGTTTAGTACCACCACTGGCCACCACACCGGCGCGCTATAGCAAATAATTGGTCTGACAATACTGGTATACATCCAATGGATGATGTGCGGCTTAAGGCCCCATCTCAAACCAAATGTCTCTTTGCAAGCGACAAAGACTACGGTAGTCTTTTATGCTCGTTCTTCTTCCTGGATAGTTTACTATAAACAATAAGGCCTAAATATTTAACTTGATTCGAGGGGACCATAGTGATACCCCGAATGTTTGGTGGATTGAAAACATATGGTCTTCTTCTTCTGGAGAAGAGGACCAGATCTGTTTTTGAGGGTTAATGGTAAGTCTTTTATCTAGTGCCCAGCTGTCCAACAGTTGTAAAGCAGACTGCATAAGGTCCCCTAAAACTTGCTCAAACTTATCAGTTAGCATGATGACAAGATCGTCTGCATATGCTATTATGGGGTAGCCGTTCCGATTTAAAATGGAAAGGGGTTCATTCACTGTTAGAACCTACAGGAGAGGCGATATTATGCCGCCTTGTGGCATTCCTTTGTGGGCAGAGCCTTTTCTTGTGTCGTCACCCATTCCTGCTACGATTTTTCGTGAGCGAAGAAGCTTAGCTATTCATGCAGTCAGGAGAAGTTCCACACTATGGCTTCGCAAGGCCTCAAGTATGGCATCAATGTTGACGTGGTTAAAAGCGCCTTCCACGTCTAGAAAGGCACCGGGTGCAACCTCCTAATGACGGAAAGCTTTCTCTACTAAGAAGGAACGAAGTCAGGCTGATGGGTCGAAGAGCCTTTGGGATGTTGTGGGAGGCTCTCCCTGGCTTTGGTATGAAAACCACCTTAACCTCTACATAGGTTTCGGTATGTGGCAAAGACTGATGCATGCTATATATGTATCAACCAGGTACTGAATCACTGTTTCATCCGCATTCTGGATCATTCCGGGATAGACTTCATCCAATCCTGGTGACTTGTAAGGTTTGAAGGAACTGAACGCAATTCCTATGTTTTCTGGCGTCACGACTGTATCTTTTCTGAGTTGGCTACAATACGATCGACACATGAACTCTGTGGCGGGTGCTCAAAGCATCCGGGGAAATGCGTTTGCATTAAAAGTTCAAGTGAGTCGCCGCTAGACCCCGTCTATGAACCATCGCCTTTATCCAGTAATTCAGGCATGTATGGGTCTTTGGAAAGGGTCCTCGGTATCGTTGACGTTATCGATTTCTTTGTAGAATCTCTTCCATGAATTTCGTTTGACGGCTCTTAGCTGTTTTACTTTATTATTCTAATAATAAAGTATTGTGATCGACACAAGAAAAAAAAAGTTTGCTACCCTGAAATTTTTTTTTTTCGCGTTTCATGACTAAATTAGCTTAAAAATACAAAAAAAAAATCCGTCCTGCCGTACGCCGTACATATGGACTCATATCTCCGAGACCGTTAAAGTTAGAATAATCGTTTTTATGTGGCTTGTTGGCTGGGTAAGTGAGCTCTATTTTCTAAATTTTGGGGGGTGTTAGGTGGAAGGAGAAGACGGGGAGAGGGAAAAAGTCGAAAACTACACTTGCTAATAACTCCCTCCCGAATGCAGATAGAAAGTTGAAAATCAGTAGACATATAGAGAGGGTTGTGAGACAAACTCCAAAAATAATTTAATTTTTTTATCCATTGGCGTCCGAAAAGGGGGGGCTAAAAACAAATTGTTGGCCGAATTGTTTTTTCAAATGATTATATCTTCGAAATTACTTATCGTAAAAAAGTAATATTTTGGGAACATCAAGGTGGCATATAGTGCCAACGGAATCAGCTTAGAGAGTGGGTAATTATTGTAAGAGGGAGGGTCTCGGGGGGGTGCAAAGAAAAACACTTAAAAATGAATATCTCAACTATCTCTTAAGCTATGTAATTGAAACCTGAAACGTATATTAAGCTATACTAGGAAAATACAAAAAAAATATAATATCTTGAAATAATAGTAGTGGAGGGAAATGGGAAGCATTTCAAAAATGGCGCACTTTTCAAAATTACAAATCCTTATATCTCAAAAAAGAGTACAGATATCAAATCGAAAATTTGTCAGATTGTAGAACTATATAATGGTTAAAAAAAAAAAATTTTAAGTTAGGAGATATAAGAGGAGGGATGTGATAAGCAAAAATGTCGAAAATTTTGAGTGATTTTTTTAGGACTCTGGTCAAAGATAGAAACTTTAAATTTGGCATGTGAATACATCTATTTGAAATACATAGAAAAAATTTGATCCACAATTGTTACGAACCGACCACCCCGGTCTAAAAATTTTTGGATGTAATTTTAAGGTAGAAACTTGAAAATTTTGGAAACACATTTAAAAAAAATCCCTAAAAGTATGAAATATTAACTGGTCGAATACTTTCAAAACTTCTACCCCTCCCATACAAAATTATTTTTTCGACCATTTTTAAGAAATTAATTATCACCTAACTATTAAAAGGTATCAATTTGAAATTTTGCATAAGAACTTATAAAAATATTTGAAATGACATTATTTTAAAAGTTGTGAAATCGCACTTGCCCTTCTACCCCCTCCCATACAAAAGTATGATTTCGACCAATTTCATTAAATCAACTAATAAACAACAAATTAAAAGCTGCGAACTTGAAATTTTTTACAAGTACCTTACAAGAGAAGAAAAAGAAAATTGCTTCACAAATTTTGCAATTCCCTCACCTCTTCTACCCCCTCCCATACAAAATTATTTTTTCGAGCATTTCTAAGAAATCATGTATCAGCTAACTCTTAAAAGCTATCCATTTCAAATTTTGCATGAAAACTTACAAAAATAATTGAAATGAAATTCTTTTAAAAGTTTTGCAATCGCGCTTGCCCTTCTACCCCCTCCCATACAAAAGTATCATTTCGACCTATTTCATTAAATCAACTAATAACCAACAAATTAAAAGCTACGAATTTGGAATTTTGTACAAGAACACTACATGAGAAAGGAAATAAAATTGCGCCACAATTTTTACGATTCCCCTACCTCCACTACCCCGTCCCATACAAATGTTTGGCTTCGTGAATGTAAAATACATAGAATCTTATGAAAATTCTATGCAACTTCGTCTATGAAACTGACATTCTATACAAGGAATATTGGACGTGATTGAAGCAATCAATTAAAAAACTATTAACATCCACCGACCCTTACTATCACCCCTCACCCCTCCCCTCACAAAACTCAAACTTGCATAAATAAACGAACGAAATATTGATTATATATACTGGAGCTTTTGAACGTTTCCACAAAGTGTTAAATTGATAACTGCCCTGCCCAAGAACTCCCTTTCACTTAGTCTTCCCTAACCACTCTAACCTGCATATTGACTTTCCACGCATCCGCAAGTTGTCCCAAGAATAATAAAGTTTCGCCCGACTTGTTGGCAGTTTATTTTATACAGTGTAACTGCTGCCTGGTATTTGTCCCAGTCTGTGTCAAGTTTGCTGGAATTAGCTTTGTTAAAGTGTTTCCTTGCTCGTTTTTTTTAATCGAGATCGTTCTTCCACCAGACAGCGTTCTTACTACCTTTGGCAGACTTCTGAGGGCAGGAACTCTTGTATGAGTTTGTTAGTATATTTTTTAACATACCCACTCTTTTATCTAAGGAATCTGCCAATGGTTCCTATTGCCGGTAGTTTACGGTTTACTAGTCCCTGATATTTAATCCAATCCGTTCTTGCTGGATTCCAGTAAAACCCGCAATTTTTCTGCTGATCTCACTATTTCAAATCTTATTCACATGTGGTCTGACAAGGATGGTTCTTTCGAAACTCTCCAGTTGCGGAGCACTAGTGATTTAGAGTTAGTTGCAAGAGTCAGGTCGATTACCTCGGTTCTTGCTCTATTTATTAAGGTGGGACTGTTACCAACATTACAAACATTCAGTTTGTTCATGCTAAGAAATTCTAGAATTGACTTACCGCGATAGTTGCAGTCTGTGCTAGACCAGTAGGTATGATGGGCATTGGCATCACAACCCCCTCCCATACAAATGTATAGTTTCGTAAATGTAAAATACACCGAATTTTATGAAAATTCTATGCAACTTTGTCTATAAAACTGACATTCTATACAGAGAATATTGGACGTGATTCAAGCAATCGATTAAAAAAGGATTAACATTCACACACCCTTACTATCACCCCTCCTCTCCCCCCCCCCCCCCCCCCCACCCTTCATAAAAACCCAAATTTCCATAAATAAACGAATGAAATATTGATTGTAGTACAGGAGCTATTGATCGTATTCGCAATTAAGTGTTAAAGTGACAACAGCCCTGACCTAGAACCCCCTTTCACTTAGTCTTCCCTAATCACCTGCATATTGGCTTTCCACGCATCCTCAACTTGCTCCAAGAATAATAAAGTTGCACCCGACTTGATGGCAGATATTTTTTCTTATTGAAGCGTGCAACATTGCAAAACAGTGTTTTTAGACTCGACCATAATTATTTCGCTGCAATCTAAGCGAAATTGTAACGCTAACGTGCGCTTTTTTCGAGTTATGTCCAAAATGTAAAGTGTGACAACTGTGTAAAAATTATTCAGATGTGTGACAACCGAGAGGTCTAAGAAAAACACAATAAATCGCCGAACAATAACCATGAAATATTGGTATGAAACATATGGTACATAAATGTAAGTGTGTAGAAAGTTTACAAGAAAAAAAAAACAGCCGAACATGATGTTTCGTTGATTAGTTTTAATAATAATCAGGAAAAACTATTAACAATGCATAATTATCATAAATCACTGCGGATAAGCGACAGACTTGCAATAAAATGTTCAACATGAGTACTGTAAAATGAAACTTGGCTCATGCCAACAGCTTTAGGAATTGTTTGTTCATTTTTACCTGTCTGCGAAGCTAATGATTCTCCGCCGATGTCTGTTCGGAGGTACGAAAAGAGAAATCAATTAGTAGCGTGAATTCGGGACTGGCTACGATTACTATTAAACTGCAATGCACCGAGAAACCTACGTATATGGAGAGTTAACTCCTTTCCCATATTGGGGAAATTGATTGCTTCAAGATTAATCTTCGAACATGAATTCATACGGGAGTGGCAGCAACTGGCAAGACTCAGATTGCTCCAATCGCATCACCTATGCACGAAAACTACAAGGTGTATCGAAAGGTGCGCATGAGTCGGTCAAAGAAGATCGCGTATGAATCGCACACCTGGCCGCAGTGAAGAGACGGAAAAATGAAGATTGAAGATCGTTCGAGTAGCGAATCTCGATCGCGATCACTCGACGATTTTAGTTGGAATTATTGTGGCGATCGAGCAACATTACAGAAGAATTGGGTCCGGTTTCGTACCAAAGAGTCGCGGGTAGCCCTAGTTTCCGTGTGTGTAACGTATTTATGTCGGCACAGGTTCGTTATAGTTTACCGAGTGTTTTTTTTTTTGTGTCCATCAGTGCACTTGTTGTTGAAATTCACCACTGTGACCTATGCATGTGATCTTCATCTTGCCCATCAAACACAACCCCACATCCGCATTTGAACAAATCGAATTAAAGTTTTTGAAAATTGTTTCTAATACAGCAATGTTCAGAAAACTAACGGTTAATATTTTCAATAAAAATTCAATCGTGAGCTCAATTCTCTGGTGATTAGCTTCGGGTATTGTTAACGTAAAGCATGTTAACTTGCATAAATGGAAATGGATAATCATACGGTTGCACAATGAATAAAAATATAGTTGGATATTTGCAATATACATATTCATCGGATAATGACTTTATAACATTACTTAGAAAAATTTAGATCGTGTTTTTATTATAGCGAGAAGAGTAAACTGACCGCACTATGTAAACCTAGTTGTTTTTTTTGTATATTCAAAAATATTTTCGTATTAGATTACTTGCCTGTGCGATTTTTGGAATATCATTTCGGCTATTGCAAATAATTTACTTAAATGTATGAAGACTTGTAGCAAAAAATTCAGTATTTAGGTCTAATCGTTCAAAATGTTATAACATTGTAGGTTTAATATCAGGGGGCTAGGGTCCGATAGCTAGGGTATATCCTAGTAGGTAGTGTGTTGGTCTTTTAATGCGAGGTCGTGAGCTCAAATCCCGGTCGGCGCAATATATAATTCCGGCAGATTGCCTGCTTGGATATATCTTGGTCACCTCAATCTAAGAAAATGAAAAATTCGTAGAAAGAGGGTTGTGCGAAGGGCCCTTCCACAATATGTAATGAAAAATGTTAAGGAACCTGAATATCAGGAGGCCAAGATCCGATTTGGGCTGTAGCGCCATTGTAGAAGAAGAGAAGAACCCGATTTGGGCTGTCGCGTCATTGATGATGATCATGAGGATTAAAATGTTACTGAATATTCGGAATGCTAAGCTATTCATGCAAGATACCATAAAAACTAGCGTAATTAATTATTTCAAGACTTGCCGGAATTTCACTTAGTCCTCCAATGAACTTAGAGTCGTGCGAAAGAAAACCTGTGACCGAAACTTAAGGCTCTTCTATACCTGTCGTCTTCTTCCTTAGCTAAATTATTACATTTCTAGTATTTAAATTGGTACTTTCGGATAGTATCTAGCGTTCTTACATTAGATACGGAGTTTTTGCAGTTGAGATCATTACGAAAGCAGAAGTATCCACGTTTAAATTTGAAAATTAGGAATTGAGTCCATTTGTTCTTTAAATTTCAAATTACGGCGCAGTTAATTTAGCTTTCGATGTGAACTAAATTGCAAAACTTTGGCAACAATTGTAACAACAAACAAAAACATCAAGAAAGAAGAATAGAGGTATAAAAAAGCCTTCAGGTTGTTTCTATTTTTGCGATATTTTAAATTTATAACGAGCGCGCGAATCCGTTGAATTCGAGTAGTAATTAATGTTAGGCTAGTGTGTAGCTTAGTGGGTAGCGATTTGGTTATAATTCGTAGGTCGGGAATTCAAATCCCGATCGACGTATAATACTGGGTATACCTTGGTCATCTCAATCTATTTAAAATGAGAAATTTGTAGATAAAGGGTTGTACGATGGGCTAACAACCCTTCTATCGGGTGAGTGCAAAAGTTCGTGCGGAGTTTGAGAGTAAAAGTCACACAGTGATAGGCAAACAAAGTTCTTTATTCAATCAGTGATATGTTCTTTTAAGGCATCCAAAGAGTCAAGTTTTTTTTCCATTTAAATGATTTTGCAATGACCGGAACAAGTGACAATCAGATGGTGCGATATCAGGAGAATACGGTGGATGAGTTAGGATATCCCATTTCAGGCTGTCCAGTTTGCACAGCGTCTGTCTCGAAACGTGTGGTCTGGCGTTGTGATGGAAGACTACGCCCTTGCGATTTGACAAAATCGGACGTTTCTGTTCGATTTCTCGATTCAGATTGGTTAATTGGTGACACTACTTGGCCGAATCAATCGTTTGGCCAGCTGGGAGAAACTCAAAATAAATTATGCCCTTGCAATCCCACCAAACACAGAGCATCACCTTCATCGGGTGCAAACTGGCCTTTGCCATTGCGTCACCATGCTCACCTGCCTGTTTCCATGTGCGTTTGCGCTGAACATTGTTGTATAGGACCCATTTCTCATCGCCCGTCACTAATCGATCCAAAAACGGCTCGTTTTTGAGCCGCCCGAGTAAAGAAACGGCAGCAGAATTCGCTCGATTCTGTTCCTCTCGGTCAGCAAATGGGGCACCCATATATCGAGCTGCAAATCGAATCCCATGTTTTTTAAACGTCGAAAAGCGATTGATCGGTCAACGTTAAGTGCTGTAAGAACTTCCTCTGTTGAAATTCGCGGAGTACTCTGAACTAAAGTACGCACAACATCGTCATTTATGTGTGGAGGTCGACCTGAGCGTGGCTCGTCTTCAAGGTTAAACTCTCCGCGACGAAATTTCGCAAACCATTTTTCCACAGTTCGTTTAGCTGGTGTTTGATCTCGATAAACCTCTTGAATGTTTTTTACGGCTGCTGTAACGTTTATTCCCTTCCGAAACTCGTAAAGCATAACATGCTGTAAATGCACCTTATCAACACTCATTTTGAAAGTAATCTTTCTCGAAGCAGTTTGTATCTATACAAATTATTTTGTTTCAAATGAAAGCTGCACACGTCACCTTTCCAACGATCTGGCTTACGTAGATGACAGTATTAATGACAACACTTTACGCCGCTTCTAACTCCATCTATTGCACCTCTGCACGAACTTTTGCACTCACTCAATATAATAAGTTATGAATATGTTAAGGGGTTACATACACTTGAGCTAAAACTAGTGTTATGTTTCAGAATTTTTTTCGTGCATAAAACTGATTTTTATTGAAGAATCATGTTATATCTTTTATAGTAAGACATTTTATCTATATTGTGTGAAAATTTGGTTGAAAAATTTGAAACGGTAATAAAGTTACAGTCGTTTTCCTGGAAAGTGTTTTTGTTGCCTCCACCATTTTTTATCTAAAAACAAAAAACCAAATTTTTCTTAAAGTAGATAGATAAAACTAGTGCTTATCGGGCCGAATTATAAAAATTAAGTTTTTACGGATCATGGCAGCAGTCTCTGGAATAAAACAGGCGATTTTTCGCTTTCCATTTGTTCAGTACTTGTGTTAAGAGAGAAAAAAATGCCGGTTATCGAAAAAACGGCCCGATACGCAGTAGATTATTGTATGAAATATAACTGTGCAAAATTAGATTCCGATTGGTTCATGAGTCGCGGAGATTTTTCTGATACGATTTTGAAAACACTGTTTCGAGAAAAACGCGTTTAAAGTTTTGAGTCATCTCATACTCGCTGCTCACCCTGTCGATTACACAATGCTATAACTTCGTCATTACAATGAATTTTTTTATGAAATTTTCAGGGTAAACACTCAAAGGGTAGCACTTTCGAATGAGTACCTTTTGGAGAAATGTATTTTTTTCCATATGTAACCCCTTACGGAAACTG
Source organism: Chorisops tibialis (assembly GCA_963669355.1). Lineage (NCBI taxonomy): Eukaryota > Metazoa > Arthropoda > Insecta > Diptera > Stratiomyidae > Chorisops > Chorisops tibialis. Next base: position 112,933,668 of record OY770263.1, on the reverse strand, counting down.
AAGGTCAGGAGGCTAAGACCCTGTACCACTAACTGAATTTCGATTCGAATCTTAAGAATTATTTGACTTAATACTAATGCTTTGAAATGATTTAAAGTTCAAGAGATTACTAATTTGCAATTCACCTGATTCGCTGAAAGTGCAAAATTTTACTTTGTAATTTTAAAATTTAGCTAATTCACAAAAGTGAAATGGCGATGTGCCTTGAATTGAATTTTGCGCTTTTTATCAAAATTGAGCAATGGTAGAAAACCGATGGTATACAAATTTATAGTTTCCCTTTATTATCGGCGAAAATCAAGTTCCTGCACTTGACATTGGAAAAGCTTTTGACAGAGTTTGGCACGAATGCCTTCCTGTTAAGCTCAAGGCCATTGACCTCAATGCTTCCATTATTTAATGGATTGAGAGTTTCTTGTCCAATCGCACTATACGAGTCGTATTAAATGGTGTTACGTCCTCCTCCTTCCCAATCAACTCCGGTGTCCCGCAGGGTTCTGTCTTATCTCCCATTCTGTTCTTAGAATTTATTATCGACCTTTTGCTTTCTACTCTCAATCCAATCCATAGTTTTACAGATGACAGTACTTTAAATAACACCTTTGAATTCGACTCCGCTACAGAATCTCATAAGCAATCTGTTGCTTATAAACGCAGAAAGTTATTCGGTTCGCTGAACACCGATGTCGACTAGAATGGGCCAGGTAAAATAGCGTAGAGTTGAACGTCGCCATCTTTCTCTTAAACGTGATGTTCCAGCGTCGTCTAATTTAGCCTTTAATGGCGTACCACTTTGCTCTTCAGTTGAGTTTATTCTATTAGGCGTTAAGTTAAATAACCACCTTGATTGGAGCAAATACATCTTTGATGTTACCCTAGCTACCTCCAAACGCCTAGGTATTCTACGCAAATGCAAAAAGTATATATTTTACGCCTCTCGACCTAGCTACCATCTACAAGGCCTACATTCGTTTAGAGTACAACGCTAACATTTTCCCAAGTAGGTATAACCTCCAGTCCTTCAAGAATATTCTTCACCGTCATTTCCGTCTCTCTCCACCCTAATTTTCATAATACACCCAAATTTTATCCACTTCGAATAAATTGTGCAATGCTTTAAAGGGTTGAACTTCTAAATTATACTCGGTGCCTTAAAAAAAAACCGTATATATTCGTAACTGAATTCGTATATTTTGCAGTTGAGTTCGACGAAATGAACGAGGTGCTCGTAGCTCGGTGGAGCATTATAGTTAAATCCTTGCAACAACTAAAAGTTTAGGATCGCGCCTTGGGTAAGGAAACTGATTCCGTTCTGTGCCCCTATAGAGGGTCTTAAAAAAATCTGTTCATTTGGAATAAAAACAAAGTGTTGTCATTCTTTTGCTAATATTTCAGCTAGATTCACAATCCTTCCTGTCCAACATGTTTAGTTATGACATACGAAAAAATTGAGCAAATTCTATGTTGCGCTTGACAAAATGCTGGAAGTACGGAAAGTGACCAACAAATACCCAATTATATTATATTAGTCAATAAACACAAAAATGCAAACAAAAATCACAGAGCACTGAAATAAATCGGTTGCGTATGTATATCCAAATTTGTTGGTATAGATACTTAATCTGCCAAAATTCACCGAACCAATGCTTTCTACATCTCAAGCTGGGCAGAACTGACGTAGCGGCCATCTTGAATGGCTCCAGACGTCATGGATTTTTCCATTTCACAAGACCACCTGTATTATTTTTCTACAAACTTGTCGTAAAAACACGTTTTGCCGAAAACAAAAAAAGAGCATAATTAGTTCAAATTAAGCACGAAAATATTACGCGAGTGCACACTTTTTCGTAATAACTAAAATTCTACAATTTTCTGTGTGAAAATTAACCGGAGAACTCTGCACAATATGAGTGACAGATTTTCTTCGGTGTGAGAAGCCGAGATTTAACTTTGATCGCACTTTTTTCAATTAAAAATCCATTGCACTAATATCAACGTGTCATAATTACATGCCGAGCACTATCAATAAAGTACCTTAGAAAGCTGAACTATCTTTAACACTGCATTTAAGAATAAACGCGATTCTTACGAAGCCCGCCGTGTCTGCTTCATACAAAAGCGCTCGAATTTGTATGAAACTGTCATGTTTGTTATGACTCCAACGTGTTGTTGTTGGATTCAGTTACTCGGCTTTCTACTATAGAAGGCATTGACCGAACTCATTTAAGGCACAAAATATAATAGTTTTGACATGGATATGTCTAATGGCTCGACTCAATCAAAAAAATTTTGCATCTCGAAAGCGTTACCATAAAATCGTTACTCTAACAGCGCCCATAATCTCAACTGAGCAATAAGCAAAAATACGCATTTTATCATCAAGGAACGTATGTGAACGTACTTGGTTGGTGATCACTCGGTCGGCTGCCTTACATTGGAGCTCGGCCAAGGGTATTTCTTTCGTACGACTGTGTCATTTTAACATGGAGCTCGGCCGAGAGGATTGCTTTCGTATAAGCATGTATCTGTGCAGGTGCAGGAAAAATACGTGCTTGATCGATAAGTTTAGTATTCGGACAATTATTATCATCAGGGGTGATCGTTCGGTCGGCTGCCATACAATGAAGTTCGGCCGAGTGTCTGTTCGATCGATAACGTGGTAATCGTCCAACTATTATCATCTCGGAATGTATGTATGTGAATATACTTGGTTGATGAATATTCGGACGGCTGCCATTGCTTTCGTGCGAGTGTCGCATGGCCAGGGCCACATATTTTAACACGGAGCTCTGCCGAGAGGATTTCTTTCATACAAGCGCGTGTGCCGTACAGATGCAGCGAATATCCTCGCTGGTATGGTGGGGTTGGTATTCGGACAACTATTATCATCAGGGAATGCATGTGAACGTACATGGTTGGTGATCGTTCGGTCGGCTGACATACATTGGAGTTCGGCCGAGGGTATGCTCGAGCGATAACGTAGTGATCGTCCAACTATTATCATCGGGAAATGCATGTGAACATACTTGGTTGATGATTATTCGGACGGCTGCCATACATTCGATTGCTTTCGTACGAGTGTGACATGGTCAGGGCCATATATTTTAACATGGACCTCGGCCGAGAAGATTTCTTTCGTACGGGCGCGTGTTCCGTGCAGATGTAGCGAAAATCCTCGCTCAGCCGATAAGGTTGGTATTTGGACATCTATTTTTCCCTACTTTTCGGTTGAGATTATGGGCGCCTGTTGGTCGGAGCTTGTTTTGTAGGATTTTCACTTGTTGGCTGCCCGTGTTTTGAGTTTTGTGCTGTTGCTGTTGGATTCTGTGTCGTCGATTGCGTAGCGAGAATGAGAACAGAACACCAGAGAAGTTGTGGAGCCGCGCTGCTGAGGATCGCGCGCCTTGCAGAAGATAGAGAGGAAAGAGGGTGGTCTTAACTTTGAGTCTATCTCTCTCACACTTGTGTGTATATCTATATGGTATTCAACCAAAAATTTTTGAGTTTGTTTGGAACGGTTCTATGTCTCTAAAATCCAAGCCAACTTAATGCTCGATTCGCGTAAGCGTAAGCGAGAAATCGATTTACGTGGTAGCGACGAGTTTTACGATAAACCATTTAGGTCAAGCTCAAGAATTACTATGATTACGTACGTAAGTATTAATCGCGCAACCAAATATATATATTCCAAGTTATATCCATGTTCCTTATGTACTTGCGGCCAGCATAGGTCAAGGTTAATCTTCGAAGAAGATGATGAAAGATGTGTTGATGTCGGTTGAACGTTGAGAAACCCAGCCAACATTTCAGGTTGGATTTGTTGGTTCCGTAGCCCCAAACATGCGAATCGAGCCTCGCAGCTTTACGGTTTATATATAGAAAAAAACGCTGTCCACAATCTATTTCTTTACAAAGTGTGGGTTTGCCCCACTTCTTCCTTCAGGTCCATACAATGGCTCAAGCATATTGAATTGCAGCAGTAAGTGGAGAGGACCTTCAGTGAAGCTTTGCTGTCCGAGTATGTACTTGCTGTTTTGATAGAATTAGCCTATACCCTCCAAAAAATGTATCTAGAGGCAGTGTTGTAGTCGTTAATGAAGCAGATAATTTGAATTTTTCCTCCCTTCAGTATCTAGTGAGCCTTAATCATAGAGGCTATTAGATGCATACCAGAGGGCGTATACGCTAGGGAGAAATTAAGACAACAGCGTATACTCGATACTCCAAATGCGACTAGAGGATTGCTAGTAGGCGGAAATAAATTTGGCACAGGGCATCAAATATAATTGATCTGGTCCATTATCTTTCGCCACCGATTGTAGCTTTATTGCACACTGTGGGTTTAATCCTAACATTAATCTAGCATTTTATTTACTTTAGCTGTACTTAATTACAAACTTTATGGAATTATATTTTAAATGCTGTGCAATAAATTTAAAAGGGCACAACGGGGTATCGGAGCAGAATGAAGTTCGAAATTTTTCAGTGTCAAGGAGATGCTGACAGCGAGCGGCAATAAGTAGAACTTCTACTATTACAATGGCGCTACAGCCCAAATCGGACCTTGGCCTCTTGATATTCAGGTTTCTTAACATTTTTCATTACTTATTGTGGAAGGGTTGTTAGCCCTTCGCACAACCCTCTTTCTACGAGTTTTTCATTTTTATAGATTGAGGTGACCAAGGTATATCCAAGCAGGCAATGTACCGGAATTATATATTGCGCCGACTGGGATTTGAACTCACGACCTTCGCATTACAAGACCAACACACTACCTACTAGGCTATACCCTAGCTAGTAGAACTAGATCAACCTATTACTGCTCAACTACGGCAACCATGTTAAGCTAGTTTCCTTGAGCGTTGGTGTGTGAAGCTTTCGTTCTGTATTTCTTGCTCCTTTCTTGAAACTCCTAATGATTTTGCAACTACGGTAAGGCATACGTACTTGTTCACCTTTCAACTATAGTCAGTATGTGCGTGAAGTACGTTTAATTGTCTTTAGTTGTAAGTAGTGAAACGTTTGTTTACATATCTTTCTCGAATGGCCTTACCTCCCCTAACCTGAATCGTGCCCCTTGGGGCAGAATGGGTGGAGTGGAATGGGGAAGTACCCTATTTTGGCTGCGAATGTTTATATTGTGGCGAATTTTACTTAAAGTCAGTTGGTGGTTGGGTCGCTTGTTCTATGTGCACAAATTGGGCACATAATTCCACAAATGATGAGGCTGTCGTAGTGTGTGAATTTTGTGAAAAGGTTGAAGAAAAGAACGCAATCAATGAAAAGTCTTGTTAAACCTACTTTTCTGCACTTCCACTAGTTTTATATGTTTTTATAATTACTTACCACCCCGTTCTGACCTGAGCCCTGGGCAGAATGAGGCAAATTATACTATTTTCTGTTTTTGAAAACAAAAGTACCGTTCTTTTGTTTTCTTACGATATTAATATATTTTTGTGATTATTACATTATAATGGGTTTATAGACAAATTTGCTGCTCTCTTAATTAACACTTTTGTGTTTTTAAAACGTATTTTCAATTTAGTACCTCGTTTCGCCCCGGGTTCCCTTATATTTTAAAAACCGGAATCATGCGATTCTGTAGATGATTTTTTTCTTAATTGAAATTATTATTATTGTATGCGGGATAGCAGAAGAGTTGTTTTTCTTTCTTTACGTTGGTTGACAAACAAAAGTTACGAAATGGAAATTATACAGCAAAGCGTTTTGAAACCGAAATTCAATGTGATAATTAGGCTGAAAGAAATTATATGTCCGTTTCACACTTTAACTAATTATAAATCTGAACATATGAACTTTTAGTATTTTCAAACGTTCTAAGGAAAGCAGCAAACTGAGCTCATGAACAAACTCAATTTATAAAACATTACAGAATTATGATGAGAAAGAGTTTAATCTATTATGACTTCTGTATGGAAGGTGGTAGAAGCAGAGGGGGGAGGTTTGTAATTTTTTATATAACACCCGACGTTGCATGCAAAATGTTTCGTACTAAATTCATAATTTGTAGTTTTTATTATTTTCAAAGAAATTGGACGCAGTTTTTTTGAAATTGGGGCATTTGTATGGGAGGTGGTAGAGAAAATGGAGAGTTTTATACGATTTTGAAACTGCTTATCAACATCCTTATCTCCATGCTTTGTTTCAATTTCAAAGTCGATAGCTCTCATATGTTCGAAGGACAAATGCTTTTCTCGAAATTTTAATAAAGATATTTGTATGAGAGGGGGTAGCAGGATATTTTTTTTTTATTATTCGAGTGTATTGAAATTCCTAAGGAACACATTTTGGAAAAATGTTAAGTTTGTACTTTTTCTAGTTTTATTGGAAATCGATGTAATGCATTTACCAAAAGTATGTTATTGTATGGGAGGTGGTAGAAGGAGTAAACGGAACAAAACAAAATTTTTCGTCGTCGTCGATAGTTTTGACAGTTTTGAAGAAAAATAATTTAATTAAAATTTCAAAATTTCGTGAAATTTGTATGAGATGCAAAGTTGATAATTTTCTTTAAAACTAATTGCAATTATAATAAAAATAATTGTGGCAAAAATTCGTTGCGTTTAGCTTTGCTAGTTTTAATGAAAATCGTAGAAATGCATTTTTCAAAATTGTGCATTTGTATGGGAGGGGTAGAAGGAGTGGAGGAATCGGATTAATATTTTAGGAAATTAATGGCTTTTGTATCAATATACTTTTGCATAATTTTCAAGTCGGTAGCTTGAATAACTTCGGAGAAAAATCAATGTCTTAAAATTTCGAAATATCATGATATTTGTATGAGTGGAGGTAGAAGGTGGGGGGGAGGTTAAAGTTACCTTTTTACTAAAAGTGACATAAAAAAAAAATTTCAGCATGATAGCTCAAAGCGTTCGAAAGTTATGTTGCAGACCGACGGACAGACGATCACTCGGAATCGAGGTTTTTGAGCTACAACAATCATTTTTGTACCCTTAGCGACACTGTGCGATCATTATTTCTTAGCGTTGCAAACGGTAAGGCAAATAATATACTCTCAGATTTCATCTAAAGTATAAAAAATTAAACTTAAACACCTCTGATTGTCAACCGTCGATATAGCCTTATCAAAAATGTAAAGCATGACTGAAAAGAGCACGTTTACTTGAAAATTGGCTTAATGCGTCTGGCTAAACTTCCATTTTTGTTTGGGTGGGGGGGGGGGGTGGGGGGGTTGGGGTGATGGTGGTGGTGGTAAATGGAGTAGCTGGATTAGAACAATTTTATCATATCACTTAACTCGCTACGAAAATTCATCAATTTAACTGAGAAATGTAGTGTGCTTTATTTCCTGAAATAGCTTAGCTTGTATGGGTGGTGGTAGAAAGAATAGCGGAATTTTAGTGTTTTTTCTTACATACATAAATAACTACAATTCCTCTTGTTTGCCGTGTTCAAAATTTGAATTTTCTAGTTCAATTTATTTTCTTCTTGTTGTCGTTACTATTATTATATGGACTTTGCCTTCCAATTGTCCCTAGATATGTTTCCTCTTTGCTCACTTTCTAGTTAAAGTCAGCTATAGTATTTTAATATCGATTAACGGTATGGATTGATTCTAAGGTGCTGTAGAAATAAAATTTATCTGCGTCGTCTTTGTCTTACGCTGGGGAGTGCACATTAATTAGCCAAACATTAAAGAATTACACACAATCGTTCATTGACGGGATTAAAGTTGGTAACTTGGTATTTAAATTTGTTGCCGATGATAAATCCAATTGCAAACTCTCGGCTTCCCAAAAATTTTTCACTTTGAGTTTCTTGGAATGCAGTGATGTTATGTCTTCTTTGCTTCTGCTCGGAGAGGTACTCCAGATAAGATCATAACTATGATTAAGGAATCCTATGAAAATGCAAGGTGTCGCGTCTTACATAGATAGGAGCTGTCCGAGAGCTTTGCTGTGCGAACGGGTATGGCCACCTCAATCTGTGAAAAAGAAAATTCGTAGATAGAGGTTTGTGCGAAGGGCTAGCAACCATTTCACAATAAAAAATAAAATTTGAAGGAAACTGAAGGTCAGGAGGTCAAAACCCAATATGGACTGTAGTGCTATTGAAAAAGAAATCTATTTGCTTGTACATAACCGTTCGGACTTAGAGTGAAATGTTCCTTCGTTGCATTCTAAATGCAAAGAGTCGGGACTGAAAATAAATGTGCGTAAAACCAAGTACATGCACATGGGTTCGAACTCAAGCGCTCCGATAGTTCTCAACGGCCAAGATGTGGAAGAGATGCAAGATTTTTGTTATCTCGGTAGCATTGTCGGCATGGACGGCGGAGCCAAAAAGGATATTGAGGCTTGTCTAAAATAAGCTCGTCAAGCCTTCGGTATCCTTTCCCCTTTCTAAAGGCTAAGAGAGATCTCCCTTCGCACGAAGCTGCGAGTATTTGACGCATGCGTCAAATCCGTGTTGATATATAGTTGTACTACGTGGAAAGTGACTTACCAAGAAACTGCAATCTTTCGTGAATCTATGCCTCCGACGCATTTTAGGGATATTCTGGCCAAAAGTAATCTCCAACGAAGAACTTTGGAGTACAACTGGACAGACTAAAATAGGCATTGAGATTCAAAGGCGGAGGTGGCAGTGGGTCGGTCACATTTTCAGGAAACCAGAGCGAAACATCGCCAAACAGGCTCTGGATTATAATCCTCAAAGAAGCCATCGAGTTTGTCGACCATGTAGTGTATGGAAGCAGGAGGTCAAAGGAATAAGTTCTGGCAACAGCTGAAGGCCGATGCTAAGGATCGCGCATTGTGGAAGAGTGCTGTTTCTATCCTAGGAAGGTCTTAACAGGAATTTGATTGATTTGAATGCTCCTGCTCTGTATACGGATCGCTCGTTCCAAGATTCGAAGGAATTGCCCATTTTTCGTTTGCGTGGTCGTTGCCGTTGCCGTTGAATCAATCCAGTCGGAGGCGGTCCTTCAGGATTCGAAAAAAGTCTGGTTTTGTCGAGGATGAGATCCCCAACCTGGTATGTGCCATTACATTAGATGGTACTGCACTTTTTAGAGAAAAGCAATGAATTTCATCGGAAAGTTCTAGGGCGTCTCTCTATATCAACCACTCCTCTCCCCCCCCCCCCTCGCCCATATAAAAACTATAAAAAACTTATGCTTTATATTTATATTATAACTTTATTATTACGCAACATATTTTTGAAAACTGTTAGTAAAACTCTTACTGATATTTCCGGCAAGGTTAATAGCGAGCAAATAAATTCGATCTCAATTTTGTTGCCATTTTAAAGCTTCATTTCCCCGTTAATTTGTTGTTCGAGAGCTTCATCTTAGTTTACTATCGCATCCGAATAAATATTACATTAGTCCCAAAAGAATTTCAAGTCTTCCATCAAAACATGTTGGTGTTAAGATCACATGCAAAGATCATTTAATCGTAATTTCCGTTGTTCGCGTTTTTGTTTTTGTATTTTTACGTTTTTATACTTCAGCGCAGATTCAATAAAACCAAGCGGATTAAATTGGAATATATCGCGAGAGTATCTTCACACACATGTACTAATACGTGCTTCAAGAAACTCCCGGTGAAATCGAACGAAAGTAAACTTGTATAAATCTGTTAATATAGCAAATAAAAGCAATCATGCCTCGATAAATTTGATAATTAAAAATCTAAAGCGAAATATAATTTACTAACTCTAAAAAAACAATAAAACAAAAAAAAAAATTGATGAATAAAAACAAGTCAAGTTAAATTTTAAGTAAAAATGTCGGATACCATCAGCTCGGACCGATCGCGAAAGAAAACCCTGCGATTACGTGATCCCACGCCATCGCATAAGTGCTACACGGTGATGAACAGCAGCAGTAAGGACTGTTCAACGGCGAAACGTGAAAAGTGCAATAATAAAGATGTTTCGAAAAGTGATAGTGACGCGTTATTGCATCGCTCCTCGTCGCTAGATAGTTTAAATAATTCCTCGGATCAAGATAGTATAGAAGACAATGTCGGGCTATATTCGGACTCGGATCCGGAAATCGCACACATCACAGGCACAACTTCGGCCCAAGTGCATCGTCGTAGCGATCTTGAGGAATTGAAGGAATTTTCGACGCTGAAAAGTTCGACCTCGAGTACTTATGATTGCGACTGCAATAGCATTCGGAGTAGTGCGGATAGCGATTATATCGGAAAGGGTGATATCGGGCTGGGCACATTGTCGTCCGGATCTTCAGTAAACTCGTCGACTCGTAATAGACGCGCCAGTATAGCTAGCTCAGGATCTGTTGGTCGTATGGAAACCATCTTGGAGGAACCTATCGAACCAAAAATTTCAGTCAAAGAGATTCTGGCGCGATTCGAGACTCTGAATTCAACCGAGGTATTATTACAGTATGATAAACTCATTTTATATATTGCAAACATGAAACTTGTTACTCGTAAAATATTGCCTTAAGAAAATCTTTCGATCCACTTTTCTCTGGTCTTACGCTGGCACCTGGGCTGACTGGTTTTTTCCTTGGACAGCCCCAGCTGGAGAAATCTTTTCATTCCTCGTTATTCTACCCGTCGTCCGCTACCAGTTTTCATACAAATGATTGGAAATCTTTATATCATACAATCTATACACTAATACATCGAAGAGTTTCAAAGCATTGAATAATGTTCGTTTATTTCTTATTAATTAATTGAATTTTATCATAGTCAATTTTAAAGAATTGAATATGTGTTTATAAACAATCGTTTTATTCATTTAACTGTTGGTGAAATGCAATTTTTTTTCGCTTTTCGCTACTGAAAAATTTCAGTTTTAGCAAGCTAGCCGTTACTAATTGAAATGATTGATTATGGTTAATTTATTAGATTATTACCAATTATTTTTAAATAACCAAAACTTATTAAAAAAAAAAACTAAAGATGCGGAAAACCACGTTTATGCCCTATCATACTTTTAGTTAAGCGTGACTTAAAACAAATTTTCTCTAAAACATTTCACTTGGAGTAAAGTTAAATACAAGTAAGATAATAACGTAAAAATTAGGTAATCGTATTCAATTCAATTTGTTACAGTTACTCAATCTTTATTCGAAACCAAAAGTAATATTTTGAACTTTCTGTGAAATTTTCTGTTCTAATGAAATAGTCTTTTATGTTAATAAGAGAACATGCAGTTTTTATACTCAAGATGAAATTTGAGAGTATTATAAGTTTGCTGTAAAGTTTGTAAGGCTAATAAATAAGGCTCGATGAAAAAAAATGAATGACACAGAAGTTTTTCTCGTTACTTAAAAACTTCCAAACCGGATGTCCGTCCGTTCGCTCTCTAATGTTAAAACGCGTTGAGCTAGAAAGTTCAAAATTTCTTCACGAAATTTTTGGCAAAAACGTAAGGTCAAGTTCGTGTCCCGAATCACTACACACCTTCTACCCCTCCAATACACAATTTCAAAATTTAACATTAAACTAATTTTCTAGAAAATTACACAGGCTATTGATCTGAAATATATTATTTCTATGATGATCTAAATTTATGGTATGAAAATTATTCGAACCCCTTTACTTCTTTAACCACCTCCCATACAAACAGCTCTTATTCTTGAAATACTCTAAACTAATTTTCGCAGTAACTATAGAATTTATTTATAAACAAGTCCTGGCAACAGCTTAAAGCCGATGCTCAGAGTTGTTTCTGTCCTATGCCCCTATAGGGGGTCTTAACAGGAATTTGATTGATAGAATTTATCGAAATAAAATTGTGCACCAAATATTTATTTACAACTAGCAAACCCCCGCGACTTCGTCCGCGTACAAATAGCAATAATAAGCAATTTTTGAGAGTGTAGTTAGTAATGCATTATGTGGGATATAAAATCTGCTTACTTTAATGGCTCTTTGAAGAGAATGGTTTGTATATTGTTGGAATCAGAACCATAAATTATTAAGAATGAAAGCATGATACTCCCATTTTTATGGGACAGGCTCGTGATCAAATCAAACCCGTGATTCGAGATCATATACGTGTTGAAGAGCGTTAAGAACATGTGAATAATTATAGCTGGTGTTAATTAAAAAAAAAAAAGCAAATTAAATAACATTAAGCATAAAAACATAACAGGACTACGATTGTGCGTAAAGCCAAATCATACGATATTATTAATAGATGAAATCGAAATTTTTGCGGTGTTAAGAAATTTTGTATGGGGAGTGGTAGAAGGGGTGACAGCACTGAACTAATTTCTTTCACATCATGCTAGAGTAGCTATAAAAATGTTTTGTACCAAATTTAAGCTTCAAAAATTGAGTAGGTACTGAGAAACTTAGTGCACTGAACTTAATGAAATTGTGCAATTTGTATGGGAGGTGGTAGAAGGAGTGGGGGGTTTTTGGTGATTTTTCGAAAAACAACTATAACTATCATGCAATTGATACACTTTAAATTTCAGATCTGTATCATTCACACTTTTCAAGAAAATCGAATTGTTAGATAGTCGTGTAATGTGCCTCATTGAATGGGAGGAGGTAGAAGGAGTGAAGCTACTCGGTTAATTTTCTTCCCGCTGTTAATAATAATGCTAATTAAGGATTAAGTTTAAATTTTTACCTCGATGAAATTTAAATGTACTGAGAAAATTCGTTTAGAGTATTTTATGAAAAAGTGTGGTTTATATGGGAGGTGGTGGAAGGAGAAGGGGGTTTTTGGTGATTTTTTGAGAAACAACTATAATCATCATGCAATTGATATATTTTAAATTTTAGATCAGTAACATTCAGACTTTTCAAGAAAATCGAATTCTTGTGAAGGCATGGAACTGTGTCACATTGTATGGGAGGGGGTAGAAGGAGTGAAGCTAATCGGTTAATTTTATCTCGGTATTAATAATAATGTTAATTAAGGATTTAATAGAACATTTTAGCTCGATGAAAGTTACACGTACTGAGAAAATTGGTGTAGAGTGGTTCATGAAAAAGTGTAGTTTGTATGGGAGGTGGTAGAAGGAGTGACAGACCTTAAATAATTTGTATACCAAAAGACTGCATTTATAATAGAAATAATATAGTCCAAATTTAAAATTAATAGCTTTTATAGTTTTCAAGAAAATTTGATTAATATATATTTTTGAAAATGAGTCACTTTGTATGGGAGGGGGTAGAAGGCGTGAGGAGAGTGAAATAAAACCAAAAGCAGATTTCATTCCGATGGACACCTAACAAACTGTGCAAGTTTCATTACAATCGGTTCAGCCGTTTGTGCGTGAAAAGCGGTCGTACAGACAGACAGACAGACAAAAATTTCTAAAATGTGTTTTTATGCTTAGTTAGTGCTAAAATAACTCAAAAAACTAACTTATAGCCATTTATAAGCAAATAACAGACAGACACTACAATTATATTTATATGTATAGATATAGATTATTGATAAGACCGAAAAAAATTAAACGATTGGCTAGACTCCTTCTACCCCCTCCCGTACAATAAAGCACAAGTTCATAGCCTTATAAAAAGTCGATTTTCTTAGTTTAAGTGTAAATGGTACTGATCTGCCGTGGCGTGGCGTCCATTGATGCAAGTTTTGCTCTTTATTCAGTTTAAAAATCTAAACTAAAATCAGCACGGATACGAAATAATGAGCGCTTTCTTTTCAAGAAATTTTTAAATAAATAAAAATTTCTTGAAAAGAAAGCGCTCATTATTTTCGTCTACCACTGTTTACAGCATTTACGTGATCAGGACAGCTTTTTTTCTCACGCTTTTTCTGACCAACGAAAGTTGAAAGCCTTCCACAGGGAAAAAGACGCGATTTTAAAAACACATATGTACTATATAAGGCCGCCAGTCAATACGAGCAAAGTTTTCTCGCGCGACGAGCGCAAGTTCGACTTCAATAGGAAGGGGAGATGCGTCGCATTAAAATGCTTCCACCCTTCCTCTCATTGCTTTTAGTCGCATATACAAGAGAACAAGACCACCGGCCAATACCAGTAAAATTTCGCGTTAAAAATGAATATCTCGACTATTTCTAAAGCTATGTAATCGAAACTTGGAACATATATTAAGCTATACTAGCAAAATACAAAAAAATATAAAATTTGGTCATAATAGTAGTGGAAGAAAATGGGGAGCATTTCAAAAATGGTGCACTTTTCAAACCGTTATTTCTCAAAACTGAATACAGATATCAAATTGAAAATTTGTCAGATTGTAGGACTATAGTTTTTAATTTCGGAAAAAAAATTTTAATTGAGGGGCTTAAGGCGAGGGAGGTGGTAAGCAAAAATGTCGAAAATTTTGAGTGATTTTTTTAGGGCTTTGATGAAAGCTACAAAGTTTAAAATTTGCATCTATATGATAGAGAAAAAATAATAATTTGTTCCACAATTGTTATGCACCGACCCTTTGGTCTAACGTACACAAGGTGTTTCATGTGCATTGAAAAAAACACATAAACTTTTTTTTTTATGTGACACCGGAACTAGAGGGGTTGCCCTTTTGTACTGAAGCACAGCTTCGATGAGGGGGAAGGACATTGGTTTTGGAGGATTAAGGGGATAGAGACGGAAGTGGCTATGAATATTGCGGGAACACCGAGATGGGCAGCGAGTTCCATATTCAAACAGTCTGGTTTAAAAACGAATCACGAAATTTGACAGTGCGACCGAAGGTGGGGTTGAGAGAATACTTATGAGCGCGCGAAGCAGCTCTAGTATTACGGGGTAAGGCATACATGGGGGCAAGAGATTAAAGATTTCGTCCGAACAATCTCCATTGTAGTAGCGATACAAAAGGATTAGGGAGCTTACAGTTCGTCTATGCTCGCGAAGAAGTGATGTCAGAATCTCCTATAATTTTAATAGTCCGAGACTGGATACTATCCAGATAGGAGAGAGCAGTCTTTGCAGCTCCCGCCCATAGGTGGGAATTAAATTCAGGACGTGGTCTAATATAGGCCTTATAAATTGTTAATAGCCCAGAGGCGATGAAGAAGTTTTTACATCGTTTTAGGTAGCCCAAGCATTTAGATACTTCTTTGGCGATGTTAAATATATGATCATTCCAAGATAAATTATCTGTGATTTGGATACCTAACATCTTAACACTTGAAGAAGTGGTTATTACCTCCGAATGTGATTGGGTCAAGGTTAGAGTCACGTTTATGAGACACAAAACAGCACTGGGTTTTCGAAGCATTAAACTCAACTTGATTCTTATTGCCCCAACTAACTAAAACTAATTTTAGTCAAGTCGCCATTCAATGACTGAACCATGTTCCTACGTTGTTCTACTAAGCTAGTACATCGGGCTAAGGACGCACTGTTGAAGTGATAAGAGAAGTCTAAGGTGCTCTCATCGGGGAAGCTATGTATAGGATTGAAAGTTGAGGATACCAAGTCATTAATAAATATCAGAAAATTTTTGAATGAAATTTTAAGGTAAAAATTGAAAATTCGCAAAATGCATTTAAATAAAATCCCTAAATGTATGAAATATTAATTGGTCGAATATCTTCAAAACTTGGGAGGGGGGTTCCCATATAAAATTATTTTCTCGACAATTATCGCCTAACTATTTAAAGCTATCAATTTAAAATTTTGCGTAAGAACTTTTAAAAACAGTTGAGATGAAATTGCGTCGAGTTTTGAGATCCCGCCTGCCCTTCTACCCTCTCTCATACAAAAGTATGATTTCGACCAATTTCAACAAATTAACTTATAACTAACAAATTAAAAGCTACGAACTTGAAATTTTGTACCTTACAAGAGAAACGAAATAAAACTGCATCACAAATTTTACGTTTCCTTTACCTCCTCTATCTCCTCCCACACAAATGTTTGGTTTCGTGAATGTGAAAATCACCGAATTTTATGAAAATTCTATGTAACTTCGACTATGAAACTGACATTTTATACAGAGAATATTGGACGTGATTCAAACAATCAATTTATCAATTATTAACATCCACCCACCCTTGCTATCAACCCTCCCCTCATAAAAACCCAAACTTGCTTGAATAAACGAATGAAATATTTATTCAATATACTGGAGCTATTGATCGTATTCACAATTAAGTGTGAAATTGACAACAGCCCTGCCCTAGAACCCCCTTTCACTTAGTCTTCCCTAACCACTTTAATCTGCATATTGACTTTCCACGCATCCTATACTTGTCGCAAGAATAATAAATTTACGCCCGATTTGTTGGCAGTTTATTTAGAATGTCTAAAACCTGTAAACAAGATGTTTTTGATCTGAATGAAAATACTGCGGATTGGTGTTAAATTTAACCAAAAAATCATTTAACTCGACAGCCATGCATCTAATCGAAAAAAAACACATGAGCTGTTCTACAGTTTTTAAATTGAGAAAAATCTGTTACTTAGAATTAATGAAAACCCGTCTCTAATTTGACAATACTTCTTTTTTCATACAAATTTTTCTTTAATGGAATAATCATTTCATAAAATTTATGAAAAAAATCTTAGCTAAAAAGAAAAAAAGTTTTCTAAATGCAAATGAAGAATTTCATTAAATATTTTGCATGTTCGCCCTTTTTGTGTGTAAACGAAAAACATGTTACTTTAAAAAGAATTCCGTGGCATAGTGGGCAGCGTACTAGCTTCACAGTCAAATAGGTCGTGTGTTCGATTCTCAGTCGCAGCACTCACTTAAGTACATATTTTTCAGTTGCTACTGGCGACGGAAAATTATTCGAAATAAAATGGGCAAGCGATATAAAAGTAAAACAGTTCGACTATATACTCAGTAGATAGTGTCTGCTCGCTTCAGTTCCCCCCAAACATCTGTAAATATTTGTCAGTAGCAGCCAGTACAACTGAAAAATATACCAAATTCACCACTCGTTATGGCCGCTCCCACTTCCCTTCCCCTATCTATCCAATCCCATTCCATTTATTATTCAAAACAATAAAATATTTTCTTACTTCAGTAAGACGTAACCTTAATGTGGGTAGCAGGACATATGGGAATTGAGAGAAACGAAGAGGCTGATCGCCTTGCAAAAAATGGCGCGGAAAAAAAATTTATTGGTCCAGAGCCATTCTGCGGAAAATCAAAAGGGCATCAAAGCTCGATACTTAAGAAGTGGGTTGAACAAGAACACAAAATCTACTGGAATAGACTTCCAGGCTTATCAACCTCAAAAAAACTAATCATACCAGAAAAAAACAAAGTGGAGGATATTTTGAAATTCAGAAAGAGCGATATTAGTACTCCAATCGGCCTAATGACGGGGCACAGTGGAGTGAACCACCACCTCAATAATATGGGCTTAGCTGAAACCGACATCTGCCGCCTCTGTCTCGAAGACTCAGAAACGACAATACATATCCTATGCCACTGTGAAGCAGTGGCAAGGAAAAGGCATAATCTTCTGGGGAAAGGTTTCATTTCCACCGAGGAACTAGCCAACATGGCTCCCTTACAGATACTCAGATTAGCTAAAGCTATTGAGTTATGGTAGGGTATAGGGGCAATAATCGCACAATAGGCCAAAAAGGCCGCAGTGCTCTCACGTGTTCCCCTAATATAAATATTAATAATAAATACTTCAGTGAAAATATACTTTACTTATAGTAAAGACGTTTTTATTACTTTAAAGAAAATATTTTTTTACACTGTAAATTTTGATTTTTTATACTGTAGTTTTTCGTTAATAGAATGATTGTTTTTTCTGAGTGTAGGTTTATGTTTTTTTTTTTTTAAATACTCATACTTCTGCTTCCAGTTAGCGAAAGAATACATGTCTGTCCGGTAATGTACTCGATCTTTTGAGACCACGCTCAACCTTTTGTATTAATGTTTACTCGAGTTATCGTCAAAACACACAGACAGAAGTCACAACGGTATCTAGTTTTTATACTCTAGATGAAATCTGAGAGTATTATAAGTTTACCACAAAGTAACGCCAAGAAATAAGGCTCGGAGAAAAAATGAATGATACAGAAGCTCATATAATGCTCTAAACCAATTTACTCAGTGCGTATACAATTTATCGATTTGAAATTGTGCACTAAATATTTATTTAGAATCATTAGTAAGATCAAAAATATTAGACGATTAGCTTTACCCTTTATACCTCCTCCCATACAAAATGACACAATTTCGCAAATTAGACATTAAACGGATTATCTTCAAAAAGTATAAAAGTTATTGTTGTGAAATTTGGAAAATATTATCAATCTGCTATATAAAAACTTATTTGAGTCCTCCTCTTCCTTCCACCACCTCTCATACAAACTGTACTTTTTTATGAAATACTACAAACCCATTTACTCAGTACGTGTCAAAGTTATCGAGCTGAAATTATGCAATAAATATTTATTTAGAATTATTAGTAAGGCCGAAAAAAATTATGCGATTAGCTTCACTCCTTCTACCCTTCCCATACAATTTGACGCAATTCAAAAACCTTACAAAAAGTCGATTTTCCTGAAAAGTATGAATGCTACTGATCTGCAATTTAAAATATGTCAATTAAATGATGTTTACAGTTATTTCTAATAAAGTCATTATTAACTTCACACTCCTTCTACCTCCTCCCATACAAACTGCACAATTTCACTAAATACACTAATATTCTCAGTACCTATTAAATTTATGAATCCTAAATTTTGTATAAAACATTTTGATAGCAACTCTAGCGTGATGAGAAAAAATTAGTTTAATGTCGTCACCCCCTCTACCACTTCCCCTACAAAATTTCTCTTTCATCTAGAGTATCGCACGATTGGGCTTTACGTAGTCCTGTTATGTTTTTTTTAATTCTTGGGACCTCAAATAGTAAAAATCTATCAAAAATCAGATGTCTAAAATTTTCACGCTTATAAAATAAACCTGTGAAACTAAGAAAAAATTATCTAGTCAGTCTCGAACTAGAAACAATTTTTCAAAAATGTCAGATGGGCCTAGCAAAATGATGGAAATCTATCCGAAACCGGATCATATCATTTTATAATATGCGGAACTAACAAGCTTATTGCGTGATTATATTAAAATATTAACCTCAATATTTCTTTAAAAACAAAAAAAAACTAGCATTTCTACACTAACGGTAATGGTTTAAGAGTTTCTCGGATGATAGATCGTACAAGTGTCCACTTTTACTTTGAAATTGCCGATCGAGCTTTAAGGTGCTTACTGTCAACACCAATTAAAAACATTGATCTATCGTTCGGCTTCATAAATTTTTTAATTCAATTGGTTCCTTCATAAATTTATGAATATTGATTTCTGGTAGAAAAGTAGTTTGTAGCTATTTGTATTTAAATGAAAGATTTAATACTGATTTAATACAAGCTATAATGTAATTTCTTACCCACGTTGTATATTTAACGCCAAAGGCTGACTATCAGCCACGCTATCTGCCTTTATAATTGTACTATATAGGGTAAGCTTCGCATTAGAAAACATTAGAAAAAAATATTTCATCAAAACCCCTAAGGAATATTTGAGCATTATAATTGAATTGCCCAGATGCAAAACCAGCCATACTTTTGTTTTAGGGAATATGAGATTTTCCTATCCCGGGATTCGTCTCGTCGCATGCTATATTAATAAAAGTAAATTGACCTTCAAACCTAAGCCTTCTAAAAACATAACAGGACTACGATTGGGCGTATATTCCAATCGTGCGATACTCTAAATGAAAGAGAAATTTTTTGATTTCAAAAAATTTTGTAGGGGTTGACGATATTGAACTAATTTTTTATCATCACGTTAAAGTCGCCATCAAAATGATTTATACAAAATTTAGGATTCAAAAATTAGTATATTGGATTTAGTGAAATTGTGCAGTTTGTATGGGAGGTGGTTGAAGGAGGGACGAATTCTTAAAGATTTTTTCAGAAATAACTATAAACATCATATTTTTAACATGTTTTAAATTGCAAATCTGTGGCTTTCACACTTTTCAGGGAAATCGACTTTTTGTAAAGTTGTGAAATTGTGTAAGATTGTATGGGAGGGGTAGAAGGGGTAAAGCTAATAGTTTAATTTGTTTGGCCTTATTATAATCTAAAAGTATAAACATAATTGTAGTGTCTGTCTGTAATTTGCTTAGAAATGGCTATAAGTTAGTTTTTCGCTTTATTTTAGCAATAACTAAGCAGAAACACGCGTTTTTAAAATTCTTCTCTGTCTGTCCGGCTTTCACGCAAAAACGGCTGAACCGATTGTAATGAAACTTTCACAGTTTATTAGGTATGATCCGAAACGTAATCTGCTTTTAGTTTTATTTCATTCCCCTCACCCCTTCTTCCCCCTCCCATATAAAAGTGACTCATTTTCAAAAATATATAATAATGAAATTTTCTTCGAAACTATTAGAGCTATTAATTTAAAATATACTTTTTTATTATTTCTATTACAAATGCAATCTTTCATTTTACAAATTATTTGAATCCCCCCACTCCATCCAACACCTCCCGTACAAACTACACTTTTTCATTAAAATATATACATCAATTTTGTCAGTGTATATAACTTCCATCGAGCCAAAATCTTGTAACGAATCCTTAATTAGTATTATTATTAATATTGAGAAAAAATTAATCGATCAGCTTCACTCCCTCTACCCCTTCCCGTACAATGTGACACGATTTCACACAAATTCGATTTTCTTGGAAGTGTGAATGTTACTGATTTGAAATTTAAAATATATCAATTGCGAGACGATTGCAGTTGTTTTTCAAAAAATCACTAAAAACCCCCCACTCCTTCCACCACCTCCCATTCAAACTGCACTTTTTCATGAAATACTCTAAACCAATTTTCTCAGTACGTACAACTTTCATCGTGCTAAGATTTTGTACTAAATCCTTAATTAGCATTATAATTAATATCGGGGAAAATTAACCGATTAGCTTCACTCCTTCTACCCCCTCCCATACAATGTGAAACAATTCCACAACTTTTCAAAAAATCGATTTTCTCGAAAAGTGTGACCGTTACTGATCTAAAATTTAAAATATATCAATTACATTATGATTATAGTTGTTTGTCAAAAAATCACCAAGGACCCTCCACTCCTTCTCCCATACAAATTGCACAGTTTCATTAAATCCGATGCACTTATACACTATAGGTATAACCAGTGCGTCTGTCATTTCGTGTAACCAGCGAGTTGAGAAATAGAATGGTTGGTTCAAAATGATCTTCAGACACTTATTCTGTAAGATATGTAGTTTACTATTGTGAACAATGGCATAAATATTCCAAATCTGAGCTCCGCACAGGATGATAGGCTGCAATGCTACTTTGAAAACTAATAATTTGTTGGGTGTACTCAACTTGGACTTTTGGTTTATGAAGGGGCATAAGAAGTGGATGGTTTTTGAAATTTTATTGCTAACTTCACCTGTGTGCATCTTGAAGTTTTTTTTAGTCCTAAGTACCTCATGAATTGTAACCAGAAAACTGGCTCTCCAAGAATGTATATGGTTGGGTTCGGGAGATAGCGTCTCGCGCGCATTTGTGAAAAAAATATAGCTTGTGTTTTGCTAGCGTTTATTTTTATTTTACATTTTATAAAAAAAACTTGTGGATGGATTCCATCTGCGATTGTAAGTTTTGAATTACGAAGCCGGGATCTTCGAAGCTTGTGTAGATACAAGTGTTATCAGTATACATAGCTATTTGACAGTTGGGGTCTTTGGGGAAGTCTGAGATGTACATAGATGTTGAATAGCGTTGGACTCAGGCAAGAGCCTTGAAATATGCTCGCAGGTATTAGTCGGGGTGTATAGGTTGTGGATTGGAATTTTACACTGAACGATCTGTTGCTAACAATTATTATTATTATCACAATATTTTGCTATAACAATAAAATTAAATAATAATAGGGATACTCATTTAATCGCCTGTAGCTCTGTAATGTATTAGTAATAGTTCTGTAGTTTAGCAGTTTGGTGTAGACGGTCTATAGCAAACTACACGGTTAAAGAGTCATTACAGCCGATTAAATAAGTACCCATATTGTTTGGTATTATGTATTGCTAAAAAAAATTCTTCTTACCAGAATTATTATTATTTTGGTTAAAAATGAATATGGCAACTTTTGCACCCTAACTGAGAATTTGTCCGGATTTGCATCCGGAAATATTTTAAAGATGGCCTCCGCTAGAATTGCGTTACCTGCCATATTTCTCCGCTAGAGTTACAAAACCTTCCGCATTTCCAACAACAGTCTCTAGATTTTAACCATAATATCTAATTCATTTTTAAGCCCTTATATTAATGCTTTTGTAAGCCAACAAATCATTTTTATGCTGTAGATGAAATCTGGGAGTATTATAAGTTTGCTCTCAAGTTTGTAACACCAAGAAATAATGCTCGCACAGAACCGCCATGGGTACGCTCAAAACCAGATGTCTGTCCGTCCGTTCAAATTTTGTACACGTAATATTTGGCGAAAAAGTAAGATCAAGTTCGTGAACCGGCCAAATCGCTTCATCCCCATACAAAATGGCTCATTTTCAATCATTTACATTAATCAAATTTTCTTGGAAATTAAGAAAGCTATTGATTTGAATTTGGAATATATTGTTTTTATTATAAATGTGATGTATGGTATACAAATTATTTAAATCCCCCAATCCTTCCACCACCTACCATATAAACTGCACTTCTCCATCAAACACTCTAAGCCAATTTTCTCAGATCATATAACATTTATCGAGCTCACATTTTGTACTAAATACTTAATTAGTATTATCATTAAAATGAGAAAAAAATAACTGAATAGCTTTACTGCTTCACAAAAAATCGATTTTCTTGAAAAGTATGGCTGTTACAAGTTTGAAATTTAAGAGATGTCAATTTTATATTATAATATTGGTAGTTATTTCTGAAAAAATCACTAAAATCCTCTCACTCCTTCTACCACCTCCCGTACAAACTGCACAATTTCACTAAATATAATACATTAATTTTCTCAGTTCGTATTCCATTTTTGGAGGATGCATTTTATATAAAACATTTGTATAGCCCTGTTATGTTATATACATATCTTGCCTAGAAGCTGAAATATCAGTTTTTGTCATTTCGTCATAAGTTTATTGAAACACTTATGGCTGATTTTGCCGCACACGCCTCTCGTTTTATACCCGATTATTCGTTCCAGAAGACTCTTCGTTGTTCAATGTAGTGTATTTATTAATATGCATATGTATGTGCGCATGTGCTCTCGTGAGTGGGGGTGTGTCTTGAGCGCTCATGAACAGTTCAAGGCCGCAAGGAAAGATTTCCGGATTTCACACTGTTCTGCTTTATAAAACGTGTCGTTTCGGCCTCTGCTGATACTTTTATCAAAATGTTTTAGCAAAAACCGGAACATCACGTTTAATAAAGCAAAGCAGTGCAAAATCCGAAAATCTTGCCATTCAATTCGTAATGCAACAAACCAGGTCAGGGTCACACACAACAGAAAATCGCAGCAGCTGTTGAGCAGGGCAGAGTTTGTGTGTGCCGACAATAGAAGATCGCAAACAATTGACGAGCGGCTTAGTGCTGCCATATATCAATATTAATATGAAAGCATAATGCAAGTATTACGGTCCTATGTCTGATTCGATAATCTTTTTTGACGGTCGAAACATAAATATATCAAGAACAACATCCTTTAATTTAGATCTAGAGCTATTACTAACTCTGTGTTGGAAGGCTTCACAATTATAAGATAATAACAACACGGTATGAGTCCAGGATACTAAAGGAGCTTAATACGAACATTGGAACTCGTGCATTCACAAATTCGGCGAAGGTCAAATACTGGTTCTTGACATTACGAAAGCCTGTGATAGAGTTTTACCCAAATAGCCATAGGTTGTAATACTACCCTTGTCAAACAGATTGAGGGTTTCCTTCTTGACAACTAAACATTAGTCGTAATGGATGGCATATCACTCCAACCGTTCCACATCGATTCAGGCGTTCCTCAAGGCTCTGTTCTATCCCCCACTCTCTTGCTAGTCTTCATTAATGAATGACCTTCTGTTAACAACGCTCAATTCAATTCATAGCTTTACACATAACGATACTCTGGATAAAACCTTTCAATTCGACTCCGCTACGGAAGCTCATGGTACTTCGGTGAATTCTCAACGCGATGAATTATACGAGACATTGAACTCAGACTTCGGTTTAATCCTGGCATGGGACAGGAAAAATAGAGAAGAGTTAAATGCCTCAAAAACTCAGGCCTGTCAACTATCCCTTAGAAAGGATAGCATACAATTGCATTCTTCAAAGTAATTTATATTACTCAGCATAAAGCTTAACGAATACTGACGAATTGGAGAAAATATATTTTTGATGTTGCACTTGATGCCTTCAAACGCCTCAGTGTTATGTAAAGAAGATGTAAAAAGTATTTTACGCCTCACAATTTAGCACATATCTTTCATTCGTCTCCGTCTTGAGTACAACTCGCACATATGGGGCGAGGCACACAAAACACAACTTGCAGTACTCGATCGGATCCAAAAGCATGCATTTCGTTTAATTGGAGATGAGACTATAACAGCTTCTGTAAATTCCCTCGAACATCGTAGAAACGTCTCGGTACACAGCGTTTATCGATATTTCCACGTTAAATGCAGCGAAGAACTATGCAACCTCATCCCTCCTCTTTTCAACTATCCCAGGAATACTCGGCAAGCAGCACGCGCCCATGAGTTCACTGTTAAACCTTTACCATCTCGTACAGTGAAATATAGGTAGTCCTTCATCACCCGAAAATTGTCGCCCCACATATTCTCTGCAACTTATAGCATTAGTGTTTCAAGGATAACGTCCACCGACAGTTTAGACTCTTCCCTCTAGAAACTTCCTTGTATCACCCTAGCCTACTTCCCGTCATACCTGTATTATCAATGACGTATTATCTATACATATAAATATAATTGTAGTGTCTGTCTGTTATTTGTTTAGAAAATCAATAAGTTAGTTTTTTGTTTTATTTTAGCAATAACTACACGTTTTTAAGATTCTTCTCTATATGTCTGTCTGACCGAATTTCAAGCAAAAACGGCTGAACCGATTGTAATGAAACTTTCACAGTTTATTATATATATTTATACGTATGATTCGAGATGTAATCTGCGTTAGGTCTTATTTCAATACCCCACGCCATCTCCCCCTCCCATACAGAGTGACTCATTTTCAAAAATATGTAATCAAATTTTCTTGGAAACTATAAGAGCTCCTAATTTAAAATTTAAGATATATTATTTCTATTATAAATGGAATCTTTTAGTATACAAATTATATGAATCCCTCTACTCCTTCCACCATCTCCCATACAAACTACACTTTTTCATGAAACACTGTACTCCGATTTTCTGAGTACGTACAACTTTCATCGAGCTAAAATTCCTTAGTCAGCATTATTATTGATATCGGAAAAAAAATAACCAGTTAGCTTCACTCCTTCTACCTTCTCTCATATAATATGACAAAATTCCACGACTTTTCAAAAATTTGATTTTCTTGAAAAGCGTGAATGTTACTGATCTGAAATTTAGAATACATCAATTGCATGATTATTATAGTTTTTTCTTAAGAAATCACTAAAAACCGTATACTCCTTCTTTCACCTCCCATGCAAACTGCACAATTTCACTAAATCCAATACAGTAATTTTTGAAGTTTAAATTTAGTACAAAACATTTTTATACGAGTAGCTACTCTAGCATCATGTGAAACAAATTAGTTCAGCGTTGTCACTCCTTCTACCACTCCCCATACAAAATTTCTTAAGATCACAAAAATTTCGATTTCATCTATAGTATCATTTGATTGGGCTTTACCGTAACCCCCGGAATACATATAAAAGCCATGCGATAGGCAGTTGTGTATGTGTGACAGCCGTCCGGCGGTCGGTTGCTTAAACGTCAATTCCGTATGAAAATTGTCGACAGTGCAGAGGAGTTGAACTTTGTGGCCGTAAATATCGCAGTTTTTTACAAATTTTAAAGGTGATTATTGTTGTAAACAATACCTAAATTAGTGGCGAAGTGTATTAACCAGATTTTAAAACAGATCTTTCTATCCAGACGTGTTTGGGACGAAAATTGAAGTTTTTTACCGCGTTATTTACCGTCACTTAATGGCTGTAAATAGTGCAATTTTTCATCATTTCATCAGGTAAATATCATTATTAACAATTGATTAAACATCCGTGCAGTGTTTTAATAAGTTTTTAAACAGATATCTCTTTCGGAAAGCGTTTCGGACTAAGATTGTAATCGTGTGATTGCAGGGAAATCGGTTGTTTTTTTACACAGCCTGTTGCAGGATTTAGTATCGGCGGAAAGACGGAAACGAAAACGAGTAATTTATTTAATGTTAATTAGATAATAAATTCTTTCCATTTTAGGTACCATACCGAAGTAAAATATATTTTATATATGTATACCATACATATATATTTGAAATTTGTTGTTGATTAAAAATATACTATAATTTAAAAAGCAATAAATGTTTTATTTATGTTATACGATGCATAAGATTCCTCAACAATTTCGAACTGTGAAATGGTTGAAATCTGAAAATGAAAACGAAAAGTGCTGTCGGCATAAAGAATAACGTTTGGGATTACCTTATGAAAAAGTATGTATATTCCAATTGATTGTCGCAGGAACAATATCTCGCAGAAATTTCCGGATGTATCGGTTGATCTAGTAGTGATGACTCTTGACCTCTAAAGCCAACTATCGGGAATCTTCTTTCTTATAGTAGATACCACACACTAGGGCCAAGTATTTTCTCAAATCGCGACCGAAAAGTTGGCCAAAATGACGTATTGATTAATGAAATATTCACACCACCTTGGCACTAAAGCATTGATTTCCTTCGATTTTTCGACAAAATCGACACCGCCCGGCAAACAGGCCAAACGATTCCCACTTTGGGAATATCGTTTTTGGCCAATACTGGACCCTAGTGTGTGGATCTAGCATTACGGAAACACGTTCGCAAAATTGCACTACACTAGGAATTTAACTTTATTCTAATTTTTTTATAGTAAATAAACTACAACATTCCTAACCTATAAAACTTAACACCAAAAAACTTGTTTCGCGAAAAATAACTGCGGGGAATTTCGGCCCACACTGCTTACAATTAACGCAAACGTACGATCTTTCCATATTTAAGGAAGAAGCAAAAACAAATCGGTGAAAACACGACTAAAATCCCGATCGAAAACACCAAACTTAAAGAAAATCATCCCGCACGCGAATGAAATGACAGTCGACCGCGGACGGCTAATAGCTTCATATGTGTAAGTGCCATCTTCTATCGCATGGCTTTTACTAGTATTCCGGGGGTTACGGCTTTACGCACAATCGTAGTCCTGTTATGTTTTTAAGCTTAATATTACTTTATTTGGCCTTTTTTTAATTAACACAAACTACAACTAAACACATTTCCTTAATGCTCTTCAATAAGTACATGATCTCAAATCACCCCCGTGAGCATGGGCCTGTCCCATACAAATATGAGTATCATGGTTTCTTGCTTAATAATTTATGATTCTGATTCCAACACAATACAAAACATTGTATTCAAAGAGCCATTAAAGTAAGCATATTATGTAACTCACATAATGTATTACTAACTGCATTCTCAAAAATTGCTTATTATTGCGATTTTTACGCGGAAGAAGTTGCGGGTGATCGCTAGTAAAGAATATAATTTGAATTAAATGATTTGTACTCTTACAAGCTTGACCGTTGCAATTCTTTGAGTACAATCTTTTTGAAAATGTTAAAGTGGAAGGGTATCGAAATATTTAAAATTTTTGTGCACATTAACAATTTTAATAATAAACACTAAGCATATAGTAGTAAACATTAGCTTGTCAATCAGTATTTCTGAAATATAGTGCTAAATTCGATAGAGCATTCAAATTGAGTCTCGCTTCACCATTGAAAGTAATGTGAAATTCAGGCGGAGTAGAAAATATTGTGTTATTTCAAAAAAATGTTTGTCTTATTCTTAGTAACTTTTTTTTTGGTGTAAGGAAATTTCTTCGCGTTCTTTTATATCTGGGGACAAAAGAGGTGCGAGATATGAGAACATAGCAGGACTACGATTGGGCGTAAAGCCCAATATTGCGATACTCTAGATGAAAGAGAAATTTGTTGATTTTAAGTAATTTTGTATGAGAAGCATTGTACTAATTTGTTCACATCATGAAAGAGTTGCTACCAAAATGTTTTATACAAAATTTAAGCTTTTATACAAAATTTAAGCCTGAAAGAATTTGTGTATTAAATTAAGTGAAACTTTGCAGATTGTATGGGAGGTGGTAGAAAGAGCGGGGGTTTTCAGTGTTTTTTTTTCAGTAATAACTGTTAGGGGTCGGAATTAATTCGTAGCATTTTTTTGTAAAGTGTGATGGTTTATTCTGAAAATATTATTACAGTGGTATTATTGAAAGTTGCTCACAGATGACTAAACGCCGTTCGACGTCCCTCGGCTTCAACTCATGTGGGACCCACGTTCCTTGCTTTTGTATCATTCCAAGGGCTTTGAGGCATTTTCCAACCGTCGATGAGTCAACTCCAAGCGATTCTGACAACTGTGCAAGCGTTTGAGACGGGTCTTCATCGAGCATTGTTACCAATTCTTCATCTTCAAACTTTTTCGGCTGTCAGGGACACTCCTTGTCTTCCAAGCCAAAATTTCCATTTTTAAACCATGCGAACCACTTTCTGCATGTTTGCTCAGCTAGAGCATATTCACCATAAACGCCTACTAAAATGCGATGACTTTCCGCGGCACTTTTCTTCATGTGGAAGTAATGAAGCAACACTCCCTGTAAAAACAGATTTTCGGACACGAACGTTGACATGTTTGATGACGCACAAAAAAATGTTATAAACTCGATAAAATGTCGTTCAGTGGACTAGATGCGCCATGTCAGTAGCTTTATGGAGAATATTTGCTTTTGTATATGTGACTACGGATATTTGAGTAACGCCACCTTTTGTAAAACGCTACGAATTAATTCCAACCCCTAATATTAAGATTATGCAGCTGAAATCTCTCAAATTTCAGACCAACAACATTCATAATTTTCAAGAAAATCGATTCTATGTAAAATTCTGAAAATGTGTTACTTTGTTTGGGAGGGGGTGCAAGGAGTTAAGCTAATCAGTTAATTTTTATCGATCTTACCAGTAATTCTAACTAAATATTTAGTGCACAATTTCAGCTTGCTAAATTTTATATGTAATGAGGAAATTGGTTTATAGTATTTCAACAAAAAGTGCATTTTGTATGGGAGGTGGTAGAAGCAGCAAGGCGATTCAAATAATTTTTATCCTATGGATTGATGCCTTAAAAAATAATATATATTCTAAATTTAAGATCTATAACTTTCATACTTTGTGAGAAAATCCGTTTATTGTGAAATCCCGAAATTAAGTCATTTTGTATGGGAGCAGGCAGAAGGGGTGGAGCGATTACTTACTTTTCGGTAAAAACGACGTGTACAAAATTTGAACTTCCTAGCTCAACGCATTCTCGAGTTAGAGAGGACACGGACGGACGGACAGACTGAAGAACATCCGGTTTTGGAATTTTTGAGTGACAATATGAACTTCTGTATCAGTCATTTTTTCCTCCAAGCCTTATTTCTTAGCATTAAAAACTTTGTAGTAAACTTATAATACTCTCCGATTTCATCTAGAATATATGTAAACATATCTCACGTCTCGTGAAGAATAACCCATAAGATATCAGCCTATTATATCAATGCCTTCTCGAATAAATATCAAGTGATCGCTCTAATGAAAAACGCTCAAATTCGCAATGATTGTTCACCTTTTCTTCATGAAATTGAAAATTTTACACCCGTCAACGTTATGCCGTCATGTTATATAAACTACAACAACAACAACTAAAAAAAATTGTCAAGGTATTTAGCTTATTCTTCATTCTCTTCTTCGAATTGAGCAACAGTTCCAATGAAGCCTTCGCCTAATATCCCCGTTTTGAGTGAACTTAATCAGCCTAGTCCACCGATTTGTTAAGAAAAAATTATTTTGCCTTTCCTAGTTATACAACTGCCGCTAAAGCTAATAACCTGCAAAACTCGATCATTTATATAAGAAGGATAAAGTTAGTGATTACCTCAAAAATTATTTGATTAACAATAATTAATTATAATGATTTTAGCTCGGAGTGTACACATTACATAAAACGGTTTCGGTAAAATGTTTAAAAATTAAAATTAAATTGGGTAGAGAAAGTTAATAATAATTATTTAAACATGTTACTGAAAATTTCAGATTCACATCATATTCAATAGATATAAATTGGAAATGTTTGTTATTATTTTCAGAAATTAAATTTTTTCCGCAGTGTGGGCAATGTTCTTGTAGTTCTGTCCTAAAGTTTTTTTTAGAAAAGCGTAAAGCAGAACATTTTTTTCATGGACATATTTCCCAGCTTGAATTCGATTTTCTATTAAAAATCATAACAGTATCACGATTGGGCGTGAAGCCTAATCATGTGATACTCTAGATGAAAGAGAAATTCGTTGACTTTAAGTAATTTTGTGCGGGGAGTGGTAGAAGTAGGTAAGTAGTACCTCCAGTCCTTTAGGAATAGTGTTCACCGTTATTTCCGTCTCTCTCTCTCTCTCTCTCTCTCTCTCTCTCTCTCTCTCATTTCCATAATACACCAAAATTTTATCTACTTCCTTTGTCGAATTAACTGAGCAATGCAATAAATGGTGAACTCCTAAGTTATACTCGAGGTCTAAAAAAAAGCGATCAAAATGTTTTATGCAAAATTTAAAATTCAAAAATTTGAGAGATTTTGAGGTTAGGTATTAAATTTAGTGGAATTGGAGCTTGTGTGGGAGGTGGTAGAAGGAGCGGAGGGTGTTTACCGTTTTGTTTTTAGTAATAACTATGAAGATTATGAAATTGATATCTCTCTAAATTCATACTTTTCAAGAAAATTGTTTTTGTGTAAAGTTCTGAAAATGTGTCACTTTGTATGGGAGGGGGTAGAACGAGTGAAGCTGCTAATTTTTTTCGATCTTACTAATAATTCTAAATAAATATTTTGGGCACAATTTCAGCTCGATAAATTTTACATAGTGAGTAAATTGGTTTATAGTATTTCAACAAAAAGTGCAGTTTGTATGGGAGGTGGTAGAAGGAGTGCTGTCAATTTCCAATGGCGATTAAATTAGTTTTATACTGTGGATTAATGCGATCATCAAAATATACTTTTTGAGAAAATCCGGCTATTGTGAAATTGGGTCATTTAGTATGGAAGGGGGTAGAAGGGGTAGAGCGAATTGTTCCTTTTATGAGCTTGGCCGTACTTTTTTTGTCATAAACGACGTGTACAAAATTTAAACTTTTAAGCTCAACGCGTTCTCGAGCTAGAGAGGACACAGACTGACGGACGGATACATGGTTTTGAGTATTTTGAGTAATATTATGAACTTCTGTATCATTAATTTTTTTTCCGAGCCTTATTTCGGGGGAGTGGAAAGAAAAACACTCAAATATTTATATCTCGACTATCTCTCAAGCTATTTTATTGCATTTTGGCACATGTATTAAGCTATACTAACGAATTATGAGAAAAATATAACATTTGGGCGCAATGTGAGAGTGGGGAAATTTTAAAAATGGTGTACTTTTCAAAATTTCAAGATGGTATATATAAAATTCAATGCAGATATTAAGTTGAAATTGTCAGAGTGGAGAACTATATGACCTATAATTCCGGTAAAATTTTTAAGCTGGGGTGTAAGAGGAGCAAGGTGGTGTGCCACAAAATCGAAAACTTTGAGTAATTTTTCTAGGGCTGTGGTAAAAGATGTAAAGTTAAAATTTTGCACGTGCACACATCCATCTGATATAAATACATTCAGAAGAAATAATGACATGCACCACAACTCTTATGTGCTGAAGGGGGGCTTAACCTCCACGAGGTTTTTCATGTATATTGAAAAAAAAAACACAAAATCTAAACATTTTTGATCTTAAGCTACAAACTTCAAAATTTGGGAAATTCATTTATGAAAAATACTCTAGATGAAATGGGAAAGAGTATAAAGTGCCCGAAAATATGTCATCTCCAATTCTTCAAAGTATAAATAAAGACTTTTGTATGGGAGATGGTTGATGCAGAGGGGGAGGTTTGACATTTTTGGTTTACAAAATGTTTCGTGCTGAATTTAAAGTTTATAGTTTTTATAATTTTTTCGGGGAAATTGAACAATTGTTATCTGAATTTATGGCATTTGTATGAGAGGTGAACAATATCCTAATCGCATTGCTTTGTTACAATTTTAAAGTCGATAGCTCTCATGTTCGATGGAGAAATACTTTTCTTGAATTTCCAAAACAAAAATTTGTATAGCAGAGGGCAGAAGGATTATTCGAATCAAAACCAAATTTTTCGACAATGATGTTTGCAATGGTATAATTTTCTCAAAATTTAAAGTTGATAACTTTGACAATTTTGAAGAGAAATAATTTAAATGAAATTTGTATGAGAGGGGGTAGAAAGAGTGGGGGAAGTTGATATTTTTTTCATAATTGGTTGCAATAAAAATAAAATTAATTCAGGCGAATATTCGTTCTTTTAGCTTTGCTAGTTGCAATGAAAATTATCACTATCACTATCAGAATTCCTTAATGCAAGGAAATTGCCATAAATCGGTTCCAAATTCAAAAGATGGAAATCGAATCATCCACTGGCTCATCATTTAGTGAAGGGACGAAACAAACAACATCTCCACACCAAGTACATAAATAAAATAACACAAAAAATTAACAAAAAATTGGGAAATGCATTTCTGAAAATTGTGCATTTGTATGGTAGGAGACAGAAGGAGTTAGATGATTGGAACTATGACCTAATTTTCAAATTTAATTTTAAAATGGTTTCGGAAAAAATAATTTTCTTGAAATGTCATGAAATTTGTATAGGAGCGGGTAGAAGGAGATTGTGGCCTGTTCACGAACTGAAAGTTACTTTTTCGCTCAACATGACATAAGATGAATTTCAGCACGATAGGTCAAAGCGTCCAAGAGTTATGTTGTAGACAGACGGACACTCGGAATCGAGATTTTCGAGTGACAACAAATATATTTGTACTCTTGGCGACTCCGTCCAAGCATTATTTCTTAGCGTTACAAACGGTAAGGCAAACACAATACACTCTCAGATTTCATCTAGAATATAAAATTGCATAAAATTTTAAAATATTTATTGGTCGAATACTTTCAAAACTTTTAACCCTCCCAGACCAAGGTATTTTCTCGACCATTTTTAAGAAATCACTTATCACCAAATCACTAAAAGCTATCAACTTGAAATTTCGCACAAACACTTCCCAAAATATTTTAAACAAAGTTGCATCAAAAGTTTTGATATCTCCATTGCCCTTCTACTCCCCTGATTTCGACCAATTTCGTTCTTTTCGAATTAAAAAAAAAAATTGGGTTAGTGACTCAACACTGCCAGGTCAAACAAGTTACACTTTTTTCGAAACTTCACCCCAAAAATTTTCTCGTTCCGACCTCTTTGACCCTCTCATACAAATTATGGCTACTCCTAAAATTCCTATAAATTTATCCCAATTGTCTCATCTCCTTAACAATTTAAATTAGGTAGTATGAAAAAAAAGCATGTTAAACATAAACTGCATTATAAGTTACAGTTTTTACAAACGTACGCAACCTGTTACATGTACGTGCATAATGAACCTACTTTTTTAAGATAATCTCCGGGAAAACTAAAACACTTTTCAAAGGTCTGCCAAGGCGGAAAATTTCAATGCCGCCACCAGCTCAATCTGAGCGATCTTGACGGTCGCACGTAACTCATTAGATAACCAGTGATCTTAAATTAACTGAGCATTATGATTGATATTGAATCCATCAATCAGATTAAGTCGAAGGTGAAGTAGCAGTGACCTGTTAGCATAAAAATGTTTGCGTTATTATTTCATTACAGTTCTATCCATAATCCATAATCTTCAATTCTGGGGCAACGTGTTCCACGTAGAGATTCTCCAACTTTGAAAAGATAATTTCTTAGGCCCGGATTACACTATCTAAGATCTGGGTTGAAGAATTTCTTCAAATATATTTATCATAAATAGGTTTTTAAAAAGATTTTTTTAAGTGTAATTCACTATGTCAAATATTTCATAAATGTTTTTCTCATAGTTCAAGAGAAGATCTTTGTAAAATATACGATATAAAGATGGATGGTGATGCATTTCAAAGGTGATGCTCTTAATTGTAAATTTGATTCATTCAAAACTAAAAGTATGCTGGTTAGGAAATATTATTCTAACGAAAATAATACTAAGGAATATAAAACAGTTTTATAATTGACTCTCATTACTGATTACAAGATTTACAGATTAAAGTATATTTTGTGTGATCAACAGCGACAATCAGGTTCGGCCATAACCTACTGGCTGTAATTACTATTGACCATGAATATTTAGTTTCTACTATCTTAATTTTTATATAAATAATTGTTCAGGTTCACGTGCTACATGGTTGACTAGCCTGACGTCTTCCTTGTACATTGTACAATGGCACTACAGCCCAAATCGAGCCTTGACCTCCTGACCTTCAGGTTCGCACAACCCTCTATCTACGAATTTTGCATTTTCGTAGTTTGAGGTTACCTAGGTGTACCCAAGCAGAAAATGTGCTGGAATTATACGTCGACCAGGATTTGAACTATAGACCAACACGCTACCCACTAGGCTAGAGCCTAGCTACGTCTTCCTTAAGGTTTATAATCCAACGCTTGCTTGAAGATTTTTCTGGTTTCCTCAAAGTGTGTCCACTGATCCACTGCCACTTTCGCCTTTGAATATCAATGCCTGTTTTAGTCTGCGCAGTTATTCTCCAAAGTTCGACGTTGGAGATCACTTCTGGGCAGAATATGCCTGAAATGCGTCGTAGGCACGTTCACGAAAGTCTGCAGTTTCTTGGTAAGTCAAACGGACACTTTCCACGTAGTACAACCATACAACAACACGGATTTGACGCATGTTTCAAAAACTCGCAGCTTCGTGCGAAGGGAGATCTCTATTAACCTCCAGAAAAGGAAAGGATACCCAAGGCCTGATGAGCTTTATTTAGACCGACCTCAATATCCTTTTCCTCCCAAATAAAATGACACAATTTCGGAATTTGACAATAAACCGATTTTCTCTAAAAGTATAAAAGGTATTGATCTGAAATTTGGAATATTTTATTTTTAAACTAATTCAATCTGCGGTATACAAATTATTCGAATCCCCCTACTCCTTCGTTATATATTTATTTAGAACTATTAGTAAGACCGAAAAAAATAGATGATTAGCTTAACTACTTCTACCCCCTCCCATACAATATTGTTGCGAGCTAGGGGTTCGCCGGGATTTCAAGTAAAAACACAATTCGCTTAAAAATAAGTGATAATTTATTTATTCGCACTTTAATTCGTTTCCCGCTTAATTCGCACTATATGGCAATACCGCCGCGTTCTTTTCTATCGCTTTCACTGGTTCGCGTCTAAAAATGGCTGGTTCTCTCGCTGAGAGCTTTCGTGCTTTTATACATCTCTCCCCATGATCATGACTATTCTCGAAGCTTCCTTCGGTGTGTATGTGTCAACTATACTGGAAAGCTCTAGATCTTTAATTGTGGCTCTCTACATAGTTGCGTATACTGTTCTACATAATTCTTGTCTATTCGAGAGAGATCGAGTTGCGGGGCTGCCAGGTCTGCATGTAACAATATGATAAAATTTTACAACTTTTCAAAAAGTCGATTTTCCTGAAAAGTTTGAATGCTACTGACCTGCATTGAAACCATATCAAATGCATGTTTCTTATAGTTATTTCTGAAAAACTCACTAAGAACTCCCCTCTCCTTCTACCACCTCCCATAAAAACTACACAATTTCGTTAATTTTCTCAGCAACTATTAAACTTTTGAAGCTTAAATTTTTAGTAAAACTTTCTGATAGCAACTTCAGCATGATGTGAAAAAATTGGTTCAATGCCGTCACCCCGTCAGTGCCCTACCACTCCCCATATAAAATTTCTTAAGTTCAAAAACTTCATCTAGAGTATCGCATGATTGGGCCTTACGCCCAATCGCACTCCTGGTACGTCTTTTTTTTGTTTCATTAACACTCGCACTTATCATTTTAGCTATCACAATTGTTGTAACGCCGATCAATTGGTCATGATCAACCTTCAGGACGCTTTGTTAATATCGATATTTCGATTATCAAAATTATCTTCTTCTTCAATGGCGCTACAGCCCAAATCGGGCCTTGACCTCCTGAACAGGTTCCTTAACATTTTCATTATTTATTGCGGAAGAGTTGTTAGCTCTTCGCACAACCCTCTATCTACGAATTTTTCATTTTCATAGATTGAGGTAACCAAGGTCGACCGGGACTTGAACTCACGACCATCTCATTGTAAACCAAACACGCTACCCACTAGACTACACCCTAGCTATCAAAATTATACTCTTGATAAAATAAGAAATAGTTCAATGTACCAGAAAATATGTCATCTCAAATTCATCCCAACGTAGTATGCAAAATGTTTCGTTCAGAATTTAATGTTTGTAGCTTTCATAATTTTCAAGAAAATTGTCGATTGCTTGAATAGATTCGGAAAAAAAATTTAGTTTTTTGAAATTTCGTGAAATTTGTAGGGGTGGGTAAAAGGAGATGTGGCCCGTCCGCGTCCATAGAGAAGTGAAATTTAGCCAGTCCTTCATCCCTTGGATGTCAATGTTGTGGAATGCATTACCGTGCAATCTATTTCCAGCGGCATGCTATAACCAACAAGCCAAAAACAACGTACATCGCCATTCCAGACTTATCCCTCCTAGGTTGACCCTTCTAACTTCCCTATTTCCATTACCCATGTCGATCTACCTGTACATTATGCATTAAAGGGTTACCCCCTAAGTTATTTCGGATACCGTTAAAACAATTGTAGATTAGTATTTATTTTTGTTGGATTTTGTATGAATTTGCCAGCAAATTTTCGTTTTTTTTTCTAATTAGTACTAAGCGCAATCCTACGAGCTACGTATGTAGTTGACATGATCTATAGTGTCGTTAGGACTTTGAAAGGACACGTTTATCACGAGGAAGGTCCGTAAATATTGAGGGAGAGTAAAAGCTAATCCAAATCCATGTTGAGGTTGCGAATATTGGGATTTCAGAGCTATAAACAAAATAAGAAAATTCGAGTTTCCTCGCTTTTTACTTAACTCATGTTAACTCCCAGCCATCATTATTTCTATTTCGAATCTTTTCTCCACTAACAATATTGAACGGTGATGTTTTAAATCCAAAAGCAAGACAAGAATCAATTTGTAAGGAAGAATGGAACGAACAGTACAAGTACTGTGATGCTATTTATGTTATTGCATGATCACCCTCTTATAATTACGCCACTGTTTGACAGACTTAAAGAAAGGTGGTTATTTTGTAACTTATTGCTCATTCTCTCAAAAAATTCGAAGTTTACAAGCTTTGGTGCTGTGACAATAGCAGCTAATCACCATCAAAATTAAATACATTAAACTCTACGACTCTTGTTAATGCTCTAATAATGACTGGAGTAAGGGGTCATAACAACGGAGAATACATTTCAAATATAATGATGTTTATGATTGACCATTAGGAATGATGGACCCACTCCGAATGAAAGTAAACTGTTTCCATTTTTTAGTAGTGATTTTGTTGCCGCATTAAGTGCCGCATCAGAAAATTCAATTTGCACACATTTTTCATTTGGTTGCCCACATCTCAAAGACTAAACATATCATTAGATTTAAAATCTATCTACGGTCAGTGCATACGCATAATAAGATGAAAGTGCAGTTGGCTTAATCGAAACTTTCACAAAAAAAAAAAGAAAAATAATAAAAAATACAAGCAACTTACACTCCAAGTGTTATGCTTATACCTTGACGCATTAGTATAGTTAGTAGGCTTGTAATTGTAATCAGTCCAGAATGAGTAAATTGCTGCGATTATCGGCAACTTTCGATTTCCAAGATACTCCTCCATTTCGGGATAAAAAAGTTGAAACTGGTTTTTTTGATGCAAGTTTGTTGTTATGAATCTTAAGGCTTTCCGTCGTCATTTTATACAAATTAATCGCCTTTCTTTCTTTTACAGGTGCAGTCTAAGACCTCGACTATCTCGTCCGGTGCACGAGCCGCTGCACAAACTCTAAACGTTCCAATCGAACGATTGGAAACAACGCGCGACATAGCGCATGCATCGTCGCCAGCGGTCAACGAGAAGCACCTCATCCAAAGAACAGAGCACATTGTTAACAGTCATCATCATCATCAGCAGCAGCAACATTCACACTTCCATAATAATGATTCGAATCAGAACGGTCACGGAAGCAGTCCAGACCAGATTGATGCCCACCAGGTGGTCAGCAAGCAAACAAATAATTTACATCACCGGAAGAGCTCCAATTTGAATCAACAGGATTCGAATGTAATCGTAATGGGAAATGACGATGACTCGTTACCGGATACATCACCATCGGTTACTAAATACTCCTTGTTGCAATTCGCAATTCACCACTTTAGAAATGAGTAAGTATTAACAAAAATCTATTCATTACTTATTTTTATCTGTTGATTCGTATCATAAAATAATAAAAGAAAGTATTGTATGTTATCCTGAATATTTTCGTATCCCAATTACTTAAAAAAGTATTGTGATCGACACAGAAAAAAAACATAACAGAATAATGTTTGGGCGTAAAGCCCAATCATATTATAGTCTAGATGAAATGGGAATGACTTTAATATACCGGAAAATATGTCATCTCAAATTCTTTCGAATAGTGAAGAGACTTTTGCATGGGAGGTGGTAGAAGTAGAGGGGGAGGTTTGTATTTTTCATATATGACACCGAACATGGCATACAAAATGTTTTTTGCTTAATTTAAAGTTTTTAGTTTTCATTATTATTAAAGAAATTGGACATAGTTTTCCTGAAATTGAGGCATTTGTATGGGAGGTGGCAGAAGAACTGGAGCGATTAAGATGATTTTGAAACTGCTTATAATCATTCTTATCAACATGCTTTGATTCAATTTCAAAGTCGATAGCTCTCATATATTCGAAGGAGAAATGCTTTTCTTGAATTTATAATACAGATATTTATATGGGAGGGGGTAGAATGGAGTGAAGTGGAGCTGATAATTTTTTCTGGGATTTATTGCAATTAATAAAAAACAAATTCTAGCAAAACGTTAAGTTTGTAATTTTTCTAGTTTTAATGGAAATCGATAGAATGCATATAACAAAAATTATGCATTTGTATGGGAAGGGGTAGAAGGAGTGTAAGGATCAAAACAATTTTTTTTTTCATTATTGATATTTCTATTGTTATACCTTATACAAAATATCAAGTTGATAGCTTTAACAGTTTCGAAGAAAAATGATTTAATTTAAATTTCAAAATTTCGTGAAATTTGTATGGGGGGGGGGGGGGGGGTAGAACGAGTGAGGTGAAGTTGATAATTCTTTTCAAAACTAATTGCAATTATAGTAGAATTAATTCTGGCAAAATTTCGTCTTTTTAGCTTTACTAGTTTCAACGAAAATCGAAAATATGTAATTTTCAAAATTGTCCATTTGTATGGGAGGGGGTAGAAGGAGTGAGGGGATCGAATCAATATTCTGTGATATTAATGGTATCTATATCATAATACTTTGACCTAAATTTGAAGTCGATAGCTTAAAAAATTTCAAAGAAAAATCAATTTCTTAGTATTTCGAAATTTCATGAAATTTGTATGGGAGGGGGTAGAAGGAGTGGAGGGATATAGCCCATTTACGTACTTAAAGTTACTTTTTTGCTAAAAATGACACACCAAATTTTTCAGCAATATAGCTCAAAGCTTTTGAGAGTTATGCTGTAGACAGACGCATAGACGGACAGACAGACAGACAGACAGACGGACAGACGGTCACTCGGAATTGAGGTTTTTGACAACAAATATTTCTGTACCCTTGGCGGCTCTGTGCGAGCGTTATTTCTTAGCGTTACAAACGGTAAGGCAAACACAATATACTCTCAGATTTCATCTAGAGTATAAACATAACAGGACTACGATTGGGCGTATAGCCCAATACTCTAGATGAAAAAGACATTTTTTGATCTTAAGAAATTTTGTAGGGGAAGTGGTGGAGGGGGTGACGACATTGAACTATTGTTTTCACATTGTGCTAGAGTTGCCAAGAAAATGTTTTATACAGAAGTTAAGATTCAAAAATTTAATAGGGGCTGAGGAAATTAGTGTATTGGATTTAGTAAAATTGTACAGTTTATATGGGAGGTGGTTGAAGGAGGGGCGAGCTCTTAATGACTTTTTCAGAAATAACTATAATCATCATGCTTTTGGCATGTTTTAAATTGCAGATTAGTAGCATTCCTACTTTTCAGGAAAATCAACTTTTTGTAAAGTTGTGAAATTGTGTCAGATTGTATGGGAGAGAGGAGAAGGAGTGAAACCAATCGACTAATTTTTTTATACTAACAATTCTAAATAAGTATGTTGTGCACAATTTCAGCTTGATACATTTTATACGCACTGAGTAAATTGATTTAGAGCATTTTGTGAATAAGTGCAGATTTTGTGGGAGGTGGTGGAAGGAGGGGAAGAGCACATTTATTTATTATACGGTAGATTGGAATCATCATGAAAGTAATATATTCCAAATTTCAGATCAATAGCATATACACTTTTCGAGCAAATCCGTTTATTGTCAAATTATGTAATTTTGAATGGGAGGTAGAAGGGATGGAGCGATTTGGCCCGTTCACGAACTTAAAGACCATTAAAGGTAACATGTTCGTTTTCGGGTGGATTATTGATTGCGTAACTGAGCTCCATTACCTAAATTTTGGGGAGTGTAAGGTGGAAGAGTGAGGCGGGGGAGGGAAAGAGTCAAAAAATACACTTGATAATATCTCCACTGCGAATACTGATAGGAAGCTGAAAATCAGCATAGGTATAGAGAGGGTTGTGGAACAAACTCTTAAAATAATTACATTATTTTATCCTAGGGGTCCGAAAAGATGGGAGGAGTTAATAACAAATTGCCGGCCGGATTTTATTTTTTAAATGATTATATCTCCGGAACTACTTGATCCCAAAAATTCTTATTTTGAGACCAATTAGGTGGCATACAGTTCCACTATAATCTACTAAAAGCGTGGCCCATAATTGTAAGGGGGAGCGTCAAGGGGTGCAAAGAAAAACACTTCAAAAATAATATCTCAACTATTTCTTAAGCTATGTAATTGAAACTTAAAACATGAATTCCGTAAAGGGTCGTCTTGTACCGACCACAAAAATGCCCTACGAATAATATTGGAGCAGTCAGCCGAAATGGGTTCGCCACTACATCTCATGTTTGTGGACTTCGAGAAGGCTTTTGACAACGTTAAGCGAGATTTTGATTGATTGATTGATGTTCCAGATCAAGGTTACGCTCTATGACCTTTACTCCCATTCGACTAACTTACCAGTTATTATTATAGAGAGGGGCTAGTGAAGGAATGTCGCAATTCGCACACCTTTCTTTAAATTTCTCCGTAATTTCGGTTATACGAGTATATTCGTTTAACAGTTTAATGGTAGCATTTTCATTTAATTTCATGTTTATTATTATTATATAATATTCATTTTAAAAACAAACGAGGTTTGATACAATAAATCACTCGTATATGGTATTGCAGGAAGTAAAACGTAGATTTAGAATTGGTAATACACTGGAAGTTGAGTGGAAGAACAATACTTGCCCAAGAGTTTTATTACTGTTCTATAGCATATACAACCCTTTTAAAATTACGTATCATAGTAATAACAAGTCTAGAGAACTGTTGGGAACCACAATCACAGATAATTGAATTTCTAAGGGGAGGAGGGAGGGGGTGGAATCCTCGAATCTCCTCCGCTGTATCTGCGACTGAGTACTAAGTACAATTACATATTGAAAAATTATAAATTCTTTATTTTTTGCTCCTAGAATATTGATTAATTTTCTTCTACCCAGCCTCGCTCCATTTTACTTTATTATTTTAATAATAAAGTATTGTGATCGACTTGGGAAAAAAAAAAAATTTGCTACCCTGAAATTTCGTTTTTTCGCGTTTCGTGACTAAATTAGCCTAAAAATGCAAAAAAAAAAAATCCGTCTGTCTGTACGCCGTCCGCCGTACGCCGTCCGCCGTCCGCCGTACGCCGTCCGCCGTACGCCGTACGCCGGTGTGTACGCTCAGAGCACATTAACTCCCAAACCATTCGAGATAGAAGGCTCATTTTTGGAGGGATTGTAGGTAGTTGCGGATCTCAGGAGGACACTCATTTTTGGGGGTGTAAGGGTTCAGGGGGAGGCGGGGGGAGCACTTAAACCGAAAACTAAGAATTCAAATATCTCAAACATGGTTACAGCTAGGAAGCTAAAAATCAATGTGCATATAAAAGTGTTTGTGGGACAATTTTTAAAATTAATCTAATTTTTTTATCCATTGGGGTGCAAAAAGGGGGGGCTAAAAACCAATTGTCGGCCGATTTTTTTTTTCAAATGATTATATCTTCGAAATTACTTAGCATAAAAAATTTATAATTTTAGACCATCAAGGTGGCATACAGATTCACTGGAATCAGCTTACATAGAGGCTAATTATTGTAAGGGGGAGAGTCAGGGGGGGTGCAAAGAAAAACACTTAAAAATCAATATCTCGGCTATTTGTTAAGCTATGCAATTGAAACTTGGTACTTATATTAAGCTATACTAAAGAAATATGAAAAAAATATAATATTTGGAGAAAATAGTAGTGGGGGAAAATGGGGAGCATTGAACTTTCCAAAATTTCAAACCATTATATCTCAAAACTGAGGGCAGATATCACATCAAAAATTTGTCAGATCGTAGAACTATATAGTTGTTAATTTTGGTAAAAAAATTAAGTGGGGGGGTGTAAGGGGAGGGAGGTGGAAAGCAAAAATGTTGAAAATTTTGAGTAATTTTTTTTGGGCTCTGGTAAAAGATACAGAGTTTAAATTTTGCAGATCAATATATCAATTTATTGTACATACATAAAAAATAATAGAAATTCTACAATTGTTATGCACCGACCCCCCTGGTCTAACGTGCACAAGGTGTTTCATGTGAAATGAAAAAACACATAAGCTGAAAATTTTTGAATGAAATTTTAAGGTAGAAACTTGAAAATTTGCGAAATGCATTTAAAAAAAATCCATAAAAGAATGAATTATTAACTGGTCGAAAATCTTTAAAACTTCTACCCCCTCCCATACAAAATTATTTTTTCGACCATTTTCAAGAAATCAATTACCACCTAACTATTAAAAGCTATCAATTTGAAATTTTGCATAAGAACTTACAAAAATAATTGAAATGAAATTACGTTAAAAGTTTTGAAATCGCGCTTACCCTTCTACCCCCTCCAATACAAAAGTATGATTTCGACCAATTTTATTAAATCAACTAATAACAAACAAATTGCAAGCTACGAACTTGAAATTTTGTACGAGCACCTAACAACTAAAAAGAAAGAAAATTGCATCACAAGTCTTACGATTCCCCTACCTCCTCTACCCCCTCCCATACAAAATTATTTTTTCGAGCATTTTTATAAAATAAGTTATCAGCTAACTCTTAAAAGCTATCAATTTCAAATTTTGCATTGAAACTTATAAAAATAATTCAAATGAAATTGCTTTCAAAATTTTCAAATCGCGCTTGCCCTTCTACCTCCTCCCATACAAAACTATGATTTCGACCAATTTCATAAATCAAATAATAACCAACAAACTAAAAGCTATGAACTTGAAATTTTATAAAAGCACCTTAAAAGAGAAGCGAAATAAAACTGCATATCAAAATTTACGATTCCCTTACCTACTCTACCCCCTCCCATACAAATGTTCGGTTTTGTGAATGAAAATTCTATGCAACTTCGTCTATGAAACACATTCTACACAGAGAATATTGGACGTGATTAAAAAGCTATTAACATCCACCCACCCTTACTATTACCCCTCCTCCTCCCCTCCATAAAAACCCAAACTTGTAGAAACGAATGAAATATTGTTAAATAGACAACAGCCCTGCTCAAGAACTCCCTTTCACTTAGTCTTCCCTAACCACTCTTACCTGCATATTGACTTTCCACACATCCGCAACATGTCCCAAGAATAATAAAGTTTCGCCCGACTTGTTGGCAGTTTATTTATACTCTAGATGAAATCTGAGAGTATATTGTGTTTGCCTTACCGTTCGTAACGCTAAGAAATAACGCTCGCACAGAGCCGCCAAGGGTACAGAAATATTTGTTGTCGCTCAAAAACCTCGATTCCGAGTGACCGTCTGTCTGTCTGTCCGTCTGTCCGTCTGTGC
Organism: Chorisops tibialis; assembly: GCA_963669355.1. Lineage (NCBI taxonomy): Eukaryota > Metazoa > Arthropoda > Insecta > Diptera > Stratiomyidae > Chorisops > Chorisops tibialis. The sequence goes on along the minus strand of OY770263.1, from coordinate 112,889,162 downwards.
GTCTGTCTACAGCATAACTCTCGAAAGCTTTGAGCTATAGTGCTAAAAAATTTTGTGTGTCATTTTTAGCAAAAAAGTAACTTTAAGTTCGTGAATGGGCCACATCCCCCCACTCCTTCTACCCCCTCCCATACAAATTTCATGAAGTTTAGAAAAATTAAGAAATTGATTTTCTTTGAAACTATTTAAGCTATCAACTCGAAATTTATGTCAAAGTATTATGATATAGATGTTAATGTTAATACCACGGAATATTGACCTGATTCCCTCACTCCTTCTACCCCCTCCCATACAAATGGTCAATTTTGAAAAATACATATTTTCGATTTTCATTGAAACTAGTAAAGCTGAAAAAACGAAATTTTGTCAGAATTAGTTCTACTATAATTGCAATTTATTTTAAAAATAATTATCAACTTCACCTTACTCCTTCCACCCCCTCCCATACAAATTTCACGAAAATTTGAAATTTAAATTAAATTATTTTTCTTCGAAACTATTAAAGCTATCAACTTGATATTTTGTATAAAGCATACAAATAGAAATATTAATAATGCGAAAAAAATTTGTTTTGATCTGTACACTCCTTCTACCCCCTCTCATACAAATGCAGAATTTTTGTTAAATGCATTTCATCGATTTCCATTCAAACTAGAAAAAGTACAAACTTCAAATTTTGCCAAAATTAATTTTTTAATAATTGAAATAAGTGTAAGAAAAAATTATCAGCTCCGCTTCACTCCTTCTACCACCTCCCACACAAATATCTCTATTATAAATTCAAGAAAAGCATTTCTCCTTCAAGTATATGAAAGCTATCGACTTTGAAATTGAACCAAAGCATGGTGATAAGGATGATGATAAGCAGTTTCAAAGTCATCTTAAACGCTCCACTTCCTCTGCCACCTCCCATACAAATGCCCCAATTTTAGAAAATCTATGACCAATTTCTTTAAAAATAATGAAAACTAAAAACTTTAAATGCAGCAAAAAACATTTTGCATGCCATGTTCGGTGTCATATACGAAAAATACAAACCTCCCCCTCTACTTCTACCACCTCCCATGCAAAAGTCTCTATTCACTATTCGAAAGAATTTGAGATGACATATTTTCCGGTATATTAAAGTCATTTCCATCTCATCTAGAGTATCATATGATTGGGCTTTAAACCCAATCATAATTCTGTTATGTTTTGAAACCTCTTTAAAGATACCCGTTTTACCTTTGAAATTTTTTGGTTTTTGTTTTTCATTAGTTTTATCTTAAAGATCTATAATTGTATTTCTATGATAATATTAACAATGCTACGAGTACATCAGATTCATAGTTATGACTTTTAACATAACCGAAAGTGAGTCCAACCTATCCGCACAGTGGCGATCTTCATACATTCATACCCATAAAGATCGTAATCAGACCGTCAAAATGATTTTTTAGCCGCGAACTTTAGATTACATTACACACGTCGAGTACTTCCTCTTTATGCCGTAATTAATCTGTACTTAAATATTTTCTACGTTTATGTTTTTTTTTTATCTTCTTGCTTATGCATGATAATCTTTTATATGAGTATACGATATTACCGTTTGAGTACTTCTGATTTCCGTGGAAGGTGTATTATTTTCCATAGCGATCAAACGAGGTGTAAGATTCCTGTTGAGATTTTATCTGGAGATTGCGAGTTGATTAACTTCAGTTACTAGTTATGGTTTAGTGAAATGGTATTTGTTTGCATAATATATTAGCTAATTTACTCGTACACGCAATGAAACGTGTTTTTTAAAAAGATAAATAATAGATATTGTTTTTCCATGTTTTTCATGTAATCTAAATGTTTTCTAATAAGTGAAGTATGGCACCATAAATACCAGACGTGAAAGTAATGCATTAGTTTGTTGGAAATCACTATAGCATTAAATGAGTTTAGTGCTAATTAAAATCAAAACAAAACAATTTACTACACTACGTATTGCCACTATTACACGACGATTGGTTACATAAATTTAAAAAAAAAAAATCAGACTTAATGATCGGTCAAGACTGAACTTAGTCGTTTCTTGCAATCCGATCGTACCTCACATGCGAGCCTTTTCACACGTTTGATCATTCGTTCCTTTGTTGTAAGTAATAATCTATAGATCATGATATGATAAACGCAGCATATCCACCAATGTCCCTGCAAAGTGCTGCCACGAAAATTGTCGTGGCAGCACTTTCCAGAGACAAAACTCCTTTTCTGCAAAAGTAAAAACATTGAGCAGTGCAGTAGAATAATTTAAATTTTTAAAATTTAAACATCTTGTAGGATCTTAGTTTTCTCGATTTATTATCACAAGGGGAAAAGATACTCAAGAGGTTTGGAAAAATACACTTTAAACTACAGTCTTGAAAATCTTATTCCGTAGGGCTTAGAGCGAATACTGAGCTTTTTTTTTGTACGACTAGCATTCTACTGAAGGACGCTCAGACCGCTACGGAGTGTTTTCATATTTATACCATCCCGAATCGCTCAGAATTTGTTGATGCTAGAACATTAAAATCTATCGATTCTGTTAATTCTTTTGGAAAAAATTTTCCTTTTTTAAAACGAGTGCCAATTCCTTAAAATGCTTCGTGAAACCGTCAAAACTAATACACATTAACAAAATATCGATAATTGTGATTTCTGTATGGTGGTGGTAGATGCAGAGGGGGAGGTTTATAATTTTTGTATATGACACCGAACGTGGCATGCAAAATGTTACACACTGAATTTAAAATTTGTAGTTTTTATTATTTTCAAAGAAATTGGACATAGTTTTCATGTAATTGGGGCATTTGTATGGGAGGTGGTACAGAAAGTGAAGTATGATTTTGAAACTGTTCAACATTCTTATCGGCATGCTATGTTTCAATTTCAAAGCCGATAGCTCCTATATGTTCGATGGAGAAAGCTTTTTCTTGAATTTATAATATATATCTGTATGGGAGCTAGGGTGTAGCCTAGTGGGTAGTGTGTTGGTCTACAATGCGAAAGTCGTGAGTTCAAATCCCGGTCGATGCATAATTCCAGCACACTGCCTACTTTGGGTGTACCTTGGTCATCTCAATCTACGAAAATGAAAAATTCGTAGATAGAGGGTTGTGCGAAGGTCTAACAACCCTTCCACAATAAATAATGAAAAATGTTAAGGAACCTGAAGGTCAGGAGGCCAAGGCCCGATTTGGGCTGTAGTGCCATTGTAGAAGTAGATATCTGTATGGGAGGGGGAAGAAGGAGTGCGGCAAAGCTGATAATTTTTTTTTTGTATTTATTAACGGCCAAATTCTGGCAACATTTTAAGTTTATACTTTTTCTAGTTTTAATGGAAATTGATATAATGCATTTACCAAAATTATGCATTTGTATGGGAGGTGGAAGAAGGAGTATATGGATCAAAACAAAACTTTCCGTCGTCAATGATATTTCTATTACTGTACTTTCAACAAAACTTCAAGTCGACAGTTTGTACAATTTCGAAGAAAAATAATTTAATTAAAATTTCGAAATTTCGCGAAATTTGTATGGGAGGAGGGGGTAAAAGAAGTTCACTTTACTTTACTTTTCACTGGAAAAAATTTGTTTATTTAACTTCGCTAGCTTCAATGATAATCGAATAAATACATTTTTGAAAATTGTGCATTCATGTGGGAGGAAATAGAAGGAGTGAAGGGATCGAATCAATATTTTGTGATGTTATCGACATATACATACATTGTTATACTTGGACCAAAATTTCAAGTCGATAGCTTATAAATTTTCAGAGAAAAATCAATTTCTTAAAATTTCGAAATTTCATTAAAGAAGGAGTGGGGGGATGTACCCCGTTCACGAACTTGAAGTTACATTTTCGCTAAAAATGACACATAGCTAATTTCAGTACGATAGCTCAAAGCGTTCGAGCATTTTGTTGTAGACAGACGGACAGACAGACGCCCAGACAGATGGACAGACGGTCGCTCGGAATCGAGGTTCTTGAGCGACAACAAATATGTCTGTACCCTTGGTGGCTTTTTGCAAGCATTATTTCTTAGCGATACAAACTTCGTGGCAAACTTATAATACTATCAGATTCCATCTAGAGTATGATTAGAGCACAAATTCCAAATATTCGATGTCCTAATCTTTCTTAATTGCGGCAACGCCGCATCATATCTGGTAAGCATAAATGCACCTTACTCAGATTGTACCAATAGCTTCGCACCTAAAGTCGAAAAGACACCGCGGCTCGCGAAATGACATCACTATAGTTAAATGCTATTCAGAATACGAGCAATGCTCATATTTTGTTGTTGAGTTGGTACGGTGCCAGCCGCATGATTCAAAAAGTCAGAAGTCAATCGCTGCTACTTATTATACTCTAGATGAGAGCGTATTATAAGTTTGTCACAAAGTTAATAACGCTAAGAAATAAGGCTCGGAGAAAAAAATGGATAATACAGAAGTTCATATAATCACTCATAAATCTTAAAACCGAATGTCCGTCCGTCCATCCGTCCGTGTCCTCTCTAGCTTGAGAACGCGTTGAGCTAGAAAGTCGTTTTTGATAAAAAAAAAGTGAGGTCAAGTTTATGAACGGGCCAAATCGCTCCACCCCTTCTACCTCCTCCCATACAAAATGACACAATTTCGCAATTAGATAATAAACGAATTTACTCGAAAAGTATACAAGTTATTGATCTGAAATTTGGAATATATTACTTTTATGAGGATTTCAACCTACCGTATAAAAATTATTTGTGTTCTCCCCTCCTTCCTCCACCTCCAACACAAACTGCACTTTTTCATGAAAGGCTATAAACCAATTTACTCAGTGCGTACCAAATTTATCGAGCTGAAATTATGCACTAAATATTTATTTAGAATTATTAGTAAGGCAAAAAAATTATACGATTAGCTTCACTCCTTCTACCTCCTCCCATACAATCGGACACAATTTCGCAACTTTACAAAAAGTTGATTTTTCTGAAAATTATGAATGCTTCTGATCTTCAATTTAAAACATGTCAAAAGCATGATGTTTATAGCCTTTTCTGAAAAAGTCATGTAGAACTCGCCTCCCTCCCTCTTCTACCAGCTCCCATACAAACTGCACAATTTCACTAAATCCAATACACTAATTTTCTCAGTACCTATTCAACCTTTGAGTCCTAAATTTTGTATAAAACATTTTCATAGCAACTCTAGCGTAATGTGAAAAGATTAGTTCAATGGCGTCACTCCCTCTAGCACGTCCCCTACAAAATTTTTTAAAATAAAAAAAAATTCTCTCTCATCTAGAGTATCGCATGATTGGGTTTTACGCCCCGTCATAGTCCTGTTATGTTTTTAAATGAATTTCACAAATTTTGAAGTTTGTAACTTAAACTTTCAATCAAAAATTTTGAGTTCTTGGGGTTTTTTTTTTTGATTTCAATACACATGAAACACCTCGTGCAGATTAGCGCCCTCTTCATGCATAACACTTCTGGTTCAATTTTTTTCTTTATGGAGAAGGGGGTTAGGGTTATCAATAATGTAATAAAGTGTCCTGAACATAACTTATGTGTCATTAAAAAATGAAATATTTCATTGAAATAACTGCATATTGTTGCGAGCTAGGGGTTCGCCTGGATTTCAAGTAAAAACACAATTCGTTTAAAAATAAGTGATAATTTATTTATTCGCATTCCAATATAATTTCCCGATCACTTCGCACCTTATGACAACACCGCTGCGTGTTTTTCTATCGCTTTTAATGACAACACCGTCGCGTGTTTTATTATCGCACTTTACTTTACTGGTTCGCGTCTTTCATGAATATCGCTGAATAACTGACTGCTCGCTGAGAGCTTCCGTGTTTTTATACCATTTTCCCTAATTCTCGAAGCTTCCGTCGGGTGTCGTTGGGTGTATGTCTAGACTATACTGGAAAGTTCTAGATCTTTGATTATGGGTTTTTACATATTGGGGGACTGTTCTATAAAATTCTGGCATATTCGGGAAAGATCATTGCCAGATCTATAACAATATAAATGCTCTTGCAATAAAAATAGCAGCGATTGAACTGTTGATCTTATAAAGTAGCTAGTATATCTATCAATCAATCAAATTGAGTTTCATTGTGGTCATTTCACTATTTTGAATCCTGTTTTTATCATTAAAATTTTATAATTATTGCGTTTATACTTAATAATAATTAATTAAACAAATAAATTAAAATATTAACCTCTCGTCATTTATTGGCTCAGTTTAGCAAAAATTACGAACAACATTGCAATGGTTAGGCGATGAAATTTGCGCCTCAGATCTTTCGCTTTTTATAATTTCGACATCGTTCGATCAAGCCGCAGCAATGTGTGCGTGCAGCCAGCAATGTGTGCGTGCAGCCAGCAATGTGTTTGTGTATGCAGGTAGCAATGTTTGAACGAGCTGTGTGAGCAAACTTTTCAGTCGCCTCAGTAGGGGAAATCGATCGTTTGTAGGCTCGGACATTTTTATCCAAGCGCTTTTAAGTTTTTTTTTTCTTCAAGCAAAAGGTAAAAAGGCAGGCTTATCGCTGATATGAGAATGATCTAAAACGATAATTGAATATGCAGAATTTAATCGCATTAGGAATGTTAGATTCAATTGATCGAAAATGCTTTGGCAGGTGAGGCGCCGCCTCATGCGTCTCACCTGAAGAGCCGCTACTGATGCACGTGGAAAATTTTAACTTTTGTATCTTTTACCTGAGCCCTATAAAAACTTAAAGTTTTCGACATTTTGACCTACCTCCCTGCCCTTACACCCCCAACTTAAAAATTTACCAAAATTATAGGTCGTATAGGTCAACAATCTGGCAAAATTTGAACTTAATAGTATTGGATTTTGCGATATAACGGTTTGAAATTTTGAAAAGTGCACCCCCACCACTATTATGTCCAAATGTTATATTTTTCTCATATTTCGCTAGTATTGCTCAATGTTCCAAGTTTCAATTGCATAGCTTAAGAGAAAGTTGGGATATTAATATTTTAGTGTTTTTCTTTGGGGCCCCTGACCCTCCCCCTTACCATAATTGGCATCCCTCTAAGTTGGTTCTTGTGGATCTGTATGTCATCTAATTGGTCCCAAAATATGAATTTTTTATGGTAAGTAATTCCGACGATATAATCATTTGACAAAAAGTTCGTTCGACAATTTTTTTTTTACCCCACACCCTTTTTGGACCCCAATAGACACAAAAATTAAATTATTTTTAGAGTCTGTCCGACAAATCTCTCTATATGCATGTGTGTTGATTTTTAGCTTCCTAGCTAGAACCATGGTTGAGATATTCAAATACTTAGTTTTTGGTTCTAGCACTCACTCTTTATAATCCACAATGTCTTCTTCATCGCCTTGTAGTATTTTTTGGTTTCTTCTTCCATGTGTCTTAAATAAAATTCATCTTTTGAATATATTACAAAACTAAACTTTGCTTTTTCATTTTCAGTCAATCTCCAGATGAGTTTCGTATTAGTTCGAGTGCCGGCACACGTGGTGATAAAAAATCTTCGTCATCTAGACCGCATGCGGACTTAGTAAAATGGCAAGGTTCACCGATTCGAACTCCACTTCTACGCCTTCCTCCTGACCTAACATCATTAGCACTAGAATGCTTCGACTGTATCCTGAGATACTGTGGAGACATTCCACCTGATCCTGAATTAACTGAAGTCAAATGTGTTTATACTGTTCTAATGGTAAGTAACGATCTTAAAAACATAACGGGACTACGATTGCGTGTAAATTCTAATCAAACGATACTCTAGATGAAATAGAAATTTTTGTGATTTTAAGAAATTTTGGACAGGGAGTGGTAGAAGACGTGACACCATTGAACTAGTTTTTTCCACAACATGCTAGAGTCAATACAAAATTTCAGCTTCAAAAATTAAATACGGACTGAGAAAATTATAGTATTAGATTTAGTGAAATTGTACAGTTTGTATGGGAGATGGTAGAAGGAGTGAGAATGTTTCTAATGATTTTTTTCAGAAATAACTAGAAACATTTTGGAATTGACATCTCGAAAATGTCATACAACATTCATATTTTTCAGGAAAATCGATTTTTTGTAAAGTTGCTGTTGTTTTATATTATATCACATTTTATGGGAGGGGGTCTGATCAGTTAATTTTTTTCAGATCTTAATAGTTATCTTCTACAATGACACTACAGCCCAAATCGGACCTTCGCCTCCTGACATTCAGGTTCCTTAACATTTTTCATTACTTATTGTGGAATGGTTGTTAGCCTTTTGCACAACCCTCTATCTACGAATTTTTCATTTTTGTAGATTGTGGTGACTAAGGTATATCCAAGCAGGCAATGTGCTGGAATTATCTATTGCGTCGACCGGGATTTGAACTCACGACCTTCGTATTACAAGACCAACACGCTATACCCACTAGGATACACCCTAGCTATCTTAATAGTTATTCTAATTAAATATTTAGTGCAAAATTTGACCTGACTAAATTCTATACACACCGAGAACATTGGTTTTTAATATTTCATGAAAAAGTGCAGTTTGTATGGTAGATGGTGGGATTCGAATAATTTGTATACCATAGATTTATTTATGATAAAACTGATATGTTTTAAATTTCAAATTATTGGTCCTTACAGTTTCTAAGAAAATTTGATTGTTGTAAATTTTTTAAAATGAGTCATTTAGTATGGCAGGGAGTAGAAGGGGTGGAGGAATTTGCTCCGTTCACGAACTTTATCTTACTTTTTCGTCAAAAACGATGTATACCGATTTTGAACTTTCTAGCTTAACGCGTTATCAACCTAGAGAACGAACAGACAGACGGACGGACATCCGGTTACGAAGTTCTGAGTGATGAAACAAATTTCTGTCCAATCTATTTTTTTCTCCGAACCTTATTTTTTCATGTTACAAACTTTAGAGCAAACTTATAACACTCTCAGATATCATCTAGAGTATCAATATAACAGAATATGGCACTACTATTGTGCGGAAACCGAAATCAAGCGATGCCCTAGATTAGTGCACCGGGCGGTATGCTTGAGGGAGTCAATATCATCAAAAGACCAAAATGTTGAAAACAGTGTAAGGAAGAGAAGCTCTCTATTCCGCCAACAGATAATGGGCTTCGTCCGGACCTCATAGCATGGTTGCCGGCAAGTCCGGTGAAGACGCCATTCTTCAAAATCCGTGATGAAAGGCATGAAAAAAAGGTAAACCGTAGAGGTTCATTTTGGGCGCCACTGTAACGACTCCGACTCCATTTCATCACTAGTATGGTATCTTCCCCAAAAACCCTGTATACGAAATTTGTCATGTTTTTTAAAGGCGACAATTTTTCACACAAAAATGGTTCAAATTTTTTGTTCACAAATTTTTCGCCATATTTCATTACAAATTTATGTTTAAAAAATTTCTTATTGTCACAGAAATTTATAGTTATCATGTCTCGGACTGTCATATTTTTTTTCCCCAATTGGCAACACGTTTGCACGTATGTATTTAAAAAAAAATTTAATGTAAATATTCAAAGAAGCGTTCTACAACTTCTACAAAGGCACTACAGCCGAAATCGGGCCTTGGCCGCCTGACCTTTAGGTTCCTTAACATTTTTCATTATTTATTGTAGAAGGTTGTTGTTAGACCTTCGCACAACCCTCTATCTTCGAAGAGGTGACTAAGATGTACCCAAGCACGTAGTGTGCTGGAATTATGCGTCGACCGGGATTTGAAATCACGACCTTCGCATTGTAGACCAACACGCGACCCACTAGGCTATACCTTAGTTTAAGAAGCGTTGCTCGTCTTAAAAACCTATTATCTCTGATGCTATTTCCTTGATCAAAAAGATCACCGGGTCCCGGAGCGACTTTTTCAGTCAACCGAACAGGAAGAAGTCACAGGTATCCGAATCAAGCGAATTCGGTGGCTGTTGGATGATATTCGTTCCGTTCTTGGTCGAAAAAATTCTTCCTGAAACTTTTTGATCAATATGCTCGCACTAATCTCATTCTTTTCTCATTTTCTAGTTAGTAACCTTTTTATTGCATTGTTCTAAAAATAATGATATTAGTTTGGTGAATGTTTTCACAGTGCATTTTGAATTAAAAGAAAAGATTCCCGGATTCTACACTGTTACGCTTTATTTTTCGTGACGTGTCGATCTTTGCTGAGACATTTATCAGGCTGATCGACAATTAGAGAAGACTATTATTTTATGCAGAACGGAGTTAATTGGGTGTGGGAAGGGTAATTTAGGGTTAAACTAGTTAATTGTAATTGTCGATTAGTTTGATAAAGGTCTCAGCAGAGATCGAAATGTCACGAATAATAAAGCGTAACAGTGTAGAATCCGGAAATCTTTTCTTTTAAAATTATATTGTTAAGCAGTTAGATGTTAGCAATTTAAGTGTTTAAAGTTGATTTTCATACTTGCGCTCATAGAAAATCGGAAAAATAATAACATAGTATTTTTTATTCATTCCCTGAAAAAAGTAGTTTGGTGAATTGCCGCATAGATCTCAATTATGTTATATATTTATGTATCAGAAATTGTAGACGAGTTCCAATTGTTTTTTTTTAACTTGATTGTATCTAAGCTTATTAATATTTAAACTATTCTTTGCAGCACTGTCATAAATATTTAACATTGAGAGATGAGGTCTACTGTCAACTTATGAAACAGACTACTGCCAATCGTTCACCATGTCCCGATTCCGCCCAACGTGCTTGGCGTCTGCTAAGTATTCTGGCTGCATACTTTGGATGCTCGGACGCTCTTCGGCCATATCTGATGGAGCATCTAACAACAGCAGCGTCCGATCGTCGACGATCATGCCATGGAACCGCTGCAGTATGTCTAACAAATCTTCGGAAAACTGCGCGTTGCGGCGGCCGTAAGAATGTTCCGAGCGTGGAAGAAGTTACAGCTGTTTCAGCAGGACGATCGGCCAGGCGCCAGATCTATAGGTTACCAGGAGGAGCTGAACGTGTTGTCAATACTCGATGTTCAACAGTCGTTGCCGATGTTATAGCTGAATTATGCTCCTTGCTCGGCATTGAATCGGAAGCAGAACAACAGGAATTCTCGCTTTACTGCATAGTTCAAGGTGATGCCTTCACAATGCCATTGGCAGCTGACGAATACATTTTGGATGTGACCACTGAACTATTGAAATCCGGACAGCCATTTTACTTGATATTCTGTCGGTCTGTGTGGCACTTCCCTCTTAAACGGGACCCTCTCCCTACTCCGCTGTACATTGAAGTGCTATTTAATCAAGTAGCACCTGACTATTTAGAAGGATTATTACTGGAGCTTCCTAGCAACGGAGTTCCTAATCCTGACGTTGTCCACGACATGGCCAGAATAGCAGCATTATTGCATCGAGCGGCCGATCTGAACCATGTACCTGCGACGAAAGAAATCAAATTCCTGCTGCCTAAACCTGCTCTGGGAATACGAGAATTGCGTCCAGCTCAATGGGTAGCGCTGGTACAAGCCGCATGGCCAACTGTCGGAGGGCTCAGCCCCGGACAAGTTAAAGCACAATTTTTGAGTGTTCTATCGGCATGGCCACTATTCGGAAGTAGTTTCTTTGCAGTGAAGCGCATTTGGGCAGAAGAAGGACCACACGTTGAAGATGCGAACCCAATGTGGCGTGATTTAATATTGGCACTGAATCGACGCGGTGTCTTATTCTTAGATCCCAATACTCACGAGACTCTTCAACACTGGCCATTTATGGAAGTCATTTCGACTAGGAAGGTAAGTCCATGTCAAAATTTCACCAAAACTGTTTTCAAACTAACATTTTGGAAAAATATTTCTAGGTTCGATCGGAAGATGGGGCGTTGTTTTTAGATATGAAAGTCGGTAACTTAATGCAACAGAGAGTGATCAGAGTTCAAACTGAACAAGCTCATGAGATATCGAGACTCGTACGACAGTATATTACAATGGCGCAAGTAGGCCAGAGAGATAGGAAAGAATAGTCATAAATATTGATGAGAAAAAAGAAATTAGATATTAAGAAAGTAATAAAAATAAACGCATAATACATCGAATTGTTTGAGATAAGCCTTCCGTTTGAACAGATTTTTTTTTCATAAATTCTGTGTATGGCTCTGCAATTACTTTACACTTGTTTTTGTATTCATATTTAAATAAAAATGTTATGTTTATAATATACTCCTAAAATACTTACAATATAAAATATTTTATGATATTATTAAAAAAATAAAAGTATGTTGTTTTTTATTTGAAGACTCCTTCCATATTATTTTCGAACCACTAACCTGGAGGGTCACCGCTTTTTGATAGAATTATTCACTTTAAGATATCAATACTTAATGAAAAATTAATTCTTAAGAGCGAGCTAACTATTTCACGACTGAAAGGGTAACTTAACTCAGCAATCCAAAAAACAACATAACAGGACTGCGATTGGGCGTAAAGCGCAATCATGCGATACTCTAGATAAAACAGATTTTTTTTTTAATTTTAACACTTGTGTCAATATCTGGCCACAAATGTGGACATTGAATCTTTGAGCAGCTGTAGACACTACAATTCTTAAGCTTTTTACTTGAAACTTGAGGACATTCTCAATTAACATGTTTTTAAGGGATTGTAACTTTTTATCACATTTCTTAAGTTGAAAACACCTGGAGGTTTGAAAAATAAGATTTATATATCGTTAGTCAATGCAAGGCACGTGTGGCCAATAAATTTTTAGGCTGAAGCTATCGCTGAAAGTATTGAAAAACGGTGAAACCGAGTGAAAAAAAGGAAATATAATTCATATTCATAACATATTAAGTATATTCTTCTACAATGGCGCTACAGCCCAAATCGGACCTTGGCCTCCTGACATTCAGGTTCCTTAACATTTTTCATTACTTATTGTGGAAAGGTGGTTAGCCCTTCGCGGAACCCTCTATTTAGGAATTTTTCATTTTTCGTAGATTGAGGTGACCAAGGTATATCCAGGCAGGCAATGTGCTGGAATTAATTGCGTCGACCGGGATTTGAACTCACGATCTTCGCATTATAAGACCAACATGCTACCCACTAGGCTACACCCTAGCTTATTAAGTATATTACATTATTATATAAATTTTACATATATTTTATATATGTATTCTTGCTGTATATTATTTTCATTTGAGAATTATATGTTACATAGTAAATATTTTGATGTAGTTATGCAGTACTCGCAGCTAGGGTCAGCATTTTACCGTTATACTACCCCGTCCGTTTCTGTGCCGGAGCAAGAAACTGATCAAATTATATTTTTGGAAATAAATGTGGCGCCGTTGGATAAAATAAGAGCTTATTGGAAAAACACACTTCGTTACAGACAACAGCTCTTCGAAAAAAATTTAAAATTCGAAATTTCCAGTTGTTTTGATTACTTTCCGGTGCTAAAAGGTCCACATGGTTGGCATCTTCTCAGCTCAGATTTTGATGATATTCATCAAAAATCATCAAACTGCTTATTTGTTACTTGGCCGGCATTCAATGATAAGCTTATTGAATTTAGCAAAAGCCTTCCAAATAAGACAGATTTCGAAGCCTTACTACAAAATCCAACAGAGTTGACAGGATTTTTTCTGCTACCCTTTTTATTACCGGCGGCATATAGTACTGGAAAAAGGACAAGGAATAGCGACTTTCAAAGAGTCAAATACACTCGAGTTGAAATTCGAGAATCATTTATTTTACATTTAACTGTAAGTGATATCCGTATACCGTATACTACGAAAAGGCGTTTTCATTTATAAAACACTTTTTGCTTATTACATTTTCACTTAAATTTGCCATTTCGTGCATACGCCCTGTTAAGCTTAAAATACTCCTATTAATTTTACTTTATTATTTTAATAATAAAGTATTGTGATCGACTTGGAAAAAAAAAAAATTTGCTACCCTGAAATTTTGTTTTTTCGCGTTTCATGACTAAATTAGACGAAAAATGCAAAAAAAAAAAATCCGTCTGTCTGTACGCCGTACGCCGACGTGTACGCTTAGCGCACATTAACTCCCAAACCCTTCAAGATAGAAAGTTCATTTTTGGAAGGATTGTAGATAGTTGCGGATCTCAGGCGGATCCCATTTTGGGGGGTGTATGGGTTCAGGGGGAGGCGGGGGGAGTGCTTAAGCCAAAAAATACGAACTCAAATATCTCAACCATGGTAACAGCTAGGAAGCTAAAACTCAACACACATATAGAGGGGTTTGTGGGACAACTTTTAAAAATAATTTAATTTTTTTATCCATTGGTGTCCGAAAAGGGGGGGGCTAAAAACAAATTGTCGGCCGACCTGTTTTTTCAAATGACTATATCTTCGAAATTACTTATTGTAAAAAATTCATATTTTGGGACCATTAAGATGACATATAGTTCCATTGGAATCAGCTTAGAAAATGGCTAACTATTGTAAGGGGGAGAGTCACGGGGGGTGCAAAGAAAAACACTTAAAAATGAATATCTCAACTATATCTTAAGCTATGTAATTGAAACTTAAAACTTATATTAAACTATACTAGGCAAATACAAAAAAAATATAACATATCGAAATAATAGTAGTGGGGGGAAATGTGGAGCATTTCAAAAATGGCGCACTTTTCAAAATTACGAATCCTTATATCTCAAAAAATGGTACAGATATCAAATCAAAAATTTGTCAGATTGTAGAACTACATAATTTTAATTTTGGTAAAAATTTTAAGTTGGGAGGTGAAAGGAGAGGGAGGTGATAAGCGAAAATGTTGAAAATTTTGAGTGATTTTTTAGGGCTCTGGTGAGAGATACAAAGTTTCAATTTTGCACGTGGATACATTTATTTGATATACATAGAAAAATAATAATAACTTGATCCACAATTGTTATAAACCGACCCCCTCGGTATAACGTGCACAAGGTGTTTCATGTGCATTGAAAAAAAAACACATAAACTGAAAATTTTTGAGTGAAATTTTAAGGTAGAAACTTGAAAATTTCCGAAATGCATTTAAAAAAAATCCCTAAATATACAAAATATTAACTGGTCGAAAACCTTTAAAACTTCTACCCCCTCCCATACAAAATTATTTTTTCGACCATTTTTAAAAAATCAATTATCACCTAACTTTTAAAAGCTATCAATTTTCAATTTTGCATGAAAACCTACAAAAATAATTGAAATGAAATTACGTTAAAAGTTTTGAAATCGCGCTTGCCTTTCTACCCCCTCCCATACAAATGTATGATTTCGACCAATTTCATTAAATCAACTAATAATCAACAAATTAAAAGCTACGAACTTGAAATTTTGTACGAGCATCTTACAACAGAAATGAAAGAAAATTGCATCACAAGTCTTACGATTCCTCTACCTCCTCTACCCCCTCCCATACAAAATTATTTTTTCGAGCATTTTTAAAAAATAAGTTGTCAGCTAACTCTTAAAAACTATCAATTTCAAATTTTGCAGAAGGACTTATAAAAATAATTCAAATGAAGTTGCTTTAAAAGTTTTGAAATCGCGCTTGCCCTTCTACCCCCTCCCATACAAAACCATGACTTCGACCAATTTCATTAAATCAACTAATAACCAACAAACTAGAAGTTACGAACTTGAAATTTTATACAAGCACCTCACAAGAGAAGCAAAATAAAATTACATATCAAATTTTACGATTCCCCTACCTTCTCTACCCCCTCCCATACAAATGTTCGGTTTCGTGAATGTAAAATACACCGAATTTTCTGAAAATTCTATGCAACTTCGTCTATGATACACATTCTATACAGAGAATGTTGGACGTGATTCAAGCAATTAATTAAAAAGCTATTAACATCCACCCACCCTTACTATTACCCCTACTTCTCCCCTCATAAAAACCCAAACTTACAGACACGAATGAAATATTGTTAACAGTCCTGCCCAAGAACTCCCTTTCACTTAGTCTTCCCTAACCACTCTAACCTGCATATTGACTTTCCACTCATCCGCAACTTGTCCCAAGAATAATAAAGTTTCGCCCGACTTGTTGGCAGTTTATTTATCATATTATTAATCAGGATGGAAATTTGGTGACAGAATCATTGAGAGTGCGATCTGAAAGTTTGCAGAAAGCGAAAATAACTTTACAGCCGCTCGTAATTGTAGTAGGAGAATCAATAGGTAAAATAATTTAATTTAATAATAAAGCTAGTATATATAAATTTTATATCTCATTCCAGATAAAATTACAACTTCACATGTGGTAGTAGATGGAGTATTAGACACGTTTGAAAATCCTCTTCAATAGCGAAAATTATCCAGTTTTTGGAGAAATTAAGAATACTTACGTTTCATCGATTAATGAGGTGTATTTTGAAATAAATTATCTGCAAGTAATATATTTCGATTATCATACTTTTTGTCATGTTGTAGAGGAAACTCAACGTTGTGATATTAAAACATTAGATAAAACTATTGACAAAGTATATTCTAAACATAAATTCAGAGGAAAAATTGTTGTTGTATAAGTAACATTTCTGTTGTTAAATTTTTTACGTATAATTTTTAAAAAAAAATTTTTTACGGGTATTCTATGTGTAAATTTTGACGAAAGATTTTTATTTTATAAGTGTTTAACTTTTCAAAGAGGTTCAGTTTTTAGAAATTAAATCTAGAGTTAAAAAATTATCATTTCTCTTAAATTGAAATATGTTATCTACAAGCAATATATTCTGATTATCATGCTTTTTCACATGTACTAGAATTATCTATGCATTACTTGTAAGAATTACCTAACTGCATTCTTAAATATATCTTTTTTTCCCAAAATTTTGCGCTTTATTTTGCTTTTTTAATTTCAATTTGTAAATATTCTGATGAGAACAGCAAGGTGAAAGCACCAGTGACATTGGCTATTTTTACTAAACACTCAGATTTTCATATAAAAATAGTAGATTTAGCTATATGAAAAAGTAAAGTAAGCATTTATCTTAGCAGCAAATACTGTGAAGCAGTAATATTTGTAGCAAAAATTGTGACGTAAAAAGGAGTGTTTCGCTTTTTTAAATTAATGTACACTAATATTAGGGGGCATTCTCATAAAAAATATAGGTATATTTCATTCGTTTATTTGAATTCTACCTTGAAATAATGCTAACTCGCCTCAATTGCTTAGGATTGTCAACGAAATTAATAATTAAAATTGACGTTATTTTAGTTGATCGTACGATGGTTTTCTTTGATGAACAACTTCATACAATGAAGTTTTACCAAAATAAATAGCTGTACTACCTATACATTTGGTCAATTTCGTTCACCTATGTGTTATAGTAAATATTCCTTTTTACATTACTACTACAAAAAGAGCCATTTTTATAGGTAGAAACCTATAAAAAACGGCAAAACCAGCTATTTTTTTTCCGTGAAGATAGAGGGTTGTGCGAAGGGCTAATAACCCTTCCACAATAAGTAATGAAACATGTTAAGGAACCTGAATGTCAGGAGGCCAAGGTCCGATTTGGGCTGTAGTGCCATTGTAGATTGTAGATGCAGTACTCGCTACAAATAGTCTTTCTGTAAATAAAACAAGATTTTCTGGAGCCTTTTTATTGCAGATGCCAAACAGCCATTGCATTTTCCCACGTGTTGAGCTGGTTCAATTGAACGTATTTCGCCTGAGGTAACAGATAACTGCATCGGTTTTCTAAAAACACTTTCTATTCCACTATGAGATTTGAAGTTTCGTATTATTGGAAGATTTCCGCTCCGTGATTAATATTTGGTAAGTCTAACCGTCCGCCAAGCTCCTGGAGAAAAATTCGCCTTCTACTAGAGCGATTGTTAGGTTTGTTTTCATGATAAACCTCGAAGACAATCCTCCTCCTCCTCTCAAGGGCACTACAACCTAATTCGGGTCTTGGCCTACTGACCTTCAGGTTCCTTAACATTTTCATTACTTATTCTGGAAGGATTGGTAACTCTTTGCACAACCCTCTGTCTACAAATTTATTCATTTTCGTAGATTGAGGTAACTGTTTAAGCTGGACAAGGGCTTCTCCTTGTCCTGATGTGACACGAAAGAATACTGACGAAATTCGGAAAAATACTGAACATTTATTACTTACAGGCTACAGTTTATATATAATAAAAATGCTTACGCTAATGGGAAAGAATAAATGCTTACGCTAATGGGAACGGATAAAATTGCTTACGCTTGTGGGAAAGTAAAATTACAGAATCTACATATTTTGGCTGCATACATGACAGGCTAGCCGTGTGTGCATAAAACTATGTGAAATATGAATAAAGTGCAAATCGTGTGAAGCAAATTATTATGAAAATATAAGAACGATCTGTGCAGTAATGTGATATTTAAAAAATGTCCAATTATGATGAGAATGAATTAAGAATTAAGAATTAAACAGTATGAAAGAAAATGGATTTAAACATTCTCCCCCTCGTTGAAGTTACATACACTTCAACTTTATACTGCTTGAAATGTAAAGTCCGGGTTCGTTGAAATTCTGGCTCTGGGTGCTGGAGTTGGTGATATAATCTTCGCCTTGAATTTGCCCGAATTGATGTTGCAACTGCTCTAAGATGGCTGAGCAGTATCCGCCACCTTTAGACTGCTTGCACAGCTCCCCCAATTTGTCAATTTCGATCGCTAGATCATTCGCTTCTTGCCAGTATGTCGTCATATTGTAATATACGATGATTTTCCATTCGTCTGATATCAGGTTGGTGGTTCCTATATTCTCAAAGTAAAGCCCAGGTGGAGACGGGAAAGATGTAATTTGAATCGATTCTGAAAATGCTGGTAAAATGAGTGTCAGAAGTAATAGGCTGAGTGCGTTGATAGCCCCCCCCTTTTCGACGTCTTTTTTTTTGGTGCATTTTCCGATGTGGTGACTGGTTTGGTGTTTTCAGAGATAGCACTGTCCCTTTGGTGGCTTCTTTTTGAGGCCGGTTCTGGATAGGTGCCTGCAGAGATAGCATCTTTTTGGTTTTCAGGCACCACTTCTGGATCAATTGGTAGTGGACACAGACGATGTATAGGTCTTCGAAAAACGCCTGTTGCAGTTTTGACGTCAGCCACTCGTACTAGTCCATCGTCTCCTTTAACGGCTTGAAGAATTCGCCCCATGTGCCACTTCAGAGGTGGTAGTGAATCATCCTTGATTAGCACTAGGGTCCCTGGATTGATGTTAGCGGATTTCTGAGTCCATTTTACCCTCTGCTGAAGTTCGCACAAGTATTCTTTGGTCCAACGTTTCCAAAACTCTGTTTTTATATATTGGACCAATCTCCAGCGTGTCAAAAGACTCGGACGATCCGTTGATATTGTGGCTTCTGGTAAGCTTGTGAGTGCTTCACCAATTAAAAAATGCCCTGGTGTGAGGGCCGTTAAATCGTTGGGATCTGATGATAGTGGTGTTAATGGTCTTGAATTTAGTATAGCTTCGATCTCCACTATGGCCGTTTCCAGTTCTTCGTAGGTTAGTGACACAGGATGTATTGTTTTGAACAGCAACTGCTTAGCAGATTTGACTGCGGCTTCCCAAAGTCCGCCAAAATGTGGTGCTCGTGGTGGGATGAAATGGAAATCAGTTCCCCTTGAGAGACATAGCGATGCAATCTTCTCTTGTACTTCCTTCGTCTGCAGCATATCTTTTAATTCTTCTAGCCGGTTATACGCCCCGAGGAAATTAGTTGCATTGTCGCAATAAATGCTTCTAGAATTTCCTCTCCGGCCAAAGGAACGTTTTAGGGCACCCAGGAAGCTGTCCGTCGAGAGATCTGAAACAACCTCGAGGTGAACCGCCTTAGTAGAAAAACAGCAAAATACCGCTATGTACGATTTTTGTGGTCTCTTACCACGAATTTTAAAATGAGTCCAAATTGGTCCACAGAAATCGACTCCAGAGTGCAGGAATGGACGGCCTTCCTGAATCCTTGGAGCAGGTAGATTGCCCATTAGTTGAGTACCTAATGTTGGTTTGGCTTTAAAACATCTTATGCAGTGCTGTACTACTGATCGCGTCAGCAATTTCCCTTTTAGTGGCCAGAAACGTTGTCGAATTATCGACAGCAGTGCTTGTGGTCCGGCGTGAAAATTTGTTTTATGAGCCTCGGTTACTAATAGTCGTGTTAAAGCGTGATCCCTCGGTAGCAGCATTGGATGTTTAGTATCGTATGGAATATTTGCTGCTTGAAGCCTTCCCCCCACTCGTAGTATGTTGTCTTTGTCTACAAATGGGATTAAGCTTGCTAATCGATTATGCTTATTTAGTTGTTTTCCTGCCTTCAGTGTCTTTTGTTCTTCTCCGAAGCCTTGGGACTGTATGTATCGAATGGTGATTTTTAATGCTGCATTAGTCTCCATAGCAGTAAGTAATCCTGCAGAACGATTAGTTCTGCAGTGCAGGTTTTTTACGAACCTTGCAACATATGCCACTACACGAATTAAGTGCTTGAAGGAATTTCGATGATTGATAACATCAATGAAATGAGCTCGCTTGTGAGCTGTTGCCACTAATGATGATGCCTTTAGCTCTATTTTGGTGTCTTCTGTTGAAGCATCTTCTGATGGCCACTCAAATGGAGATTTTCGTAAGTAGTCTGGTCCATTAAACCATAATTGCGAGGTTAGCAGAATGCTCGGCGACACCCCTCTGGACACTAGATCGGCTGGGTTGAGGTTGGTATTGACATGCTTCCAGTGTTGTATAGAACTTGAATTTTGAATACTGGATATTCTGTTCGCCACAAAAGTTTTATACGATGAGGATTCTGCTCTTATCCAACCTAGGACTATTTTAGAATCACACCAATAAAATATTTGGTCGTCGTTGAGTTCTAGTATGTGCTTTACTCGATTGGTCATGTGAGCTAACATTCGTGCTGCACATAGTTCTAAACGTGACAAAGTAACCGTTTTCACTGGTGCAACTCTGGAAGCAGCACATAGTAGCCTGACAGTCGTATTCCCCTTTGTGTCAATAGAGCGTAGATAGATAGCCACCCCATAAGCCTTTTCTGAAGCGTCGCTGAAGCCGTGGATCTGGTATAGTGCCTTTGATGTTGCAATACATGCTTGTCTTGGTATCGTCAGTTTGTTTAGCAATGGGAGATCGTCTCGAAATTTCAACCAACGTGTATGAAGTTCTTCTGGGAGTGCTGCGTCCCAATCAAGCTTGAGCTTCCATAGTTGTTGGAAGAATATTTTGCAATGCACTATAACCGGATTGATTAAACCCAGCGGGTCAAATATGTGAGCAATGTCTGCTAGTATTGAACGTTTTGTAATCCGTTTTAACGTTGGCCAGTTTGTTTGGATTAAAAACTGGTCTGCCTTGGGCATCCATGTAACTCCTAAAGTTTTGATACCTTCTTCACCTTTGTCGTTCAAGTCTAGCTTGAATTCTATATCTGCGTCAGGTATTGTTGCTAAAAGCATGGTATTATTGGAACACCACTTCCGAAGATTAAAACCTGCACCTTTCAGAAGACCTCTTAGCTGTGCCTGCATTTGTAAGGCTTCATTCAAATTGTTACTCCCCGTCATGATATCGTCTACGTAGAAATCTCGTCTTGCCACCTTAGATCCTAATGGGTAGGCACTTGCGTTCTCTTCTGATAGTTTTTGTAAGCACTTGGTTGCCAAGAAAGAGGCTGGAGTGGTCCCATAAGTTAAAGTCTTGAGTCTGTAGAATTCCATGTCCTTGGTTACTTCGTTGCGATAGACTATTAGTTGATATTCTTGATCTCTTGTGTCTATTAATATTTGCCGGTACATCTTCTCGATGTCTGCGGTAAAGACGTATTTATGTAGACGAAAGCGAGTAAGAATCGAGAATAAATCGTCTTGGATTGTTGGACCTTTGAATAATATCTCATTGAGCGATATATTTGTGGATGTCTTGCATGATGCGTCGAATACTACCCTAAGTTTAGTTGTAGTACTGGATGGCTTTAGCACACAGTGATGAGGAATAAAATAGTGCGACCGTTGTATCTCACTCTCTTGTATTCTCTCCATGTGCTTCAGTTGTAGATATTCGTCCATAAAGGCGACATACTGAGATTTAAGAAGAGAATCTCTGTTCATTCTTTTCTCTAATGAAATGAATCGACGGACTGCAGTCTCCTTTGACTGGCCTAAGACCGTTGGATCTTTCTTAAATGGAAGTCTCACTACGAATCGACCTGAGTGGTCACGAGTCGTAGACTTTTCAAAATATTTTTCGCAGAGACTCTCCGCTTGAGTTCGTGGTTGGATTGGTGTACTAACCTGTTCTAGCTCCCATAAGCGCTGAATATCGAATGTTGTCTCATCTATAGTGGCTACTCCGCAGAACGCCTTAGGGTATGTATGGTCCGAGCTTCTTCCTAGTACCACCCACCCAAATATTGTATTTTGAAGAGTGGGTAGGGTTTTGTCTAGCTGAATCTGACCAACGGACATCAAAGCCGAGAAGTGCTCAGCGCCTATAAGTAGGTCAATCTTCTTCGGCTTATAAAAATCTGGATCAGCAAGTTTTATGTTGGATGGTAAGTTCCAGTGTTTGATGTCTACAAAACGAGCTGGCTGATTGTTGGTTATCTTTGGTAGAATAACTGCCTCAATGTCCACAGAGAAATTATTCAATCTTGACTGAATTTTGGTGTATAGCCGCTGCTGCGCTCTGTGTTCACGGCTTCCGATACCAGCAACGATGGTGTTGCAGTTAGTATGTGTTAGTTGAAGCCGTTTTGCCAACTCAGCTGAGATAAAATTTAGCTGGGATCCGGAATCCAAGACTGCTCGACATTCGATGGGATTATTATGTTTGTCCATTATATGTATTACTACAGTTGCTAGAAATACATAACTGGACCGATTGTTTATGATGGCTTCAGATGTGAGAGCAGCTGATGATGTGCTGCTTGTTGATGCTTCGGGCCTTCTGGTTTGGGTCACGTATCGAGCTGCTGTTGTCTCCTCATGAAGCAGTGTATTATGCCTTTTCGAGCACTTCTTACAGCTTCCCAATTGACATTGACTCACAAAATGGCCGCATTGCAAGCAGTTCATGCAAAGCTTGTGAGTTCTCACTGCTTGGCAACGGCTGTTTACATCCATCTGGAGAAATTTTGGACAAGTGTATATTGCGTGAACAAGATTACAAAGCGGACAAGCAGTGGTTCCGGATGTTACCAGTGATGACCCTTTCGAGCGACTTTCTGCTTGAGGTCGCTGTCCAGAGGTTCTGCCAAGAGTCTGAAGAGATTGAAATCGTGCATCTAGGAAAGTTAGTAGTTCCTGGATGCCTTGTATTTGCTTCGGGTATTCCAAAGCTTGCTCGTACAAACCATGAGTGCTTCTATCCATTTTCTTAACCGTGATGTGAGCCAGAAATGCATCCCATGATTTGGTGGAAACTCCAAGATTTTCCAATCCCAAAATGCATTCTTTGGTCACATCATGGAGAGATTTGATGCTGGAAGCGGAGTCAACCTGACATGGTGATTGACCCAGAAGCCGATTAAGGATAGAAGTTACTAATAACCGCTGGTTATCGTAACGATCCACTAATGTGTCCCAGGCGGAGCTATAACTGGACTCCGATACCGGGAAGTGCTGGATTAACCGTTTGGCTTCACCTGATAGGTTGGCCATTAGGTAAAACATTTTTTCCGTTTTGCTCATCGGCTGCTCGTGAATTAGCCGACGATATAGCTCGGAAAAGGATCTCCACTCCAAGTAGTTACCATCAAAAGTGGGCAGCTTAATGTGTGGCAGCTTCATTGTTGATGGTCCACTTGATCCGCCCGTTGGTGGAGGCGATGCGCTATGAAGCAACTCCTTCAATCTGATGATGATGTCTTGTGTTGACTCCTCGATGTCACAGATGGTGTTGATGTCGTAGTCGTATCGCTCTGGTTCGCTGCAACCTGTCCATATGGACTGGTTGATGGCCGAGATTTCATCCCAGTATTTGGTCACCGCCTCGATTTTTACCTGATAGTAAATTGATGAGTTCGGCGAATGCAGTCTTCTTTCTATGTCGTTGATCAGGCGCTGCAGTACACTGATTAACGCTCGCTGTCGTCTGAAGAGGGCGGCCAGCTCCGAATCCTCCGGGAAAGACATCTTGCTCGGAGCCTTCTTTGACGTAGAAGGCTGAGCGGGAGGCACTTTGTCGTCTGTCTTCGCTGCTGCGTTTTCGACGCTAGGTGGAGCACCATTTTTTAGTGCCAGCTGCTCCAAGATGTCTTCCTTCAGCTTCGCGAATCCATTGCTGACCTTTTCATAATAGCGGCTTGTGATGTATTCAGACTCGTTGGGTCCGAATCTAAGTACCGCTTGATGACCTCTATCGAAGTTCGCCCATAGTTGCTCCAAGTTTTCGAGCTTCGCCCTCAAGTAGTCCAGTGTCTTGCGGTGCAGCGAGTCCTTCCGATAATTGATGATCAGTCGCTCAATTTCCTTTCCCTCCGTCACCTGTGATAAGATCAATTCCTCCATTTGAACTGTGGAAAAAGTTTATTATTTAAATTATGTTAAGATCACGAGTTCGATATCTCGCCGGGGCCTCCAAATGTTTAAGCTGGACAAGGGCTTCTCCTTGTCCTGATGTGACACGAAAGAATACTGACGAAATTCGGAAAAATACTGAACATTTATTACTTACAGGCTACAGTTTATATATAATAAAAATGCTTACGCTAATGGGAAAGAATAAATGCTTACGCTAATGGGAACGGATAAAATTGCTTACGCTTGTGGGAAAGTAAAATTACAGAATCTACATATTTTGGCTGCATACATGACAGGCTAGCCGTGTGTGCATAAAACTATGTGAAATATGAATAAAGTGCAAATCGTGTGAAGCAAATTATTATGAAAATATAAGAACGATCTGTGCAGTAATGTGATATTTAAAAAATGTCCAATTATGATGAGAATGAATTAAGAATTAAGAATTAAACAGTATGAAAGAAAATGGATTTAAACAGTAACCAAGGAATTTTCAAGCAAGTAGTATTCTGGAATTATACGTCGACTATACCCCCGTTTGAGGGCAAGGTACGTCAATAATATTATAGAAAAATGATACCGTACATAAGTGCCAAGGTTGCGTTCTTCTTTTTGTCGTGTAGTACCATTTAGCCATTGTATTTACCAGATCGATGTACTGAAAAAATTAGTGTTTTAGATTTCGTGAAATTGTACAGTTTGTATGGGAGGTGGTAGAAGGAGTGGGGGGTCTTAGTAATTTTTTGAGAAACAACTATAATCATCATGTGACTGATATATTTTAAATTGCAGATCAATAACATTCATACTTTTCAAGAAAATCGATTTTCTATGAAGTTGTAAAATTGAGTCCTATTGTATGGGAGGGGGGTAAAAAGAGTGAAGCTAATCAATTGATTTTTTGCGATCTTAATAAGCTTGACAAACGTTAAACGTACTGAGAAAATTGATTTATAGTATGTCATGAAAAGTGCGGTTTGTATAGGAGGTGGAGAAAGGAGTGGGGGGGATTCCAATAAATTTTATACCATACATCACGTTTATAATAAAAATAATATTTTCTAAATTTTGAAATGGTTTCCAAGAAAATTTGATTAAAGTAAATGATTGAAAATGAGTCCTTTTGTATGGGAGGGGGTAGAAGGGGTAAAGCGATTTGGCCCGTTCACAAACTTGATCTTACTTTTTTTTGTCAAAAACGACAAGTACAAAATTTGAACTTTCTAACTCAACGTGTTCATAAGCTAGAGAGCGAATGAACGGACTGACGGATATCCGGCTTTGAGATTTTGAGCGACATCAAATATTTCTGTAATCTTGGCACCTCTGTGCGAGCATTATTTCTTCGCGTTACAAACTTTAAAGCAAACTTATAATACTCTGAGATTCCATTTAGAGTATAAATATCAAAAATTTTCATATAAAATAATGTAGCCAGGTATTGATGAGTGTGTTTTTTTAGTGTTAAGAAATTTTGTATGTGGACTTGTAGAAAGGGTCCCAGCATTGATTCACATCATGTTAGATTTGCAATCAAAATGTTTTATACAAAATTTAATAGGTACTGAGAAATTTTGTGTATTGGATTTAGTGAAATTGTACAGTTTGTATGGGAGGTGATGGAAGGAGTGGGAGTTCTAAATGATTTTTGAAAAATAACTAATAGCATCCAATTGACTTGTTATAAATTGCAGAACTTTGGCATTCACACTTTTCAAAAAATCAACTTTTTGTAAAGTTGTTAAACTGTGTCATATTATATGGGAGACGGTAGAAAGAGTTCAGCTAATCGCCAAATTTTTGTTTGTCTTACTAATAAGAGAGATAGGTGAAGACATAAAGATGTCTTACTCACACCACGAAAAAGCTCGCTCACTTCCCTCGCATCTAAGCGAATTCGATACTGGTGCTAGCACGAAGGGGGAAACAAAGTTCGCAGCGAGTGATGACGTAGTACTGCAAACATTGATAATGAACTGGTTATAGTCGGATAAATGCGATAGTAAGTAAAGAGATTCTTGAGTTGTGCGTGTTTGTTTTTTTTCTTTTGGTATACAGAATTGAATTGATCTCCTGAACGTTTTTGTTTCTGTTAGCAAAGTCGGTACCGTGGTTTTGTTTTTGGTTTCATGAATCAATGAATCCCTAGTAGAATGAATGAAATTGTATTTTGGACATTTTGGTTTCTTTCAGCACAGATCTTTATTTAAGAATAATTTAACAAATTATTTATTCCATTTAATAAAAAAAAACTATTATTAACGATTTTTATGGCCTTATTGGTCAGAATTCTAATTAAGACTAGATTTACAATTTTGAGAATCTTAAAATGTAACGTTGTTTTTAGTTGTCGCTTACATGCTGTCAGTAGAATCGTCTCGTGAGAAAATGATGTTTCAGGTGTTTTGCCGTATGAATCAGATATTGTGGACGTTGTAACGGGATGAAGGAATTCCTTCATCACGCTAACAGATAATGGGGACTTCTTAGGCCGGGGCAGCGCGATTTTGCCAGCGGCTCAGGAGCTTGGGGTGGGTCATTGACCTAAGAAATCCTCATCAACAGGTGATCGGTCGCATCGTACTTACATATGTGTAGCGCGTTACAAGAGCGGCAAAATAATTCCTCGGAAAAAAATCGCGCTTTCTGCCGAGGAATACACTGTTAAATCTGTTGGCGGAAGGAATTCTGCGTGAGGGTAACCAACGGCTTCATACGTTCTCCAGAGTTCTTTTCGTTACAGTGGCTGATGCAAAGTGGATCGAGAAAGGGACCATGATACCGGTGTATTTACTTAGCTGGATATTTTCATCTCCTGCTAATTCAAATTAGCGGAAGACAATCCTAAAACAAAAACTCAGAATAGACGACCGTTGCGTATCACGCATGACGACAACAAATACCTACTTGGTATCCGGACAAGGCCTGGGAACCCTCTCATGAGTTCCTCACTCACTCATATTGCAATATTTCGCGAACAAAATTGAATTACTGTGTTCCTCAGTATTTACAGAAATCTTAACACTGAAAATTATATATGTTATAATAAAATGTTTCCTTCCTTTTTTTATGTTAAAAAAAATAACCAGGTATTATAATTTTAATTCAAGTTTTTATACTCTAGATGAAATCTGAGAGTATATTGTGTTTGCCTTACCGTTTGTAACGCTAAGAAATATCGCTCGCACAGAGCCGCCAAGGGTACAGAAATAATTGTTGTCGCTCAAAAACCTCGATTCCGAGTGACCGTCTGTCCGTCTGTCCATCTGTCCGTCTGTCCGTCTGTCTGTCTGTCCGTCTGTCCGTCTGTGCGTCTACAGCATAACTCTCGAAAGCTTTGAGCTATAGTGCTAAAAATTTTTGTGTGTTATTTTTAGCAAAAAAGTAACTTTAAGTTCGTGAATGGGCTACATCCCCCCACTCCTTCTACCCCCTCCCATAAAAATTTCATGAAATTTCGAAATATTAAGAAATTGATTTTTCTTTGAAACTATTTAAGCTATCGACTTGAAATTTAGGTCAAAGTATTATGATATAGATTTAAAAGTTAAAAGAAAAGATTTCCGGATTCTACACTGTTACGCTTTATTATTCGTGACGTTTCGGTCTCTGCTGAGACCTTTATCAAACTGATCGACAATTACAAAAGACAATTATTATATAGACAAGGGGGTTAATTGAGTGTGGGAAGGATAATTAAGGTTAATTAATTAGTATCAGGTAGTTAAATTAGTTAAGGATTTTTGGGTACGAATTTTGTTCTTACCAAATTTTAACGCAGGTAGCCAAACTGCTGATAACTTGTATCCGGTGTCTCGGTTGAAGTTCTGTGGATGTTTCGAAATTTCTATGGCTTCTCGTACTATTCGTTGATAATATTTATTTGTCCTGGCCAGAATTTGCACATTGTCGAAATCGATTGTATGGTCCTCTGTAGTTGCATGTTCCGCGATCGCTGATGACTGTATCTGGTTTTTCCGTGTGCATCGTTGGTGCTCCTTGATCCTTGTTTGGACTGTGCGTCCCGTTTCTCCTATATATACTTTATCGCAAGAGCCGCATGGTACTTTGTATACTCCTTCAGTCTCCAATGGTTTTTTGTCCTTCTGGTTTCCTAAAATTCCTCGGATTGTAGTCGGGGTAGTGAATGTTGTCTTGATGTTCGATTTTCGAAGAATTTTCCCTATCTTATCCGTCGTGCCCTGGATGTAAGGTAGTTTTACCCATCGTTTGTCAGCATTTCCTTCTTCAGTGTCTTCTCGTTCTGTTGTCCTTGGATGTCATCAGCGATCGCGGAACATGCAACTACAGAGGACCATACAATCGATTTCGACAATGTGCAAATTCTGGCCAGGACAAATAAATATTATCAACGAATAGTACGAGAAGCCATAGAAATTTCGAAACATCCACAGAACTTCAACCGAGACACCGGATACAAGTTATCAGCAGTTTGGCTACCTGCGTTAAAATTTGGTAAGAACAAAATTCGTACCCAAAAATCCTTAACTAATTTAACTACCTGATACTAATTAATTAACCTTAATTATCCTTCCCACACTCAATTAACCCCCTTGTCTATATAATAATTGTCTTTTGTAATTGTCGATCAGTTTGATAAAGGTCTCAGCAGAGACCGAAACGTCACGAATAATAAAGCGTAACAGTGTAGAATCCGGAAATCTTTTCTTTTAATTCGAAATGCACTGTGAAAACATTCACCAAACCATGATATAGATGTCATTAATATCACGGAATATTGACCCGATCCCTCACTCCTTCTACCCCCTCCCATACAAATGGACAATTTTGAAAAATATATATTTTCAATTTTCATTGAAACTAGTAAAACTGAAAAGATGAAATTTCGTCAAAATTAATTCTACTATAATTGCAATTTATTTTAAAGATAATTATCAACTTCACCTTACTCCTTCTACCCCCTCCCATACAAATTTCAGGAAATTTTTAAATTTCAATTAAATTATTTTTCTTCGAAACTGTTAAAGCTAGGAACTTGATATTATGTATAAAGTATACAAATAGAAATATTAATAATGCAAAAAAAAAATTATTTTGATCTGTACACTCCTTCTACCCATACAAATGCATAATTTTTGTTAAATGCATTTCATCGATTTCCATTCAAACTAGAAAAAGTACAAACTTCAAATTTTGCCAGAATTTGTTTCTTAATAATTGATATAACTATTAGAAAAAATTATCAACTCCGCTTCACTCCTTCTACCACCTCCCATACAAATATCTTTATTATAAATTCAAGAAAAGCAAATCTCCTTCAAGTATACATATGAGAGCTATCGACTTTGAAATTGAATCAAAGCATGGTGATAAGGATGATGATAAGTAGTTTCAAAATCATCCTAAACGCTCCACTCCCTCTGCCACCTCCCATACAAATGCCCCAATTTCAGGAAAACAATGACTAATTTCTTTAAAAATATTGAAAACTAAAAACTTTAAATTCAGTAAAAAACATTTTGCTAGCCATGTTCGGTGTCATATACGAACAATACAAACCTCCCCTCTACTTCTACCACCACCCATGCAAAAGTCTCTATTCACTATTCGAAAGAATTTGAGATGACATATTTTCCGGTATATTAAAGTCATTTCCATCTCATCTAGAGTATCATATAATTGGGCTTTAAGGCCAATTATAATTCTGTTATGTTTTTATTTAATTTGGAGATCTTAAATCTTTTTACTTGTGATCGTTGGGGCCCTTGTTCCTTCCAGTGGTATCCTTTGTTTTAAATGTTCGTTGTTCGGATGAGATACACTTGTTTATAAATTAATAAGCATTATACACTCATTTGTAAAAACAAAAATTTATATGTGGTCGGTTATTTATTGTTTCTTTTTATTACCTTTTGTCAGAGATCATACCCTGACGATATTGCATGATGCTGAATCGACAGGTCATTGTCTTAATGTATAAATTCAACATCATGCAATATATCAGCACATGCCATGCGTCCAAGAGTCGCAAAGTTGCGAAACGCACATGGTGTTGAATATCCGTAATATTGGAAAAATGTACAATCAATGTAAATTCGACACCATGTGAGTTAATCGACCTTAGGATCACCGGCATGTGCGTCCGGATTCAGTAAGATTGACCGGATCGAAAAGCAATGATAATGATGGCAAACAAGACGTACGAGTATTATTCGGTACTTCTAATAATTAAAAACAAGAACATACACAGGAAAATAAAACTTAAGCCATACAAAACCATCATAAGACCTGTGCTATGCTATGGCAGCGAAACGTGGACGTTAACTCAGGCGTTTGAAAAACTACTTAACGCCTTTGAAAGAAAGGTTTTCAGAAGAATCCTCGGACCTGTGAGGGAAGACTCAATCTGGAGAATACGATACAATAGAGAGCTAGAGTGTAGCCTAGTAGGTAGCGTGTTGGTCTTGTAATGCGAAGCTCGTGAGTTCAAATCCCGGTCGGCGCAATATATAATTCCAGCACATTGCCTGCTTGGGTATACCTTGGTCACCTCAATCTATGAAAATAAAAAAATTCGTAGAAAGAGGGTTGTGCGAAGTGCTAACAGCCCTTCCGCAATAAGTAATGAAAAATGTTAAGGAACCTGAATATCAGGAGGCCTAGGTCCGATTTGGGCTATAGCGCCATTGTAGAAGTAGAATATTAACTTCTGCATCATTCATTTTTTTCTCCGAGCCTTATTTCTTAGCGTTTCAAACCTTAGAGCAAACTCATAATACTCTCAGATTTCATCTAAAGTATAAAAATATCCAAATGGCTTTTTGAAAAAAAAAATATAAATATTTAGCAAGTTTGTTAAAATATGAGCATTATTGAATTCAAACTCTTACCAAACGCTATTGAAAATGGCTCTCAATATGTTTTTCTACTTCTTTCTCGATCCCATTTCAGGCACTAGACATACAAGCGCCAATGAATAAATATTTAAATATAAATACTTATAATTTATAAAATATAAATAAAACTCAATGTTAAGCATATAACGTCGAATCCTTGAGATCGGCTACGCCAGCCGGCATCAAGAATTACGGTCCTTAATAGCTTGTTGAACGATCGAGCATAAGACACATTCATAATTAGCGTTCGATCGTTCACCTACTTACAGGTTATTATTTCTTGCACGTTGGGTTGAATGATCGGACATGCCTTACTTGAATATGATTATAATGCTTGTTCGATCATTCACTCAACTTAATCGAAATTATTTTGATTCTTATGCTAATTTGAGGTCCGAGCATGCATACATTTTATGGCTCTATGACTTATGTTCAGCTTCTCAACACTCACTTTTTAGGAAAAAAATGCATTTATATCCCTTTATGTTATTTTAATTAGTTTTCGGTAGTTCACAAGAATTTAGCAGCAACTTCTTCAATGAATTTCTAATTCTGAAAGTAATGTGAAAATCTACCAAAAATGTTGTTGCTATCAAAAATATCTCTTAGGAAAACGTTATATGTATATATTTTAAATCCGACTTAACTGATACATACACTCGGCAGAAAAAGTCTGCGTACACACTCAACACATCCAACATATCTATAAGAAACATCGTTTTAAGTAATTTATTTCATAATAATTTTTTTTTTCATGGCTTTATTACAAACATAAAACAAAACAAAAATGATGATTATTGTACTCCATAAAAATATTAAAATTAAAAAACGAAAACAAATCCTGAATTGCAACAATAAAAAGTCTGCGTACAAATATTTCTTTTCAAAATAAAATATTGGGTTGTTCGGAAAGTAATTTCGTTTTTTTTTTGTGGAAATGAAAGACAGTTTTCGTATAATAAACAAATACTTTATTAAATTATATATTGGCCGTTCTGGTCCAACACCTTTTGCCATCTTTCTGGTAGTAGCATAATTCCACGCTCATAAAATGTTTGGTCCTTGCTGGCAAAAAACTGATCGAGGTGGTTTTTGACCTCCTCATTTGAGGTGAAGGTTTTACCGTCTAAAAAATTTTGGAGTGACCGGAACAAATAATAATCCGATGGTGCCAAGTCTGGAGAATATGGTGGGTGTGGCATTGTATCCCATTGAAGCTGTAAAAGCTTTTGGCGAGTGACCAAACTTGTGTGAGGTCTCGCGTTGTCTTGGTGAAACACTACACCTTTCCTGTTGATTAGTTCTGGCCTTTTCTGTTGAAGTGCATCATTCAGTTTGTCCAGCTGATGACAGTAGACTTCCGAATTAATCGTTGTGTTATCCGGTAAAAGCTCAAAAAAACTATTCCTTTAAAATCCCACCAAACAGACAGCATCACCTTTTTTTGGTGAATATCGGCTTTGAAAATGGTTTGAGCCGGTTCGTCTTTTTTGCTCCATGACCTCTTGCGTTTGACGTTGTTGTATACAACCCATTTTTCGTCCCCAGTGATGAAAAACGGATAATTTTCGTGAGGTTTGAGAAGCGAATCGCAGACGTCAATGCGGCGACGCAGATTTCTCTCTATGAGAACATGGGGAACCCATACATCGAGCTTCGAGGATAATCCCAGGCCTTTCAAGTGGTCATAAACTGTTGAATTTGATAAATTTAACTTCAATCCGATCTCACGTGTTGTAATTCGCCGGTTCGCATCAACTAATGCCTTTATCGCGTCTTTATCAGCTTCAACCGGCCTTCCCGAACGTGGTGCATCTTCGACATCAAAATTGGCTTGAACAGCATTTTTACCCTTTCTGTAGTAAAACAGTAAGATATGTCGAAAATGCTGCTTATCGCTCTCCATATTTAAAAGGGCACCAACCAAAAACTAATGCGTAGAATTAATTAGAATTTATCACACACAAGCGTTGCTATATGAGCTCTCAAAGCATTTAAAAAATGTACGGCTTAAGTGTGAAGTTGGGTGCAAAAAAATACAATTAAATCCTCTGTCGGGAAAAAACGAAATTACTTTCCGAACAACCCGATAGTTGTTTTTCCTCGTTAATAGCTTGTGGGATATCCTCGTCTCTTTATTATTTTTATTTTTATTTCAAATTCATTCAATTCACAAAATATTGTTACAAAAAAGTACGTAAAAAATACATCATACGAGTATCTAATTTAAAACAATTAACAATCACAAATTATTTATCGCTTAAAGCTGACTTTAACTGCATGCTAGATAAATTATAATCAATACGGTAGTAATTATTGTTGAAAATACGCGAAAGAGATGTGATTGGTTCGTTTTGTCCGTAGTTGGTGCGATGATGAGAAATGTGGTGTGGCACATAGTTTCTCAAGGATCGACGCGGAATACTAAAAGTTATGGCTTCGAGCAAATATGGGGAATCAATTTCTTCTAAGATTAATTTAAATACAAAAGTCGTCCTAAGGATAATCCGTCTATTCTCAAGCGACTCTAGAGGAAGGAGTTTTAGGCGCTGTTCGTAAGGAGGAAGACGCAACGTATCAGACCAAGGAAGATCTCTTAGAGCGAACCTTAAGAATTTTTACTGTACAGACTCAATCCTACTCTTATGTTCCTCGTAATACGGAGCCCATACCTGACACGCATACTCCAGAATAGAGCGTACAAAAGTATAGTATAAAGTCTTAGTTATATAAGGATCATTGAAGTCCTTGCACCATCTTTTAACGAAACCCCAAACAGAGTTGGCCTTACTGATTATGTAGTCAATATGATCGTCAAACGTAAATGCGGAAATAAAATATACACCTAGATCCAGTACCTTATCTGTCTGTTGTAGTGTGCTACCGTCTAGGACATAGTCGAAATGTATGGGAGATTTGGTCCAAAAGAATGAAACGCTTGCACATTTACTAATATTCAAAGGCATACAGTTTAATGTACACCAGTCAAAAAAACGTTGCAAATCACTTTGAAGCAATGCGCAGTCATTCTGATTCGAAATATCGCGAAACAATTTTGCGTCGTCAGCATAGACCAAAATTTTCGAGTGGGAAATAACCGAACTCACGTCGTTAATAAATAAAATAAATAACAATGGTCCTAAATGGCTTCCCTGTGGCACACCAGATGTGTTGGGTATAACAGAGGAATAAACACCTCGAAAAATCACTTTTTGGGTACGATTAGATAGGTATGATCTGATCCAATCTATGAAAGTAATAGGAAATCCAAGCGCGTATAGCTTGTAAGCGAGAATAGTATGGTCAACTTTATCAAAAGCTTTGGTAAAGTCGGTATATATGCAGTCAACCTGCTTACCGTCTTCAATCACAGGAATAGTGAAATTGGAAAATTCCATCAGATTTGTTGTGGTCGACCTACCTTTGGTAAACCCATGTTGGACTGGACTAATTATTGATTTACAATGAAAATTCATTATATCACAAACAACAGCCTCGAACAACTTAGGTATGCAAGAAAGATTAGCAATAGGACGATAGTTACACACATCACTTCTTTTACCTTTCTTAAGCAATGGTCTGATAGTGGAGTATTTCCACAAACTAGGAAATATCCCCGAACTGAGAGAAGCGTTAAGTATATGGCATAAAGGCAGAACCAGAGAGGTACTACAACGCTTTAATACGGTAGCAGGGATGCCGTCTGTACCTCTGGAAAAACTATCCGTAATGCTTGAAATAAACTTGGTCGCTTCCTCAATATGAAGATCTTTCATCTCTAATGAGGTAGAAGGAAATTTCGATATGTAATGGAAATTGGAGGTAGTGAAAGCAGTACGGAAATGGTCAGCAAAAAAGTTGCTTATAACTAAGGGGTCATCACTGACTACACCGTCGAAAGACATCATCATCATCAATGGCGCGACAGCCCAAATCGGGCCCTGGCCTCCTGAAGTCGTCGCCTCCAATCGTCTCGATCTAAAGACCGCGTCCTCCAGCTGCTAATTATACTCTAGATGAAATCTGAGAGTATTATAAGTTTGCTCTAAAGTTTGTAACGCCAAGAAATAAGGCTCGGAGAAAAAAATGATGAATACAGAAATTAATATTATCACTCAAAAATCTCAAAACCGGATGTCCGTTCGTCCGTCCGTCCGTCTGTGCGCGCTCTAGGTTGAGAACGCGTTGAGCTAGATAGTTCAAATTTGTACACGTCGTTTTTGACAAAAAAGTAAGGTCAAGTTCGTGAACGGGCCAAATCGCTCCACCCCTTCTACCCCCTCCCATACAAAATGACACAATTGCGCAATTTGACAATAAACGGATTTACACGAAAAGTATAAAAGCTATTGGCCTGAAATTTGGTATATGTTACTTTTATGATAATATCAATCTACCGTACGAAAATTATGCGTATCCTCCCCCTCCTTCTACCACCTCCCATACAAACTGTACTTGTCATGAATTACTCTAAGCCAATTTACTGATTGCGTATACAATTTAGAGAGCTAAAATTGTGCACCAAATATTTATTTGAAATTGTTAGTAAGCCCAAAAAAATTTAGATTATTAGCTTCACCCCTTCTACCCCCTCCCATACAAAATGACACAATTTCGTAATTTGACAATAAACGGATTTACTCGAAAAGTATAAAAGCTATTAGTCTGAATTTTCGGATATGTTATTTTCATATTAATTTTAATCTACAGTAGAAAAATTATTTGCTTCCTCCCTCTCCTTCCACCCCCTCCCATACAAACTACACTTTTTCATGAAATGCTCTAAGACGATTTTCTCAGAACATATAACATTTATTGACCTCATATTTTGTAATAAATACTTAATTAGTATTAGCACTAAGATCAGAAAAAAATATTTGATTAGCTTCACTGCTTCTACCCCCTCCCATACAATATGACACAGTTTCACAACTTCACAAAAAATCGATTTTCTTGAAAAGTATAAATGGCACTAGTCTGAAATTTCAGGGATGTCAATTTTACAATATTCCTAGTTATTTCTGAAAAAAATCACTCTAATCGCCCCACTCTTTCTACCACCTCCCATACAAACTGCACATTTTCACTAAATCTAACTCACTAATTTTTTCAGTTCCCATTCAATTTTTGGAGTAAGCATTTTGTACAAAACATTTTTATAGCTACTTTAGCATGATGGGGAAAAATTAGTTCAATGCTGTCATCCCTTCTAATACTTCCCATGCGAAATTTCTTGGGATCACAAAAAATTCTATTTCATCTAGAGTATCGTAAGATTGCGCTTTACGCGCAATCGTAGCCCTGTTATGTTTTTTAGAATGGCTTTGCTGTCTTCATCAACCGAGTCTTCCCATCGCTTGCGTGGTTTGCCTACTGGCCAGTTACCACTCGCTTTGCCTTTAAGAGCACGTTTGGGGATTCTTCTGTCTTCCATTCGCTCTACATGGCCAGCCCACTGCAGTTTACGTAACTTGATGAACGTTGAAGCTTCTGGCTCGTCGTAGAGTTGATACAACTCATGGTTGTATCTTATTCGCCATTCCGTTCCTTCCTTCACAGGTCCCAAAATTCTTCGGAGGACCTTTCTTTCGAATGCGTTAACTGCTTTTTCGGAAGTTCGCGTTAATGTCCACGTCTCGCTGCCATAACAGAGCACAGGTCGTATAATAGTTTTATAAATCCGCAGCTTATTGTTCCTGTGCACTTTCTTGGATTTCATTATTGGAAGTACCGAATAATACGTCTTATTTGCTAGTATTATCCGTCGTTTGATTTCGTCTGTTTCATTACCGTCCTTTGCTAGATTAGCCCCAAGATATATGAAGTTGTCCACACTCTCCAAATTATATTTCGCAATTCTTATGTTTTGTCTGATTGACGTTCTCCTTCTTGTTTGCGTCATTACTTTTGTTTTGCTTTCATTAATGCGCAACCCGACTTCTTTTGCGGCGGAGTCAAGATTGACAAATACCTCCTTAGCACTAGGGAAGGATCTTGCTAGAATGTTAATGTCGTCAGCGTATGCTACTAGTTGGGTGGACTTGAATAGTAGTGTCCCGTTGGTGTCGACTGGGATTTTTCGGACGACATAGTCTAGTGCCAAGTTGAAAAGCATAGGAGCTAGACCATCTCCCTGCTTTAAACCACATTCCGTTCGAAAGCTGGTTGTGGAATCGGTTTGTATTCTCACTTGGGATTCAGTGTTCGTCATTGTGAGTTGTGAGTTGTTAGTCAGACTAGTTTTGCAGGAATTCCAAAGTCAAGCATGATTTGGTACAGTACGCTCCTGTCGATACTGTAGTATGCTTGTTTAAAATCT
Source organism: Chorisops tibialis (assembly GCA_963669355.1). Taxonomy (NCBI): domain Eukaryota; kingdom Metazoa; phylum Arthropoda; class Insecta; order Diptera; family Stratiomyidae; genus Chorisops; species Chorisops tibialis. The sequence goes on along the minus strand of OY770263.1, from coordinate 112,851,435 downwards.
ACGAATATTTGGTGCACGTCTGTGTTATATTCCCAGCATTTCTCAAGCACCTGTTTCACCGAGAATATCTGGTCTGTTGTAGATCGTCCGGTTCTGAATCCGCCTTGGTATTCGCCAATTATTTGATTAGTATAGGGCTTAAGACGACGTTTGATTATTTTTGTCAGTATTTTATAGGACGTACACAACAATGATATACCTCTGTAGTTCTCACAGCAGAGTTTGTCTCCTTTCTTGTAAATTGGACATATAATGGTTTTTCGCCAGTCGTCGGGTATGATTTCCTCTGTCCAAATTTTGCATATCATGCTGTGCAGTATTTCAGCGACACAGTTTCCACCGTTTTTCAGAAGTTCAACTGGTATTTCGTCAATTCCCGGCGCTTTGTTTCGTTTTTGGTCACATAGGGCTGCTTCGATTTCAGGAAGCGTGGGTGGTGTCGATGATGGTTCATCTTCGTCAGTTGAGGCTTGAATTGAAATGTTGTCTGTCGTTATCGGTGCTACTGGGATGGGATTCAAAAGATGTTCGAAGTATGAAGCCCATCTCCTTTTGATTTCTTCTGTGTCGCTGATGATATTGCCCTCTGCGTCTTTTCAGAGACTGGTTTTTGGTTTATATCCCTTTTTCAAGTCTTTTACTATGGCGTATGCGTCCCGCGTATTATTTTTTCTCATGTCGTCGTCCATTTTTTGTATCTTGTCATTATGGTACTTCCTTTGTTTTCGTCTGCAGGTCTTTTTCGCATATCGCCTAAGCTCGTCATATTTTTCTTTTTTGGCTCGTGTTGGTCGTTCAGTAAAAATTTTGTAAGCTTCGTTCTTTCTATCTATTGCGTCGCGACATTCTTGGTCGAACCAATCATTACTTTTTCGCCGTGCTTGATATCCTAATACTTCTTCCGCGGAGGATTTGATGCCGTCTCGTATTTTCATCCACGCATTATCCACTGGCATATTTTCATATATTGGTGTCAGGTGTTTATTAGATGCTAGCATGTAAGCCTGCGCCACCGTTTCGTCGTTAAGCTTGTCGACATTGAATTTGCGAGCTCTACTCGTTTTCGAATACCCACGACAAGCTATTTTGCATCGATACTTAGCTCTGACTAGATAGTGATCAGAGTCACAATTCGCACCGCGGAGAGTTCGTACATCAAGTATGCTGGAAGCAGCCCTTTTCTCAATAAGAACGTGGTCTATTTGGTTGAAGGTGTGACCATCTGGTGATGCCCACGTTCGTTTGTGAATATCGCGATGTGGGAAGCACGTAGAGCTTACTATGATATTTTTGCTGCTTGCGAAATCAATAAGACGTTGGCCATTGTCGTTGGTTATGTCATGGAGACTGTGCCCTCCTGTTGTTCCTTTATGAGCCTCCTCCTTTCCGACTTTTGCATTAAAATCCCCTAAGACAATTTTTAGGTCATTCGAGGGCAGTGAGTCATAGGTTGTCTCTAGGGTGGCATAAAATTCGTCTTTAGTTACATCGTCCTTGTCTTCTGTTGGTGCGTGAACGTTGATCAACCAAGTGTTGAAAAATTTAGTCTTTATTCGGATTGCACACAATCTTTCACTTATTGGTTTGAAGCTCGTGACCTGCTGTTTAAATTTTTTGTCAACGACAAAAGCGACTCCAAACTCTCTGCTTCCCGGCAATTTTCCACTTGGATAGATTGTGTGTGATCTCATGTCCATGATTTCGCTACCGAGCCATTTCGTTTCTTGGATGGCAGTTATGTTGATGTTGTGTTTTGCCACTTCTTCGAGAAACTCTTTCAGAGCTCCTGTCCTAAATAAGGATCGAACATTCCAAGATCCAATAGAGTAGTCCATTTTTCGTTTGCGGGGTCGTTGCCGTTGAGTCCATCCTTTCCGAGGCTGTTCTTCAGGTTTCTGGACAGTGTTCTTTTTCCGGTGATGCGTTGTCGGCGCCTCGCCCAACCCCCGACCTGGAGGACCGGTCCTACCTATTTATTACACCCTAGTAGAAAAAGGGTGGGAGTTTTGAGCTAAATATGACATGCTGGAGTTCTCACAGCTATGCTGCAAGTTCAACTATGTCATACTTTTTGCCTACTTCCTGAGACGCACTGGTGTTACTGGCCATTCAGGTTAACTCCATTTACCCTCCTCCTTTCTCAACTCGGGCTTGGGACCATATATGGCGGAGTTCGAAAGACATAGAAGCGGGATAACCGTCGGTGCGCCTTTTGGAATTCACAAAATTCCAGAATTGCTTATGGCTTATCCTTGATTGATCGCTTAATTTTATTGACGTATTAATTATACGCCGCAGTAGACTGACTAGCGAACAAATCACGTAGCTTAGAGTAAACAATGTAGTCCGCATCGGTTCTCGAGAGACAGTACGACTTCCATGCTTTAATTTTTAAATTTTTCAAATGAGTCAAATCGTCATCGAACCATGGAAATCGTTTTACCTGCTTCTCGTGGGTGACCGGTACACACCGTGTAAAGCAAGTAAAAAGCGTGTTGTAAGAATTTGAAGTAGCTATCTCAACATCTTGTTCTTTAAGAACGCGCGACCAATCGCATGATAGTATGTCCTGGTTCAAAACAGTAAAATCAGCTTTATTAAAATTAAATTGATATGATACTTCTTTAGCAACGTTACTTTTTGCACTTATATATGCGTGAAGCGCAGGATGAAGTGCGGATTCTGGCAGTAGTGGAGCAATACAATGGTTAATAGTCATGCTGCTTAAACTCGAAGAAAAAATTAGGTCTAAGTACCTTCCAAAACTGTTGGCTATATGATTGGACCGAAATAAACTTGTCGATAGCATGCAGTCCAAAAAATGTTGATCTTGCCGAGAAGCCTTTCCCGTGAAAGATCATCAGGCAATCGTCTTCTTCGGAGCGACACCATGTCCCATAAGGTAGATTAAAATCTCCGAAAATAAGCAGCTCATCTGAAGGACGCATAAGATCGCAGATCTTCTCAGTGGCATTATAGATGGACTCGTAAACGCTAGAATCGTTTGATGTTGAGATATTACTGCCCACAACCGTTTTTGCATGAAATCTACCAGCTTCTTAGTGAACTCTGGGGTTATTGAAGTCCACTCCTGGATCAGGACTTCCTTGAGCAATGCCTTCGACGTTATTGTGTGCGCTCGAATCCTTTGTTCCAAGTGATGCCACAAATGCTGTATTGGGTTAAGATCAGAAGATTGGGGCGGTGTACGAAGCTTATTTTGGGCATTATACAGCAACCAGAGTCTTACTACCTCCGCAGTGTGCTTAAGGTTGTTGTCTTGTTGGAGGTAAAAGTTGTCGCTTAAGCCCAAATGTTCTGCACTTTTCTTCAAATTGCGCTTGAGAATATTAAGGTAGTCTATTTTTAAAACTTTCAATAAACTCAATTTTTCCAACTTCTCCACTAGCCATACACCCCCATATCATAACACCGCCACCACAGTGCTTTACTGTTGGACAGAGATTTTTTACGTCGAAGGCCGTGACAGTTTTTCTCCATACAATCTTCCGATCTTTGATTCCAAAAATATAAAATTTACTTTCATCCGAGAAAATAACTTGATTCCAAAATTCTTTTGGCTTATTTATGTCTTAGAAAACGCCAGCCGCTTGAGCTTGTTTACTGTTGTTATAAATGGCTTTCTACGGGCAACGCGTCCGTGATACCCATATTTCCTAAGAATTTTACGAACACCATCATCAGAAATAGACTTGCGGTACTTTGCTTTGATGTCCTTTGCCATATCAGCTGCAGTTAATCTAGGATTAGCCTTCATCGTTCGGAGCAAACTCCGAGTTTGCTGAGGGCTCAACTTTGGAGGACGGCCAGATCTGGGTTTTGAAACCAAAACTCCTGTGTTTTTGTTTACGACTCGTTGGACAGATGAATGACTTCTGCTGACTATTGCACCTATTTCACGATATGACGCACCTTTTTTCCACAAATCCACGATAATTTTCGTTTCCCCAAATTCAATTTCCTTTCCTTTATTAGATATCTCTTATTTAACGTTTTTTAGCAATTATTTTTAACGCAAACCTTAGATAAAAACATGTTTATCAACTTTCCTACACAAACTTTATTGTTATTAATGATTTAACTGCAACTCAGAGACTTTGACTTCCTTTTATACGCTTTGAACGCAGACTTTTTATTCCTGGAACTCCAGACTATTTTTCGTTTCCGAATTTCACCGTTGTTTTAGAGTACAGTAGTTCTCATTTCTGTTTTGTTTTATGTTCATAATGAAGTAATGAAAAATATGAAAAAAAAATATTTCGGAATAAAATGTTAGAAACGATGTTTATACTCTAGATGAAATCTGAGAGTATTATAAGTTTGCTCTAAGGTTTGTAACGCTAAGAAATAAGGCTTGGAGAAAAAAATGAATGATACAGAAGTTAATGTTATCACTCAAAAATCTCAAAACCGGATGTCCGTCTGTCCGTCTGTCCGTCCGTCCGTCTGTCCGTCCGTCCGTCCGTCTGTTCGCTCTCTAGCTTGAGAACGCGTTGAGCTAGATTGCTCAAATTTTGTACACGTCATTTTTTACAAAAAAGTAAGGTCAAGTTCGTGAACGGGCCAAATCGCTCCACCCCTTCTACCCCCTCCCATACAAAATAACACAATTGCGCAATTTGACAATTAAAGGATTTGCTCGAAAAGTATAAAAGCTATTAGCCTGAAATTTGGTATATATTACTTTTATAATAATATCAATCTACCGTATAAAAATTATGCGTGTCCTCATCCTCCTTCTACCACCTCCCATACAAACTGTACTTGTCATACTCTAAGCCAATTTACTCAGTGCGTATAAAATTTAGCGGGCTGAAATTGTGCACCAAATATTTATTTAAAATTGTTAGTAAGGCGAAAAAAAATTAGACGATTACCTTCACCCCTTCTACCCCCTCCCATACAAAATGACGCAAATTCGCAACTTAACAATAAATTAATTTACTCGAAAAGTATAAAAGCTATTAGTCTGAGTTTTGGGACATATTACTTTCATAATGATATAAATCTACAGTAGAAAAATTATTTGCGTCCTCCCTCTCCTTCCACCCCCTCCCATACAAACTGCACTTTTTCATGAAATGCTCTAAGACGATTTTCTCATAACATATAACATAAATAGAGCTCACATTTTGTAATAAATACTTAATTAGTAAAATCACTAAGATCAGAAAAAAATATTTGATTACCTTCACTACTTCTACCCCCTCCCATACAATATGATACAGTTTCACAACTTCACAAAAAATCGATTTTCTTGAAAAGTATGATTGGTACTAATCTGAAACTTAAGGGTTGTCAATTTTATAATATTCCTAGTTATTTCTGAAAAAATCACTAAAATCCCCCCACTCTTTCCACCACCTCCCATACAAACTGCACATTTTCACTAAATTTAACTCACTAATTTTCCCAGTCCCCATTCAATTTTTGGAGTAATCATTTTGTATAAAACATTTTTATAGCTACTTTAGCATGATGGGGAAAAAATTAGTTCAATGCTATCACCCCTTCTAACACTCCCCATCCAAAATTTCTTGGGATGAAAAAAAATTCTATTTCATCTAGAGTATCGTAGCCCTGTTATGTTTTTATAGATATGTCGGATGTATTGAGTATGTACGCAAAGTTTTTCTGCCGAGTGTATGTCTTGACCTCCACACTTTTTTTATAACTGCAAATATTTTTAATTTAATTATGTATTTTTCGCTTTGACAGTTTCACAGCTGAATAAAAAAAAATTTAAATTATTCCGTAAGTTAAGCATAGAATGCATTTCAGAGCGTGAATTCATTTGATTTCTACTAAGTGACAAAAGAGTGAAGGCTTAAAAGCGTGTTCAGTAGTGTTTCTCACGAAGAAAAGAATCTGATTAATTCACAAGTTAATCAGTTTTTAAAATCAAAGTGAAACGAAATCTTAGCAATTGATATCACATATGTAGGCTTCATTTATTGAAATTTCACCACATTATTCGCTGAATAATATAATCACTAAAATAAATGACAAAAAAAATTTCACTCAACTAAAAATGAAGTGGGCGCAAACGGGTTAATTACTTTCTTCAAGAGAGCCGAGTCATTTTTCGCAACTCAGTTGATGAAGAGAGTCGCTTCGAATGAGCGGCGGCGCGAGAAATTGGCAGTTCATCTGTCAAACGAGTTTTCATCATTCCTCCTGTATTATTTCTAACAGGGGTTTTTTCGTCTCCTTTTCGAAGAAAAATAGTTACGTCAGAGACCCTACCGAACGATGTACCATTAAGTACAATTCCAAGGAATTGGCTTAAGTAGATCAAATGAACCAAGAATTTGTTATCATCACACAGGCCATAACATTTGACCCTTGCATGATGACAACGTAAACATAAGATACCATCGCATCGACCCTTATACGATGACGCATAGACAATAATTACTATTTAAGCAAGTTAAACATAAGATACCATCGCATCGACCCTTTACGATGATGCATAGATAATAATTACTATTTAAGCGAGTTAAATGTAAGTTAACAAGTCAGTCTCTCTCAGCAAGAGATCTCAATTAGAAGAAAATAAAGATTTTCAAACATTAAAGTAAAATTAATAGTGTGTCTTTGTTTCTCTTTAAAAAGTGGAGATCAATAACGATCTCAAGTAGACAAAATTCGTCTACGTAACTGGCGCAGTCGGAACCTCGAACCAACACTCTGGAGAGAATTATCGCAAGTTTTGCGAAATTGAAATTTGAAGAACCTGGAACTAAAAACGACGAGATGGACTTCAAGCAGATCTCATCATTTATTAGTGCGGTACCTACCTTTGATGGGACCCAAGTGGATCTTTTCCCGTTCATCAATGCAATTGACGCTATCTACCCACAAATCATCCCCAACACTCACAAAGCCGTCCTCCACCAACAATTACTAATGAAAATTGTAGGTCGAGCACGGGAAGTGTTGCACAGCCACATCGTCTCAAATTGGAAGGAAGTTAAGGCTCTGCTTATTAATCACTTCGACACCCCCGAGAACGAAACCCAGCTTATGGAAAAATTGTTAGCAGCACGCTTCACCACCTCAGGACAACTCTACGATTATATATGTAAGTGTTTATTTAGATTAAACAATAAAATTAATAATAATAAGGAGTATAGTGTTAGTCAAAAAAGTGATCTGATTAAAACAAAAAATCAGATAGCCAAATCTACGTTTGTGAACAAGTGTCCTGAACCGATTCGCGGAATTTTGCATTCGTATAAGCCCGAAACATTAGAAGACGCGTATAAAGTGTTAGTAAATACGGGATATCTTAATTTTGGTTCAAAACGTCGCGAACACGATTTTAACGAGTGGTCTAACCCTAGTAGAAACCGTAACATGAACCCATCTTCATCCAATCGTTCTACACAACCTAGGCACTCTCATGAAAATAGTTATCCTCAACAGCATTTTAATTTTGAGTCAAGGCCTCATCAAAACGTACCAACGAAAAATAACTTAAGCCTAGCTACAGACGTTTCAATGAACACTGCTTCATCTCGATCCACATCCCTTCATGCGGATACGGATTTTCGTATACCAGCCTCGGAACAAGACAATTATTACCCATTGTTCCATTACCCATTGAGGGAAAGAAAGTTCGATGTCTAATAGTGTAGTGACCCTACAATATTAATAATATACGAATAATAATTATTATTATGAATTGAAATAAGAACGTATTTTGGTTACAACCTGCATATTTAATTTTCAATCCGCACTGTATAATATATCAAAATTCCAGGTATATAATATTTTTCACTCAATATAATTATAATATTTTGATTTTGTAAGTAGGCTATAAAAACAGATATAAAAATAATAGATTCATTCGAGAACGTTTTGATCAGATAAAAAGCGCTATGTTTTATGTCCGAAAATAATAATTAAATAAAAAGCAATAATAATTAAATAATAATTAAATAAAAAGCAATTTATAAATAACGATTAGAGTTTTTGTAAAGATTACTAACTCTAACATTGGTGACCCCGAAGAATTTAACGTTGCAATGCAGGAGTGCAGCAGTCAATCGTCTCAAGAAAAATTTTTTTCTCAAGAGAAAAAGTGCCGTTCTTGCGAATTCGGCACACTGAATCGGCGAAACGCAGCGACCAGCGGCAGCATCCAAGCGTAAATTTACAGCATACATTTGTGCAAACGCAAGAGTGCCGAACAACGGAAGGAAAAAAGAAGAAACATCCAAGGCAGCAACAAAACTTAGGAAATATTATAAATACCAATTATAATTTTTCATATCAAAATTATCATATAATTTTCATGTAAGTACCTGAAATTTTGGTATAACAATGTATTTTATCAATCAGTGCGTATCGAAAAAAAAAAAAAAAAAAAAAAAAAAATTTTTTATCAGTCAGTCAAAAAGATTAATTCATATTATTCGGATATATGTACCTATATAAAAAAAGTAAAAACTAAAAGGGATGAACGGTTTCTTTTTGTAATAGTGATTGATTGTTAAAGGCAACTAATATTTCATTTGTGTGTGTGTGTGTTTTTTTTTTTATTGTATAACGAGTTTTGTGTTAATATTAATAATTTTCTTATATACGACGAGTTTTCTGTTTGTCGGTAATTTTCCTTTTCGGATTTTTGATTTTTCCTTTCTCTCACTCTTGATTTCACATCATGGGAATCGAAGACGAAGAGATAAATCAGCCGAATGTTAAAGACATAAGGCAATCATCAAACGAGAATTCACTGAACCCACATTGCAGCAATGCGTATGGGAATGAATTAAGCCCTATGCACGTGCGCTTACCCACTTTCTGGCCTAATAGCCTTATAACATGGTTCATTCAAGTTGAATCACAGTTTGCAATAAGCAGAATAACTAGCGATGCTTCTAAATACAACTACGTTGTGGCAGCCTTACCACACGACGTTGCGGAATCGCTTACTGACATTCTTGAGAATCCGCCAAAGGATAATACGTATCCATATTTAAAAAAAGCAATCATAGATCGCCATTCACTCAGCATTGAGTCAAGAATTAAAAAATTAATTTCAGTGGAAGAAATGGGTGATAAAAAACCATCTGAATTCTACCGCACAATGAAACTATTGGCAGGAAATTCAGGAACAGTTGGGGAAGAGTTAGTGAAAAAACTTTGGGTAGCGAGATTACCCAACTTAATCAATATAGCGCTGATCCCCCAAATGAGCAACGATATGCGGTGTATTCTCGATACAGCTGACAAAATTTGGGAGGCAATGAAAAATAATGATAATGTTGTATCAGCTATTAACATTCGCCCAGAAAAACACTTTAATGACTCCAATTCTGAAAAAATTGAAAAATTGGAGCGAGAAATTCAAGAGTTGAAACAATTAATAACGAATAAATGTAACCTTAGAACTTCAAGGTCGCCCACAAGAAGTAGAAATTCAACTGGTTCGTCTAACAATAGATCCAGGTCAAGGGGAAACAAATACAATCCAAATGGATCTCTTTGTTGGTACCATTTCAAATATGGAAGTGATGCCAAAAAATGTATAACGCCATGCACATTTAAAAATTCTACCCCATCAACATCCGTTTCAACAAACTAAATAATCCCACTATTCAAGCGGCTGATAGTGGGGTGTTATTAAAAAGTCGCCGCCTATTCGTCAAAGACAAAAATAGTAATTTAAATTTCCTGATTGACACAGGTGCCGATCGTTCTGTAGTTCCACGTAAATTTTGCGCAAATACTACAAGCAATAACTCTGAGTTGTGCCTGTTCGCCGCGAACGGAACAACCATAAATACATTCGGAACTCGACTGATGCAAGTAGATTTAGGTCTTAGACGAACATTCTTACACGTTTTTATCATAGCCAAAGTAAACCAACCCATTATAGGCGCGGATTTCTTGGAAAAATTCGCATTAAACGTTGATCTTAAAGGCAAACGATTGATAGATAGTAAATCGACTTTGCACATAAGCGCGAAGTCTTCTAATACAAATACCCCAACTCCAACAAACTACTCAATAGACAATCCATTCGGTGAATTACTTCGCAAATATCCTTCGTTAACCGCATCTCCGGATTTTACGCTATCGACAAAACATAGCGTAGTACATCATATATTAACAGAAGGCCATTTACCATACTCCAAACCTCGTCGACTTGAGCCAGCAAAATACAAAGCCGCCAAGTTGGAATTTCAGCATATGGCGAACATAGGAATTTGCAGACCATCCTTTTCCCCAGTATCTTCACCGCTGCATTTGGTAGCCAAAAGAGGTAGTGACGAGTTACGACCATGCGGTGATTACCGTAGACTAAATGCCGTCACAATACCTGATCGTTACCCAATACCTCATATACAAGATTTTACCATGAGGCTTGCAGGATGTTCTATTTTCTCTAAAATAGATTTATTTAGGGCATATCACCAAATTCCAGTTGCGGTAGAGGACATTCATAAAACCGCAATCACGACTCCTTTTGGTTTATATGAGTTTCCAAGAATGAGTTTCGGATTACGTAACGCCGGTCAGACTTTCCAGCGTTTTATGAATGAAGTCGTGCTAGGACTCGATTTCGTTTTCGTCTACATTGACGATATATTGATAGCTAGTAAAGATATCACTGAGCATAAAAATCATTTAAAACTCCTTTTTGAAAGGTTATCAAAATACGGTTTAACAATAAAACCAAATAAATGTATTTTTGGAGCGCCAACACTTGATTTTCTTAGCCACACCATTTCCAAAGATGGAATCACTCCATCAGCGGACAGAGCTAAAGTCATACAAGACTACCCGTCACCTAAATCCATCAAACAAACACAAAAGTTCATTGGAATGGTTAATTATTACCATCGTTTTGTTCCACACTTGGCCGAATTTCTTGCACCAATATATTCGCACATCACTACATTACAAAGCCAAATCAAATCAAAAGTAAAACCAACATTTTCCTGGCCTGATGAATGCGAGACATCTTTTCAAAAAATTAAAGACGTGATGTACAAAGCCGTTTTACTCGTTCACCCTGTCGAGGGCGCGGAGATTAGCATAACGACAGATGCCTCTAACCACGCTGTCGGAGCTGTACTACAGCAGTATCACAACAAAAAATGTCAGCCTTTAGCATTTTTCTCTCGGAAATTTTCATCAGCAGAAAAGAATTATTCCACGTTTGACCGTGAGCTTCTAGCTATATTTCTAGCCATAAAACATTTCAAATACTTTGTAGAAGGAAGGTCATTCGTCATTTACTCAGATCAAAGCCATTGGTATATGCTATCAAATCAAAAAATGTTAGAAGTCCTAGACAGACACGTCATCTGGAATATATTGCACAATTTACAACGGATATCCGCCATGTTAAAGGAAAGGACAATATCGTAGCCGATTGCCTTTCGAGAATAGGTACGGATATTTCTTCGATAAATATTCATTTGGATCACGCCACTTTCGTCAAGCACCAATCATCTGACACCGATTTGCAGAGATTGCTTAATGATCCGAAACGGCAAGATTCTCAAGTAAAAATGGAACAAGTTCCTACTCCACTATCTGACGACAAGCTCTGGTGCGAAACGAGTACCGGAAAGCCTCGACCATTTGTTCCGCAGGCACTTAGACAACATGTTTTTCATAAGCTTCATTCTCTGTCACACCCAGGCATAAAAGCCACAAGAAAGCTAATCTCAGCTCGATATTTTTGGACGAATATGTCAAAAGACATTAAAGCGTGGACTCAATCATGCATCCCATGCCAAAAAAGTAAAGTTAATAGACACACAAAGTCAACACCCGGGAGATTTGAAACACCCGCTGGTAGATTTGACCACATCCATATGGATCTAGTTGGTCCACTTCCCACATCGGATGGAAACTCCTATATCTTAACAATTATCGATCGTTTCACCCGTTGGCCCGAAGCAATCCCTATACCAAACATGTCAGCCGAAACCGTCGCGAAAACTTTCGTAACGCATTACATTTCACGGTTCGGTGTTCCTTTAACACTTACAACCGACCAAGGTTCGCAATTCGAATCAAAACTATTCCGCGAGTTATCAAACTTAATTGGCACTAACAAACTAAGAACCACCGCTTACCACCCACAGTCTAATGGGATGGTAGAACGTCTGCATAGACAAATCAAGGCATCACTCATGGCAAGGTGTAACACCATGCACTGGAGCAACGAGCTACCAATGGTGATGCTTGGTTTAAGAGTAGCCGTCAAAGAGGACCTAAAATGCTCCCCATCCGAAATGGTTTATGGGCAAGCTCTTAGAATCCCTGGCGAATTTTTCGAAAATTCCAATTCATTGAACTTAACAGAAAACTTTATAGAAAGGTTACGTAGTAATATGAGGGATATTAAAGCAACAGTACCACGTTCTTGCGGCAACTCCAGAGACTTTATACCGAAGTCACTGGACACTTGCACCCATGCATTCGTCAGAGTTGACAAAGTCAAGCCACCCTTGAATCCACCCTATGAAGGACCTTTTCCGATAATCAGAAGATTCCGAAAACATTTTGTAATAAATATCAACGGTCGTAATAAATCCATTTCGATCGACCGATTGAAACCGACATTTGGAATAGCCACAACAAATATCCTTAAGGAAAACAAGCACAAACACGAAGGAAATAAAAAAGTAAAATTCGCTAGTCAACTCGTCAATACGCGGTATATAGAATAAACTTAATTTTTGTTTTTATTATTAACAATTAACTTTATTAGCTATATTTTAATTTAAAAAAAATATTTTAATGCTAATAGTTTGACCATTTAATAACCGTTTCACTAGAAAGGGGGTACTGTAGTGACCCTACAATATTAATAATATACGAATAATAATTATTATTATGAATTGAAATAAGAACGTATTTTGGTTACAACCTGCATATTTAATTTTCAATCCGCACTGTATAATATATCAAAATTCCAGGTATATAATATTTTTCACTCAATATAATTATAATATTTTGATTTTGTAAGTAGGCTATAAAAACAGATATAAACATAACAGGGCTACGATTGCGTAATGCGCAATCTTACGATACTCTAGATGAAATAGAATTTTTTGTGACCCCAAGAAATTTTGTATGTGGAGTGTTAGAAGGGATGATAGCATTGAACTAATTTTTCCCCCATCATGCTAAACTCGCTATAAAAATGTTTTATTTAAAATGCTTACTCCAAAAATTGAATGGGAACTGAGAAAATTAGTGTGTTAGATTTTGTGAAAATGTGCAGTTTGTGTGGGAGGTGGTAGAAAGGGTGGGGGGATTTTAGTGAATTTTTCAGAAGTAACTAAAAATATCATAAAATTGACATCTCTTAAATTTGAGATAAGTAACATTCATACTTTTCAAGAAAATCGATTTTTTGTGAACTTGTGAAACTGTGTCATATTGTATGGGAGGGGGTAGAAGCAGTGAAGCTAATCAAATATTTTTTTTTTGATCTTAGTGATAATGCTAATTAAGAATTTATTACAAAATATGAGCTCGATAAATGTTATATATTCTGAGAAAATCGTCTTAGAGCATTTCATGAAAAAGTGATGTTTGTATGGGAGGGGGTGGAAGGAAAGGGAGGACGCCAAAAATTTTTCTACTGTAAATTTAGATCATTATGAAAGTGATATATCCCACAATTCAGCCTAATAGCTTTCATACTTTTCGAGTGAATCCATTTATTGCCAAATTGCGAAATTGTGTCATTTTGTATGGGAGGGGGTAGAAGGGGTGAAGCTAATCGTCTAATTTTTTTTCGGCCTTACTAACAATTTTAAATAAATATTTGGTGCACAATTTCAGCCCGCTAAATTTCATACGCACTGAGTAAATTGGCTTAGAATAATTCATGACAAGTACAGTTTGTATGGGAGGTGGTAGAAGGAGGGGGAGGACATGCATAATTTTTATACAGTAGATTTATAGTATCACAAAAATAATATATTCCAAATTTCAGGCTAATAGCTTATATACTTTTCGAGCAAATCTATTCATTGTCAAATTGCGCAATTGTGTCATTTTGTATGGGAGGGGGTAGAAGGGGTGGAGCGATTTGGCCCGTTCACGAACTTGACCTTACTTTTTTGTCGAAAACGACGTGTACAAAATTTGAACAATCTAGGTCAACGCGTTCTCAAGCTAGAGAGCGAACAGACGGACAGACGGACAGACGGACAGACGGACGGACGGACAGACGGACAGACGGACAGACGGACATCCGGTTTTGAGATTTTTGAGTGATAACATTAACTTCTGTATCATTCATTTTTTTCTCCGAGCCTTATTTCTTGGCGTTACAAACCTTAGAGCAAACTTATAATACTCTCAGATTCCATCTAGAGTATAAAAATAATAGATTCATTCGAGAACGTTTTGATCAGATAAAAAGCGCTGTGTTTTATGTCCGAAAATAATAATTAAATAAAAAGCAATAATAATTAAATAATAATTAAATAAAAAGCAATTTATAAATAACGATTAGAGTTTTTGTAAAGATTACTAACTCTAACAATAGACACTGGATGTTCCACCTCCATTATGAATATCAAACTTGTGGCACATTATAAACAACATAAATTAGTAAATCCATTATATATATCATCTATCAATGGTAACTCTTGCGCGGAAACTGGGTTCTTTTCGGAATTTCCATATGAATTTCCCATTCAAGCTAAAATTGAGTGGAAACTGGTCGAATTGCACAACAAAAACTTCGATTGTATCATAGGTCAAAATATACTTGTACCGACAAAAGCAATCATCAATTTTGAGGATAATACATTAAATATCCATAATAGTAAGATCCCTTTTAACTCGAATGAGGAGGAAGTGTATCAAGCAGTCGTAAAACCCCTCTGTCAACCAGAATTAATCAATCAAAATAACGAGCATTATTCTAACGAAGAAACTGCTTTGATTGAAAGAATAAAAAACGAGTTTAAAGATTTAGAATACAACGAAAATGACCCATTAACGTTTGCACATACAGTGAAACATGAACTTAAACTTACAACTGACAATCCTATTTATCAGAGAAATTATAGATACCCATACTCTCTCAAAAATTTCGTAAAAAAACAAATCGAGGAGGACTTGAGACAGGGAATAATACAACCTTCTAAGTCACCATACAACTCTCCTATTTGGATCGTCCCAAAGAAAACCCCCGGAAAACATAGGCTAGTCATTGATTTTAGGAAAATTAATAATGTCACGGTGGAGGATAAATACCCGATACCTCAAATCGATGACATACTGGGAAAATTGGGTAATGCAAACTATTTTACGACTATAGACTTGGCGAAGGGTTTCCACCAAATTGAAATACAACCTGAAGATCGTCACAAAACCGCTTTTTCGACAGATGAAGGTCATTTTGAGTTTACTCGAATGCCATTTGGTTTGAAAAACGCTCCAGCCACTTTCCAAAGGCTCATGAATTCTATTTTAAAAGACTATCTCGGAAAAGATTGTATTGTTTACATGGACGATATTCTCGTCTTCAGCACTTCATTGCAGGAACACGAGATAGCCCTGCGAAAAATTCTCCATACAATTCGTTTAGCCCATTTAAAAATTCAGCTTCCCAAAACTTCTTTTCTTAAGAAAAGCACAGAGTTTCTTGGTCATATTATTACTCCCGATGGAATAAAACCAAACCCGGAAAAACTGAAAGCAATTCAGAACTTTCCGATACCTACAAATCAGAAACAGGTAAAGTCATTTTTAGGACTCACTGGATTTTATCGAAAATTTGTTAAAGATTACGCGCAAATTGCCAAGCCAATTACGGAAACGTTAAAGAAAAACAATAAAGTAAACATCTCTGATAAAAACTATGTCAAAGCTTTCGAAACACTAAAAAAATACACCTTGAATGATCCCATACTAGCACACCCAGATTTTGAAAAACAGTTTACCCTGACTACTGATGCGAGTAATTTTGCAATAGGTGCCGTCCTTAGCCAAGACAATAAACCTATTTGTTTTGCTTCTAGAACTCTCAACGAACATGAGACTAGATACTCCACGATCGAAAAGGAGCTACTCGCTATAGTTTGGGCTACGAAATATTTTAGACCATATTTATATGGGATAAAATTCATCTTACAAACAGACCATAAGCCCCTAGTATTTTTAGAAAATTTGAGAGAAGAAAACGCTAAGTTACAAAGATGGAAATTAAAATTAATGGAGTTCAATTACATAATAAAATATATCAAAGGAAAAGAGAACTATGTTGCTGATGCTCTTTCTAGGATTGAAATCCACGCGATAGACGGCAATGATGTAGATTCCTTGGCCACTCAACATACTGCCCAAGAAGACAATACAAACTACATAGAAATTTCAGAAAAACCTCTGAATGTGCATAAAGTACAATTAGTTCTAAAGTTAGGTAAAACAAACAATACAACCAAACAACTATTCAACAATAAGAAACGTTTAACATTCACATTCAGAACTTTTGATGAAAAAAACATTAAATGTATATTACAAAACCATGTGCCCCAGATAGGGACCACAGGTATTAAATTTCCCAGCAAGGAGGTGCTTTTAAAATTTCAAAAACATTATAATACTTGGAAGCTTAATAACCCTAAAGCCTGCATTGTACAAGCGAATAAACTTCTTTGGGACTGTAATAGATCAGAAATCAATGAAGTGATTGCTAGAGAACATAGAGTTAATAACCACATTGGCATTAATAAAACATACGAAATGATGTCGAACAAATATTACTTCCCATACCTCAAAGAAACAATATCAAACTTTATTAACAATTGTTCTATATGCGCGCAATCTAAATATGAAAGAAATCCACCAAAACTGGAATTCAAACTGACCCGCACCCCTGAACGTATCCGAGAGATCTATCATATTGATATATGGTTCAGAGACAAAAATTCACCTTACCTCACCTGTCTAGATAAATTTTCAAAATTCTTAACAATTTATAAACTTAAAAACAGGCAATGGGACTCAGTTATACATGCTTTACGGTCAACTCTCAATAAAATTGGAAAGCCAAAATTGATTGTAACTGACAATGAAGGTGCATTAGATTCAGAAAAAACTAAGGATTGGTTAGAAAAACAAAATATACAATACCACTTCTGTTCCCCTCATTACAAAACGGGTAATTCAGATATCGAGGTTGCCCACCGATCGTTAAACGAAAATTTACGAACATTTCTTCTTAGAACAAAACAAGAAGATAAATCCCTGCTTGATTTGAACCCAATTGAAGAATGTATCGCAGCATATAACAACGTTATACATTCTAGTCATAAAGAAAAACCAGCAGATATTTTTTTTAATGAATGCAAAATACCTAATTCCGAAATATGTGCGCGATTGAACAGAATGAAACAGCAATCAATCGAAAGGAGAAATAAAACCCGAAAAGATATCGAATTAAACAACTCTCTGGTTAAGCATCCCAATCCCAATAAACTTTCACCTCGATATATTAAACCAAATAAACACTATAAAGTACACCCCCAAAGATTAAAGCCACAACGAAAATTTTTTCATTCTAGGGACAATCCTGTTAGTACTCTTAGCAACACTTCCCATGGCGTCGGGTGTAACTTTACTTCCACTCACCCAGCAAAGTGGGTATGTAGCCATGGAAGTTGCGATAGAACACGCCGTCACAAGTAAAGCAATCATTGGTCACCCGATTCATCAAAACGATCTGGAACAATTAGTAAGCTCTCTCAAGATAGGAGTAGCAATACTAAAAAAACGAACTATACATTTAGATCTCACAACGTCTGAACAAATGATTGACCACTTATATATCGAAATTACTGCTCTATTTCCTGATTTACACAGAAAAAAGAGAGGATTATTTAATCCGATAGGAACTCTCCGAAAATGGTTAGAAGGAACAATGGATGATGAAGATAGACAAATAATTGAACAAAATTTTGACAGGATAGAACATAACGAGGAAACGATACAGACTAATCAATTTAAACTATTAAAATGTAGTAATAACATTCGAGAACATATTCAAAATATTACCTTACAGCAAGAAACCAATAACCGCTTACTCGAAAATTTTACTAATAATATTGCTACAGCAACGAACGATCATACAAAGATTTTAAACGACTTTAACGATTTTATACATTTTCAACAAACATTAAACTTAGCTAGAGAAAAAATTGACCAAATATTTGAAATATTTTTAAACAACAAGGCACACTTCCTTCACAGAAACATTTTGACAGACGATGACATAAAATCATACAAAATCACACCATTACAACTACAATATATAAAATCAGATGTATTAATCGAAAGCAAAAAGTTAACAATTTTTATTGAAATACCCTTGGAAATGGAACCTATATCCATAATTCAGATATTCCCGCTACCTAACCAAAATAATCTGCAACTACAAACGCAATTCAACAAGTACTTTGTCCAAAATGGTATTGCGAAGAACATCGATAAAAAAGAACCGATTCAGGATATTTGTGTTAGATCTATTCATAAACAAAAACCAACAAATTGTACATTAATCGAAGATAATACCCAACACTTTTATCAAATTAATCAAAACACTATTTTATTTACAAATATAGTGTCAAAATATTTAAGCTACTCCTGTAATAACTCTTACGAAAAAGAATTACTCATAGAATATAAGAACTTTATTGTAAAATTCGAATTCTGCAAAATTACAATTGATAAATATGTTTTCTTTAATACCATTAAGGAACCATTTACACCACAAATATTAGTTCAGACAAGTCCACTTGTTAACTACTCAATAATTCAACCACTAAAATTTCAACATTTGTTAAACATAGAAAATAAAACAATTGAGCTCGGGAAAATGCAGAACCTACTAAAATTTAATATGTCACATAATTTCTTTAAGTTTACAATACCTACAAGCATAATCGCCACTATATCACTTGTACTACTATTGATATATATTTTTAAACAAAAATGTAATAATAATAATAAATCAAAAATCAATATAGTTAACAAATCTGAGGACAGATTTTCCTCAAGGTCGGGAGGAGTTACGTCAGAGACCCTACCGAACGATGTACCATTAAGTACAATTCCAAGGAATTGGCTTAAGTAGATCAAATAAACCAAGAATTTGTTATCATCACACAGGCCATAACATTTGACCCTTGCATGATGACAACGTAAACATAAGATACCATCGCATCGACCCTTATACGATGACGCATAGACAATAATTACTATTTAAGCAAGTTAAACATAAGATACCATCGCATCGACCCTTTACGATGATGCATAGATAATAATTACTATTTAAGCGAGTTAAATGTAAGTTAACAAGTCAGTCTCTCTCAGCAAGAGATCTCAATTAGAAGAAAATAAAGATTTTCAAACATTAAAGTAAAATTAATAGTGTGTCTTTGTTTCTCTTTAAAAAGTGGAGATCAATAACGATCTCAAGTAGACAAAATTCGTCTACGTAACTAAATACGGTGTCGAGTGTCGGAAAATCCCGTACGAAAAAGAAGTTTAGCAATTAGTGTGGTTCGGATTTGTTTGGTCTGCTGGGTTGTGTCCTTTCTGTCCGCCTCCGCATATGCCAGGCTTTCATATCAATGAAATGGGAGAAATGGTCCTGGACTCTATTGACGACATTTGCGTTGTCGACGTCTACGATCTGGCGTCTGAGGTTGGGAAAGAATGCGAGAAAATTATTGACTATTTCGGGCCGGACTCCGTGACGGGTCTTATGCCGAAGGTAATCAACGCCCTGGAGCTGCTTGAGGCCTTAGCTACTAAAAATGAAAGGGAAAACGCGATCGTACAGGAACTTAACGACAGGATAACCCAATTGGAGAGCGAAAAACTGGAAAAAGCGGAGTTCCGGAAAAGGTTTGAGAAGGTATTTACGGATTATTTGTTGAATTATGACGTAAGCGTTTGAGTAGAAAACGATTTGATTACTCTTGTATACTTTTTTTTTGCTTTTATTATGACTCAGATTAAGAATATTTGTTTGGTATTAAATGAAGCGCATTCGTACGGGCGATTTGGGGGTGGTTACGCACAATTTCTAACTTGCTTTGCTAAGTGATGCTGAATCGAGCAAGAATAATGCATTAAACTTCTACTGGCCCAAAAAATCACACATGACAGTAATGTCGTTTCCCTTTATCGGTATCTACTGAAGCATTGAATATTGGGGTGTGCAACTTTGCTGTTCAGAAAAGAACAACCATCCTAATTAGAGCCACCGCGTCTCAGATATTGCACTAGATGCTTGCGTACATTAAGAAGTTCACTAAAATTCTCAATTTGAATATGGGCTGTGTTTTGCAGTCTTCCTTTCTGGAGAACAGTCCTCCTTTTACGCAGTTTATATTGCCTTTTTGGTAGTCTCATGTTATTTGTTCTTTTAAAGAAAAGAAGGTACAAGTAGCAAATCGTGGGTTTCTTTAAAATGTATAAAAATGAATGTTAATAATTTATTTTATGCGTAAAAATGATAGATTCACTAATTTAAGAGCGCGCAAGATACTATTATTAACGATTTTCCGCCTGGAAAATGAGGAAAATTGCATTTCAAAATCTCATTTTTGAGGTTCTAAAATGGCCATTTCCTCATTTTCCTCGGCTGGGATTCCATTATAAATGGAATGGGCCCAAAACGTAGTTCCATGCGTAGCCGTAGTTGGATACGAAAAAGAGGGTTTAATAATAAGAGCCCGCAGGGCCACCCAAAACGTAGTTCCATGCGTAGCCGTAGTTGGATACGAAAAAGAGGGTTTAATAATAAGAGCCCCGCAGGGCCACCCAAAACGTAGTTCCATGCGTAGCCGTAGTTGGATACGAAAAAGAGGGTTTAATAATAAGAGCCCGCAGGGCCACCCAAAACGTAGTTCCATGCGTAGCCGTAGTTGGATACGAAAAAGAGGGTTTAATAATAAGAGCCCCGCAGGGCCACCCAAAACGTAGTTCCATGCGTTAATAATAGTATCGTTAATAATAGTATCTTGCGCGCTCTTAAATTAGTAAATCTATCGTTTTTACATATAATTACGTACTAAAAAAAAAAATTTAGTGAATTTTAAGAAAACCCACGATATGCTACTTATTCCGAAAAGAATTTGGTTTTCTGGTATCAACAAATGCTTAAACAAATGCAATATAAATAGATTGATATTAGAACACAATGCACTAGGGCCATCTAGTTGGGCCCATTTCTCTCCCGCTTTTCACTATGAGATGGTTTCTACTCCTATGCTAGCCACTTGGTTCGATTTGCGAGCCGAATTAGGCTCGAATGTTTGACGCCTCTGAGATCGTCTAGTTCTGAGAAGAATCTAGAGCCTAAACAAAAGAGAAATTTGCGGACAGTGACAAAGATAATGTTCGATAGATTCTTCGTCTTCCTCGCAAACTCTGCAAAGGCTGTCGCTCGCGATCCGCAGCATGAATGTGTGCAGCATTATTAAACTTCAGCAGCAATCTGAGTAATACGGAAAGTCAAGTGAAGAGAAAACCCAGGGCATGTCTTGTATTATGCCCACTATTTTTGTCACTGCAGTTCCAATAGTCCAACATATAAAATTAGAAGAATTCAAATAAATTAATTCATGATATAATTTCTACCTTTTGCAGGAACTGGAATCAATTGAGGAACAATGGCGTGCAGAAACCCGTGAATTGGTTGAACTTGTCAGTACATTACAAGATGAAAATAAGCGTATCATTCAACAGCAACAAGAGCTCCAATCACAATCATCATCAGGTCTTGGTAACAGTTTAACAGAGAGCGTAATAAGTGTAACCAACTTCGAACTCTCAAATTCAGTATCGGACAGCCAAGTCTTACAGCGACTAAAGCAGCAAATACATAAACAACGAGACGAAATTAAAACCAAAGATCGTGAATTGCAAGATAAATTTTCTGATATTGAAAATGTAAGTAAA
The DNA here is from genome assembly GCA_963669355.1 of Chorisops tibialis. Taxonomy (NCBI): domain Eukaryota; kingdom Metazoa; phylum Arthropoda; class Insecta; order Diptera; family Stratiomyidae; genus Chorisops; species Chorisops tibialis. The sequence goes on along the minus strand of OY770263.1, from coordinate 112,829,448 downwards.
ATCTGAGGATGACCGCCAAGATGCAATCAGCTCGCTTGCGGGTACGTCAGATTTAAATTATTTGTAATCGTATAAAGTTCAATGAATTAGGAAACATCTCCACTTGTTATCCATACGTCTGCGAAAGGTTTCTGCCATAATGAAATTTTACGCACACGTCGTCAGGAGAAAACTGGAACGAGCAAAAAAGAAATCGCAAGCACAATAAGAAGTCGACGGACTGATTGTATTTTGGCTCTTAGAATTGATATGCAAAACCTTTCGGTCAAAGCAAACTTTAATTTAGATTGAATATAATCTGCAAAGTGTTAAAAGATAAATTTAAAATTATTAATGTTATTATAGGTATACAGTTGCGTACGAATGTATTGGAATTGTTGTTAGTATGTTTCTAGTTTCCCCTGAACTGATATAAGGACGAATTATGGTGGTCCTGAAAACTTTAAAGATGTTTATGTGTTCCGACGATAACTCAATAGAATGTAAAAAAAAAATTTCACTGGAGGTCTTAAAATTTCGGGACCCTAAATGGACACAACTCAAATGCTTTAAAAAATGAACATCAATCGGAAATTGTTTGGCGCTTCGTTTTTTCACTCACGAATCGGCAGCTTTCTGCAACAACATTTGATTCGAGTCACGAATGATCGTGAAAGCTCGTTGCGATAACATCCACACATCGAGCGAATGCAACTTGCAACGCCCAGTTAGGTTCGAGGACTTTTAAGCTACTTATTAAAATTCTTATCACCTGTGCTTCAAAGAAAAGTAAAAATTAAAAAAAAAAAAGCAATTTCTGCTTTCTGATGTTATTTTAAAGAGTATTCCGCCAGGTTTCACAAGGAGGGGGCGACGGCGACGATTTTGGTTTGTTGCTGATAAAGCTGGGGTTTCATTAAGTTATGCATTTTTCTATTTCAAAGTAAAAGTGGATGGGTATTCGCCTATTCTCGATAGGATTCGATTTTGTTAATTTTATTTTATTTATTAATTAATTATAACGAAAAATTAAATTTGCTTTGACCGGTTGTGTTTGCATACAACGTATATAAATAAGTAGTAAACGCAACACATAATAAGCATTTAAAACTTCTAGCTAAATATTCAACTCGAAAGACTGAGAAACTCCGGAAGAGAAACCCGCCGACGTCATAAACTTCTTCAGGTACAGGTTCGTACGCTGTGCGAGGAACGAGCCGATTTCTTAGCTCAACTCCAGGACCAGCACAGAGAAATAACTACGTTAAAACGACGCCTTGGTATTGCAGAAAAAGAAAATGAAGATTTAGTAAAGTATCATGATGAAAGCGATCCAAATCGACCACGTTACACTACTACAGAACTTAAAGAACTTTTATCGGAACGGGATGAGCTCATGACCAAAATAAATGATCTAAGTGAGGAATTGAGAGCCTTGAAGCCAATAGATGATCAAAACCAAACAGAGCCTGGCCAAGAAACGTAAGTGTTTTTTCTTCATTACTATATATTATATAAAAGTACATTCACCAATTGTTCTGAACGTTCAAAGGTGAAGATTGCATTCTCAGTACCTATGACATAACTGCAAAGAATGTGAATGTTCGCATCAGAAAGCGAGGCTTTCGGTGTCCCTTCTTATTTCTGCAAAAAGATCAAGAATTCGCATAAAGACCGATTCATACCAATGGAGATAGCAACAGCGTACCCTGATGTTAATGCTATCGCTATCTATGTTACTCTATTGTATCCTATGCGGATAAATTACTTTATTATTTTAATAATAAAGTATTGTGATCGACACAGAAAAAAAAAAAAATTTGCTACCCTGAAATTTTGTTTTTTCGCGTTTCATGACTAAATTAGCCTAAAAAAGCAAAAAAAAAAAATCCGTCCCGCCGTACGCCGTACATATGGACTTGTACCTCCAAGACCGTTAAAGGTAGAATGTTGATTTTTGGGTGGGTTATTAACTTGGTAAGTGAGCTCCATTATCCAATTTTTTTATTATTTTGGGGAGTGTGGGGTGGAAGGGGGAGGCGGGGGGATGGAAAAAGTCGAAATATACACTTGCTAATATCTTCACCACGAAAGCAGATAGAAAGATGAAAATCAGCACACGTATAGAGAGAGCTGTGGGACATATTCCAAAAATAATTTAATTTTTTTATCCATTGGCGTCCGTAAAGGGGAGGCTAAAAACAAATTGTCGGCCGAATCTTTTTTTGAAATGGTTATATCTTCGAAACTACTTACCATAAAAAATTCATATTTTGGGACAATTAAGATGGCGTATAGATTCACCAGAATCAGCTGAAATAGAAATAGGCTTATTATTGTAAGGGGAAGGGTCGGGGGGAGGGGGGGGGGGGGGGTGCAAGGAAAAACACTTAAGAATTAATATCTCAACTATCTCTTAAGCTATGTAATTGAAATTTAAAACATATACTAAGCTATACTAGCGAAATACAAAAAATACATAAAATTTGGTCATAATAGTAGTGGGGTGAAATGGGGAGCATTTGAAAAATGGTGCACTTTTCAAAATTAGAAATCATTATATCTCAAATTTGAGTACAGATATCGAATTGAAAACTCGTCAGATTATAGAACTACATAATTTATAATTTTGATAAAAATTTTAAGTTAGGGGGTGTAAAGGGAGGGAGGTGGTAAGCAAAAATGTCGAAAATTTTGAGTGAATTTTTTAGGACTCTGCTCAAAGATAGAAACTTTAAATTTTGCATGTGAATACATCTATTTGATATACATAGAAAAAAAATAATAATTTGATCCACAATTGTTATGAACCGACCACCCCGGTCTAATGGGCACAAGCTGTTTCATGTGCAACGAAAAAAACACGAAAACTGAAAATTTTTGGATGTAATTTTAGGGTAGAAACTTGAAAATTTGGGAAATACATTTAAAAAAAATCCCTAAAAGTATAAAATATTAACTGGTCGAATACCTTCAAAACTTCTACCCCCTCCCATACAAAATTATTTTTTCGACCATTTTTAAGAAATTAATTATCACCTAACTATTAAAAGCTATCCATTTGAAATTTTGCATAAGAACTTATAAAAATATTTGCAAAGAAATTATTTTAAAAGTTTCAAAATCACACTTGCCCTTCTACCCCCTCCCATACAAAAGTATGATTTCGACCAATTTCATTAAATCAACTAATAACCAACAAATTAAAAGCTACGAACTTGAAATTTTGTACGAGCAGCTTACAAGAGAAAGGAAATAAAATTGCGTCACAAATTTTGCAATTCCCCTACCTCTTCTACCCCCTCCCGTACAAAATTATTTTTTCGAGCATTTTTAAGAAATCTGATAACTATCAGCTAACTCTTAAAAGCAATCCATTTCAAATTTTGCCTAAAAACTTATAAAAATAATTGAAATGAAATTCCTTTAAAAGTTTTGAAATCGCGCTTGCCCTTCTACCCCCTGCCATACAAAAGTATCATTTCTACCTATTTCATTGAATCAACTAATAACCATCAAATTAAAAGCTACGAACTTGAAATTTTGTACAAGCACACTACAAGAGAAAGGGAATAAAATTGCGTCACAAATTTTACGATTCCCCTACCTCCTCTACTCCTTCCCATACAAATGTTTGGTTTCGTGAATGTAAAATGCACCGAATCCTATGAAAATTCTATGCAACTTCGTCTATGAAACACATTCCATACAGAGGATATTGGACGCGATTCAAGCAATTAATTAAAAAGCTATTAACATCCACCCACCCTTACCCCTCCTCCTCCCCTCATAAAAACCCAAACTTGCAGAAACGAATGAAATATTGTTAATTGACAACAGCCCTGCCCCAGAAGTCACTTTCACTTAGTCTTCCCTAACCACTCTAACCTGCATATTGACTTTCCACACATCCGCAACTTGTCCCAAGAATAATAAAGTTTCGCCCGACTTGTTGGCAGTTTATTTTTTAATGACTCCAAGCTATGGAATAATTTGGGCAAAAAATCATACTACGTCGGAGGCGTAGTCACACCAGTGTAAAAAATCTTCTTCTACAATGGCACTACGTCCCAAATCAGGCCTTGGCCTTCTAACCTTCAGGATCCTTAACACTTTCATTACTTATTGTGGAAGTGTGGTTAGCCCTTCGCACAACCCTCTACGAATTTTCCAACTACGTAGATTAAAGTGACCAAAGTATATTCAAGCATGCAGTGCGCTAGAATTATACGTCGACCGGGATTTGAATTCACGACATTCGCATTGTAGACCAACACAATACCCACTAGGCTACACTCTAGCTAAGTTTAAAAAATTCCTAAATAATAACTTACAAAAATATTGAAATGCGCAAGGAGTCGCTGGATTTCAAATAAAAATAAAACTACTAGTTTAAGAAGTCCACTTTAATTTAACCACAAAACTTTACTTAATTATATTTCAACTAAATCGCTTTACACTTTTTACTTAAGACTTTTTCGCTTACAAATTATCGCGTTCCAATCTTGAATTTTTCCTTTTCTAAACATCGACTGTTCAATCCGGACTGATTACTCCACCATCGCTCGCCCTTCTCTTACATCATTCTTTTCGGCGGAATCATTCCTTGTTGTCCGAATCATTTTCCTGTCGGCCGAACCTATACATCATTCTTGTTGCTTTCTCGGTAAAGAATTTGCAGGTATTCCTCAGTACTGCAGAATTGCCGTTGATTAAGACCTTGAACATTCGATGAGTATAATGTGAGAATGTACTTGATCGGTCGTATATTTGTTGTTGGCTACTTCTATAAATCATTTCCTTGCCGGCCGGATCATGAGAGGAGTAAAATGGACACTAAAGGAGTTTTTTGGCTGTGTGGCATCGAGACAAAACATAACGATTGCGGAATATAATTTGGAGAGTGTGGACAATTTCATATATCTTGGGGCTAATCTAGCAAAGGACGGTAATGAAACAGACGAAATCAAACGACGGATAATACTAGCAAATAAGACGTATTATTCGGTACTTCCAATAATAAAATCCAAGAAAGTGCACAGGAACAATAAGCTGAGGATATATAAAACTATTATACGACCTGTGCTCTGTTATGGCAGCGAGACGTGGACATTAACGCGAACTTCCGAAAAAGCAATTAACGCATTCGGAAGAATGGTCCTCCGAAGAATTTTGGGACCTGTGAAGGAAGGAACGCAATGGCGAATAAGATACAATCATGGGTTAGCTTATTGTTCCTGTACACTTTCATGGATTTCATTATTGTAAGTACCGAACAATACGTCTTATTTGCTAATATTATCCGTCATTTGATTTCGTCTGTATCATTACCGTCCTTTGCTCGATTAGCCCCAAGATATATGAAGTTGTCCACACTCCAAATTATATTCCGTAATTGTTATGTTTTGTCTAATAGGTGTTCTCCTTCTTGTTGGCGTCATTCCTTTTGATTTGCTTTCGTTAATGCGCAACCCGACTTCTTTTGCGGCAATATTGACAAAAATCTCCTTAGCACTAGGGAAGGATCTTACTAGGATGTTAATGTCGTCAGCGAATGCTACTAGTTGGTTGAACTTGAACAGTAGTATCCGATTGGTGTCGACTGGGTTATTATATCGGACGACATACTATAGTGCCAGCTTGAAAAGCATGGGGGCTAGACCATGTCCCGGCTTTTTAACCACATTCCGTTAAAAAGCTGGTTGTGGAATCGGTTTGTATTTTCACTTGGGATTCAGTGTTCGCCATTGTGAGGCGGACTAGTTTTGGGAGAATTCCAAAAGTCAAGCGTGATTTGGTACATTACGCTCCTGTCGATATTGTCGTATGCTTTTTTAAAATCTACGAAGATTTGGTACACGTCTGTGTTATATTCACAGCATTTCTCAAGCACCTATTTCATCGAGAATATCTGGTCTGTTGTAGATCGTCCGGTTCTGAATCCGCCTTGGTATTCGCCAATTATTTGATTAGTATAGGGCTTAAGACGACGTTTGATTATTTTTGTCAGTATTTTATAGGACGTACACAACAATGATATACCTCTGTAGTTCTCACAGCAGAGTTTGTCTCCTTTCTTGTAAATTGGACATATAATGGTTTTTCGCCAGTCGTCGGGTATGATTTCCTCTGTCCAAATTTTGCATATCATGCTGTGCAGTATTTCAGCGACACAGTTTCCACCGTTTTTCAGAAGTTCAACTGGTATTTCGTCAATTCCCGGCGCTTTGTTTCGTTTTTGGTCACATAGGGCTGCTTCGATTTCAGGAAGCGTGGGTGGTGTCGATGATGGTTCATCTTCGTCAGTTGAGGCTTGAATTGAAATGTTGTCTGTCGTTATCGGTGCTACTGGGATGGGATTCAAAAGATGTTCGAAGTATGAAGCCCATCTCCTTTTGATTTCTTCTGTGTCGCTGATGATATTGCCCTCTGCGTCTTTTCAGAGACTGGTTTTTGGTTTATATCCCTTTTTCAAGTCTTTTACTATGGCGTATGCGTCCCGCGTATTATTTTTTCTCATGTCGTCGTCCATTTTTTGTATCTTGTCATTATGGTACTTCCTTTGTTTTCGTCTGCAGGTCTTTTTCGCATATCGCCTAAGCTCGTCATATTTTTCTTTTTTGGCTCGTGTTGGTCGTTCAGTAAAAATTTTGTAAGCTTCGTTCTTTCTATCTATTGCGTCGCGACATTCTTGGTCGAACCAATCATTACTTTTTCGCCGTGCTTGATATCCTAATACTTCTTCCGCGGAGGATTTGATGCCGTCTCGTATTTTCATCCACGCATTATCCACTGGCATATTTTCATATATTGGTGTCAGGTGTTTATTAGATGCTAGCATGTAAGCCTGCGCCACCGTTTCGTCGTTAAGCTTGTCGACATTGAATTTGCGAGCTCTACTCGTTTTCGAATACCCACGACAAGCTATTTTGCATCGATACTTAGCTCTGACTAGATAGTGATCAGAGTCACAATTCGCACCGCGGAGAGTTCGTACATCAAGTATGCTGGAAGCAGCCCTTTTCTCAATAAGAACGTGGTCTATTTGGTTGAAGGTGTGACCATCTGGTGATGCCCACGTTCGTTTGTGAATATCGCGATGTGGGAAGCACGTAGAGCTTACTATGATATTTTTGCTGCTTGCGAAATCAATAAGACGTTGGCCATTGTCGTTGGTTATGTCATGGAGACTGTGCCCTCCTGTTGTTCCTTTATGAGCCTCCTCCTTTCCGACTTTTGCATTAAAATCCCCTAAGACAATTTTTAGGTCATTCGAGGGCAGTGAGTCATAGGTTGTCTCTAGGGTGGCATAAAATTCGTCCTTGTCTTCTGTTGGTGCGTGAACGTTGATCAACCAAGTGTTGAAAAATTTAGTCTTTATTCGGATTGCACACAATCTTTCACTTATTGGTTTGAAGCTCGTGACCTGCTGTTTAAATTTTTTGTCAACGACAAAAGCGACTCCAAACTCTCTGCTTCCCGGCAATTTTCCACTTGGATAGATTGTGTGTGATCTCATGTCCATGATTTCGCTACCGAGCCATTTCGTTTCTTGGATGGCAGTTATGTTGATGTTGTGTTTTGCCACTTCTTCGAGAAACTCTTTCAGAGCTCCTGTCCTAAATAAGGATCGAACATTCCAAGATCCAATAGAGTAGTCCATTTTTCGTTTGCGGGGTCGTTGCCGTTGAGTCCATCCTTTCCGAGGCTGTTCTTCAGGTTTCTGGACAGTGTTCTTTTTCCGGTGATGCGTTGTCGGCGCCTCGCCCAACCCCCGACCTGGAGGACCGGTCCTACCTATTTATTACACCCTAGTAGAAAAAGGGTGGGAGTTTTGAGCTAAATATGACATGCTGGAGTTCTCACAGCTATGCTGCAAGTTCAACTATGTCATACTTTTTGCCTACTTCCTGAGACGCACTGGTGTTACTGGCCATTCAGGTTAACTCCATTTACCCTCCTCCTTTCTCAACTCGGGCTTGGGACCATATATGGCGGAGTTCGAAAGACATAGAAGCGGGATAACCGTCGGTGCGCCTTTTGGAATTCACAAAATTCCAGAATTGCTTATGGCTTATCCTTGATTGATCGCTTAATTTTATTGACGTATTAATTATACGCCGCAGTAGACTGACTAGCGAACAAATCACGTAGCTTAGAGTAAACAATGTAGTCCGCATCGGTTCTCGAGAGACAGTACGACTTCCATGCTTTAATTTTTAAATTTTTCAAATGAGTCAAATCGTCATCGAACCATGGAAATCGTTTTACCTGCTTCTCGTGGGTGACCGGTACACACCGTGTAAAGCAAGTAAAAAGCGTGTTGTAAGAATTTGAAGTAGCTATCTCAACATCTTGTTCTTTAAGAACGCGCGACCAATCGCATGATAGTATGTCCTGGTTCAAAACAGTAAAATCAGCTTTATTAAAATTAAATTGATATGATACTTCTTTAGCAACGTTACTTTTTGCACTTATATATGCGTGAAGCGCAGGATGAAGTGCGGATTCTGGCAGTAGTGGAGCAATACAATGGTTAATAGTCATGCTGCTTAAACTCGAAGAAAAAATTAGGTCTAAGTACCTTCCAAAACTGTTGGCTATATGATTGGACCGAAATAAACTTGTCGATAGCATGCAGTCCAAAAAATGTTGATCTTGCCGAGAAGCCTTTCCCGTGAAAGATCATCAGGCAATCGTCTTCTTCGGAGCGACACCATGTCCCATAAGGTAGATTAAAATCTCCGAAAATAAGCAGCTCATCTGAAGGACGCATAAGATCGCAGATCTTCTCAGTGGCATTATAGATGGACTCGTAAACGCTAGAATCGTTTGATGTTGAGATATTACTGCCCACAACCGTTTTTGCATGAAATCTACCAGCTTCTTAGTGAACTCTGGGGTTATTGAAGTCCACTCCTGGATCAGGACTTCCTTGAGCAATGCCTTCGACGTTATTGTGTGCGCTCGAATCCTTTGTTCCAAGTGATGCCACAAATGCTGTATTGGGTTAAGATCAGAAGATTGGGGCGGTGTACGAAGCTTATTTTGGGCATTATACAGCAACCAGAGTCTTACTACCTCCGCAGTGTGCTTAAGGTTGTTGTCTTGTTGGAGGTAAAAGTTGTCGCTTAAGCCCAAATGTTCTGCACTTTTCTTCAAATTGCGCTTGAGAATATTAAGGTAGTCTATTTTTAAAACTTTCAATAAACTCAATTTTTCCAACTTCTCCACTAGCCATACACCCCCATATCATAACACCGCCACCACAGTGCTTTACTGTTGGACAGAGATTTTTTACGTCGAAGGCCGTGACAGTTTTTCTCCATACAATCTTCCGATCTTTGATTCCAAAAATATAAAATTTACTTTCATCCGAGAAAATAACTTGATTCCAAAATTCTTTTGGCTTATTTATGTCTTAGAAAACGCCAGCCGCTTGAGCTTGTTTACTGTTGTTATAAATGGCTTTCTACGGGCAACGCGTCCGTGATACCCATATTTCCTAAGAATTTTACGAACACCATCATCAGAAATAGACTTGCGGTACTTTGCTTTGATGTCCTTTGCCATATCAGCTGCAGTTAATCTAGGATTAGCCTTCATCGTTCGGAGCAAACTCCGAGTTTGCTGAGGGCTCAACTTTGGAGGACGGCCAGATCTGGGTTTTGAAACCAAAACTCCTGTGTTTTTGTTTACGACTCGTTGGACAGATGAATGACTTCTGCTGACTATTGCACCTATTTCACGATATGACGCACCTTTTTTCCACAAATCCACGATAATTTTCGTTTCCCCAAATTCAATTTCCTTTCCTTTATTAGATATCTCTTATTTAACGTTTTTTAGCAATTATTTTTAACGCAAACCTTAGATAAAAACATGTTTATCAACTTTCCTACACAAACTTTATTGTTATTAATGATTTAACTGCAACTCAGAGACTTTGACTTCCTTTTATACGCTTTGAACGCAGACTTTTTATTCCTGGAACTCCAGACTATTTTTCGTTTCCGAATTTCACCGTTGTTTTAGAGTACAGTAGTTCTCATTTCTGTTTTGTTTTATGTTCATAATGAAGTAATGAAAAATATGAAAAAAAAATATTTCGGAATAAAATGTTAGAAACGATGTTTATACTCTAGATGAAATCTGAGAGTATTATAAGTTTGCTCTAAGGTTTGTAACGCTAAGAAATAAGGCTTGGAGAAAAAAATGAATGATACAGAAGTTAATGTTATCACTCAAAAATCTCAAAACCGGATGTCCGTCTGTCCGTCTGTCCGTCCGTCCGTCTGTCCGTCCGTCCGTCCGTCTGTTCGCTCTCTAGCTTGAGAACGCGTTGAGCTAGATTGCTCAAATTTTGTACACGTCATTTTTTACAAAAAAGTAAGGTCAAGTTCGTGAACGGGCCAAATCGCTCCACCCCTTCTACCCCCTCCCATACAAAATAACACAATTGCGCAATTTGACAATTAAAGGATTTGCTCGAAAAGTATAAAAGCTATTAGCCTGAAATTTGGTATATATTACTTTTATAATAATATCAATCTACCGTATAAAAATTATGCGTGTCCTCATCCTCCTTCTACCACCTCCCATACAAACTGTACTTGTCATACTCTAAGCCAATTTACTCAGTGCGTATAAAATTTAGCGGGCTGAAATTGTGCACCAAATATTTATTTAAAATTGTTAGTAAGGCGAAAAAAAATTAGACGATTACCTTCACCCCTTCTACCCCCTCCCATACAAAATGACGCAAATTCGCAACTTAACAATAAATTAATTTACTCGAAAAGTATAAAAGCTATTAGTCTGAGTTTTGGGACATATTACTTTCATAATGATATAAATCTACAGTAGAAAAATTATTTGCGTCCTCCCTCTCCTTCCACCCCCTCCCATACAAACTGCACTTTTTCATGAAATGCTCTAAGACGATTTTCTCATAACATATAACATAAATAGAGCTCACATTTTGTAATAAATACTTAATTAGTAAAATCACTAAGATCAGAAAAAAATATTTGATTACCTTCACTACTTCTACCCCCTCCCATACAATATGATACAGTTTCACAACTTCACAAAAAATCGATTTTCTTGAAAAGTATGATTGGTACTAATCTGAAACTTAAGGGTTGTCAATTTTATAATATTCCTAGTTATTTCTGAAAAAATCACTAAAATCCCCCCACTCTTTCCACCACCTCCCATACAAACTGCACATTTTCACTAAATTTAACTCACTAATTTTCCCAGTCCCCATTCAATTTTTGGAGTAATCATTTTGTATAAAACATTTTTATAGCTACTTTAGCATGATGGGGAAAAAATTAGTTCAATGCTATCACCCCTTCTAACACTCCCCATCCAAAATTTCTTGGGATGAAAAAAAATTCTATTTCATCTAGAGTATCGTAGCCCTGTTATGTTTTTATAGATATGTCGGATGTATTGAGTATGTACGCAAAGTTTTTCTGCCGAGTGTATGTCTTGACCTCCACACTTTTTTTATAACTGCAAATATTTTTAATTTAATTATGTATTTTTCGCTTTGACAGTTTCACAGCTGAATAAAAAAAAATTTAAATTATTCCGTAAGTTAAGCATAGAATGCATTTCAGAGCGTGAATTCATTTGATTTCTACTAAGTGACAAAAGAGTGAAGGCTTAAAAGCGTGTTCAGTAGTGTTTCTCACGAAGAAAAGAATCTGATTAATTCACAAGTTAATCAGTTTTTAAAATCAAAGTGAAACGAAATCTTAGCAATTGATATCACATATGTAGGCTTCATTTATTGAAATTTCACCACATTATTCGCTGAATAATATAATCACTAAAATAAATGGCAAAAAAAATTTCACTCAACTAAAAATGAAGTGGGCGCAAACGGGTTAATTACTTTCTTCAAGAGAGCCGAGTCATTTTTCGCAACTCAGTTGATGAAGAGAGTCGCTTCGAACGAGCGGCGGCGCAAGAAATTGGCAGTTCATCTGTCAAACGAGTTTTCATCGTTCCTCCTGTATTATTTCTAACAGGGGTTTTTTCGTCTCCTTTTCGAAGAAAAATACGGTGTCGAGTGTCGGAAAATCCCGTACGAAAAAGAAGTTTAGCAATTAGTGTGGTTCGGATTTGTTTGGTCTGCTGGGTTGTGTCCTTTCTGTCCGCCTCCGCATATGCCAGGCTTTCATATCAATGAAATGGGAGAAATGGTCCTGGACTCTATTGACGACATTTGCGTTGTCGACGTCTACGATCTGGCGTCTGAGGTTGGGAAAGAATGCGAGAAAATTATTGACTATTTCGGGCCGGACTCCGTGACGGGTCTTATGCCGAAGGTAATCAACGCCCTGGAGCTGCTTGAGGCCTTAGCTACTAAAAATGAAAGGGAAAACGCGATCGTACAGGAACTTAACGACAGGATAACCCAATTGGAGAGCGAAAAACTGGAAAAAGCGGAGTTCCGGAAAAGGTTTGAGAAGGTATTTACGGATTATTTGTTGAATTATGACGTAAGCGTTTGAGTAGAAAACGATTTGATTACTCTTGTATACTTTTTTTACTTTTATTATGACTCAGATTACGAATATTTGTTTGGTATTAAATGAAGCGCATTCGTACGGGCGATTTGGGGGTGGTTACGCACAATTTCTAACTTGCTTTGCTAAGTGATGCTGAATCGAGCAAGAATAATGCATTAAACTTCTACTGGCCCAAAAAATCACACATGACAGTAATGTCGTTTCCCTTTATCGGTATCTACTGAAGCATTGAATATTGGGGTGTGCAACTTTGCTGTTCAGAAAAGAACAACCATCCTAATTAGAGCCACCGCGTCTCAGAGATTGCACTAGATGCTTGCGTACGCTAAGAAGTTCACTAAAATTCTCAATTTGAATATGGGCTGTGTTTTACAGTCATCCTTTCTGGAGAACAGTCCTCCTTTTACGCAGTTTATATTGCCTTTTTGGTAGTCTCATGTTATTTGTTCTTTTAAAGAAAAGAATATGGTTTTCTGGCATCAACAAATGCAATGTAAACAGACTGATATTCAGACCACCGAAAGTTCAGTTAGATTAGGATACTGCTCAAAAAGCAATTAGCAAGGATGATGGCGTTAGAGTAGAGGCTGCAAGAAACACAAAGACATGCCTCTCCTAAAGAACAATGCTCCATAAGCGAGGACAATGGTTTAGGTTTAGGTTGTAGGAGGGTGGTTTCGTAGAACATAATGCACTGGGGCCATCTAGTTGGACCCATTTCACTCCCGCTCTTCACTATGAGATGGTTTCTACTCCTCATGTGCTAGCCACTTGGTTCGATTTGCGAGCCGAAGTAGGCTCGAATGTTTGACTGTTGGAGATTTGCGGACAGTAACAAAGATAATGTTCGATAGATTCTTCGTCTTCCTCGCAACCTCTGCAAAGGCTGTCACTCGCGATCCGCAGCTTTAGCAAGTAATGAGCTGTGGCCAGGTCAACAATAGTTCGGACGCTATAACAACTACGTTTCAATAGCTGAGCTGTAATATTTTTATTCGGTTCTTCCCAAAGGGGTTTGGCCGCTCTGCAGCTGTCCAGCTGCCGCCACCCCGCCAAGAAAGAATCCAAAATAGCTTGTCTTCAGCACTGTTGATGCTACATCGACCAGTGGAGTTAATGTTTTCAGATCCTTCCCGAGCAAGCGTGTCTACTGCTTCGTTTCCTGACAGGTCGCTATGACCCGGTATCCAAATTAGAAATACTTCAGTTATAGCCGCTAGGTGATTCAAATTGTGTCTACAAATGGAAACTAGTTTGGACGTTATCCTGTAGGATTGGAGTGCCAGAAGTGCAGGCCTGCTGTCCGAGAAAATGTAGCAATTTCCGAGACTGTCTGCAAAACATCAGCAGCAATCCGATAATACGGAAAGCCAAGTGAAGAGTGAAGCTAGGGTATAGCCTAGTAGGTAGTGTGTTGGTCTTGCAATGCGAAGGTCGTGAGTTCAAATCCCGGTCGGCGCAATATGTAATTCCGGCACATTGCCTGCTTGGAATACCTTGGTCACCTCAATCTAAGAAAATGAAAAATTCGTAGAAAGAGGGTTGTGCGAAGGGCTAACAACCCTTCCACAATAAGTAATGAAAAATGTTAAGGAAGGTCCGATTTGGGCTGTAGCGCCATTGTAGAAGGAAAAGTGAAGAGAAAACCCAGGGCATGTCTTGTATTATCCCCACTATAACAGTCCAACATACAAAATTAGAAGAATTCAAATAAATTAATTCATGATATAATTTCTACCTTTTGCAGGAACTGGAATCAATTGAGGAACAATGGCGTGCAGAAACCCGTGAATTGGTTGAACTTGTCAGTACATTACAAGATGAAAATAAGCGTATCATTCAACAGCAACAAGAGCTCCAATCACAATCATCATCAGGTCTTGGTAACAGTTTAACAGAGAGCGTAATAAGTGTAACCAACTTCGAACTCTCAAATTCAGTATCGGACAGCCAAGTCTTACAGCGACTAAAGCAGCAAATACATAAACAACGAGACGAAATTAAAACCAAAGATCGTGAATTGCAAGATAAATTTTCTGATATTGAAAATGTAAGTAAAATCTGAGGATGACCGCCAAGATGCAATCAGCTCGCTTGCGGGTACGTCAGATTTAAATTATTTGTAATCGTATAAAGTTCAATGAATTAGGAAACATCTCCACTTGTTATCCATACGTCTGCGAAAGGTTTCTGCCATAATGAAATTTTACGCACACGTCGTCAGGAGAAAACTGGAACGAGCAAAAAAGAAATCGCAAGCACAATAAGAAGTCGACGGACTGATTGTATTTTGGCTCTTAGAATTGATATGCAAAACCTTTCGGTCAAAGCAAACTTTAATTTAGATTGAATATAATCTGCAAAGTGTTAAAAGATAAATTTAAAATTATTAATGTTATTATAGGTATACAGTTGCGTACGAATGTATTGGAATTGTTGTTAGTATGTTTCTAGTTTCCCCTGAACTGATATAAGGACGAATTGTGGTGGTCCTGAAAACTTTAAAGATGTTTATGTGTTCCGACGATAACTCAATAGAATGTAAAAGAAAATTTCACTGGAGGTCTTAAAATATCGGGACCCTAAATGGACACAATTCAATTCAGCTTTCTGCAACAACATTTGATTCGAGTCACGAATGATCGTGAAAGCTCGTTGCGATAACATCCACACATCGAGCGAATACAACTTGCAACGCCCAGTTAGTTTCGAGGACTTTTAAACTACTTATTAAAATTCTTATCACCTGTGCTTCAACTGTAAAGTCAAAATTAAAAAAAAAGCAGAAATGTAAGATGTTATTTTAAAGAGTATTCCGCCAGGTTTCACAAGGAGGAGGCGACGGCAACGATTTTGATTTGTTGCTGATAAAGCTGGGGTTTCATTAAGTTATGCATTTTTCTATTTCAAAGTAAAAGTGGATGGGTATTCGCCAATTCTCGATAGGATTCGATTTTGTAAATTTTATTTTATTTATTAATTAATTATAATGTAAAATTATAATTTGCTTTGACCGGTTGTGTTTGCATACAACGTATATAAATAAGAAGTAAACGCAACACATAATAAGCATTTAAAACTTTTAGTTAAATATTCAACTCGAAAGACTGAGAAACTCCGGAAGAGAAACCCGCCGACGTCATAAACTTCTTCAGGTACAGGTTCGTACGCTGTGCGAGGAACGAGCCGATTTCTTAGCTCAACTCCAGGACCAGCACAGAGAAATAACTACGTTAAAACGACGCCTTGGTATTGCAGAAAAAGAAAATGAAGATTTAGTAAAGTATCATGATGAAAGCGATCCAAATCGACCACGTTACACTACTACAGAACTTAAGGAACTTTTATCGGAACGGGATGAGCTCATGACCAAAATAAATGATCTAAGTGAGGAATTGCGAGCCTTGAAGCCAATAGATGATCAAAACCAAACAGAGCCTGGCCAAGAAACGTAAGTGTTTTTTCTTCATTACTATATATTATATAAAAGTACATTTACCGATTGTTCTGGACGTTCAAAGGTGAAGATTGCATTCTCAGTGTGAATGTGAATGTTCGCATTAGAAAGCGAGGCTTTCGGTGTCCCTTCTTATTTCTGCAGGTCAAAAAAGATCAAGAATTCGCAAAAAGACCCATTCATACCAATGCGATAGCAACAGCGTACCCTGATGCTAATGCTATCGCTAACTATATATGTTACTCTATTGTATCCTATGCGGATTAATCTTCTAATGTCTCCAAGCTATGGAATAATTTGGGCAAAAAATCATACTACGTCGGAGGCGGTAAAAAATCTTCTACAATGGCACTACGTCCCAAATCAGGCGTTGGCCTTCTAACCTTCAGGATCCTTAACACTTTCATTACTTATTGTGGAAGTGTGGTTAGCCCTTCGCACAACCCTCTATCTACGAATTTTTCAACTACGTTGATTAAAGTGACCACAGTATATTCAAGCAGGTAGTGCGCTAGAATTATACGTCGACCGGGATTTGAATTCACGACATTCGCATTGTAGACCAACACACTACCTACTAGGCTACACTCTAGCTAAGTGTAAAAAATCCCTAAATAATAACTTATAAAAATATTGAAGTGCGCATGGGGTCGCTGGATTTCAAATAAAAATAAAACTACTAGTTTAAGAAGTCCACTTTAATTTAACCACAAAACTTTACTTAATTATATTTCAAGTAAATCGCTTTGCACTTTTTACTTAAGACTTTTTCGCTCACAAATTATCGCGTTTTTTTCCCTTTCTAAACATCGACTGTTCAATCCGGACTGATTACTCCACCATCGCTCGCCCTTCTCTTACATCATTCTTTTCGCCCGAATCATTCCTTGTTGACCGAATCATTTTCCTGTCAGCCGAATCTATACATCATTCTTGTTGCTTTCTCGGTAAAGAATTTGCAGGTGCTTCTCAGTACTGCAGAATTGCCGTTGATTAAAAACCTTGAACATTCGATGAGTATAATGTGAGAATGTACTTGATCGGCCGTATATTTGTTGTTGGCTACTTCTATGAATCATTTCCTTGCCGGCCGGATCATGAGAGGAGTAAAATGGACACTAAAGGAGTTTTTTGGCTGTATGGCATCGGGACAAAACATAACGATTGCGGAATATAATTTGGAGAGTGTGGACAATTTCATATATCTTGGAGCTAATCTAGCAAAGGACGGCAATGAAACAGACGTAATCAAACGACGGATAATACTAGCAAATAAGACGTATTATTCGGTACTTCCAATAATGAAATCCAAAAAAGTGCACAGGAACAATAAGCTGCGGATATATAAAACTATTATACGACCTGTGCTCTGTTAGGGCAGCGAGACGTGGACATTAACGCGAACTTCCGAAAAAGCAATTAACGCATTTGAAAGAAAGGTCCTCCGAAGAATTTTGGGACCTATGAAGGAAGGAACGCAATGGCGAATAAGATACAATCATGGGTTAGCTTATTGTTCCTGTACACTTTCATGGATTTCATTATTGTAAGTACCGAACAATACGTCTTAGGCTACCGACACACGATGCGAGTTAAAATATATTAACTTCCCACTTTGATATAAGTAGGCCGAATTATGTATAGGATAATGACACTAGTAATATCGAAAAGCGAGATAATATATATTACCTCGCATCGTGTGTCGGTAGCCTTATTTGCTAATATTATCCGTCATTTTATTTCGTTTGTATCATTCCCGTCCTTTGCTCGATTATCCTCAAGATATATGAAGTTGTCCACAAATTATATTCCGCAATTGTTATGTTTTGTCTAATAGGTGTTCTTCTTCTTGTTGGCGTCATTACTTTTGATTTGCTTTCGTTAATGCGCAACCCGACTTCTTTTGCGGCGGAGGCAATATTGACAAATATCTTCTTAGCACTAGGGAAGGATCTTACTAGGATGTTAATGTCGTCAGCTACTAGTTGGTTGAACTTGAACAGTAGTATCCGATTGGTGTCGACTGGGATATTTCGGACGACATACTATAGTGCCAGCTTGAAAAGCATGGGGGCTAGACCATGTCCCGGCTTTAAACCACATTCCGTTAAAAAGCTAGTTCTGAAATCGGTTTGTATTCTCACTTGGGATTCAGTGTTCGCGATTGTGAGGCGTACTAGTTTTGGGAGAATTCCAAAGTCAAGCGTGATTTGGTACAGTACGCTCCTGTCGATATTGTCGTATGCTTGTTTAAAATCTACGAATATTTGGTGCACGTCTGTGTTATATTCACAGCATTTCTCAAGCACCTATTTCACCGAGAATATCTGGTCTGTTGTAGATCGTCCGGTTCTGAATCCACCTTGGTATTCGCCAAATTATTTCATTACTGTAGGGCTTAAGACGAGATTCAATTATTTTTTGTCATTATTTCATAGGACGTGCACAACAATGATATTGCTCTGTAATTCTTACGGCAGAGTTTGTCTCCTTTCTTGTAAATTGGACATATGATACTTTTTCGTCAATCATACGGTATAATTTCCTCTGTCCAAATTTTGTATATCATGTTGTGCAGTATTTAAGCGACACAGTTTCCACCGTTTTTCAGAAGTTCAACTGGTATTTCGTCAATGCCCGGTGCATTGTTTAGTTTTTGGTCACATAGGGCTACTTTGATTTCAGCAAGCGTGGGTAGTGTCGATGATGGCTCTTCTTCATCAGTTGCCTCAATTGCAATGTTGTCTGTCGTGATCGGTGCTAATGGGGTGGGATTGAAAAGATGAGAAGACGAGATAAATAAAATAGACAAGAGCGAAGACAAATCAACAAGAACAGCTCGACCCAAACTCATCGCGAATTTATTTTGTTGTTGGTCACAAGTGCTCTTTCTAGCAGTGTTATCGTTGGAGATCGTGAATATTCGCTGAGTAGCATAGTGTTTGCACACTTTGGTTCATGCAATGAACAAGTCGAGCTGACATGTAACAATATACAGGGTGTTTGGTACTCCGTGCGCCACCTTGTAAGGGGTTATTCCTAGATATATTTTGAGAAAAAAATTGTTCTACGGAGATGGTAAATTTTCAATATCCGCGGAGATACAGGGTGACCAAGAAAAGTGTTTCGGACCTGTACCCTCACTCACTTAAAACGCTATATCTTCAAAACTAATAATCGCAATTCAAAGTGTTATAGCTTGTTTTTTAGGGAATCAAATTACCTTTCATTTGGTGTAATACTCCGCATTGCAACTGTACCCAATCCTGAGGTATTTGCTTCAGAACACAAATTTTTGACACTTTGACCCTCAAAATTCTATGGTCAATGTAGTTTTTCTCAAAAAAACGCATTATAAAAATGTCATTTTAATGTTATTTTTTTATGTGCCATATTATTGCCTACAAACGATGTATACGCTTGCATTGCATAAATTTCATAGTTTAGAAAAAAATATCATTCCAATAATTTAGCACTTTTATCAAAAAAAAACAAGAATATGTGTATCAACACTCTCCGCTTGAACTAAAAGAACTTAAGAATGGTTTTTATGGTTTATTTCAAATTTCCTTAATTACAATAAATGTTCAAAATGGCCACCTTCATTTTGAATGCACGCTAAAGCTCGTTTTGCCAGTGTTCTCTTTGAGTTCATACTCCTCAACTGCTGCCTTACTTCTGTTGCTGCCGCATCGATTCTGGTGTTAGATCCTGCAACGTTACTACTTCCGTTGCGTAGACAAGGTCCTTCATACGTCCCCATACAAAGAAATCCATAATAGTTAAATCAGGAGATCTTGCAGGCCAGTGTATCGGTCCATTTCTACCGATCCAGCGATTGCTATAATTGGAATTTAACCAATCTCTGATTTGTCGGCCGTAATGAGCTGTAGCACCATCGTGTTGGTAAAACATGGAAGCCAATCGTTGCAGTGGCACATCATCCAATAACTCCTGTAGATCATTTGTCAAAAAATGCAAGTACATAATTGGAACTATTTAGGGTAGGCGGAAGCCTAATAGGACCAATGAAATCGTCACCAATCACACCTGCCCATAAATTGACACTGAATCTGTGCTGAAATGATGCGTCTCTTCTTGTATGTGGATTGCTCTCAGCCCATGTGTGTAAGTTGTGGAAGTTTGTGATACCGTCCCTGGTGAATTGGGACTCATCCGTCCAAAGAATGTTGTTCATAAAATTCTCGTCACTTAGTTGTCGTTCAAGGAGCCAATTGCAAAACTCCATCCTTTTGGGCAAATCAATGGGTAACAGCTCCTGCACTATTGTGTGGTGGTAGGGATGCAACCGCTCTACTTTTAGGACACTCCAAACTTTCCACGTAGAGACGTTTAACTGCAATGCCAAGCGTCGGATACTGATTGATGGATCATTTTGAACTGCATGTAGTATTCCTTCATCGATTGGAACAGCGATTATCGGCGCAGGATTTGCATTTACTCTGCTTGTCCTAATGCTGCCTGTTTCCCGAACTCTTCTGTAAACGTCTTGGAATACTCTCCTGTCAGGTATCCGACGATTAGGAAATCTCTGATGATACAAAGATCGCGCCGCTCGTGTATTTGCCTGACACTCTCCATAAATGAAAATGATGTCTGCATATTCTTCATTCGTGTACTCAGGCATTTCGAAATTATTTTCTAAATTTTAGTGATACCTTATACTTTTAACAATGTAACTAAAACTGGTAAAAATATATATGAAGTAAGATTTGCTTTTATACGCTTTTCATTTTGTTAGGTACACCATTAAAAAAGGCAAAGTGCTGCACCTAGTTGTGTTGAAACTCATTTTAATTTAATTCAATTCCTCGATAATTTAATACTAATTAAAGGACATTCCTCGATAATTTAAATAGCAATTAAAGGACACAAAGAATATTTCAGTTTAACAACATTTCAGGTAGTTTTTTTAGAACGAGGGTTGCTTTATGGCATATTTTATTTTTAAGCCATATGTATTTTCGCTTATTACCTGGAAAACGGGAAAACCTAAGTCATAAGTACGTGTGCATCTTTTATAGGCAATAATATGGGTCATAAAAACAACATTAAAATGACATTTTTATAACGCGTTTTTTTGAGAAAAACTACATTGATCCCAGAATTTTGAGGGTCAAAGTATCAAAAATTGGTCTGAAGCAAATACCTCAGGATTGGGTACAGGTACAATGTGGACTATTACACCAAATGAAAGGTAATTTGATTCCCTAAAAAACAAGTTATAACACTTTGAATTGTGATTATTAGTTATCAAGATTATAGCGATTTGAGTGAGTGAGGGTTCAGGTCCGAAACACTTTTCTTGGTCACCCTGTATCTCCGTGGATATTGAAAATTGACCATCTCCGTAGAACAATTATTTTCTCAAAATATATCTAGGAATAACCCCTTACAAGGTGGCGCACGGAGTACCAAACACCCTGTATATTGGGAGCACAAATGGAAAATCGTGGTTTTTTGTATTTTCAAAATTTGAACCTTTATTTGGTTACATAATTATTCTTCAAAATATTGTCCTTTGCTATCCACTACTTTTTTCCAATATTTCTGGCGTATACGGATTCCGCGTCGAAAAACGAATTGTTGGCTTTTTCATAAGAACGAAAGTGCTGGTCAGCCAGGCCATGCGCCATTGATCGGAATAGGTGGTAGTCAGAAGAGGCGATGTGTGGAGAATACGCCGGGTGGGATAGGACGTCCCATTTCAGTGCTTCCAGTTAGGTTGAGCAACATGTGGCCTAGAGTTGTTGTAACAAAATTACTTTGTCGTGTCTCTACTTGTAGTGCGTTCCTCCTTCAATGCTCGGTTCAAACGCCGTAGTTGTTTTTTTGTAGCGACCTCCCGTGATGTTTTCACCCGGTTGCAGCAGCTCATAATACACCACGCCGAGCCAGTCCCACCAAATACACAACATGATTTTCGAGCCATGGATGTTTGGCTTGGCTATCGATGTTGATGTATGATCGCGGTACCCCCACGATGTTTCTCGCTTTGAATCATCGTAATGGATCCACTTCTCATCGTCAGTGACAATGCGATGCAAAAATCCTTTCTTTTTTACCGTTGGAGTAGCTGTTCGCTTGTGAAAAAACGACGTTCGACGTTTCTTGGCTTCAACTCGCATGGTACCAAAGCTTTCTACATCTAGGCACAACTGACGTAGCGGTCATCTTGAATGACTCCAATGTGTATGATGTCATTGATTTTTCGATTTCAAAAGACCACCAATTTTTGTATGATCTTGTAAAAACACGATTTACCGAAAACAACTCAAAAGCATAATTAAAACAAATTGAACTCGGAAATATAACGCGAGTGTATACTTTTTCGTAATAACTAAAATTCTACAGTTTTCCGTGTGAAAATTAACCGCACAATATAAATGACAGATTCTCTTCGATGGAAGAAACCGAGATTTCAATTTGATTGTGGTTTTAGTATGGAACATACTTTTACGGGGGCTGTTATAAGAAAATCGTTATCAAAAACCGTCATCAAAAACCGTCATCAAAAAGCGTTATCGAAAATTTCGAACCTAATTTGTATGTATATTAAGCGTGAGAGAATATGGAAAAAACATAAAAATCTACTGAATTTATAAAATGCGCGAGTGGCCCTGACGATTTATCTATGACTACATTGAATGTTCAAAGCCTAAAGGCACATCAAGAAGATCTCGCAACTGATTTTGTAACACAACGAAATAACATTCTATCTTTAACTGAAACATGGCTAAATAATCACGAAATGATAGAATTGCCTGAATATCGATGTGTAACGCAATTTAAACGGGATAATGTACAAGTGGGTGGAGTTTCTATATACGAAAAAAGGGATTGCTTGCTGATGTCGGCCCCTCATATATTAATGAAGTTCGATACGAGGTTTTCTACTATAGTTTCATCAAGTTTACATAGCGAAAAATTCGGAGATATCTGTGCGGCTGAGAGTTTAATCAGAGGACAGCGGGCTTTGTTCGTAACATTCTATATAAGTCCGAATACCAACATTGATGATATCGAAGACTTCTTTGAGTTATACTTGATGGCATATACACCGGCAGCGGCTCAGTTATTCAATGTCGTGCGTAAACGAAGATATCACACTATACCAATTATATTATCCGGTGATCTAAATTTAAATTTGATGAAACCCGAAAACAAGCGCTTTATAACATTCATGGAAAATACGTTTCGACTAAAACTGAGATCAGATCCTAATATATCGACGACTAGGTCAAACACGTGTATAGATGCTGTATTTGCTCGTAATTTAGAGAATATAGATTGTAAGAATTATGTATCGTATTACACGTATCACAGACCGATCCTAAGTATAATGCAACATAATAAAAATGAAGATTGATTTCAAAATGTTTATTTTATTTGTATGTCATTAAGTCCATTTCCAATCCATTTACTGTTTCTATCTATAAATACGCGATCAACACGTTAAAGCGAGCTCCTATAAGCGGGTTACGCGGGTGTACCGGCTAGCGCAACGCTGCATTCACATGATTACCTATGATACCCATGATATTTTCAATGAAATGCCGTGTAAGTATGTTCCATATTTTGCGTGTTTTAGCCCGATAAAAACGATACAACGAACTATGTCCCGCGAACAATACAATAACCCGGAAAGTGCGACAATGCGAATACCCGAAAGTGCGACCATGCGAATACCCGAAAAGTAAGAAAATACGAACATCACGTTCAGCTTGTACTCTATATCACCATATACGCCCCACTCGCGCAGTGACTGGGTCCGGGGGGGCGCGAGCGAAGCGGACGGGGGGGCGAAGCCCAGCCGTCCGCAAGACCGAGGCGCGCAGCGCCGGGTTTTTTTCATTTAAAAATCTATTGCTCTGGTATCAACATGTAATAATTACATGCCGAGCACTATTAATAAAGTACCTTAGAAAGCTCAACTATCTTTAACACTGAATTTAAAAATAAACGCGGTTCTTATAATCCCGCCCTAGCCTGCTTCATACAAAAGCGAACGAGTTTGTATGGAACTGTCATTTGTGTTATGACTCCAACTTGTTGTTGTTGGATTGACTTACATGGCTTTCACTTTAGAGAGCTTTGATGGCACCCAATTTCCTTGCTTCTGCATCATTTCCAAGGTTTTCAAACAAAGTGAAATGGCTTGCTGAGTCACGTTCAATAGCCCTAACCAGAATAGACTTAGAGAGCATTAAGGCACCTTAAGTCTTTCTACGACTGTATAGAAATGCACGTTGACAACCAGAATAGACTTAAGGAATCTTTCGTTGACTTTTTCAAACTTTTGTTAAAACTTATGAGCACGGTTCTGAGCGTAGAAACTTAAGCAATCTTCTGCGTTTGACATTTCTTCACAGTTTTGCCGAGATTTTTGTAGTTTGTTATTTCGGATTTGTGATTTGTATTTCTCTAAAATAGAAGATCTTAAATTATTCGAAGATTTGAGTGATTTATTGGACTTGTCGGGAAAATTAAAAAGGAAAAAAAAGTATGGTGTTAGAAGAATAAATAGAGATCGGCAAAAAAAAACGGGTATTACCGAGTGATGTTCATTCCAATGAAAACGCACGATCCCGGACAATTTTTACAAAAATTGTAGAATGAATTCGGAAAGGTTTGACTTTTTATTAAGTTTAATAAAGCCTAGAATTCAGAAGAAATCCTAGCCCTTCATCATGCCAACGTCTCGAATGCTTTAGAATTAAGAAACACATGTAATTATTTTAACAGTTAGAATATATATTTTCATTTATCCAGGCCTTGTATTTAATTCAGTGCAGATATTTGTATATGTGACAGGTATTGCAATTTTATGTAGAACGTTCGGTTCAGAGTCCACGACTCAGGTATTCAGTTTGTACTCTATAAAAGGTTAAGACATATTTTCTCTTCAACTGAAACACAGTTTGGAAAAGATCCGCCCTGGCTTTGTCTCGTTTCTTAGCGGGGATTTTGTTTAACAGTTAAATAAGAGTTTTGCACAGTAAGGCATCACTATCTTCACTATCTCGACATTGTGCACGTTTCTTAACGGCTGCCGTCGCGTCTTCAATCGCTTTCAACGTGGATCCAATGGTATTCTTTCTTTTCGGGGGTCGTTGGAACGCATTTGACGCATTTGAACTCGTAGTCTGCGGAGATTTGGGTCCTGGCGAACTTTGTTCACGGCCCTCGAATATATCCTCATCCTCCTGCTCTATTATTGCAATATTATTGCATCTAGTCCTGCAAATATAAGAATTATCTTTCATGTTTTTTAAATTAATTATGTATGGTTTTTTTACGCTCGAAGTTTAACGAACTTTTTTAAAAACATCATGCTGTCGAAATAAGGCCAACTATTATATTCTGCCCCACTCCCTGTAGGCAGTGCTTTCGATTTCTGTACGAATGTTTCCCTTAAATGTTTTCATTTCTTTTTGCAGTCTTCAGCTGAAAAATAAACCAAAATTATTACTTCAACTTATCAAAATAGCAAGAAAACACATACAGTTTTGTTTCAGCTCTTCAGCGATTTGCTTCCAAATCTTATTTTTGTAAGTTTTGTCGAAGTACTTTTTGTTTGATTTATCGTAAAGTACACTATTGGCTTGCACTTTAATAATAAGACTATCCTCGAATGAAATGCCTTCGGTCAGCTCCATTTTAAGAAAAAAATTATTTCGATTATCAGTCTGTCGACACAAACTTGTTGATCAGTATTTGACAGCCGATATTTATCTTTTTCAGCTGTCAAACTTCTCCTACCTTAAGGTTATTATGGTTGGGTATAAGATTCGTTAAGTTTTGCCAAAAACTTCTATCTTTGTCTTCCACTCCGAAATCACACATTTTGTAGCGTTGAAACAATTCGCGACACGTTCTCTCACTAATAGCAGACTCACCGTAAGTTTCTACAATCATTCGATGCGTCTTAAGCTCATATTTTTTTTTTGAATTGAAGGCAAAATGCAAAACTTTCCGCAAATGACGTTTATTTGGCTCAAACTTCGACATATTCGCGCACAAAAAGTATATGACACCAATGAAAGTTTAGAAATCTAATGTTGAGGAGTTGCTAAAAGTTGCCCAATCATACCATGTGATGTTTCTGATCCGAATTCGACCAGCATTTACTGCTGGCGCTATCTATTGGGAAATTGTGGTTTTCCATTTGTAATCACGATTAAAGTCAGTGCATAACTGAGAAACTCGGCATTAGAGAGTTGCTCAGTTATACAGTGACTCTACTCCCGATATATTATATAAAAATATACCGCGTAACAAATGGAAACGTGTAGTCGATTAGAGGCAATATGATTTTTCATTATTCATTTCGAATCTATTCCTCAAGGCTCTTCTATACCTGTCCTCTTCTTTTTTGGTGTTTTTTTGCACAATTTTGCACTTTTAAAGCTTAAATGTGTTCTTACGCGTTCTCACATGAGTTACCGAAGTTTAAATTTTTGTAGTTTAAGTCATGGCGAAAGCAGAAGTATCCACATTTTAATTTGAAAGTTTAAAATTTGAATGCAATTTCAAATTACAGCGTAGCTATTTCAGCTTTCATTGTGAATTAAATCACAGAAATCTAGTAACTAATGTAAAAACGCGTAAGACTGACCAAAAGTGCAAATTTATACTTTGAAAGTACAAAATTTAGAAAAAAAGAGAGAAGAATTTTTCATTATTTTAAACCATATAAAAATAAAAATACGACTTCACTAGTTTGAGGAATCTCTTAATGATCAATCCGCGCTAATTTCAGACCCCCAGAAGATGACCCACCTGTGCAAGGACCACTTCCTCTGGAACCAGATGATGCACCTTGGAAGAAAACTCCTGAATCTGGTATTCGTAAGTTGTAAGTATTATCTAAATAACTATTCTGGAAAATTATATTCTAGATCTACGGTGTTTAAATGGCGGTTTCCAAATTATCGTTTTGTGTTGATCCCTTGCACTATCGGTCGAAAGGTCATTGCCATTTCGACTTCAAAAATCGTTTTTTAGTCAGTCTAATTCGATTTAAGACTTTGTTTAGCTTTTTAGTTTATTTATAGTCCCGTAGGAGCACTAATACATAGTTTCGAAAAATTCAAATTGACCGCACAATCGTCATTATGTTACAAATTTTTTTTAAATAATATTTTATATTTTCTTAAAACAGCTTTCGTAAACTTTTTTCGGAACCTGATTCGACAAGTTTTCCACGCCGTTCATTATCAACCCTCTCTAAAATGGCTCTATCTGCTGGTCAGCATAACGATGTCTCTATTTAAACAGTGATTAATCTAGCAAACAAAAAAGAACACAATACAACTGCAGACATTACATAAATTATATCGGTAGGACAACACTACTACCAAATTTAATTGAAACTACTTTAGAAGTCCTGATCAATGTGGAAACCATGTCTGGTTTTTAAATTAAATAGTTTAAGAATTTCTATTGACGTTAAACAAAAAATAAATAAATAAATAATAAAGTTAATTAAATGAAGTGATTTGAAGCCAATTGTAGCATTTAAGTGCCAAACTTATGTTCGAAGTCCAACTTATATTTATTTTAGTTTTTAATTATTTTCTGCATAATTTAGTTATTTCTTCAGCAATGAAGATCGCTATCTATTTACCAACCACACTTTTCATTAAAATTTCTCAACAACTATCATTAAAACTATTTACTTACATTAATAACAGATTTTAGTATTAAACTTGTGATAATCAGTACTGAATTTATTGTTTCATCTTGGTATTGTATAATATTTTTGAAACGATTCATTTCATTTCAGTTAATTTAAATTATCTTAGTACAGAATGGGATATTCAGATTAGATCACATTCATACCTTCTACCATATTATAAAGAATACAAAATATTTTTGTTGGGCTCTGCGCTGGTCGTCATTAGGTAACCCTTTTGCAAATTGTAAAGAAAGAAATGTGCGTTTAAAAAAATTATCACATGTTGAATGTAATATGTACAGCACAGAGCTTATCAGGCAAAAACATTTTTTTATCTGCCCAACAATCTATCTTGTATTCTTTGTATCATGCCTTCTACCTAGAATGCATATAATTTAGTCAAGATATCTCTGTATGCTTATGAACAAAATTTATTTTTAAATTATGTTGCTGCATTTAGGGCTTTGTGTCAGTTTGTGTAATGTTGTTCCATTAAGCGCTTCTTGACAAATGAGTTTCATATACGTTGTACGTTAGTAGATCTAAGTAAAATATCATCAAATAGAATTTATCATAGCAATTAGTAGCTACTATTATTGTATTACCTAAAAAAATGATATAAAATAGTAAAATTAATAATATAACATGTTTTTTTTTTATTGGGAAAAACTATAACTCGCTTAAATAGTGGGATCGGAAAGAAAGTATTACTTATTTTCTATTTGTCTGACGATTTGTAATCAATAATTTTCTCATTTCCAACTAAAATATGCGTAAGTATATTCCGAGATCCGCATAGACCGAAGATGACGTCGTGCATCGCATTTCAATGCTGACTAGTATTGTCTCTAAGAATGATTGATTTACAGGTAAGTGTTGTGAATGACCATGTTGTTTTCCAAGTCCGATTGTCACTTAAATCATCTGCAGATCATGAAATCACTACATAATAATGTATATGTTTTATGTTAAACGCAGCTCTTTATTTTACGTGCAAATCTGAAAACTAGGATATTCGAAAATCACACAAAAAAACTTTGAAATCGAACAGTAGTCTGCGTTTACACGAGTATGGCTTAGGCTAGAGTCCCAACCCAAGCCAGACTGGGCCGCATATCAGTTACTTACATCAACAGGACCTTATCGTGTTTCATTTGAATATCGAAAGTAGTCCGCGGCCCAAACGTTTAATACAAACTGATTCATTCTTTTAAATCAACAGCCAAATTTTTTTTTTTTTGTTTTTTTAAAGCTCAAACGTCAATTTACTGTCACATGTGTCTTATGTTACCCTGTATATGTCACTGCCTATCTTATTCAACTACCAACTGTTCTAGCTGTTGTAGGCACTTCTGTCTCAGATAGTTCCCTACGTAGTCTTTCAAGTCTCCTTAGCTCGGTGAGAACTGTCACGCACATCTCAGTCACCGCATTCCAGATTTCGCTGCTGCTCGGCATATGTGGGACTATGTTGTCGGGATTAATATTTTCTCCAACGATGTGCTCGACTCTCCTTCTGTCCATTTCGTAGACTGGACAGCGAAAGAAAACATGCTCTGCATTTTCTATTGCATCTGTACAACTTGGATATGACACAGAGGAGTCATGGCCATATTTGTGTAAATAGTTTCTGTAACAGCCACAAATTGGGTCATGTAGTAATCTACTTCACCATGCTTCCGTCCGACCCACTTATCTACGTCTCTTATGAGTCTATACGTCCAGCGGCTTTTGTTTACGGTGTTCCATTGCAGTTGCCAGGCATTGGCAAAAATTGAAAATCCGTTGATCTTCTTTTTTCTCTTCCACTGTTAAGCATTCGTATTCTTTTTGTGGTATAATCGTTGTGCTTCAGCAGATAGTATGTCCTGCGGCAGTAATCCAGCTATGACATTCGCGGCGTCATATGAAATTGCGCGAAATCCACTACATACCCTTAACGCACTTACTCTATGGGGTTTTTTTTTAACATATTCGCGTAAGACTTATATCGTAGTGCTTTACTCCATATCGATGCAGCATACATTATGATACTTCGCGTCACTCTTGAAAGAAGTATCCTGTTTTGGCTGGGTCCTCCAATATTCGCCATTGTTCTGCATAGGGCGGAATTCACTCGTCCTGCTTTTGCGCAGACTGTTTCGATGTTCGTCTTGAAGGATAATCTTGCGTCAATCATAAAACCCAAGTATTTAATGGATGGTTGGGATACGATTTCAAGTCCATCTATATTTAACGTTATAAGCTCTCTTTGTTTTGTGCTTGTAATAAGAGCTACTTCTGTTTTTTGTGCAGCTAGCTCTAGATTAGATGCTCTAAGCCAGTTCTTAATGTCAGAAATCACGTTGGTGCTTACGTTGTTGATGCTCTGTAAGTCTTTTGCTACCACAGTAATTGCTATATCATCCGCGTAGCCCATTATTTGTACGCCTCTTGGTACTGGAAGACGTAAGATGTCATCATATTGTATATTCCATAACACGGGTCCTAGTACTGAGCCCTGTGGGACTCCGCATGTTATGCTATACTTCTTCACTCCTTCTTCGGTATCATATAGTAATACTCTATCTACGAGATAGTTCCTGACCATTCGTAGGAGGTATGGTGAAGTTTCCAATTTTAGTAGAGCATTAATTATGTGAGGCCACGTCACCGAGTTGAATGCATTTTTGACGTCTAGTGTTATTATAGCGCAACATTCTTTAGAACCATTCTTCCATTTACTGCCTTCAATGGCCTTTTCAGCAATGTCTATTATTTTTTTTATTGCGTCGATTGTAGAGCGCCCTTTACGGAATCCATATTGATTCTCTGAAATGTTTCCATTCTCTTGTAGATGTTGTTCTAATCTGTTAAGTCAAGCATGTACAGCGGCCTGTACGAACTCGGCTCTCCGGGTGGTTTGTTTGGTTTCGGAAGTAGAACCAAACGTTGGCGTTTCCATATTTTAGGAAAAATACCATCCTTTGCATTGAGCTTTATAGCTAGGTTAAGCGCTCTATTTGGTATGCCATCTAATTCTGGTGATCTCGAGCCGCTTAGCTGCTTGGAGTACCTCCTCCGCAGTCACCACCGCTGGTTCGTTATTCACTTCAGTGGGGCTTTCTATTATTGCCGGAGCATTACTATCGGAGCGTTTCGGGAATAGCTATTCGACCATTTTCTCCATAATTACAGGACACGTTGGTGCTTGTCCCCTTGGTTCGTTCAGTTTCGACATCACTACCCTATATGCTCCATCCCATAAGTTACCGTTCATATTGTTACAAAGCTCTCTGAAATATTCTTGTTTACTTTGCCTAATTGCCTTTTTAAGGTCTGACCTGTCTTCTTTGTATATATCGTTTAGAGTACTACTATTTACGGTTGTTCTTTTCCGCTGCAGCTGTCGTCTAGCTTTATGACATCTAGTGCGTAGCCGAGCAATTTTATCGTTCCACCAGTAATTTGGTTTCCGTACGTTGTGAGCTTTTCTTCTCACCATTGCCGCGTCACAGGCTTTACTCAGTTCGTTTACTACACTTTGGCATGGTTTTCTATATCTTCTTGCGAGTCATGTTCGGCATTCAGTACCATCTTGAAGATTTCTTTATCTAGTGTATTATCTTTCCATCCTTTTGTCTGCACTTTCGCATGCTGGCGTTTTTGACGATTTCTTCTTCCAGAATCAATTGTCACTATTATTGCCTGATGGTCGCTATGCGTGTATGCATCATTTAACCGCCATTCTGTGTGCTGGATTAATGTTCTGCTTGCAAATGTAATGTCTATTACGGAGCCTCTTCCGTTTTTTTCGAAAGTGTTTTTGCGCCCACTATTTAAAACGATGACGTCATGCGACGCAAAGGCTTTGAGTAGCATAGTTCCTCTCCCATTCGTGCGTTTGTTTCCCCATTCCATGGGCCCATGTGTTGAAGTCACCAGCTATGATATTTGGGCTTGTTGACTTAACATCGATCGTGAGTCCATCGAGAATCCTTTCATATTCATCGTTGCCAACACTCGGTGGTATATAGCAGCTATATATATTTATTCCGCCAATCTTTGCTCTTACGTAGTACTGGTTATCAGTTTGTGGCTTATCTTGGAAAGTCTTGTCTCTACAGGCCCAGATTGCTGCCTTTTGTGTTCTGTCTGAGATCCATCCTAAATCTCTTAAGTTTCGATATTGTTCACTAATGATCGCTACGTCAAATTTTTCTTCGTATATTCTCTGCTTTAATAGATCCTGAGCCCCTTCACAGTGATTAAGATTAATCTGAACTATTTTCATGTTTTTTTAATTTCGCGTGCTTCTAGGTATGCGGGACATGTTCGACTGCTTGTAGGATGGTTAGAGCCGGCACTTCCATTGCTCTTGCATAGCAAGCAGGCATGGTAGGCTATTGCGATCTCTCGCAAAATGGCCTGCTTCACCGCATTTCATGCATCTTGCACTGCGATCTTCGGTACTTCTGCATGCTTTTGCTAAATAGAAAGGCACCTGTAGTATCTCGTTACATTCACCGTTTCTCTAAGTCGGCAGACGACCCATCCTACTTTAATTTTCCCCTTATCGGTAAGCTTATTCGCAGTTTCTGTCGGCGCCCTAATCACAGCTGTCAACAGCCAAGTTTGAGGAGAAGGATTTGAAACTTGAGATTTCGAGATCTCAAAAAGTCTCATGCTTTAGAGCTATATATGTACGTGTTTATGATCTCATGGAATAATCAACAAAAAATAGACATTGTTGCATGTCAGCCCAAGCCGTTGATTGAATGGTCACAATCTTCAGCTGTCTGCTATTCTGCGCACATACATCATCGACAATTCGCGATCATCAATTGTGACCTTGTGCGTACTCAGAAGGAGACGAAAAGCAGGCGACAAGGACCATATAAAAAGGCGAGCAATTGCAACGAAAGAGTCAGCCTGAATTGGGAAGCGAAAGAGTTATACTATGGCAGCGAAACGTGGACGTTAATTCTGGTATCCGAAAAATTACTTAACACCTTTGAAAGAAAGGTCCTCAGAAGAATCCTCGGACCTGTGAGAGAAGGCTCTATTTGGAGAATACAATACAATAGAGAATTGTATGCCATTTTCGATAATCCAAAAAAGTCAACCCTCATAAAATTTCAATCAATCAAATTCCTGTTAAGACCCCCTATAGGGGCATAGGACAGAAACAACTCTCTTCCACAAGGCGCGATCCTGAGCATCGGCTTTAAGCTGTTGCCAGGACTTGTTTATTCCTCTGGCCTTCTGCTCAACTGCTCGCTTCCATGTGTTACATGGTCGACCAACCCGACGTCTTCCTTGAGGGTTATAATCCAGAGCCTGTTTTGCGATGTTTCGCTCTGGTTTCCTCAAAGTATGACCGATCCACTGCCACTTTCGCCGTTGAATCTCAATACCTATCTTAGTCTGGCAAGTTGTACTCCAAAGTTCGTCGTTGGAGATTACTTCTGGCCAGAATATTCCTAAAATGCGCCGGAGGCATTGGTTTACGAAAGTCTGTAGTGTCTTGGTAAGTCGAACGGTCACTTTCCACGTAGTACAACCATATAACAACACGGATTTGACGCATGCGTCAAAAACTCGCAGCTTCGTGCGAAGGGAGATCTCTCTTAACCTCCAGAAAGGGGAAAAAAATTTAAGAAGCTACAATAAGCTGGTCATGTGGAGCGGATGAATGACGGAAGAATTCCCAAACGGACACTAAAAGGAAAAGTCAATGGACAAAGACCGGTCGGAAAACTACGGAAGCGCTGGAAAGATTCTATTGACGCAGGCAGCAAATCACCGCTAAGATTCTTAAACTGGAGGACGCAGTCACTGAACCGAAATGGCCCGACGTAGGCTGTAGCGCCATCGTAAGTACGAGTGTTTCGTGCGTGCAGCGACCGGGATGAGTGCCGTGCCGTTGGGCCAGAGTTCAGAAGCAAGCGACAGCAATCGAGTTCCAGAAGCGACAATAAGCGGGTAAGTCCTGTGATCGACAGGCAGAATTCAACAATTGACAGTAAGCGGGTGAGGCCTGTAATCGACAGGCGGAATTCGACAAAAGACAGTAAGCGAGTAAGTTCTGTGAGCAACCGGCGGAGATAGAAAAGCGACAAATGCCGAACGAGTAGCAATCAACTGACAAACGAATTGCGAGCGATTGACGAACGAATAGCGAACGAAGGCGAGCAGTTAGCGCGAAAATGAAAGGCGCTATAGTAAATAAAAAGTGTAGAAGTGATTTAAATAAAAGTTTTCGGTTGTCCTAAATTAAAGTGGATTTATTTATTTTTACTTGAAATCCAGCGACCCATTGCGCACTTCAATATAATAATACTCTCCTGTTCAGCAAATTCCCGACTTTTGTGTATGGAAACGCACCTTGACGGTTATCGCGAAACTTCGAATAGGGTTATGGTTTACCTAACTAGTGTCTATATATATCGCGCGTATTCGTTAACGCATTCGTTTGTTATATTTACAGGAGTGAAGCTAATTTTAGGTACTCCGGCGATTTTTAAGTTGGGCAAGAAACAAGAGCAAAGTAACACTTCAACCAAAACGTTTCACATGACTTCGGCTGAACGTTATGTCCTTACCAGTAGGACGAGAATAGATTCCCGACAACGACCGAGCTAAACGATCAAAACGGTGCCGAAGGCTTTAAATTTGCTCAAAAAACAGAAGTGGAAGAAAGCATACATGTCTACAAGAACAGCGACTCCGTGGATCGCATCATTACTGGCGAAAAAACGTGAATCTATAATTTTAACACGAAAACCAAGCACTTAAAATTGAGTTACGTGTGGTACACTGAACACGAAACATTCGCGAGGGATGCGTCGAAATCGTCGCGTAAGTTAAATTCACGAATGTTGAGATTTTGACCCAGTACAAAGAAAAGAAAAGCAAATGAAACGTACATAATAATACAGAAACAATTCTCTTACACAGGGTGTGATCCTGAGCATCGACCTTTATTGCCGGAACTTGTTAATTCCTCTGATCTACTATTCAACTGCTCGCTTCCGTGTGCTATATGGTCAACCAACTCGACGTCTTTAATGATGAATACGCTTCGAACTTATTATAACTGATAAACTTACGTGTTCCATATCAAACAAGAAGATTACATGACTTATTTCACGTATATCTTCATCGGACCAACTATTGTAAAGATGCTCCGATCGAATGCAACTATTTGTGTATTTTTCTCGACATATTTAATACTAATTTGAATGCTATTAGAAGTCTTGTACTCAGAGTGGATGGTAATATATTTAAGTCCATATAGTTTTGTATTCAAGCAAATGTGGTTAACTTTTTGAATAATTAATAACTTTAATTTTTTAATATTTCTAATATTATTATTTTTTTTCTCTTATTATTCTCTTCTCGAAATTAATTATAACAGCTTTATGTAAATGATTTTCATATTCGTCTGAAATAAATAAATAAATTATGCATAGTTCGTTTGACGATATTTTGCTTTGGCCCTTCTTCGAAAATGACGCCTTTCTCGCATTCAGCCGGATATCGTCAGCTTAAAACCAGACGGCCAAACTCCGAAATTAGCAATTTTAAAACTCTTGGGTTGTTCAACTTTTTCAGATTCAAGCAAAAATTATCTCAAAACTTCATACTACTACTATTTTCAGAATATCTCCATTTCATACACTCTTTAGAGCCAAAAAAAGCTTTTACGCTCAAGCCAATAAAAATTCGTTAACAGAAAAAGTTCAGTTTTCTCAATCTTACTTTGAGAATTTTCAAATGTTTTAGTATCACACGGATCTCATTGGACACTTACCATTTAAATGCGGCTCATTTAACATAATATTGAAGTGCGCGTGGGGTCGCTCGACTTCAAGTAAAAATTAAACAAGTTCACTTTAAATAAAAATAACCGCGAACTTTACTTTGCGCTTTTCAATAACTTTTTCCGTTCACTAATTTTCGCTTTTCTATTTCTGATTGACTATCGCGTTTTTTCATGCGATTAGCCGATCTTTACTCTTTCGCTTCCCAATTTAGATTGACTCTTTCGCCTTTTTATATGGTTTTATTGGCCTGCTATTAGATTATTTTTCGACTGTCTACTTTTTGTTCGCTATTCGTCTTCTTTTCGTCTGCTTTTCATCTCCTTTTCGCCTGCTAGTCGCCTGCTTTTCGACTGCTTTTCACAGGTCACAAACAATTGATGATCGCGGACTGTCAATGATGTGTGTATGTGCAGAATAGTAGACAGCTGAAGATTTCGAATGCTCGATGAAAGACTTAGTGTTGCCATGTAACAATATCCAATGAAGCTAAAACCAAAGGTTTGTGTGATTAAAGACAATCAGTCTCATAAGAGGTAGATAACATTTCATTTAACAGAGCAACGTCGCATAAATCTTCGATTCTGAATATGAACGATTTTTTAAAATATGTGATACATTTTTCAAAATATTAGTTTCGAATTACTTTTATCAATTTTTAAACATGTTACTTTGGAAAAATGTTTGTTTTTACATACATATATTGTTTTTTTTTAAGAAATCAATTTTCGCCTACTACTCGGCTTCCGGCCCTCTCACAGATTCACCCATCCACTCAGAAACAGTCCTCTTCTACAAGGCGCGACCCTGCGCAACGGCCCTTAGTTGTCGCCAGGACTTGTTTATTCCTCTGGCCTTATGCTCAACTGCTCGTTTCTATGTGCTATATGGTCGACTAACCCGACATCTTCCTTAAGGATTATAATCCAGAGCCTGTTTGGCGATATTTCGCTCTGGTTTCCCCAAAGTATGACCGATCCACTGTCACTGCCGCGTTTGAATCTCAACGCCCATATAAGTCTGTCCAGTTGTACTCCAAAGTTCGTCGTTGCTGCATCTGGCCAGAATATCTCTAAAATGCGTCGGAGGCATTGGTTCACTAAAGATTGCTGTTTCTTGGTAAGCTTAACGGTCACTTTACATGTAGTACAACCATATAACCATACTGATTTGATGCATGCGCCAAAAACTCGCAAATCCATGAGAAGGGATATCTCTCTTAATCTTCAGAAAGGAGAGAGAATCCGAGGGCCAGATGAGTTTTACTTATATGAGCCGTAATATCCTTTTCGGTTCCGCCGTCCATGCTGACAATGCTTCCGAGGTAACAAAAATCTTGCACCTCTTCCACATCTCGCCGTTCGAACAATATGGTTTGCAATATTCGAATCTATGTGTATGTGCTTACTTGGTTTTACGCATATTTATTTTCAGTCCAGCCTCTTTGCATTTAGAATGCAATGAACAAACATTTGACTCTAAATACGAACGGCTATGTGCAAGCACTAAGCAAACACACGTCATCAGCATAAGCAAGGTGGCTTAAGATGTTGAACAGTTTCCACTGAAGGATTTTATCTTCCCCACTTTCCAGTCCAGCTTTCAAGATATTTATTTATTTATTATTAACAAAAAAAAAACATTTATTTATTTGTCCACAATAAGGATTGTTTCCCAGACAGCTACGAGCTGGTGTAAGGGAAATTTTCGTAATATCTTTGAAAACGTTTTATAAAAGCAAGTGGCCAAGTAGTCAATTTAGTATATTCACGATTGCTGTATGAACTTTTTTGCTGAAATCTTGAGGAACTTGATATTCTTCGCCTGTCGAATATAGATTGTAATAACGTATTGCTTCGTAGATGGGATCCTTCCTTAGTCGATTTGTCCTAAGATCTCGATTTCTTATCAAGTTTGCATTCCGTGCATTGAAATTGTGAATATCTGCGTTGTACGTTATGATTATTGAAAATTTTAGTCCTTGGTTTATTATATTGTGCATTAATTTTGTCCTCTCCAGGTTTAATGTTTGCTGCAAGTTTAGCTTATTGTAGGTTACGTAAACATCCGCTGAAGGTATCAGATGTGGAAAATTATATACGGCCTTAATGCTTTTGTTCATAATCCTCGATATTATTTCCATGTAATACATAGAGGTTTGGCTCCATATTAAAAATCCATAGGTTACGTTTGATAAAATAAACGCATTACACAAAATTTCTTTTATTGGTTTTGGTAGAAAATGGTTACGCCGTAGGACTCCAGTGATGGGTGTTATTTTCTTGCGGACGTTATTAATGTTAGTTTTTCATTGATCGTTAATCCCAACTACTTGATTTGTTTTGTTCTAGATAATTCAATTCCACCTATGTTTAGTTTTAGATCAATATCAACTTTTTTTATTTGTTTAAATATCATGAAATTGGTCTTCAATGCATATAAGGTTCAGCCGGATATCTTCCTTGATTCCACACCTCAGTAAAGAGTGGGATGAGTATATCGGCTGTTATTTCCGAGTCCGCTTTGAAGAGTTCGGTTGGTAGTCCGTCTATACCTGGAGCTCAGGTTTAGGTAGTAGGAAGGTGGTTTGGAAGAACCACATTGCACTGGAGCCATCTAGTTGGGCCTATAGTACTCTGAGAAGGATCTAGAGCCTAAACAAAGGAGACGACTGTTGGATATTCGCGGACAATAACAACGATAATGTTCGATAGATTTTTCGTCTTCCTCGTAATCTCTGCAAAGACTGTCGCTCGCGATCCGCAGCCTGAATGCGTGCAGCTTTAGCAAGCAATGACCTGTGGTCAGGCTTACAATAGTTCGGACGCTATAGCAACTACATTGCTAAGCTGTGATATTTTTATTCGGTTCTTCCCAAAAGAATTTGGTCGTTCTACAGCTGTCCAGCTGCCGCCACCCCGCCAAGACGGAATCGAAAATAGTTTGTTTGAAGCTAGTTTAAGCACTGTTGGTGCTACATCGACTGACTTCCTAATGGAATTAATTTTTGCAGATCCTTGCCGGGCAAGCATGTCATTTCATAACAGGTTGATATGACCCGGTATTCAAATTAAAAACACTTCGGTTATAGCCGCTAAGCGATTCAAATTGTGTCCATAAATGGACACTAATTTGGACGTAGTCCTGTAGGATTGGAGTGCCAGAAGTACAGCCCTGCTGTCCGAGAAAATGTAACGATTTCCGAGACTGTTCTACATTCTAAAATAATTTTTCTGCTCTCATTAATGGCTAATACTTCCGCTTAGAACACAGTGGCGTATACCTGGTGTGGAAAATATTTCTTCCTTATCTGGGGGATCAGCCCTAACAGGGGACTGTTGCGGTTGGATATTTGACAATTGTTCTGTTTCTGGAATATCTTCTTCTGACAAGATGTTGAAAATATCTGAGAAGAATACCTTCAATCACCGCAACTGGTGTTCACTCATATTAAGGAGAGTTCCGTTGACATCTCTCACCAGCTGGTTGACGGTGAAATTCCTGTTCGCCAATTTTTTCATAATTTCTTAACAGTGCCAGGCCGTCACCTTGTTTAAGGGCGTTATCAGTTCTTTAACTGGGAGTCCAATCATTTTCTACTCCGACTTGTGACAAAGACTCGGTCATTGCCGTCTTATAAGCCGAATCAGTTTTGGTGGGACTCCAAACTCCAACTTGATTTTATACAGTGCGTGCCTGTCGATACTGTCGTATGCCTGTTTTTCAACAAATATCTTGTGCACATCTATGTTATGTTCTCAGGGTTGTTGTCTCATCACCGCCTCTATACCATCTTTCATGTTTTACCACATTTCTTCTATTGGCATGCTGGTGTTGTTGTTCAGCATTGTCTCTCAAGGCTGACTACTTTCCCATCTTTGAGTTTCTAATGTCGAATTCTGGAATTCTGGAGCGTGGTCTATTTGGTTGAATGTTCGTCCGTGGGGTGATACCCACGTTCACTTATGAATATCACGATTCGGAAAGATACCGAGCTTACAATAAGGTTTTTGCTGCTGGTGAAATCAGTCAGTTTCTGACCGTTGTCGTTACTACTACATGGAGACAGTGCCTTCCAATCCCCCTTATAATAGTCTCCTCTTTGCCCATTTTCACGCTAAAGTCAACTAATATTATTTTACTATCGTTCGGCGAAAGGGAGTCGAATGTTGATTCTAAGGTGGTGTAGAAATCATCTTAATCTTCGTCGTCTTTGACTTCCGTTGAGTCGTGGTGCATTCATAAGCCAAACACTAAAGAATCTTGTCTTGATGCGGATTGCACACAATCATTTTTTGACGCGGTTTGAAGTTGGTAACTTGATGTTTAAGTTTGTTGTCGACAAC
This sequence comes from Chorisops tibialis, assembly GCA_963669355.1. Classification (NCBI taxonomy): domain Eukaryota; kingdom Metazoa; phylum Arthropoda; class Insecta; order Diptera; family Stratiomyidae; genus Chorisops; species Chorisops tibialis. Next base: position 112,789,612 of record OY770263.1, on the reverse strand, counting down.
AAACGCAACTCCAAACACCCGGTTTCCCGAAGATTTGCCACTTTTGAAAATTCTGTGCGATCTAATGTCAGTGATCTTGCTACCTAACAATTCAATTTCTTGGAAAGCAGTGATGTTTATATTGTATGTGCCCACCTATTCCAGTAGCGCTCCGACTCCTCCTGTCTTGTACAGCGATCGTACGTTCCAAAATCCAAGTCAATTTTTCGTTTGCATGGTCCTTGCCATTGAATCAATCCAGTCTGGTTTCAAAACAAGTCTGGTTTTTCCGAGGGTGAGATTTTAACATATCGCCCAACCTGGAGGACTATATATAGTGCTATAATTTTTCTGTTTCATTAACACTCGCACTTATAGTTTTAGGCGTAACCGCTGGGTACCACGTGGAGGTACGATGAGTACAATTGATGTTTATAAAATAGTTCCAACAATGAACGTCGCCTAACGCTGATCAGACCTACCCTATCTATATCCATCTAGTCGCGTAACAAGCTGCTTCGAAAGTCGACACTGGCTGTATTGATTCCTAGTGGAACCCAACGGTAACCGCGACATTTTCGTAAAGTTAAGAGTGAATTTTGTTTAGAAATTTAAAAACGGTTTGACGAAATGGTGTATCACAATGGACAGATTGAGTGATATCGGCAGAAAAGGATCAAAGGTTAGAAAAATTAAATGCGAGTATCTAGATTATATTGATGATCCTTAACACATCGCACTGACAAGACGTATTATTTTCGAATTTATAAAAATATTATACATATAAATATATAAATTGTTAAGTTTTTATAAAATTAAAATAAAACTCAATGAAAATTCCTATAGATATTTTACTGGGCGCCATTGTTTGTTTTAGGCTGGAAAAACGTCTTAAATTTATTTCGTTATGTTAGAGAAGAACGTTTGGGAAGCAGAGATCCAAAAATAGCTAAAATTATCGCAATTTAATTCATGAACAGCTTTAAGATGCCGAAAAAATATCAAAAATAAGGGCACTTTAAGTGCTTCTATTCATCTTCAAAGTTGCATTATTAGTGTGAAGCTGGTTCACCGGATAAACAATGCCACAGTTCATGAAAGTGATCTGGCAAACGTAGACAATCATTCCATTGTTTCAGTCTTCGTCCTTTACTATTATATCCCAGCACCAATGAACCCAAGAAGTCGTTACTTTTTCCAATATCCTTATCCCAAACGGTTATTATAAGCGATTGTTTATCAAGATCATTTGGCCTGGCTTCGAAATGAAACTCCTCATTGAAAATTGGATTTAAATTGCGCCATTTAATACTCGTCTTGTATTTCTTTCGATGCGAATCCGGTTTCAACTGGCTGAAATTGAACGAAAATTTTAGCAATCAAGCGATTTAAACATGAAATTAAATGTATTACAGCTTCACAAATGGATCAGAACTGCCATTACTATCCATCGGTACTAAATTGATGCAGCGTTTTATATGAACAATTAAGGATCGCTTCTTAGTATTATAACAAAGTGATACCAAAATTTGTCCTCTAGGCCAAGGTCCAGACGATCCTGCTTCTATACTGTATTGATCCTCAGATCGCAACGGCACCGACATCCGGTATGGACTTGTGCTGTATATCTGAAATTGAAAAAGACATTTTTCGCTTTTAACTTGTAAATCGAAATCATGGAAGCTATCAAGGAACTTACAGTTGACAATCCAATTTTTGCAGTTCCCAAGAAATCGTGGCCGAATTTATCGTCATCCAAAATAACAATGTACAATATTGAATTTCCTAATTCTTCTGGCTCGACTCCCATAAACGTAACCGATTCGTTGAACTCGGGATTCCGAGTTTTATGAACAGTTTTAGTTCGTATCCATTTCGCTTGTTTCGTAGTGCCTTCGGGAGTTATGATGTTCAGTTTACAAAATGGATCTGCCAATCCAGCACTGTCCATTGCTGGCAAGTCTCTAGCACGCAAGACACTACATTCTAGTGTGTGATCCATTTCGCTGTAATTAAGAGCAAGTTCAAGCCACCCCAGAGGTGGTTCACGACACACTTGTGCTATTTGGCCTGTATTGTTACTATTTCCGCTCGATGATTCGCTCATCGACCAACTGGAAGACACCGATCCCCGCCTAGTATTTGCACTCTCGCGACGAGCGTATGCCACCACCGAATTCGTAGACACTGTGTCCCAATCTGGTTGATTATTATCAACGCCGGATGTTTGTCGATTAAAAAATATTGAATTGGAAAAACTACGAAATGAGCCCACTGCTTTAAGTCTAAAACTGTCTTCACGCTGGATACTTCCGTAGGTATCCCTTTCAGTCTCAACATTATCTTCATCAGAACTACTGTCTTCAATTTGCATACCAAGTTTTGTCGTTTTTATGGGATGCGAACTCGATTCTCGTATAGAATTGCGGGTACTTGAAGGTTTAATGGGAATATCGTAACGTGGTAAGCTTTTGAAAAACCATGCTCCAGATTTTTTCCACATCTCTCGCGTTTCGGAACAAATCTTGCAAAGCCATATTTCTCTAAAAGTAATTTTACGATTAGATTGAAACTAAGGAAATTAATAGAAACTCCGGTACTTATGCTTCGGAGATTTAATGTTAATGTCAATTGAGCACTTGGAGCAGACCGCTTTTCGGCAATCTTCACATATCAATTTCGAAGGTCCGAGAAGTCCAAACGATTGACCGCACAGCCGACAGCACTGCGGTCCACATTCAGCAGCTCTTTGCTTTAGTTTTTCGAGACGTTCCACCAAACGACCCACTCGTTGCCTCTCTGCCGTTTCCAAATCCTCGTTTCGCCGGATAACAGAGAGTATTGCTGCCTGTTCTTCAGGACGTAGAGTTCCATCTGGCTTTCCACAGCTCCATCCAGTTTGAAGTCTAGAATGTAGGATCATACCAACCGGCTTAAATAAAGTATCACATCATGCAAGTTTTATCTAGGCTCAAATCTCAAAATCTTTTGAAATAATTCTCACGCCAGAATTTGAAAAAATGTGTCATAATTTTATATTGGGGGTGTAAATCTACAGAGGTACGGACTAAAAGTCGAAAGTTTTGCATTTGTATAGATTCTGTAACATATACAAAGCTCAAATTCAGTAGTTTTATTGAACGATTAAAAATTATTAACATCAACCCAAACCCCGTACAAATTACACTTGCACAAAAAAAAACTAAGAAATATTGAATTTAGGTACTCCCACTGATTTTACGTCTACTTTGACGAATGTATTTATAAAACTAATAAGGGTTGTGTTTAATTACCAATAATTACTGTTGGCCTTGACTCGCACGGGCACATCTGCTGCAGTGCTTCGCTAAAATTATGATATTTTCACTCACTCTAGTAAAATCTTAAAAAACATAACAGAATTATCATAAGGCGTAAGGCCCAATCATATGATACTCTAGATGAAATGAGAATGAGTTTAATGTACTGAAAAATAAGTCATCTCAAATTCTTTCGAATAGTGAATTGTAAGGGAGGTGGTAGAAGCAGAGGGAGAAGGTTTTTTTAAATAACACCGGACGTGGTATGCAAAATGTTGCGTGCTGAATTTAAAGTTTGTAGCTTTCATTATTTTTGAAGAAATTGGACATAATTTTCCTGAAAATGGAGCATTTGAATGGGAGGTGGCAGAGGAGATGGAGGGTTTTAGATAATTTTGAAACTGTTTTTCAATATCCTTATTACCATGCTTTGTTTCAATTTCAAAGTCGATATGTTCGAAGGAGAAATGCTTTTCTTGAATTTATAATATAGATATTTGTATGGGAGGGGGTAGCGAGGCTTCCGTGGCAAAGCGGGCAGCATGCTCACTTCACAGTCAATAGTGGGTTCGATTCCCACTCCAGACAGTGGGATTTCTTAAGCACGAATTTTCAGTTGCTACTGTCGATGAAAAACTATTCGAAATGAAATGGGCAAACGGTATAAAAGTGAAACAGTTCCGCTTCAAAAAGGTCTATATACTCAGTAGATGGTTTCTGTTCGCTTTCTATCATTCAGTCCCCCATAACATCTGCAAATATTTGTCAGTACAACAGAAAAATACACCAGCTTCTCCACTCGCTACGGTCGTTCTCACTCTCCTTCTTCTACCTTCCCAATCCCATTCTTTCTCTCCTTGACTGTGTTTGTGCATTGCACATAAAGGCCGAAATAGCCTATAACACAGGTCATTCTGTAAAAAAAAAAATAAGGAGTAAAGCGAAGCTGATAATTTTTTAGTATTTATTGCAATTATGAAGGCACAAATTCCGGCAAAATTTTAAGTTTATACTTTTTCTAGTTTTAATGGAAATCGATATACTGCATTTACCAAAATAGCGGCCAGCCCACAGATTGAAGTTTTCAATTCGTAAATTGACGGCAGAAAAACGGACGGAAGCATATGGATCCGGCTCTGCGAGATCGCAGCCACACTAGCGGCCAGCCCACAGATTGAAGTTTTCAATTCGTAAATTTGTATACTCTAGATGAAATCTGAGAGTATATTGTGTTTGCCTTACCGTTTGTAACGCTAAGAAATAATGCTCGCACAGAGCCGCCAAGGGTACAGAAATATTTGTTGTCGCTCAAAAACCTCGATTCCGAGTGACCGTCTGTCCGTCTGTCTGTCTGTGCGTCTGTGTACAGCATAACTCTCGAAAGCTTTGAGCTATAGTGCTAAACATTTTTGTGTGTCATTTTTAGCAAAAAAAGTAAGGTCAAGTTTGTGAACGGGTCAAATCGCTCCACCCCTTCTACCCCCTCCCATACAAAATGACACAATTATGCAATTTGATAATAAACGGATTTGCTCGAAAAGTATAAAAGTTATTGAACTCAAACTTGGAGCATATTACTTTTATAATGACTTCAATCTACCGTATAAAAATTATGTGTGTCCTCCCTCTCCTTCCACCACCTCCCGTATAAACTGCACTTTTTCATGAAATGCTCTAAACCAGTTTACTCAGTGCGTATAAAATTTAGCGAGCTGAAATTGTGCAAAAAATATTTATTTAGAATTATTAGTAAGCCCAAAAAAATTAAGCTATTATCTGCACCCCTTATACCCCCCACAAAATCTGTCACAATATCACAACTTTAAAAAAAAAGGATTTCCAGTAAAGTATGAATGCTATTGATCTACAATTTAAAACATGTCAAAAGCATGATTAAGGACTCGCCCCTCCTTGTACCACCTCCCATACAAACTACACAATTTGGATAAATCCAATAACCTAATTTTCTCAGCAACTATTAAATTTTTTAATCCTAAATTTTGTGTAAAACATTTTGATAGCAACTTTAGCGTAATGGGAAAAAATTAAATTCAATGTCGTCAACCCGTGTACCACTTCCCCTACAAAATTTCTTGAAATCAAAAAATTTCTCTTTCATCTAGAGTATCGCACGATTGGGCTTTATGCCCAATCGTAGTCCTGTCATGTTTTTATATGTCAATTAGGGTGATAGTTAGGGTTTTAGGGTTTCGATCGTTTTGCTTTAATTGAGCGATTACTGTACCTGAAATAAACACTAATCACAGAATTAGGTTGACTTTAGGTTAACTTTAATGTTTTAAAACAACTAAGAAATAGATCTACTTAGTAATCGAAAATTAGAAAAAAAGCCGCGATTGCTATTGCGTGTTGCTTGTTCGTAAGCTAAGCTCATGAAATGAATAAAGTACTAAAATATGTTGTAAAAAATTAGTCAAATTGAATTTTCGCTAGTTGTACCTTAACAACCGAAGCTTCGATTTACAAGTATTACAAAAGATGACGAATTCGTGAAGTCTACGGCGGTTGGAAATCCAAATCCGCCCTGGTGGAAAGCACCGATTTTGGCATTTCGACCGAACTCTAGAGTGTATCCCTATTGTCTTGCATGGAGTGAATCTAGTAAAAGCTACCAATTATAATACCTATCAATTCACTCGGACAAGTGTGTAAGCATAGTAATCAAACATCCTTCACACATTTAACTATACTACTATATAAGGTCTTTCACCTTAAAATGTTGCCGATAGGACCTTTATGGTAATTAGATGATTCAAACCATAAAAGGTATAAAAATTCTACATAAAGTTCATCCCTAAAGTTATAGAGAGAAAACTCAATCTTCTTGTTCACATGATTTTATATAAACATTTATAATGAATGGAAAACGAACATCACCTTCGTGTATTGTATTCGAAAAGAGTCCCTGCTCTACAGAAAGGTACATCAGTGAAAGTCCCTCGGGTATACAAATGGAATGTACCCACTCACTCCTTTTTTTTTTTTGCAGAAAATTGTTGAATCTTTGCTTGAATGATAAAATATATTCACCGAAAAAAAAGGAAAACACACGTTGAATAAAGAACGTTTTGTTTGGGAATCGTTGCTGAGAGAAATAATTATGTAGGTGTTACGTTGCTTACGTGAGACTCGTGGTTAATCTTAATTTGACCACCATAATTCATCTCCTGCAAAATCAATTTCAACTCAACGAGTTAAAGGCTCTTCAATACCTGTCTTTTTTTCCTCCTTGTAGTATTTGCGAAATCTTACAGTTTTAAAGTTTAAATGTACACTTTCGGCTAGTCTCTCGCGTTCTTACAATAGTTACCAAAATTTTGCAATTCAATTCCCATCGAAAACTATGTAAATTAACAGCGCCGTAATTTGAAATTAAGAGAACAAATGAATTCAGTTCAAAATTTTCAAATTCAAATGGGGACGCTTCTGCTTTCGCAATGAACCAAACTACAAAAAGTCCGTATCTAATGTAAGAATGCGAGAGACTAGCCTAAAGTACCAATTTAAACACTAGAAATGTAATATTTAGCAAAAACAATAAAGAAGAAGATGATAGGTAGGGGAAGGTCATGTACCTTGGTCCGTTTTTCATTTAATGCACTATAAGTCACAAAATATTGCATGATATTTCTCGCGTATCTTTTTTAAAGGTGCAAATCTCAGCTTCAAAATGTCATCTTAACATTTTCATATAATGCACTATTATTAATGCTATGAATGAAAGTGTAGCTCAGGTCCAAACGGTCTAAGGAACAAGAAGTACTTGTCCCTTGGTCTGACGTGGCTTGTACGAACGAGTAATAATAATAATAATAATAATTTATTTCATCAAAAAATTGACTACTACATTTATCCACAGTTGGAAACAATAAAAAAGAATAAAAATAATAAAACATGAAAATTTAAACTTTTTACAAAATCAAACATTATTAACCTCAAGAAAGCTGACTTTTTACTTGTGGGACACTCATGTGAAAATCCAATTACGAGAAGAAGTTATTGAAATCTCTTAACATCAATGAAACTGGTTCATAAAACCCGTAGTTCGTGCGATGCTGCGGAATTCTACAAAGCTCATAATTTCGCAAAGGACGACATGGAACGTTGAATTTAATCATAGACAGCTATTTGTCAGAGTCAATTATACCTGAAATTACTTTAAAACCAAAAACAACTCTGGCATGTATCCGCCTTTTCTCAAGGGCAATATAAACAGCAGATTTAAACGATCAACATATGGCGGTAACCTAAGTGGATCGGACCAGGGAAGGCCCTGAAGGACAAACCTTAAGAACCGACGCTGAGCTGCTTCGATCCTATCTATGTGAATGGAATAAAATGGTGACCAGATAGGACTAGCATATTCTAGGATAGATCGGACAAATGCACAATACAACATTTTCGATGTAAAGAAATCATTGAATTCTTTCGATTGTCTCCTAACAAAACCAAGGATAGCGTTCGCTTTACCAGCAATGTGATTCACGTGATCATCAAAGGTAAAATTACAGTTGAATAGTACGCCCAAATCACGTACTTTGTCAGAACGAAGTAAAGAGCATCCATCTACAACATAGTCAAAATTCATTGATATTCTCTTCTTAGAATACGAAACAGCAGTGCACTTATTAATGTTGAGATGTAAATTGTTAAGTAAGCACCAGTCATGAAAACGCGAGATATCACTTTGCAATAATAGACAATCATTGCTGCTGGAGACAATCTTAAAGATTTTCGCATCATCGGCATAGAGAAGAATGTTCGAGTTAGAGATAAACGAACTCACGTCATTAATAAAGAGAAGGAATAGAAGTGGTCCCAGATGGCTACCTTGCGGAACGCCTGAAGTATTAAATATTTCAGAAGATAAGGCGAAAGTATATTTTCTGAATGCGATCACTAAGATACGACTTAATCCAACGGACGAAAATATCAGGAAAACCAAGCAGGCAGAGCTTATGCACAAGAATATTATGGTCAATTTTGTCAAAGGCTTTACTAAAGTCAGTGTATATGCAATCGACCTGCTGCCCGTTTTCGATAGCACAAAGACAGAAGTTCAAAAATTCCATAAGATTAGTTACAGTGGATCTGCCTTTGACAAAGCCATGCTGGAATGATCCAATAATAGACTTGGAATGGAAATACATTACATCACACACAATAGATTCAAATAGCTTAGCAACACATGGAAGATTCGCTATAGGCCTATAATTACTTACATTGTCTCTTTTACCAGACTTAAGCAAGGGCATTATAGTTGAGTATTTCCATGACATAAGAAAAACTCCACTACGAAGTGATGAATTAAAAAGATACCCAAGGATAGGTAAAAGGGATAAACTACACTTTTTAATCACAGAAGAGGGAACACCATCTGGTCCACTAGAGAAATTAGTAGCAAGTTTATCAATGTATTTCAAAATAGTGGAGTCGTCAATGAAAAGATCTCTTGGAACCAAGGACGAAGAAGGAAACTTTGACATATATTGAAAGTTGCCAACGGATGTTAGCGGCGTACTGCAATTGAAGGCGGTCCGGAAATGGTTGGAAAATAATTTGCTAATTGTAGTAGGATCAGCAGAGAGTTGACAAAATTCCAGAATTGTTTCGGTTTATCTTTAAAAGAATTCTTAACAGTAAAAAGGTATTGGTTATATGCAGCTCGAGACTGACTTATAAAACAATTACATAGGTTTATGTAAATTATGTAGTCCATTGTACCATTATAAAAAAACTTTATAACATATCTAGTTTTCATAACAAATAATTTTTATTGCGAACAAGTACATGCACCAGTGCTTTTTAGGCGTATTTCGTACGAGAAGGAAGGACATTTTATAAGCCCACCTTGTTGTTATTGCTGAATAAGTTAAAAAAAAATATTTGCTTATTTAATAAAATACAGTGGCTCACAGCTTAGTTCGTGCAGCTACAAATTTGAAATTGGTTACGCTGTTATTGAAAAACTATGTAGAATATCGACAAGATTTAAATGCCATGTTTGAAACAAATATTTATTGTTTAAGTTAGGAACTTCAAAAATAACATAATTGTTGTTTGTAATATTTAATTAACAAAAATTATGAAAATATTGCTTAATTCTATGTCACAGCTTATTTCATGCACTTAAACTTAGGCCTTAATTTACAAAAAAAAAAGTTAAATTTTATACAAAACTCAGTATTTGGTATGGTAGCCCTTTGCATTTATTTCATCTTTAAGTCTCTTTGGCAAATTTTTGGGTAGTTTCTGGGGTAATTTTCGTCCACTCCTCCAAAATAGTTTTTTTCAATTATTCCTTGTTGAAATACTATGTTTCCGAATATTATTTTCCAAAATTTCCCATAAATTTTCTATTACATTCACATCTGGACTCTGTGCCGACGGGGACATAACATGCGGGCAGTTCCAAATCAGCCAAGATTGCACAATACCAGACTTTTTCTTAGGGTCGTTGTCTTAGTAGAAACGGAATATGTTTGGAATTTCAAGATTCGCAGCACTCTGGAGCAAATTTTTTTTCAGAATGTTGAGGTACATGGTTTCGTCAAGGTTAAATTCAATGAACTCCAAATTTCCAATCCCGGCTACCGACATACAGGCCCAAACCATTACGCTTCCGCCGCCATTCTTTACTGTAGCTTTTAAATTTTCTTTTTGTAGCTCAGTATTAGGTTTCCGCCATACGTATGCCATGCCATTAGAGCCAAAGATATTAAATTTAGACTCGTCTGAGAATATGACGCTGTTCCAGAAGTCCGAATTTTTGTTGACGTGCTTTCTAGCAAATGCAAGGCGACTCAGTTGGTTTTTTCTGCGTATAAATGGCTTTTTCTAGTTACTCGACTATTGAAGTTGTGTTCTTGGAGCACGCGGCGGACAGATTCTGCTCTGCATGACTTATCTAGTCCTTGCTGTATCTCCGCGACTAGTTTTGGAACCGTTAACTTTAGGTTCGCCTTGATTTTACGTACAATAAATCGTTCGTCGGACGAGTTGAAAATTATTTTTGGCCCGCTTCTGCCCTTATCTTGAATACGATTTTCATGAACGAAGCGTTCAATGATACTCTGCACTGTGGTGAGACTCAAATTAACAAATTGAGCAATTTTCGCTTAGATAGCCCGTTCTTGAAATGACTTATCACTAATTCTCGCTGCTCAATTGTTGTGCGACGACCAAGGAGGATATATAATAAGGAGTAACTATGAGCATGCTTTACCTTGTAAGAAAATGGGAATGAAAGTATTTCCCTCCCTTACTGGCGAAATGCTTGAAATTTTTCGAAAAAAATCGTTTCGCTATCTGGCACACTTAAAAATATTGCAACTAACTCTTTCCCACGATAAATTGTTCGAAACAGTTGTCAAATTTTCGAAAGAATTGTTTCGCTATCCTTGTTTGGCATACTTAAACCCAAAGTAACTATCTCTATCCCGCGTTAAATTGTCCATTGCTAAAGTGCTTAGCTTAGACATGAACCAAAAACTAATAAAAATTGAAAAAATAAAGATTTCTGAAATAAAACAGCAAACTCCATTGTACTGAAAATTACTTTATTGTAGATTGAATATTAGCAACCAAAAAAGAATACAAGTTAAGGGGCCATACATACCGAAACGACGATTTCGTGCAAAAATGGCTATTTTCGCACAGACATTCCTGACAAAGCACTCAACATAATGAAAATTTGTTTTTATAATTTTAATCCTTGTTAATTTTACAAAAGCATGTTGGAAACAAATTTTTAAAATTATGTTTAGTAAAAAATTTACAGCATTACTCCGGGTTCGGTTTTTTGAAAATAAGAAAAACTATACTTTCCGATGCGACTTATGACCTATAAGTCAGTAGACGACTACATATTATTTTTTGCAATAACAATAGAAAAAGGTTGCGACAAGTGCTTGACGGAAGAACTTTTTCGATTTTTATAAGTTTTGTTAATAATAAATGGAGTTAAAAAAGAGCGTTTCTTATTGATTTTTTTGTTCGAATTTATGTATTAAAACTGATGACTATGAAATTTTGTTAACACTGATATCGAAGAATAGAATGTTTCAATGAGTTCGGTATTAGTTTTCATAAAAAATACATCATAATTGTTTGAAAATCAATCAGTAAATTTCGCAGGGGGAATTGAAGCTCAGTATGCCTGGAGACGGCGACCAGAGCAGAGGTTGGTCCGCGCCGATTTTTCAATCGGTTGGTCTCTTTTACAAGATGTTCTTACGCTCTCAAGAGATTTGTCTTTTCGTCTTCGCATTTTCGATGATCGCTGCATTCTTTGTATGTGTTGTCGCAGATCAAAGTTTGTAGGTGGTGAATGATGAGAAATCCATTGACCTATGCTTGTTGATAACTTTGTGTTTGTATTTTTTCCAATGCATCATTTTCTTTCCTTATGCCTTCGCGACCTATTTCCCCGCTTTCATTTCCACTTCCTCTTTATTCTTGCACATTCCTTTAGTCGCATCTTCCCGCATCGATGTGGAAAAATTAATCATCACAGCATGTACGACTGGCTAGAAGTCGAGCAAATTACGACACGAAAAAGTGTTCAGAGAGAACAAAATCATTTACTCTCTCGATTTTAAATCGTAGGCAAAATTTTAAATCGATATCGACCGATGGTAGGTACGGCCGCTTAAGCTTGGACACAATTTTCAAAAATTTCCGAATCAAAAAGTGTTCCCACATGAGACCGCCTATCAGGCACTTCATTTTATATATCCTCCTCGGCGACGACCCATTTTTTCAAAAAGCACTTCTTGTCCTTTGCACGTAAAATATCACACTAAATGTTGACTACAGCTAGTTGTCAATTCTTCAAAAAAAGTAACAAGTATCTGCATGAAATGAGCTGTGGCCTGCGTTTCTGCTGCACCATCGGTCTTTTCAGCCTTAAGAGTGTCAAAATTTATTTTTGTAAACTTTTTTTTATTTATTGTAATCAATAAGCATGTTTTTCTATATTTACATTCAAAATGTCATGATTTTCTAATTAGTTTTTAAGATACAGTGTTCTATAGATTAAATATAGCACTGCACGAAATAAGCTGTGAGCCACTGTATATATACTTAATTTTTAATTATTCCCGGTCCTTCAAACATTCCTGATTTGCCAAACTCAGTCCAGAACTTTAAATCTGTATAATGTAATGAAAGAGTCCATATTTTATACACTGCGGAGCATAACTATAAAGGCAGTCAAAATATTCTCATTTTTGCAATTTATTTAGTGAAATATCGTTATTTCTTAATTGATTATGAGAGATTAGAGAGAAAGAGTAGCAAACAAAAATAATTAGCAACAACTGATCGCTATAATTACCGTTAGTTTAATTTTGCTGAAATTTATCCGGAGCATAACTATAAACGCAGTAAGTAGATTATCATTAGTTTGTGCTATCAACTGTTGATAACAAGTCCAATTTATTCAAAAATTATTGAAATCGTTGTTGTTTATTATTAAAATGCCGCGAGGAACAGTGCTTACAGGTTTGGAAATAGGCCAAAGTCTTGCATTTTTTGAAGAAGGCTTGAGTAAGCGTGATACAATTGCTAAAAAGCTCAATCGGTCTGACGCTGCCATTCGAAATGTACTACAAAATCCTAAAAATTATGAAAACGCTGCCCAAATCGCTAAGGATTGCGGACTAGATGTGTCAAAATTGATAGTATACAGGATGTTAAGGAGTTCCAAGCCAAAATCTGAAATCGGCACCATGTCCTTTAGCACGTCATAAGTCAACAAGGCTAGAATTCGGCCGAACAACTATGCAAGCCAAATTCATTGAGGTAAACTGCTGAACACTAACTTTTAATGCGCATTTTAACTATTTCTTCCTCAGGACCATTTTTTCTGACGAGAAAAAGTGGAACTTAGATGGCCCTGATGGTTTCAATGGCGTGATTCCCGAATTTTTTCAAAACGCAATTTCGGTGGAAGCAGTTTAATGGTTTGGGTAGCTTTTTGTGCAGATGGAATGTTGAAACTGGCGTTTCCCAGTCCTTGAATGAAGTTATCGGAGTACATAGTGGTGAGTATTGGCTTTTTCAACAGAATAACGCCAAAATACATATCAGCTGAGTCACTTATTCCTGGTTGGACCATAGCGTGCAAGCGATATCAGATCCGCTTTCTCACCAGACCCTAATCCCATAGAAAACATTTGGGAAATCCTAGCAAGGGAATTTTATATGGAAAACAGGCAGTATGACAATATTCAACAGTTGAAAATGGCTGTAATTAACGCTTGGTATCGATGAAATTATAACAAATTTAATAAAAAGTATGCCAAACAGATTATTTGAAGTGACCAGCAATAAACGTGGTCCAACCAAACATTGGAGTGTTCTTTTATTTTATTTTATAAAATTATTTGCTTGCGTTTATAGTTATCAATCAAATTCCTGTTAAGACTCCCTATAGGGGCATAGGACAGAAACAACTCTCTTCCACAAGGCGCGATCCTGAGCATCGGCTTTAAGCTGTTGCCAGGACTTGTTTATTCCTCTGGCCTCCTGCTCAACTGCTCGCTTCCATGTGTTACATGGTCGACCAACCCGACGTCTTCCTTGAGGGTTATAATCCAGAGCCTGTTTTGCGATGTTTCGCTCTGGCTTCCTCAAAGTACGACCGATCCACTGCCACTTTCGCCGTTGAATCTCAATACCTATTTTAGTCTGGCGAGATGTACTCCAAAGTTCGTCGTTGGAGATTACTTCTGGCCAGAATATTCCTAAAATGCGCCGGAGGCATTGGTTTACGAAAGTCTGTAGTTTCTTGGTAAGTCGAACGGTCACTTTCCACGTAGTACAACCATATAACAACACGGATTTGACGCATGCGTCAAAAACTCGCAGCTTCGTGCGAAGGGAGATCTCTCTTAACCTCCAGAAAGGGGAAAGGATACCGAAGGCCTGACGAGCTTTATTTAGCCGAGCTTCAACATCCTTTTCGGCTCCGCCGTCCATGCTGACAATGCTTCCGAGATAGCAAAAATCTTGCTCCTCTTCCACATCCTGTCCATTAAGAACAATCGGTGTGCTTGCGTTCGAACCCATGTGCATGTACTTGGTTTTACGCACATTTATTTTCAGTCCCGCCTCTTTGCATTTAGAATGCAACGAGCGAACATTTGACTCTAAGTCCGAACGGTTATGTGCAAGCAAACACACGTCATCAGCATAATCAAGGTGACTTAAGATGTTAAATAGTCTCCATTGAAGACCTTTACCTTCCCCACCTTCCAGTGCAGCTTTCAAGATGTCATTTATTACCACCAGAAACAGGGCTGGTGATAATATGCAGCCTTGCCTGACACCCGTTCGCACAAGAAAGCTCTCGGACAGCTCTCCTCTATGCAAGACGCGACACCTTGCATCTTCGTAGGATTCTTTAATCATAGCTATGACCTTATCTGGAATACCTCTCCTACGCAAAGCATTCCATATGTAATCTCGCTTAACGCAGTCGAAAGCCTTCTCGAAGTCCACAAACATGAGATGTAGTGGCGAACCCATTTCGGCTGACTGCTCTAATATTATCCGTAGGGTATTTGTGTGGTCGGTACAAGACGACCCTTTACGGAATCCAGCCTGATAAACTTCGAGAGTGCTCTCGACGACATCACTAATCCTATTGAGAATTACCTTAGCCATAATTTTTGATACGGCAGTAAGTAGACATATACCACGCCAATTGCCACAATCCCGAAGGTCGCCCTTCTTCGGAATTTTCACAATGACGCCCTCCTTCCATTCAGTCGGATATCTTCCATCATTCCACACCTTAGTGAAGAGTGGGAGGAGTATATCGGCTGTTATTTCCGGATCCGCTTTGAGGAGTTCGGTTGGTAGTCCGTCTATACCTGGAGCTTTCCTTCCCGCCATTGACCGAATGGCGGAAACTATCTCTTCCTTATCTCGGGGATCGTCCCTAATAGAGGATTGTTGCGGTTGGATGTTTGGAAGTTGTTCTGTTTCCGGAATATCTTCATCTGACAAGATGTTTAAAATATCATAGAAGTATTCCTTCCATCGTCGCAACTGGTGTTCACTCATATTAAGGAGAGTTCCGTTGACATCTCTCACCAGGTGGTTGGCGGTGAAATTCCTGTTCGTCAACTGTTTCATGATTTTAAATAGTGAACCCATATCCCCAAGGTAAGCCGCAGATTCTGCCTTGTTTGCCAGATCTTCAATGGCCTTTCTCTTATCGCGTCTAACAGCCTTTTTAAGCTGTATATGAGCATCGCGGTAGTTCTGCCTCAAGTCGGGCGTTCGTTGGTTGACATCGGGTTGAGAGATGATTGCCAATTTGGCTTT
The DNA here is from genome assembly GCA_963669355.1 of Chorisops tibialis. Classification (NCBI taxonomy): domain Eukaryota; kingdom Metazoa; phylum Arthropoda; class Insecta; order Diptera; family Stratiomyidae; genus Chorisops; species Chorisops tibialis. The sequence continues at coordinate 112,773,977 of OY770263.1, read as the reverse complement.
TTTCCGGTTGCCAACCTTGTCCCATGTGTCTTGCGACATCCAGGGTTTCTCACCGCTTTGCGCATATCCCACAGATTCTTCAGCACTAGTTAGAAAAGTGTTTCTGGTTGCCTCCCAATTGGCGTCCAGTGTGCTCATTTCATGTTCACCCAAAGTGGATGACTTTTCGCGTAGAATAGTGGTGTATTCGAGTTTTTTGTTGGGATCTCTGAGTTTATCCACATTAAGCTTGCGCTTCATTTGAAGAATTTGTGGTCGTCGGATAGCTGCTGTACACAATCTCAAGCAGGCAACCATCAAGTGGTGATCGCTCCCCACGTCAGCTCCACGTTTCGCTCGCACATCGAGGAGACATCTTCTCCATCGGCGACTTATAGCCAAATGGTCGATCTGGTTCTGAGTAACACCATCAGGGGAAACCCAAGATGTTTTATGATGACTCTTGTGTGGAAAAAGGGTCCCTCCGATGACCATTTGCCGAGTACTACAGAACTCCATAAATAATTCGCCGTTTTCGGGTCTCTTAATCCAAGGTCGTGATGGGATGCCTCCCCATGACGTGTTCTAGTCCAGTGTTGTCTGATCCAACCTGGGCGTTCATATCTCCCGAGATGATAATAATATCACCTCTTGGAACACGTTCGAAGGTGGCACTCAGTTGGCTATAAAACTCCTCTTTGTCACCAGATGTTGCGGTATTAGTTGGTGCGTAGCACTGCAGAATTGTGACGTTTCTGACACTGGTCCTGAGCCTGACGACGATAATCCTATCCGAGATTGGTTCCCAGCTAATGAGACTGTTTCTCGCTCTCGGCGTAAGGACGAACGCCACGCCATTTCTGGCTTCACTTTCAAGGCCAATGTACAGAATAGTGTTTCCGCTAGGGGTTCGTTCTTCTCCTGATCCTGTCCACCTGACCTCGCTCAAGCCCAAGATTTGGATGTTATAGTGCTTCATTTCACGGTTGATCACTGATTGGCGGTGCAAGGACCGACTAACCCCAGCTCTTCCCCCGTCATTCAATGTTCGAACGTTCCAGAAGCCAATCATAGTCCTTTTTCGAATGCCAAAAGTCGTTACCGTAGAATCAGTCCGTATCCGAGGCGATGTATCCGTTTCTCGTATCATTTAGGTCTTAAGATCACGGGTGATAAGCCCATGATCCAGTGAGTGTCCATTTGCCATTTTTAGGGCAAGCAGGACTGGCTGTGGGTGAATTCTACAGCCCCCATCCCAGAGGAGGATAGTTAGCTCAGGTCCGTGGAGTCGCTAACTCCAAAGATAGTTGCAGGAATTGGTAAAAACTCATACTACAACTACCCCCTTGCGGGGGTAGTTGTTATAGTTATGCTCCGGCTTAATTTAAGCAAAGTTAAGCTAATGACCATTTTTTGCTAATTGTTTTTGTTTTCTACTCTTTATCTAATCTCACATAAAAAATAAAAAAATAACGGTATTTCACTAAATAAATTGCAAAAATGAGCATATTTTGACTGTGTTTATAGTTGTACTCTGCAGTGTATTAAGGCTTCCTAATACATGACATTTCTTGCGATTTTAAATAGCTTCAGATCTTTGTGCTTATAAATAACTTGAAACCTTGTTGTATTTGGACTCATGTCATAGCGACACCGAGTTTTCCATGTGAAAATACATTTTAATTTTTGGAAAATTCAAATTTGCAATTTGCTAAAAAAAAATATTTAAAAAAAAGTTTTTCAGCCGAAAATCGAACCCGCGCGGCAAGCGAGCATTCCGTCAAACAACCAGCGATGCTGATGAACTTTTCTCGCCAAAATTTAGCCACAATCTTTGAGTCTACTTTAATTAGATTCAGATGGATTCAGTTTTTAACATCAAATAGCTAGTTTCGAACTAAAAAAATTGATTTTACTTTGAACTCATGCATGGAATAAAAACTATTTGGAACTACGAGTATATTGTTACTGTAGTCAAATCGTAAATAAAATATTCGTAAAAAACATATCGGCCGAGAATCGAACGAGATGTTCACGTGGCATGCGAGCTTTTCCACTGACCCACCGATACCGACGAATCTCGGCAAAACTTAGTCACCTACTTCCCGTGACTTCAAATATACGCACAGTTTTTCATTATTATATTGTTGCGAGCTAGGGGTTCGCCGGGATTTCAAGTAAAAACACAATTCGTTTAAAAATAAGTGATAATTTATTTATTCGCACTTTAACTTAATTCGCACTATATGGCACTACCGCCGCGTACTTTTTCTATCGCTTGGACTGGTTTGCGTCTCGGTCATCAAATTACTGGTTCCCGACTGACAGCTTTCGTGTTTTTATACATTTTTCCCCTATTCATGACTATTCTCGAAGCTTCCGTCGAGGTGTATGGCTGAACTATACTGGGAAGCTCTAGATCTTTAATTATGGCTTTCTACATAATTCTTGTCTATTCGAGAGAGACCGAGTTGCGGGTTACCAGGTCTGCATATAACAATATTTTGTAGATTATAAAGAAGATATATTAAATATAAATAATATAAATTATTACCTAACAATGCCAATTATTTATTACAAAATTACTTTTTGACGAATTTTATAAAAATCAAAATTAGTTTCTTAGAATTGAGCTAAAATAATGATATAGAATTCTTTTCAATGGCGCCGCAGTCCAAATTGGGTCTTCGGCTATAAGCCTTTAGCAAATGGATGGTTTGCTGATACTTAGCACTGCCCTAGATTTCGTAATTCTTGATTTTATACAACTCGCTGCGGACCAAAGTACAAGTAATAAATAGGACCAAGGTGCAAGGATGTTACATAGCACCGTAAAGTATTTTATTTTAACACACACTAACGATTAATCTATTTCTTAATAAGATGATTCAAAACAAGACAAACAAGAAAGACGGAGAACAAACTACCGAGGAAAAAGTCACAAGGCTTCGCGAATTATTACAAAATTAACAACACTTACAAAATTTACTTTGAGCACCGAACAACTATTTCATCTTCCTGTGCGAAGTACGGGCTACGGGACATTATATTGAAAATTTACTAAAAACAAAACGCAAAAAATTAGTGATAAGGTACAATAGGTCCAAGGTACATGACCTTCCCCTATACCTATATAAAGCAAATATGAAATCAGAATGGTTGCGCTATGTTAATTATTTATATTTTATATTTTCCTTCTTACAATATGATATGAATTTTTAAATTTCATTTTATTAGGTTCGAGAAAATTATGCCAAATGTCAATAACTAAATAATTTATTCATGACATTCAGATTATTATTCAGAAATTTTATTTAAATAACAGGACTGGATCCTACAGATGAAATATATCAACACAAATATTGATTTTTCTTTAAATAACTCAAGGGCCAGAGCATGATTTTAAAATTATTATAACTGCAACCCGGGGTTGAAAATAAATAAACTTACATATCTATTTTCTGGTATTAAAAAAGGGTTCGGGAAAATTGTAAATATTGCCGAATTTATGATGTGACGCTATTCGGAAAGAAAACGGGCATCGACAGAACTACCTATTTAAGAAAGCCAACGCATAGAAATATTTACTACCACATGAATGTCGCAAAGACGGCCTACGGAGTCGAATGACATGTATGGGTAGCTGTAGTAAATAACTGATGGGTTGGTTGGAATGAGTAAAACTCCCAACGGGAAATTCGGTAATGCACGCGGAAGGTATTTTGTAAGGTTTATTCGGAATGCAGAGGTAATGAATAAGAGTTGGCATTCTTATATATTGGGAGTACAATTTGAAAACCACCGTTTTTTTTCGAAATTGCCCATCACTAGCCACAACTTTTGCCATCTTTCTTACAGCACACGGATTCCACGTCGAAAAAACTGCTCTTGTTTTAAGGCGATCCACGAATTGACCCAATTTTTGAATTCTTCATATGGATGGAAGTGCTGCTCATCCAGGCCATGCGTCATCGATCAGAATAGGTGGTAGCCGGAAGGGGCAATGTCTGGAAAATACGGCGGGTGGGATAGGACGTCCCATTTCAGCATTTCCAGGTAGGTTTTTACAACGAGAGCAACATGTGGCTAAGCGTTGTCGTGCAGAAAAATCACTTTGTCATGTCTCTCCTCGTATTGCGGCCGTTTCTTCTTCAATGCTCGGCTCAAACGCATTAGTTGTTTTTTGTAGCGATCTCCCGTGACGGTTTCAGCCGTTGCAGCAGCTCATAGTTCCCATCAAATACACAGCATTTTTTTCTAACCATGGATGTTGGGCTTGGCCGTCGATGTTGATGCATGGTCGCGGTATCCCCACGGCGCAATGAAAACCTGCCCTACTTGAAATGTTCCTGGCCATTCCTCCGATACATCTCTAAATAACAAAGGAGGCTATCAAAAGGGTGATACGCATTCAGGGTGGGATAGGACATCACATTTCAGCATTTCCAGGTAGGTTTTTACAACGAGAGCAACATGTGGCTAAGCGTTGTCGTGCAGCAAAATCACTTTGTCATGTCTCTCCTCGTATTGCGGCCGTTTCTTCTTCAATGCTCGGCTCAAACGCATTAGTTGTTTTTTGTAGCGATCTCCCGTGACGGTTTCAGCCGTTGCAGCAGCTCATAGTTCCCATCAAATACACAGCATTTTTTTCTAACCATGGATGTTGGGCTTGGCCGTCGATGTTGATGCATGGTCGCGGTATCCCCACGGCGCAATGAAAACCTGCCCTACTTGAAATGTTCCTGGCCATTCATCCGATACATCTCTAAATAACAAAGGAGGCTATCAAAAGGGTGATACGCATTCAGAGGGAAAATAAATATGAATCGGGGAATTTTAGAGGTTATCTAATTATTCTACAAAATTCAAAAATAGAGGTTCTAGCTTCAGCTTTATCAAATATTATGCCGACCAAATTCAACTTTGAAACCCCCTTTCAAAGTTATAATCAAAGAACGCATGGACTGGCAATTCACGCTACCTGAAATGGAAGAGGGATCAACTATTTTGTATTCAATTGGCTCATGCGCACCTCAGAGGGAACTGGAGCCGAAGTCAAAGGTCATAACTTCTCGGTTTCGAAACCCCTCGGCAAAGAAGCTACTATCTTCCAGGCCGAACTAATTGCAATGGAGCTATGCATCCTAAAAAATATAAGTAGAGCTCATCGCAATAAAACTATCTATATTTTATCGGATAGTCAGGCAGTTCTTAAGGCACCAGTAACCAATAAACACGGATCGAGGCTAGTTTGGGAATGCCCTCAAAACTCAGTCGCCCTGGGAAAAAAGGAACAAAGTTACCTTAATGTTGGTCCCAGGACACATAGGAATTGAGTAAAACGAGGAAGCAGACTGCCTCGAAAAAATTGGCGCGGAAAAAAAACTTTATTGGACCACAGCCATTCAGCGGAAAACCGAAAGGGTATTCCAACCTAATACTGAAAAAGTGGATTGATCAGGAGTACAGAATCTAATGGAATAGACTTCTAGGCTTATCAATCCCAAAAAAATTAATTCTACCACACAAAACAAAGTGGAGGAAATCCTTAAACTAAGTAAGAGTGACATCAATTCTCTAATCAGCCTCTTGACGGGCCACAGTGGAGTAAACCACCACCTCAAATATTATGGATCCTGTAGAAAATGAGATCTGCCGCCTATGTCTTAACAACTCAGAAACGACAGAACATATGTCCCTGCGAAACAGTAGCAAGGAAAAGACAAAATCTTCTAGGAAAAGGTTGCCTTACAACTGATGAACTAGCCAACATGGCTCATGTTTAAGCAAATTAGCCAAACCTATCAAGTTGTGTTAGGGGAAAGGGGAAATAAACGCACAATAGGCCGAGAAGGTTGCAGTGCCCTTAAATGTTCTCCAATATAACAAGACATATGAGCAAACCAATTATCTTTTATAGTCTTCAGGGATTAAGAAGATGAAGTTAAAAGTGGTTATGATCGATCTTTCAAAGATGCGGTGTATTACAGTATTTTTGGAAAAACAGTGTTCTACGCTGGGACTAAAGAATGAATCGAAGGTAGCTTGGATTCAATAATATACTTCTTTACTTCTTGTGAATGATTTTAAGCCATTGTATTGTGAACCGGTCCAAATTAATGTGCCTCCCGAATCCGTTTTATTGCTATCGCACTCTTCCAAATTACTAATCTGGATCCAGAGGCTTGCCAACCGGTAGGTGGGAATTTTACAGATTTTGGCGTGATTCGTATGCAATGTCCTGCATCTTCTTGTTTCATACCTCTCTCGCCCATCCCCCAACCGTGAATTAGTTGGCTCGCTCCTGTCTGGACGTAAATACATGATTTTTTTTATAATTCAGGGCCCATTTATTGGTGCTCTCCATCTTTAAGTTCATTCCCACTTACGCCTCCAAAAAATTACCTTCTGTGTGGTGTAATCGCACAACAAACGAGATTTGATGATGGGCTTACGTACACGACGCCTTTCTGTGACACCAAGTGCGTCACCGAGAACAATAAATCAATAAATCAGTTCGTCTACGCGAAGTGCCATGCTTCGAGTAAAATTGAACTTTTAATAACACAATATGATATCTTTCAACTCAATATCTGTACAGGATTTTAAGATATAGCGTTTTGAAATTTTGGAAAGTGCTTCATTTTTAAAATGCCTACAATTTCCACCGGCTAATATTACATACATCTCATTATTTTTCCTATATTTCGCTGATATCGCTTAATATACCAAGTTTCAACTTGATATCTTAAGTGATAGAAATATTAATTTTGAAGCGTTTTTCGCTGCACCATTCCTGAATCTTCTCCTTACAAGTACCTCCTCAAAGTTAATTATGCAAAACATTTTTTTTATTTTCCACAAACTTTATCTGTGTGTTCAAATTAATTTTTTTTATTGATTCCTGCTGTTTCCATCCACACAAAAAGCACAATCACCATCTTCGAAAATATTAACAGCACGGTTGAATTTTATCCCGAGGGAACTAAAATCCTTGTGTTTATCCCTAAATAAAAGTTCTTTGATCAAATATGCACATTATACAGCACATTTGATTAAAGCGTTTTCAGATATTTGAATTAGAAGATAAGAAATTCGCAAAAAATAAATTTCTTTAAATCTTGGCTGTTTTTTTTTTTTGTAGAATTTTTTCTTTACAGAATAACTTCTGTGATTGGCAATTTCGGCGTTAAATGCAATACACAAACATAACAGAATTATGATTGGGCTTAAAGCCCAATCATATGATACTCTAGATGAGATGGAAATGACTTTAATATACAGGCAAATATGTCATCTCAAATTCTTTCGAATAGTGAGAAGAGACTTTGCATGGGAGGTGGTAGAAGTAGAGGCGGAGGTTTGTATTTCTCCTATGTGACACCGAAAATGGCGTGTAAAATGTTTCGTGCTGAATTTAAAATTTTTAGTTTTCATTATTTTTAAAGAAATTTATCATAGTTTTCCTTAAATTGAGGCATTTGTATGGGAGGTGGCAGAGGAAGTGGAACGTTTTAGATGATTTTGAAACTGCTTATCATCATCCTTATCACTATGCTTTGATTCAATTTCAAAGTCGACAGCTCTCATATATTCGAAGGAGAAATACTTTTCTTGAATTTATAATACAGATATTTATATGGGAGGGGGTAGAAGGAGGGAAGCTGAGCTGATAATTTTTTCCAGCATTTATTGCAACTATTAAAAAACAAATTCTGGCAAAATTTTAATTTTGTAATTTTTCTAGTTTAAATGGAAATCGATATAATGCATTTAAAAAAAATGATGCATTTGTATGGGAGGGGGTAGAAGGAGTGTAAGGATGAAAACAATTTTTTTTCCTGTTATTGATATTTCTATTTTTATACTTTGTGCGAAATATCAAATTGATAACTTTAACAGTTTCGAAGAAAAATAATTTAATTTAAATTTCAAAATTTCGTGAAATTTGTATGGGAGAGGGTAGAAGGAGTGAGGGGAAGTTGATAATTTTTTCACTGCTGATTGGAATTCTAATAAAATTAATTCTGGCAAAAATTCGTTTTTCTAACTTTACTAGTTTCGATGAAAATCGAAAAACTGCATTTTTCAAAATTATGCATTTGTATGGGAGGTGGTAGAAGGAGTGATGGGATCAGATCAATATTGAGTCATATTAATGGTACCTATATCATAATACTTGAACCCAAATTTCAAATTGATAGCTTAAATAGTTTCTAAGAAAAATCAATTTCTGAAAATTTCAAAATTTGGTGAAATTTGTATGGGAGGGGGTAGAAGGAGTGGGGGGATGTGGCCCGTTCACGAACTTAAAGTTTCTTTTTTGCTAAAAATGACACACAACAAATTTCAGCACGATAGCTCAAAGCGCTCGAGAGTTATGCTGTAGACAGACGGACAGACAGACAGACGGACAGACGGACAGACAGCAACTCGGAATCGAAGTTTTTGAGCGACAACAAATATTTCTGTACCCTTGGCGGCTCTGTGCGAGCATTATTTCTTAGCGTTACAAACGGTAAGGCAAACATAATATACTCTCAGATTTCATCTAGAGTATAAACACAGACGTGAAGAGAAGTAATGGTATTGGAAAGGTGGAGAGAGTGAAAACGACTGTAACGAGTGGTGAAGCTGGCATATTTTTCAGTTCTACCCACAAATATTTACAAACGTCTTATTCACCATCATTATTCTTCTTTTAATCTGCATGGGTTCGCATCTAACTATTCTTTAATAAGATTTCCCCTAGGTATGCAAAGTCGTCTAAGCTTTCTAAATTACAGTCTCCTACTGTAATATTATGTCTGATGCAGTTTTTTCCCAGTTTGTGTCGTAACCTTTTTATATTCTAGATGGAATCTGAGAGTATTATAAGTTTGCTCTAAAGTTTGTAACACCAAGAAATAAGGCGCGGAGAAAAAATGATACAGCAGTTAATATTATCACTCAAAAATCTCAAAACCGGATGTCCGTCCGTCCGTCTGTTCGCTCTCTAGCTTGAGAACGCATTGAGCTAGGAAGCTCAAATTTCGTACACGTCGTTTTAGACAAAAAAGTAAGGTCAAGTTCGTGGACGGGCCAAATCGCTTCACCCCTTCTATCCCTCCCATACAAAATTACACAATTGCGCAATTTGACAATAAACAGATTTGCTCGAAAAGTATAAAAGCTATTGGCCTGAAATTTGAAATATAATACTTTTATGATAATATCAATCTCCTGTATAAAAATTATGCGTGTCCTCCCCCTCCTTCCAACACCCCCCATACAAACTGCACTTTTTAAAGAAACACTCTAAGCCAATTTACTCAGTGCATGTAAAGTTTAGCGAGCTGAAATTGTGCACTAAATAATTATTTAGAATTATTAGTCAGACCAAAAAAAATTAGATGATTAGCTTCACCCCTTCTAACCCCTCCCATACAAAATGATGCAATTTCGAAATTCGACAATAAATGGATTTACTCAAAAAATATAAAAGCTATTAGTCCAAAATTTGTAATATATTACTTTTATAATAATATCAATCTACCGTATAAAAATTATGCGTATCCTCCCCCTCCTTCTACCACCTGACCCTTACGTACGTAAATTCCTTTTTGTCTCATTGGTAAGACCTATTTTAGAGTATGCTTCCCCTGTTTGGTGTCCTCATTATGCTGTCCATATTAATCGTATTGAAGGTGTTCAAAAGCGTTTTCTTCGTTTTTTCTTGCGGTTCCTTCCTTGGAATAACCCTGAATCTCTCCCACCTTATTCTAAGCGTTTAAAATTATTGGGTTTAGATAATATGTCTAGACGTGGAGAGGTCATCAATGTTTTGTTCGCCCATGGCTTACTCATGGGTAATATTGATGGTCCCGATCTGCTTTTAGTCTTCAATATCAGTGTGTCTACTAGATCTCCCGCAAGGTGGTAGTTGTAGTATGAGGTTTTACCAATTCCTGCAACTATCTTTGGAGTTAGCGACTCCACGGACCTGAGCTAACTATCCCCCTCTGGGATGGGGGCTGTAGAATTCACCCACAGCCAGTCCTGCTTGCCCTAAAAATGGCAAATGGACACTCACTGGATCATGGGCTTATCACCCGTGATCTTAAGACCTAAATGATACGAGAAACGGATACATCGCCTCGGATACGGACTGATTCTACGGTAACGACTTTTGGCATTCGAAAACGGACTATGATTGGCTTCTGGAACGTTCGAACATTGAATGACGGGGGAAGAGCTGGGGTTACTCGGTCCTTGCACCGCCAATCAGTGATCGACCGTGAAATGGAGCACTATAACATCCAAATCTTGGGCTTGAGCGAGGTCAGGTGGACAGGATCAGGAGAGGAACGAACCCCTAGCGGAAACACTATTCTGTACATTGGTCCTGAAAGTGAAGCCAGAAATGGCGTGGCGTTCGTCCTTACGCCGAGAGCGAGAAACAGTCTCATTAGCTGGGAACCAATCTCGGATAGGATTATCGTCGTCAGGCTCAGGACCAGTGTCAGAAACGTCACAATTCTGCAGTGCCACGCACCAACTAATACCGCGACATCTGGTGACAAAGAGGAGTTTTATAGCCAACTGAGTGCCACCTTCGAACGTGTTCCAAGAGGTGATATTATTATCATCTCGGGAGATATGAACGCCCAGGTTGGATCAGACAACACTGGACTAGAACACGTCATGGGGAGGCATGGTGACCCTTGGGTTGACGCTTCACGACCTTGGATTAAGAGACCCGAAAACGGCAAATTATTTGTGGAGTTCTGTAGTACTCGGCAAATGGTCATCGGAGGGACCCTTTTTCCACACAAGAGTCATCATAAAACATCTTGGGTTTCCCCTGATGGTGTTACTCAGAACCAGATCAACCATTTGGCTATAAGTCGCCGATGGAGAAGATGTCTCCTCGATGTGCGAGCGAAACGTGGAGCTGACGTGGGGAGCGATCACCACTTGATGGTTGCCTGCTTGAGATTGTGTACAGCAGCTATCCGACGACCACAAATTCTTCAAATGAAGCGCAAGCTTAATGTGGATAAACTCAGAGATCCCAACAAAAAACGCGAATACACCACCATTCTACGCGAAAAGTTTCACATTGGGTGAACATGAAATGCGCACACTGGACGCCAATTGGGAGGCAACCAGAAACACTTTTCTAACTAGTGCTGAAGAATCTGTGGGATATGCGCAAAGCGGTGAGAAACCCTGGATGTCACAAGACACATGGGACAAGGTTGGCAATCGGAAAAAAGCCAAATTGGCAATCATCTCTCAACCCGATGTCAACCAACGAACGCCCGACTTGAGGCAGAACTACCGCGATGCTCATATACAGCTTAAAAAGGCTGTTAGACGCGACAAGAGAAAGGCCATTGAAGATCTGGCAAACAAGGCAGAATCTGCGGCTTAGCTTGGGGATATGGGTTCACTTTTCAAAATCATGAAACAGTTGACGAACAGGAATTTCACCGCCAACCACCTGGTGAGAGATGTCAACGGAACTCTCCTTAATATGAGTGAACACCAGTTGCGACGATGGAAGGAATACTTCTCTGATATTTTAAACATCTTGTCAGATGAAGTATTCCGGAAACAGAACAACTTCCAAACATCCAACCGCAACAATCCTCTATTAGGGACGATCCCCCAGATAAGGAAGAGATAGTTTCCGCCATTCGGTCAATGGCGGGAAGGAAAGCTCCAGGTATAGACGGACTACCAACCGAACTCCTCAAAGCGGACCCGGAAATAACAGCCGATATACTCCTCCCACTCTTCACTAAGGTGTGCAATGAGGGATATCCGACTGAATGGAAGGAGGGCGTCATTGTGAAAATTCCGAAGAAGGGCGACCTTCGGGATTGTGGCAATTGGCGTGGTATATGTCTACTTACTGCCGTATCAAAAATTATGGCTAAGGTAATTCTCAATAGGATTAGTGATGTCGTCGAGAGCACTCTCGAAGTTTATCAGGCTGGATTCCGTAAAGGGTCGTCTTGTACCGACCACACAAATACCCTACGGATAATATTAGAGCAGTCAGCCGAAATGGGTTCGCCACTACATCTCATGTTTGTGGACTTCGAGAAGGCTTTCGACAGCGTTAAGCGAGATTACATATGGAATGCTTTGCGTAGGAGAGGTATTCCAGATAAGGTCATAGCTATGATTAAAGAATCCTACGAAAATGCAAGGTGTCGCGTCTTGCATAGAGGAGAGCTGTCCGAGAGCTTTCCTGTGCGAACGGGTGTCAGACAAGGCTGCATATTATCACCAGCCCTGTTTCTGGTGGTAATAAATGACATCTTAAAAGCTGCACTGGAAGGTGGGGAAGGTAAAGGTCTTCAATGGAGACTATTTAACATCTTAAGTCACCTTGATTATGCTGATGACGTGTGTTTGCTTGCACATACCCGTTCGGACTTAGAGTCAAATGTTCACTCGTTGCATTCTAAATGCAAAGAGGCGGGACTGAAAATAAATGTGCGTAAAACCAAGTACATGCACATGGGTTCGAACGCAAGCACACCGATTGTTCTTAATGGACAGGATGTGGAAGAGGTGCAAGATTTTTGCTATGTCGGAAGCATTGTCAGCATGGACGGCGGAGCCGAAAAGGATGTTGAGGCTCGGCTAAATAAAGCCCGTCAGGCCTTCGGTATCCTTTCCCCTTTCTGGAGGTTAAGAGAGATCTCCCTTCGCACGAAGCTGCGAGTTTTTGACGCATGCGTCAAATCCGTGTTGTTATATGGTTGTACTACGTGGAAAGTGACCGTTCGACTTACCAAGAAACTACAGACTTTCGTAAATCAATGCCTCCGGCGCATTTTAGGAATATTCTGGCCAGAAGTAATCTCCAACGACGAACTTTGGAGTACAACTCGCCAGACTAAAATAGGTATTGAGATTCAACGGCGAAAGTGGCAGTGGATCGGTCATACTTTGAGGAAACCAGAGCGAAACATCGCAAAACAGGCTCTGGATTATAACCCTTAAGGAAGACGTCGGGTTGGTCGACCATGTAACACATGGAAGCGAGCAGTTGAGTAGGAGGCCAGAGGAATAAACAAGTCCTGGCAACAGCTTAAAGCCGATGCTCAGGATCGCGCCTTGTGGAAGAGAGTTGTTTCTGTCCTATGCCCCTATAGGGGGTCTTAACAGGAATTTGATTGATTGCAGGACTGGCTAAAATAATAAAATAAATAATAGTAGTCGGGGGAAATGGGGAGCATTTCAAAAATGGAGCACTTTTCAAAATTATAAATCCTTATATCTCAAAAAAGAGTACAGATATCAATTCGAAAATTTGTCAGATTGTAGAACTACATAGTCGTTAATTTTGGTAAAATTTTAAGTTGGGAGGTGTAAGGGGAAGGAAGTGGTTAGCAAAAATGTCGAAAATTTTGAGTGATTTTTTTAGGGCTCTGGGAAAAGATACAAAGTTTAAATTTTGCATGTAGATACATCTATTTGATGTAAATAGAAAAATAATAATAACTTGATCCATAATTGTTATAAACCGACCCCCCCGGTCTAACGTGCACAAGCTGTTTCATGTGCATTGAACAAAACACATAAACTGAAAATTTTTGAGTGAAATTTTAAAGTAGAAACTTGAAAATTTGGGAAATACATTTAAAAAAAATCCCTAAGCAATCGCAATATTAACTGGTCGAAAACGTTTAAAACTTCTACCCCCTCCCATACAAAATTATTTTCAAGAAATCAATTATCACCTAACTATTTAAAGCTATCAATTTAAAATTTTGCTTAAAAATTTTTAAAAACAATTGAAACAAAATTGCGTCAAAAGTCTTGAAATCACTCTTGCCCTTCTACCCCCTCCCATACAAAAGTATGATTTCGACCAATTTCATTAAATCAACTAATAACCAACAAATTAAAAGCTACGAGCTTGGAATTTTGTAAGAGCACCTTACAAGAGAAATGAAATAAAACTGCATCACAAATTTTATGATTCCCCTACCCGCTCTACCACCTCCCATACAAATGTTCGGTTTCGTGAATAAAAAAATAAAATACACTGAATTTTATGAAAATCCTATGCAACTTCGTCTATGAAACTGACATTCTAAACAGAGAATATTGGACGTGATTCAAGCAGTCAATTAAAAAACTATTAACATTCACCCACCCTTACTATCACCCCTCACTCCTCCCCTCCTAAAAACGCAAACATGCATAAATAAACGAACAAAATATTGGTTATATGTATTGGAGCTTTTGGACGTTTCCGCAAAGTGTTAAATTGACAACGGCCCTGCCCAAGAACCCCCTGTCACTTACTCTTCCCTAATCACTCTAACCTGCATATTGACTTTCAACGCATCCGCAACTTGTCCCAAGAATAATAAAATTTCGCCCAACTTGTTGGCAGTTTATTTCATGAAATGCTCTAAGCCAATTTACTCAGTGCATATAATACTTATCGAGCTGGAATTGTGCACTAAATGTTAAATTACAATTATTAGTAAGACGAAAAAAATTTGACGATTTGCTGCACCCCTATAATATAATGTATAATGAAAGCTACAAGATTGCCTATCAGAATGGAGGCCGAAGTTCACTCAACTAAGTTGAATGTTCGGCACTCCACACTTTTAGGAAATTCAGGATTCATATTATGTAATAATAATTTACTTCAAAATTAGTCATTAGTTATGGCAAATTTTTTCAAGGATGTGGCATCTTACTGCTTTTTTAAATATTGCAATATTATTGCTTTTGTGAATGTGGTAAGGCGTCTGGTTAAAAACTTTAATAGCCTGGTTAATTGGGTCGTTTTGAACACGATTCGTTCGAGCAGCTGGTGTTCTTATTTGCTCAGCACTTCTTGTATCATACATATTCACTTCGTTTGAGTCAAATTTTACTGAGCTTTTAGTGAGTCGATGTACCAGTTTATATACAGGGCGTTTGGTACTCCGTGTGCCACCTTGTAATGGGTTATTCCTAGATACATATATTTGGAGACAAAATTGTTCTACGGAGATGGTCAATTTTCAATGTCCGCGGAGATACAGGGTGATCAAGAAAAGGGTTTCGGACCAGTACCCTCACTCACTCAAAACGCTATATCTTGAAAACTAATAATCACAATTCAAAGTGCTTGCTTTTTAGGGAATCGAATTACCTTTCATTCGGTGTAATAGTCCGCATTGTAACTGTACCCAATCCCGAGGTATTTGCTTCAGAACACAAATTTTTGATACTTTGACCCTCAAAATTCTGGGATCAATGTAGTTTTTTCCCACGCATTACAAAAATGTCATTTTAATGTTGTTTTTTTATGTGCCACATTATTGTCTACAAATGATGCACACATACTTATGACTTAGGTTTTCCCGTTTTCTGGGTAATAAGCGAAAATACATATGGCTTAAAAATGAAATGTGCCATAAAGCAACCGTCGTTCTAAAAAAAACTGCCTGAAATGTTGTTAAACTGAAATATTCTTATTGTCCTTTAATTACTATTTAGATTATCGACGAATGTCCTTTAAGTAGTATTTAAATTTTCGAGGAAATGAATTAAATTGAAATGAGTTTCAACACAACTAGGTGCAACACTTTGCCTTTTTTAATAGGATACCTAATAAAATGAAAAGCGTATAAAAGCAAATCTTACTTCATATTTTTATCAGTTTTAGTTACATTGTTAAAAGTACAAGGTGTCGCTAAAATTTAGAAAATAATTTCGAAATGCCTGAGTTCACGAATGATGAATATGCAGACATCAATTTTATTTATGGGGAGTGTCAAATACACGAGCGGCGCGATGTTTGTATCATCAGAGATTTCCTAATCGTCGGATACCTTTCAAGAGAGTATTCCAAGAAGTTAGTTAACAGAAGGATTCGGGAAACAGGCAGCGTTAGGACAAGCAGAGTAAATGCAAATCCTGCACCGATAATCGCTGTTCCAATCGATGAAGGAATACTACATGCAGTTAAAAACGATCCATCAATCAGTATCCGACGCTTGGCATTGCAGTTAAACGTCTCTACGTGGAAAGTTAGGAGTGTCCTAAAAGCAGAGCGTTTGCATCCCTACCACCACACACCAGTGCAGGAGCTGTTACCCATTGATTTTCCCAAAAGGATGGAGTTTTGCAATTGGCTCTTTGAACAACAACTAAGTGACGAAAATTTTATGAACA
This sequence comes from Chorisops tibialis, assembly GCA_963669355.1. Lineage (NCBI taxonomy): Eukaryota > Metazoa > Arthropoda > Insecta > Diptera > Stratiomyidae > Chorisops > Chorisops tibialis. The sequence goes on along the minus strand of OY770263.1, from coordinate 112,757,813 downwards.
ACATTCTTTGGACGGATGAGTCCCAATTCACCAGGAACGGTATCACAAACTTCCACAACTTACACACCTGAGCTGAGAACAATCCACATACAAGAAGAGAGGCATCATTTCAGCACAGATTCAGTATCAATTTATGGGCAGGTGTGATTGGTGACGATTGGTCCTATTAGGCTTCCGCCTACCTTAAATAGTTCCAATTACTTGCATTCTTTGACAAATGATCTACAGAAGTTATTGCTCGATGGTGCTCCAGCTCATTACGGCCGACAAATCACAGATTGGTTAAATTCCAATTATAGCAATCGCTGGATCGGTAGAAATGGACCGATACACTGGCCTGCAAGATCTCCTGATTTAACTATTATGGATTTCTTTGTATGGAGCCGTATGAAGGATCTTGTCTACGTAACGGAAGTAGTAACGTTGCAGGATCTAAACACCAGAATCGATGCGGCAGCAACAGAAGCAAGGCAGCAGTTGAGAAGTATGATCACAAAGAGAACACTGGCAAAACGAGCTTTAGCGTGCATTCAAAATGAAAGTGGCCATTTTGAACATTCATTGTAATTAAGGAAATTTGAAATAAGCCATAAAAACCGTTCTTAAGTTCTTTTAGTTCAAGCGGAGAGTGTTGATCAACATATTCTTGTTTATTTGATAAAAGTGCTAAATTATTGAAATGATAGTTTTTGCTAAACCATGAAACTTATGCAATGCAAGTGTAGACATCTTTTGTAGGCAATAATATGACACATAAAAACAACAACATTAAAATGACATTCTTATAATGCGTTTTTTTTGAGAAAAGCTACATTGATCCCAGAATTTTGAGGGTCAAAGTATCAAAAATTAGTGTTCTGAAGCACATACCTCAGGATTGGGTACAGTTACAATGCGGACTATTGCACCAAATGAAATGTAATTCGATTCCCTAAAAAACAAGCTAAAACACTTTGAATTGTGATTATTAGTTTTCAAGTTTGAGTGAGTGAGGGTACAGGTCCGAAACCCTTTTCTTGATGACCCTCTATCTCCGCGGATATTGAAAATTGACCATCTCCGTAGAACAATTTTTTTCTCAGAATATATCTAGGTATAACCCCTTACAAGGTGGTGCACGAAGTACCAAACACCCTGTATATGCGTTATATATAATTTCTTTCATTTTCACGTGAAGGTATCGATATCGTCGTAAGATGCCAATAATTGGAGCAATTTTTTTTCTTATTGCAGCTATATGACTGGTCCATGTTAGCTTTTCATCAATGATTAGACCAAGATATTTGGTTTGTGGCACTCTATTTAATAACTGGTTATTGATTTTCAGCAATAGGTTGATCTTCTTTTTGTTCTTTTGCCTGAATATCATGTAATTCGTCTTTGAAGCATTTATTGTTAATCTGTTTCCTAACAGCCATCTTTGATATTTTATCAGATCTTCATTAATCCGAAAATTTAACTCCTCCTTCGATCTTATTGAATATAGTAGTAAGGTGTCATCAGCAAAGATTACATACTTTCCGTGTAGTCCAGCTTTCTGCAAATTATGAATGTACAGGAGGTACAAGGTTGGACCCAGAATTGAGCCTTGTGGTACTCCTATGTTGACGTAGAGTTCATCGCTGAGTTCATCGGTAAGATAACTCCTAATGAGCTCATTTGTTTCTCCTCTAATTCCAATTTCATCAAGTCTATCAATCAGCGTTTTGTGATCCACAGTGTCAAATGCTTTCATTAAGTCAACAAATAATGCTACCACATAATTTCCCTCATCCAGTCCCTTGTTGATATATTGCACAGCATCAACAAGAGCAGCAGTCGTGTTGCTGTTTTCCTGAAAATCACACTGATTTGGATCGAACCCACATGTTTATACTCTAGATGAAATCTGAGAGTATTATAAGTTTGCCACAAAGTTTGTAACGCCAAGAAATAAGGCTCGGAGAAAAAAATTAATGATACAGAAGTTCATGTAATAACTCAAAAATCTCAAAACCGGATGTCCGTCCGTCCGTCCGTCCGTCCGTCCGTCCGTCCGTCCGTCTGTCCGTCCGTCCGTCCGTCCGTGTCCTCTCTAGCTTGAGAACGCGTTGAGCTAGAAAGTTCAAATTTTGTATACGTCGTTTTTAACAAAAAAGTAAGGTCAAGTTCGTGAACGGGCCAAATCGCTCCACCCCTTCTAACCCCTCCCATACAAAATGACACAATTGCGCAATTTCACAATAAACGGGTTTGCTCGAAAAATATAAAAGCTACTGGAATGAAATTTGGAATATATTATTTTTATGACAATACCAATCTACCGTATAAAAATGATGCGTGTCCTCCCCCTCCTTCTACCACCTCCCATACAAACTGTACTTGTCTTGAATTACTCTAAGCCAATTTACTCAGTGCGTATAAAATTTAGCAGGCTGAAATTGTGCACCAAATATTTGTTTCAAATTGTTAGTAAGACCAAAAAAAATTAGACGATTAGCTTCACCCCTTCTACCCCCTCCCGTACAAAATGACACAATTTCGCAAATTGATAATAAATGGATTTACTCGAAAACTATAAAAGCTATTAGCCTGAATTTTGGGATATATTACACTCATAATGATTTCAATCTACCGTAGAAAAATTATTTTCGTCGTCCCTCCCTTTCTACCCCCTCCCATACAAACTGCACTTTTTCATGAAATGCTCTAAGTCGATTTTCTCAGAACATATAACATTTATCAAGCTCATATTTTGTAAGAAATACATAATTAGCATTTTCACTAAGATCAGAAAAAAATATTTGATTAGCTTCACTGATTCTACCCCCTCCCATACAATATGACACAGTTTCACAACTTTACAAAAAAACGATTTTCTTAAAAAGTATGAATGGCACTAGTCTGAAATTTAAGGGATATCAATTTTATAATATTCCTAGTTATTTTTGAAAAAATCACTAGAATCCCCCCACTCTTTCTACCACCTCCCATACAAACTGCACATTTTCACTAAATCTAACTCACTAATTTTCTCAGTTCCCATTCAATTTTTGGAGTAAGCATTTTGTATAAAACATTTTTATAGCTACTTTAGCATGATGGGGAAAAATTATTTCAATGCTATCATCCCTTCTAACACTCCCCATACAAAATTTCTTGGGATCACTAAAAATTCTATCTCATCTAGAGTATCGTAAGATTGCGCTTTACGCGCAATCGTAGCCCTGTTATGTTTTTTTAATATAATTTTATATCCTTTCGTTGATAATTTTTTCAAATACTTTGCTGAACGCCGTAAGTAGTGCAATCGGTCGATAGTTACCAGGTTATTTTTATCACCATCTTTATGTACCGGAGTAATCACTGCTGATTTCAATATTTTCTGGAGCACTTCCTCTTCCATATGTTTGTTAATTATATTAGCTAAGGGCTGAGCAATTATATTCTTTTTCCTTAAGGTCATTAGTGGTGATTCCGTCGAAACCAGGTGCCGTGCCTTATTTTTTGCTGGGATAATGTACATAACACTTCTTCAGTGGTGGTGGGACTTAGGAACATGGTTTTATTTACTCTAGGAACTGAAATTCTGGAGTAAGTTACTGTTTGATGTATATCATTCATATTAGCTAAAAGTTTATCAGCTACAGTTGCAAAATGTTGATTCATAATATCGGCACTCCTCCTACCCCCTCCCATACAACCTGACACAATTTCACAACTTTCTAAAAAGTCGCTTTACCTGAAAAGTATGAATGCTACTGATCTGCAATTTAAAACATGTCAAAATCATGATTTTTATAATTATTTCTGAAAAGTAACTAAGAACTCGCCCCTCCTTCTACCAACTCCCATACGCACTGCTCAATTTCACTAAATCCAATACACTAATTTTCTCAATACCTATTAAAATTTGAAATCCTAAATTTTGTATAAAACATTTTGATAGCAAACTTAGCGTCATGTGAGAAAATTAGTTCAAACCCCCTCTACTACTTCCCCTACAAAATTTCTTAAGATCCAAAAATTTCTCTTTCATTTAGAGTATCGCATGATTGGGCTTTATGTCCAATCGTAGTCCTGTTGTTTCTTTTATATTTTTAATGGCTTATTAGTTTGTAAATATTTTTAATTTTTTTTTCTCTATTATAGTATTGTTATTGTAATTATTCTTTAATCCTAATTTAAATTTGTATGTTCAATGGTATATTATCACCTGTCGACTATTGTAAATGAATAAATAAATAAACATGAAGCAATTAGTGTTTATAATAGTAGCAGACAAATCATCACACTTTTAAATTTGTACGCCATTGAAATAAAATCACCGCATAGCATTCATAAACATTTCTTTTAGCCCTGTTTAGCTTACTTTAAAGTAAACGCTACACATTTTCCATTTTCAAGTTTAATGTAGTCGACTAATTACATTGAACTTTTATTCAAATCACTTGTATTCAATTTTCTGTCATATCTATTGCATTCAGTTGTAATTTAGCAGGCATATGTTAGCAAAACTAATCACATAGGAACACATACTTTTCAGACAGGATTATCTATCCCGAAGCGACTCTAGGCCACATCCATCACGGCACATACAATAACTTATCATAAGTACGGAACAAAAAAAAAATAATGCATACAGAACTGAATGCGAAATAAATCTAATTAAGGGATCGTACCCTCTAACAAATAATCCGTCGTCGAGAAAATATTTAATTAAACTGCTATGCTGATATGAATTTCAATTGAAAGTCGGTATGCTGGTATAATAAAAATTATAGTCAACCTCGTAATTAACCGTGATCTAATGTGTGTACGGCATTGAAGTCTGCATAAGCTGAACTCGCTCTTTATCAGAATTTAAGCTCGCAGGTGGCCTTGACAAAGAAATCAATCAGTCTTATCAGGAGGTGGTAAATTATAACTAAATACAAATCGGAAATTCATACACTCCTTGCCAATACATCTCAAGACATGGGGTTCATACTTAGCGCGTAGTGCCAGCTGTCTGTCACTCGGGCAGACAAACTTGTTGCCAGGGTTATCCTTGCTGCTTTGGAAGTCCATTGCTCCTTTTTTTGCTATTCGATTGCGCTAACAATATCCCAATTCGACAGAAATTGGATATGGTGGTGCAATTAAAGCGACATTGAAAAACAAATAAAGAAAACACTTCTCAAGGTAAAAAAACACACACACACCACTTTTTCAGATATAATCGCGCGTATACGAAATTCACATTCCAAGATATCGACCCGTACACTTAGACGCCTGTTGCTTGACTAAAATAAAGCACAATCCGAAAGCGTACTACACATATTCGCGTTATCAACTTTTTTGCTTCAGCGTTTGTGTAGTTTACATATCCGAGCAGACTAGAAAATAAGGAGTCGTATTGTTCCAAGGAATCTTTCTGATCTGAATGACGACGACAACTGTGTGTCGCTCAAATCCCACTTCAAAAGTCTCGAGAAGAAATCTATTTATCATGTAGAGCGCCGGATAGTAGGCGTCAAAGCGACTTCCGGAAGGAAGGATACATAATATCTTTTGAGAGGAAACGAGCTTATCATGCCTACTATCTGTGAAAGCTTTAACGTCCATATGGAGTGTGTATTACCAGAGATAAGGGAATTAATATTGTATGTACATACATACAGATGATTTTGCCAACCCTAGACAGGCGACAGTTTGGATGCGCTAGAATGAATACCAAAGGAAGAAGAATAGAGGAGTCCTGGACAACGGAAGTGTTCAGACGCTGAACACAGATTTTAAAATTGTTGACCATTGTTGTTGTTTTTTTTCCAATGATTATATCTTCGAAATTACTTACCATAAAAAATTCATATTTTGGGACCATTAAGGTGGCATACAGATCCACCGGAATCAGCTTAGAAGGAGGCTAATTATTGTATTTATTCATATTAATCAACAGGCATAAGCCAACTGACATCAAAAGATTAACAATTATAGTAATCAGTTTAACATTATTAACAATTTTTTTAAATTAATGGATGTATGTATTAAAATCAAAATAATCATAGTAAGAATTAAAATTTTTAGTCATGGTAGTCATTGATTCCTGAGACCCAAAGTTTGTATGATGCGCGTCCAAATGCAAAAAGCTATTAAGCCTAAGAGACCTAGAGCGCGAGTTAAAGTTAACTAGACTTAATAGATCAGGTAAGATAATGATACCTGAGACGATTTTATACATAAATACAGCCGACGCCAACTCCCTTCGTGATGACATCCCAATAAGTTGCAAACGATCACAGTACGGTGGCAGTCGAAGCGAATCAGCCCAAGGCAAATGATAGAGCGCAAAACGTAAAAATTTGCGCTGAACGGACTCGATACGAGTAGAGATACTCGATACACACTAACACTTCTGTCCTAATAGAGTTTGGACAATGCCCTTATACCAACAGTTACGACTGCGTTTAGAAGCACAAGAAGGCAACATAAGAAATACGAAATTCGGCCAAACTTGAGTTTGGCCGATTTCAAATTTACGGATACGAGCGAAAACTTGCGTTAAACTACAAGTTTTTGAATGGAATTCTCATTAAAACCGAAAATGAATATGACTTTCATAAATAACAATTCAATTTGATTGTGTTTACTTGATAAAAGAAAAAGAATTGAGAAAATTCAAATTTCGGACGAAATTTCCCGCGCAATCGGGGTACACCCCATGTCCAAACTCTATTAGGACAGAAGTGTTAGTGTGTATCGAGTATCTCTAGATACGAGCAACATGAATTTTATAAGACGGTGACGAGACAACAATTGTAAGGGGGAGGGTCAGGGGGGTGTAAAGAAAAACACTTAAAAATGAATATCTCAACTACCTCTTAAGCTATGCAATTGAAACTTAAAAGATATATTAAGCTATACTAGCGAAATATAAGAAAAATATAAAATTTGGTCATAGCAGTAGTGGGGGAAATGAGGAGCATTTCGAAAATTGCGCACTTTCCAAAATTCCAAAAAGTTACATGTCAAAACTGAGTACAGATATCAAATCGAAAATTTGTCAGATTGTATAAAGTCTATAATTTTGATAAAAAAAATTAAATTGAGGAGTGTAAGCAAAAATGTTGAAAATTTTGAAAGATTTTTTTAGGGCTCTGGCAAAAGATACAAATCTTAAATTTTGCATGTGGATACATCTATTTGATATACAATCTACCGTGCACAAGGTGTTTCATGCGCAATAAAAATACAAAAACTGAATATTTTTGAATAAAATTGTAAGGTAGAAAATTGAAAATTTGCGAAATGCATTTAAAAAAAAATCCCTAAATGTATGGAATATTAAGTGGTCGAATATCTTCATAACTTCTACCCACTCACCCCTCCTCTCCCCCCTCCAATACAAAATTATTTTTTATTTTATTTTTTTTTAAGTAATCCATTATCACCTAACTATTAAAAGCTATCAATTTGAGATTTTGCACAATAACTTTTAAAAATAATTGAATCCAAATTGCGTCAAAAGTTTTTAGATCACGCCTGCCCTTGTACCCCCTCCCACACAACAGTATCACTTCGACCAATTTCAATAAATCAATTAATAAACAGCAAATTAAAAGTTACGAACTTAAAATTTTGTACGAACACCTTACAAGAGAAACGAAATAAAACTGCATCACAAATTTTACGATTCCCTCACCTCCTCTACCCCCTCCCACACAAATGTTTGATTTCGTGAATGTAAAATATACCGAATTTTATGAAAATTCTTTGCAACTTCGTCTATGAAACTGACATTTTATACAGAGAATATTGGACGTGATTCAAGCAAATAATTAAAAAATTATTAACATCCACCCACCCTTATTATCCCCCCTCATCCTTTCCCTCATAAAAACCCAAACTTGCATAATTAAACGAATGAAATATTGATTATATGTACTGAAGCTATTGATCGTATCCGCAATTAAGTGTTTAATTCACAACAGCCCTGTCTCCTTTCACTTAATCTTCTCTAACCACTCTAACCTGCATATTGACTTTCCACGCATTCTCAACTTGTCGCAAGAATAATAAAGTAGCGCTCAACTTGTTGGCAGTTTATTTATGATGATTTCAATCGGACATTTTTCCCCAAACTGCACATTTTTTTGAAATACTTCACTCAGTACGTATAAAATTGATCGAGCTGAAATTGTGCACTAAATATTTCTTTAGAATTGTTAGTAAGACAAAAAAAATTAAACGAGTAGCTGGACTCCGTCTACCCCCTTCCATACAATCTGAAACAATTTCACAACTTTACAAACAGTAGATTTTCCTGAAAAGTATGAATGCTACTGATCTGGAATTTAAAACATGTCAAATGCTTGAGGTTTAGTCTTAGTTTTAGTTATTCCTTAAAAAGTCCTTAAGAACTCCCAACTCCTTCTACCATCTGCCATACAAACTGCCCTAATTTTCTCAGTACCTATTCAATTTTTGGAGCTTAAATTTTGTAAAAAAAAAAAACACATTTCTATAACTACTCTAGCATGATGTGAGAAAAATTAGGTCAATGCTGTCAGCTGATGATGATGCAATGGCACTACAGCCCATATCGATATAGGGAAATCGTAAAATTTGATACGCAGTTTTATTTCGCGTCTCTTGTAAGGTGCTTGTAAAGAATTTCAAGTTCGTAGCTTTTAGTTTGTTGGTTATTAGTTGATTTAATAAAATTGGTCGAAATCATAGTTTTGTATGGGAGGGGGTAGAAGCGCAAGCGCGATTTCAAAACTTTTAAAGCAACTTCATTTGAATTATTTTTATAAGTTATGCCAAGTTTGAAATTGATAGCTTTTAAGAGTTAGCTGATAACTGATTTCTTAAAAATGCTCGAAAAAATAATTTTGTATGGGAGGGGGTAGAGGAGGTAGAGGAATCGTCAAACTTGTGATGCAATTTTCTTTCATTTTTGTTGTTAGATGCTCGTACGAAATTTCAAGTTCATAACTTTTAATTTGTTGGTTATTAGTTGATTTAATGAAATTAGTCGAAATCATACTTTTGTATGGGAGGGGGTAGAAGGGCAAGCGCGATTTTAAAACTTTGAACGCAATTTCATTTTAATTATTTTTGTAAGTTGTTTTGCAAAATTTGAATTTGATAGCTTTTAATGGTTAGGTGATAATTGATTTCTTGAAAATGGTCGAAAAAATAATTTTGTATGGGAGGGGGTAGAAGTTTTAAAGGTTTTCGACCAGTTAATATTTCCTATATTTAGGGATTTTTTTTAAATGCATTTCGCAAGTTTTCAAGTTTCTACCTTAAAATTTCACTCAAAAATTTTCAGCTTATGTGTTTTTTTCAGTGCACATGAAACACCTTGTGCACGTTAGACCGGGGGAGTCGGTTTATAATAAATATGGATCAAGTTAATATTATTTTTCTATGTACATTAAATATAGGTATTCACATGCAAAATTTTAACTTTTTATCTTTCACTAGAGCCCTAAAAAAATCACTCAAAATTTTCGACATTTTTGCTTATCACCTCCCTCCCCTTACACCTCCCAGCTTAAAATTTTTACCAAAATTAACAATTATGTAGTTCTACAATCTGACAGATTTTTGATTTAATATCTGTACTATTTTTTGAGATATAAGGATTTGTAATTTTGAAAAGTGCGCCATTTTTGAAATGTTCCCCATTTCCCCCCACTACTATTATTTCGACATGTTATATTTTTTTTGTATTTGTCTAGTATAGCTTAATATACGTTTAAAGTTTCAATTACATAGCTTAAAAGATAGTTGAGATATTAATTTTTAAGTGTTTTTCTTTACACCCCCCCTGACCCTCCCTCTTACAATAATTAGCCGCTTTCTGAGCTGGTTCCGATGGAACTATATGCCACCTTGACATTCTCCAAATATGATTTTTTTACGATAAGTAATTTCGAAGATATAATCATTTGAAAAAAAAATTTGACCGACAATTGGTTCTTAGCCCCCCCTTTTCGCACCCCAATGGATAAAAAAATTAAATTATTTTTTAAAGTTGTCTCACAAACCCTTCTATATGTATGTTGAGTTTTAGCTTCCTAGCTATTACCATGGTTGAGATATTTGAATTCGTATTTTTCGGTTTAAGCGCTCCCCTCGCCTCCCCCTGAACCCGTACACCCTCCAAGATGGGTATCCGCCTGAGATCCGCAACTATCTACAATCCCTCCAAAAATGAATTTTCTATCTTGAAGGGTTTGGGAGTTAATGTGCGCTGAGCGTACACGTCGGCGTACGGCGGACGGCGGACGGCGTACAGACAGACGGATTTTTTTTTTTGCATTTTTAGGCTAATTTAGTCATGAAACGCGAAAAAAAAAAATTTCAGGGTAGCAAACTTTTTTTTTTTTTTGTGTCGATCACAATACTTTATTATTAGAATAATAAAGTAAAATGAAAACGTAAATTTTTACCTAAAAAACTGGAAATGATAGACACGGTGTCACTAGAGTTAAAACACTAGACTTTCTATGCACACGGAATAAGAGCGCAGTATATTGTGACTCTGACCGAAACTCTCCTAATCATGCATACATGTCTGTAATTTTTATACTCTAGATGAAATCTGAGAGTATATTGTGTTTGCCTTACCGTTTGTAACGCTAAGAAATAACGCTCGCACAGAGCCGCCAAGGGTACAGAAATATTTGTTGTCGCTCAAAAACCTCGATTCCGAGTGACCGTCTGTCCGTCTGTTCGTCTGTCCGTCTGTCTGTCTGTCTGTCTGTCTGTGCGTCTGTCTACAGCATAACTCTCGAAAGCTTTGAGCTATAGTACTAACAATTTGTGTGTGTCATTTTTAGCAAAAAAGTAACTTTAAGTTCGTGAACGGGCCAAATCGCTCCACCCCTTCTACCCCCTCCCATACAAAATGACACAAATGCGCAATTTGACAATAAACGGATTTGCTCGAAAAGTATAAAACCGATTGGCCTGAAATTTGAAATATATTACTTTTATAATAATATCAATCTACGGTACAAAAATTATGCGTGTACTCCCCCTCCTTCTACCACCTCCCATACAAACTGTACTTGTCATGAATTACTCTAAGCCAATTTACTCAGTGCGTATAAAATTTAGCGAGCTGAAATTGTGGACCAAATATTTATTTAAAATTGTTAGTAAGGCGAAAAAAAATTAGACGATTAGCTTCACCCCTTCTACCCCCTCCCATACAAAATGGAACAATTTCGCAATTCGACTATAAATGGATTTGCTCGAAAAGTATAAAAGCTATTAGTCTGAATTTCGGGATATATTACTTTCATAATGATTTCAATATACAGTATAAAAATTATTTGCGTCATCCTTCTCCTTCCACCCCCTCCCATACAAACTAAACTTTTTCATGAAATGCTCTAAGCCGATTTTCTCAGAACATATAACATTTATCGCGTTGACATTTTGTGATAAATACTTATTTAGCATTATCACTAAGATCAGAAAAAAATAATTGAATAGCTTGACTGCTTCTACCCCCTCCCATACAATATGACACAGTTCCACAACTTCACAAAAAATCTATTTTCTTGAAAAGTATGAATGTTACTGGTCTAAAATTTAAGAGATGTCAATTTTATGATATTCTTAGTTATTTTTGAAAAAATCACTAAAATCCCCCCACTATTTCTACCACCTCCCATACAAATTGCACATTTTCACTAAATCTAACACACTAATTTTCTCAGCTCCTATTCAATTTTTGGAGTAAACATTTTGTCTAAAACATTTTTATAGCTACTTTAGCATGATGGGGGAAAAAAGTAGTTCAATCCTATCACCCCTTCTAACACTCCCCATACAAAATTTCTTGGGATCACAAAAAATTCTATCTCATCTAGAGCATCGTAAGATTGCGGTTTACGCGCAATCGTAGCCCCGTTATGTTTTTTTTATCGCAATAAGTTGAACTTAGGAGTCACCCTTTAATACTGTAGCGTACAGTCCAGTCGGTTTAGGAAAGGATGAAACAAAATGAAAATTAACAAAACAAACAATTAATTAAATAAGAACGGACAGGATAAAAGAAATCGGTGGATGTTGCCTTTAAATTGCGAGATGTTATAATCATTAGGAAAAGTGGCTGCGGGTAGTGCATTCCACATTTTGGATGTTCGAGGTATGAATGGCTGCCAAAATTTCACCGTAAGTGATTTGGGTGGCTCAACCGTATACTCATGAGCACGGAAATTCTCCGAATGGTCAAGTGTCACACCATCAAAGATGAGGTCAGGTACCGAAATGTCATATTTAAGAGAATGATGACAGGCTTGTGTTTTAGTGGTATTAAACTGTACTCGATTCGTTCAGCCCCAATGCAGGATTGTGTTGAGGTCAGTATTTAATGAATTAAATAACTCTCGGTGCTTAATACGCACAAAAGACTGGTGCGCCTCAGCAATTGAGTCGAAGCTATAAGTGTTTTCAAGTGTACTGTCATCTGCGAAGCTGTGAATTGGGTTGAGAGTTGACGACAAAAGGTCGTTAATAAAGATTAGAAATAAAGTAGGTGATAAAATGGAGCCTTGAGGAACGCCGGAATTGATAGGAAAGGGAGATGAAGAGACGCCACCTAAAACAACTTGAATGGTGCGCTTTGATAGGAAAGTCTCAACCCATAGCAAAAAAGAAGCATCAAAGCCAAATGCTTTGAGCTTAGAAAGTAGGGGTTTGTGCCAAACTTATTACCTCATTCACTCATTCGCCACTGTTATTTTTCAATAAGACAAAATGTATACATGCGAACCCGCCATGTGGTGACAGTGCCATGATTTCACATTCACACATATGTATGCCACTATCGATACATCTCTCATCAGCTCTCCTCTTGTATGAGTAACCTAGCACTAGTGAGCTTTGCCCTTGAGCATTCGTTTTGGAATTCATTCCTCGTGCATTTGGTCCACGTGGCCAGCCCATTTTAGCTTGCGGAGTTTGATCACGATAGAGGTGGGCAAAATAGTTCAATTTGGTGAACTAGTTCACTATTTCCAGTTCATCAAAAGTGGTATAGTTCTTTATCTTAGTTCGTTTAGTTCACTCTCGTTGTAGGGCATGACACACGATCGATGGTATATTTAATGGTAAACGATAGTGAAAATTACTCTTTTCAGAAGAAATATTGTAAGAAAAATAAATTATTCTTTTATACAAATGACGGCTTCGTGCTTTTATACCATTTTTCCCCAATTCTCAAAACTTCCGTCAGGTGTCGTTGGGTGTGTGTCTAGACTATTCGGAAAAGTTCTAGATCTTTAATTGCCTACATTTTGGAGTATACTGTTCCGTCGGGTGTATACTGGAAGGTTCTAGATCTTTGATTATGGCTTTTTACATATTGGGGGACTGTTCTGGCATATTCGGGAAAAATCAATATTGCGTGGTTGCCAGATCTATAACATTACCCTCTCCTTAGCCCTTGTTCGTCCCGAACAGAGTCGTTCACTTCCTCAATGGCACCATGGTACTTTGTTAGTCGGTCGAGATGTACCACTTTCATTTTAGTATGAGGTTTTCGCTGATTCCATCCATCCTTTGGTTCGGTCGTTATCCTCTGAATGGTTTTTCCGGCTTCTTTTTCCTTCTCACGTTCGCGTTCTTGCTCCATGTCCTTTTCGCGCTCCTTCTCCTCCGTGGCAGCACGTTTACTTTCCTTTTCACGTTCCGCATTCTTCCTTTCGCGATCTTCTCGATCACATCGCTTCTCATGTTCGGCCTTGTCACGATTATTCGCATGAGGTACTTGACCGTCACGACTTCTATCCGTTCGTTCGCGAACCTTATTCGAATGCCTATCTTTGATTCCAGGATCTTTCCCAATGTATTGTTCTTGTTGCAATCGATCTTGCCGACTCGGGGTTTTCGATCGACTCCGGCGTCTTTTATCAAAACCGTGTGTAAGATTTGAACTCTGACGACTAGTTCTTGACCAAGATCTACCTTCACGATCTCTACCTTCGTGCTGTTTAGCAGCGCAGCCGGGAACAATAGTTGGTCGCTTTTCTGGGTTTACGGCAGTCGAGTATCAAGTGTCCTGTCTGTCCACAATTCCAGCATCGGAGGGCACTAGATCTTTCGCTCCGCTTGGTGTACTCTGCTTTCTGGCACACACACTCTTTTGCTATTTCTCGGACTCGATAGTTACTCCGCGAGCTTTGCTTGGCAGCTTCGAACGTCAGCCCATATACTAAGGCTTCGCCAATCGTTTTCTTACCTGCCAATTTTAACGCCTGTTGCAGCTCTCTGTCCTGTACAGCATTGTTAAATACGAAAACAGCTGTATCATTGCGTTGCTCTGTTTGCGCATTGGGAAGCGATAATAGTGTGAGTCGTTCAATATCGCGTGCCAGCTCTTTTTTTTTTTTTTTTTTATCACTATCAGAATTCCTTAATGCAAGGAAATTGCCATAAATCGGTTCCAAATTCAAAAGATGGAAATCGAATCATCCACTGGCTCATCATTTAGTGAAGGGACGAAACAAACAACATCCCCACACCAAATACATAAATAAAATAACACAAAAAATTAACACAAAATTAACAAAAACTTGGGATCAACTAGCGTTAAGTCTACGCTTTAAGCACATCTTATCAATAGAGAAGTCGAATACGTCAGCATTCTTATTAACTTCTCTCGCGAGACGCGAAATCGGCTCATTCATTCCATAATTTGTCCGGTGAAAACATATCTGTAGAAGTCTAGGCTGCCTTGGTAAAAATTTACCAACAGCAAACTGCATCAATCCTAAAAGTGTGGAAGAATCAACCAACCCTGTAAGAAGTTGATGAGCAAAGACTACATCAGCTACCTCACGTCGTTTCGAAAGTGATGACATATTTAATAGCTTAAGTCGATCGATATAAGGAGGAAGACGAATTCTGTCATTCCAATTAAGGTGGCATAAGGCAATTCTCACAAATTTACGCTGAATTGATTCGATTCTGCCAATGTGCTCATCATAATAAGGAGACCAAACTTGAGAAGCATATTCAAGGTGAGATCTAACGAAGGTATTATAAAGAATCAATTTAACAAAGGGATTGTTAAATTCCTTAGATAACCGTGTGGTGAAACCTAACATAGAATTACCCTTTTGCACAATTTTGTTTATATGCAAAATAAAATCAAGTTTATGGTCAAATGTAACACCTAAGTCAATTATAGAGTTTACACGATCCAAAATACAGTCATTGAGACTGTAAGTTACTACAAACGGTGCGACTTTCCTAGTAAATGACATAACATGACATTTATCCACATTTAAACGAAGATCATTGTGGCGACACCAGTTGCTAAAATTAATCAAATCTTCTTGAAGAAAATTGTCTAAATTGGAACTAAGGGACCTAAAGATCTTAATGTCATCTGCATAAATAAGTACTTCTGAGTATTTAAGAACAGAAGCAACATCATTAATGGCAAGGACAAACAATAGTGGCCCTAAATGACTTCCCTGAGGTACACCAGAATGCGCAGTAAATGGCATAGAAGTACAATCACGGAAGAGAACTTGGTATGTTCTATTAAATAGATATGACTTAATCCAATTAATAAACCATATAGGAAAACCTAACATGTCTAATTTCAACAAAATAATGGAATGGGGTAGTTTATCGAAAACCTTACTAAAATCAGTATAAATACAATCAACCTGCTTGCCCTCCTCAATATCCACAATAGATTTATTCGTAAACTCCATAAGATTAGTGACTGTTGACCTATTTTTGACAAAACCATGTTGTTTACTTGAAATCACGGATCTACAGTGAAACGACATACACTCATACACTACAGATTCAAAAAGCTTAGGAATAGCTGATAGTTTAGCTATCGGTCGATAGTTGACAACATCAGATTTTGCACCACCTTTGTGAGTTGGTATGATAAAGGATGCCTTCCATACGTTCGGAAAAATTCCAGTTTTTAGGGACCTTTGAAAGAGGAGGGAGAGTGGTTCAGCAATAGAGAGACAGCAGCGTTTCAAGACAACTGCTGGAACTCCATCTGGGCCAGGAGAAGAAACATCCTTAAGACGAGAAATATGGTTAACTATATCATTATAGGAAATCATTATATCAGACAAAGTAGTTGAAGCAGTACCTTTAAAGTTTTCAAAGTACGACATGTCAGGAATAAAGTTACTACCAGAAAAAGATCCACTGAAGAATGTGGCAAAAAAATTACAAATAGTAAATTGATCATTAGTATTGTTGCCAAGGAATTGAAAAGAAGCTGGATAACCATCAGATTTACGCTTACAATTAACAAATTTCCAAAACTTCAGGGGATCTCTAATAATATCCGTTTGCACTTTAAGTAAGTATTCAGAATACAAGCGATTAGATAAATCTTTGAATAAGTCATAATATTCTTCAAATAAACGAAAATCAATTTCAGTCTTCGTCCTGGTATACCTATTCCACGCTGCATTACGAGAGTTGCGAATCGCACGCAACTCACTCGTGTACCAAGGATACAATAATGAGATATTCTTCCGATAAGTAAAAGGAACTGAAGCAACAAAAAATTGGTATAGGATATAATAAAAATCAACTACAGCACCCTCAAAATCAGGATTGTCAAAAATTTCATCAAAGTTGAAGTTAGATATAAGATAGTCCAAACGTGAAAAATCGGCTTTATTAAAATCAAAAGATAGCACTTTCTCACTAGGGCTAAAAATAATAAGAAATATGTTAATCGGAGGGTGTAAGACATCAATATTCGAAATTGATGATAAGCTCTCTTCCACGGAACAGGCACAGTAGTCAGAATAAAAAACCAAGTCAAGCTGTCTTCCATAGGAATTCCGAACAAGACTAAGTTGGTGGAGACCAAGTGCAAATATATTATCTACAAAAAAACATTCAAGCGAGGACGAAGCATCAGAAACTAAGAGAGTAGAATCATCGTCAGAAAATGACCAAGAGAGACCTGGAATATTAAAATCACCCAATAAAATGAGTTCGTCAGACATATTCATACTTCTATGAACAAATGTTATACTGTCAACTATTTTTTCGTATAAGGAACAAGGACTCGAAGGGGGAATATATGTCAAAAAGACATAAATATCCTTATTACTAAACACAAGTTTAACACACAGGATCTCCAGACAGTGAGGGTTCGGCACGTCAACAACTACACAATTAATGTAGCTTCGGACTGTTAATAACAATCCACCACCTTTCAATCTTAAATCGGATACATAACGATCCCTACGAAAGACTTGGAAGTCTGAACTAAAGAGTTCACTGTCAGAAAAGCTACAGTTTAGTCCCGTTTCAGAAAAAGCAATAACATCATAAGAAGAGTTCTGGCTTGAAGCAAATATCGCCTGGGTTTTAGTGCGCAGTCCATTTACGTTTTGATAGTAAATGGACACTTGTCTGAGTTTTTTGAACCTGAACCCGGTGAGCTAACACGACGAGAAACAAATTCTTTAACAAATGCTCCAGGCGGCCAAGAATTATTATCTAATAATCGATTAAAAAGTTCATTATTGGCCATAACAATTTTAAAAGAGGCAATGGAACTAGCATCTTTACTAACTTTTTCACATTTAACTGCTGACCCAGCTAAAACAAATTTTTTTGAAATCAAATAGTTAATGACATCATCAGGGGATGTTCGAGGATCAAGCCGAGAAATAAAAAGGGCTTGAAGTGTTTCACCATCCTTTTGGGTTCGGTTGTACAGTTGTGTTTTTTGGATCTCTCGCATGTGGTCACTGCCGTAATGAAGATCCAATGTCTGGACTAACGTTGAAAAATCTTGCCGTTGCTCCTGCGGAATCATTTGGAGAACCTCTGTTGATGGACCTCTTAGCGCCAATATGAGAGCCGTTCCTCGTTCCAGATCATTCCAATGATTGTTTCTTGCGGCAGCCTCAAATTGGGTCTTATAAATCGCCCACGGTGTTTGTCCATCGAAGATTGGAGCTTTGAGACCCTTGTGCGTAACGTGCTCTGCTTTGATGACTCCAGTCGCTTTCACGTTATCAAAGTTCCTTTTTAGGCGTTCGACTTCTTCTATAATCCCGGATATTCTTTCCGTAATTTGTTCTTCGAAGATTCGAAGTTTCTTCTCTACGTTTTCTTCTATTGCCTTACCCATGGTGTTTATTTTATTATTTTGCAGCTCCAATTTTTGGTTGAGGTCCCTTGAGGTCTGATCTAATTTCTGATTAATGTCCGCTGATTGTTGTTTAATGTCCACCGATTGTTGCTCAAATTTCTGATTCATGTCCGCTGATTGTTGTTTAATGTCCACTGATTGTTGCTCTAATTTGTTCATCAGTTGTTGCATTAACTATGTCAGAGCATCCGATGTACCAGAACACTCCTCTCCACCCTCAGCCGCAAGTGTCTCGATCATGCGGCTGACAAGTTCAGGCTTGCTCCCTGTCGTAGGTAACTCGCGTCTACTGAGCTTTTCCTTCAGCTCCGTTAATTTTAAGTCCTTTAGATAACGCGGCATTTTCACTACCGATTATTTCCAGTTTTTTCGCGATTCGAATTTACTTCACTAATTAAAGTCACTGTTCACTAAAGCACTCGAGAATATTCGATTTCACAAAATTCTCACTGAGAATTTTAATTTCACTCGCGATTTTTAGCCGGAATTTATCCTTGAAATCCCACTTCTGACACCAATTGTTGCGAGCTAGGGGTTCGCCGGGATTTCAAGTAAAACACAATTCGTTTAAAAATAAGTGATATTTTATTTATTCGCACTTTGACTTAGTTCGCACTTTAACTTAATTCGCACTATATGGCACCACCGATATTGTTCTATCGCGTTCTTGCACCGGTTCGCGTTCTTCCACAGATGTCGCTGAATGACTGACTGCCGTCTGACAGCTTCGTGCTTTTATACCATTTTTCCCCAATTCTCGAAGCTTCCGTCAGGTGTCGTAGGGTGTGTGTCTAGACTATTCGGGAAAGTTCTAGATCTTTAATTGGAGTATACTGTTCCGTCGGGTGTATACTGGAAGGTTCTAGATCTTTGATTATGGCTTTTTACATATTGGGGGACTGTTCTGGCATATTCGGGAAAGATCAATATTACGTGGTTGCCAGATCTATAACAATCTGAAAATAAAAAGCGCCCAATCTGACAAGTTGACCTATGTAACAATTTCAGGTGCTTTGTTCTTAATTCTGTAACTCTACACAGTAGTAAATAGTAAAGTACTTAAAAACAAGAAGTAAATAATTTCACGTCCCTAAAGGGTACGATATGGAATGATAAGGTGCGGCATAAATTTCTAAACAAAAAAATATCTAAATAATAACTTAAACAAAAATTCGAAATGAAGTTTTATAATATTAGTATATACCAGCTATCCCCCGCGACTTCGTCCGCGTAAGAATTGCAAAATAAACAATTTTTGAGAATATAGTTAGTAATATATTGCATGGGATATATAATCTGCTTAGTTTAATGGCTCTTTGAATACAATGCTTTGTATTTTACTGAAATCAGAACCATAAATTACATATTAAGAATGAAACCATAATACTCACATTCTTATGGGACAGGCTCGTGATCAAATCAATCCGTTGTTTTGATATCAAGTACGCATTGAAGAGCGTTAAGGACATTTGAATAGTTGTAGCTTGTGTTAATTAAAAAACAAAAGCCCAAATAAAATAACATTAAGCTTAAAAACATAACAGGACTACGATTGTGCGTAAAGTCCAATCATGCGATACTATATATAGATGAAATCGAAATTTTCGTATTCTTAAGAAATTTTGTATGAGAAGTGCACTCCGTGACAGCACTGAAATAATTTGTTTCACATCATGCTAGAGTAGCTATAAAATGTTTTGTTCCAAATTTAAGTCTCAAAAATTGAATAGGTACTGAGAAACTTAGTGCATTGAATTTAGTAATGTATGGGAGGTGGTAGAAGGAGTGGGGCGTTTTCGATGATTTTTCGAGAAACAACTGTAATCATCATGAAATTGATAACATTTAAATTTCAGATCAGTATTTTCAAGTATATCGAATTTTTGAAAAGAGGGGTTAGAAGGCGTGAAGGGAGTGAAATAAAACCAAAAGCAAATTACATCTCGAAGTATACCTAACAAACTCTGCAAGTTTCATTACAATTGGTTCAGCCGTTTGTGCGTGAAAGACGGCTGGACAGACAGACAGACAACAATTTAAAAATCGTGTTTTTATACTTAGTTATTGTTAAAATAAAGCAAAAAATTAACTCGTAGCCATTTATAGCAAATAAAAGATAGACACTACAATTATATTTAAATGTATTTACTTCTACAATGGCATTATAGCCCAAATCGGAACTTGGCCTCCTGGCATTCAGGTTCCTTAACATTTTTCATTACTTATTGTGGAAGGGTTGTTAGCCCTTCGCACAACCCTCTCTTTCTACGAATTTTTCATTTTCATAGATTGAGGTGACCAACGTATGTATATGCAAGCAGGCAATGTGCTGGAATTATATATTGCGTCGACCGGAATTTGAACTCACGACCTTCGCATTACAAGACCAACACGCTACCCACTAGACTACACCCTAGCTTTTTATATGTATAGATTAACATTATTATAATTTTTATACTCTAGATGAAATCTGAGAGTATTATAAGTTTGCTCTAAAGTTTGTAACGCCAAGAAATAAGACTCGGAGAAAAAAATGAATGATACAGAAGTTCATAAAATCACTCAAAAATCTCAAAACCGGATGTGTCCGTCCGTCTGTCCGTCCGTCCGTCCGTCCGTCCGTCCGTCCGTCCGTCCGTCTGTGCGCGCTCTAGCTTGAGAACGCGTTGAGCTAGATAGTTCAAATTTTGTACACGTCGTTTTTGAAAAAAAAGTAAGGTCAAGTTCGTGAACGGGCCAAATCGCTCCACCCCTTCTACCCCCTCCCATACAAAATGACACAATTGCGCAATTTGACAATAAACGGATTTGCACAAAAAGTATAAAAGCTATTGGCCTGAAATTTGGAATATGTTACTTTCATGATAATACCAATCTACCGTATAAAAATTATGCGTATCCTATCTCTCCTTCTACCACCTCCCACACAAACTGTACTTTTCATGAATTACTCTAATTACTCTAATTACTCCAATTTACTCAGTGCGTATAAAATTTAGCGGCCTCAAATTTTGCACCAAATATTTATTTAAAATTGTTAGTAAGCCCAAACAAATTTAGACGATTAACTTCACCCCTTCTACCCCCTCCCATACAAAATGACACAATTTCGCAATTTGACAATAAATGGATTTACTCGAATAGTATAAAAGCTATTAGTCTGAATTTTGGGATATATTACTTTCATAATGATTTTATCTTACAGTATAAAAATTATTGGCGTCCTCCCTCTCCTTCCACCCCCTCCCATACAAACTACACTTTTTCATGAAATGCTCTAAGACGATTTTCTCAGAACATATAACATTTATTGAGCTCATATTTTGTAATAAATACTTAATTAGTATTATCATTAAGATCAGAAAAAAATATTTGTTTAGCTTCACTGCTTCTACCCCCTCCCATACAATATGATACAGATTCACAAGTTCACTAAAAATCAATTTTCTTGAAAAGTATGATTGGCACTAGTCTGAAATTTAAGGGATTTCAATTTTTTAATATTCCTAGATATTTCTGAAAAAATCACTAAAATCCCCTCACTCTTTCTACCACCTCCCATACAAACTGCACATTTTCACTAAATCTAACAAACTAATTTTTTCAGTTCCTATTCGATTTTTGGAGTAAGCATTTCGTATAAAAAATTGTTTAGCTACCTTAGCATGATGGGGAAAAAATTAGTTCAATGCTATCATCCCTTCTAACACTTCCCATGGAAAATTTCTTGGGATCACAAAAGATTCTATTTCATCTAGAGTATCGTAAGATTGCGCTTTAGGCGCAATCGTAGCCCTGTTATGTTTTTTATTTTAATATTTAAATCATCTCTTTGGGTAATTTTTCTAGGTCACCCTCCTTTGTGGATTGTCTCTACTTTTTCACTTTTAACTATTCTACAAACTGTGGACTTTAACATATTGTACCACTTGCTAATGTCTTTTTGTGATAATCCACTTTTATGATCATTCAGAATTCTAGATTTTAGCTCTTTTCCATATTTGTTCCCAGCCATTATTCATAAAATCTTTCAATTAGTTTTAAATTTATCAAAGAACAACACACTAATCATGCAGAATATTGACTTTATTGCAATAATGACAAATGACAATACCAACTAACTGATAAATGATCTGTAGATAAAATGAATTAGCTCGACCAGCGCGTATAACATACGTATTGATAGCTAAGCACACAACAAAACAAAAAAATACAAAGAGGCAGTTTAACAGTAAAACTGTTACGCATATGATGTCGTTATTTTCGGAACTTGCAAATGTTTTGTTCAACTAAAAGTGTGGCTCAATAGACATTTTTATTATTTTTATTTTTCTGAGAGTTGAAAATTATTATTTGTTATAGCTTTTGTGTTTAGTACATTACGGGAAATAATTCTGTTAAAAAATTGTTAAGCTCAATCTATATAAATATAATTGTAGTGTCTGTCTGTTATTTGCTTAGAAATGGCTATAAGTTAGTTTTTTGCTTTATTTTAGCAATAGCTAAGCAGAAACTTTAAAATTCTTCTCTGTCTGTCTGTCTGTCTGTCCGGCTTTCACGCAAAAACGGCTGAATCGATTGTAATGAAACCTTCACAGCTTATTAGGTATGCTCCGAGATGTAATCTGCTTTTGGTTTTATTTCCCTCCCCTCATGCCTTCTACCCCTTCCCATACAAAATGACTCATTTTTAATAATATGTAATAATCAATTTTTCTTGGAAACTATAAAAGCTATTAGTTTGAAATTTAGAATATATTATTTCTATTAAAAGTGCAATCTTTAAGTATACAAATTATTTAAATCCCCCCACTCCTTCGCCCGCCTCCCATACAAACTACACTTTTTCATTAAACACTATAAACCGATTTTCTCAGTACGTATAAGTTCCATCGAGCTAAAATTTTGTACCAAGCCCTTAATTAGTATTATTATTATCGGGAAAAATTAACTGGTTAGCTCTACTCCTTCTACCCCCTCTCATACAATATGACAGAGTTCCACGACTTTGCAAAAATTCGATTTTCTTGGAAAGCGTGAAAGTGACAGCTGTAAAATTTAACATGTACCAATTGCACAATGATTGTGGTTGTTTTTCGAAAAATCACTAAAAACCCCTCACTCCTTCGACCACCTCCCATACAAACTGCACTTTTTCATGAAATACTCTAAACCAATTTTCTCAATACGTATAGCTTTCATCGAGCTAAAATTTTGTATCGAATCCTTAATTAGCATTATTATTAATATCGGGAAAAAATTAACCGATTGGCTTGACTCCTGCTACCCCCTCCCACACAATGTGACACAATTACACAACTTTTCAAAAATTCTATTTTCTTGAAAAGTGTAAACGTTACTGAACCAAAATTTAAAATATATCAGTTTTTTCTCGAAAAATCAGCAAAAAACACTCCTCTCCTTCTACCACCTCCCATTCAAATCGCACAATTTCACTAAATCCAATGCACTAAGTTTCTCAATACCTATTCAATTTTTGAAGCTAAAATTTGGTACTAAACATTTTTGTTGCTACTCTAGCATGATGTGGAACAAATTAGTTCAGAACTATCAAAACATAAAAATAACCTCTTCTACCACTCCCCATATAAAATTCTTAACATCACCAAAATTTCGATTTCATCTATAGTATCGTATGATTGGGCTTTACGCACAATCGTAGTCCTGTTATGGATTTAAGTTGAATGTTATTTTATTTGGTCTTTTTTTTAATTAACAAAAACTACAAATGTCCTTAACGCTCTTCCATACTTATGTGATTACAAATAACGGGATTGATTTGATCACTAGCCTGTCCCATACAAATACGAGTATCGTAGTTTCATTCTTAATAATTTATGGTTCTGATTCCAACAAAATGTAAACCATTATCTTCAAAGAGCCATTAAACTAATCAGTTTATACAGGGTGTTTGGTACTCCGTGCACCACCTTGTAAGGGGTTATTCCTAGATATATTTTGAGGCAAAAATTGTTCTACGGAGATGGTCAATTTTTAATATCCGCGGAGATACAGGGTGGCCAAGAAAAGTGTTTCGGACGTGTACCCTCACTCACTCAAAACGCTAATCTTGAAAACTAATAATCGCAATTCAAAGTGTTATAGCTTGTTTTTTAGGGAATCAAATTGCCTTTCATTTGGTGTAATAGTCCGTATTGCAACTGTACCCAAACCTGAGGTATTTGCTTCAGAACACAAATTTTTGACAATTTGACCCTCAAAATTCTGGGGTCAATGTAGTTTTTCTCAAAAAAACGCATTATAAAAATGTCATTTTAATGTTATTTTTTTATGTGCCATATTATTGCCTACAAACGATGTATACGCTTGCATTGCATAAATTTCATAGTTTAGAAAAAAATATCATTCCAATAGTATAGCACATATATCAAAAATCAAGAATATGTTGATCAACACTCTCCGCTTGAACTAAAAGAACTTAAGAATGGTTTTTATGGTTTATTTCAAATTTCCTTAATTACAATAAATGTTCACAATGGCCACCTTCATTTTGAATGCACGCTAAAGCTCGTTTTGCCAGTGTTCTCTTTGTGTTCATACTCCTCAACTGCTGCCTTACTTCTGTTGCTGCCGCATCGATTCTGGTGTTTAGATCCTGCAACGTTACTACTTCCGTTGCGTAGACAAGGTCCTTCATCCGTCCCCATACAAAGAAATCCATAATAGTTAAATCAGGAGATCTTGCAGGCCAGTGTATCGGTCCATTTCTACCGATCCAGCGATTGCTATAATTGGAATTTAATCAATTTCTGATTTGTCGGCCGTAATGAGTTGGAGCACCATCATGTTGGTAAAACATGGAAGCCAATCGTTGCAGTGGCACATCATCCAATAACTCCTGTAGATCATTTGTCAAAAAATGCAAGTAATTGGAACTATTTAGGGTAGGCGGAAGCCTAATAGGACCAATGAAATCGTCACCAATTACACCTGCCCATAAATTGACACTGAATCTGTGCTGAAATGATGCCTCTCTTCTTGTATGTGGATTGTTCTCAGCCCAGGTGTGTAAGTTGTGAAAGTTCATGATACCGTCCCTGGAATTGGGACTCATCCGTCCGAATAATATTGTTCAAACAATTTTCTTTAATTAGTTGTCGTTCAAGGAGCCAATTGCAAAACTCCATCCTTTTGGGCAAATCAATAGGTAACAGCTCCTGCACTGGTATGTGGTGGTAGGGATGCAACCGCTCTGCTTTTAGGACACTCCAAACTTTCCACGTAGAGACGTTTAACTGCAAAGCCAAGCGTCGGATACTGTTTGATGAATCATTTTGAACTGCATGTAGTATTCCTTCATCGGTTGGAACAGCGATTATCGGCGCAGGATTTGCATTTACTCTGCTTGTTCTAACGCTGCCTGTTTCCCGAATCCTTCTGTAAACTTCTTGGAATACTCTCCTGTAAAGTATCCGACGATTAGGAAATCTCTGATGATACAAAGATCGCGCCGCTCGTGTATTTGCCTGACACTCTCCATAAATGAAAATGATGTCTGCATATTCTTCATTCGAGTACTCAGGCATTTCGAAATTATTTTCTAAATTTTAGTGACATCTTCTACTTTTAACAATGTAACTAAAACTGGTAAAAATATGAAGTAAGATTTGCTTTTATACGCTTTTCATTTTGTTAGGTACCCCATTAAAAAATGCAAAGTGCTGCACCTAGTTGTGTTGAAACTCATTTTAATTTAATTCAATTCCTCGATAATTTAATACTAATTAAAGGACATTCCTCGATAATTTAAATAGTAATTAAAGGACACAAAGAATATTTCAGTTTAACAACATTTTAGGTAGTTTTTTTAGAACGAGGGTTGCTTTATGGCATATTTTATTTTTAAGCCATATGTATTTTCGCTTATTACCTTGAAAACGGGAAAACCTAAGTCATAAGTAAGTGTGCATCTTTTATAGGCAATAATATGGGTCATAAAAAAACAACATTAAAATGACATTTTTATAACGCGTTTTTTTGAGAAAAACTGCATTGATCTCAGAATTTTGAGGGTCAAAGTGTCAAAAATTTGTGTTCTGAAGCAAATACCTCAGGATTGGGTACAGGTACAATGTGGACTATTACACCAAATAAAAGGTAATTTGATTTCCTAAAAAACAAGTTATAACACTTTGAATTGCAATTATTAGTTCTTAAGTTATAGCGTTTTGAGTGAGTGAGGGTACAGGTCCGAAACAATTTTCTTGATCACCCTGTATCTCCGCGGATATTGAAAATTGACCATCTCCGTAGAACAATTTTTTTCTCAAAATATATCTAGGAATAACCCCTTACAAGGTGGCGCACGGAGTACCAAACACCCTGTATATCCTGGATAATGTATTACTAACTACATTTTCAAAAATTGCTTATTTTGCGATTCTTACGCGGAAAAAGTCGCGGGCGATCGCTAGTTCAAAATAAAGTTTTGAACAAAAAAGTTTGTTTCTGACTTCGGTTGCAAATGTTTTTTCCAGCACTGTATGTATTGGAGCTGTTGATCGTTTCCGCATTTAAGTGTTAAATTAACAATAGCCCTGCCCAAAAACCCTCTTTACCTGCATATTGACTTTCCACGCATCCGCAACTTGTCCCAAGAATAATAAAATTTCGCCCGACTTGTTGGCAGTTTATTTCTTTTGCTGAAAACTGATTTTTAATACAATTTTATAGTTTTTACTACAGTGGTAGACATTCGTATCTGAAAATGTATCATATATTGTGCTCCCCACTGTAAAATATTTCTAAGAAAAATTTTTTCTCCCTATTTTTGGAATTGCTATGGATGAGTAATACACGACAGTAAAACTGATGAAACTAACTGTACTACTTTGGAAAAAAAAGCGAATAATGTGGATGGAGCTCAGTTTGAGCTGCGACATTCGTATGAGCGCATCGAGGAATTATTGAGTTTCGAACGCGAAATTTAAAGTTTCTTTGCAAATTTTGTTTTAAATAGCATTAAAGAATTTTCATTGAAGGTTTTAGCAGAATATATTTTGCAATATTATTTAGTATGAGCGTTGTTTTTGCAACAATGCCTTCTGGGAAGTGCTTAAATGAGGCGGAGCAGGTTGCCATCAATTTATTCAAAGAAAAAGATTTCTCCAATAGGCAAATAGCTACTAAACTTAGTCGATCTGAATGTGCAATCAGGAATTTCTTAAAAAAAAAGCAATGGCTATGGCGTTAAGGCTCCAACAAAGGGCAATACAAAATTATCCTTGCGTGACAAAGGCAAAATTCGACACGAGGCAACAACAAATCGGCTATCTGCAAAGCAAATTAAGGACAAATTAGTGCTTAATATAACACCTTGTTACATTGCGCGTGTTTTAAGGAGTTCGCCAAATATAGCATGGACGAAAGTTAAAAGAAAACAACTGCCGTTCACGAGAGAAGAGACTACAATTCGCCAAAAAGTACATGTCTTGGACATCCGAATGGGAAAGTTGTTACTGGCATAATTTGAAAAACCACAACGTGGTCAGATCGAAGCATAGTTTCAGCGGTGCAAGCGTTATGGTTTGGGGAGCATTCTCCTGCAAAGAAAAGCTTCCAATCTGTTTCATAACTACTAGAATGAACTCCCAGATGTACATAGATTTTATTATTTATTGCAGCTATGTATGTAAAATATGTACAGAAAATTTATTAAGCTAGCTACCCACATAAGCGAAGCTTGAGAGAGAGAACCGTAGAGATATGTATAATTAGTAAATAAGATATTTAAATTTGTAACAAATTATTGCAAAAGCTAACAGTTTGAAATTATTTTCATTTTGTGTTATTGTTTAAGTAATTTTTTTAAAAGAAAGAGAAACAAAAAATCAAATACAATCAGAAGAAAGAAAATGAAAGAAAAGGAGAAGATGAGAATTAAAAGAAAATTTAATTTATGATTTCATCAAATAATGCTGGATTGTCCCATATAAATTTTTTTAGCATGATTTTGTAGTTGTTAGTATTGATGAGTTGTCTTATATGTAACGGAATTTTATTGTACAGTTTTGGTCCAAGAATGCTTGGATGTCTAGAAGTACTGGATTTCTTAAATATTCTAATCGCTAAAGGCATAGTGCGCTGACTACGAGTGCTGTAGTTAAACTGTTGGAGTGGAAATTTCGATATATGTATAAACATAAATTTTAAAACAGTAAGAACAAAAAGTTGACGAATATTCAATACATCAAATTCCTGAAACGCCCGAGTAGTTGAATAAAATTTAGATTTTTTAAAACAAATTTTAATTACTCTTGCCTGTAAGTTATGTAATGGCTTAATCGTTGAAAAATAAACAGATCCCCAAATCAAAATCCCATATTGCAATATCGATTGAAAAATCGCAAAGTATACCATTTTTATTTGTTCTTGCGAGAGAATATCACGGAGTGTTAGCATTTTGTAAGCAGTTTGTCTGAGCCTAGTACAGATATTTGACACTTGCTTTTTCCAGTTGAGCTCAACATCAATAATAACTCCCAAGTATTTTATTTCTTTGACAATTTTTATTTGTATATCATTAGTTTTGAGGGGATGATTAATGAGATCTCTATTTTTACCAAAAGCTAAACAATTTGACTTTTCTATATTTAGGGCTAGCCTGTGGAAACACAGCCAATTATGTATCACGGTCAAGTCTTGCTGCATTTTAGAGAAAGCATCATTTCAGTCGTTGCTATTATTAAATATCACTGTGTCATCAGCAAAAGCAACAATATGCCCTATAACATAACGATCCTCAAGTCTACAGAGATCATTTATATATATCAGAAACAATAAGGGATCCAGAACTGTGCCTTGAGGTACACCGCATTTGATGAATAAGGGAGTACTGAGTTCTATCTTTTAAATAGGATTTTAATAGAGCAAGTGCATTTCCTCGCAGACCTATATTCCATAGCTTGCCAATTAATAAGTTGTGGTCGACGTTATCGAAGGCTTTTTTAAAGTCAAGAAACACAGCTAGAACATTTTTGTCATTTTTAAGGCCATTGCTTATGAAATTCATCACATCATATAGTGCATCTGATGTGCTATTACTACATCTAAATCCATATTGGTTGGCTGCTAAGAAATCGTTATTTTCGAGATGATTGATTATCCGGGCATTGATGCACTTCTCAAAAATTTTGCTTAAGGATGATAGAAAAGATATTGGCCTATAGTTATTAGGATCCAATTTATCTTTATCCTTATACAATGGAGTAACAGTACCAATTTTGAGGCGTTATGGCAATATACCTTTTAGTAGAGATTGGTTGAAAATAAAGCAAAGAGGCATTACAATTGTTTGGCAAATATCTTTGAGGATTTTTGAGGTAAGGTTATCGAGACCTGGAACTTTATGATTTGGCAAATTTCCAACGTGAAAGAGGATTTCATTTGGATCTATTGGCTTAATGTTGAAAAGATGTCTCGCAATTTGGCCTTGTGTAAAAGATGATGGCGTTACATTTTGTGAGAAGGAAACTGAGTTCGATATTTCCTCTCCAACATTTATGAAATGATAGTTCATTGATTCACATATCTGGCTTTTATTAATAATGATTTCATTATTACAGTTCCTTATTTGTTCGATTTTGTTCTTAGCTTTTCTTTTATAAGTTATTTCATTAATTTTTTGCCACAACTTATTGGGATCGTTTTTAACAGATTCTATTTCACTCCTATAATAATAGATCTTTGCGTTTCTAATAACAGAATTTAGATGATTTCTGTATGATTTGTAAGAATTCGAAAGTCTTGTATTAAATGGCTGACGTCTTGCTAGTTGCGCTAGTTTATTTTTTCGCCTAGTAGATTTTACAATACCGGGGGTGGCCCAGGCCCTTATGGGAAACAAGATTCTTTTCAGGCCACTACTAGTAATTTTAATTGATCGACAGATGGCTGTTTCCAAGATATCATAAAATATATTCATACTAGTATTTACATCTTCACAAGAATATAAGCTTGACCAATTCTCCTTAAGCAAAATGTTGTTGAGAATGTTACTATCAACCTTTGTACATATTACATTGTTTTTATGAGAATTTGATTTAATTGTGCTATTGAAAGTAAGTTGCGCCAAGCCACTAAAATGATCCGTTACATTCGATTCATATATTGCAGGCTTAAAAGTGATATCTTCGGACTTTTTGAAAAATATATGATGAATACATGAAGGGTTTAAACTAATTGCTCTAGTTATGCCAGATATATACTCATTAAAATCAAAATTAGACAGATTATCTAAGAATTCAGTACCTGATGACGACATTTTAGGCTGTAAAATATTTATATTAATATCCCCCATAATTAAACGGATTTTAGATCTCTTGCAAGACGTTTTAATCAGTCATCTGGATAATTGAGACGAGGAAGATGTAGTTTTCCAGCAGGATAATGCATCCATTCATGCTTTGAGGCAAGCCAAGGATTGGCTTTCGGGCAAAAATATTCGCACACTTGACTGGCCCGCTTGTAATCTTGACTGTAATCCAATTGAGAGCCTTTAAGGGATTCTCGCTAGAAAAGTGTATGCAAATGGACGTTAGTTTGATAGTGTAAATGCCTTAAAAGCAGCCATTCGCACGTGCTGGTCCAAAATTGGCCTGGATTGTCTAAATAATGTAACAAATTCAATGCCCAGCCCGAATTTTTAGTGTCATCCAAAATAAAGGAGGCCATACAAAGTATTAAATAAAAAAAGTGCCAAAAATATGAAGTTATTTATTTTTCTTTACTTATAAGTGCGTTCATACGAACCATTAATTATAATTTTGTTTTTTTAAATCCACTAAAAGAAAAATATTTGGCAAAAAATGAATTCAAATCGTTTTTTACCAAAGAAAACATAATAGATCTCTTTTAAAGTTATTCCCGCAAGGGGGTAGTTGTAGTATGAGGTTTTACCGATTCCTGCAACTATCTTTGGAGTTAGCGACTCCACGGACCTGAGCCCCTCTGGGATGGGGGCTGTAGAATTCACCCACAGCCAGTCCTGCTTGCCCTAAAAATGGCATTGGATCATGGGCTTATCACCCGTGATCTTAAGACCTAAATGATACGAGAAACGGATACATCGCCTCGGATACGGACTGATTCTACGGTAACGACTTTTGGCATTCGAAAACGGACTATGATTGGCTTCTGGAACGTTCGACCACTGAATGATGGGGGAAGAGCTGGGGTTACTCGGTCCTTGCACCGCCAATCAGTGATCGACCGTGAAATGGAGCACTATAACATCCAAATCTTGGGCTTGAGCGAGGTCAGGTGGACAGGATCAGGAGAAGAACGAACCCCTAGCGGAAACACTATTCTGTACATTGGCCCTGAAAGTGAAGCCAGAAATGGCGTGGCGTTCGTCCTTACGCCGAGAGCGAGAAACAGTCTCATTAGCTGGGAACCAATCTCGGATAGGATTATCGTCGTCAGGCTCAGGACCAGTGTCAGAAACGTCACAATTCTGCAGTGCTACGCATCAACTAATACCGCAACATCTGGTGACAAAGAGGAGTTTTATAGCCAACTGAGTGCCACCTTCGAACGTGTTCCAAGAGGTGATATTATTATCATCTCGGGAGATATGAACGCCCAGGTTGGATCAGACAACACTGGACTAGAACACGTCATGGGGAGGCATGGTGACCCTTGGGTCGACGCTTCACGACCTTGGATTAAGAGACCCGAAAACGGCGAATTATTTGTGGAGTTTTGTAGTACTCGGCAAATGGTCATCGGAGGGACCCTTTTTCCACACAAGAGTCATCATAAAACATCTTGGGTTTCCCCTGATGGTGTTACTCAGAACCAGATCGACCATTTATAAGTCGCCGATGGAGAAGATGTCTCCTCGATGTGCGAGCGAAACGTGGAGCTGACGTGAGGAGCGATCACCACTTGATGGTTGCCTGCTTGAGATTGTGTACAGCAGCTATCCGACGACCACAAATTCTTCAAATGAAGCGCAAGCTTAATGTGGATAAACTCAGAGATCCCAACAAAATACTCGAATACACCACCATTCTACGCGAAAAGTCATCCACATTGGGTGAACAGAAATGCGCACACTGGACGCCAATTGGGAGGCAACCAGAAACACTTTTCTAACTAGTGCTGAAAAATCTGTGGGATATGTGCAAAGCGGTGAGAAACCTTGGATGTCGCAAGACACATGGGACAAGGTTGGCAACCGGAAAAAAGCCAAATTGGCAATCATCTCTCAACCCGATGTCAACCAACGAACGCCCGACTTGAGGCAGAACTACCGCGATGCTCATATACAGCTTAAAAAGGCTGTTAGACGCGACAAGAGAAAAGCCATTGAAGATCTGGCAAACAAGGCAGAATCTGCGGCTTACCTTGGGGATATGGGTTCACTATTTAAAACCATGAAACAGTTGACGAACAGGAATTTCACCGCCAACCACCTGGTGAGAGATGTCAACGGAACTCTCCTTAATATGAGTGAACACCAGTTGCGACGATGGAAGGAATACTTCTCTGATATTTTAAACATCTTGTCAGATGAAGATATTCCGGAAACAGAACAACTTCCAGACATCCAACCTCAACAATCCTCTATTAGGGACGATCCCCCAGATAAGGAAGAGATAGTTTCCGCCATTCGGTCAATGGCGGGAAGGAAAGCTCCAGGTATAGACGGACTACCAACCGAACTCAAAGCGGACCCGGAAATAACAACCGATATACTCCTCCCACTCTTCACTAAGGTGTGGAATGATGGAAGATATCCGACCGAATGGAAGGAGGGCGTCATTGTGAAAATTCCGAAGAAGGGCGACCTTCGGGATTGTGGCAATTGCCGTGGTATATGTCTACTTACTGCCGTATCAAAAATTATGGCTAAGGTAATTCTCAATAGGATTAGTGATGTCGTCGAGAGCACTCTCGAAGTTTATCAGGCTGGATTCCGTAAAGGGTCGTCTTGTACCGACCACACAAATACCCTACGGATAATATTAGAGCAGTCAGCCGAAATGTGTTCGCCACTACATCTCATGTTTGTGGACTTCGAGAAGGCTTTCGACAGCGTTAAACGAGATTACATATGGAATGCTTTGCGTAGGAGAGGTATTCCAGATAAGGTCATAGCTATGATTAAAGAATCCTACGAAGATGTAAGGTGTCGCGTCTTGCATAGAGGAGAGCTGTCCGAGAGCTTTCCTGTGCGAACGGGTGTCAGACAAGGCTGCATATTATCACCAGCCCTGTTTCTGGTGGTAATAAATAACATCTTGAAAGCTGCACTGCGGAAGCATTGTCAGCATGGACGGCGGAGCCGAAAAGGATGTTGAGGCTCGGCTAAATAAAGCTCGTCAGGCCTTCGGTATCCTTTCCCCTTTCTGGAGGTTAAGAGAGATCTCCCTTCGCACGAAGCTGCGAATTTTTGACGCATGCGTCAAATCCGTGTTGTTATATGGTTGTACTACGTGGAAAGTGACCGTTCGACTTACCAAGAAACTACAGACTTTCGTAAACCAATGCCTCCGGCGCATTTTAGGAATATTCTGGCCAGAAGTAATCTGCAACGACGAGCTTTGGAGTACAACTCGCCAGACTAAAATAGGTATTGAGATTCAACGGCGAAAGTGGCAGTGGATCGGTCATACTTTGAGGAAACCAGAGCAAAACTTCGCAAAACAGGCGCTGGATTATAACCCTCAAGGAAGACGTCGGGTTGGTCGACCATGTAACAAATGGAAGCGAGCAGTTGAGCAGGAGGCCAGAGGAATAAACTAGTCCTGGCAACAGCTTAAAGCCGATGCTCAGGATCGCGCCTTGTGGAAGAGAGTTGTTTCTGTCCTATGCCCCTATAGGGGGTCTTAACAGGAATTTGATTGATTGATTGAAAGTTATTCAATTTTGTTTTTTCAAGAAATATCTCAAAAAAATTTAGTGCGCTCATACGAATGTCTATTTTCTTTTTTTATGAGTATTATTATTATTATTTCATGAAATTGAAAAACACAAGATACTGCAAAATAATCTAACTTACTCAGGAGCAGAAAAAACCGCAAGAGATATTGAAATTTACGCAATGAGTCAGAAAAAAAAATAAATTTGAATCTTCCCGAAAAAAAATCGACCGAAAGATCGAATTCACCACACATAATGTAACTGTAACTAAGATGTCCGCAACGGCTTTATCAACTTCCGACAACGATAGTTTCGCATGTTTTCCTACAGATGTCAGCGTGCGCACTTCTCACAATTTTCTGTCAGCAACAGATTCTCCACTTGCCATAAAAAATTCGCAGGCCCAATAACTGTCAAACACATCATCCGATATAATCGAAATTCACCGCGCACAGTGCGAGAGTGACAGTGAGGTCTTCGTGTTCAAAACTGTTCTAAAGTGCCTGGGCGCAATCGGTGAAATAGAAAGCCAAACAAAATCAATTTAACGAGCTGTAGCATCGCTGAATTTGCGTTGATGCGAGGCAAGTGCGTAGTCTGCAATTCACAAGTGCAATTAGAGTTAATTCAGGTCTTTCCGCAGTTGGTGTTTGTGCGCGTGCTTATTCCGTGAAATGAAGTTCGATCGGCTTGTGTTTTGACAGGAAAACTTGTAAAAGTAGAAAACACGAGTCGACCTTTTCTCGGCCCATGTTACATTTCTGTTGTGTTGTTCCGTTTCGTCGAGTTTCAGTTCGCAGCTTAAAACAAAGACGGCATTGATATAAGAAGTGAGGAAAAAAGTTAGCAAGGCGGAAGTCACACTTTTAGAGGTAAGTCGAACCGTGGCGACCATCAATTCCATTTGCACTGCGAATGTGACGAAGCAATCAAGAATATCTGTGAAAACCCAACGCGGCAATTCCCATGGAGCTGACGCAAGGGATTTTTTAGGTCAGAATCAGGTGATCGGTACGTTTACTGTCACCCCATATATAACTCCCAGTCGAGAATAAAATTCCATGTAGTATAGGTGCGGGCAACCGTTAGTAGTGTTGGTGTACGATTGCCTGAAAAATTTTCGTTACCGGGTCCGGCGGCCGGATTTCCTTGTAATTGCGGCAACGAATTTTCGTTTGAAGCCATCGGAAGCGCCAGTTTAGTTGACCGCCGATGTCGTCTCAACTAATTAAAAAAAATCGATAATAGATAGTTCTTACGCTGAAACTATTTCACCTGTATTCACCATTGGATGTTAATTTGGTTAAGGTTCTAATTATCGAGAGTTGTCAACTCGTTGCGTTGTTTAGATGACTGCACTATTCCGTCTTAGCATGAGAGGACAAAGAATACTTTCGGCTGGACCTTTCTGCCATGGGATTTCTGTTTGCCGTCACCTTTGTTTAGAACATTCAAAAATTGAATTGCGGACTACTGAACGATGTTGGTTATTGATTCAGATCTTCTACTTCTACAATGGCACTACAGCTCAAATCGGACCTTGGCCTCCTGAAATTCAGGCTCCTTAACATTTTTCATTGTGGAAGGGTTGTTAGCCCTTCGCAAAACTCTCGTTCTACGAATTTTTCAATTTTCGCAGATTGAGGTGACCAAGGTATATCCAAGCAGGCAATGTGCTGGAATTACACTCGGCAGAAAAAGTCTGCGTACACACTCAACATATCTATAAAAAACATCGTTTTAAGTAATTTATTTCATAATAATTTTTTTTCTTTTTTTTCATGGCTTTATTACAAACATAAAAAAAACAAAAATGATGATTATTGTACTCCATAAAAATATTAAAATTAAAAACGAAAACAAATCCTGAATTGCAACAATAAAAAGTCTGCGTACAAATATTTCTTTTCAAAATAAAACAATTGTTTTTCCTCGTTAATAGCTTGTGGGATATAATCGTCTCCTTATTACTTCCCACAACCGTTTTTGCATGGAATCTACCAGCTTCTTAGTGAACTTTGGGGTTATTGAATTCCACTCCTGGATCAGGACTTCCTTCAGCATTGCTTTCGACGTTATTGTGTGCGCTCGAATCCTTTGTTCCAAGTGATGCCACAAATGCTTTATTGGATTAAGGTCAGAAGATTGGGGCGGTGTACGAAGCTGATTTTGGGCATTATACAGCAACCAGAGTCTTACTACCTCCGCAGTGTGCTTAGGGTCGTTGTCTTGTTGGAAGTAAAAGTTGTCGCTTAAGCCCAAATGTTCTGCACTTTTCTTCAAATTGCGCTTGAGAATATTAAGGTATACTATTTTATCCATAATTAGGGATGGCAAAATCTGCTCTTTTCCAATCGCAGTGATCCACTGCGATTGCTCTTTTTCAATATCTGTGAAAAAGAGCAGCTCTTCCAATAGCAGTGATTTTTCCACCTCTATTATCCATGCTAGTGCGCAATTAAAAAAAAGAGACAAAATAGTAATTTTCTGCGAAATCCTGCATCTAACAATCAGACAGACCCAATCTCTCAGTACCACCAGCTCAGTGCGCATAGTGAACACTTCCCCCATTTCCTCCTGGGAATGAAAAGGTTTTCTTTTACTATCCAATGTACGAAAAAACTATCGAGCGCAATGGAGTCAGGATGGCAAAAATGTCAATCGCATTTCATATACACAAGCCAAATAAAAAAAACACCCGGTCATCGATCGCATCGCATATACAGGGTGTTTGGTACTCCGTACATAACCTTGTAAGGGGTTATTCCTGAATATATTTTGAGCAAAAAATTGTTCTACGAAGATGGTCAATTTTCAATATCCACGGAGATACAGGGTGATCAAGAAAAGTCCTTCGGACCTGTACCCTCACTCACTCAAAACGCTATATCTTGAAAACTAATAATCACAATTCAAAGTGTTATAGCTTGTTTTTTAGGGAATTAAATTACCTTTCATTTGGTGTAATAGTCCGCATTGTAACTGTATCCAATTCTGAGATATTTGCTTCAGAACACAAATTTTTTACACTTTGACCATTAAAATTCTAGGATCAATGTAGTTTTTCTCTAAAAAACCCATTATAAAAATGTCATTTTAATGTTGTTTTCTTATGTGCCATATTATTGCCTACAAAAGATGCATACACTTGTATTGCATAAGTTTTATAGTTTAGAAGAAATTATCATTCCAATAATGTAGAACTTTTGTCAAAAAAGCAAGAATAGGTTGATCAACACTCTCCGCTTGAACTAAAAGAACTTAAGAATGGTTTTTATGGTTTATTTCAAATTTCCTTAATTACAATAAATGTTCAAAATGGCTCCCTTCATTTTAAATGCACGCTAAAGCTCGTTTTGCCAGTGTTCTCTTTGTGTTCATACTCCTCAACTGCTGCCTTACTTCTGTTGCTGCCGCATCGATTCTGGTGTTTAGATCCTGCAACGTTACTACTTCCGTTGCGTAGACAAGGTCCTTCATCCGTCCCCATACAAAGAAATCCATAATAGTTAAATCAGGGGATCTTGCAGGCCAGTGTATCGGTCCATTTCTACCGATCCAGCGATTGCTATAATTGGAATTTAACCAATCTCTGATCTGTCGGCCGTAATGAGCTGGAGCACCATCGTGTTGGTAAAACATGGAAGCCAATCGTTGCAGTGGCATATCATCCAATAACTCCTGTAGATCATTTGTCAAAAAATGCAAGTAATTGGAACTATTTAAGGTAGGCGGAAGCCTAATAGGACCAATAAAATCGTTGCCAATCACACCTGCCCATAAATTGACACTGAATCTGTGCTGAAATGATGCCTCTCTTCTTGTATGTGGATTGCTCTCAGCCCATGTGTGTAAGTTGTGGAAGTTTGTGATACCGTCCCTGGTGAATGGGACTCATCAGCCCAAAGAATTTTGTTCATAAAATTCTCGTCACTTAGTTGTCGTTCAAGGAGCCAATTGCAAAACTCCATCCTTTTGGGCAAATCAATGGGTACCAGCTCCTGCACTGGTGTGTGGTGGTAGGGATGCAACCACTCTGCTTTTAGGACACTCCAAACTTTCCACGTAGAGACGTTTAACTGCAATGCCAAGCGTCGGACAGCGTCGTTGTGTTGAAAGTCATTTTAATTTAATTCATTTCCTCGATAATTTAAATAGTAATTAAAGGACACAAAGAATATTTCAGTTTAACAACATTTCAGGTAGTTTTTTTAGAACAAGGGTTGGTTTATGGCATATTTTATTTTCAAGCCATATGTATTTTCGCTTATTACCTGGAAAACGGGAAAACCTAAGTCATAAGTATGTATGCATCTTTTGTAGGCAATAATATGGCACATAAAACAACAACATTAAAATGACATTTTTATAATGCGTTTTTTTGAGAAAAACTACATTGATCACAGAATTTTGAGGGTCAAAGTATCAAAAATTTGTGGTCTGAAGGAAATACCTCAGGATTGGGTACAGGTACAATACGGACTATTACACTAAATGAAAGATAATTTGATTCCCTAAAAAACAAGCTATAACACTTTGAAATGCGATTATTGGTTTTCAAGATATAGCGTTTTGAGTGAGTGAGGGTACAGGCCCGAAGGACTTTTCTTGATCACCCTGTATCTCCGTGGATATTGAAAATTGGCCATCTCCGTAGAATAATTTTTTGCTCAAAATATATCCAGGAATAACCCCTTACAAGGTTATGTACGGAGTACCAAACACCCTGTATACAAGTCAAATAAAAAAAAAACACCCGGTCATAGAAAACCAAACCAAAAGGGTCTACTGTTTACTTTTTTCACACATTACCTCACACAAGCAATTTCATCATGAAGAACGTAAAGCTCTTATCGACATGGTGGACTGCAACATAAATCGGCGAAACTTGCGATAGCCGCAACATGTCCTACCAACCGACCAGATCGAAACTCAGAACAAAAACCGCCGAAAAAACTCTAGCAAAGCGCATCATTGACCACTTCGGACGTTCCACACCTCACCTATCAGATCAGATCCCACCGACCAAAATATCGCTAAACAAATCCCTTATCATCGGACGTTCCACACCTCACCTATCAGATCAGATCCCACCGATCAAAATATCGCTAAACAGATCCCTTATCATCGGACGTTCCACACCTCACCTATCAGATCAGATCTTACCGATCAAAATATCGCTAAACAAATTCCTTATCATCGGACGTTCCACACCTCACCTATCAGATCAGATCTCACCGATCAAAATATCGCTAAACAAATTCCTTATCATCGGACGTTCCATACCTCACCTATCAGATCAGGACCCACCGATCAAAATATCGCTAAACAAATTCCTTATCAAATCGCAATCGTTTCATTCATTCATTAGTCTAAAGCAACATCACTGAGAGCAGACACTGCTCGTGCTCTCAGTGTCAATATCAATCACCAAATATAGGTTTGGGATAGCTTATATGATTGATAGTCTTTAATATCACAGAGCTGATATATCGCTGATCGCAAGCGATATAACAGCAACGAAAGAGCAGTCGAGAGCAATCGGAATAACAACGTTCAAGCGATATAACAGCAACAAAAGAGCAATCGAGAGCAATCGAGAGCAATCGGAATAACAACGTTCAAGCGATATAACAGCAACGAAAGAGCAATCGAGAGCAATCGGAATAACAACGTTCAAGCGATATAACAGCAACGAAGGAGCAATCGAGAGCAATCGGAATAACGACGTTCAAGCTCTTTCTTCGCGCGATTGATATTTAGCGGTGGGACTTGGGTAAAATTCGACTTCCATGGGTTTCGGGATCTGGTAAGAGCTTTACGTTGTTCATTGTGTGTGAGGTAGTGTCGTGTAAAAAAACAAAACAAAAGACCCTTTTGTTTTGGTTTTCTATGACCGGTTGTTTTTTTTTTGTTATTTGGCTTTTATTTGTATATATGCGATGCGGTTGTATATATGCCATGCGATCGATGACTGGGTGGTGTTTTTTTTTGTCTGGCTTGTGTACATGAAATGCGATTGACTTTTTTGCCATCCTGACTCGATTGCGCTCGATCGTTTTTTCGTACATTGGATAGTAAAAGAAAACCTTTTCATTCCCAGGGGGAAACGGGGGAAGTGTTCACTATGCTGATCTATGAGATTGAGTCTTGCCTGATTGATAGATGTAGGAAAATTACGATTTACTTAGCGATCGATGTGGAATGCGTGGGGGGACTAATGTGCGAGTGCGAACAAAAACTCTGGAATTTGTAGCGATGATCATTGCGGCAATTTTATTGGTGATAGAACGTAAGCAGTGTACATTTGCTCTGCTCTTCTAATCGCAGCTCTTTTAAATTTTGAATCGCAATATGCGATTGCTCTTTTCAAATAGCAGTGAAAAAATCGCAGGTATGTGAAATAGCATACCATCTCTATCCATAATACTTTCAATAAGCTCAATTTTTCCAACTCCTCCACTAGCCATACACCCCCATATCATAACACCGCCACGTGCTTTACTGTTGGACAGAGAGTTTTTACGTCGAAGGCCGCGCCAGTTGTTCTCCATACAATCTTCCGACCTTTGATTCCAAAAATTCAAAATTTACTTTCATCCGAGAAAATAACTTGTTTCCCAAATTCTTTTGGCTTATTTACACTTGTGGTCAAAATAATACACCCCTAAGTTTCTTATAAAACATCTATTTTTTCAGCTTGCAATGCTTTTCAACTGCAATGAACCGTTAGATTGGGAAGCCATTGTTTTAAATAGCAAGCCTGTTCATATGTTTTATGCGGACATGTCAATTTGAATTTGATAGTCAAAGGACCACTTTCACATTGGACAAAATAATAAATACAGTGTTTTTAAATAAGTACTTTCGGGCTACTTTTTAATTTTTTTTCCAAATTTATTTTTTTTCGAGTAAGTTAAGTGAAAACTTTTCTAACAAGTTCAAATTATCTGATTTCGTAATAATTCTTTAGTTCAAACATGGGCCGAAATAAGCACTGTTCCGCAGAAAAGAGGATCGAAATGCAACGCCTAAGGGACGACGGCTACTCTTTTCGACAGATTGCACAAATTTCTCACTGCTCTTTGGGAATGGTCCAGAATGCCATGAAGGAGAAGAATGATAAAGAAAATCGCGGCCGACCACGGGAAACCATTCCATCATTGGATCGAAAAATTGTGCGCGTCTCTAAAAGGAACCCTTTCGCGTCTTCGGTCGTGATTTTGCGGGAAACAAATGCTAAAGTCAGTGCTAGAACAATTCGTAGAAGATTGTTGAACCCAGACTTACCAGCCCGATCACCAAGAAAAGTTCCTCTCCTAAGTAAAAAAACATACGGAACCGACTAAATTTTGCAAGGGCCCATTTAGATTGGAGCGGAGAAGAAGGCACGAGAAAATTGCGAAATATTCTCTGGAGTGATGAGTGCAAGTTCAACATCTTCGGATCGGACGGAAATGAATATGTTAGGCGTCCTCCCAACCATTTGATCCACAATATACCAAAAAGACCGTTAAGCATGGGGAGGTATCATAATGGTGTGGGCAGCATTTTCTTGGAATGTTGTAGGCCCAATCCAGTTGATTGACGGGATTATGACCAAAGAAAGTTTAGTTATACTAAAGGACATAATGCTGCCATTTGCAGAGGAAGACATGCCACTTCGATGAACATTTCAACACGATAATGATCCGAAGCACACTGCAAAAATAGTGAAGGAGTGGTTGCGGCGCAAAAAAATGTCGGTTCTTGATTGGCCAGCGCAGTCACCGGACTGTAATCCTATTGGGAACTTGTGGAAGCAAGTCAATGATAAGGTTTATGTACATAAACCCACAAATAAGTTCGAATTGTGGACTGCAGTAAAAAGAGAGTGGCACCTGATTTCAAAAGAAAGTTGTGAACGTTTAGTGGATTCAATGCCGGCTCGTTGCAAAGAAATTCTTAAAAATAAGGGTCACGCAATAAATTACTAGGTTTGAAATTATAAAAAAAAATAAAACTGAAAACTTCTCTTGAAAAGAATTAAATTTTACAATACAATTTCTCATACTGTATTTATTATTTTGTCCACTCTATAATTAGGATAATGAATCCAAATCGGAATATATTAAAAACCCTTAACAGGTAAGACGCTTTTTTTCCTACTAATATGTTCTACACATTTCAACGTATCGTTTCAATAGACTGGCTTAACTTACAAGGTATTGAAAGCTGAAAAAATATGTTTTCCAAAAAACGCAGGCGTGTATTTATTATTTTGACCACCAGTGTATGTGTTCCTTAGCAAACGCCAGCCGCTTGAGTCTGTTTACTGTTGTTATAAATGGTTTTCTACGGGCAACGCGTCCGTGATACCCATATATTCTAAGAATTTTACGAACACCATCATCAGAAATAGACTTGCGGTACTTTGCTTTGATGTCCTTTGCCATATCAGCTGCAGTTAATCTAGGATTAGCCTTCATCGTTCGGAGCAAACTCCGAGTTTGCTGAGGGCTCAACTTCGGAGGGCGGCCAGATCTGGGTTTTGAAACCAAAACTCCTGTGTTTTTGAAGTTGTTTACGACTCGTTGGACAGATGAATGACTTCTGCTGACTATTGCTCCTATTTCACGATATGACGTACCTTTTTTTCCACAAATCCACGATAATTATCCTTTCCCCAAATTCAATTTCCTTTCCTTTATTAGACATCTCTTACTTAACGTTTTTTAGCAATTATTTTTAACGCAAACCTTAGATAAAACACGTTTATCAACTTGCCTACACAAACGTTATTGTTAATAATAATTTAACTGCAACTCAGAGACTTTGACTTCCCTTTATACGCTTTGAACGCAGACTTTTTATTCCTGGAATTTCAGACTATTTTTCGTTTCCGAATTC
Organism: Chorisops tibialis; assembly: GCA_963669355.1. NCBI lineage: Eukaryota > Metazoa > Arthropoda > Insecta > Diptera > Stratiomyidae > Chorisops > Chorisops tibialis. The sequence goes on along the minus strand of OY770263.1, from coordinate 112,714,864 downwards.
TACCGTTGTTTTAGAGTACAGTAATTCTCATTTTTGTTTTGTTTTATGTTCATAATGAGGCTTGCGTGGCGTAGTGGGCAGCGTGCTTGCTTCTCAGTCAATAGGTCGTGGTTCGATTCCCACTCCAGACAGGGGATTTTTTTAAACACGAATTTTTTAGTTGCTACTGGTGATAAAAAATTATTCGCAATAAAATGGGGAAACGGTGTAAAAGTGAAACAGTTCCACTTCAAGAAGGCCTAGATACTCAGTAGATGGTTTCTGTTCGCTTTCTATCATTCAGTCCCCCATAACATCTGCAAATATTTGTCAGTAAGCATCCAGTACAACTGAGCAATGTACCAGCTTCTCCACTCGCTATGGTCGTTCTCACTCCCCTTCCCCAACCTTCCCAATCCCATTCCTTCCCTCCATGACTGTGTTTGTGCATTGCACATAAAGGCCAAAATTGCCTATAACACAGGTCATTCTGTAAAAAAAAAAGTAATGAAAAATAGGGAAAAAAAATATTTCGCAATAAAATGTTAGAAACGATGTTTTTTTTATAGATATGTCGGATATGTTGAGTATGTACGCAAACTTTTTCTGCCGAGTGTATATATTGCGTCGATCAGGGTTTGAACTCACGACCTTCGCATTGCAAGACCAAGACGCTACACACTAGACTACACCCTAGCTTTTTATTGATTCAGATAGCAGTATCGAAATGTCAAAAAATATCACAAATTTACAACATTTTTTTCTAATAATTGAGTTTATAATATATAAATGGTGAAATGTCGTTGTGAGCAAAATTCAGTGTTTGAGTACTAAAGCATAAAAATTGAGTAAGCTACATCCTCGTAAAAAGTATTTTTTGTCGTTTCGATACTGGTACCCGAACCAATAATCGGCATACGTTAAAATATATTTATAGACCATGTTAACTGTGAAGTTCGTGGGGTATGAGAGTCAAAAGTGATGGCACACTTCGAAATTTTGTTTTTGACCTTACATATTTTTATAATTCTAAGTTATAGAAAACAGTTTTAAATCTCAAACTAAAGCTTTTTTCATCACAAATAAATTATAGTAATTTCATAGATGTTTACACAGTAATTATCATTTTATATGTAAAAACATGATAACGGTGCTATTTTTATGGGTCAAAAGTAATGACACACTTGTACTTAACAGCTAAAAATAAAAATTTTTCTTAAAACTTATGTTTTGTTTGAGCCCCTTTTGCTTTTCTCATAGCTTGCTGATGCGTTGGCACTAAACCTAGCGTTACTTTTATCAGTGAATTAGTGATTGTGTCTGAAGTATTTGAATTAGGGTCAGTATTAAACGTATTCTTGCAAAATGAGGAGTGAAACTCAGAGACAAGAATAATAATTTTAAATTTATGGCATACCGTGAAATTGGGAAAATAGTTAAAAGGCATAATTCTACAGTGAGAAATATAATTAAAAAGTTCAAATATTGCATAAAATTGAAAAATTTACCGCTTTCTAGTCGACCCAGAAAATTGAATCCTGCACAAGTGAAGAACATCATGAAGAAAGTGAAAGATAATCCAGAAGCAAGTGCAGTAAAAATTGCAGAAAATATTAGACGTGATCTAGAGAAGTCAGTACGAGGGCGGATTGATAATGACGTTTAAAAATGAAGAAAACAAAATTTTTTCGGCAAAAATGTATTTTATCTTTCAACATAGTCTCCTTTTAGCTCGATACACTTAGTCCAGCGTTTTTCCAATTTTTGGATCCCTTCCAAATAATAAGATTTCTCTAACCCTTCAAAATATGCGTTGGTTTCATTAATGACGTCACTATTCGTGGTGAATCTCTTTCCGGCAAACCATTTTTTCAAGTCTGGAAACAAGAATAAGTCACACGGGGCCAAATCTGGAGAATGCGGTGGGTGAGGAAGCAATTCGTAGCGTAATTTCAACAATTTTTCCACTGCAACAGCAGACATGTGAGCTGGAAAGTTGTCGTGATGAAACAACACTTTTTTTTTCGCCAAATACGTCCATTTTTCCTTGATTGCAGCATTCAGTCGATCCAATAACAGTATAATATGCTCCCCCTGTATTTTTTTTCCTTTCTCCAAGTAGTCGATGAAAATTATTCCTTTGGAATCCCAAAAAACTGTCGCCATAATCTTTCCAGCCAATGAACGTTTTTTGCCTTCTTCGGTGCGCTTGAACCGGCTTCCATCCATTGTTTTGACTGTTGTTTGGTTTCTGGAGTGTAGTGGTGGATCCCTGTTTCATCAACAGTTATGAATCGACGAAGGAATTCATTTGGATCACGTTTAAACAGTTGTGCTGTGAAGTTATCACACGATTACGTTTTTGGTCAATTGTGAGCCAACGCGGCAGCCATCTTGCGGATAGCTTCCGCATGTCCAAATTATTTTTCAAAATATTCCAACACACATTCATATGAGATGCTTACTGCCTTAGCTATTTAGTCGACGATCTCCTAGCACGAGATCATGGATTTTGTCGATCATTTCTGGCATTGTGACCTCATTTGAACGACACCTGGACTTTGTGTGGTCTCTGTGCTCGTATGACCATGCTTGAATTCTGAAAACCACTTGTAAATCATTGCCATCGATGGGGCAGAGTCCCCGTAATGTTTATCTAATTTTTCTTTGGTTATTTGAGCTGTTTTTCCTTTTAAAAAGTTATGTTTAATCAACACACGAAATTCGTTATTATCCATTTTTGAAATTTATTAAAAGTTGAGTTGCTTAGACAGCAGTTTCACAAAAAAGATATCAGGCTAAGCCTTTGCAGGTAATATATTTAAGGATGAAGCAGATAAAAAAGAAATACAAAATTCCTTACCTACCCGCTCCTTCTTCATTTTTACACGTCATTATCAATCCGCTCTCGTAAGTGCCAGTACGGTACATAGGGTACTAAATGCAAATGGTTTACATAGGCGAGCACCAAGAAAGAAGCTCTTCATATCGGACACAAAGAAACGGAAGCAGCGGATATATGCAAATAAGTACAGGGTGCGTCATCTAAACGTGGTCGATGGAAATATTGAATAACTTGAACAATTCTCAATCGATTTTGGTAAACTATTTATTTTTATAAAATTTGAAGCTTTACAATTTTTTCCATTCAGTTTCCAAAAACAACGTCGATCAAATGACCACCTTTATTGCGGATACAAAATTCAGCTCTTTTTCTGGCATTTTCCATGGCATATGCCAGCATCTCGGGTGATATCGCAGTGATTTCGGCTCGAATATTGTCCTTAAGCTCGTCTAAAGTCTTCGGTTTGTTGGCATACACTTTGCTTTTTAAAAATCCCCACAAAAAAAGTCCGGTGCCGTTAAATCGGGCGATCTCGGTGGCCAGACAATATCCTCCCCTTTCGATACCAAACGTCCTGGGAACTTTTGACGCAAGAAGTTCATCGTTGATTCCGCGGTGTGACATGTCGCGCCGTCTTGTTGAAACCAAAAGCCTTTAAGACCTTTTTCACGCATTTCTGGTAAAACAGAGTGTGCCAACATCCATCGATACCGATCCCCATTGACAGTTTCCCCAACTCTGAAGAAGAACGGACCAATGATGGTTTTTGAGCAGACACCGGCCCAAACAGTCACTTTCCGATCATGCAGTGGAGTTTGATGTATAGCATGAGGATTTTCTTTCCCCCAAATGCGACAGTTTTGTTTATTTACAGTGCCAGATAGCGTGAAATGGGCCTCATCTATCATTACGCTGTGTTGCAACAACTGAACGATTGCATTTAATGAACATTGTCACTATTTCCGCGCGTTCTTTGGGCGTGAATCGATTCATGGTTAAAATTGTAATGCAATAACCTTTCCGAAATTTGTTCGACGACGTCAATCGGTTTAAATCTGTTATTCAATATTTCCATCGACCACATTTAGATGGCGCACCCTGTATAAAAACTATGGAATTGAATTCTGGGAAGTGGAGTGTGAGCATGTTGGCAGATTACTGCTGGTTTTTGGTACGGGAAACTTCTACATCAGGGTACAAAAGGAAAGCAAGCGCCAAATGAAAGTCCTTACCTTATTTATTTATTATTCGAACTATTGTTATTATTGTTGCTATATATTTTTATTATATAGAGGTGTTCGCGGGAGGATGAAGGGGGCTGGAATATGTATAATATAAATGAAAAAATTGCGAAACCGGAAAAAAATTATCTACTTTTAATGTTTTTTTTTGCAATTTAAGGTGAAAAATCCCCCCAAATCTACCTTCTTCCTAGAAATGTTCAAGTTTTAGATATTTTCACTTCTCTAGCCCCTCAAAAGGAATTTAAAGGCTAAAATAATCCTTTTCATCTCTGTAAATTATGGAAAATTAAAAAAAAATGTGGGGGGGGGTCTCCCCCGAAAACGGTGGGTGATGGGGAAAAACGGAGGTCATTTTACATAAGAATCTCCAGGAATGGTGTCAAGCCTTGAGCAAACATTTTTTTGCCGTACTATGTAATTTGTCTGTATTTAGATTGGTTTTATTTCTATTTTGCGATGATTAAACCTTTTTTTTTTTTAATACTAACAAGTTTTTGCGTTCTAACTCATTTCCTCGTTTTCCTTAGTATGGTCTCAAACTTTTGGCCGGCAGTGTATGTTCAGAAGAAGTGTTCAATAAGGCTAAATCTCATTTTAACTAAATTTAGATTACACTAAAATTATTTGCATTTAGTTATATTGTGATAATAAAATAAATTTAATACTGTTTTATTTTTATATTTAATTTTAGTTTTTATTTGATTTTTTTTCACAAATGTAAACCATATTTTTGGACAACAAATTTTTTAAAATGTATTCCATATTTAAAAATAAAAATATAATGACTGATAAAAAAACATTATCTTGTCTTTTCGCATTCAATATATTACCATAATTATAATTATTGTCATAGCCAAATAATAATCAAATATCTTACACTTTCACATTTTTGTTTTTATTTTCAAACAAAAAAAAAATGAAGATATGCCATCCAAGCGCCGTTTACGTCATGCATCCTCAAGTAATGCACCACAAGTTTTGCTAAATAATGCAAAATCAGCAAACCTTTCAGGATCATTGTCCGGACCAGCAACACCATTATCGTCAGGCATCTTGACATTATCAACAAATCATACTAACAATCATCGCATCCCCAAATCCAATTCCTCGCCAAATAATGTCATGTCAACATTTGATTCGCCAAGTGAGTGTGGTGGTTTAACTGAGAAACAATTACGCAACGCCTATCTTGCCACTTTGACTAAAGATCAACTGAAAATTGAGTGTCGTAAACGCGGACAAAAGATCACGGGAAATCGTACAGAGCTGGTAAAATAATTATAGAACAAAAAAATTGCATATTAATTATTTTGCGCTTGATGTTATCCTTTTGTTGATATTATTTTTGCGTTATTGCGTTGTATTGGTTTTTTTTCTTAAGAGTTGTTTTACGTAGCCTTAGACATTTTTTCTCATTGCTATTTAGTATATTTCGAAAGTTTTTTTTTCTATAGCTAGCTACGAATTTTAAGTTTTATAATAGCCTGATCATTTTTCGTACAATTACAATTTAATTTTAATCTTCCAAATTTGCAAATATTCACAGAAATTAAAATTTTTTGAGTGAAATCATATTTTATCATTCAATATTAATACTTATTTATTTATTTTCAATATTTATGCTATTTATTAGTATTTTTCAACCTTTTTGAAACCCCCGAAAATCACAATTAACGTGGATTTCTAAACAATATTTATTAACATGCACCATTTACACGAATGACAAATTCAGTCAGTTTTACTTTATTATTTTAATAATAAAGTATTGTGATCGACTTGGAAAAAACATATTTGTTGCCCTGAAATTTTGTTTTTTCGCGTTTCATGTCTAAAATAGCTTAAGAATGCGAAAAAAAATCCGTCTGTCTGTCCGCCGTATGTGTACGTTTAACATTAACTTCCAAATCCTTCAAGATAGAAAGTTAATTTTTGGGAGGATTGTAGATGGTTGCGGGTTTCAGGCAGACACCCATTTTGGGGCGAGCACTAAAATCGAAAACTAAGAATTCGAAAATCTCAACCATGATTCCAGCTAGGAAAGGGGTTTGTGGGATAAACTACAAAAATAATTAAATTTTTTTTTATCCTTTGGGTCCGAAAAAGGGGGAGGGGGGGTTGGTCTAAAAACAAATTGTTGGCCGATTTTTTTTTAAATGATTAGGTCTTCAAAATTACTTACCATAAAAAAATCATATTTCGGGACTATTAAGGTGACATCTAGTTCCACCAGAATCAGCTTAGAGGAAGGCTAATTATTGTACGGAGGTTAAGAGAGGTGCAAATAAAAACACTTCAAAATTAATATCTGGACTGTCTCTTAAGCTATGTAATTGAAACGTGGAACATATATATATTAAGTTATACTGGAAAAATATAACATTTAGACATAACAGTAGTGAGGAAAAATAGTGCACTTTCCAAAATTTCAAACCGTTATATCTCAAAACTCAGTACAGATATCAAAATGAAATTTTATCAGATTGTAGAACTACATAGTCTTTAATTTTGGTAAAAAAAGTTCGGGGTGTAAGGGGAAGGAGGTGGTAAACAAAATTTTCCATGTGGGTGCATCTATTTGATATACATAAAAAAAATTAATAATTTGTTCCACAATTTGTTTGAAATTTTGCACAAAAACTTTTAAAAATACATAGTTTAAACGAAATTGCGTCAAAAGTTTTGATATCGCGCGTGCCCTTCTACCCCCTCCCATACAAAAATTTGATTTCGACCAATTTCAATAAATCAACTTATAACCAACAAATTAACAGCTAGGAACTTGAAATTTTGTATGAGCACGTTACAACACAAATGAAATAAAACTGCACAATTTTTACGATTCCCTTACCCCCTCCCATACAAATGTTTGGTTTCGTGAATGTAATATACACCGAATTTTATGAAAATCCTATGCAACTTCATCTATGAAACTGACATTTTATTCAAAGAATATTGGATCGGATTCAAGCAATCAATTAAAAAACTATTAACATCTACCCACCCTTACTATCATCCATCACCCCATAAAAACTCAAATTTGCATAAATAAACGAATGAAAAATTTATTATATATGTATGTACTGGAGCTATTGATCGTATTCGCAATTAAGTATTAAATTGACAACAGCCCTGCCCAAGAATCCCCTTTACCTTAGTCTTCCCTAACCACTCTAACCTGCATATTGACTTTCCACGCATCCTCAGCTTTTCCCAATAATAATAATAATGTTGTGCCCGACTTGTTGGCAATTTATTTTATGTTAAAGGCGGTACCGTATAAATATTTGACAATATGTGCAGCAGAACATTTCGACAAAAATATTGTTTATCTGTTTTCTGTTTCTGTAGTTGCAGTGGTGTAACTAGTCTTTCTTTCTGGGAGAGGGGGGGGGGGGCGCTCAACTTGTAATTTTTTTTAACCATTTCATTTTTCAAATTAAGAGACTACGATGCAATCGAGATATCAATAGGTAAAGATTTTCTTATACTATATTGAGATCTTCTCGACGGAGTACATAAGTAGTGAAAAGATAAAACACTACTCGCACCTCTTCCGGTACATACCATCAATTCAATTCAAAATTGCAACTGATTCGATACAGCTGTTGTAAATTACATTGTTAAACATCACAATTTAACCGCAAATAATCTTTTAAAACGTTTATAATTTCATAAAAAGTCTAATTCTAAATAAAATTTGAAAAAATATTAGAGCTCGGAAAATTTTTATAATTTGTTTCTGACCCCACTACATATGCTATGAAGTTATTTACATTAGTAGTTTCATTCATTACAAACAAATAATTGTGTTGTTAAAAAGTCTACTGCGCTGAAATGAGAATTATTATATAAGTAATAAAATATTTATTACCAATTTCAATGAAGTTTCATTATAGCTTTTAATGCTGTCGTAATAAAATTTACCCTCATCGCAGTGCTTTTCAAATATCTGAAATTTGTTTAATTAAAGCACAAATAAAACACTAAATTTAGGTTTTTAGAACTTTATTAATATAATGAAAAACAAAAATTTGAATATTCCAATATGAATATGATACCAATCAGCGGTAGTATTGCCATCGTGATGGCGAATATCCTGTTGAATATCATGATATTCAGCTACATCATGATGTGGCTATGAGTAGCTTTGCACAGCGATAGCTTCTAATTAAGATGAATAGCATGCGCAATGGCGTAGTTACGTTCCAGCATAAAACAGCAAATATGTAAGCCGATAGTTCGAAGCAGTGCTAAGAATCCAGCTATCTGGCAAATAAAACTCATCTGTCAGGATATGGCATAGGTACATGTTTCGCCGAGTGTGGATGCGGCAACGATAGCCAAGGCTCCAAGGTACAACTCCATGAAGAAATCAGCTACCGTAAGTTTACAGACCAGGAACTTGGGCACATCCATTTCCGATCGCTGATCTTCAGCACCAATACCACAGTTCCATTGCCTAGCAAGGCCAGCTGAAATACCGCCCAAACACCGATCGCAGTGTCCGTGAATCGAATGTATCCCGGAACATCAGAAACGAGCCGGGAAGCGTCAGGCACTGAAATGACCCAGGTCTAACGTCCGGTCCAATTGTACGCGCCAGACTCGTACCGAGGTACTCCTCCACGTAGGCAGGCAAATTTCACGGATAAATGAAGTCCAGACCGAGCGAGTTCTAGAGGTTATTAGCGATCCAGACTTTTTACTATAAGATTATCTCTGTGGGGAAAAAATGAGTCGTTGATTCTACAGAGTTGGTACGCATTCTTACTCAGTTGCGGCCAAATATCACTCATGCTGTTATTCCGCAGGCTCATCGAATTCGGTATCGGAAGGAAGCAGAACGCCTTCCTGCATCAGCTGTGGTTTCCTAGTTGCACTCATCATAACCAGCGGCAAAATTGGGATGGATAGGGATACGAAAGAACGAAGGTTTAAATCCGGGGAAATGCTTCTGGCAATGGAAACTCCTGTAGTTTTAGATTATTGAACGTTTTGAAATGTAACAGCCGCTTCAATCTGTTTATTGGCAAGATTGGAAAGATAAAAGGTTGAAAATAATACGTTTTCAGGAAGGAAATAGTACTTACCAATCCTCGAGTTGTATGAATGCAGTAAATGCACGATGCATTCACTGCAGGAATAAAGTTGATTCGATTGCCTCCCACGTCCTTATGAAATAAGAAAAAAGAATTTTTTCAAGATTTTCTCAGATATGAGCCAAAATAAGTCATCTTAAATACTTTCGAATAGTGAATAGTAACTTTTGAATGGGAGGTGGTAGAAGCAGATGGGGAAGGTTTGTAATTTATGTATTTTAAATCGGACGCGGTATGGAAAATGTTTTGTGCTGATTTTAAAGTTTGCAGCTTTCATTATTTTCAAAGAAATTGGTCATAGTTTTTCTAAAATTTGAGCATTTGTATGGGAGGTGGCAGAAGAAGTGGAGGATTTTATATGATTTTGAAACTGCTTATCAACATTCCTATCACCAATATTTTTGGTATGCAGGTAGGACTGTCCTTAATTATTATCCCAAAAATTAGCGCGGTCTGTTAATCAGTTTGTTTACAGCAGCTGCTTAAATCGATACACCTTAGTAGTCTACGGCGATTTTTGTTTTATGTCCTTGATGGACTGAAAACGGTTTCCACGGAGCGGTAATTTCAGTTTTAAGGATAGGAAAAGCTTACACGGGGCCAAATCTGGTGAATACGGTGCTTGATTGATGCAATTTGTTGCTTTTTCATTTTCATCGTGGAAAATCCATGAATTCTCCTTCCATAATTCCGACCGTTTTTTACGGATTTGCTCACTCAAACGCTTTAATACGGTCAAATAGTACTCCTTATTGACCGTTTGTCCCTTCGGAACGAATTCATGATGGATCAAACCTCGAATGTCGGAAAAAAAACCATAAGCATCGTTGTGATTTTTGAGCGGCTTTGGCGTGGTTTTTTCGGTTTCGGCTCATTTTTTTCCTCCATTCCGATGATAGTTGACTGGTTTGCATGTCAAACTCGTAGACCCATGTCTCATCACTAGTTATGATGCGTTCCATGAATGTGAGATCAGAATTCGCACGATCAAGGATGTCCAAAGAGACCTGTTCACGATACTTTTTTTTAAAGAAAATTCAGCTTTATCGGAACGAGTCGAGCAAGGACGCATTTCATGGTCAAAGTATCCACCAAAATCGAACGAACGGACTCGCAAGAGATGTCGAGCTCTCCTGCTATCTCCCGAACACTGGTATTACGATTTTCGAGCACCATTTCATTCCTTTTTTAATGTTTTCGTCAATCAAAGAGGTTGATGGTCGTCCAGAACGAGGTATGTCTTCAATGATCTCTCGACCATCCTTAAAGTCATTGAACTGCTCATAGGCTCGTGTTTTTCTTATTACTGAATCACTGTAAGCCTTTTCCAACATTCGCAACGATTTCGCATACGAAATTTGGTCGGAAACACAAAATTTGGGACAAATTCTTTGTTCCATATTTTTGTCCATTGTAAAAATCGCAGTGGACTACTGAGGTGTACCGATTCAAGCAGCTGCTGTAAACAAACTGATTAACAGACCACGCTAGTTTTTGGGATAATATTCAAGGACAGTCCTACCTGTGTATCAAAAAAAAATTTTTTTTAAATATCATTCCCAGAGTAATTTTATTTACAAATTGCTGTTGCTTTTTTGTCACAATGTATAATATATTTGTATGGGAAAGGGTAGAAGGAGTGAAGCGAAGCGGATATTTTTTTTTAAGCATTTATTGCAATTATTAAGGGACAAATTCTGACAATATTTTAAGTTTGTTTTTTTTGTAGTTTCAATGAAAACCGATTAAATGCATTTACCAGAATTATGCATTTGTTTATGAGGAGGAAGGAGAAGTATACGGATGAAAATGATATTTCTATTATTATACTCTCCACAAAACGTCGATAACTTCGACGGTTTCGAACGGTAAAAGGAGTGAAGTAAAGTTGATAATTGATGACTTTTTCAAAACTGATTGCAATTATAATAAAATGAATTCTGGCAAAAATTCGTCCTTTTAGCTTTGCTAGTTGCAATGAAAATAGAAAAAAATACATTTTTCGAAATTGTGCGGGAGGGGTAGAAGGAGTGTTGGCATCGGACCACTATTGTGTGACGTTAATGATACACACATCGTTCTACCTTCAAGTCGATAGCTAAAATAAAATCAACTTCTTAAAATTTCGAAACATGAAATTTGATTGGGAGGGGGTAGAAGGAGTGGGAGGATGCAGTCCGTTCACGAACTTAAAGTTTATTTTTTTTTTGTAAAAAACTGCACTCAATAAATTTCAGCACGATGGCTCAAAGCGTACGAGAGTTATATTGTAGACAGACGGTCACTCGAAACCGAGGTTTTCTAGCAACAACAAATATTTCTGTCCCATTGGCGGCTCTGTGGGAGAATTATTTCTTAGCGTTATAAACGGTAAGGCGAACGCAATATACTAGAGTATAAGTACTAGAGTAAACACCGGCAACTGATTAATACGACATTGTTACCTAAGATCTGAATATTGTCATTTAAATAAGACGCATATTGACGTCAAAAATCATTACAATGCAATGAAAAATTTTGATTTTTTGTTAAGTCAATTTTTCAGTTCTGCAATTGCTTACTGTGAAATTTGCTACAAATGTAATGAAACATAATTTTAATATACATTTTACGTAATGAACTTTACTAGGATCTTAATAAATTTTGATGTTTATTTAATGAAGTACCAGGTAATGAATTTTTTTCACTGAAACGTAATGAGCATAATAATACCAAATGTGTAATCAAAATTACGACAGTACCATGTAAATAGCTATATATCAACACTTTAGTCAACACAGTTCATCAACATTTTCCTTATCTTTTATTTGAACGCGATGTCAATTTATTTTGAAGGAGATCGACAGGTGTTAATTGAAGGGTCAAGTAGATAAAGGAGTTATTCGACATTTTTTGAATTTCTACTTCTTAGTCAGTTTCAACTGATAAATTATGTTTTCAACTAACAACCAGAGCGATCTAGAGCCTAGAAATAGATATAAGCAACACAACAAAGTTTGATCACTAATAGGGGAACCCGGGGCAGAACGGAGTACTCAGTTGAAAATACGGTTTAAATAAACTGCCAACAAGTCGGGCGAAACTTTATTATTCTTGGGACATGTTGATGTGTGGAAAGTCAATATGCAAGTAAGAGTGGTTAGGGAAGACTAAGTGAAAGGGAGTTCTTGAGCAGGGCTGTTGTCTATTTAACAATATTTCATTCGTTTCTACAAGTTTGGGTTTTTATGGAGGGAAGGAGGAGGGGTAATAGTAAGGGTGGGTGGATGTTAATAGCTTTTTAATTAATTGCTTGAATCACGTCCAATATTCTCTGTGTAGAATGTGTTTCATAGACGAAGTTGCATAGAATTTCCATAAAATTCGGTGTATTTTACATTCACGAAACCGAACATTTGTATGGGAGGGGGTAGAGTAGGTAGGGGAATCGTAAATTTTGATATGCAGTTTTATTTCGCTTCTCTTTTAAGGTGCTTTTATAAAATTTCAAGTTCATAGCTTTTAGTTTGTTGGCTATTAGATGATTTATGAAATTGGTCGAAATCATAGTTTTGTATGGGAGGGGGTAGAAGGGCAAGCGCGATTTGAAAATTTTGAAAGCAATTTCATTTGAATTATTTTTATAAGTTTCAATGCAAAATTTGAAATTAAGAGTTAGCTGATAACTTATTTCATAAAAATGCTCGAAAAAATAATTTTGTATGGGAGGGGGTAGAGGAGGTAGGGGAATCGTAAGACTTGTGATGCAATTTTCTTTCTTTTTAGTTGTAAGGTGCTCGTACAAAATTTCAAGTTCATAGCTTGCAAATTGTTTGTTATTAGTTGATTTAATGAAATTGGTCGAAATCATACTTTTGTATGGGAGGGGGTAGAAGGGTAAGCGCGATTTCAAAACTTTTAACGTAATTTCATTTCAATTATTTTTGTAAGTTCTTATGCAAAATTTCAAATTGATAGCTTTTAATAGTTAGGTGGTAATTGATTTCTTGAAAATGGTCGAAAAAATAATTTTGTATGGGAGGGGGTAGAAGTTTTAAAGATTTTCGACCAGTTAATAATTCATTCTTTTAGGGATTTTTTTTAAATGCATTTCGCAAATTTTCAAGTTTCTACCTTAAAATTTCATTCAAAAATTTTCAGCTTATGTGTTTTTTCATTTCACATGAAACACCTTGTGCACGTTAGACCAGGGGGGTCGGTGCATAACAATTGTAGAATTTTTATTATTTTTTATGTATGTACAATAAATTGATATATTGACCTGCAAAATTTAGACTCTGTATCTTTTACCAGAGCCCTAAAAAAATTACTCAAAATTTTCAACATTTTTGCTTTCCACCTCCCTCCCCTTACACCCCCGTACTTAATTTTTTTACCAAAATTAAAAACTATATAGTTCTATGATCTGACAAATTTTTGATGTGATATCTGCGCTGAATTTTGAGATATAATGGTTTAAAATTTTGGAAAGTTCAATGCTCCTCATTTTCCCCCACTACTATTTAGTCCAAATATTATATTTTTTTTGTATTTCTTTAATATAGCTTAATATGAGTACCAAGTTTCAATTGCATAGCTCAACAAATAGCCGAGATATTGATTTTTAAGTGTTTTTCTTTGCACCCCCCCTGACTCTCCCCCTTACAATAATTAGCCTCTACGTAAGCTGATTCCAGTGAATCTGTATGCCACCTTGATGGTCTAAAATTATAAATTTTTTATGCTAAGTAATTTCGAAGATATAATCATTTGAAAAAAAAATTCGGCCGACAATTGGTTTTTAGCCCCCCCTTTTTGCACCCCAATGGATAAAAAAATTAGATTAATTTTAAAAGTTGTCCCATAAACCCTTTTATATGTATATTGATTTTTAGCTTCCTAGCTGTAACCATGTTTGAGATATTTGAATTCTTAGTTTTCGGTTTAAGTGCTCCCCCCGCCTCCCCCTGAACCCTTACACCTCCAAAAATGAGTGTCCTTCTGAGATCCGCAACTACCTACAATCCCTCCAAAAATGAGCTTTCTATCTCGAAGGGTTTGGGAGTTAATGTGCTCTGAGCGTACACACCGGCGTACGGCGGACGGCGTACGGCGGACGGCGTACAGACAGACGGATTTTTTTTTTTTGCATTTTTAGGCTAATTTAGTCACGAAACGCGAAAAAACAAAATTTCAGGGTAGCAAATTTTTTTTTTTTCCCAAGTCGATCACAATACTTTATTATTAAAATAATAAAGTAAAACACAAATGGTTTAATTAAGGAAGTTGCAAATTTTTCTATAAGCACATTATAATATAATCAAATTAACATAATAATATTTAAAAAAAGGACGATTTTTTTCTCAAAAATGGAAATTAATGTCATTTGCCCCGTTCTGCGGAATGGGGTGGATAGGATAAGTAATTTTAAAAACATAAAATACTAATGGAAATGCAGAAAAAAAATTTTTCCCATATTTATTAAGTTTTAAGTGACTATAAAAGCTTACCTACACTTTTCATTAATTGTGTCCTTTTGACAAAATTCACTTACTAGAACAGCCTAATTATTTTCGCTATCTATTCCCGCACAGGAATTGTTTGTCCATTTTTTGCACTTGGAACAATCGACCCAACCTAAAACTGATTTTGAATGAAATTGTCAGTGTTCATTCATACGAGAAATTTCGAAAAATAATAGCTAAAAGTGAAGAAAAAGTTTTTGAAAAATAATTTTTTTGTGTTTTGCGTCTCCTGAAAAGTTACCTTTTTTTTACAAAAGACCCATTTATTCCAAAAATACAAGGCATATTGTCACAATTTTTTTTTATTTGAAGATGGTTACACTGGTTTACAAAACTGAGCTGTGGAGATGTCAAAATTCTCGCCAGTTTGTGAAATATGGAATGTATGCCGTCATGAATTATCACAAAACAACAAAAAAGTTACACATGAGCTGTACTTAAAAGTTTTAATCAGAATAAAAAGCAAACAGCTAAAAATGCGTAATTGGGCCTAAATAAAAGGTGTGCAAAATTTGATTTAGCTATGATAAGCGGTTTCTGAGAAACGGTTCATTTGTCCCCCATAAGAGACTATGTAAAAGAGCATTGCGGAGCATGTACAAACTATAGTTATAATGTAAACAAGTACATATGTATACCTTACCGTGGTTACAAAATCATAAAGAGTTTCAATACAGGAGCAAAAAAACAAAACGTAAACTTCACGCACCAAAGCTCACGAAAACTAGAGTAAAATGGCTGCAGTAGTTGAGCAGTAACAGGATGGTTTAGTTCTACTTATTGCTGGTCGCTGGCAGCACCTCCTTGGCATCGAAAAACGTCGAATTTCATTCCACCCCAGTACCCCGTTGTTGCCCTAGTTCTCCTACACTATAAAAGTGATATTCAAAAGACTTTGAAGACGTTTATCTCAAAACATTGAAAATTTTCAATAACCCCTTTATCCACTTAACCCTTTATCCACTTTCCATACTGACAAAGCAAAATGAACATGTTCATTTTATTGGCAATACAATTTTGTTTCTGCTGTGACATTTGAATATAAGAACAAATACGCAGTACAAAGTAGTCATTGGAAATGTAGAATTTGACTGTAGCCTGGTGGCAGGACTGAAGTCCCGGGTACCAACTTTGGTACCATGACGTACCGAAGTTGGTCATTTATCTTGCCGTCAGAGCAAATCCTTATTTGTATACTCTAGATGAAATCTGAGAGTATATTGTGTTTACCTTGCCGTTTGTAACACTAAGAAATAATGCTCCCACAGAGCTGCCAGGGGTACAGAAATATTTGTTGTCGCTCAAAAACCTCGATTCCGAGTGACCGTCTGTTTGTCTGTCCGTTCGTCTGTCCACAACATAACTCTCGAAAACTTGGAACTATCGAAATTTGTTTTAGGTCATTTTTAGGAAAAAAAGAAACTTTAAGTTAGTGAAAGGGCTACATCCTTCCACTCCTTTTACCCCCTCCCATATAAATTTCTTGAAATTTCGAAATTTAAAGAAATTGATTTTCTCCGAAACTTTTTAACCTATCGTCTTGAAAATTAAGTGTAATGAAATGAATATCAAAAACGTCAAAAAATGTTGATTCGATCCTCTCACTTCTTCTATCCCCTCCCATACAAATGCACAATTTTCAAAAAACGCATTTATTCAACTTTCATTGAAATTAGCAAAGCTAAATGAAGAAATTTTTGCCAGTATTATTTTCATTATAATTGCATCCAATTTAAAAAAAAAAAACTTCACCTTACTCCTTCTACCCCTCCCATACAAATTTAACGAAATATCCTAATTAAATAATTTTTCTTCAAAACCACCGTAGGTATCAACTTGAAATTTTGACCAAAGTACATATAATAATATAAAAACCTTTATTGCTACAAAATTTTGTTTTGATCCGTATACTCCTTCTAACCCCTCCCATACACATGTATAATTTTGGGAAATGCATCATATCGATTTCCATTAAAACTGGAAAAAGTAGAAACTTAAAGTGTAAGAAAAATCTACTTCGCTTCACTCCTTCCACCCCCTTCCATACAAATTTCTATATTAGAGATTCAAAAAAGCATTTCTCCTTCGAATATATGAGAGGTATGGACCTTAAAATTGAAGCAAAGCAAAGTAATGAAGATGCCGATAAGAATACTGAAAAGCAGTTTTAAAACACCTACCCCTTCCTCTGCCACCTCCCATACAAATCCTCCGATTTCAAAAAA
The DNA here is from genome assembly GCA_963669355.1 of Chorisops tibialis. NCBI lineage: Eukaryota > Metazoa > Arthropoda > Insecta > Diptera > Stratiomyidae > Chorisops > Chorisops tibialis. Next base: position 112,697,968 of record OY770263.1, on the reverse strand, counting down.
GAAAAAGTTCTCTCTTAACAAATTAATTGATAAATGCCAATTAGTTTTGAAAATTCGACTTAACTTTCTTGAGCCTAACATAAAACAGAACAAACGTAGCAGAACGGATTGTAAAGTTGCACGAAATTAGTACATACTTATTCTTTGTTAAGTTCGTTAATTCATTTAAATAAAACTTAAATCTACGTCTTTGGAGACTTAGTCAGACTTAACAGAAAAATTCGTTTCACTCTCAGTCTACTTTATGTAAAATGTCTTGAATTTAACGCGTATCGATTATTTTGCTATTTCGCAATACGCTGTCTTTCCAAGTATATTACTCGTACTGACAAAATTATAAGAACAAAAAAATCTGAACTCTCGTGTTATAACTAAGTCATGTGTATCGTTTAGAGGAGGCTAAAACAATCGATAGAAATAAAGAAATCATCCATTGTTAATAAATTGTAGATCTTGCGTCATGTTGATTTGAAACAGTTTTTGTCGAAATATTTTTCTTTTTGTAATACTTAATCATCCGATTAAAATTATCTACACTCATTTTTCAATTTGATTGAAATCAGTGAATGAAATTTGAAATCTAGATTGTATCAACTACTATAAGTTGCGTGTCCTATCATCTCAAATTATGTTATCTATAGAGAATTAACTAGCATAAAGGCGATCATTCTTATTAATTATTTCATTCCAACGTCCAAACTCGAGTCCGAGCACCATTTGTGCGCATGTTAATAGCAAATTGTTTAAAACCCAGAAGTATAGACTGAGACGAACTGATCATATTGGTAAAGCACCGTGGCCGCATTCAATGACGAATTCTTTAAATGGAAAATTCAGTGCAATAATCAGTCAGTTTGTTTATTGGATTTGCCTTATACGTCATCGATACTTATCAATATAGTGGCTGGAAAGTTTCCGAAAAAAAATCGTGTGTAATTGTATGATTATGAAATGATTGATAGTGATAGTTTAGAAACATGCATGTCGCTTGCCAAGCTCATTATTTTTAATGGGATCTTAATTTAGAGCGGATTTAAATAAATGACTTAAACGAGATTGCCAAATTCTAAAATATAAGAATGGAATTTTTGTTTTCGGATTTGAATACTAAAAACAACGTTAGCGCCAATTAGCACAAAATAAATATATAGTGATTTCTCGATTTTTTTTCTAATAATACGTCAGCAGCCCCTCTGGGCTTAGGTTCAATACTTAGTTAAACTCGATCTTTTTTTTCTATAAATAAATTAATAAATATGTACACGTGCTTTAATCGCACGATTTTTTTCTATGCTCAATAATGTGGCATGAATAAAGCAAATATGTACATATGTATATAAATATTAATATATACAACAATACTCTTTGTTTTTTATTTTTATCGTGACAACCTAGTTGTAGGTGATGTTCTAAATGAGATAATGAAACATGTGCAAAATAAATTTATATTTATCTTGGCATATTAAAAAAAGTTTTAAATTTCATATTTAGATTTTTTTTTACGGAATGACTTGTATTATAAGCAATTTTGGCCTTTATGTGCAATGCACAAGCAGTCATGAAGGGAAGGAATGGGATTGAGAAAGTGAGTGAGAACGACCGTAACGAGTGGTGTGCTGGTATATTTTTCAGTTGTACTGGCTGCTACTGACTGAAGTATTTATTATATTAAGCGAACAGAATTAATGTGTACTGAGTATATAGACCTTCTAGAAGTGGAACTGTTTCACTTCTACATCGTTTGCCCATTTTATTTCGGACAATGTTTCATTGTTAGTAGCAACTGAAAAATTTGAATCAAAACGGGTTCCTCGAAGTTGTTTTTTCAAACGACTGAACAGCAAAAATTCGTATGGTGATATGTATGTATGTAATAGAAAAGGGTGCTTGTGAATTGATATTTATTGCTTTTTTGGCCCAAAAATCCAAATAACAATTTTTCAAAAAATGGAATGATCTTGGAATGTGTTTTGCTTTTAAACGTCTCATACCCAATTCATCGCTCGAAATCGAATTTTGTAGTATCTTCAACTCCCTGATAGTTCAGCCACCATTTTCCGAGATTTTCAAAGTTTTCATGGGCTATTGCTGTTAATTTACGATTAGACCGAGATCCATCTTAAAATTATTATGAAATTATACATCATCTAGCTGTACAATTTGATAAAAATTTCATCTTAATGTTATGAATTTCGAGATATGTATAACGGTTTGAAATTTTGAAACTACTGCAATGCAATGGCGCTACAGCCCATATCGAGCCTTAGCCTCCCGGATGCACCTCCTCCAGTTGTCTCGGTCCAACGACCACGTCCTCCAGTTAGAAAAATTGGGAAGCGATCTGCAGTCTGCGTCGACTGAGTCCTCCCATCGCTTTCATGGCTTCCCCTGCGGTCGGTTATCTTGAGCTTTGCCCTTGAGCACTCGTTTTGGGATTCGTTCCTCGTGCATTCGTTCCACGTGGCCAGCCCATTGCAGCTTGCGCAGTTTGATCACTATAGATGCTGGTGGGTTGTCAAATAGTTGATACTGCTCATGGTTGTATCGAATTCGCCAATCACCTCCTTCCTTAACTGCTCCGTATACCTTCCGAAGAATTTTTCGCTCAAAAGTGTCGATTAACTTCTCCGAAAACCGCGTCAAGGTCCTCGTTTCGCATCCATATAGCAGCACAGGACGAATTAATATCTTGTAGATGCGTAGTTTATTGTTTCGATGGACCTTCCTTGATTTCATTATGGGGAGGACCGCATAAAATGCTTTGTTAGCTGCCGTGATTCTTCTTTGAATTTCATGTCGCTCATTGCCGTCCTTTGTGAGAAGGGCTCATAGGTATACGAATTCATCCACCTGCTCGAAGTTGTATTCGCCTATTGTAATGTTCTGCCTCTCTGGGGCAGTCTTTCGTGTCTGGGTCATGTATTTAGTTTTCGCTTCATTGACCCTGAGCCCTACTTCACCCGCTGCCGACTCCAACTCCTGGAATACCTCCTTAACGCCAAGTATTGATCGGGCCAGAATATCAACGTCGTCTGCATACGCCACCAACTGTGCGAGTAGCGTACTTCTGGTGTCCACTGAGGCTACTGAAGTTGCTTTCCTGACGACATACTCGAGCACCAAGTTAAAGAGCGTGGGGGCGAGACCTGACTCCATTGGAAAGCTATGAGTCAACTCGTTTTGGATTTTTACTTGGCACTCATTGTTTTCCATCTTGGCTTTTATTAACCGAACTAGTTTCGGTGGGACACCTAGTTCAATCGTTATTCTGTACAGAGCATTACGGTCGACACTATCGTATTCTTCACAAAAATCGACGAACAGTTGGTGCACATTAATATCATATTCCCAGCATTTTGCTAGCACCTGTTTTACTGAGAATAGCTGGTCCGTTGTCGATCGTCCAGATCTGAAGCCACCTTGATATTCTCCGATGATGTTGTTAGCGTATTCACTGAGTCTTCGTTCGATAATTTTAGTCAAGATTTTGTAACACGTACATAGCAATGAAATTCCTCTGTAATTTTCGCAACGCAAACGGTCACCCATTTTGTATACCGGACATATAATGCTTTTCAGCCAGTCGTCGGGTAGTTTTTCAGTTGTCCAGATTTTAACAATTAATCTAAATATTCGACTGGTAAGCTCTGTTCCACCTTCTTTCAAGAGCTCTGCAGGGATTCCGTCAATTCCGGGCGCCTTGTTTGATCTTAAATTATGTAAGGCTGTCTCTACTTCATCATAAGTTGGTGCAATAGGCAGATGATCTCCATCTGGATCTTCCGGAATTATAAAAGGTTCAGTCTGTGATGTCGTTCTATTTAACAGTGTTCGGAAGTACTGAACCCACCGTGCATTGATTTCGGTAGCGTCGCTTATGATGTTGCCTTCTTCGTCCTTACAGAGGGTAGTTTGCGGTTTGTAACCTTGTCTCATTTGTTTCACGGTATTAAATGCTGCTCGCACGTCATTTTTCTTCAGGTTTTCGTCCAGTGATAACATTTTGTCATTGTTTATTTTGCGTTGTTTTCGTCTGCAGATCTTCTTGGCGTTTCGCCTGAGCCGTTGATAGTTGTCCTCTCTAGCTCGTGTTCGTCTTTCGAGAAACAGATAGGCTCCGTTTTTCTTGGTGATGGCTTCTTTGCATTCCTCATCGAACCAGTCATTTCGTTTTCTCCGCTCTAAATGTCCTAAAGTGTATTCTGCTGCGTGGTGAATACTATCCTTAATGTTCTGCCACATTTGGTCAATACTTTCCTCAGGCTCAGCCTGAGGTAATGCCTCAATATGTGCTTTGATTGTGGTCATATATTCCACTTTCGTTGTGTCGTCCTTCAGTTTTTGCATATTGAGCTTTGGAGCCCAGCTCCTCTTAGTGTGGCCCTTGTTAGCTATGCGACAGCGGTATTTAGCTCGAACAAGAAAATGGTCCGAGTCACAGTTCGCGCCACGTAGAGTCCTGACATCTAGAATGCTGGAGGCAGCCCTTTTTTCGATGAGAACGTGGTCGATTTGGTTGAAGGTGTGCCCATCTGGTGATGCCCACGTCATTTTATGAATATTTTTATGCGGGAAGCAGGTGGAGCTTATGACTAGGTTCTTACCGCTGGCGAAGTCAATAAGTCTTTGGCCATTATTATTCGTTGCATTATGGAGGCTATGCCCTCCTGATACGCCCCTATGAAAGAGTTCGTTGCCAATTTTACTGTTGAAGTCTCCTATAAGAATTTTGATGTCATTGGAGGGCAGCCCGTCAAAAGTGCTGTCAAGTCGGGCATAGAATTCGTCTTTAGTGACATCATCTTTCTCCTCTGTGGGAGCATGGCAGTTAATGAACCAAACGCTGAAGAACTTCAACTTGAAGCGGATTAAGCAGATTCGTTCGTTGATCGGTATAAATTTCGTTACGAGTTGTTTGAACGCAGTATCTGCCACAAAGACGACACCGAATTCTCTGCTTCCTAGCTCTTTTCCGCTGGTAAAAATCGTGTGAGATCTGCTATCGTTAATTTCGTTTCCGAGCCATTTCGTTTCCGAGCCATTTCGTTTCTTGGAGAGCGAGGATGCTGATGTTGTTACGAGACATCTCCTGAAGTTCCCGCAGTGCACCCGTTCGATGTAGTGAACGCACATGCCAAGATCCAAAAGAATAGTCCATTTTCCGTTGCCGTAGTCGTTGCCGTTTGATCCGTCCAATCCGAGGCTGTAATCCGGGTTCCTGGACACGCGAGTTTTTTCCGGGGAGACGTTGTCAGCGTTTCGCCCAACCCCCAACCTGGAGGGCCAGTCTGGATGGCAGTTCCGATTAGAGGCGCGGAACACTCGCCTTCACCCTTCTCCGTCTGCTGTTTTGAACAAAACACCCGGTGGCCACCGCGGGGAGGTGGAGATAGGATTCAGTAGCAGAGCTGTTGATGTTATTTACAGTGTGCTTTTCACAGAATTTATGCTACGTCATGTACCAGATCACGATTACGCTCTGTGACCCTTACTACCATTCGACCACCCAAACTACTACTACTACTACTATAATGACCAAATTTTATGTTTTTCTTGTTTAGCTTAATATATGTTTTAAGTTTCAATTACATAGCTTAAGAAGTAGTTGAGATATTTTAGTTTTTAAGGGCTTTTCTTTGCATCCTCCTGACCATCCCCCTTCCAATTATTTTCTTCCTTTTAAGTAGATTGTAGTGGAACTGTGTGCCACCTAATTGAAATAAAAAATAAGATTTTTTTGGATCAAGTAGTTCCGAAGATATAATCATTTGAAAAAAAAACCGGCGGACAATTTGTTTTTAGCCCCCCACTTTTCGGACGCCAATGGATAAAAAAATTTAATTGTTTTTAGAGTTTGTCCTACAAACTGCTGATTTTCAGCTTCCTATCTGCGTTCGTAGTCGAGATATTACCAAGTGTAGTTTTGGGCTCTTTCCCTCCCCCGCCTTCACCTTCCACCCGATACTCCCTAAAGTTTAGATAATCGGGCTTACTTACTCAATAAACAATTGACCCAAAAACGAATATTCTACCTCTAACAGTCTCGGAGATATGAGTCCATATGTACGGCGGACGGCCGGTTTTTTTTTGAATTTTTAGACTAATAATTTAGTCATGGAACGCGAAGAAACAAAATTTCAGGGTAGTAATTTATTGTTTTTTTTTCTGTAGCGATCACAATATTTTATTATTAGAATAATAAAGTAAAACTAATAAGAGCGATTTTTTCAAGTGGTCATATTAGTATAGCCCATTAATGAAAATGAACACATTAGAAATTTAACAGGTCCGAAATCATTAGATTAGATTGCAGTGTTGTTGACATATCTCACGCCAACTATGTTAACTTTTTTCTCACTTTAATAACAGTGTTTACTGAATAGCAGGTACGATATAATTGATTCTAATATGTTACTAGTTCAGCTAAAGAGTCTGCTTTCAATACTTTCATTATGCAATTTTTTGAATCATTTATTTATTTTTTTTTACTTCTTATGTTGTTTTTATTCCATCAAATATTGTTTATTTTTCCCTACGCAGCGCAGCATCCGTTTACGAAATTATATTTTTGCAGACAAATCATACAAAAGTAATTCGTCCAGGACGATTCATTACAAAAATTCATCCATTGAACTACTCATTCATAAGACAATTCGTCTGTAGGGATGAATTGCGATCCACTGACCAATTCATCTATTGGAGAATTCGCCCAAGGCTCAGTACGCTCATAACCAATTCAACTATTCACAATTCGTTCAATGGACGATTTATTCATCGACTTTTCGTCGCTTCAATGTTGAGTTCTGCCATGGGTACAAAAATTTCGCGTAATGACAGGGAAGGGGGTAAAATTAAACAAGTTATTATTTTTCCTTTTCAATATATTCTCCATTAAGCCTAATACATTTATCATATCTCTCACAGAGTTTATTAATTAATTTAAAAAAAATGTTTTATCAAGGCCTTCAAAATAGGCTGAAATTGCCAACTTCATCTCTTCATCGTAAATTTTTTTCAGTTTTCGGAACAAGTAGTAACCGGGAAGGGCCATCTGGACTATATGGGGAGTGGTTCAATATTCCGTAGCCGCAGTTCTGTAGGGCAGCCATTGCAACGTGGCTCTTGTGAACAGGTGCGTTGTCGTGCAAAAACAACATATGTCAAGTCCTCTTTCCTTTTCTTTTTTCTTTGTCGCAATATTCCCACAGATGCTGGCCAGGGCTCTTTTCTTAGCCCAGCTCTTTTCTTAGCCCAGCTCTTTATGTCATTTAGACAACTGCATCGCTAAAAAATCAGAATGCGAAATTGCAGATGACATCTACTCTTTTTCTTCAGACGAATAATATCATAAATGATTTTTTTTTTCGCAAATAGAAAATTAAAATAAATGCTGACAAAACTCACAAATGCTTACAAAATGAAGAGCTGCGCTATACTTCCCAGCTCCTTCCCAGCTATGTTGAATATTCTAAGTCAACCAGTCAAGTAGACTAAATCTATCAGATACTTGGGAATTAATTTTGATCTCTAAGCTCACGTTTTATATTCATATGAAATTGGTGGTATCTAAAACCACAAAAACTATACAAATATTGTATGCATTGATCAAGGCTTCCGTGGCGTAGTGGGCAGCGCGCTTGCTTCACAGTCAATAGGTCGTGAGTTCGATTCCCTCTTCAGACACGACGATGAAAAATTATTCGAAATAAAATGGGCAAACGGTGTAAAAGTGAATCAGTTTCCACTTCAAGAAGGCCTGTATACTCAGCAGATGCATCTGAACTGAAGTCCACTGATTCGCTGCGGCTGAATCAAGACAGCAATAGCTTTTTTTCAACCGTGAATTTTATTTCATTCAACTAAATCGCTTTACACTTGAGTCTTTTTCACTCAAAAACAATCGCTTTCTAAACATCGACTAACTCGTCGACGGCTCCAAATCCGACTGACTGTTCATCAAAAATGCTCGCCAAAAGCAATATAACTTTTGCCGACCGAATCTTTGCGTGTGGTTATTGTTTCTTCTACACATTGCCCGTGTAATTTATTGTTGGTTGGTTGAATGTTCAAGGTCTGACCGCGCGTTCTGGAGTGCACGTGTTCTTTCATTACTGTTTGTTGTGACCTTCAGCATTCCGATCGAGTTCTTGCAGGTGTTCTTTATAGTGTTCGTACGCGCGCATTAATTTGCGCGTGTTCATTGGTAGATGATAAACAAGTAGAGCTGGCATGTAACAATATTAATGTCGTCGGCATATGCTACCAATTGTCTTAATGTGAATCATGGCGTACTCTTGGCTTATTCCAGGAGTTTTTAAACGATGTTTTCCAGTGCCAGATTAAAAAGCATTGTCGTCTTAGTTTAGATATTTCGAATTCATAATGTCTGCCTCGTAACCACCATAAAACCCTAAATACGCATTGTTATTTAGAAATTACTTTGTCAGTATAGAATTCAGTTTTTTCTGAAGAATTGTCAAGCGATGTTTGCAGCACGAAGACAACAAAAATAATTTAATAATATTAAACCTCTTGCTCCAGATTTTTCCAACTTTTTGGAAGTTAGGTATAAGTAGTTTTGAGTCAATATTCAGATATCTCTTGCGTCTAACCGGAATTATGTAATGCAATCAAACGTTGTCCTTGAAATAACTTAAATCTATCACTAAAGCCCGCACTGCGATTCTGCTCAAAATGAGAAACTAATTAGTTATTATGTCATGACTAAGGCTTTTGGTATTTTCAATTATGTTTTATTTTCAATACTATCACGGCAAATTGATTTCACGCCAACTTTTGTGTAATTGACCACAGTACTTCAATACAAAATTTGGCACTCATCACTTTCATAAAAAAAAATATTTAATATAAAATTTAATATGCAACATGATTTCAAAATCTTTCGTACAGCGCAAATGGTCATTTTAGATGTACGTATTTAGCTTGCAATAAATTAAATGAACAGAATTGCTTCAGCAATACCAAATATTTAAAATAAAACCTATTTTCTAGAATCTCATGTCTCTAAAGCTGCATACTAACCGGAGAATTGTTGCACAAAAATAGCGCTCCAGTACGAGCCGGATAGAATTCATACGTGTTAAAAGATAAAATATTATCCATACGTTAGCATTCGTACGCATAAAAATGCTATGTACATGGCTTTCAGAAAAAGTAATTTAGCATATTTTGACATTACTCTTGTTTTCTGCGCATTATTTATTAAACACGAAGAAAAATAGATTGAAAATATAATTAGGAGTTTTCTAGAAATTACCAATGAATTTATTAATCTATTATTATCATGAATAATTGTTAATGCATTTCTCATGCAGATTTAGTGTAAAAATATTTTTTGGATATGCACTTTTGTTAAAAACTAATCTACTGATTACTGAAAAGATTTCAATCCGAACTAATTTCACGCTATTGGCGAATCACTTAGTGTGAAAATCAATCTGGTAGAAAATTTGCAAGAAAACTGAGACATGTACACTTCAAATTGTTTCTACTGAAAATTAAAAACACCATAAGTACATATAAGAGAAGCGATTGATTTCTTCAAAACTCGCGATCCTGATCATCGTCCTTTAATTGTCGCCAGGACTTGATTATTCCTCTGCTCAGTTCCTTGTACTGCATAGTCGACCAACCCGACGTCTTCCTTCAAGATTATAATCCAGAACTGGTCTGTTAATGTTTTGCTCTGGTTTCGTCAAAGTCAGACCGATTCACTGTCCTTTCCCCTTTTGAATCCCAGTCTGTCCAGTTGTATTCCAATATTCGTCTTTGGAGATACGATCTGACTATAATATCCCTAAAATGCGGAAGTCTGTCAGCCACTTTTCATGATGCATAACCATAATAACAAAACGGTTTCGACACATGTGTCAAACACTCGAAGCTTCGTGCAAGATAGATCTCTCTTAACCTCCAGAAAGGGGAAAGGATATAAAAAGCCGGACGAGCTTTTTTTGTACGAGCCTCAATGTCCTTTTCGACTCCGCCGTCCATTTTGACAATGCTTCCGAGATAACAAAAAACTTGTTCCTCTTTCACATCCTTCCTTTCAGATCCATCGATGTATGTTATTGATCCGGTTGAGAAATCTAACCTATTGGCAGTAAGTTTCGTTTCAAAAATAATGGCTAAGGTAATTCTCAATAGGATTAGTGATGTTGATGATTATCAGGCTGGATTCCGTAAAGGGTCGTCTTGTACCGACCACACAAATACCCTACGGATAATATTAGAGCAGTCAGCCGAAATGGGTTCGCCACTACATATCATGTTTGTGGACTTCGAGAAGGCTTTCGACAGCGTTAAGCGAGATTACATATGGAATGCTTTGCGTAGGAGAGGTATTCCAAATAAGGTCATAGCTATGATTATCTGATTATCTATGATAATCCTACGAAGATGCAAGGTGTCGCGTCTTGCATAGAGGAGAGCTGTCCGAGAGCTTTCCTGTACGAACGGGTGTCAGACAAGGCTGCATATTATCACCAGCCCTGTTTCTGGTGGTAATAAATGATATCTTGAAAGCTGCACTGGAAGGTGGGGAAGGTAAAGGTCTTCAATGGTGACTTTTTAACATCTTAAGTCACCTTGATTATGCTGATGACGTGTGTTTGCTTGCACATACCCGTTCGGACTTAGAGTCAAATGTTCGCTCGTTGCATTCTAAATGCAAAGAGGCGGGACTGAAAATAAATGTGCGTAAAACCAAGTACATGCACATGGGTTCGAACGCAAGCACACCGATTGTTCTTAATGGACAGGATGTGGAAGAGGTGCAAGATTTGATGCTATCTCGGAAGCATTGTCAGCATGGACGGCGGAGCCGAAAAGGATGTTGAGGCTCGGCTAAATAAAGCTCGTCAAGCCTTCGGTATCCTTTCCCCTTTCTGGAGGTTAAGAGAGATCTCCCTTCGCACGAAGCTGCGAGTTTTTTACGCATGCATCACATCCGTGTTGTTATATGGTTGTACTACGTGGAAAGTGACCGTTCGACTTACCAAGAAACTACAGACTTTCGTAAACCAATGCCTCCGACGCATTTTAGGAATATTCTGGCCAGAAGTGATCTCCAACGACGAACTTTGGAGTACAACTCGCCAGACTAAAATAGGTATTGAGATTCAACGGCGAAAGTGGCAGTGGATCGGTCATACTTTGAGGAAACCAGAGCAAAACAGGCTCTGGATTATAACCCTCAAGGAAGACGTCGGGTTGGTCGACCATGAACACATGGAAGCGAGCAGTTGAGCAGGAGGCCAGAGGAATAAACAAGTCCTGGCAACAGCTTAAAGCCGATGCGCAGGATCGCGCCTTGTGGAAGAGAGTTGTTTCTGTCCTATGCCCCTATAGGGGGTCTTAACAGGAATTTGATTGATTGATTCGCGAGAAATTCAACGATACCACCTTCAAACCAAACCTCTCCTATCGCAACACCATCTGGTTATACTCTAGATGAAATCTGAGAGTATATTACCGTTTGAAAGAAATATTGCTCGCGCAGAGCCACGAAGGGTACAGAAATATTTGTTGTCGCCTCAAAATCTTCAATTTCGAGTGACCGTCTGTGTACAAGATAACTCTCGAGCTGAAATTTGCTGTGTGTCATTTTTAGCGGAAAAGTAACTTTAATGGTTTGGTGAATGTTTTCACAGTGCATTTCGAATTGAAAGAAAAGATTTCTGGATTCTACACTGTTACGCTTTATTATTCGTGACGTTTCAGTCTCTGCTGAGACCTTTATCAAACTGATCGACAATTACAAAACACAATCATTATATAGAAGGAAGGATAATTAAGGTTAAATTAGTTAATTAAGGTTAATTAATTAGTATCAGGTAGTTAAATTATTAAGGATTTCTGGGTACGGAGTTTGTTCTTACCAAATTTTAAGGTAGCCAAACTGCTGATAACTTGTATCCGGTGTCTCGTTTGAAGTTCTGTGGATGTTTAGAAATTTCTATTGCTTCTCGTACTATTCGTTGATAATATTGATTTGTCCAGGCCAGAATTTGCACATTGTCGAAATCGATTATATGGTCCTCTGTCGTTGCATGTTCCGCGATCGCTGATGACTGTATCTGGTTTTTCCGTGTGCATCGTTGGTGCTCGTTGATCCTTGTTTGGACTGTGCGTCTCGTTTCTCCTATGTATACTTTACCGCATGAGTCGCACGGTACTTTGTATAGTCTTCAATGGTTTTTTGTCCTTCTGGTTTCCTAAAAATCCTCGGATAGTAGTCGGGGTAGTGAAGTTTGGATACAAAGCAAGCGAAATTAACAAGGCGTGGAAACCGAAGCATCCAAGGAAGCAGAAATCCTTAACTAATTTAACTTCCATGGTAAATGCAGTACGGAACTAATCGTTCTCATTCCTCCACTGTATCCTTTTTTCCCGAAATACTCGTCAAGCTAAACGCGCGCACGAGTTTACCGTCAACCCTATTCCTAATCGTACAGTGAAATATAGGCAGTTATTTATCTTCCGAACGTCCAGTCTTTAGAATGCATTGTCTTCTAGCATATTTCCAAACAATATAACCTTCAGCGCTTCAAAAATAATGGCCATCGCCATTTCGGTCTCTCTCCCCAAAATTCCATAAGTCAAATGGTGCCAGGTCAGGTCAATAACCCGCCTTATTGACCTGACCTGGCACCATAAAATTTGGATGTTTTACTTGGCTAGAAACATCTTGACAGACAATGCTTTGTGAGCCGGTGAAGAACCAACCCACGACTTGTTCTTCCACAATTCGAGTCGTTTTTATACTCTAGATGAAATCTGAGAGTATTATAAGTTTGCTCTAAAGTTTGAACCGCTAAGAAATAAGGCTCGGAGAAAAAATTAATGAATTAGTGATACGTCGTTTTTGACAAAAAAGTAAGGTCAAGTTCGTGAACGGGTCAAATCGCTCCACCCCTTCTACCCCCTCCGATACAAAATGACACAATTGCGCAATTTGACAATAAACGGATTTGCTCGAAAAGCATAAAAGCTATTGGCCTGAAATTTGGATTATGTTACTTTTATGATAATATCAATCTACCGTATAAAAGTTATGAGTGTCCTCTCCCTCCTTCTACCACCTCCCATACAAACTGTACTTGTCATGAATTACTCTAAGCCAATTTACTCAGAGCTGAAATTGTGCACCAAATATTTATTTAAAATTGTTAGTAAGGCCAAAAAAATTAGACGATTAGCTTCACCCCTTCTACCCCCTCTTATACAAAATGAAACAATTTCGCAATTCGACAATAAATGGATTTACTCGAAAAGTATAACAGCTATTAGTCTGAATTTTGGGATATATTACTTTCATATTGATTTCAATCTCCTTCCACCCCGTCCCATACAAACTACACTTTTTCATGAAATGCTCTAATACAATTTTCTCAGAACATATAATATTTATCGAGCTCATATTTTGTAATAAAAACTTAATTAGTATTATCACTAAGATCAAAAAAAATATTTGCTTCTACCCCCTCCCATACAATATGACACAGTTTCACAACTTCACAAAAAATCGATTTTCTTGAAAAGTATGAATGGGACTAGTCTAAAATTTAAGGGATATCAATTTTTTAATATTCCTAGTTATTTCTGAAAAAATCACTAAAATCCCCCCACTCTTTGTACCACCTCCCATACAAACTGCACATTTTCACTAAATCTAACTCACTAATTTTCTCAGTTCCCATTCAATTTTTGGAGTAAGCATTTTGTATAAAACATTTTTATAGCGACTTTAGCATGATGGGGAAAAAATAGTTCAATGCTATCACCCCTTCTAACACACCCCATACAAAACTTCTTGGGATCACAAAAAATTCTGTTTCATCTAGAGTATCGTAAGATTGCGCTTTACGCGCAATCGTAGCCCTGTTATGCTTTTTCTTATTTTTTCACGGAGCTTTGCAAGAATCTCTACATAGTAATGTTGATTAATAGTTTAAACTGCAGGAACCCAGTGAAGGTACATAATCCCATGAATATCAGAAAAAAAAACCTCACGTCATCGCTTTGAATTTTGATTTGCTCATTCGCGCTTCTTTAGCTCTCGGTGAAGCTGGGGGTGCATGGATTGACGCTTATTTTCTAGATCAGAGGAGCTTTTTTTGTTCGATTGTGAAATTTTTAGGCACCATTTTCGCGTATACTTTTTCTATGGGAAAATTGTTATATAAAATTTGCCTTGCGCATTCCTTGTCAATTTCTACATTTTTTCCAATCGTACGAATAGTTAATCGACGGTCAAATCGGATCTACTTCTACAATGGCACTTCAGCTCAAATGGGGCCTTGCCCTCCTGACCTTCAGGTTCCTTAACATTGTTTTCATTACTCAAATCAGATCAGATTACCGATTTTTTCAATATATCAGTTTTTGACGAGGAAGGTCGATCCGGGTAAACATCATCTTCTATGTCTTCTCGGCCATCTTGGAATAATCAAACCACACGCCCCTCCCCCTTTCATTCAGCCGGGTATCTTTTTCCATTCCACTTCTCAATAAAAAGTGGGAGGAATATATTAACTGTAATTTCCGGGTCCGCTTTGAGCGCTCCTCTCGCATTTTCAGGATATTCCTTCTCCATCGGGAACTTATGGCCAAATGGTCGATTTTGTTCTGATTAACACCATCGGGACAAATCCAAGATGTTTTACGGTGACTGTTGTGTGGTAAAAGGGTTTCCCCGATGGCCATTTGGCGAGTACTACAGAACTCATCAAATAATTTGTCGTTTTCGGATCCCTTAATCCAAGGTCGTGACGCGTCGACCTAAGGGTCATCATGCTTTCCCATAACATGTTCTAGTTCAATATTGTCAGAGCCAACGTTCATATCACCTAAGACGATAATAATATCACTTCACACGCCCGAAGATGGTACTCAGTTGGCCATAAAACTCTTCTTTGTTTACAGATATAGCGGCATAAATTGGTGCATAGCACTGCAGAATTAAGACGTTTCTGACCTTTGTCCTGATTCTGACGACGATAATCCTATCCAAGATTGGTTCCCAAGAGACTGTTTCTCGATCTCTGTAGGGTCGAGCGTCACACTATTTTGGCTTTATATGCAGGACCTTCTCCTGATCCTGTTCACCTGATCTCGCTAAAGCTTAAGATTTGGATGTCCTCCATTTTACGGTCAATCACTGATTGTCGGAGTATGGACCGAGTGGCTCCTTCCACCTTCATTCATTGTTCGAACGTTCCAGAAGCAAATCATGCTGCGTCTTCGAATTCCAAAAGTCGTTAGCATTGTAAACGTTTCTCATACTCGTAAGTGTAAGGTTATAAAGGGGCTATTATAAACCAGTGAGTCTCAAGCATTACTGATGACTGATGAATTCTACCACCCCAAGCCCATAAAGAAAGGGAAATTAAATTTTTTCAACAAAGTCCCTTTTTAGGGTGTATCGACAAGAACAAACGATTTTCCAACCTTTTCAAGCCCTTCAAGAAGTACGAACTCAGCTTAAGTTGTGACCTCATCGTACAATGCTAATCTCTTTCCGCCGATCCAATTTTTGTTTTTTTTGTTTTGCGTTCCGACTATACCAGTTTCGCTGTTGCAACGTGAGACAAATATTGTTGTGGTAGAACATCATTTTTCTTTGTCTCTTCAATGCTTTATTGATTCTGTACAATCATTGATCATAATACAGCCGTGTAATCGTTCTACCCTTTTCCAATTGTTTATCAAAGATTATGCCTTTCGAATATCAGAAAACAGTGGCCATGGCCTTTCCAATTAATGGAATCGTCGTCGACTTCTTTGGTGGCTCCATGTATCATCAAACTGTCACACGTTTAAATGTGATGAATACAACCTCAAAAATATCTTCGATCTTCAATCACCGATCTGCTGATGCAATATGATGAATTTTGCTGAACGACCATGCTTAAACTCATTGAAACAATGTCTGAAGGTTGTCATTGAAGGTGAAAAGTCTCCATAAGCTTTTTTTTTTGAGCTCCTCACACGTCTTCCTATCTACAGAGAAAAATCTAATCACCGATCGGTATTGCACGTTCCCCGTAGTTAGAAAAAACTCAAACTCGACTTCGACAACTACCAAAACGAAGCGCACAATGAATTTACCTCAAAAGATGACACTAAACGAGGATGATATAGAGATTTGACGTCAGTCGTGCCATCTGTCTTCAAACTTACTACTTATCAATCACCGTCCGTATTGTGTGCAGATAGCTTTATTTTATTTCATTATCTATGAACTCGGCGATTTTTTTCGAACTCTTCATTGGGCTAAATATTTTTGTTGCAAATTATTATTCAAGAAAATAATCTCACTTACATGTGCTGTTATCTAAAGCCTTCTCATTAATATGAAGGTTGCTTGGAATGTTGGTTTGAGAAAGAAATTATAGTTTTTGATAAGAATTGCTTTGTTTCTTTATATTAATTTCGTCACACCTTCAATCAAACTACTTCCTATTAAGACCCCCTATAGGGGCATAGGACAGAAAGTCTTCCAGAAGGCTCGATCTTGAGCGTCAGGATTTGTTCATTCCTCTGGCCTCCGGCTCAACTACTCGATTTCATGTGCTATATGGTCGACCAACCCAACGTCTTCCTTGAGAATTATAATCCAGAGCTTGTTTGGTGATGTTTCACTCTGGTTTCTTCAAAGTGTGACCGATCCACTGTAACTTTTAAATCTCAACGCCTATTTTAGTCTGTCCAGCCGTACTTCAAAGTTCATCGTTTAGCCAGCCTGCTCTACCGGTGTAACTAATGAGCTTCAGCGGTTCAAGAGACCGAAGATCATTCAGCTCGATGAAGAAGTACTCTTCGAGAATTTTCCTGCGAATTGTTCGGAGGCATGGGCAATGACAGAGGAAAGTTAAGTCCATGTAAGCTTACTATTTAAGATTAATCTTAAATTTTTTTCATGGTTGGTTAGAGTGACCTCCGTGTTTTCTATTGTCGGTCGCCTAAATTCCTGAGTTTTGCTTTTCCTAGTAAAGAGAACAAGTTGTGCTTTTTGCGGGTTTACGTAATCTCAGGTGCTTTTTACCTAGTTGTATAGTTTTTTGAGAGGTTCTTCCGTGAGTTCGGATATTGTGCTGGTGTGCTTACCTGATACTAGCACTGCGTCAACAGCATAAGCCACAACGTGATATGACATCGTTGGGTTCAAGATATTAAGTTACATTTTGGTTGATAACAGTTTACATGACCTTTGACAGGAGTGAAGTGATTACATTAGACGATAGTTGACGGGATGGTAACAGGCTCCTTCCTTTGAAATTTGCAAGCTTCCTGAATTCGGGAACAAAGACAGAGATACCATCTGGACGGGAAGATTTGCTTCCTAGTTTTTAAGAACTCGGTACACATTTCAAGTTTGGATGTGAATTTACCCTAATGATGCCTGGAGACGAGTGTACTCTCTGTAGGTAGCGAGTTCATAATTGGAAATGTAGAGTTAGCCGCAAATTGCGATGCTAATGTGCTTGTCTTGCGTGATGGATCAGTAATAATCTCATTACGTACTTACTTACGATAGCGTTGCAGCCCAAATCGGGGCTTGGCCTCATATACTTTATGCTACGCCTCCATTCTTCTCGGTTCAGTGACCGCGTCCTTCGATTTGAAAATCTTAGCAGTGATTTACTGTCTGCGTGCATAGAATCCTGCCAACGCTTCCGTGGCTTTCGATTGGTCTTTGTTCATTGGCTTTCGCTTTAGTCTGCGTTTATGAATTCTTCTGTCATCTATCCGCTCTACATGAACAGTGGTTTCTTGAATTTTATGAGGGTTGACACTTCTGGATTATCGAAGATGGCATACAATTTTTTGTTGTATCGTATTGTCTAGATGGACAAAAGAAAAATATTGAAGTGCGCAAGGGGTCGCTGGATTTCAAGTAAAAATTAAACAAGTTCGCTTTAATTTGAAACAGCCGAAAACTTTATTTAAATCACTTTTATCCTTTTTCCGTTTTCCTTTTACTGTCGCATGTTGAACTTTGCCCCGACCGCCGACCACACGGCACACTTGCTCACTCATCCCGGCCGCCGACCGCACGACACACTCGTCGATCGCACTCGCCTGCCAACTCTACTGCTCGAATATCAATACACAACTGACAGCTTTGACGAATGCTCACTCCTTTTATACCGTTCTATTCGGGCGTTTTTCGCTCGCTTTTCATCTGTCTGCTTTTTATCTGCTTTTCGCCTGCTTCTGAGTTCCGTTGCAGGTGTTCGCTGACTCATGCCAATGAGTAATCCAATGTGTGTCGAGAATAGTGGAAGATTGCGAATATGCGATGAGCCATCATGACCGGAATTTGTGACTGCACGCGTGCATTAATTTGATTCAGTGATGAGTGGTAGATGATAGCAAGTAGAGCTGATATGTAACAATATCTCTTGATACTTTTTGCAGCAGAGTTTGTCACCCTTTTTATAAATTGGGTGTATGATGCTCCTGCGTTAATCTTCAGGAAGTATTTCCTCCGTTCAAGTGTCATATGTGTAGGAGATGTGCAGGTATCGCGCGCTTTCCGCTGAGTGGTTCCTCAGGTCCGTTTTTACTTCTTCGAGTGTGGGAAGACTCAAAGATTATATTTCGTCAGATGTTAGATGCGTTGTGGCTTCTATGTCTGCTGCAGTTCGTGCAGTTGATGGGCTCAAGCTTAGAAGGTGTTCAAATTATTACATCCATCTTATAATGTTGCCTTCTGCATTCTTGCACGCATAATATACATTTAAATTAGGTTCTGCTATTCTACTTCACATTTTTTCAAATATAAGCAAAAGATGTTCAATAACTTGAAGTATTCCACACTCGAGATTCTTGTAATCGACCAAAAGGTGATGATGTATTATATTTCACTCGTATTTGTATTGCATAATATCAAAAATGTTATTATTTAACATATGTGGAAATATCATGGAAATAATTTCTTTGTATTTTTCAGTTACAGCGACTTGGAGTCAAAATGTCGCAACTACAGAAACAAGACTCGTCCGAAGCAAGTAATTTGCAAAAAGTGCAGAAACATTCACCAAAATCTTCATCATCGTCACAAAATGGATCGACAGCAGCAGCACCTCTCATGAAGAAACAATCACCGAATAATAAAAACAAAGAACGTGAACGTGAAGATAGAGAGAAAATAGTTTTATGGCGAAGACCATTACAAACAGTAAAATACTGTTTATTCGAATGCTCAGAACTAACTCAAACTTATGGCAGAAAGTAAGAACTTCTTTCATATTTTTCCTGTTTCATATCTAATTATCTAATTTTTACAGATTAGTGGAAAATCGTAGCATACTAGTCGGATTTTTAGTATTAATATCAATTTTAGGCGTATTTTATAAAATCCCAGGACATCATCAATTAGTAATTGATATGATACGATCTAATACATGGTTTGTCGTCTATTGGGTAGGCTTAGGAGTTTTATCATCAGTGGGATTAGGAACTGGACTTCATACATTTTTATTGTATTTGGGTCCACATATTGCAAGTGTTACGTTAGCTGCATACGAATGTAATTCATTGAATTTTCCAAAACCGCCGTATCCCGATGAGTAAGTTTACAATATATTTGTACAATTTTTTGAAATGTTTTCATTGATCGATTTTTACAGTATAATTTGTCCGGAACCTTCAGAACTTAAATTTCCACCAAATTTATGGAATATAATGTCTAAAGTGCGAATAGAAGCATTTCTTTGGGGAGCTGGAACCGCATTGGGCGAATTACCGCCATATTTTATGGCACGAGCTGCACGATTGTCCGGCTACGATCCAGAAGATGCAGAAGATCTCGAAGAGTTTGAAAAATTACAAAAGCGAGCTGAAACTGGTGATTTAAATATGCTGGACAAAGCGAAAATTTTCATGGAAAGAGTTGTAGAGCGGGTTGGATTTTTCGGTATCTTAGCATGCGCAAGCGTAAGTTTAAAAATTTTTGTTATTTTTGCGAAAAAAAAAATTGATTTATGAAAATCATTTCTCCTAATACAGATACCAAATCCTCTTTTTGATTTGGCTGGAATAACTTGTGGACATTTTCTGGTACCGTTCTGGACGTTTTTCGGTGCAACGCTGATTGGAAAAGCCGTCATCAAAATGCATATACAAAAAATTTTCGTCATAATTGCTTTTAACGAATCACTTATCGAAAGGGCTGTTGATTTGCTGGGTGTTGTGCCATTAATTGGACGGCGTTTACAAGAACCGTTTAAATCATTCCTACAAAATCAAAAGAATCGTTTGCATCGTGAACGAAGTATGCCCACCATGGAATCAAGCAATGTTTTAGCGAAATTATTTGAAAAGTTTGTGATAGCCATGGTATGTTATTTTGTTGTATCGATAGTTAATTCTTTGGCGCAAAGCTATCATAAGAGGATACACAAAAAGGACGCTAAATTACCTAAGAAACTATGTAAAGATGATTAGATAAAAATTGATGTCTATTTATTTCTCTTAAAATATCTCCTAGTAATTTCGAAAGACATTTTGATTTCAGTGTAAATTTAGTTTGGAATAGGGAATGCGAAACATATAAATAAAAGAGGGAGCTCATTTCAACTTTTTATGAAATATGAAGCGTTCTAATTTTATATGCATTGGTTTGATCTTAAAACTTACATTTTACACAATATCTATCTCCAAACATCATGGCAAATAGTTCCGTTAAATAGTTAAATACTTTATATTCATAATCAGAAAAAAAAAATGTATTTATTCAGTTGTCGTAATTTTGCCAAATTATAAAGTTAAAAATCGAGAGAGAGAGAAAAAAAAACGATTTGAAAGAAAATTGTAAGCTGGTTCCTTAAATAATTCTTAGTAGTGTGTTGCGTATTTTCGACAGATATTCCACAAATGAAATATATAGTACGAGTAGTATAAATTGCAATGCATTATTTTTTTGTATTTCTAGTCTTCAAAGAATGATTACTACCTAATATCGAAGTCGATTAAACAATACGAAATATTAATCAATTTAAAAATATTCTCTGGATTTTGGCGAAAATATGGTCAATCCAATTTTTAATAATATAAAAAAAAATATATTTGTAATTATTCGAGATGCTGTTTAACTAAAAGTACACGTAGCTACTTGAATATTGTGTTAACGTATAATGTTACGGATAGGAAACGAATTTTATATTTCGTATTGAAAAATTGTGTAAAAGTGCAAAACACGAACTTACATATTCTTTTCTTTCCAGCCTTTAAAACCCAATTTCTTTATCCTAGAACTTGTCTGGATAGTTTAATTTAAATTAATTATAATTATAGAACATAGTAGAAATAATTATACAATTACAAGTTAGTTTACTGTGAATATTGTAAAGTGTAAAAAAAAAAATATGTGACTTGGAATTCGATTATAAATAATACTGAATAGAAATTTTACACAAAATAATCGGAACTGTTGTGACATATATTTATATAAACGATATGTATTATGCTAGATTGTATATCTATTAATTTAGCGATAAGAATCTTAGTACCAAAAACAGTACAAGAAATTCAAGTGTGAGTGATTCATATTAATGCTCAGCGAATATTGCTTGGGCTATTTCTATTCTGTGTATTAAAAGGGCGATCGTTGTTGAATTATTGTATTTGTTGATAATTAATATAAGAAAACGTACGAAAGCCGTAAGAAGGCGAAACCGTTTTACATTCGATATAATGTAGTGCAAATAAAACAATGTTGCAATAATTTCATTTATTGGCTTTATGACAGTTTTCTTTCATTTCCGTTACGTTTTCCTTTGATTTAGAAGCCTAATGCCATATTATATGTAGGTCGTCCAACATTAACATTCCATATGTAGTCAGACAGGACTTCAAGGGACATCTACATATTGGAATGAGCAAGGAGTCGCAGGATTTCAAATAAAAGTCAAACTTTCAGTTCAATTTAAAACAAGTGAAAACTTTTTTTAAATCACTTTTACACTTTTTGTTTACTATAGGGCCTGTAATATTCGCGATAATCGCTCGCTATTCGTTCATCACCCGTTCGCTATTCATTCGCCTTTCTTTCTCCATTGATTCGCTGTTGGTTCGCTACTCTTTCGCCATTCTTTCGTTTTTCATATGCCACTCGTTCGCTATTTGTTCGCCAATTGTCGCTTTTCTATCTTCGCCCGCTTGCTGTCGCTTGTTGAACTTCGCCTGGCGATTATAGGACTTATTCCTGCCTGTCGATCACAGCACTTACTCGCTTACTGTCGCTTGTTGTACTCCGCCTGTGGATCACAAGACTTATCCGCTTACTGTCTCTTGTTGAATCACACCTGTCGATCATAGGA